>OX336397.1:32334393-34734393 GCA_946902985.2 Meconema thalassinum | reverse complement strand
TCTCTACATAGCTACCACACCCTACATCCGAGGCAATCTGTTTAACATATTCTAACCTTGGTCTACCCCTACACTTCTTGTCCTCAGCCCTTCCTTCCATCACTAAGCTTGCTATTCCAGGGTGTCTTAGTATGTGTCCTACTAATCTCTTCTCTTCATTAGCAGTCGCCAGAAATATCTCTCCTCTCCCACTCGTCTTAATACCTCTTCGTTTGTAACCCTATCTACCTATCTGATCTTCATCATTCTCCTGTAACACCACATTTCAAATACTTCAATTCTCCTCTTTTCTGCTGCACCAATAGTCCAAGTTTCACTTCCATAGAGCGCCACGCTCCAACCAAAGGCTTTCAAAAATAACTTCCTAATACCTAAATCTATACTCGATGTCAAGAGATTCCTTTTTTTTGTAGAAATGCTCTCCTTGCCTGTGTTAACGTATTTTTATATCCTCTTTGCATCGTCCATCACTGGTTATTTTGCTTCCTAAGTAACAGAAGCCTCCTACTTCCTTCAGCTTTTCACCTGCCAATTTGATGTCCATAGAGGTTTCCGATTTATTTTGGCTGCATTCCAGTATTTTTGTTTTACATTTATTAATTTTCATCATGTATTCTTTCCGTAGGACGGAGTCCATACCATTCAAAACCTCATTTAAATCCTCAGGCGTGTCGGCTAAGATAACGATGCCATCAGCAAATCTCAGAGTTGAAATTGTTTCTCCTTGAATCTTCACTCCCACTTTAAATTTTTCTCCAATTTCCTTCATTGCTTGTTCAATGTAAAGATTGAAAAGTATGGGTGATAAGTTGCAGCCTTGCCTTACACCTTCCTGAATGCCAGCTTCTCTCTCATGTCCTTCAGCTCGAATGACTGCTGTCTGGTTTCTGTATAGATTGTATATCACCCTCCTATCCCTGTACTTTATTCCAATAGATTTCAAAATGTCAAACAATTTAGTCCAATCAACGTTATCGAAAGTCTTTTCTAAGTCTACAAATGCCATGAACGTTCTCTTATCTTTCCTTATTTAACCTTCCAAAATCAGCCTAAGACTTAGTACAGCTTCCCTTGTTCCTGCATTTCTCCTGAAACCAAACTGGTCGTCACCCAACTCCGTTTCTATCTGGCTTTCCATCCTCTTGTAAATTATTCTAGACAGGATCTTTGAAGCATGAGTAATCAAGCTGATTGTACGGTAATCTTCACATCTGCCAGCTCTCACTTTCTTTGGTATAGAGATAATAACATTCTTCTTGAAAGCAGGGGGTACCTCACCTGTCTCATAAATCCTACACAGCAAGTGAAATAACCTGATCAGACCTTCATCTCCTATGCAGCGTAGCCACTCAATCGGTATATCATCTATGCCTGGTGCTTTGTTCCTGCTCAAGTCCTCCAATGCTCTGTCAAATTCTGATCTCAATATTAAATCTCCTTTTCCACCCTCATCAATTTCCTCCTCCCTTTCCATTACATGATTCTCAATCTCCTTTCCCTTACACAAACACTCTATGTAAGCTTTCCATCTCTCAACCTTTTATTCCCTATCTGTTAGCGGCTTTCCATATGTGTCCTTAATATTACAGCACTTAGTCTTCTTTTCCCCAAAAGTATTCTTAATCCTTCGATAAGCTGTGTCTACTTTTCCTAATTTCAAACAATTTTCTATACCTGCACATTTCTCTTTCAACCATTCTTTTTTCGCTTCCTTGAACTTCTTGTTAACCTCATTTCTCAGACGTCTGTATTCTGCTTTCCCCTTTTCATCTCTTACATTCTTGTGTTTCCGCCTTTCATCCGTCAATTCTAGTATATCCTGAGTGTTCCACGGTTTTCTGCCTATTTTTTCTTTCCTACCAATGTTTTCTTCTGCGGATTTTGTTATTTCCTTTTTCAAAAGTGCCCATTCGTCTGCAATTGAAGATAGTTTAGGGTTTTTCATTAGTCCTTCCTTTATACTCTTCTTGAATCGTTCGTTTACATCCTTCACTTTCAGTCTGTCTATCGCCCACCTTTTTGGCTTTTGACTGTTCTTCAGTTTCTTCAACTTTAATCTGCATTTCATCACAACCAGATTGTGGTCAGAGTTTATGTCAGCACCAGGATATGTTTTACAATCCAAAATCTGGTTTCGAAACCTCTGCTTGACCATAATGAAGTCGATTTGGTAACGCCCTGTATCTCCTGGTCTCGTTCATGTGTTTATTCTTCTATTGTGATTACTGAATAAGGTGTTAGCTATGACCAACTCATGCTCAGTGCAGAATTCTACCAGCCTACTTCCTCGATCATTCCTTTCACCTAATCCGAAATCTCCTACTATCTTCCCTTCTCTTCCTTCTCCTACCACTGCATTCCAATCTCCCATTACTATAACATTTTCATCACCCTTGATATACCTCAGAATTTCATCTGTTTGTTCGTAGACCTTTTCAACATCTTCATCATCAGCTTGACTGGTAGGCATATAGACTTGTACCACTGTCGTGCACGTAGATTTAGTATTGATGTTTGCTAGAATAATCCGTTCACTATATTGCTCATAACATTCCACCCGCTGTCCAAGTTTCCTACTCAATATGAGACCAACCCCTGCTTGGCCGTTGTTTGATTTAGTGCTAATGACCCTATAGTCACCTGACCAAAAGTCTTGCTCTTCCTGACAGCGCATTTCACTAATCCCAACCAAATCCAACCTCAACCTATCCATTTCCCTTTCTAAGTTTTCTAACCTTCCACTTCCTAGCAGACTTCTAACATTCCACGCTCCGATCCGTAGAATGTCAGATTTCCTCTCTGTCACTTCTGTGATGTTGACCCCCTCTCGAGTAGTCCCCACCCGGAGATCCGAACGGGGCCTAGTTTACCTCCGGATTGATATTTTACAAGGGTGGAGGCCATCATCACATATAATTATGCATAGAGAGGCGCATATCCTCGGGAATAGCATTACGGCTGTAGTTTCCCGTTGCTATCAGCCGTGCAGCAGAACGCAGTGTAGCCATTAGTTGGCTTGTATTATCAATATCTTAACCGTCTAAAAGACAAGTAAAGAATTAATTTATTCTGAATGGCTGCTACTCCCTTCAGAATAGGTAAAGAGCAATTCTACAAACAAAAGTTCCAAACTTCTACTAACAATTAAATACCAAAATCCTTCAAAAGAAAAAATACTCAAGTTCCACCAACAACAAATACTACCACTAAAACAGTCTGTCACCGGCCACACTCAATATATAAATATATATGCAATATTTTGGTCACAGAATGTAATTGTATACTTATGAGGAATTGTATGTCATAAGTGATTTTTATAACAGATTGTTAGTAGCTACTTACCTAGCTTGCTTTAGTGGATATTTTCTATTGCTAGTACTATGTTCCACAGGTCGGAGAACACCCTTACAAATTATACACCTGGAGCCTCACATTTTCAAAATGGTAACAGGAACATGGCAGCCTGCAGTGACATGAGGAAACAAATCTCAACTGGTAACGGTCTAAAGCCCTATTCATGTAGCACATGCGGATCAAACTTCACCTTGAAGAAAAATTTGAAGACACACATGCTCATTCATAGTGGTGTAAAGCCATATTTATGTAGCACATGCGGATCAAAATTTAGACAGAAGCAAACTTTTAAGAATCACATGCTGATTCATAGTGGCGTAATGTCATATACTTGTTGCACATGCAGAAAGAGCTTCACTTTGAATCATTCTTTACAGAGACACATGCTCATTCATAGTGGTGTAAAGCCATATCCATGTAGTACATGCGGAGTGGAGATTACTCAGAAAGGAACTTTGAAAAGACACATGCTTATTCATAGTGGTGTTACGCCATATTCATGTAGCACATGCGGACTAAACTTTACATGGAATCAAAGTTTGAAGAGACACTTGCTTATTCATAGTGGTGTAAAGCCATATCCATTTAGTACATGCGGAGTGAAGATTACTCAGAAAGGAACTTTGAAGACTCACATGCTCATTCATAGTGGTGTTACGCCATATTCATATAGCACATGCGGATCAAACTTTACCTCGAAGCAAAGTTTGAAGAAACACTTGCTAAGTCATAGTGGTGTAAAGTCATATACTTGTGGCACATGCAAGAAGAGCTTTGCGCATAAGGGTCTGTTAAAGACACACTTGGTGATTCATACTGGTGGAATGTCATATTCTTGTAGCTCATGTAGAAAGAGCTTCATTTCGAATGAACGTTTAAAGCGACACATGCTTACTCATAGTGGTTAAAGGCCATTTTCATGTAACACATGCGGATCAAACTTTACTTCGAAGGGAAGTTTGAAGAAACACATGCTCATTCATACTCGTGTAGCGGCTTATTCATGTAGCACATGCGGTAAAAACTTTTCTGAGAGTAGTTAATTGAGTATACACATGTCGATTCATAATGGTATTAGGGCACTTTCCTGTAGCTTATGCGGAAAAAACCTTACAATTAAGGAATGTTTAAAGAGACACTTGCTGACTCATACTAGTGTAATGTCATATATTTGTACCACATGCAGAAAGAGATTTATTTCGAATGAACGTTTAAAGAGACACATGCTCACCCATAGTGGTGAAAAGCCATATTCATGTAACACATGCGGATCAAACTTAACAAGGAATGGAGATTTGAAGAGACACATGCTTAATATTCATAGTGGAGTATAGCCTTGTTCATATAGCATATACTGAAAGAAGTTTACACCGAAGGGAGATTTAAAGAGGCATATTCTCGTTCTAAGTGGATTAAAGGGATACTCGTGTAGAAATGTGTATCAAACTTTCCTCAGCTGGAAAATGATCATTAACAGTGGTATCAAACCATATTCATGTACTAGACCCAGAATGAAATTTATTTGCCACGGAACTTTAAGGATACGCATGCTCACTCATAGTAGTGTAGAGCTATATGCAAGTAGTACTTGCGGAGCAACCTTAAAACGTAATGGAAATTTGATGACTCACGCGCTTATTCATAGAGGTGTAAAGTCACATTCCGGTATTACATGCGGAATGAACGGTACTTTCAAACCAAATTTCAAAAGACACATTTTCGTACATTAATGTGTAAAGCCTTAATCATGTAGTACATGTGCAGCCAATTTTAATCTAAAGGATATTTTGGAAACAAATGTGCTGATCCATATAGTTAAATATGTGCATTGTTAAGGAACATGTGTAGATTGGCTAGTTATTTTTGATAGGAAGTTAGAAAAGTCGCATTTTAGTAGCACATGTCAAGAAAACTTTGCTATGAGACTATATTTTGAGACACGTCTGCTTATTCATAGTAGCTTACTGCCTTTTTCTTGCAGTAGATATGGAGCTACTTTTCTGGGTAAGGGTCTTAGAAGAGACACCTCCTATTTCATAGTGGGCTGAAACAACCATTTAGTACACCTGGACCAAACTTACTCTGCGAAGTTCTTGGCCAAATGTGCTTTAATGTTGTTAATGTTGAGCAATATTTGCTGGGATAAGATCTTTGTAAAGTCACATGCAAGTTCATATGGCCTGCAGCATTTGTGGAAACTTAACTAGGAAAGGATCTCTAGAAAATACTCATGTAGAGAAGACGTTAATACGAAAACAAATTTTTAGACACATGCTTATTCATTTGGGATAATAGCCGCATCGGCACACATTATGCCGAGCAAACTTTACTGAAGAAAAATTAATCCAAACGTATGTATTATTTACGCAGCCACATTTACTCACAAGTATCTGTTATGAATCGCTTGTTACTTTGTGGACACAAGGCATGTTCAAAGAGTACATGCGGAGCTGTTTTTACTTTACTGGGTGTTAATCGACATATGTGTTAATTCATACTTGCCAAAAGTAGCTTTCATATAGTATGTTCGGATTATAATTCGTTGACTGGGAGGCTCGCAAGAATCACTTGTTGATCGTTGTACAAAAGCCATATTCAAGTGGTACATGTGGTGAAAAGTACGAACGGAGATTTCGAGAAGCACACTTTAATTGATAGTGGCCAGAAGTTATATACATGTTATGTAAAATGAGTTTTAATTACAAATAATGTGTTATTGCGGACTGAAGAAAATTAACGAAATACAAGCTGAGATAGGTTTGTTAGAAAGCGGGATATTCATGAAGCGCTTCTTAATTCATAGAAGGTATGTTATACCATAGCTCGCATGTGTCCTTGTTAAAACATACCTTCATTCTTACTAGAAAAAGGCTACGTTTAAGTGATATACGAGGCTCGTCCAGAAAGTAAGTTCCGTTTGGTAATAACATTAAATTGTGTACAGATACAGAAAAATTATTTATCGCACAAAATTCTACAACCCTTAAACTACTTATCCACATACCTGCCGAAATGTTACAGGCATTCGTCGTAGTGTGGCACAAGTTTTTGGATACCTTCTTCATAGAAGTTTGCCGTTTGTGTTGGAAACATCTTCTTTCAGCTCGTCGTCATTGTTGAAGTGTTGACCGCCAAGGAAAGACTTGAGATGTGTGAACAGAGGAAAGTCGCTAGGAGCGAGGTCAGGGCTGTACGGAGGGTGGTCAAACACATCCAAGCCAAATCCCTGTAGGAGGTTTTTCGTCACATTTGCAGTGTGTGGTCATGCGTTGTCGTGAAGAAAAACAACACCTTTTGACAGCAACCCTCGGCGCTTATTCTGTATTGCGCGGCGCAATTTCCTCAGTAAGCATCTACGTTGATTGTATGACCACGCAGTAAGAAATCTATGAGTAAGATAAGATGCCTTTCTAGTCCCAGAACACTGTGCACATCATTTTCCGAGGTGTCAAGATTCGTTTCGGCTTTACCTTTGCTGGGGATGAAGTGTGCTTCCATTCCATCGATGGCCGCTCACTTTCAGGGGTGTCGTAAGAAACCCAAGTTTCATCTCCTGTGACTATCTGTGTCAGAAATTCTTCGCCGCCTTCATTGTAACGGGTCAAAAACTGAAGTGCACTACCCATCCGTTTTGTTTTTTGTTGCTCCGTAAGAATCTTTGGTACACAACGTCGGCAAAGTTTACGAAAGTTCAGTTTTTCGGTAGCAATTCATGAATTAGTGATCGTGAGATTTGGGGAAATTCCATAGCGAGAGCACTAATTGTAAACCTGCGGCTTTCCCGGATCTTGTCATCAATCGCGTGAACCAGTTCTTCTATAACCAAAGTTGGACGCCCACTTCGTTCTTCATCTTGCACTTCACTACGTCCTTCATTGAGCTGTCGGACCTATCTTCTCACCATTGAATCACTCATCGCATTTTGTCCATGACCTCGCAATTTGCCGATATATTTCAATTGGTTTCACTTTCCTAGCATTCAGAAAACGAATCACAGATCTGATTTCACAAGCGGTGGGATTTTCAATCAACACCGACATTGTACGAGTAAACATGCACAACAACGCGTACGTGGCTGACAGCGCTCTCCAAATGGCGCACGTTTCTTCTCCTTGATGCAGAGCGTCTACCGCGCATAAGCGGAACTGCGCTGCAGCGGAACGTACAACTAGTTGAAGACACAGGCGGCACACGTCTATGAAGAAAGTATACAAGAACTCGTGCCATGCAACGACAAATGCCTGCAACATTTCGGCAGTTATGTGGAAAAGTAGTTTAAGGGTTGTAGAATTTTGTGCAATACATTTTTTTTCTGTATCTGTACACAATTTAATGTTATTACTGAACGGAACTTACTTTCTGGACGTACTTCGTATGTTGGAAGAGAATTTGCTCGGAAGATTGGTCTAATGTGACACGTGTGTATCCTGAATGCATGACTACTACATTGAAAACAGGGTTCTTAAAAGGTATCTTAGGATATAGCCGATTTTGTTGGCAACAGGCAAATGCCTTATTTCTTGTGAATCACTCTATCAGTGTGCAGGGCATTTGAAACAGAATTCTCGCCTGTTGGTCAGAACAACTTGCGCGCTTTCATGTAAAGTAGAATTTACTAAACGGGTTTGGGTAAATTGAAAACTCATATTAGGTAGAATTCATTAGAAAGCTAACTATTGCAATGGGTACCATGTTTCGACTTCCGGATAATTTCGACATATCTTCGCGTTTCACATCGCCTAGACCGCCAAACCTCCGTCAGTTCAAAAGTTTATATCACTTTCTTGTAGACACGACAACCACCGCAATTTTACACCAATCACTTTGAATGTTTTACATAATATGTACCCCTATAAAATCTCAGTTGAGGTCGTTAATGGGCTCAATCGGTCGAAGAGGGTGAAAATGGGGGCCTTCTTTCGAAAAAGTGGAATATCGCTATAACTCTCTTAATATGGGAAATATCGAATCCATTCAAAGTTCATACTATGTGTCGGATAAGCCCGAAAGTTTGAAAAGGTTTTTGATATCACCAACCATTGACCAAGGGGGTGGGAATTTTTTTTAAAACATTAATCATATCTCTCTTAATAGGCACAATATCAAAAGCGTACAAAATGGACAATATTCCCCTAATAATTACCTAAAACTTTTGTCTGAAAGAATTTTTGATATGACTCACCATTACGCCAAGGGATGAGCAAAATGGTTTCGGAATTAGAAGAAAATGCCAAGCGCCATCAGGGGTTCCCATGACAACACTACTAAATTGATGAGGGATGACCCATCAGACGTTGCCATGACAACGCGATTGCACGAGATCACATTCAGTTTTCCATCTGACTCTGTAGGAAGCGGCTTCGGTGACGTAACTGGTAGCATGCTGAACTTCTATGGCCAAGGTCGCGGGTTCAAAGCCGGCCGAAGTCGTCGGATTTTCTAACAACGCTAAAGATCCCTCAGTATGCTTTCCTTCGGAGGGGAATTTCCAACGTTCGTTGAGAGTTGCTGGTTTCGATGGAATCTAGTAGCCAAGTTCAAAGCTAGGTGTCATTGACGGTAGTATTTGGTTGCAAAATTAGGAACTACTACTCGAAATTGACCGTCTGCAGTCCTTACCTCAATTACAGACTAATACTGCCATCACAATTAACACCGTTTATCAGACAGATTCTACACACATCCAAAGTACACGGGGCTACATGAACGCGTTGTCGCAGCCTCTTAACTAAGGAACCAACCGCAATCTCTACGGGAGATAACATTTTCGTGAAGAAGTAACAGACCGTTAGATAGTTGCACATCAGTGTCGAAACCTTTCATAAGGACAGTGTGACCGCAAGTATAAAAATGGACCCCAAATGACGAGAAGGATACCGTCCCCATAAGACAATAAAATTTTTAAAATATGCATAAAAAGACGAAAAACAAAGTTAATTAAGCTCCAATTGTAAAATACCTTCTACGAAAACCTGCATATTCTGCCTATTTTCACCTATCCCCTAGTTTGCCCGGTAAAATCTACCTCCGCCTTCCGGCGTGCCGAGGGGAATTTTTTAAATACAGTTCGACCCGTTGCTAAATTCATGTAGTATATTTGATTTGGCATTCAGTAAACGAGTCAGTTTTAAGGTTCATAACCAATAGTGGCCATCAGTCATATTCATGTAATTAACCGTAAAAGAATTTACTTTGTGATGTACAATATACTCTCGATTATCCGGGGGTGGATTATCTGGTTTGCGGATTTACCTTGCGCGTTATTGCCTAACTAAAACTTATTGAGAATACAGTACGGTATATATTACAACAATCTGTCTTGTAAATTTTCCCGGTATTTTTCGTACATATTTTCGTATTGTAGTCGTGGTGGAGGAAAGATATATCATTGCGGTTCTTTGCGACAGGTACACGACTTCTTGCTTTGTCCAGATTTGTTTTGCAATAGTGAAGTGTAAGTTTCATAAGGAGGTGTAGACAGGCTTGTTTCAAGGTAGCTGGAAGGTATGTGCTGTCTGTATGCCATTGACGGATCCGCCTGACTGTTAACAAGTTGTCATTCAGTAAGATGGCTCTTCAGTGGACAGATTATATGGGACAAACAGGGTTTGAATATGGTAACATTATTGCCACTCGCCAAATACGTCTTAAGGTAAGCAAGTAGTGATCTATTACAGACAGCACTATAATGTGGGTGAGTTATCTTAATAAATGTATTATAGCCTACCTTTTATGGAACTGTTTACTTAAAAGAAATAATAGAAGGCAATCTTCTTGCAATAAGCACATGCTTTTGGACTATGCATGCGATTCATCCTGGTCATTGTGCCGGATAATTGAGAGTACTGTACTTTTGAAAAAAATATAAATCCACTGATATTTCCGTCGTAATGAAGGGAGAGAATTAATGTATTGCCCTAAAATAGATGTTTGCAAATAGTGCCCAGCTTTCATTTGATAAAGAAGGTTTAAAAGACAACCTGTATATCCTTGGTCGCCGGAAGGCACTTTGACGTAATATTTCATGCATGGTATGAAGAGACAAAGGGAGAGGATTTTTCACACATCAGAATGAAATATTCTGGGAATTTTACAGGGAAGGGGGGTAAGACGTGATTCCACATGTGTCTTCTTCACATCCATATGTAGTGTACTGTGAATATTTTAGAGAGAGGGGTTTGTACACATCAAAATGTTATAAAATAGGGTTTTATTGCACATCCAAATGGTATGTTCTGGGAATGTAATTTGTGGATGGATTTTTGTGTATATCTATATATGTGTTGGGAACCTTTTAGGGAGCGTGGAGGGTTTCACGCATCAATGCTATATATTTTGGGTATGCAGGTATACATAATTATGTGTACTTTGAAATAATTTATTGTTTATGATACCATGTTTTTGAACAGTTCAGTGTGGAAATTGGCTCAGTATATCTTCATATAATAAGACACATCTATGTCAGAAATTTGTCCAGCATCAATGCTTTGTCGCTTAGAGAGTTATTCTGAAATAAATGAGAAGATTACTACTACTTGACAGCAAGTCTATTTTGTTAAAAAAAAAGCATATCATTCAGCAGCTGCATTTGCTAATAGACAGACTGAGACCAAGTTTTTTTAAACCAATATTACATTTGATGGTAATAATTCGCGCTGGCTGGATAAAATCTCGAGGATTTCTCATTTGAAGAAATGTGATTCAGGGAGAATTAGAGAAGAAGGCTAAAGGTTCAGAGGGGACAAGACACATTTATTTGTGAGCAACGAAGAATGAAGGTTTATCCACCTGCGCGTCATGCAAAGTGAGAACAACTACTACGTAAAGCCACAATCCCGTTGGCCAATCACGAACTGTGCGGATCATAACAGAATAGGTATGACGAAGAGAATAGACGAACTGCAGCGGCCATTTAAGCTATAGAAATCCCACCGCTAGAGCCTGTTGTCAATGATAATCTAATGTTTAGGGTAGAGCGATTAGCAAGAGTTAGGCTCCAGAAGTTTCAAAGATTAAGGAATAGCGGCATTTCCTTTCACTGCGGGTGAAGGCGAAAATAATTACATTTCTTGGAAGGAAAATATATCAATTGAATTTACAAGATAAGTGCCAAAAGAGGGTGTTAGAAAATTATAACGGATGAAATGCGAGAATAGACTTATGAAAATTCAATAAAAGAAGAGTAAATACAATACATTTCCAAGCCATGCTCCCCACTGAAAATATCCTTATTTCGTCTTGTGAAAAACCATCCCAGGACATATTAATCATTCTTAAATCTATTAATAACACAATGTTTACCATCACCAGATATTCTTGACATAGACATTATTAGAACATTATTTTATAGTATCATCAACTAATACACACATTGTTACAGATCTGTTTTTGAATACCTTTTATGAAAGATTTTTATAACAGAGAGGGAAAATCCTTTGTAAATATTGGTCGACTTTGCTCGTATTTCAACTAGTTTTAATTTATTGAGAAGACAATTAATGAAGAAGACCACAATGTGGCCGAAACAGGTATTATTCTATTTAAAATTTAGAATAATGTGGATTAAATACTTCCGGTATTTTACTTCTGATTATATCGTCAATAAGAAAACCGTTAAAAGCATCAATGATAAAGCTTGTAATAATAAGTTAATCATCACTAAGCAGATAGAGGTAACATTACAGTTAATCTTGATGAACCAAATCCTTACAAAGAAAGATGAAAAGTTAAATTCAAAACACCGTGTTTCTTTTCGATGACAAGGATGAGAACACATTGTGTCAAATGAACCCCAAATTACCAACTTTGCAAGCCTTTCCTGAAATTTACGAACAAAATACACCAATTAGACCAATCGTCAATAATATGCATAATCCAACATACAAGTAAATGAATTATATACAGAAGTTCTTAAATACCATTACAATTTCACTCCTCCTCTTTCAATAATTCAAGTGATTTCATCATAAAAACTAAAAACATTCCATATTTCTCATCTTATTCAATCCATTCACTTGATATTACGGACATATATACACTCTTGATAACATTTTTTCTCATGTAACGGTTAACTATTTCAACAAAACAGACGGTGTAAGTATGGGGTCTCCTTCCTCCGGTATAATGGCGAAAATTTTCATAGAACATTTGGAATATCAATTTATATTTAACAAAACACCTGCTTAAGAATTTTAGGGAAGTTATGTAGATGACATATTCGTTATATTAAACAATAATACAGAAAACATTGATAACTCATTAATGAAATTAAACAATTTGGACCCTAAAATTCAACTTCTTGTTGATTCAGAGATTAATGGAACACTGAACTATCTTATCACAATAACAAGAAACAATGATTTTTTCACCTACAAGGTTTTTACAAACCAGCGACTACATCAAACGTAATTAGAAATGATTCATTACATCCCGGATCGCATAAGACATCAACATTTTATAGCCTTATTCAAGGAGCCATAAATGCACCTATGCGTTCTGGACAATAAAGTTCTGCCCTAAAACTTCCCCATACGGGAGAACGAAACGCATCAGGCGAAAGCCTGGACAAAATAACTACTGTGGTCAAGAAAATTAGACTGAAGCGGTGCGGGGTAGTGGGCATGAAATACGTGACTAGAAAACCAATGTAGGTAGCAATACATTAACAATTTTTATTTCTAATAATAAATTTATAACCAATAAACAAATTGCACTTAAGTGCTTATCACAGAAACGAACAATTAAAAATGTAGCAAAGTGTGAGGGCCTGATGACAGAAACCCAGATTAAAGAAAGGTCAATGAAACAAGCTTGCTTGATTGGAGAGAAGTTGAGCTTAACATAAAAAAGGGATGCACTTTATAAAAAGAGAGAACCATAAAAAATGATTAAGAGTGTAAAATAACTGGTATGATATAAACTCTTCATAAAATTAAACTTATCTTTGAAGAGCCAGCTCCTTAAAAGTTCCAGCTAGCAAACGTTGATTTAAAAGTCCTCACGGTTTCTTCAGAAGGAGGGGTACATGGCCTAGAGATATGTGCACCATTGATAAAATGTCAACTCTCTCTTCTTTTCTTGCGAAGGAATGACATTTATAGCTTCCAAGTGATGATCCAGCAGTATTTCGAAAGACGATTCAAAGTATCCCATCTAAGGTGAAGGTGAAGAGTACAACAGCTGGCAATTAGTCTTGCCATCTTGAGTAATACGTCATGGTGCAGATCTCGTGACGTAACTGCTAGGTAGCGTAGAGACTAGCGATGGTGTCATGAGATGCAGTAGCGGTGACCAGCAGGTTGAAGTAATCAGAAGTGATGATTGATCAGAAGTGGTGAAGAACGCCAGCAAGTTGCGTCTTAAATAGGGATCATGGAACCATCTCGAAGCTGGAGATCGCCCGACTGGACAAAGACCTGCCATTGGTCGAACGAAAGTCAGGGTGACGTCAGTCGACACTACTCAGCGGACAGTGGATCAACCAGTAGATGCCCTGTATGTCGGGAGTGAGGACGCATGAGGTAGCGAGCGACTGGAACACTCAAGGTGAGAACTATAATATCTATGAATAAGTGATTGATAACAAGATTATGCATATGGTTTAAGCAATTAATACATTTGTAAAGAAATAATTACAATTCGGGGATCTCGGTAACAAGAAATAAAATTTGACCGACAAATGGGCCAAGCTAAACATTGAAAGTATCACAAAAGTGATCATGCTCCGAGAACTCCGAATGAAAACAAACAAAAGAATCAGTCAAAGCAAAACATGGATAACAGACGAGGAGAAACTAAGACTCGAAAGGCAAAACAGAGATAGCAGAGATGGGTCTAGTATAAAGACCTTTACTAGTTAAAACATCAACAACTCTGATGCGTTTATCACGGCCAAAGTGGCAGTGAATAACTCTGCCTAGGTTCCAAACAAGGGGCGGAGATGGGTCTCGAAGAAGAACCATGTCCCCCACTCGTACATCTGGTTGAGGAAGCCACCATTTCTCACGCCTATTTAGCAAGCTGAGATATTCTAACGTCCATCGGCGCCAAAAAGAACAGCGCAAAGATTCTACTTTTCTCCAAAGGATAGGTAAGTTAGGATCACAGCGTCGAACCAGCAAAGGCGGAGTAGCAGCAAGCGAACAGCCAATCAGGAAGTGACTGGGTGTTAAAGGTAAAAGATCCTTAGGATCGTTTGAAAGAGGGGTCAGAGGTCTGGAATTTACAATACCTTCGACTTGAATAATTAAAAAGTTGAATTCCTCATAAGAAAGTATGGTAGGACCAAGAGTTTTCTTAAGCTGTCTTTTAGTAAGTTTGATGCAGGACTCCCATCGGACCCCATGATGGGGAGCATAAGGCGGGGTGAAATGCCATTTGAAACCTTTAGAATAGGAAATGTTGGAAATTTTTTCTTTAGCAGAAGGGGAGCTTAACACCTTTTTCCAGAGATCAGAAGCGCTTACAAAAATTTTTGCATTATCTGAAAAAACTTCAGATGGAACACCCCGTCTAGCAGCAAATCTAGAAAAGGCGGCCAAAAAGTAGGATACAGAAGCGTTCGTAACCAACTCAAGGTGGATAGCTCCCGTCACCATACATACAAATAACGAGATGTAAAGTTTACCTAAGATTTTGCGCTTAGATGAAGAGGGATTGGTCTGATATACGTAAGGACCAGCGTAATCGATCCCAGTAAGAGCGAAGGGCTTACTAGGTTCTGAACGAAATGGAGGTAAATTACCCATAATCTGCGTGGCGGGCCGTGGTTTAACCTTAAAGCAAGGTATACACTTTTTGACAACAGAAGAAACCTCATGAACGCCATTGATGATCCAGTAAAGTTCACGAATTAGACAGAGCAAGGTGCGAGTGCCAGCATGAAGGTGTTTATAATGAAACTTTTTTATTATAAGGGTAGTGATAGGATGCTTTGAAGGAAGGATGATGGGATGCTTTTTCCCATCCTCACAACTAGACATAGCTAATCTTCCACCCACACGTATTATGCCGTCCTGGTCTAGAAAAGGAGTGAGTGGTGAAAGCCTGCTAGACTTGGGTAAATCTTTACCACTTATAAGAGCTTGCTTTTCAGGAGCAAATACTTCCTGCTGAACAAGTAACAAAATCTTGCAAGTAGCAAATTCTAACTCTACTCTGGAGACAAAGGGTTGAGGCTTCAATGGTTGATCAATTACTAATTATTTCCATCGGAAGATATAAGACACTACACGAATCAATTTATCAAATGAAGAGTATCTATGAAAAAGGCTAGTAGCAGTAGAAGTAAGATGCGACGCGACAGGGTCATTACGGGCATCAGGTATTTCTTCTGCAAATTGATTAGCTAAGCGAGGCCAGCAAGATGATTCCTGACTTAGTCAAGGAGGACCATTCCAGTACAGGTCTGAAGAAATCAATTTTTTAGGCGTTCAACCACGTGATATTATATCCGCGGGGTTTTCGCGGCTAGGAACATGTCTCCATTGTTCAGAATGAGAGACTTCATGAATCTTAGAAACGCGATTTGCCACAAAGGTATTCCAATGAGAAGAAGGCTTGGAAATCCAAGCTAATACAATAGAAGAATCGCTCCAAAAAAATGTGCGGGAAATTTTTAACTTTAAACTGACATTTAGTTTAGTAGCTAATTCTGTTGCCATTAAAGCAGAGCATAATTCTAATCTCGGCAATGATACTGTTTTAAGTGGAGCAACTTTTGATTTAGCGCACACTAAATTAGAAAATCCAGGGAAAGTGGCTGAGGAACGTCCTACTATGTATGCACAACAGCCATAAGCCCGTTCTGAACTATCAGAAAATACATGCAGGTCATACTGCTGGTATAAGGGATTAGAAATTAAAGGGCGGGGTATAGAAACCTTGGAGAGATCCAGCAAACTGCTGCGATACTCTAACCATTCTTCTACAAGAGGAAGGGGGAGATTTTCATCCCAGTCTGATTTTAATGACCAAAGCTTTTGCAAGAACATTTTTGCAACAATAACTATAGGAGCAATATATTGCAAAGGATCAAAGATCTTTGCGATTTCTGACAGAACTTGTCTCTTAGTTACAGGGGGAGATTCTGACAGATGTACCTGATAAGAGAAGGTATCAGAAGAAGGACACCAAAAAACACCCAATGCTTTTACGGCTGCTTCATCAGTAGGAATGGCAACAAATTCATCAACTGGGACCTCTGATGAAAATTTTGATATAAATTCAGTGGAATTTGAAGTCCATTTATGGAGCGGAAAACCACCTCCTAGGAGCAGGGACTTCGCACACAAAGAGTGCTTCAGAAATATTAGGGAAAGAGCACAAGAAATCGTCAACATAAAATGCCGTTTTTAATGACTCAGAGGCCAAAGGATGATACAGATTAGGCTTGCGCATAATAGTTCGCGCCTGGGAGCGATCAGTTTAGTTCGCAGCTCCTTAGCGAACTAGTTCGCTCTTTTAGTTCGTTAGGTCCCATCTCGAATTCCCTGTAAGACAGATCGTTCGCTCGCCGTGCTGCTGACACTGCACGCGCTCTTTGTTTGTTATAGCAGTCTGTCACCACTGATGACTCGTCACCAGGGATTGCTCATTCACATTGCTCTCGTTTCAAGCAATACTGTAGGCTACTGCATCAGTTACTGTGCAGTTCGTGTATTAGATAGCGACATGTTGCGTGTGTAGTAATGTGTTTTACATTTTGATATTCGAAGATAAAAAAATACAAAAATATGAGTATTGAAACATTAGTGAAATTCCTTATTCCTTCCTTATTTCCTTTTATTCCTTTTAGGAACATAGGGTAGCTACAAACTTCTTCCATCTCACTCTATTGTTGGCCATCCTTTTAATTAGGGTCCATGTCTTTCCTTATGAGAAAACTTCTCTTTCTATTGTTTATAAAGCCAAAAGTCGTCATTTGTTTATCATCAGGGGCGGATCTAGGGGAGGGCGAGGAGGGCGACCGCCCAGGGCCCCGCGGTCCGGGAGGCCCCGCGCCATGGATTGTTTTAAATTTAATTGATTCATTTTTTGTACTTTTCAAACTTTCGAACTAATTTATAATTCATATTATTTTATCAGTGCAGCTATGACCTCCCGTGCCCTTGTAGCAAGTTTAGATTTCAGTGAAATGATAGAAGACTTCAGCCGGGAAAAAAGTCGCAAAGTAATATTTTAATATTTCATAGTTTACATAATCTTCTTCAATGGGACTTAAAGGTTTCTTTCATATTATTAAAAAAATGTACTGTAGTGTATTCAAAATATTGTAACTATTCTTTATTTTCTTCTTCTTCTTTCTTCGATTCGGCCAACTAGGGACCACGTCAGTTCAACTGTCTCTTCTTCCGAGCTTTAACTACCGCCCAGTATTTCCGCATTCGTCTCCGGTGTTGTTCTTTTCTCTCTTGGGACCACACCTTCCCTGTCTCCATTTGATTTGATTTTTATTATTTCCTATTGTTGTGGGCCCCAACTTATCATACCACCCAGGGCCCCACAAGGCTTGGATCCGCCACTGTTTATCATTAGTGAAATACCGGTACCGTACCTAAAAGAATAACAGTATGGACGATGTGTTCGTAGAAGCATACACTTATTATTCTCTTTATTTTTTTCTCTCGCGTGGGGCCGATAACCTAGACGTTAGGCCCCTTAAAACAACAATTACCATCATCATTTTTCGCGTGTATCGGCGCGTCACCATCCGATTCCATTTCCTACTTGTCACTAGGTGATGATAAGACGTACCCCCGCCTGCCGGAATGTTCATTTCTTACTTGCTTCGTGATATTCATTATTTGGCTGCTCTGAAACCGTTGGGTACATTATCTTTATGGCATGAATGGGAGGAATAGGGTTTTTTAGTTCAGAGTTTTTGTCCGTAGAAGTTCGCTTTTCTTTGTGAAGCATCGTCATAATGTTCATTTCTTAAAAACAGGTAAAAGTAGCTGTATCACCATGTATCGAGAAAAATAAATATCAACTAGTTCATTCAAATGGTAATGTTAATCCAGTTCGCCGATTTTCTAAATAATTGGACATATTTTCAAATAATCCAAAATGATTAAGTTAAATAAAACTGTGGAATTATCCCCACATCTACATCAGTTAAATATCAGTAACTTATATTTATGAACCGCCACTGTATTACATTACAAATATAAGGTAGTTACTACTATTAGCGTGTTAGTTCGCTAAGGAGCTGCGAACTAAACTGATCTCTCCCAGCCGCGAACTATTATGCGCAAGCCTACTAGTAGTGTGTTATACTGTTATTATAATAAACCAACATTGAACAATCGCCGCGCCAAAACTTGACAATCTTGCCACTATCAATAGATACACTCAATCAACTGAGCTGACAACAAAACAAAGCGCATGCGATTGTGCAATGAGTGGTGATGTGACGAGCTGACGAGCTACGGCGGACCCGCGCTCTCGCGCTCTTACAAGTCGGTCAGCGGGAAAAGAGCGAACGAACTAACAAGCGAGCGATCTGGGAACTAGTTCAGTAGTTCGTCTGAGGGACCCGCTCTTCCGAACTAGTTCGTTCGCGAACTACACAAGACCAATACAGATGACCATCTTGCTCGGCTAACATATGGAGAGACCGAATCGCGAGAAAGGCTGAAGGCTTCAGGCCATATGTCACAGTCTTCAATCTAAATATCTTTATGGGTTTGGAACTCTCATCGCGCCACAATATTCTTTGCAGATCTTGCTGCTCAGAATTTACGAGAATCTGCCGGTACATCTGCTTAATATCTGAGATTACAGCAATAGGAAACCTTCGATAATTAAGCAAAACAGAGGTGAGATCTGTTTGAATCGCGGGACCACATTGCAGGGTATCATTTAAAGAGATTCCATTGGAATCTGGTGATGAACCATTGAAAACTACTCTTATATTGTCTTGTGTTAAGGGATTTTTCCATACCGGGTGATGATTTAGATAAACTATTTCATTTAAAGGATGGTCAATTTCTTCTGATTTAGAAATTACCTCCATGTGATTGGATTATTCGTATTCCTCCATAAAGGAAGCATACTGAGTTTTGACAGAAGCATCTTGTTTGAACCGATTTTCAATAGCAAATAGTGCCCTAAGTGCTCTGGAATGCGAGCCCGTAATGGCGGAAGGATTGGGAATACGTGGAAGAGTTACTATATATCTGCCTTCAGCAGTACGGACAGTGGTTTCCTTGTATAACTTTTCACAAATTTCGTTAGAAGAAGAAGAAGTAGCCTGAACATTCTCAAGATCCCAGAACTTGGTTAGCTCTTGACTCAAATCGGTACCAACAAAATAACAATTCGATACAGTTTGAATAGGATTACGGTATATTTGGCCAGTAGCAATCCAACCAAAATCAGTTTCGCGGAAGAAAACCTTAGGAGCAATTTTTACTTTATTGGAATGAAGACATTGCCAAAATACGCTTGAGCTGAAAAGAAGCTCTACGGGCGAAGCTCTGTTGAAATGAGGGTCAGCTAGCTGGACAAAATTCGGGATATTCCAACTTTGAATAGGATAAGAAGTGCCAGGAATAGTGTTGCCTATAGACTTGATAATCAAACAATCTAACTGCAACTGCGTACCAAGATTATTAGAGTCCTTCAGATCCACTTTAGCAAAGCTTATGGATTGCGATTTAGAGCAGTTTATTCCTGTAACCTCTATTGAGGTAGGATGTTTTGGGAGGCCTAACTTTTGTACCAACGATTCATTAATAAAATTGTTGGTAGCGGCATTGTCCAATAATCCCCTGACAGATACCCATTTTCCGTGAGAATTTTTCAATAGAACCTGCACGGTAGATAATAAAACCTGGACTTTGCCAAGCGAGGTAGAACTTTGAGCATACGACTGCGCACTATTTTGAGAAGTCTCAGAATTAGACTTGGTATTGGAACTGCTTGGTCCTGATAACCGTGATCTTTCATGTCTGTGCAAAAGGGAATGGTGTCTAGCCTTACAATGAAAGCATAAACGTTGTGAACGGCAATTGTTTAACATATGCGTTCCTGACAAACAGTTGAAACAATGTTTTTTGTTCGTAATGAACTTTCGTCTTTCATCTACTGATAAAGATTTAAATTCATCACAATTGTATAAAGTATGCGATTGCTGACACAGACCGCACGTTTGCATTTGGTTAGGTGACCGAGCATCAACAGGAAGAGCCTGTGATCTTAAAATTCTTTGATTAGAACTGCTAACCTTATCTTTTGAGAAGGCTTTTGAATCTGAACTACTATTTTTTTGATTAGCTATGGCGGAAAAGACTTGGCTTCTGGCCTTCAAAAAGTTAATAATCGCCTCATAAGTGCATTGCAAATTCTGGGAAAGTTCTGTTTCCCAGGCTTTTAATGTATTTGCTTCCAATCTTGCAGAAATGAGGTGAACTAGAAATAAATCCCAGTGATTTACAGGTTGGTTTAAATTGGACAATGCTCTGACGTGTAGCTCTGCAGTGTCAATCAACTTACGAAGTGATAAACTGTTATCTGCTTGCACGTTATGTAACTCGAATAAGCTTTGTATATGGCGTTGAATAGATAAACGAATGTTCCCATATCTATCCTTAAGAAGATTCAGAGCAACTTCATAATTATCACTGGTCAAAGAAAGTGCTTGAATGAGGTTAAGTGCGTTGCCTTGAACTGCCAGACGCAAGTAGTGAAATTTTTGTATTACTGGTATAGAAGTATTCTCATGGACTAAAGAATTGAATAATTCAAAAAATGGTTCCCATTCTATGTCTTTACCAGTGAATTTGGGTATTTCTAATTTGGGTAATATAATGCGTGAAGAAGATGTAGAAGATACTGCAGAAGTTTGATCTTGTTTTTCTTTTAAAGTTAAAGCCCTAATAAGCTGTTAAGCTTCAGCAAATCCCTGATAGTATAATTTTTCAACTTCCAACCTATCACTTTGCTGGTCCGGATGCTGAGTTTCTATACTGCATTGTATCTCATCATATTTCTCAAAGGCTTGTTCATAATTCTTAAGCCTCTGCGAAATTATGTCAAGATTACGCTCTTGGGGTTCGAGCTCCGTTAAGAAAGTACGAAACCGTGTGAGCTTGCCCTTACAAGAGGCTCTGGCGTTGCTGAGTTTTTCATCAAGGTTAGGCATGTCAAAAGTTGTTTGTTACTCACGTCAATATTGTGACTTCGAGTACTGGAGGTCTGAGGATGACAGCTTGCTAGGTAGTAAGGTTTGGTCTGATGCGGAAGAAACCGGCTTAGCTTACGTTTCTCTCCTCCTCTGCTGAACATGCGCCTCAAGCTGAAACGTACAATGTGAATTAGTGTTGAAACACAATGAACAAAAATTGTTAATGTAAAATCCAAAATATGAAACTTGTATAGGGATCCAGGGTGCAACAGATATGTTTCCCGGGGGTGAGGCACCAAAAATATGGAGAATAAAGTTCTGCCCTAAAACTTCCCCATACGAGAGAACGAAACGCATCAGGCGAAAGCCTGGATAAATTAACTACTGTGGTCAAGAAAATTAGACTGAAGCGGTGCGGGGTAGTGGGCATGAAATACGTGACTAGAAAACCAATGTAGGTAGCAATGCATTAACAATTTTTATTTTCTAATAATAAATTTATAACCAATAAACAAATTGCACTTAAGTGCTTATCTCAGAAATGAACAATTATAAATGTAGCAAAGTGTGAGGGCCTGATGACAGAAACCCAGATTAAAGAAAGGTCAATGAAACAAGCTTGCTTGATTGGAGAGAAGTTGAGCTTAACATAAAAAAGGGATGCACTTTATAAAAAGAGAGAACCATAAAAAATGATTAAGAGTGTAAAATAACTGGTATGATATAAACTCTTCATAAAATTAAACTTATCTTTGAAGAGCCAGCTCCTTAAAAGTTCCAGCTAGCAAACGTTGATTTAAAAGTCCTCACGGTTTCTTCAGAAGGAGGCGTACTTGGCCTAGAGATATGTGCACCATTGATAAAATGTCAACTCTCTCTTCTTTTCTTGCGAAGGAATGATATTTATAGCTTCCAAGTGATGATCCAGCAGTATTTCGAAAGACGATTCAAAGTATCCCATCTAAGGTGAAGGTGAAGAGTACAACAGCTGGCAATTAGTCTTGCCATCTTGAGTAATACGTCATGGTGCAGATCTCGTGACGTAACTGCTAGGTAGCGTAGAGACTAGCGATGGTGTCATGAGATGCAGTAGCGGTGACCAGCAGGTTGAAGTAATCAGAAGTGATGATTGATCAGAAGTGGTGAAGAACGCCAGCAAGTGGCGTCTTAAATAGGGATCATGGAACCATTTCGAAGCTGGAGATCGCCCGACTGGACAAAGACCTGCCATTGGTCGAACGAAAGTCAGGGTGACGTCAGTCGACACTACTCAGCGGACAGTGGATCAACCAGTAGATGCCCTGTATGTCGGGAGTGAGGACGCTTGTGGTAGCGAGCGACTGGAACACTCAAGGTGAGAACTATAATATCTATGAATAAGTGATTGATAACAAGATTATGCATATGGTTTAAGCAATTAATACATTTGTAAAGAAATAATTACCATTCGGGGATCTCGGTAACAAGAAATAAAATTTGACCGACAAATGGGCCAAGCTAAACATTGCAAGTATCACAAAAGTGATCACGTTCTGATGATTACGTCCATGAAATAAACACAATTTATACTATCGCAGATCTCAACGGATACAGTAGGAGTTTCGTAAATAACATTTAAAATAGAATTAAGAATAAGCCAATTTGGACACTTCAACGAGAATCCAAAGAAAGAGATAAAGTAAGTTTTACTTATATATCCAATAATATGTAAGGAATAACAAATATCTTAAAAAAAAGAAATTGCAGAATAGCTCTCAAAACAAATAACACTACAGCTGAACTTTTATATAACTTAAATTTCTTAAAAAAAGGAGAATATATTTTATAAATCAGGAGTTTATGAACTGACCTGTAACTGTTGCCAATCTACATACATAGGCTAAACTGTTTGTACTCTTCAACAAAGATATTATGAACATGTAAACGCTTTGAAATACAGAAAACACTCTTAGTATAGGTGAACACATGAATGAGTCACTCCATTCTTTAACTTCAATAAACGCAGATTTAACGATTTTTCATTTAAGAGATAAAGGTAGGATTTTAGACATACATCAAATAATAGGAATGTACATCAACCAGAAATTAGATACGGTATTTGTCCCAATCTTAATGAAACTGTTAATGACAGTAACCCCTTGTATTAATGCGTTTCAATTTTACCAACATGGCAGCATCCCCCATAGAGAACAGATTAAACTTCGTATCTCATGAGTAATTCTCTTTCATTTCACTAAACCCAATCTAAACAATATATAACTATTATACTTTTTCCCATAAAACATTTCGCCATTATAAAAGAATTTCTGTTTCTATTTGATTCATATATATACGGAACAAATCCACCTACATACCCACATACAGACTTTCACTTTTATATATAAAAGATATTTGAATCATATGCATTTTATGTTTTCAACCCTAATACACTTCCCATACCTTACTAAAGACTTAATATAGAACCTTCTCTCTAAGTCCCATTTATAGCCAATGTCCGAAAAGGAAGTGTGTCGAGGGGAATTGGTTAGCAGAACCCTCGTCAATGTCATGGGGCCCACGCTGGTCAGAGTGATGAACCAGAATGAATTCCCAGTAGCCTTGAAAAAGGGTACACAGTTGGCCTGGTGTAACCCTGTTACAACGATTGTCCGAGAGGTTACCGTGAACAATAGTCAGAAGAGTGGCGGCTCTCTCTCAAAGTCGAAGAAAGACCTGCAGATCGGATAAAGTAAGCGGATTCCCGAACGGGAGGCCAAAGTTGGTGTGCTGCTCACCAAGTACCAATATGGTCTTGCAGTCGAAGGGTGCCCGTGCGGTAGAAGGAATGTTGTGAAGCACAAGATAAATACATGTAGTTTGCCACCTATTCATCAGCGCCCAAGACGATTACCACTAGCAAAACGACTAAAAGCCGAAAGTTTCATTTGCGACACGTCTAACCAAGGTGCAATTGAGCCGTCGAGTAGTCCTTGGACCTCGCCTGTCGATTTAGTTAAGGAAAAGGATGGATCAACGAAATTCTGCGTGGACTACTGGCAATTGAATAGCAAGACAGTCAATGACAGGCACCCGTTATCCATGACTGATGGCACGCTGGATACGTTGTCGGGATCTCAGATATCTTCCACACTTGACTTAAAAAGTGGATATTGACTGGTTGAAATGGAACTCCAAGATAGAGAAAAGACCGCGGGTACTGGACTCGGGCAGTTTACAGTTATGTCATTTAGACTTTGCAATACACCAGCTACTTTCGAGAGATTGATGGTGACAGTACTGGGAGAGCTTTCGTGGAAAACTTGCCTCGTATACCTGGAAGATGAGATAACAATCGGGAAGATGTTTGACGAACATCTATCGAACTTGGAGGGTGTGCTTAACCGATTACAAGGAACCAATCTCAAGCTGAACCCAAAGGCATGCCAGTTATTCCAGGAAAAAGACAAATATCTAGGACACATAGTTTCGAATCAAGGCCTGGCTATTGACCCAGAGAACACTCACGCAGTGAGGGAATGGCCCGCACCCAGGGATGTAGGCCGACATGAACTTAGGAACTTGTCGGGATTATGTTCCTACTATTGACGTTTGGTACCAGGATTTGCAAACATAGCCATGGCGAAGCTTACTGAAAATGGACGCTTGTTGTCGTGGGACGATAGCAGTCGATCAGCTTTTAAGCAGCTTAAGACATTGTTGACCTCCACTCCTATCTTGAGTTATCCATTCACTACAGGTCTGTTTATTTTGGACACCGATGCCAGCAATGTGGGAATAGGTGGAGTTTTATCACAGATACAAGATGGTCAAGAAAGAGTAATAGCCTACTTCAGTAATGTGCTGTTCAAGCCTGAAAGGAACTACTGTGTGACAAGGCGCGAATTGATAGCTGTAGTGAAGTCAGTAGAATACTTTTATATGTACTTATATGGCCAAAGATTTCTGATTCGCACAGATCATACTGTAGTGCATTGAAATGGCTAATGCAGTTCAAGAACCCAGAAGGATAGATTGCCAGATGGATCGAGCGTCTGCAAGAATACTATTTCGACATAGAACATAGAGCAGGATCAAGTCCCAAGAGTGCTGAGGCTATGTCCAGGAGACCTCTCCTGTCGATTGTCATCATTGTGCTCAACAGGAAATGAAAGCTGGGCAGGCAAGAAGGACAATGGTAGTGCAGGACATGTGGCGGCCTGTCGAAATTAGCAGAAATCACAGGGAAGATCCAGATTTGGCCAAAGTGATTCGCTGGAAGGAAATCAGACGTCGACATTCCTCTTGGGAAGAAGTTGCTCCACTCAGCCCCAAAAATAAAACATATTGGGCCCAGTGGGCATCTTGTTGAAGCGCATCAGTAAGGATTCTGATGGACATCTTAGAGGACGCAGACCGTTTTCCCTCAGATAACGATCCAAAAGGTCTTGCGATACCGGTATAATTAAATTCTGGAGGACATCTTAGTGTGAAAAGAACACTAGCAAAGGTCAGGCAGCGGTTCTACTGGGTGTACTGTAAGGAGGATGTCAACATTTGGTACAGGAAGTGTGAGGTTTGTGCCACAGGGAATGGACCAAGAGGATGGAAGAAAGCTTCTATTCGGCAGTACAACGTGGGGAGTCCCTTTGAGAGAATAGGAAACTATGTTTTGGGCCCTTACCCACGAGCGGTGATCAAAAAGTACCCACACGAGTCTTGGGTCGACGTTCGCTGACGTAATCGTATGTTCCCACGCACGCGATCGCGCTTGGCGTGTAAATGGTAAATATTATCCTTGTAATAGTCACTTGTATCAAACCTATTTAGCTCAGTTTTGATATCATCATACAAATCATCAGTTAAAAATCTGTGTATGTATAGAGTAGGTTAAACTACAGCCGCCATCTTGTTAGGTTAGGCTCGGTATTAGCAAAAGTGGGAGCAAATATGCTAGGTTGAGTTAAGCTATGGCCGCCATCTTGGGAGGAGGAGCCTTAAGTTAAGCTACGTCTGCACTCTTGTTAAGTTACTCTCCTCCTACCGCTCCTCCGAAGATGGTGACTATAACTTAACCTAGCATATTTGCTCCCTCATTTGCTCCCATATTTGTTCCCAAATTTGCTCCCATATTTGCTCCCATATTTGTTCCCAAATTTGCTCCCACTTTCACCTGCCCCACCATATTTTCTCACACTTTTGCTCTCACTTTAAACGGTATCCACTTTTGATTACACTTTTGCTCCCATATTTGCTCCCACTTTTTGTTCCCAATAATTGTTCCCACTTTTGCTCCCACGTATGCTCCCATATTTGCTCCCTCTTTTCCTCTCATATTTGCTTCCACTTTTGATTGTGTAATGGATCGACCTAACCGCTTGCACATTATGAGAATACGGGGACTTTAAAAAGAGAAAGGGATATGTATATCTGTAATTTTCTTTTGTAATACTATTGTATATGAAATAAAACATTATTGCAACATAATGTATTTCTTTAGTTTCAATCATCATATATACATTTTATGATAGTACATTTTTACAATCACCTTGTTCAATCCTCTCGCCCCGTATATTCCTTACCATTTTATTCATGTTTTAGAACATTTACTTTTCAGCCAGTTTGTTCCATTTTTCTTGTAGATTTTATTTACATAAAGATTTTTCATTTATCAAATACAACCATCTTGTACATTTCTCAACATATTGTACATTTTATTTACGAACATTTTATTCTTTCCCCGAGAATTAGTATTATTGTTTACAAATATATACTATTTACAGGTAGGGACCTACATAGAAAATTAGATTCTATTTACAGACAACTAATACATACCTACTTGAGATTATATACTGTGCCCTTTTGACGAGGATTTCGGGGAGCCATAGACCTTAAATGACCCTTTCGAAACCCCCCTCCAACAGGAAGACATATAGGACGGGGAGGAATGCATTCTTGGACTGGGGTGCATCGGGAAACTTAACTCGGGGGTGTCGGGTATCATGAGAGAGAAAACTACCAGTCCAGAGGAATACAAACTCAAAATACAATAAAGAGGCCAGGCTTGCATTTAAATCGCACTCAGTTTATTCAAAAAAGTGGCTGACCCCTAACTACTTCAGAGAGGTAAAACGGCTAATCCGTGCTAAACAGCAGTGATAATAACCGAACTCGTCTGCGTACGAAAAATCCTAAAACTTAAGCCTCTCGAAGTCCTACAAAAAAAAGTCAATAAGCAAGCTAAGAGGATGACACGTAATCCTTCCCTATACAATTACTTCGGAGATGCAATAATAATAATAATTATACAAGCATGAATCTACAGCAAAGAAAGATATTTACTTGTTTACAATGCAAGGCATTCATTACATTTACGGCATAATAAGTTTTAAAGCTATGCTATGATTGTGTCACCTCTAACATTTAACGTTACAGTAAGTTAAGCTAATACCTATCGTACGTTAACAGTAGCAATGATGTAAACGAGAAGCGTTTCATCCAAAATTTGTTCCAAAGCAAAATCTTAGCACTTTCTGAATCTTACAGAAAAATATGAAAAAGCTACCCTAATATACAACACAAATGAATAACATGTAACCCTTTTAATACTGTGCAACGGGCGTCACTGTTCCTGCTTACACGCACTTCACTGTTTGTGAAGGTGGGTCATGAATGTATGGGAGAGAAAAATTAGGTCGGCAACTGCATGAGTAAAACATGTCTAACGTCGCATTATCATGTTGGCCTCCGTGTTTAAACACGCGACTAACTGATTGTCGTCTCACAATAGGGCACAGCTATATTTGTATTTAGATGTGTCGAAGCATCAAATCTCATCACTGGTCATCAAAGTTCCTTTAAGTTTATTGGTTTATTTATGTTTTTAGAAGGTTCCCTAACACTTTATTTACGTCCATGTTTATACGGAAAATCCTGATATTTGATTATTACTTTTCTTGTTTAGCAGATTATTTTAGTCCTATCAGTTTTGTTGTATTTATTTAGCGACCATGTTAACCTCTAGAAGTGTAAAAATTGGTGTAGAAAATTCAAGATCATACTCCTCATTGGAAGAAACGTCCATTCCAAACTTCATTTAGCACCTCCATGTGCTTTAACAATAAAACTGACCTGTCGGTCATCAGCTAGATTAACGAGACAAAAGTCGTACACGTTACCAGCTCAGTTAGTACCAAAACTTGTACTGGGCTACTAAGGGTAATCATATCCTACCTCTATAGCACAATCAAACATAACAATGGTTTCACTAACTTTATACAGTTCCAGCTTGTGGACAGTATTTTTAATCTGCTGTGCTAACAGCTGTGGATTCTGAACATTACTCTAAATAAATGAACGTGTGCAACAGGTGCTCTTATGTCAGACTTCTACGGTCTGGAAAACTTGTATTAATAAACCAGGGTCTTTCATTTACAGTCCTAAAATGACCCCTCACTTCGAAACCAAGATAGCCTGCTTGGCTCATCTTATAAATTACAGATTGCAGCTCGTATCATAGTCGTCTGAATGTCTAAATTAATAAAGTAGCACACCCGTGTCTCCATGTGGCATAAAACAGATTTCACGCGGCGCTGGTTAGCGTTCGTATCACTCACCGCCTTTTAAGTAATATCACTGGTAAAGAAGGCGCTGTGATCGCGTCTACAAGGCCAATAAAAGAATGTGACATTGGCTTGTTTATAGCCTTGGCTAACAGGTGGGAAACTGTATTTGCTGCTTCAGTGAAATGCAGGTCAGACATGATTATATAACGAAAAATTTCCTACACATAAAAGAGTGTTCGTTCGATGCCTAGTTGAAATATAAAAATGTGTATTTACAATAATGAGGGCAAGAGCGTTTATACCAAGCTCTGGGAAATGATACGAATACTGTGGTGTTTACCTAACCACAAGGAAAACATATTAAATAAGGCCCTACCTAAGAATGTGCAGCGTAAGGTCTTATTACAACTAATCCCCTTAACAAGATCGTACATAAAAAGGTTCTTGACTGCCAGTCGGATTCACATGTCTCCTTCACGTTTCCATCGTGAATTTGCTTGCCTGGTCTCGGTTGCAAAGTGGCATGGTGGTAATGTGCCAAGAAACACCGTCCTTCCTTCCTGGTAGTTTTCAGCCATCACTAACCCCTCCAGCATGGGGTTTTTACGCCATTCCAAACTCCATCATGATAGGAATAGTAATCATTTCCTCAGCGTGTTGAATGTGCGGGATAAATTCCATAGTAATGCAGTATTTGAAAGGTTTTCACTGACTCTAATCGTGTTAGATTATTAGTTACAATTCTCATTGAATCTACACTTTAATAGCGGGTAAGAGCAATAAATGGCCATGGGTTATCATCCGCTCACAGATTCTAGTTTAGAAGCGTTTGCCACTTGGTTCACTCAAAACTGGTGCATTAAATCACACGTAAATTTTCCTTAGCATTATTCACTGCACGTTTCCGGTAATACTGTACAGCCCAGGGGCAGTACCCCTAAAGACCCACCCTTCCATCTTTCATCAAAACCACCCTCATAGGCATACCATAAGCCTCATATACTTCATCAAACACAAGCAGGCCCTTCATACTGCTGACAGCCACGCTTTCATAATACACACACAAACACACTAACTGGAGCGGCAGCAGTGATGAAACGCTGACCAAGCAGTGGGGGAAGGCCTTAAAGGCTAGGCCCAAAAGATCCCCATTATATGTTCGTGGCCAGCGGCCCTGCTCCTACGAGGTCCGTTCCAGCTCTTCACCAGGTGAGAACTAGCCGTGTGCTCAGATTCCTTATCTTTGTAACACCTACCCTGAACACTTGTGCAATTTTACCTTGTACTTCATTTTATATCTGTCTAACACTTAAAAGGGACAGTACATCACAGCTACTGGCCAATAAATACTTGGTCAGTAAACTCACACGTTTATTACTAATTACACCCCATTTTACATCCTTACACACAAACTGACCTTAGTCATAATTGCCCCTGACTGTGGAGACCAGGAACTGCATCGTCAGGAATTCTATTGTACTCGAGCAAGCGGCCCGACTGCAGAGTGTCAAGTCGCCGACTCTGCACGTGAGCTCGCTGAATCGCTCGCTCTACTTAATTGGCCGGCTAAGTCATTAGCTCACCTTAAACATTCATCCCTTAGCAGGTAGACGCATCCTGTAGGGACGCCCCCAATAGATTACGTACTCAGGCCAACACACTACACTGGTAGTCTCCCCCAATTACGGGAAATTACCCTTATTCGGAAACATCCCTTAAATTGACACATCTACACTACCCTGTTTATCCCACCCCAACAGAGGGATAAAACATATTGGTGGAAGCGCCGCTACCACGCAAAATAAGGGTAAGGGACTCAAAAACGAGCCCTCGTGGTAGAGTGATCCATACTGGATATAGCCAAGCGAGACTAATTTTTTTTCTTCCAGAATACGCTCCACATTTTTTCTTTTTTTTCTTCCCCCCTTTATTACACGGGGATTTTTATTATTACACCCCCACCCCACCCCATAGTGCAAGGTCAGTGGAAACTAAATGACCACGTTTAAAAACACACTAAGGGACTATGCGCACCATTTGTCGGCTAGCACAACTCCATTACTACCGAAGTTGAAAATTAAAAACGGTGACTAAATAACTGAACACACTGCACCACGCTTCCTTAAGGAACTCGAATTAAAGGCATTAGAAATCCGCGCTCAATACCCTGCAGCGGCAGCACAAGTCACACATTTTACACGATCCCAGGCCCAGACCAGTGCGCAGGGACAAGAGTCACCAGTATCTAGCGCTAGTGAGGCAGATTGCTTACCTACACTCCATCCCGTATTGTTACAGCAACTGCAAATCACAGAGCAAAAGACTGATAATCTGCTCGCGCGCATCACACAGTTATTGGATACAGACACTGTGAAGGCCGACAACCACACGATAGAGGCGGTCCTAGATATACATACTATTCTAGAGACAGTAAAACAGGATCTAGACAGGACAGTGGAAGTAGTGAAGTCCACACAGTACGACATTACACCATCGATCAGTGACGACATATCAAGCGACGAGCCCCCTGGCAACGTAACACACGTGTCATACACAGAGAGTGAGGATAATTCCCCTCAAAACAACACAAACCCCAACACCTCATCACACGATCGAAGTGCGGACAGCGTAAACGGACTAGAATCCTTACACAGCCAAGGAGAGGTAAACGAGCAGGATACGAATAGGCACACGGAATATCCAATGATCCACCCCACAAAGTTCACGGGGGAGGGCCAGGATCCGGAGGAATACCTCAAGGCCTTCAATAGAACGGCTCGGATCAATGGCTGGAGCGACGAAGTAAGGAAACGGCTCCTACTTGCATACCTAACAAAGTCGGCCATGACATGGTACGAGCTCCATGAGGACAATCTAGAAAACGCCGCATGGGACGAAATCACTTTGTTGCTGAAAAGTGAATTTCAGCTCACACCAGACGATGAGGACCTGTATGACCAAATTAGACAGAGGTCACAGGGGCCTACAGAAAGCGCACATACGTATGTAAATGCGAAACTGCTGATATGCGACAAATACAACGCAGGCATGCTTCATAAGCAAAAAGTTAAGCTGCTAATGCAGGGCCTCAGGCCGTCCATCGTGGACAAATTATGTATCATGAACAATCCTACGGTCCAGCATATGCTTAACAACATAAAAACAATAGAGGCTGGGAGAAAGATCACGGAAAAAGCTACGGAGAAAGCCGTGAATCAGCATTTTCATCCAGAAAAGGACGATACCAGTCAAAAGATGGATGAGTTAGTGGACAGGATGGAGAAGCTAACAATTGCTGCCATCCAGGCAGGCGGGGGACCACTCAGGAGTGAACACACTGATACAGATGAATTATACTATCCCGAGAGGGAGAGGGGATACACGGAGAGGAGACACTACGAGCGGGAGAAAACATACTACCCTCCACAGCGGCCGACAACACCATATACGCAGGACAGGCCACATTACCCTCCACGATATTCACCGGTCTCATACACACATGTAGAGCCAACCTACCCCCCACGGCGACCGTCATCCCCATACACACCGGACTACTACCCTTCAGAGTACGACCACAGTATTCCCCGGCGAAGTAGCCCGCCACCGAGTAGACAGGGCTATGCTTTCCCACAATATAGGGGAAATGGGGACTATCGGGAAAACCCGCCCCCAAGCAGGCAAGGCTATGCATCCCCACATTATAGGGGAAATTGGGACTATCGGGAAAAACCACCCCCAAGCAGGCCAGGCTATGCACCCCCACAATACAGGGGAAACGGGGAATACCGGGAGAACCCACCCCCAGGCAGACAGGGATATGCATCCCCACAGTACAGGGGAAAGGGGAATCGCCGGGAAAACCCGCCCCGCAGCAACAGACGCACACCCCACCCTGTCGGAGACAAGAACACAGACCACAGGTGAGAAACCGCGGAACACCAATCCCACAGAAAGGACGGGAGGCCCGTGACACGTACACGAAGGGACCGGAACACTATCCGCTACCCGACGAACACCCGAGGGAGTTTAGGGACGAGGCACCCCACCGGACAGACAGGAGGGTAATGCTTCCCACACCCGGTTACCCACCGCACGCAGGGAGTTGGCGCAGCCACCCCGAGGGGGGACAGACATACAGCACGGGGAGACGCACACCTACGTTTCCAAAAAACGCCTAGACGGGGAGGTTTGGCCAGCTAAAAAAGCGGCGGAGGTTCCTCCCCTAACACAACACCAGAGAGGCCCCTCACCTAAACAGACTCGCAGGAGCAGGGGGAAGAAGCAGCCAACTAAAACAAGGGCTGACGATCCGCCCCCGAACCGTTTCCAAACACACCCCGTAAAAGGGGACGGCAATTGTCTGTTCAGGGCCATTAGCTTTTTAGTCCGCCATGCCGAAGATCACCACAGGGAATACAGGCGGGAAACGGTTAAACACATCCTGGACAACTGGGAAGAGTACCGGGATTTCGTGGCGGACGAATAGGAAAACCCATTCCAGACCGGGGCAGACTACGAACGATACATGGGTAGGGATGGTACCTATGCCGGCGCCGTAGAAGTGACCGCTCTTGGCAAGGTACTTAAGCTGAACATACAGGTATACACTGACGTACACTCGCCGCCACTATTCACAACCACGAGATTCGATAGGGCCCTGCACATACTATTTACAGGGAACCCTAGGGCGGGACACTATACGCCCCTCATAATCACGCGCGAACAAAACGCAGACAATCAGCCCACAACACAGCCGGACATGAAAATATCACCAGCAGGGAAACAGGGGGAAAAAGGCAAATCCACACCCTCCGGACGGGAAACCATACCCCCTACACCACAACACGGGGCGGGAAGTGACCCCACACAGGCGCAGGACGCGAACACACTTGGCATAGGGGAGCCAGCAACAGGAATCGTACACGCGACCGCCTGGAACAAAAAACGAGGTCACAAGTGCAAACGAAGGGTTAGGTTTGCAGACACACCCTCACAGGAAGAGGAGAGGAACAACACACCCACACAGAAACTGGGGAGTGAAAATACATTAACCGTTCATAGGAACTCCTGTAGTCCAACAGCCCAGACAATGAAGAGAGCACGGAATATACAGACGGGGCTCATTTCGCTGAGCGAGGCAAAGAATTTAAGCCAGGAAATGAGTAATACGTTATGTGCACTCGGCAAACACGTGCTGGGCGGCGTGTTCGATGTCAGCGTGGACAAAAATTTTATGATTCCGCAAAATACTCGGAATCTGCTTTCACTAATAGATTCAAATTGACTTGGCAGCTTTGCTGCGTGCTTATGCACTTCACTGTTCACTGGATTACATTTCTTCCACAAGATACTCGTCGATTTCGACGATGACAAAATGTACACGTCACATCAGGACCATGCCTGCAGTAAGAGTGGTGGTTAGCTAAATGCCGGATGCTCTATTTAGCTGTTAGTCAAAAGTGCGACTGTAAAATGTTCATAGCATTCTCTGAGGGGTTTCATCTTTATGTTTCCATTTCACCATAAATTAAATGTTCTTCCAGTGCATCGAAATATATACAAACGCTGGTTAACAATACAGTCTCGTAGAAAACAAAAATATGAATCACATTGGCGACGCGGCAACTCACAATAAATCAAATGAGCGCTACTCATGCTTCCTCCTTGGAAGTCCTCGCTTCGTCCAGAGATGTTATATTCCTCATGAGCCATGGAGGTCACATAGCAAATGTGAATTCGGGCTCAATACAGAGTGGTCCACCAGCCCCTTATTATTTAGTTTTATGAAACCCAACTAACATTACATTTCTCCCGATGGTCGATATTGCTCTGCGCTCCGACTGTGTGACAGCAATGTAATTGGGTCTTGAATCTAGCAAAGAAAAACCGACCGTAAACTTTTCCGCGCCAAATACTATGGCCCATTCTACTAACATATGACTTATTGCTCCTTGAAATAGCACACACACACGTAATACTATCGAAATTATAGCTTACGTCACGTGATCTTTAATAGTAGAAATTTAAATCAACACCATAAACTATGATTTGAGACTTTGACATGGACTTAAACGTTTGAGGTGGGACGGCCACAGTAAATACTGCACTTGCAGCGCGTGGTATCTACCATGTGTTGGTTGCTGAGTCGGTTAAAACCTGACCGTGCGAACGGGTAGGACGGTGCTTCGAAACCAGTGGTAGGCATACTTTTTTGAACGAAAGCCCACGCTCCATTTTAGTAAATATGTAACTTCATTGCCACATTAATTCCCTTACGATGTATTTTTGTGAAGAGTAGGTGGAATTTTGCAGATTTATAAAGAGAATGCGACCGAATGTGTGCGTTATGCCACGTGACCTGTAATGGCAGAAAATAAAAAAAACTGGCATGGATATTAACATAGCATATCGAAGTGTCGCTCCGGAGGTCCGTGTTCGATTCCCAGCTCTGCCAAGAAATTTATTACTTGTCTGAGGGCTGGATTTGGGTGCACGTGGCCTCGTGAAGCATATATAAGAAGAGGTGGGTTCGATTCCCACCTCACCCACCCAGGAAGAGGTTTCCGTGGTTTCCCACTTCTACTCCGGCCAAATTCCGGGACGGTATCTGTCTTAAGGCCTCGGCTGCCTCCTTCCCAATCCTTAATTGCAAATACTCACATCATTACAAGACCGCAATAACTCATGTTATCAGACAAATTCTACACACACACCCAAGTACACGGGGCTAAACGACCGCGATGTTCTACCCCTCAAAGGAAACAAAACAACAACATATCGAAGGATATTCTGATCGCCAGTGCTTTTATCGAAATATACGTATTCCTTAGAATTTCCCTTGAATTATTAGCCTACTTCCGATTTTTGCAAAAAATGAAAGTAGATTTATGAGCTCTACACAGGGGCCAAAAATTGTGGGTCTGCCTGTGTGTGAGTGTGTGTACTCTGAATGTCTCCCCCCCTCCTATCAATTCGAACGCGGTGAAACCGAATTGAACGAAATTCGGTACTGAGGTAGCACTAGCAAAGGGCACCTCAGTGTCATGTTTTATATCGCCGCCATCTTGCCGGAAACGTAAAGGCGGCCACCCAAATGTTCAAAGCTTAAATCAAATTACTACCAACCTACTCATCTGATCTCTACTAAATTTGGCAACAACATATACTTATACGGCGAGCGTCTTTTGACTAAACTACCAGGTCATCAGCCTAATAGTTTGCAGATAGCGGCCATGTATGTGTGCAAATGGAGTCCCCCTATCAATGCAAACATGGTGAAACCGAATTGAACGAAATTTGATACAGAGGTAGCACTAGCAAAGGGCACCTCAGTGTCATGTTTTATATCGCCACCATCTTGACGGCAACGTAATGGCGGCCACCCAAATGTTAAAAGCTTAAATCAAATTACTACCAACCTAATCATCTGATCTCTACTAAATTTTGCAACAACATACCTTTATGTGGTAAGCATCTTTTGACCAAACCAAAAGGTCATCAGTCCAATAGTTTACAGATAGCAGCCATGTGTGTGTGCAAATCGATTCCCCCTATCAATTCAAACACGGTGAAACCAAATTGAACGAAATGTTGTACAGAGGTAGCACTAGCAAAAGGCAACTCAGTGTCATGTTTTATATCATCGCCATCTTAACGGAAACGTAATGGCGGTCATCCAAATGTTAAGAGCTTAAATCAAATTAAATAAAATCATCTGATTTCTTCCAAATTTTGCAACAACATACCTTTGTGTGGGAGGCATACTTTGACCAAATTACAAGATCATCAGCCCAATAGTTGGCAGATGGCGGCCATGTATGTGTGCAAATCGATTCCCCCTATCAATTCAAACTCGGTGAAACCGAATTGAACGAAATTTGGTACAGAGGCAGCACTAGCAAAGACCAACTCAGTGTCATGTTTTATATTGCCGCCATCTTGATAGAAACGTAATGGCAGCCACCCAAATATTAAAAGCTAAAATCTAATTACGACCAACCTAATCATTTGATCTCTCCCAAATTTTGCAACAACATATCTTTTTGTGGGAAGCATCTTTTGACTGAACTACAAAGTCATCAGCCCAACAGTTTGCAGATAGCGGCCATGTTTGTTTGAAAATCGATTCACCATATCAATTCAAACACGGTGAAACCGAATTGACTAAAATTTTGTACAGAGGTAGCACTAGCAAAGGGCACCTTATATTCATGTTTAATATCCGTATGGCACATTGTATTTCAACAAACTACTACAACCAATATTCAATTATACTCCTTGAAATGAACAAAGAGTTATAACAATATCCATGCATTTAGGAGAAAGTAGGCTATATTTTCTTTACTGAACATCTTGTTTTGTTATTACATTTTAACAAAAAGTCTTAGCATATCTTTAAGCCCGTAACACAGGACACTCGCTGTATGACTCTGTTCTCTTCGTCAGTACACCTGCTTGTATGACCGATGTGTAAACACGATAACAGTTTGTACGCCGAGTAGACCCCGTTCCAGTTCTCAAACCACATTTCAAATTTCGTGGCAGAGCAGGGAATCGAACCCAGGACCTCCGGGGTGGCAGCAAATCACGCTGACCACTAAGCAACGGAGGCGACTCTATTCGTGATTATTAGAATTTTAATAGTTCGATATTTATCCTAGAAAAATAATAATAATAATAATTAAAAAAATGCACGTTCTGTATTTACTGCCTTGCTGCGTGGCTCAGAGGTAACGTTCTCTCTTGCTGTGCCCAAGGTTGCAGGTTCGTATCCTGGCGCAGTCAGCTGGCATTTGAGGGTGCGAAAATGCGAGGGAGCCGTCCGTATCAGTAGATTTACTGGCACGTTACCAAAGATCCCCTCCGGAGCAAATTTCCTTGCACCCTGGCGTCTCTAAAAGCCACAGTAGATAAAAGGGACGTAAAACTAAATAACATTATAATTATCTGTATTTACGTTATGTTTGGGGCAGATGACCTCGTAGTTTCACCCCTTAAAACCTACTGTATGTGTATAGCAAGCGCTTTTCTCACAGACGCCGTGAGCCTACCTACATAACAAATCTATTTGTTATGTGGGTCGTTTGAGTGAGTCTGAGTTTTCCTTTAAACCAAGGTGGTCAAAATTTCGAACACTTGCTACCATGAATATACAGGATACCTTGCTTTCGTTCTACAAATCATTATGTCGTCGTCCAATCTGGCCACGTACCATTGGATAAGTACGGCCCTTTCCAGGACCAAACCCAAAACCACTCGTTGGAAGAGATAGATATGCGTCCATAATACATCCAAAATAAACGACATTAAGCAATGAAAAAAAGTACCAGTTCAAGGTTCGAACCTAAAACAATGCGACAAAGCGTTATCCGCATCCGCACGACTTTTATCCACATCCGCATCGCATCCGCACAGCTGTTATCCGCATCCGCACCGCATCCGCACAGTTGTTATCCACATCCTCCCCGCATACGCACAGCTATTATCCACATCCGCACCACATCCGCACAGCTGTTATCCGAATCTACTGGCTTTACAATAATATTTTAATTAGATAAAGCAAAACAAAAGTTTAGTGCTTTTCAGTCGGTCAACACGAATGTACCCAAAACGAGCTGAGTTATTCCCTAATCCTGAATTAAATTACATTAAATTAATAAATACACTAGGATGACCAGATTCGATCGTCCAGCGATCATTATCAGATCCATTACACTTAGGCTATATCATCTATGTTTGAGAATACAGGTGAAAAATCTATACAGTATGTACAATTATTTAGTTGCAGTGTTGGTAATGCAACTGTCGGTGTATGCTAAATGTAGTATATCTAATGTTAGGCGAACTTCTAAAATGGTGATAAAAATCCGGAATTTGTCTGTTTGGGGTGATTATATGGTCATACAAAATCAACTATGGTTATACTGTAATAATACAGGCTGATACTTATCCGATGTTCTCCCTAACTGGAACTTCAAGCAGGTTCGTGTTCACTCTGGTACCAGTTATAGTCGACTAACCCGGGTGTTAACTGGGCGGAACTGGTTTGTCCCTATCTCCCCCTTTTGTTCCTATGTTCTTTCTGAGGTCAATGTCGTGTTTATTTGTGTGACGTTGCCAAATATAGATAAGATTACATGTTATTGAATACAGGAAGATCTACAACTATTAAAGACCGTGGAACTATCTTCGCCACGTGTGGACTAAAAAGCCATTCAACTAAGCGGTACACAGTCTATTGAAGACGTCCCGGCACCTTTAATACTGCCGCGCATACCGGCCTAGGTTTATTGCAGAAAAAAGTACATAGTATACCTGATCCAAATAACATTTACCTATAACCACCGCTATTTTCCCCCTTTTTTATCTAGCTTGGCTGTATCGCTAAGTTTTGTCTTGTTTTCGACAGGGTGTGTTTTTAGTAGAGTGAAGAGTGGTGAACTCTCCATAAAAGTGTGTTCATTTAGATTGTTAGGATTGTTTTGTTTGGCTAGGTGAGTCTCGATTGCTTCCTTTATGTCGAGAGCTCTGCCTTTCGATTCGTGATGAATTACTTTTAGGTCTGTCTCGATTTTAGTAAAGCTGTGCCCATGTCACACATATGTTTGCATACGGCTGAATGTGTTCCGTATCTTATCGCATTCCTAAGTTCATTATAACGTGCATCTACTCGTCTTCCGCTCTGTCCAATGTAATTAGCTTGACAACCAGTGTCTTGGAATGTAATGGAATATACCCCTGACTTTGAAAACGGGTGTTGTTTATTTAGATTACTATTTTGCAGGTGCCTCCCGGTCGTATTATTAGTTGTGAATGCTATTTTTATGCCTTGCTTTCTGAATAGATTAGATATTTTATATGTGTTCGCATTCACATAGTTGAAGCCCGCGAATTTTTTCTCATTAATGTCCGGTTTTGGAATCATTTTATCTTTATTTCTTATCTTTGGCTACAACTTCGTCTATTTTGCTTGGCGGGAAATATTTTTCCTTTGCTATTTGTTTAATGGTTCTTATTTTCTTATTATAATTGTCTTTTGACTTGGGTATGTTTAAAGTCCTGTGCACCATTGAATTGAACCCCGCTAATTTATGCGTGCTGGAGTGATTAGACCGATTGTCGATTGCATGCGAGGTTTGTGTGGCTTTCCGGAATATGGAATATGAAAACTCGTTGTGTTTATGTTAAATAGTTATGTCGAGATCATTTATTTTTCGATCTGTTTCGGATTCCATAGTGAATTTGATTGAGTGGTGTAGGCTATTAATGGAATGGAGAATTGTTTCTTCGCTTGTTAATTCAGTATCGTAGATGCAAATTACATCATCTACGTATCTTTTCCATATTATTATTCCCTTTGTTGAAGTCTTTTCTATGAACTCATTTTCTAGTGCATTAATGAAAATGTCAGCGATTAGTCCGCTTAGTGGTGATTCCATCGCTAAGCCTTCTGTTTGTGTGTACAATTTATTGTCGAATTGAAACACGTTTTGGCTGAGGACGACCCTCAGTAATCTCACAATCTCTTCAGTTTCTTTTGCCGAATTGTTAGATTTTCAGTTATTTTCGATAGTGATGGTTGCATCATTAATAGGAATATTGGTGTACATGTTGGTTACATCGAAAGATACAAGCCTCATGCTAGGTTTCATTTGTAGGGTGTTCAGTGCTGTTACTAATTCCGTTGTGTTCTTTACAGAGTTGTTTTTGTCGTTGGAAAGGCGGTGTTTTAAGATTTTTTGTAACTCTTTGCTGATTTTGTAATTAGGCACATTCCTACAATTGACTATTGGTCTCATTGGGCACTCCTTTTTGTGTGTTTTTGGTTGTCCCCTCAATGACGGTATTTTCGGGTTCATGTTTATTAGTTTTGATTTTTCAGTTTTGGTCAATATGTATTCTGTTTCTTTTAATACACTTTTTATTTGTTTTTGGAATTTGTTGGTGGGTTCTTTTGCTAATTCCTTGATTTCGTTGTTGTTTAGGAATTCGACTGTTTTTGCAATGTATTCTGTATTGTTCAAAAATACTGTGGTATTTCCCTTATCTGCTTTTATGATAATTAAGTCATGCTCTTTTATTTTTAGTTTCAATGACTTTATTTGCTTTAGTTGTTTGTTGTTTTGAGTGTTAATGTTTTCGCCCTCTCGTTTGAGGATTTTTTGGCTTCGTTGGTGGCAAGATTTTTGGTTAATTCCCTGCCTTCTGCTGGGAGCTTGTGACTGGCTATCTCGATAGCTGTGATTAACTGTTTTATATTATGGTTCGTGTGTGCGTCTGTGCAGTTGTATTTCAAACCTTTGTCTAATATATTAATTTCATTTTGAGAGAAGGTTACGTTCTTTCTGTTGTTTACTGTGCTGTGGAAATTGAATTCATTGCTATTCGTGTGTTGTTCACTAGATTGATTAATCTGTGTTTCTCCTAGTTTTCATAGTTTATATTCTAGCGTTTCGTGCTTCCCCGTTGCTCTGATTTTGATGGTGTCATGTAGCTGCTCGGTAAAACTGTCCCATTGGGATGTGTGCCAGAAGTTACTTAGTTGCAATTGAATATCGTATAGTTGTTGGTTGCTTTTTTGCTTTCTTATGTATGCCAATCTTAGTTCGTTTTTTATCCAAAGCGCTTTGGCTTGTTTAGTTGAAATGATTGAGGCTGGTGTAATCGGTACTGTTTTAATTGGTACGTATTTAGGGGTGATACTTAGTTCTATACATTTTTGTTGAACCAAATTGACTTATCTATGTTTATGAGTTTACGCCTGAGTGTTTTGAACCACTTGGCTTCACGATTTGCCTGACTAGCCGTGAACATTGTGAGGTTTGAAGCCATTTTTCAGTGTTGCCTAAGTAAACAAAAGTTTGGTGCTTTTCAGTCAGTCAACACGAATGTACCCAAATAGAGTGGGTTATGCCCTAATCCTGAAATAAATTACTTGAGATTAATAAATACACTAGGATGACCAGTTTCGTTCGTCAAGCGATCATCATCAGATCCAAACGAGAGGGTGAAAAAAACAACACTCAAATCAACAAACAACTAAAAGAAATAAAGTCATTGAAACAAAAAATAAAAGAACATGACTTAATCATCACAAAAACAGATAAGGGAAATACCACAGTAATTTTGAACAAAACAGAATACATTGCAAAAATCAGTCGAATTCCTAAACAACAACGAAATCAAGGAATTAGCAAAAGACCCCACCAACAAATTCCAGAAACAAAAGAAAGTGTATTAAAAGAAACAACATATTGACCAAAGCTGAAAAATCAAAACTAATAAACATGAACCCGAAAATACCGTCTTTGAGGGGACAACCAAAGATACACTAAAAGGAGTGCCCAATGTGACCAATAGTCAATTGTAGGAATGCGCCTAATTGCAAAATCAGCGAAGAGTTACTAAAAATCTTAAAACACCGCCTTTCCAACGACAAAAACAACTCTGTAAAGAACACAACGGAATTAGTAACAACATTGAACACCCTACAAATGAAACCTAACATGAGGCTTGTATCTTTCGATGTAACCAACATGTACACCAATATTCCTATTAATGATGCAATCACCACTATGGAAAATAACTTAAAATCCGACAACTCGGCAAAAGAAACTGAAGAGATTGTGAAATTACTGAGGGTCGTCCTCAGCCAAAACGTGTTTCAATTCGAAAATAAAATGTACACACCAACAGAAGGCTTAGCGATAGATCACCACTAAGCGGACATCTTCATTAATGCACTAGAAAATGAGTTCTTAGAAAAGACTTCAACAAAGGGAATAGTAATATGGAAAAGATACGTAGATGATGTAATTTGCTTCTCCGATACTGAATTAACAAGCGAAGAAACAATTCTCCATTCCATTAATAGCCTACACCGCTCAAAATTCACTAAGGAATCCGAAACAGATCGAAAAATAAATTATCTCGACATAACTATTGAACGTAAATCAACGAGCTTTCATATTCCAACTTCCGAAAAGCCACACAAACCTCGCAGGCAATCGATAATCGGTCTAATCACTCCAGCACGCATAAATTAGCGGGGTTCAATTCAATGGTGCACAGGGCTTTAAACATACTCATGTCAAAATACAATTATAATAAGGAAATAAGAACCATTAAACAAATAGCAAAGGAAAACAATTTCCCGCCAAGCAAAATGGACGAAATTGTAGCCAAACATAATAATAAAGATAAAATGATTCCAAAACCGGACATTAATGAAGAAAATTCGCGCGCTTCAACTATGTGAATGCGAATACATATAAAATCACTAATCTATTCAAAAAGCAAGGCATGAAAATAGCATTCACAACGAATAATACGACCAGGAGGCGCCTGCAAAATAGTAATCTATATAAACAAGACCCGTATTTGAAGTCAGGGGTATATTCTATTACATGCCAAGGCACTGGTTGTCAAGCTAATTACATTGGACAGGGCGGAAGACGAGTAAATACACGTTATAATGAACTTAGGAATGCGATAAGATACGGAACACATTCAGCCGTATGCGAACATATGTGTGACATGGGGCACAGCTTTACTAAAATCGAGACAGTCCTAAAAACAAATCATCGCGAATCGAAAGGCAGAGCTCTCGACATAAAGGAAGCAATCGAGATTCATCTAGCCAAACAAAACAATCCCAACAATCTAAATGAACACATGGAGATTCATAATGGTATTAGGGCACTTTCCTGTAACACATGCGGAAAAACTTTATTAATAAAAAACGTTTCAAGCGACACTTGCTGATTCATACTAGTGTACAGTCATATTCTTGTAGCACATGCCAAAAGAGCTTTATTTCGAATGAACGTTTAAAGAAACACATGATCACTCATAGTGGTGAAGAGCCGTATTCATGTAACACATGCGGATCAAACTTCAAAAGGAATGGAGATTTGAAGAGACACATGCTCAATCATATTGGAGTATAGCCTTGTTCATATAGCACATGCTGAAAGAAGTTTACTCAGAAGGGAGATTTAAAGAGGCATATTCTCGTTCTTAGTGGATTAAAAGGATATTCATGTAGAAAATGAAAATCCACAGCCTGCTTCCAGTCTCCGACCGGGTCAGGAATGGAATGAATGAATGAAGCCCCCCATCTAGCGGCGAGGATATGAACTGTGCCGGCTGCCGAGGCCTGACGCACTCCTCTGGGGCAACGATTAAATGAATGACGATGGAATGAAATGATAGTGGAGAGTGTTGCTGGAATGAAATGTTGACAGGGAAAACTGGAGTACCCGGAGAAAAACCTGTCTGCCTCCGTTTTGTCCAGCACAGATCTCACATGGAGTGACCGGGATTTGAACCTCGGACCCAGCGGTGAGAGGCCGGCGTGCTGCCGCCTAAGCCACGGAGGCTGTTCATGTAGAAATGTGTATCAAATATTCCTCAGCTGGAAAATGATCATTCATAGTGGTATTAAACCATATTCATGTACTAGATCCGGAAAGAAATTAACTTGACATGGAGCTTGAAGGATACACATGCTCATTCATAGGAGTGCAGAGCTATATGCATGCAGTACGTGCGGAGCAACCTTTAATCGGAATGGAAATTTGAAGACTCACGCGCTTATCCATAGTGGTGTAGAACCACATTCCGGTAGTACATGGGGAATGAAAGGTACTTTCGAACCTCATTTGAAAAGACGCATTTTCATGCATTAAGGTGTAAAGCCTTAATCATGTAGTACATGTGCAGCCAATTTTACTCTGAAGGATATTTTGGAAACAACTGTGCTGATTTATATAGGTAAATATTGTCATTGTTAAGGAACATGTGGATATTGGCTAGTTATTTTTGTGATAGGAAGTTAGAAAATGCGCATTTTAGTAGCACTTGTGAGGAAAACTTTGCTATGAGACTATATCTGCTTATTCATAGTAGCTTACAGCCCTTTTCTTGCAGTAGATATGGAGCTACTTTTCGGGGTAAGGGTCTTAGGAGAGACATTTCCTATTTCATAGTGGGCTGAAACAATAACCATTTAGTACACCCGGACCAAACTTACTCTGCGAAGTTTTTGGCCAAATGTGCTTTAATGTTGTTAATGTGGAGTAATATTTGCTGGGATAAGATCTTTGTGAAGTCACATGCAAGTTCATATGGCCTGCAGCATTTGCGGAAACTTAACTAGGAAAGGATCTCTAGAAAAAACTCATGTAGAGAAGACGTTAATACGAATACAAATTTTTAGACACATGCTTATTCATTTGGGATAATAGCCGCATCGGCACATATTATGCCGAGCAAACTTGACTGAAGAAAAATTAATCCAAACGTATGTATTATATACGCAGCAACATTTACTCACAAGTATCTGTTATGAATCGCTTGTTACTTTGTGGACACAAGGCATATCCAAAGAGTACATGCGGAACTGTTTTTACTTTACTGGGTGTATATCGACATATGTGTTAATTCATACTTGCCAACAGTAGCTTTCATATAGTATGTTCGGATTATAATTCATTGACTGGGAGGCTCGCACGAATCACTTGTTGATCGTTGATGCAAAAGCCATATTCAAGTGGTACATGTGGTTAAAAGTAGGAAGGGAGATTTTGAGAAGCACACTTTAATTGATAGTGGCCAGAAGTTATATACATGTTATGTAAAATGAGTTTTAATTACAAATAATGTGTTATTGCGGACTGAAGAAAATTAACGAAATACAAGCTGAGAAAGGTTTGTTAGAAAGCGGGATATTCATGAAGCGCATCTTAATTCATAGACGGTATGTTATACCATAGCTCGCATGTATCCTTGTTGAAGCATATCTTCATTCTTACTAGAAAAAGGCTACGTTTAAGTGATACATGTTGGAAGAGAATTTGCTCGAAAGATTGGTCTAATGTGACACGTGTGTAACCTGAATGCATGACTACTATATTCAAAACAGGGTTCTTAAAAATGCATCTTGGGATATAACCGATTTTGTCGGCAACAGGCAAATGCCTTATTTCTTGTGAATCACTCTATCAGTGTGCAGGGCATTTGAAACAGAATTCTCGCCTGTTAGCCAGAACAACTTGCGTGCTTTCATGTAAAGTAGAATTTACTAAACGGGTTTGCGTAAATTGAAAACTCATATTAGGTAGAATTCATTACAAACCTAACTATTGCAATGGGTACCATGTTTCGACTTCTGGAAAATTTCGACATATCTTTGCGTTTCACATCGCCTAGACCCCAAAACCTCCGTCAGTTCAAAAGTTTATATCATTTTCTTGTAGACACGATTTTCAATTTTGCACCAATCACTTTGAATGTTTTACATAATATGTATCCCTATAAAATCTCGGTCGAGTTTTTTAATGGGCTCAATCGGTCGAAAGGGGTGAAAATGGGGGTCTTTTTTTTTTCGAAAAAATGAAATATCGCTATAACTCTCTTAATATGTGAAATATCGAATCCATTCAAAGTTCATACTATGTGTCGGATAAGGCCGAAAAATTTGTGTTTGAAAAGTTTTTGGATAGCACCAACCATTGGCCAAAGGGGTGGGAAAAAGTTTTTTTTTGGGGGGTGGGAACATTAATCATATCTCTCTTAATAGGCACAATATCAAAAACGTACTAAATGGACAATATTCCCCTAATAATTACCTAAAACTTTTGTCTGAAAGAATTTTTGATATGACTCACCATTACGCCAAGGGATGAGCAAAATTGTTTCGGAATTAGAAGAAAATGCCAAGAGCCATCAGGGATTGCCATGACAACACTACTAAAATGATGAGGGATGATCCATCAGACGTTGCCATGACAACGTGATTGCACGAGATCACATTCAGTTTTCCATCTGACTCTGTAGGAAGCGACTTCGGTGACGTAACTGGTAGCATGCTGAACTTCTATGCCCAAGGTCGCGGGTTCAAAGCCGGCCGAAGTCGTCGAATTTTCTAAGAGCGCTAAAGCTCCCTCAGTATGGTTTCCTTCGGAGGGGAATTTCCAACGTTCGTTGCGAGTTGCTGGTTTAGATGGAATCTAGTAGCCAAGTTCACAGCTAGGTGTCATTGACGATAGTATTTGGTTGAAAAATTAGGAACTACTACTCGAAATTGACCGTTTGCAGTCCTTACCTCAATTACAGACTAATACTGCCATCACAATTAACATCGTTTATCAGACAGATTCTACACATATCCAAAGTACACGGGGCTAAATGACCGCGTTGTCGCAGCCCCTTAACTAAGGAACCAATCAAAATCTCTGACGGAGATAACGTTTTGCGTGAAAAAGTAACAAACCGTTATATAGTTGCACATCAGTGTCGAAACCTTGCATAAGGGCAGTGTGATCGCAAGTATAAAAATGGACCCCAAATGACGAGAAAGATACCGTCCCCATAAGACAATAAAATTTTTAAAATATGCATAAAAAGACGAAAAACAAAGTTAATTAAGCTCGAATTGTAAAATACTTTCTACGTAAACCTGCATATTCTGCCTATTTTCACCTATCCGCCTAGTTTGCCCGGTGAAATCTACCTCCGCCTTCTGGCGTGCCGAGAGGATTTTTAGCCTACTTTTCACATTTTGAAAAAAAAATAGGAAAAAGTAGACTTATGAGATCAAAATTTGGTAGGAGTAGAGATCTATACCTGAATATCTTACGGCCATATTTGAAAATGATGTCAGTGCTACCTACTGTTGAAAAATCTCAATTGAAATTTGAGCTCCATGTTGGATATCTTGGAAGGTATGAATGGGAGCTATTTCAAAATTGGCACACGTATAGATAATAATATTGCAGTTTAATTTCCCGGAGGCCATACATGACAGTGTTGACAAAATGATTATAAGCCTAGATCCTAATTTTAAATGCATATAACTTCTACACTATCAATTGGATTTCAACCAAATTTCGTATGTGCTATGTGTACATAAACAAATATGACTGAGTGTATTCTTAAGAGCCACCAGGGCTACCAACTGTTAATAAATGTTCTCAATTTTTTTTAAATCCAAATACCCATATTGAACCCATGTACCATGGCCTCAAAGGGAGTCTCCATGTACTTTGAGAAAGGAATGAAAGAATAATACAGTCTCTAAGGGAACGGAGAGAGATTTCAAGCCAGGATTATAGCTTAACATTGTGCAAGCGCTAGGGCCAGGTGTTCCTAAGATGAGCTCATGCCTCTTGACATTTATAAGGAGCCAGTCATGGATATTATTAGAACGAGTGGAAAGTTTGGACTGTAAGACGAAGAAGCCTGACTCGGAAATTGCTCTTACGTTGCAGGAAAATGGCAACCTCGCTGCTGAGTCAGAACAGGAATAATTAAATTTAACCCGTTTACGAGTATAAAAATAAGTAAACAGGTACAGTACGGTGAATCATTTTGGATTAGAGATTTTTGTGTAAAGAAAAACCTTTTAATAATAGTCAAGGAGAAAACTGCAAACGCAAGTATACGTCATTTGGGATTCACCGAGACCCATAGAGTGGGAGAATTAAAAATGAACAGCACCACCCACACAGTTGAGGACGAGAAATTAATTAATATCTCGGAAATGCACGATCGATTTCCAGGCACAGGAAGATTATTTTACGTTTGGAAGACGAGCTTCCCGGAGATATTATTTTTATAATTGTGCGACAATTAGTTCAAAAGTTGGTCACGAAAAGGACTAGGATTTTATCTTTTTGTGACTGAAAGGTATAAAACTCCTGGCCTCACCAAGCCAATCATGCAGTATTAGTCCGTCCAGGGGGGCGTTACGCTGGAGCATCATAATCATGCAGTTTACAAGCATTCCGTGAGCGGAAGTGCTGCACCACATCGTATACGCAGTATTCAAGAGCCCGTGAGGGGAACGTTAAGCTGTATCAGATATCGATCCAGAACCTGAAGAGTTTACTTTGATCACAGTTCGTCATAGCACGTTTTGATGTAGGCAGTTCGCGCTACAATTTCAAGTAGTTAATTCAGAAACACAGTTCGACAAGAGACTCCTGTGGGAGGCTAGGCTAAAGTAAAGCCGAGTGTAGATCAGTTACGATATAAGTACGCTACGCTGATGGTTAGCAGTTCGAGACTCTGAAGAGTCCTAAATTATAAAGAACATTAAATATACGGACTTTAAAGCAATATCGCCAAAGTAAGATACAGCGATCAATAGGGAACTTCGAGTTCCAGAAGAACACTGTTCGATACAGTTACGAAGTTATAAGAACTCCAACAAAGAAACGGCGTTACGTCTAGTAAAGACATTGTTAAGAACATTAAGTCCTGTAAGGGACAAGAATAAATAGTAATCACGGTCGTGAAAGATAGAAGTTCAAGCAAAAGGAACTTAGGAACTTAGGTTCGAAATCAGAGGGAAAACGTACTCTAGTGAGAAAACGTCAAAAATATACGATAGACAGTATACGGTCCTCGAAGGGAGGCCAAGATATAGAAACTATAGGGTACGATAGACAGTATACGGTCCTCGAAGGGAGGCCAAGATATAGAAACTATAGGTGCGATAGACCACCATATATAAATAGAGGTGACGGCAAAGTAAAGACATTTATCGCCTAGTTAAAGCAGATAAGGTGAAGCCGAGTAATAGACAATAGAAGCGGTTTTTAGAGACTGAAACCAGTAGTTTCCATTGTAGGAGAGAGAAACTTTGAACAAGTAAAATCACACGTCCAATGCAGGTCGATAGGATTCACATCAGGGATCGTTAACAGCCGATAGAAATCGTCAAAATCGTCGAGATACGCACGTGTGATAGAAGTGAAGTGTAAATATTGTTAGAAAAAAAAATAAGAGGAACATTTTAAGTGAAAGCGTTTTATGCAAAGTGATATGTGTTATAATATGTACCAGAGTAATATTTTTTAGTGTTTTAATGTGTGTTCAAAACGGATACACCAGTGTATTAAAAATGTTGTCAGTGTTAAATATAGTGAATATGTGTCAAGAAATTTCTGTACATAAGATGAGTTTGTACAATATGGAGTAAGTCAAGAAGGTGGGCCAAAATGTCACATCAAACGAGAATAAAGGTCAGAAAACGACCTTAGACATGTGAGTAAAGATTTTCATTATGTTTTGGTGTCGGGAAAAATTTTGTGTACAATTCCACCAGAGTTTTGAGTAGAAGGGATGTTTTTAAATGAATAATAACTAAATAAGAACGCGATCTGAACGAAAATAAAGTTTTAAGAAATAATAAATTATGTGAAATAATAAATCCTGTAGAGGAAATGCATGGAATAAAATGTCAGTATTTAATGAATGTTATAAAGGCAAGCGTGATAATAATAATTATAACAAAGATATTTACATAAAGATAAATTTGAATTATATGAAAGAAATAGCTTTTGAGCTTTTGTAAGGAATGTAATCATAATAATAACAGGGTAAAGAAATCTAAATAAAGATTAAATTGAATGATATAAAAATATAGAGCGTTGAAGCCTTAATAAATGTATAAGACATGAGGTAAATGCATGTTCTTAAAAAATGGAGCGATTTATTGTCAACTGAAAGAATTAATATAAGAATTGAGATATGTATCAATTGTTACTATGAAATTTATCAGTTCTTTGGAAGGCATTCAGCCATAAAGTAATGTGTAGCGTAATGGAACGCAATTAAATAAAAAGTCACGCTAGGAACGCGTAAAAGTTAAAGTACTTGGTAAATTACTTATGGAGGGTAGTTGATTGCAGTGAATTGAGATATGTTGTAAGTCCTCTAAATTGTGACGTAGATCACGAGGCCATGTGTGTGTTATTATTTAAAAGGGAGCAAATGTATGGTATTATTGAGCGTAGGTCCTGTAAGCTACGGCTAGACCCTAAATCGCATTTTGTGTAAGTCCTCTAAGGTGGAAATGGTTCCCGAGGCATGTTAAGAGATTCGAACCTAGAATCCTCTTGTTGTTAAAGCCCCTTATTATTCGTCGTTGAATGTGTATTACTCTTCCCAATCAATGAGGACCCTCTCATAATTAATAAATGCCAAGGTTACGAAAGTGGGTTAATGAACCAATAATATTGTTGAATGAAAATAAGTGAAGTAAAAGCCAGGTCTCTCCTTAGAACTCAGAATAATGTGAATGTTTGTTTTAAAAGCATTGAAGAGAGCTCCAACCGTAGGCTAGGCAGGGAGCCTCTCTCCCTGTCATAAATCACGCTCGAGTATAATGGCCTGACCCTCATTGAGCGAGGGTGGGTAAAGATCGTTTTGTAAGAAGTGTTAAAGACACCGGGAGTGTTTAAAGTTGTTAATGACCCGGGCGTTGAACCGAGGTCCTTGTAGATTGATATTATCGCTTGCCAGTTCAGATCGTAGTTTTCTTATGTGATAATGGTCTTATAAGACAAATGAATTAAATAAAAATCCCTATTGTAATGTTGTATGAAAAATAAGGAATCCACGAGTTTTGTGAAGATAACTAGATTCGGGAGTAATCATAGTTTTTGACTTTGTCAAGTAATCTTTATAACTCTGGAGTACACAAATGGTTTCCCGATCACCGTAGTGAATTTGCAAACTTGAGAGAGATAGTAAATCCTGAGAATATGTGAAATGCCCAAATATTGAAGTGAATAATTAACATGTAATTTTAAATGTAATTATATATTTGTTTTGATGATAAGAAAAGATAAAATAACTTCTTGAGGTGTACAAAAGTAAGACACCATTAGTATGGAAAAGTATCGAGCCAAAGGAGCTCGTAGTTATATGGACTTTAAGATAAGTACTTTATGGAAGTGAAAATAATCGTGAATTGTTGGTTTTAAAGAAAACCATGTGTTTTAATTTAATATTGGTTTCATTTTTATGCTATTCCTTGTTCACTTTGGACAAGTAGAATGATATTGGTCAGTAGTTTATTTGTTTTATTGTTTGTAGCGCCATAATTTTGATTAATTAAATGTGTTAAAATAGGAGTTGATTTTGTTGTTATTTTTGCAAGTGTATCCTCTATTTAATCCAAAATGTGTAAGTCACAGAGTGGGAGAACTTACCGCAGCCCCGAAAAATCCCGAATTGAGCAATGCTGGCATACTGTGATTTGCATATTTCTTGCTAAAAGGGCACATGGGGGTGTAGAAATAATGTGCTTGGATTAATAATTAGAGGAACACTAAAGACGGTCGATTCATGTAAAAGTAAAGTAATGATAGGAGTAGCTACAACGTATATGTTAACTGACCGCATGGGTCCCTAGAAACTCACACCGAGCAGCCCTGGATTAAACAACCCCCTACCAGACATTATCATGGCGCCCAGTACGCAGGGATGAGTTTTCCTAGGGAAAACCCGAGTTTTCTCGAAAAATCAAAATTTTCGTTTTTTGAAAAAAAAATGTTTTTTCGGAATTTTGAATTTTTAACACTTCCATAAAGTTTCTGAGTTTGAATAATGATATCAAAAGGGTACGTTGTAGTAAAAACCCGTACCAAAGTAAAATTTTTGAAGAAATTGGGACACAAAGGTTCAGATTACTATCTCTCAAGCATGTTGTAGCGATGTGCCATGAGTAGCCCACTGTATTCTAATAAGATGGTTTTGAGTGAGGAACTGCAAGGGCTTTTGGAGGCTATAAAAGCCGATAGTAATGAGAAGTTGGAAGCTATCAAAGCCGATAGCAAAGAAAAGTTGGAGGCCATAAACAATACATTGGGCCTCCAAAAGGATGAAAATAACAAAGTGTTCGAATCCATAAATGAGAGTCTAGAGTCACTAAAAACTGATAGTGCTAATATGGGGACTAAATTAGTAGCTATCGAAACTAATAGTGATAATATGGGAGCTAAATTAGTAGATATCGAAGCTAAAAGTGATAACATGGGAACTAAATTAGAAGCTATCGAGGTTAACTGTATAAAAATGAACGATGAAGTGAAGGCTGAAATTGAGGGAATAAAAAGGGGGTCAAATGGACTCAGAGAGAGTTTAGAAGAAACAATGAATACCAAATTTCAAGATTTTGACACTAAGTTTGGGGACAAGTTAAATGAGTTAAAAGGGGAAATCGCAAGTGAGATTAAAGAGGAAAATAAAGAATTTCATTCAGGATTGCAAGCTCAAATACAGGCCTTGAACAAAAGTATGGGAGAGTCCCAAACTAGGTGTCAAGAAAATTTTGAAAATTTGGAAACTAAATTAAGTAGCATGGAAGGAACGTGCAAAAAGAATGTAGACGAGTGTAAAAATGAACTTGTAAACCAGATCCAAGGTGTGCAGAAAAAGTTAGAAGATCAGATAAAATCTAACAGCGATATCTGTAAAACATCCCGGGATGAAATAAAACAAAGTGTGAATGAGCTAGGAACCCGATTTGGAAAGGTTGAGGAGAAAGTAGGAACCCTCGAGAACAAAATCGGCGTAGTTCAGACCGAAGTAACTGAGATGAAAAATCAAAATCAAAAGGATGCGCGGGATATGAAAGGTAAATTTGAGCTGTTTACCGGGCAGGTAGATGATAACTTAAAGAAGTACGAGGGTGAAATAAATCGAAGATTAGGTATATACGAGGGGCATCTCCAGAGTGAAAGAAAACAACGAGAGGACGAAAATAAGGAAAATACCCATAAGATAGATGAAATAAGTCAGGGTATTAATGAGGTTCAGGAAACCATCGGAACATTAAAGCTCCAAGTAGGAAAAACTCATACTGAAGTAAATCAGGTCCACGATGAAATGATGAGATTATTTAAGAGCCAAGGGAAAACTGAAGAAAGGCTTGACGGAATTAAAATAGATATGGTCAAAGGACAAAGAGAAATGGAGAAAAAGATAAAGGAAATACGAGAAGACCTAGATACCAGAGGTGACGTTAAACCAGAAATTATAACAGAACAGGTCATGGTCATCAAGAAAGAGGTAGAAGAACACTTAAATGAAATCAGGAATAGTTTCAGGGACGACAAAAACCAACTCAAACGAGAACTGGAAACCAGTAAGAAAAATCAGGAAAGAATTCAAAATGAATTAGGATCCCGGTTGGAGAGGACTGAACATATGAACAGTCAAATGGAAATCCAACTCATGGCTAATGAAGAAAGTGCCCGAAGGGAAAGGAAGTTAGAATTTGAGAATCAGGAGGAGTTTCCAAAGACAGGATGGATAGATTCCCGTTAACAAGGCACAGATACCAATAGGGACTTAGGAGGGGAGAGCCCTTATAAGAACCCAGGATATCCGATGGCGATGTCAGCCCCATACATGAACCAGACAAATGGTCAGATAATAAACATTATCAAATCGAATGAGGACAGACCGGTAAAATTTACGGGTAATAAGAGGTCAATTACTCCAAAATACTGGCTAAAAGAAGTCGCAGAGTACTTAAACGAAAAGAAGGTTCCTCAGGATCGGAGACTGAGAGCTATTGAGAAGCTGTTGGCAGGTGATTGTCTCACCTGGTTCAGAAGCTTCAGGTACACCTTTGATACGGTGGAAGGCTTTAGGGAAGCCTTTTTAAAACGATATTGGGCAGCAGACGTCCAGGAGAATTTGAGGCTAGATCTGTACTCTAGGAAGTACAGCACAAATGCACCAACTAAGTACTCGGAATTTTTTACCGCTCAGCTGTGTAAATTCCGCGAACTTGACATTGCTCCAGCTGAGAACGACCTGTGTGCCGCCATTGCAAGACAACTTCCATATGAGATTCAGAGGCTGTTAATCTCATCCAAAGCCAGAAGTGCTGTGGAAGTGGAGAGCGTACTACGTCAATTAGACATGACGACGTCACACGTAACTCCTAGGCACCAAAGACAGACTGAACAGGTACACATGGCCAGCAGTCAGGAAACCAGAGAAAAACCATCGACCAGGAATCAGTCCACCAGCACTGATACTCAAGGACTAGGTCGAGAGTATGGGCACCAAGAGCCTAGAGGAATACAGCCATACTACAGAGGAGGATATCGAGGAAGAAATCCTAGGAATACGGGTTATAGGCAACAAGAGAGCCGACCCTATAACAATAACCATCAGAGGCAAGAAAACAGAAAGAAATGGGAGAATTATCCCAGAAGGAACGTAAGGCCAGAGGATAGGGATGATGAATATCGGGCCGAAATAGAGGAAAGATATCAGGAAAGTCTTCGTTACATGAACGAACGACCCGATGAACCTGAAAGACAAAAAGTCCGTTGGAGTGAGGCAATCAAGAACCGGAAATCACCCGACCGACTAGATGGAGCTCAAAGCTTGGAACTGCAAGCTCAGTTAAAGAATGAGGGAAAAGGGAGCCCTCAGGATTAAAAAAAACTCCAAATTTAAATCGTCAAAAGTGGAAACATACCAGGAACTGGGAGGAGGTAGAAATTGTGAATTGGATAGCAAGACCAGATGAGCTAATTAATGAGGATGTGGAAGGAATCCCACCTATCAAAAGAGAATTACCCATTATTATGCTCAGGATAGAAGGATTACTGGTCAGGGCATTGATTGATACCGGATCAACAATAAGTTTAATTACGCAAACCCTTCTGAATGAATTGGAAACAAGAGGCCGCGTATTAAAAATCCCCACATCAAGTGTAAAGATTAAGGGAATTACCCTGAAAAATCTTTAACATGCAAATTTCAGGTATACATTGATCTGATCATGGGTAACACTGAAATTTCGCAATGCTTTTTGCTGGTAAATCAATTACCGTATAATGTCATATTAGGTATTGATTTTATCCGTGAGAACAAGGTCATCATTGACCTAGCGCAAAATTGCATTAGAATTCAAAGAGAAGATGTGGATGAACAAAACATTAACCTACAGGAACAGGATGTGAAAATAGGAGAACAGGTATGGCATGTGGAAGAAGTAACAGAAGAAGGTTGCCAGGACATAGAAAAGATATTTGAAGTCCTCGACATAGAACTCGAAGATAATTTGGAAACTGAGTTCGAGACCAACCTGTCAGGAAAAGTAGAGGAAGCTAAAGTGAGCCTCGAAAATAAGGAACAATTAAAGAAATTATTATTGAATTTTAGGGACGTATTTGATTCCAAGCCAGGGAAGATTGAAAATTTTAAATACGCGTTCCAAGTCAATGATTGGGCACCGTTCAGACAAAAACCATACCCGGTTGCGGAAAAACATTACCCACAAACTAAGAAAACAATGCAGGAGATGATGAATGCAGGTGTTATAGAAAAAATGACGACACCATATGTTAGTCCATTAGTGATTGTGAGTAAACCGGATGGCTCAGTAAGGGTGTGTTTAGATGCCAGAAATTTAAATGCAAATATCATACCAGAAAATGATTCGGCACCACCCATAAAAGAAATACTGAGGAAGTTCGAAGGCAAGAAGATTTTTACAAATATTGACATGACTTCTTCGTATCATCATCTCGAACTGGAAGAGAAAACCAGCTTGTTAACTGGATTTCATGGGGTTTAATTTTTGCCTCAGCCACCTTCTCTTCAAGTGTAGTGCCGAACTCTGTAGTAAAATTTAATACTTATTCCTCAACGAACTCCTCCCCTATTTTATGTAATAATGCCGTAGTTTCCCTCGCGACGTCATCTTGTATGTCAATGCTCCAAATTTGACCTTGATCCCTTGGTTCCACTTCATTCAACCATAGGTCAATCTCCCTTTTATCATGCGTGCGAAACTTAATCTCGTTTGTGCGCATGTCAATGACGGCTCCATTGGTTCTCATAAAATCCGCTCCGAGGATTAAATTGAAACTGATTTTATTCATAATTAAGAATGGGTGCGACATGGTATAATTACCAATTTTAAAATCTAAATATGCCTGGTATTTACATTCCGCTGTACGATCGGGGATAATGCCTTTCACTTTGACATTTGCTACTGGTATTACGGGTACTTTAAACTTTCTCTCAAGTTCTTTCAATAGCGCACCACTCGCTACCGAAATACTGGCTCCCGTGTCGTCCAGACTTCGGACCACTAGTCCTCCCACGCGTACGAAAATTACAGGTAATTCCTTTATAGCGGGCCTTTCATTCCTGTACATACCCTCAATGAGGTCATCTGGCTGCGCTACCCATTTCTCAATTTTTGCAACCACCCATTCTTGATGTCCGCCATCTTGGTCAAATCTGGGCCTATATCCCCTCTCTAGAATTGCGCTTTTTTGTTTCTCGCCCCATTATTCCGGGACGCTGCCTCCTCTCTCTCTCGCTGGAGTTCTAGGCTCTGGGCTCCATGATAGTGCCTGTCTGGGTCCTCGCGATGTTGGATAGCCTCTCTCCATTTGTCGGCTTCGGTCCTGGCCTGCCCATCTTCATTCTTACTGGGGAGTTCTTTTAGATATTGCTGAGACTCCGTGTATCTCTGTTCGATGTCTCTCCGTGCCTGCTCATCGGAGATCCTGTCTCCCTGTTGGGTCGGCCGTGGCCTGTAGCTTCCAGGCCTTCCCTCTCGCGGTTGGTACGGCGCTGAGTGTTGGCGTCCTTGGTCCCAACGTCCGCGGTGTCCTCTAGGGTGGTACTGCCTGTTCCATCCTCGCTCTGCCCTTGCCTGGTACCTAGGTTCATAAACCCTAGGTGGTCTGCTGTCGTACCTCCTCCAGGTGTTACCGCGGGGCGGGCTCGCTGTAGTGGTACCCTGCTCCCGTGTGGTTGGCATTCTTTGGATTTCTGCTGCATGAATTTGTTCAGTGGTCCTCATGCGTTGTAAATGCGCGCTAGTATGGTCCAGCTGCCTCAAAATTCCCTCTGTTTGTATTGCCGTTTGGGCGTTTGCAGCGATAAGCGTCTCTTGAACTTTCACAGGTAGCTGTTTACTAATTGCGGCTACCAGAGAGCGCTCGGAAGGGGGGTCGTCCAGCTCTCTCATCTTAACGAATTGCGCAATAAAGTATTCCGCGTATTTTGTTGGCCCTTGCGTTGAGAACCTACGGGAATATAACTTCAGTCTCAAATTTTTTGCCGTTCGAGGCTCCAATACGTTTTTAGGAGAGCCTCCTTGAACTCTGCCAGGGTCTGAAAGGTGTAGCGGAAGCTCTGAAACCATTGTAAGGGGGCATCCTCCAAAAGTTTCTCCACTGTGCGCAGGTGCTTTTCCTCCGGTATGCGGTTGTCCAAAATGTAAGCGTCCAGTTCGCGGATGAATTGCTTAGGGGTCATGGCGCTATTCTCGTTGTAACGTTTAGGGCGATCGTCTCCTCTCTTGATCACATGTACAATCTGCGTCGGCGTCGTTTGGCGTCAAAGTTCCAGCTTTCGGCGTCCCGAATGTTATGCTCGTAGGCCCTCCGAGTAATCCATTTAATGGTGGTTCTGGCATCGTCTGCGTCTGGTATCCAGACTTACGGTGGTTATTATTATTATTAATGTTGTTCCGGGCGTCGTCCATCGTCCGTGCAGCTTCTCTTTGCAGTTCGAGGATCGCCTCGTCCTGAATCTGCCCTCGTAAGTCTGTTTTAATTAGTTTTGCCTCCTGGCGTTCCATTCTCGATATCATTTCCATTTCCAACTTCTGGACTCTTTCTAAGTTGGCCTCCATTTCTTTTTCCATTCCTTTCTTATTTTCGTGGGCAACTTACTCATTCCGCTCTCATAATCCGTTGATTTCCTCTTTCAATTCCTTCATCCCAATTTGCATTCTTTTAATAAGTCGGGTGACGTTTTCTTCTCGGCTTTCCATGGCAATGACGCGTTCGGCTCCGGCACTAATCTGCTCTTGGACTTCCTCTAGCTGCTTCGTAAATCTAATGTCCATAGATTCCATAGTGCTCGTTATTTCTTCCAGATTCTTATCCATAGCTTTGACGGTATTATCCACCTTATTTACTCCTGTGAGCAATTCTTCATAATTGTTGTCCGCTTTGCGCTCTATTTCTTCCGTTTTGTGTGTTAGTTTGTCGATCTGCTCTCTGATGGACCGTGTAAGTTGCTCCACTGCGGCTCTCAACTCTTTGCCCTGCGCTACGCAAGTTTGACCTAGCTGCTCTGTCTTTAAGTTAATTTCTGCCTTAACCGCCTCTAAACTATCTTTGAGTTCCTTATCTGCGGCTTCCGACCTTTCCTCTGCCGTTCTGTCACTAGCTTCTAAAGTGCCTTTAAGTTTCTCAAGGTTTGCTTCCGCACTTTCCTCAATCTTTTTACACAGTACATCAAACATTATTTGCAACTCCTCGGAAGTAGCCATTGCGACACTCACAAATAAAACACAAATATCAATATAACATACGGGAGTCTGGGTCTCCCATTCACTGTCATGCATTTGTCTTGTGTGGGGACAAAAATTAGAATATGTATTGGTCCTGTCACAACATTTACTTTAACTAGAAAAAATAACAACAACAACTGCCTGATTGGCTTATCTAGTGTCCAGGTCTCCTAAAATGAACACTGGGATACCTTCCTAAAATAGATTATCTACCTAACTCGTTCGCGAGATTAGTGCGATGAAGAAATATTCATCAATTAATGATTAATGAATATGAAGTTAGCTCTCACAAGCGTGGGCTACCTAAATAAATTCCTAACCCTTATGGACTGCTATCTCACAAAACAAAACTATTACAACGCCTTCTGGGTGTACCCGTGAATTGAACAACGAGGTCTACGCGTGATTTTAAATATTTACCCAGAAATAAACAAGTTTCAGTCCAGTACAGACAATCTCGTCTATTGGTACACTCTTTCTACCTTGGCTTGGATAATTACATGATTAATAATCCTAGATCATAGATCATCGCCTTTTCAAATAGATCCACTCTCCATAATGGATCCAGCCTCCACAATGGGTGCCATTTTGAAATATATATTATAGTGGGTGAAGGGGGTGATCCTGTGATGCAGTAAATGCTACGGATCTCTAAATCATCCTGGTAGATTATCCAATCACCCACGTGAGCTGTCTTCATTATTTCCAGCTTCACTGGTGGGTACCAGGAGAAATAGATAACCGCATCGGTAGATCGAGGTGTCAAGTAGTGCGACCATGGTATATAAAAAAATACCTTCAGGCAAAAAGGGACAAATCACTACTTTAAACGGAGCGGTTGCCAAACTCCTCTCCCACAATCAAACTTTGCATAAGCCACCGTTCCTGTTTCCGAGTAAAAGGGGATCCTAAATATTTCCTATGTACCCGATTGGGTGTCTCTAGGCCTTAATAAAATAAAAATAATAATAATAATCTCGGGTGTGGACCGTTCGTTGGTATCCAAATATGTTTGGCCTAGGTCAATGAAACAGGTATTTCTAACTACGTGAAATGGCGTACACAGGTTACAGAAAATCTGTAATTTATTCATAACCAGGCAATCAGGTTTAGAACAAATACAGTCCCATTACACAAAAAAGTATAAAAGTCTACCTAATTAAAAAAATACATTTACAATAAACCAAACAAAAAAATCAAATAAAAAGAATCAAAATAGAAATCAAAATCCAAAACATCAGTCGGAGTTGGTATCCCATCGCTCTTCCTTGCTTAGTAAAAATTCAAAAGAAAAAGAAAACATTACCAAAATCCAGCTGTCAAAACTGCAAACATAAAAAATTACTTTAAACAGCTGATTTGGGGGTGACATTTACATTTGGTGACTGTCAACTGCCTACTTGCAAATATCAAAGGTTCAACTCAACTTGGCAGCTGCCCTTAATCAAAACAAACTAGCTGCAATGGATCTAATTTTTGTCTCCCACATACATACAAATATACACTAAGGACAACGAGAGTATTCCTTTCTATAATGGGGCATCGAACCTGTGGTGCGTCAGCTCCTTTGGGACCACATGAATACTGGTCACCTGGGTTAGCGAGATACACAAAAAATAACATTTGGGGAATGCGACAAAAAAGAATAATAACGAACCAAAAGACAGCTGGTGACAAGCCAGCAACTACTCTACAATAGCCCGTCAAACATAGGCTCACCAAACAATTACTTGGTCAACATGGCTAAATATAACTCCCACTCCTACAGAGACTACCTACACTCGATTCATTAAGCCTAGGGTGACCATTGACAAACGGAAGGAACCCCGCTGTGCAGTCATTAGCACGGGACCAACCAGTCTGCCTGAAATACCGCACTTCTACAGTGGGCTTAGTTCTAAGATGCTCCAACAGCAATACTAAAAGTGACATGAATTAAATATCAAATAAACGTTAATTTCCAGACCTTGGTCGCGAAGAAATATGACCAGGGTCAGCTGCTTCCTCCACTGCGCTGGGGGAATAAAGACATAATGTGTGTGTGCGGGCATAAAAAAACACAAATAACTAATCGTACCATATTTGCATCTTCACCAAAATACCTCAGGATCGCCGCCTGGAAAAAAATCAACATACTCCTCGGCTTCATGGCCGGAAACAACACGAAAAATCTCAGGGAAAACACCTGGATACACTTACTCATCGGCCACACTGGCAAAAAAAAAATACTTACCACTTTGGTACGAAAATCAACGACTCCACAGACGGAAACAAACTGCACACACACACACTTAAATATACACAATCACAGGCGTAAGCCATGCCTCCACGAAACTGGATCACTGACCATAATATCGAACGGTCTGGCGAAAATAAAAGGGGCAGGGATCCTAATGCCCTAATCTAACCAGAAAATGAAATAGCTCAAAAGAAAAATCAAACTAGCTTGACTCGAAAATGTCACATCAAAAACAAACAAAAAAATTGATATCCTTGCTAAATGGTCACTCCAAAATTATACACCACACTACAATTCTACAAAAAAAATTGCCATCAAATCTAACCTATGTGCGACATATTTACAGTTACAAAGTCCGGGCTCAAACTCAATTATGGACTTCCTTGTCAGAGGCCCACAAACATGCATTATTTTTACAGTCTGACAAGTCACAAACACAAACATTAACATGTTGACCCGAAAAAGAAAAAAAGAATTCGCTCCCCAGCTACAAAGAAAATGGTGACGAATGCCACAAAAAATCTAAATATTACTGTACAAGTTATCTCGCTACCCGAATCTGCATTCATGCTCCCTCTAATGAAAAGTTAATACTCATCGTTTCCTGGGGATGACAAATCCATGACAGCTTCCTGGGATGACCACGTTCGACTCCCGATCTGATACCTTCCAGCCTCTCATGGCTTCTATGCTGAGTCCAAGCATAGTGTTCAACTTCGTGATCTTGTCACACATGAAATACTCGGTCTAGGTACGACCTTAGCAACTCAAGGTATACACACATAAGTATTCACGAAACACAAATATATAACACTCAATTAATAAATTATTCACACCAATAAAACACACGCAATGGCATTTCCCGTCGTTTTGACCGTCCGACGATAACGTCACTGACGTACACAGCTCGTACGGGCTCGTACAGTTCGAAGTATGTTCCACGAATGGACTACCCGTTCGATCCTCGACACGACTGTTTTGGCTTAGGCCAGTGACCGTTTCAAATATTCTGAACTTGGCCACAAATCTTTGTCAACAAATGGCAACTAGTTTATGTCCTCCGAAGCATAGCATAATATATAAATTAAGCTACTTCGATTCGCCTGCATCTCGCGCCCCGTATAATTGAATTTGGTATGGACGGCTTAGCGCTTATATGAATACAGTCTCGGGTCACCAACTCGTTCGGTACTCTAAAATTACTATTACTGACTCGGCTACTCGAGTTGATATTTTGGATAATTAATTCACACAGTTCAACTAATTCACAGATATATCACATTTTATTTACTTATATGCGGCACTCGGCTACGCAACCACGAACTAAGTCTCTGTGGACGTCACACTAACACGCGGCTTCACTTTTCAGAGCAGCACCGAACAGCCTTCCGGCTCCAAGATCTCATGTTGACTACCCTTTCCTAGTCCGTGGCAAGTGCCTATATGGTCCTGTCACTTTAATTCAATGGGCGGATTTCACTGTACGGTTGCGATTCTAGGGAAATCGTCACATCGCTGTGATCTTAAGTTCTCCTTAAAGCTCTGATTTGGGACGGCTTCAAATCTTCTTTTATTTTGAAAAACGATCGGCAGATATTTTATAATTGATGATGGCATCATGACGCGCCTACGTAGTTCCAACTCCCGCACCAATGCTATCATGTTGGAGGGGGTAGGGAGTATCACTCCACGGTTTAGCTCTTCAAGTCGCCATATCTTCGGACATTCTCAACACTTAGCCGAGATTAAAATTTCTAAATTATCAACTCGGTCTCATCTCTGATATGGCTTCTTAACAAAATATCCGGATATGAGGATCAAGAATTAGGTCATCATGCGCTATTTTCTCATTGTTCTGGGACTCTGGCCTCACCGATGCTCGGCGTGGGGAGATTAACTCGAGTCCAGGGTCGTAAATATTACTTGAAATGTTCACAATAACTCAGCGGAGGAAACAATGACCGCTCCTGTCACTCTGCTTCTCGGAAACGCTCGCATTGTCTTGGCTGCACGTAGAGCAATGCCTCTTGCACTCTGTCAGTGCTTTCTCCCAGCAAATATTATTATTATTAAAACCCTCTTGGTTTCGTAGCATCAATGTCTTAATAAGTACGATTCAGGATCCATCATCCCTTCCGTCCATCGTTCCAATAAAATTATCGGCACTGGAAACACAATAAATTGTATGCATGCTCTGTATGCGATTTATCCCAGGTTTTAGATGACTCGGCATGCTATCAATACTCATCCCCCTGATCGGTTACAATAGTTTAAATTGAATAGGGTATAAAATCAAAATTGAACTAAATTTGAAACCACCCACAAATAACTATTGATACAAATTCATTAAACTCATTGACAAACACATTCATCTCAAAATACAACCAACAACAACAACACTACATACATACTCCTTCCCATAAACAAATCAAAATTTCCCCATTATACCGGAATGCGAATGTGGGTCGTTGGAACACCATGGAAACACAAATAATGGACTACAGGTCATCGTGACGAACTTCATCCCATACTAAAAATTGACGAATCGTGTAGAATCTATGTACACCCTAAGTGGGCGTCGAAGCCGTGGGACAGGTCCCATACCCTAAACCCATCGGAGACCTCACTAGCAGGTTTCCCAACGAAATACACTGCCATACTGAACACATAGAAACATCAAGCTTATTAAACAAATTTAAATGAAAACCAAAATTGAAAATCCCCTGACAAAAATAAAACAATCACCCTCCTTAATTATGAAACAAACTCAACTCCCAATCATAACACTCATAGAGTAATAGCTCAACAGACCATTCATAACTGAAACAACAAACACTTTACTAACACCAAACGTAAGTACAATTACGCGAGGTTCAAGGTTGGTCGGTGCGACCGTAGGATTTAAAGCGGCGGTTCCCATAAGTGGGCCTACCTTAATTGAGGAAAACTTCGGAGAAAGAGGGGCGGGGGTTTTAGGCCGCACGGTTATGACAAGAAACCTGTCAGCAGCTGTTCCAGACTGAGACATATGAAGGGGTGAGGCGAGTTCTGAGAAATATCACATTTAACTAAACAACAGTTTACAACGAAAGATAACGGCACAAACCCTTGAGAGAAATGCATTTCCTACTTAACAGAAAGTACAATAAAAACGTCCACGACACTGACGAAATGAAAAGGGAGAGAAAGCAAACAAGGTTTTCTGTCGCCTTAAAATAATAATTAACTAAACAAATGTCTACTAGAGGAAGCAAATACATAAAAGCAGGTTACAATACCGTGATGTATCGTGTTCCAGCGATGCGATGTACTCACTGATATGTTGCAAATGTTCACCTCGAAGCTGGGTCTTTTGGATGTCTTGTTTATTTGAGGGACAAAAGGACCTTTCCTTAGAGGTGGATTCCCTGGAGGCTCGTAGTTCACACAGAAAGTAACTTCACCCTTTCTTCAGGGGTGGGGGGAAACAATTCACTGAATTCCTTAAACTCAAAGAAAAACAAATTGTAATACAATGTAAATGAAGAGGAATGTAATAAAAGGTTAATAACTGGAGATGGGGGAACGATTTCGCACGCAACCACGCGATGTGCTACCATTGCGCCGGTAAAGGTCTAGTAATAATAATAATAATAATAATAATGCGCGTCAGAGTAGCAGTGGAAAATAAAATCAACAAGGTCGCATATGGACGGGGGAAAAGACGTCTTGCTCGACCCGGTGCTGGGCCCAAGTTTTTCGGAGCGAGCAAATGATGATTACAAAAAAATGGAAACAAATCATTGCTTATGCAATGATCAAAAGTGCGAAAAAAGAATCTCATGAAATTAATTAAAGAAACCCCAGAGGCATGTTAATCGTGCCTTTGTTACATCACAAAGATAAGATTGACGAAATCGAGATAAGGATAACGGGGGAGGGGGACTTAAATATAAGAAATGAAATGACAAGGGAGCAATATCACTTAAAATATAAAATATATTAAAGTTAAAAGAAAGAGCGTGTACATGAAATAAACAAATTACTTAAAACAAAGATAAAAGGCAAGTTAAGATAAAATCAATAATACAAAAGAAACCCAGTACCAAGAATAAAGAATTCAAAAACTTAAACAACTAAAAAGCACGACAGAACTTGAGTACAGCCCAACAACATAAATCTAACGAAAAGATACGAACATGGTATAAAATAAAATGAAACATACAAAAGGTAGAGAGAAACGACAAACTTGCAAAAAGTCAAAAATCGAACAGTAACGAGACGCGAAGCTTTTCATGATGTTATGTAAACATACCGGAGGGAAGAGGGAGGAGTGAGGGGAGTAAAACAAAGGGATGAGATGTCTCACGGGGACAAGAAGAAGGAGAGGAAAAGGTGGTTTATCGTTAAGTTATGTAATACGGCGAAATCAAAAGAGAAGAACAAAACAAAAGGAAAATGAAATATACGGAGAAACATTACATCACAATTGACTTGGGACAAAAAGAGACCGGTAAAAATCGAAAGCACGCTACAAAAAATTCGGCTTATATTCCAACATAATGCCGCACCAACGCGGCATATAAAAAAATAATAATATGACATCGGACCTGGAGATATCCCAGTTAACCACCATCACATATATTCAATAAACAAAAGGGACATGTATTAGTGAGAGACGTTGGATATAAGTCCCGTTACCTCACATATACTGTCCGCAAATAAAGGCCCAATTGCAACCAATCAAACGAAACGTTTGTGGTACAAAAGAGACACCGACGCAAAATGCGAGCACGAAGGCCCGACAGGAATCATACATAAGCCAAGACGCAGAAACGCAATGCTTTCGAATCTTACAGGTGAATGAAAATCCACAGCCTGCTTCCAGTCTCCGACCGGGTCAGGAATGGAATGAATGGAGCCCCCAATCTAGCGGCGATGATATGAACTGTGCCGGCTGCCGAGGCCTAACGCACTCCTCTGGGGCAATGATTAAATGAATGACAGATGAAATGAAATGGTGGTGGAGAGTGTTGCTGGAGTACCCGGAGAAAAACCTGTCTGCCTCCGTTTTGTCCAGCACAGATCTCACATGGAGTGACCGGGATTTGAACCACGGACCCAGCGGTGAGAGGCCGGCTTGCTGCCGCCTAAGCCACGGAGGCTTCTCGAATCTTACAGGTATTAACCAAAATAATAAAACTATGAGGAGGGTACATAACAAAAGTTTAAAAAAAAGGACTCCGCCGTATGACATTACGTAAGGTCCCGGAGATCTGGTTCGAGGATTAAAATGCAAACAGTAACATCTTGAAAAGGAGAGAGAATAAAGCAAAAGAAGAAACACAGAATATAAACAATTACATTTACGTTAGATAGAAATACATTGAGCCGTACTCACATCCTGTTGCGCCATGAGGGTGGGCCTCTGCCCGAATACACACGTGCGCCCTACATCTCGGCACGTCCAAGACTGAATAATCTTCTGTCTCCCAGAGAGGAGAGAAGCCTCTCAGAAAATATAAAATGTGTAGTTTGGGAGTGGCTCCAAACTCGCGTCAAATATTGGCAGAGCCAATAGTAGAAAAACTTACACAACAAAATGCAAGGTAAGCAACAACGCTAGCCAATACGAGAGAACTAGGTAGTATGTGGCTAGGGGTTGCACAACGTTAGAAAGAGTGATGCATACAGATAATTTGCGCACATTTAAACACACGAGGCGTAATATAGAGATGTCACACACAACACATGACAATAATAATAATAATGATAAATTCAGAAAAGTGGTTCAAGTGTCACGTGGGGTGCGCTATATAGGATATCTTGGTGATGGTGATTTCAAGAGATTTCTAAATTTGACTGATGCAAGACCTTATGGGGACGTTCCAATCCAGAAAATGGAGTGCATCGGTCATGTCCAAAAGGGAATGGGTGGAAGACTCAGGAAATTATCTAAGGACTTGCAGGGAACCATACGTTCAGACGGTAAAAGCATTTTCTCTAGTAATATACTGTATATCTACGAAACTCACTTGCAGTAACGTTTCATGGCCTCCACCTATTTATATATAGCCTATTATCCACTTATCAAAAGAAATGTATTTCTAAATTATAAACATAACTAATTTACGTCTACTAGAAACATGTTTCGACAACTGTTGTCGCAGCCACCTGAATTATTTTTAAAATTCAACCATCATTTATATCTTCGACACACTATTTTGAGATACGTTTTTCATAGTGTTCATCATAATTATATGTTTCAACTATAATATCAAAAGTAATTGTATAAGGATATCCGTTTTTGTATGAATATTCAAAAACCGTTGAATATAATTTATTAATCTGAAAGGCTTTCTTATTTTATTTTTAAAGGATATAATGCAAACTCATGATTAAACATTTCTAAAAATTACTTTTTCCTCTTCCCGAAAGCGTCACTTAGTAGCACGCGGAATCAACAATGGTTGGTCTTTTTTTTAGCCCTGTTTTCCTTTATTCTCAACATGTGGTGATTATTCCTTATCTCTTTGTCCTCGAAACTCCGAGTAAGTGCAATGTTCTTGTCTTTAGTTTGGTCTATTACATTTGGCCATCCAAATTCTTTAAGGTCATTCTCAGCCCGTTTGAACCAATATGATCCGGTTGTTTTGTTCTTCTGGTATGTGGGAATTTTATAAGTTACTGTAAATTGTTTGAGTCCGTTCTGTGTAAAGTGCACCATCAATTTGAAACGTTGCTGACGTATTGCGTCTGTGAGTGTGGAGATACCTTTATATCGTAACCTTCGGTCCGTGATATAGAAAGTGAGTGAGAGAGGGGGGGGGGGGGGCTATGCCAGAATTCGATGGAACTGAGATATTTGGAGTTTTGCGGGTTGCTGTCTCGCAGCATAAACGTGATTCACAGAAACTACATCTTCACAAAACAAGGGAAGGAGCCGGCGGATATCTTTGATATTATGTACAATGAAAGATGAATGTATGCCCTACACAATGGTACCAATAATTCAATTTTGACAAAATCTCGGCATTGCCCCCTCTCTCACTCAGTGCCTCAATTGACTTTGTAGAAAGATAGAAATAAAATAGCAAAAAAACATTATTCAATAACTGAATAAATGACAATAACAAACTATTTCTCTGCAACAGTTCCAATCCTGCATTACAAACGACCATCATCAAAAATTCTAGGATTTCTGATACTCAAACTGTTTGAATGGGACGCATCACCCACAGATATTTATTATAAAAAAACATTATTTAATTTGCCATTGATCATTTGCCTGCCATCATTTACTTTATTCCGCCAATATTCACTTTTATTAACACCAACTCTCAGAATTAGCTTAATTGTTTATTTAAGTTGTAATTGTTTATAAAATTAAAATTATATTATGGTTCATAATATTTCTAACTGTTTATAAAACTTTGTAATTGTTTGCAAAATTTCTCACTGTTTATAATCATAATTTTGTAATTCTATATAAATTTGTAATCGATGAAAATTTTCAATTTGTTTATAAAATGTTGGAATTTGTAATTGGCTATTAAATTTGTATTGTTTTATACATTTTTGTAATTGTTTATAAGACTTCTAATGGATTATAGAATTTGTAATTTAGATTAGCAACGTTTGTAAAAATGGACAATTGCTTATCCCTATCACACATTATTCACATTCATGTAACACTTTTTCTGACATTAGCATTTATTTTATGAAATGTTTATAATATTAGTCTTGGCAATTTATTACAACATTAGCATTTATTAAGTTGAACAAATATTATTTATTAGAACTATAATTGTTTCTAACATGATCAACTAGATTTAGATTTGGTAATTGTTCATTAGCATTGTCAACTGTCTATAATTGTTTATAATTAAATGCCTTATCAATTTATTACCGATTAAAAGAGCGATGTTTAATTTTTCCTAACAGCCTAAAGCTGTCCATTATGCATACTACTACATTATTAAGAAATGGGGAATTTCTTATCACTGCGGCTTGGTCCCTAGTTACATTAGTCCTTAATCGTACAATAACACAATATGGTCTCTGCCCTCTAAGGCAATTATTTACGCATACAACGGTATAAGGAGTTAATATAAATATTCTGAATTTTTGAACGCGGAATTGTTAGCACTTCATCAATAAAAACACACTGATCACAAGATAATTTTTATTGTTTCCCTAACCCACATTAATCACAAGCATGTAACACTTTTTCCTACGCTAGTCTGAAACATCTATTTATGTTAATCGAGATCAAACACCTCCCCGTTTCCTATACTAGCTTGAGTGTATACTCATATTAACGTCTACATGTACGACGACATGGAACAAAACAAAAATCTATTACTTCAATCACTCAATACTGCCATCAATACTGCTCTACAATAACAAAGGAGAGATTAAATCCTAGAGAGTGGTAGATACAACCGGGGAGGTCTTTGGCACTTACCTAGTGGTGGCGGCGAATTATTATTTCTACTCAGTACTCTTTTTACCTAGCGTGTTTATAGTGCATTTAAATACATTTCAGGGAATCTATTCACCTCTGAATTCACAACCGTATTTAATTTTCATTGTCGACTAATCGTTGCTTTTGATTCATTAGCCCCGTGTACTTGGGTGAGTGTAGATTTTCACTGTGATAGGCCTACCTGAACTAGTGTGCTGTAATTTAGTCAGGATTTGGGCAGGAAGTGGCCGTGGCCGTTTCATTCAGTAAAGATAGCTTTGAAGTCATATTTCAGTGTTGCTTTATTAACAATTAATATTGCAACTTTCAGGCGGTCAACACAACAATTACTGGAATATGGGAAAATAACCTGAAATAAAATACATGTGGATAAGTTTTATAATACGTCATGTTGTTGTTTAATTTGAGTTGCTTGGACATCTTTTCATTTAGCCCCGTTTACTTGGGTGTGTGTAGAAATTGATAATCTGTGTTGTCTGTATCCGTGTGTGTACATAATTAATTCAGGAGAATATTGGGAATGAGGTGGCCGTTATTTAGGAACCATCCGGGTAATTTCCTGGAGTAGAAATGGGCATAAGAACAAAAAATGAAAGAGTAACTGATATTCTCTGTATTGTTTTAGAAATGCACCCATTATATTACAATTTTTCTTACACGGTGCCTATTTTCAGCGGTGGAGTGTGTTTTTTTTTTTCTTCACGGGTTCGTTGTTAACAATACCAACATCGAGTTCGTGTCCTTGATGAACCTCGCGGCGAAATACTAAGATCTGAGAATTTTTAGTTTCATGTTGGGATATTTTAAATGCCCTGTACAGACGTGACTACGTTATTGAACTGTAGGCTACCTAGAGGTCAATGGACTAAGTTAAATAACAATAATAATGTAATAGTAATATTTTACAACCGTAGTTTTGCCTTTGTGGATAATTTTACAATATTTAATTGTCGAGGATACACAGGTTTAACTAGGAACTCGTTTATGACGGCTGTTATACAAGTTACCCCCTGATAGTAATTATACGTTAAATAGCCTACATCTTTCAGACCCTTCCTTGAATGAAGAACATTGGTTGGTTTTCTCTTGAAGTGGGTTCCTTGTAAGACGAGGCGGAACTATTGTCTTGTGTTTTCTGAAACTCACTGTATCCTCTTTCTGCCAATATCTTAATATTCGTGCAGTAACTTGAGTTTACCTTTACGTTGATAGGTTTGTAATGTAATTTAGCGTCGGACAATTATATTTATTCCATCTGCTCCATCACATTGTGCTCAGGTTTGTGTGTAGCCTACTTAGGAATAGAGAAACCAATTATAGGTTGCTTCGCTCCACTGCTCCACAAGCTGCCACCAGTAATTCCTCATTCTATTCATATTTCACTCGATATTATACCCTAACTCATATCCTATAAAGTCGAACGTCATTGTGTAATACGTCTGTTGTTAACTTCTTCTTCTCACTGCGCACTTGGAGGGTTATATTTGGATTACCAGTAGCCTAACTTGAATTCGGTGTTCTGAAATTACCGCATTTCATGTATTATTTATGATAATGATTTGTGTGTTCTAGCTTCCGGAACATCATGGACCAACAACCATTAATTAAGAGTGAGCCGGATGAATTCCTTAATATTGTGAGTTTTATTTAAATCATATCGTGTAACATGATGTGCATGACGAGCTTGCTACCAAATAGAAGGCTTACCAGGATGTTTTTTTCCTTTATTGTTACACGTAACTTATAACTGTTAATCTGTCGGTATGTTTCATGTTAGGTCATACTTGTATAATTCTTTCTAGGAGTCAAAAGACCAATCACCCACGTCTAACCTGCTGGATGAATCTTGTGATATATTTGAATATGAAAACACGGCGGTCAAAGTGGAGCATCAAACACAGGTGATCATAGATTCTATATTTCTTTTCTAATAATAATGTGAATGATTTTCTCAATTTGGATTATTCAGTATTGTTTATTATTTTAACAATAACTGATGTTTTTATATTCATAACACTGGTTCACTGTGCGGGCACCCTGGCATTCACAGTAGGTGAAGACTACATCAATGCTTAGACTCAATCATATAAGGCATTTTAAATATGATTGAAGTAAAGCTGCGCTGCTGTTTGTTTATCCTAGTGCTTATAGGATAGTGTATAACAAGGAGAACTGCTATAGTACGAAATGCCAGTTCCGCACTGGCTTTAATTAATGTTTAGATCCTAACTTGGCTGTCAACAATCATATTTCAAATGAGAAATCATCACCACCACCACATCTTTCCCTCCTCTTCTCCTTGGAACCGGGAGTGCGTATGAACTCGAATCAGAAGATCTTACGTTCCGTGCAGTTGTGCAAAGCAATTACCCACAAACTGTATATGCCTGTCAAATCTTGATATAAATGATGAGTTTATGGATTGGCATGCTCTCGGGAATAATTTGTATAATTCCATATTTTAGATGGCTCAATGGAATACGTACAGTTCTCGCCATGGTTTTTGGCCGGTCAGACCCGGTTTCGCAGTCGTACAGAGGGCAGTCTGCGAGCCTTACGCATGTGCAATTGATGCGTGAGTTTTTAGTTGCGTAGAAAGCATCTCCTGTAGCAATGGATGACTAGACCAGTACCGCCCTCTGACGTCACGCTATCACGTGACTTTGTTTACAAACCGATGTTGTGGGCCGCCATGAGTAGCTAGTGTGAGTTGTAGTTACGAATTACGCTTAAATATTCGTTGTTTTTATATTATAGAATGTTGTTGTTTGTTTGAGTCTTCAGTCTTTTGACTGGTTTGATGCAGATCTCCATGCCTCCCTGTCCTGAGCCAATCGTTTCATCTCTACATAGCTACCACATCCTACATCAGAGGCTATCTGTTTAACATATTCTAACCTTGGTCTACCCCTACAGTTCTTGTCCTCGACCCTTCCTTCCATAACTAAGCTTGCTATTCCTGGGTGTCTTAGTATGTGTCCTACCAACCTATCTCTTCTCTTCATTAGCAGTCGCCAGAAACATCTCTCCTCTCCCACTCGCCTTAATACCTCTTCGTTTGTAACCCTATCTACCCATCTGATCTTCATCATTCTCCTGTAACACCACATTTCAAATGCTTCAATTCTCCTCTTTTCTGCTGCACCAATAGTCCAAGTTTCACTTCCATAGAGCGCCACGCTCCAGACAAAGGCTTTCAAAAGTGACTTCCTAATACCTAAATCTATATTCGATGTCAACAGATTCCTTTTTTGTAGAAAGGCTTTCCTTGCCTGAGCCAACCTACTTTTTATATCCTCTTTGCTTCGTCCATCACTGGTTATTCTGCTTCCTAAGTAACAGAAGTTTCCTACTTCCTTCAGCTTTTCACCTGCCAATTTGATCTCCATAGAGGTTTCTGATTTATTTCGGCTGTATTCCAGTATTTTTGTTTTACATTTATTAATTTTCATCATGAATTCCTTCCGTAAGACGGAGTCCATACCATTCAAAAACTCATTCAAATCCTCAGGCTTGTCGGCCAAGATGACGATGTCATCAGCAAATCTCAGAGTTGAAATTATTTCTCCTTGAATCTTCACTCCCACTTTAAATTTTTCTCCAATTTCCTTCATTGCTTGTTCAATGTAAAGATTGAAAAGTATGGGTGATAAGTTGCAGCCTTGCCTTACACCTTTCTGAATACCAGCTTCTCTCTCATGTCCTTCAGCTCGAATGACTGCTGTCTGGTTTCTGTATAGATTGTATATCACCCTCCTATCCCTGTACTTTAGTCCAATAGATTTCAAAATGTCAAACAATTTAGTCCAATCAACGTTATCAAAAGCCTTTTCTAAGTCTACAAATGCCATGAACGTTCTCTTATCTTTCCTTATTCTACCTTCCAAAATCAGCCTAAGACTTAGTACAGCTTCCCTTGTTCCTACATTTCTCCTGAAACCAAACTGGTCTTCACCAAACTCCGTTTCTATCTGTCTTTCAATCCTCTTGTAAATTATTCTAGACAGGATCTTTGAAGCATGAGTAATCAAGCTGATTGTACGGTAATCTTCACATCTGTCAGCTCCCACTTTCTTTGGTATAGGGATGATAACATTCTTCTTGAAATCAGGGGGTACCTCACCTGTCTCATAAATCCTACACACGAAGTGAAATAACCTGATCAGACCTTCATCTCCTATGCAGCGTAGCAACTCAATCGGTATATCATCTATGCCTGGTGCTTTGTTCCGGCCTAAGTCCTCTAATGCTCTGTCAAATTCTGATCTCAATATTAAATCTCCTTTTGCATCCTCATCAATTTCCTCCTCCCTTTCCATTACATGATTCTCAATCTCCTTTCCCTTATACAAGCACTCTATGTAAGCTTTCCATCTCTCGATCTTTTCTTCCCTATCTGTTAGAGGCTTTCCATTTGTGTCCTTAATATTACAGCACTTAGTCTTCTTTTCCCCAAAAGTATTCTTAATCCTTCGATAAGCTGTGTCTACTTTTCCTAATTTCAGACAATTTTCTATACCTGCACATTTCTCTTTCAACCATTCTTCTTTCGCTTCCCTGCACTTCTTGTTAACCTCATTTCTCAAACGTCTGTATTCTGCTTTCCCCTTTTCATCTCTTAGATTCTTGTGTTTCCGCCTTTCATCCATCAATTCTAGTATATCCTGAGTGATCCACGGTTTTCTACCTATTCTTTCTTTCCTACCAATGTTTTCTTCTGCGGATTTTGTTATTTCATTCTTCAAAAGTGCCCATTCGTCTGCAATTGAAGTTTGTTTAGGGGTTTTGATTAGTCCTTCCTTTATACTTTTCTTGAATCTTTCGTTTACATCCTTCACTTTCAGTCTGTCTATTGCCCACCTTTTTGGCTTTTGACTTTTCTTCAGTTTCTTCAACTTTAATCTGCATTTCATTACAACCAGATTGTGGTCAGAGTTTATGTCAGCACCAGGATATGTTTTACAATCCAAAATCTGGTTTCGAAACCTCTGCTTGACCATAATGAAGTCGATTTGGTAACGCCCTGTATCTCCTGGTCTCATCCATGTGTATATTCTTCTATTGTGGTTATCGAATAAGGTGTTAGCTATGACCAACTCATGTTCGGTGCAGAATTCCATCAGCCTGTTTCCTCGACATTCCTTTCACCTAATCCAAAATCTCCTACTATCTTCCCTTCTCTCCCTTTTCCTACCACAGCATTCCAATCTCCCATTACTATAACATTTTCATCACCTTTGATATACCTCAGAATGTCATCTATTTCTTCGTAGACCTTTTCAACATCCTCATCATCAGCTTGACTGGTAGGCATATAGACTTGTACCACTGTGGTGCACGTAGGTTTAGTATTGATTTTTGCTACAATAATCCGTTCACTGTATTGCTCATAATATTCCACCCGCTTTGCAAGTTTCCTACTCAATATGAGACCAACCCCTGCTTGGCCATTGTTTGATTTAGTGCTAATGACCCTATAGTCTCCTGACCAAAAGTCCTGTTCTTCCTGCCAGCGCATTTCACTAATCCCAACCAAATCCAACCTCAACCTATCCATTTCCCTTTCTAAGTTTTCTAACTTTCCACTTCCTAGCAGACTTCTAACATTCCACGCTCCGATCCGTAGAATGTCAGATTTCCTTTTTGTCATTTCTGTGATGTTAACCCCCTCTCGAGTAGTCCCCACCCGGAGATCCGAACGGGGGACTAGTTTACCTCCGGATTGAAATTTTACAAGGGAGGAGGCCATCATCACATGTAATTATGCATAGAGAGGTGCATATCCTCGGGAATAGCATTACGGCTGTAGTTTCCCGTTGCTTTCAGCCGTGCAGCAGAACGCAGTGTAGCCATTAGTTGGCTTATATTATCAATATCTTAACCGTCTATTAGACTAGTAAAGAATTGATTTATTCTGAAAGGCTGCTACTCCCTTTCAGAATAAGTAAAGAGCAATTCTACTACAAAATACTAACCTTCTACTAACAATTAAATACCAAAATTCTACTAACGAAAAAAAAATACTAAAGTTTCACCAACAAACAAATACTACCACTAAAACAGTCTGTCACCAGGCCCACTCACATGCACCCTCACCAGACACACTCACACACCACAGTCTAATAGAACAATGACATATATCTAGTAAACAAATCAACTTCATACTTACAATTAAAACTAACTACATACTTACTGTACTGTAATTTGAATTGACAACATTTACAAAATTTTCTAGAAGATAAATATTAAAAAATAAAAATGTTCAAAGCATATCCTTAATCCTCCAAGAATAAGGAACTTAGAAAGCCGAGAGGCAAACAGGGAGCAGCCCATGTGAAAGCTGCATTCAAAAAGTGAAAAATCTAAAAACTGCAATTAAAAATTAAAATAACGATATCAGGTTTTTAAGACGATATGACATTATTGAAGTAAATGGTATTACAAAACTAATACACCCTGTCACAGACCAATGTGTGTAGTTCGCATTTTTTCCGGGGTTTTAGTTGGAGTTGCTGCGCTCTAGCTATGCATTTGACCCTTACAGCTCAGCGGTAGGAGAGAGGTGTAGAGCGATGTGGGGAGCATGACAAATACCTCCCTATCAGAGAAGATTGATGCGTGTGACATAGGTGCCCACAGTCGGACAGACCATTCGGCGTGGCAAATATTTTACGCTGCAGAGCTATGTGCAGGTAAGTGTATGCTATAAGACAAGGTCATCACACGAATTGACTGCGTGGGGAAACAAGGAGGAGGAAATTCAGGAGCAACTGAAGGCTTGGGAAGAAACAGTGGGAAGAGTACGGATGGAAGTTCAACATCAGTAAATGTGAGATCCTGTTAACAACCAGGAAAAAGGACAGACCAATGAGTGGGATAACACTTGGAGGTGGACAGCTGAAGGTGGATATTGAGAACCGTCTAAATATTTCCGATGCTCGCCATTTTGGATTGTTATATGTATAGACCATAGAGTTATGTACCATTAAAGAAAATTATTGCGTAGGTTCATTACTCAAACTTTCACTTCGATCGCATGATTACGACTCAAGAAATAAAAACTTAATTTTAAAATTTCGCACAGCCGCCATCTTGAGGTAAATCAGTTGTTATCAAGTGTATAAGCGTTATTATATGGTTCAATATTGAGCAGTTCCCCAGTGCAAAAACAGATGTGGCAACTACAAAGTAACGTTTACTTCCTTGCCATTGGTCGTATTTTGAGGAAATAGTGGCTTTTCAAAATTCGTCGTACTGAAAGGAAATCACACATATCAGCCCACATGAGAGTACGTTTAGCCCATTCTTACCTTTAGATTACAAGCCAGTATTGCCTGGAAGGAAATTTTAAAGTGATGTATTTCCCGCTTTCTTCTCCTATAAAATTGAAGCCGTCACATCCTATGCTGGCGTATAAATTAGGCCAACGCCTATATGTAGGCCTAAGACGGTATTATTCACACTGTCTTTGTTAAACACTTGGTATGATGTGATAAAGAATGGGCTAGTATAGAAATAAACTAACGAGATTAATTTCTGAATTTTAACTAATTATCTTCCTATTGATAAATACGGTGTCAGTGCAGTGCCTACAACAAGCCATAATTCAGAGTAAAATAAGTATAATTCGCAGCTGTAAGCATAGCCTAAGATAATATTTCTAGTTATTCTAACTTAATTGAAACCTGTAACGAAAAATACCGGTATTTCACATGAGGATTATAAGCTTAGTTACTTTCACATACCGGTAGGCCTACGGCAGTTCTGGAGGATTACCGTGGGCATTATCTTTAGTTGACTTTTTTGAAATTATTGGCTTAGATAACCTTTCTTTCAAAATATCAGATTTTCGAAACAAGTCGTTTTATTTAAAAAAGATATACCGGTTGAGTTGCTTTAATATCAGTTTTTAAATTAGACATACCGGTACCGTTACTGGTAGTAGCCTACAAAGGTTTTATGAACTTGGCAATTAACAGGCTAAAAATAATGAAAAGAGGAAGATTGGTGTATAGGTGTATGAGCTATGTGGCCTTAAATCCTGGTCGTCAGTCAGAAACTGAGGATGAAATATATCTACTGGTATATGTAGACCTATAGGCCAGTCATCTAAGACATTCTAGGTCGCAAAAAATTGCAAGCTTCTGATTTTTTGGGATGTTGTTAGGATAGATACCAATAGTGTAAAACCAAGTTTGCAAGCTCGAAAGACCAGTGCTAACATCGTTATGCTCCAAAAACGTCGAAATTTTCAGGCGATTTTTGGTTTCTGGCTTACAACTTCAAAAATATGCATTCTATGGCAAAGTCACCCATTACACTTATAAAGAAGACACAATTACCAACAATTTGAGCGCAACTCCAGCTCTGTATGTCTTATAGGTCTCGAGATACAACACATCGAAAATGGGCATTTTTTCCAAAATGTTCGAAATTTGTAGTAAGCTAGTTTTTCGAACAAAATACCGTCGAAAATACTCATTCTACGAGGAACGACATGGGAAGTAAAGTTGTAGAGCAGTTATTTAGCTTTAATTTAAGTATTAGCAAAAAGCTATAAGACGAATAGTTCTCTTGTTATCAGGCAAAATACAAAAATAGAAAATTGGATTTTTCAAAAAATGTAGCCTGACGAATTGCAGGACTTTTTTAAAGGATAAGAAAGACATCAATCAATGGAATATTGTTTTTCATGCAAAATGGAATTGAATACAATTAATGATAATGAGTAATTTCTTATCAATATTGATGTCACAGTGGCGAAGTGATTGAGGGACCTCAGCTAACACCTGCGACAGAAACACGCAACACGTCAATTACCTGCTATTTATTAATAAATTACAACAAAAGGGTAGGTATGTGATGTTAGGCTTACCTGCACCCAGCGAGACAGTAGTATTCGTTTGGAAGGCCCAGGTTCTTCATACGGCTCTTCTTGGGGCTCCGGAGACGCCTGTGTATTTGGATCTGGATGTAAAAGGGAGTCGTCGAAGTTGTCTTCTTCATCTGACTCAGTCATATCTAGGGTAGGAGAATTAAGGCAGGTCTTCTCCATCCACTTCAACAAAAGTTCTTAGTCAGACGGCGATGTTTTCTGTGAGTGCCGTAAAGGCAGAGTAGAACGATGATTTTGTTCCTGTTCGCATTCCCTCTTCGGAGAATAGAGCCATGGGATATGGGGCCAACTCGTATGTAAGTTGGTTTTGTAGGTCGGTCTCGCAATGTTTTGTTATACACAGCCGTTGGACTATTGTGAGAGGGTCTATAGAAACCTGCTTGTTGTGCACCTTGACTGTGGCCGCTTTGTCTTTCCTTTTAAATTTAACATTTCCAATTTCCTTTCCAGTTATTTCTTTGACTCCATCACATCCAATTTCTTGTGCCATGTGGCAATTCACTTCAACGCCTCCAACCACGCCACTGCAGATCGATAGTACTTTTTCATTGGAACATTCTCAAAATTATTATATACCTATTCACAAAATTCGAAACTCGAAACATCGGCTCGATTAACGCTTTACATTGCTGCTATGACAGTAGCAATAATTATCACAACATAGATTAGATTAGAAACACTTTATTGCAATCAACGTAACATAAGTAAAAGTACTGCGAGTTTTACTCAAAGAGTAGGTATAACATTTGGTGGAGTTTGCCCCAGAAAACTCCAACTCATAGAGGGAGAACAGAAACAAGCATTAGTTTGGATTCAATATCATTAGGGTGAAGCAATAAGACTGAATTATGCGTTAATGTAAGGGGCTGAAGGATTTCACAATTAAACATAATAGGTAACAAATATGCAATTTATTAATATACTGTTTAAGTAAACAAAACATCAATTAATAACCACTGAAGAAAATACTTGAGCTTCTTATTAAAATGTTCATGACAAAGACCATCTTTGTCTTCTTAAAATAGAAGAAGCAATAAAAATGTTCTATAAATGAGTGCTAAAAAACTTATATTATCTTTTGCGACACTTTAGTGGAGGGTAAGTCTGGAGTGAATCATCCCTCAAACGAAGAAATGTATACAAACAGAGTCACGTATGAACATTTATCAGTCCCTATAGGCAACCCACTCCACACATTTGAGAGGTATCACTGCTGTTGTTGTGCACTGGAGAGATTGGAGTATGTTTACAAACTTGGTTGGTCGTGGCTGACCACGGCGCGTAGCAAGTACTGTTGACATTCCTTCCTTGTGCCTTTCCTCACTGCGAGATAGTGCACCATGAAGATTATTATTATTGGTCGTAGATGATGACTCTCACTGCGGTACTTGAAAAGTCTTGGCGAGAATATTTGAAGATTATTGGTCTCAGAGTGGTGACCAAAAAGCAGATTGTCACATGTTGACAGTAGAATGTTGGCCGTAGAGTAAGCCCGAAGAATAGTGGCCCGGAGTGGCCCGTAAAGTTGTGGCCGAAGAATGGATGAAGAATGGCACCAGAGTGGCCCGTAGAGTCGTGGCCGAAGAATGGATGAAGAGTGGCACCAGAGTGGCCCGTAGAGTCGTGGCCGAAGAATAGATGAAGAGTGGCACGTCACCCAGAAGATGACTCTAGGTTATATAGTGGCGAACACCCGCCGAGGAAGGCAGCTGACCACAAACACCGCTGCTATTGGTTGGCCAAGGAAATGACGTAACGAGCTCGAGGTGACAGCAGGCACTCAGCAGACAAGCTCAGTGTAGAGGTTGTAGTGATGTGTTGCGGAAGCCTTAAACACTAGGTGAGTAACTATAATATCCATGAATTAGGTGGTTAATAACAAGGTTATGCATATAGATTAAGCAATTAATACATTTCCAAAGAAATAATTATCATTCGAGGATCTCGGTAACAAGAAACAAATTTGACCGACAAATGGGCCAAGCTAAACATTGAAAGTATCGCGAAAAGTGATCATGCTCCGAGAACTCCGAATGAAAATAAACAAAAGAATCAGTCAAAACAAACATGGATAACAGGCGAGGAGTAAACTAAGACTCGAATGGCAAAACGGAGATAGCAGAGATAGGTCTAGTGTAAAGACCTTTATTAGTTAAAACATCAACAACTCTGACACGTTTATCATGGCCAACGTGGCAGTGAATAACTCTGCCTAGGTTCCACACGAGAGGCGGAGATGGGTCTCGAAGAGGAACCATGTACCCCACTCGTACATCTGGTTGAGGAAGCCGCCACTTCTCACGCCTATTTAGCAAGCTGAGATACTCTAACGTCCATCGGCGCCAAAAGGAACAGCGCAAAGATTCTACTTTTCTCCAAAAGATAGGTAGGCCAGGATCACAACGCCGGACCAGCAAAGGCGGAGTAGCAGCAAGCCAACAGCCAATCAGGAAGTGACTGGGTGTCAAAGGTAAAAGTTCCTTAGGATCGTTAGAGAGAGGAGTCAGGGGTCTGTAATTTACGATACCTTCGACTTGTATAATTAAAGAGTTGAATTCCTCATAAGAAAGTATGGCAGGACCAAGAGTTTTCTTAAGCTGTCTCTTAGTAAGTTTGATGCAGGACTCCCATCGGCCCCCATGATGGGGAGCATAAGGCGGGGTGAAATGCCATTTGAACCCTTTGGAATAGGAAAAGTTGGAAATTATTTCTTTAGCAGAAGGGGAGCTTAACACTTTATTCCAGAGATAAGAAGCACTTACAAAAATGTTTGCATTATCTGAAAAGACTTCAGATGGAACACCCCTTCTAGCAGCAAATCTAGAAAAGGCGGCCAAAAAATAAGATACAGAAGCGTTCGTAACCAACTCGAGGTGGATAGCTCCCGTCACCATACATACAAATAACGAGATGTAAAGTTTACCTAAGATTTTGCGCTTAGATGAAGAGGGATTTGTCTGATATACGTAAGGACCGGCGTAATCAATCCCAGTAACATACCTGCCAACTTTTACGGTTTATCCGTAAAATTTACGGAAATTGCAGCATTTTACGGTTTTACGGATGAACGGTGTCATTTTACGATTTCGCGGACAAAAATTTGAAAAGATAATTTACATTCGATAATACCGCCCACTTCCGTACAATCGATTGTTTGCGTGGGTCGAAGGCAAGTCCACGATAGTCGATAACTCGTTCTTTGATATGATTCGTACTTTTAACCGTGTGATGTTTGTGTCTTCATTGTAATTGAATTTGAAGCCGGGATAACCGTTCTTCCATGTGAATCAGGTGTCGACAGGCTCTGCTTCGCATATTCTTTGTTCCGCTCCGTTCGCTCGTTGCGATTTAAACCATATTCTTTGACCACGTGAGTTGTTCATTGTTCGCGAAGTTGGCGTTCCTTGAATGTTTTCGTCTTTTAAGGTTATGGCATATTTTAATGAAGCGTTCGAGTTTTTGTGCTATAACTTCGTGCTTCGCAGTTTCCTGTATTCCTTGGACTAATTACATTCGTTCCACGTGTGTGTGTGTTTTTTATTTCTACCATGTGCATATTCTTTCTTCACGTTGACAGTGACGTAATTAGGGCCGAGTGTCTGTTTACTTCCTTTTTGGTGGAATACAATGTGCCCTTAAGTGCGGCTGATCATACTGGTGCTTTATTTAAGATGTTTCCCACATCAGAAGTTGCAAAGAAATATAGTTGTGGTCGCACGAAAACGACATGCTTTGTAAATAAAATGGCAAAAAATGCATCATCTGAAGTTGTTAAGTGCCTTCAGAACGGACCGGATACAGATAAATCCCTTTTCTTTCCATCAGTGAGAAACTACTTTTGTACTGCCTGTGACTACATCATCAACAAGTTTCCACTCAAGGATGACGTGTTAAAGAATGCTCAAGTTGCTAGGTTAGACAAAATTGAAGATGCACAGTTTTCTTCCATTCGTTTTTTCTTGGAAAAGTTTCCTATCATGTTATGCAAGGAAGAGAATGAAACTACAGATGAGGTGGTGAATGAGCTTCAAAGGCAGTTCACAGCTCTTCAGGTAGATGACACTTCGGCTGCACATCAAGATGCTGCAAGTGATTCCAGTTGGGCACAAATATCAAGAATTCGTGGAGCCGATAGACTTCTTAAGTATAACCGAATTTCTAGAGTAATGCTCTCTGTTCTCACCATACCCCATAGCAATGCAGAATGTCAACGTGTTTTTAGCCTTGTGAAGAAAAATAGAACACAGTTCAGGTCATCCATGTCCAATGAATCTCTGGAGTCTATTTCTATTTTGAAGACCAGGAGTTCTGGTCGCTGTTATGACAAATCATTTTCTCATGACTTTTGGCAGGAAGCTAAAAAGACCACAACCATGACTTTAAAGTCGAACTAGCATGTGATTTGCAGTGTGTATTATATTATTTCTTGCCTGTGTTACGTTAAACAAGTTTTATTGTGTAAAGCCTTTTTCAATTATCGTATATCAGCTTAATCTATCAAGGAAGTCCTGTTATGTGTGCTCCAAACCAATATTCACCACGCCTGCTGCTGATTAACATGGATTTCTTCTGGATTATTATGTTCATCTACAAATTATGTAAGTAGATATGATTTCATTGAAGTATCCTGTTTAAAGCATGAATTATTGTATTTTGTAGCCCAGAAGTATTATTATTTTCGTCAAGCCGGGGGTATATCGAAAATCGTTCGATTTTTTGTCGCGCGTGAGTTTTACTGATAGCCCTTTTCAAAAGTTGGCAGGTATGCAGTAAGAGCGAAGGGCTTACTAGGTTCTGAACGAAATGGAGGCAAATTACCCATAATCTGAGTGGCGGGGCGTGGTTTAACCTTAAAGCAAGGTATACACTTTTTAACAACAGAAGAAACCTCATGAACGCCATTAGTGACCCAGTAGAGTTCACGAATTAGACAGAGCAAGGTGCCAGTGCCAGCATGAAGGTGTTTATAATGAAACTTCTTTATTATAAGTGTAGTGATAGGATGCTTTGAAGGAAGGATGATGGGATGTTTTTTTCCCATCCTCACAACTAGACATAGCTAATCTTCCACCCACACGTATTATGCCGTCCTGGTCTAGAAAAGGAGTGAGTGGTGAAAGCCTGCTAGACTTGGATAAGTCTTTACCACTTATAAGAGCTTGCTTTTCAAGAGCAAATACTTCCTGCTGAACAAGCAACAAAATCTTGCGAGTAGCAAATTCTAACTCTACTCTGGTGAGAAAGGGTTGAGGCTTCAATGGTTGATCAATTACTAAATTTTTCCACCGGAATATGTAAGACACTACACGAATCAATTTATCAAATGAAGAGTATCTCTGAAAAGGGCTAGTAGAAGTAGAAGTAAGATGCGACGTGGCAGGGTCAGTGCGGGCATCAAGTACTTCTTCTGCAAATTGATTAGCTAAGCGAGGCCAGCAAGATGATTCCTGACCTAGCCAAGGAGGACCATTCCAGTACAGGTCTGAAGAAATCAAGTTTTTAGGCGTTCAACCACGTGATATTATATCCGCGGGGTTTTCACGGCTAGGAACATGTCTCCATTGTTCAGAATGGGAAACTTCGTGAATCTTAAAAACGCGATTTGCCACAAAGGTATTCCAATGAGAAGAAGGCTTGGAAATCCAAGCTAGTACAATAGAAGAATCGCTCCAAAAAAAATGTGCGGGAAAATTTTAACTTTAAACTGACATTTAGTTTAGTAGCTAATTCTGTTGCCATTAAAGCAGAGCATAATTCTAATCTCGGCAATGATACCGTTTTAAGTGGAGCATCTTTTGATTTAGCGCACACTAAATTAGAAAATCCAGGGAAAGTAGCTGAGGAACGTCCTACTATGTATGCACAACAGCCATAAGCCCATTCTGAACTATCAGAAAATACATGCAGGTCATACTGCTGGCATAAGGGATTAGAAATTAAAAGGCGGGGTATAGAAACCTTGGAGAGATCCAGCAAACTTCTGCGATACTCTAACCATTCTTCTAAAAGAGGAAAGGGGAGCTTTTCATCCCAGTCTGATATTAATGACCAAAGCTTTTTCAGGAAAATTTTTGCAACAATAACTATAGGAGCAATATATTGAAAAGGGTCTAAGATCTTTCCGATTTCTGACAGAACTTGTCTCTTAGTTACAGGGGGAGATTCTGACAAATGTACCTGATAAGAGAAGGTATCAGAAGGACACCAAAAAACACCCAATGCTTTTACGGCTGCTTCATCAGTAGGAATAGCAGCACATTCATTAACTGGGACCTCTGATGAAAATTTTGATATTAATTCAGTAGAATTTGAAGTCCATTTATGGAGCGGAAAACCACCTCCTAGGAGCAGAGATTTCAAATCTTCGCACACAAGGAGTGCTTCAGAAATATTATGGAAAGAATACAAGAAATCGTCAACATAAAATGCCGTTTTTAATGCCTCAGAGGCCAAAGGATGATACAGATGACCATCTTGCTCGGCTAACATGTGGAGAGACCTAATCGCAAGAAAGGCTGAAGGCATCAGGCCATATATCACAGTCTTCATTCTAAATATCCTTATGGGTTTGGATCTCTCATCGCGCCAGAATATTCTTTGCAGATCCTGCTGCTCAGAATTTATGAGAATCTGCCGGTATATATGCTTAATATCGGAGATTACAGCAATAGGAAACCGTCGAAAATTAAGCAAGACACAGGTGAGATCTGTTTGAATAGCGGGACCACATTGCAAGGTATCATTTAAAGAGACTCCATTGGAATCTGGTGATGAGCCATTAAAAACTACTCTTATATTGTCTTGTGTTAAAGAATTTTTCCATACCGGGTGATGATTTAGATAAACAATTTCCTTAAAAGGATGGCCAATTTCTTCTGATTTAGAAATTACTCCCATGTGATTGGATGATTCGTATTCCTCCATAAAGGAAGCATACTGAGTTTTAACAGAAGCATCTCGTTTGAAACGATTTTCAATAGCAAATAGCGCCCTGAGTGCTCTGGAATCCGAGCCCGTAATGGCGGGAGGATTAGGAATACGTGGAAGAGTTACTATAAATCTGCATTCAGCAGTACGAACAGTGATTTCCTTGTATAACTTTTCACAAATTTCGTTTGAAGAAGCAGAAGAAGAAGTAGCCTGAACATTCTCAAGATCCCAGAACTTGGTCAGCTCTTGACTCAAATCGGCGCCGACAAAATAACAATTTGATACAGTTTGAATAGGATTACGATATATTTGACCAGTAGCGATCCAACCTAAATCAGTTTCGCGGAAGAAAACATTAGGAGCAATTTTTACTTTATTGGAATGAAGACATTGCCAAAATACGCTTGAGCTGAAATGAAGCTCTACGGGCGAAGCTCTGTTGAGATGAGGGTCAGCTAGCTGGACAAAATTCGATATTCCTACTTTGAATAGGATAAGAAGTGCCAGGAATATTGTTGCCTATAGACTTGATAATCAAACAATCTAATTGCAACTGCGTACCAAGATTATTAGAGTCCTTCAGATCCACTTTTGCAAAGCTTAATGATTGCGATTTAGAGCAGTTTATTCCTGTAACCTCTATTGAGTTAGGATGTTTTGGGAGGCCTAACTTCAGTACCAAAGATTCACTAATAAAATTCTTAGTAGCGGCATAGTCTAATAATCCCCTGACAGCTACCCATTTCCTGTAAGCATTTTTCAATAGAACCTGCACGGTAGATAATAAAACCTGAACTTTGCCAAGCGAGGTAGAACTTTGAGCATACGACTGCGCACTATTTTGAGAAGTCTCAGAATTAGACTTGGTATTGGGACTGCTTGGTCCTGATAACCATGATCTTTCATGTCTGTGCAAAAGGGAATGGAGTCTACCCTTACAATGAAAGCATAAACGTTGTGAACGGCAATTGTTTAACATATGTTTTTTATTCGTAATTAACTTTCGTCTTTCATCTAGTGATAAAGATTTAAATTCATCACAATTGTATAAATTATGCGATTGCTGGCAGACCGCACGTTTGCATTTGGTTAGGTGACCGAGCATCAACAGGAAGAGCATGTAATCTTAAAATTCTTTGATTAGAGTTGTTAACCTTGTCTTTTGAGAAGGCTTTTGAATCTGAAATACTAGTTTTTTGATTAGCTATGGCGGAAAAGACTTGGCTTCTAGCCTTCAAAAAGTTAATAATTGCCTCATAAGTGCATTGCAAATGCTGGGAAAGTTCTGTTTCCCAGGCTTTTAATGTACTTGCATCCAATCTTGCAGAAATGAGGTGAACTAGAAATAAATCCCAGTGATTTTCAGGTTGGTTTAAAATGGGCAATGCTCTGACGTGTAGTTCTGCAGTGTCAATCAACTTACGAAGTGATAAGCTGTTGTCAGCTTGCACGTTAGGCAACTCGAATAATCTTTGTATATGGCGTTGAATAGCTAAACGAATGTTCCCATATCTATCCTTAAGAAGATTCAGAGCAACTTCATAATTATCACTGGTCAAAGAACGTGCTTGAATCAGGTTAAGTGCGTTGCCTTGAACTGCCAGACGCAAGTAGTGAAATTTTTGAATTACCGGGATAGAAGTATTCTCATGTACTAAAGAATTAAATAATTCAAAAAATGGCTCCCGTTCTATGTCCTTACCAGTGAATTTGGGTATTTCTAATTTGGGTAATATAATGCGTGAAGAAGATGTATAAGATGCTGCAGAAGTTTCATCTTCTTGTTTTTCTTTTAAAGTTAAAGCCCTAATAAGCTGTTCAGCTTCAGCAAATCCCTGATAGTATAATTTTTCAACTTCCAACCTATCACTTTGCTGGTTCGGGTGCTGAGCTTCTATACTGCATTGTATCTCATCATATTTCTCAAAGGCTTGTTCATAATACTTAAGCCTCTGCGAAATTATGTCAAGATTACGCTCTTGGGGTTCAAGCTCCGTAAAAAAAAATCCTCTCGGCACGCCGGAAGGCAGAGGTAGATTTCACCGGACAAACTTGGGGATAGGCGAAAATAGGCAGAATATGCAGGTTTTCGTAGAAGGATCAGATCTCATTTATTGCGAGAAGGTATTTTATAATTGGAGCTTAATTAACTTTGTTTTTCGTCATTTTATGCTTATTTTAAACATTTTATTGTCTTATGGGAACGGTAACCTTCTTGTCATTTGGGGTCCATTTTTAGCCTATTTTCAATTTTGAAAAAATAGGCTTATGAGATCACCTTCTGTCCGTGTGTGTGTGCGTGTGTGTGTGTGTGAGGTGTGTGTGTGTGTCCCCTAATAACTTTTAAACGGCTGGAGCGATTTAAATGAAACTGTAAGTTCATAGTACTATTCCGGGCGACCTCGACCGTGCCCTTCAAATGTTGTTCGTCTCACCAATCCAACATGGCGGCTGTGCGAAATATTTCACCAGAATTCAATACCCCGAAACTATTACCGATTTCACCCTGGACTTTATTACAGTGATAAAGGAAACTACTAGAAGTTCACCTATGTGACCTTTGAAAAACTGGTAACTACAAAACCAACATGGCGGCCACGCGAATTTGCGACATTTAAATAGACGTTTCTCGCGATTTAACCAACCAAACGCAATAAAACTTGGTACAGAATATGTTTATACACATTGTAATGCACCGACATCTAACTTGGTTCAATTGCTTATATAACCACAAGATGGCGGATGAGCGAAATATTTCACCAGCATTCTATATCTCTGAAACTTTTAGCTGTATCACCCTGAAATTTTATACGGAGATAAAGGGCACTACTGGAAGTTCACCTACATGACTTTCAAAAGGCGGTTAACTACAAAACGAACATGGCGGCCAAGCAAATTAGAAAATTTTAAATAGACCTTTCTCGCGATTTAATGTTCCAAACGCAATGAAATCTGGTACAGGAAATGTTTATACACATTGTAATGCACTGGTATCTAATTTAGTTCAATTGTTTACATAACCTCAAGATGGCGGCTGTGCGAATTTTAAAATTAAGTTTATATTTTTTGTGTTGTAATCAAGTGATCGAAGTAAAAGTTTGATTAATGAACCTACGCAATAATTTTCCTTCAATGGTACATGACTCTATGGCCTATACATTTAACAATCCAACATGGCGACCATCCGAAATATTCATACGACTCGGAATATCTACGAATCTATTATAGCAATCAAACTGATTGGCTTAATACTCATAGCTCATAGGGGCTATGAACTTAAATTCACCTATAGGACTTTAAATAACCTGGTGATCACAAATCCAACATGGCGGCGTCGCGAAGTATAAATATTCACATGGACGTTTCTCGCAATTTAACCATCCGAGTGCAGTGAAACTTGGCACAGTAAATCCTTTTACGAGTGTTAATCCACTGACATATAATTTATTTCAATTGTTTCCATAACCACAAGATGGCAGCTGTGCGAAATTTAAAAATCTCCTTGTTACTTCTTGTGTCCTAATCATGCGATTGAAGTTTGAATGCTACACGTACACAATAATCTTCATGTAACATTACATAACTTTAGGACCTATATATATAAAATCCAACATGGTGACCATCCGAAATATTTAGTTGGTACTCAATATCTACGAATCTATTACAGCAATCAAACTGAAATTTTGTAGGTTTATAGTGGCAGTTAATATAAGTAGGATATATGAAAATAGGCTGTACAGTTCTTCACAGAACTACTTGTTATACTTGTGGTCACACTGTCCTTATGCAAGGTTTCGACACTGATGTTAACTACGTAACGGTCTGTTACTTCTTCACGCAAAATTATATCTCCCGCAGAGATTTTGGTAGGTTCCTCAGTTAAGAGACTGCGACAACGCGGTCATGTAATACCGTGTACTTAGGGATGGCTGTATTAGTCTGTAATTCAGGTAAGGACTGCAGGCGGTCAATTTCAAGCAGTAGTTCCTAATGTTGCTACCAGGTACTACCATCAACGACACCTACCTGTGAACTTGGCTACTAGATTCCACCGCAACCAGCAACTCGCAACGAACGTTGGAACTTCCCCTCCAAAGGAAAGCTTACTGAGGGATTTTTAGCGCTCTTAGAAAATCCGACTACTTCGGCCGGCTTTGAACTCGTGACCTTGGGCATAGACATTCAGCATGCTTGCTTCCAGTTACGTCACCGAAGCCGCTTCACACTTAGTCAGATGGAATTCTGAATATGATCTCGTGAAAGTGCGTTATCTTGGCAATGTCTGATGGCTCATCCCTCATCAATTTGGTAGTGTTGCCATGGCAACCACTGATAGCTCTTGGCATTTTCTTATAATTCCGAAATCATTTTTCTCATCCCTTGGCATAATGGTGGGTCATATCAAAAATTCTTTCAGACAAAATTTTAGGTAATTATTTGGGGAATATTGTCCATTTTGTACGGTTTTGATATTGTGCCTATTAAGAGAGATATGATTAATGTTTCCCGAAAAACCCACTTTTTCCCACCCCTTTGGTCAATGGTTGATGCTATAAAAAACTCTTCAAACATAAATTTTTGGGCTTTAGCCGACACATAGTATGAACGTTGAACGGATTCGATATTTCACATATTAAGAGAGTTATAGCAATATTTCACTTTTTCGAAAAAAGCCCCCCATTTTCACCCCCTTCAACCGATTTAGCCCAGTAACTATCTCGACCGAGCTTTTATAGGTATACATATCCGGTAAATAATTCAAAGTGATTGGTGCAAAATTACGGCAGTTATCGTGTCCACAAGAAACTGATATACATATATATATATACACACATATACATACGTAACTTATATATAAACTTTTGAACTGACGGTGGTTTTGGGGTCTGAGGGATGTGAAACGCGAAGATATGTCGAAATTTTCCGGAAGTCGAAACATGGTACCCATTGCAATAGTTAGCTTTCTAATGAAATCTACCTCTGTTTGGTTCCTCACTTTAGGGGCTGCGACAACGTGGTCATCTAACCCTGTGTACTTTGGGTGAGTGTAGAATCTGTCTGATAAACGGTGTGAATTGTAATGGCTGTAGTAGTCTTAATTCAGGTAAGGACTGCAGTCGGTCAATTTCAAGCAGTAGTTCCTAATGTTGCTACCAGGTACTACCGTCAACGACACCTAGCTGTGAACTTGGCTACTAGATGCCACCCCAACCAGCAACTCGCAACGAACGTTGGAACTTCCCCTCCAAAGGAAAGCATACTGAGGGATTTTAGCGCTCTTAGAAAATCCGACGACTTCGGCCGGCTTTGAAACCGCGACCTTGGGCATAGACATTCTGCATGCTACCAGTTACGTCACCGAAGCCACTTCCCACTTAGTCAGATGTCAAAGTCAACCCCTGGCACCATCCAGCCCATGACGGGCTAAGGCCGACCAGGCGACCGCTGCCCAGCCATTTGGCCTGCAGATATTGGGGTGACGCGTGATCAGCGCGTCTTGTCCCCTCGGCCGTTAATCTTGGTATTCGTGATCGGGGTGCTGTCTCACTGTCAGACAGCTACTCAATTGTCCTCACGAGGCTGAGTGCACCCCGTTCCAACCCTCACGTCAGTTTTAAAATCCCTGACGGAGCCGGGGATCGAACCCGGGGCCTCCGGGTGAGAGGCAGGCGCGCTACCCCAACACCACGAGGCCGGCTTAGTCAGATGGAAATACGGCATCTGATCTCGTGCAAGTGCGTTGTCATGGCAACGTCTGATGGCTCATCCCTCATCAATTTAGTAGTGTTGCCATGACATCCTCTGATAGCTCTTGGCATTTTCTTATAATTCCGAAATCATTTTTCTCATCCCTTGGCGTAATGGTGGGTCATATCAAAAATTCTTTCAGACAAAAGTTTTAGGTAATTATTAGGGGAATATTGTGCATTTTGTACGGTTTTGATATTGCGCCTATTAAGAGAGATATGATTAATGTTTCCCGAAAAACCCACCTTTTCCCACCCCTTTGGTCAATGGTTGGTGCTATAAAAAACTCTTCAAACATAAATTTTTGGGCTTTAGCCGACACATAGTATGAACGTTGAACGGATTCGATATTTCACATATTAAGAGAGTTATAGCAATATTTCACTTTTTCGAAAAAAAGCCCCCCATTTTCACCCCCTTCAACCGATTTAGCCCAGTAACTAACTCGACCGAGATTTGATAGGTATACATATTCGGTAAAACATTCTAAGTGATTGGTGCAAAATTACGGCAGTTATCGTGTCCACAAGAAACTGATATACATATATATACATAAATTATATATTAACTTTTGAACTGACGGTGGTTTTGGGGTCTGGGGGATGTGAAACTGGAAGATATGTCGAAATTTTACGGTAGTCGAAAAATGGGACCCATTGCAATAGTTAGCTTTCTAATGAAATCTACCTAAAAGTACGAAACCGTGTGAGATTACCCTTACAAGAGGCTCTGGCGTTGCTGAGTTTTCTTCAAGGTTAGGCATGTTAAAAGTTGTTTGTTACTCACGTCAATATTGTGACTTCGAGTACTGGAAGCCAGAGGATGACAGCTTGCTAGGTAGTAAGGTTTAGACTGATGCGGAAGAAACTGGCTTTGCTTACGTTTCTCTCCTCCTCTGCTGAACATGCGCCTTAGGCTGAAACTTACAATTTGAATTACTGTTGAAACACAATAAACAAAAATTGTTAATGTTTAATGTGAAATCCAGGATATGAAACTTGTAACATTCCCAGGGTGCAACAGATATGTTTCCCGCGGGTGAGGCACCATAAATATGGTGGAGTTTGCCCCAGAAAACTCCAACTCATAGAGGGAGAACAGCAGCAAGCATTGGCTTGGATTCAATATCATTAGGGTGAAGCAATAAGACTGAATTATGAGTTAATGTAAGGGGCTGAAGGATTTCACAATTAAACATAATAGGTAACAAATATGCAATTTATTAATATACTGTTTAAGTAAACAAAACATCAATTAATAACCACTGAAGAAAATACTTGAGCTTCTTATTAAAAAGTTCATGGCAAAGATCAACTTTGTCTTCTTAAAATAGAAGAGGCAATAAGAATGTTCTATAAATGAGAGCTAAAAAACTTATCTTATCTTTGGCGACACTAGTGGTGGATATGTCCGGAGTGAATCATCCCTCAAACGAAGAAATGTATACAAACAGAGTCACGTATGAACATTTATCAGTCCCTATAGGCAACCCACTCCACACATTTGAGAGGTATCACTGCTGTTGTTGTGCACTGGAGAGATTGGAGTATGTTTACAAACTTGGTTGGTCCTGGCTGACCACGGCGCGTAGCAAGTACTGTTGACATTCCTTCCTTGTGCCTTTCCTCACTGCGAGATAGTGCACCATGAAGATTATTATTATTGGTCGTAGATGATGACTCACACTGCGGTACTTGAAAAGTCTTGGCGAGAATATTTGAAGATTATTGGTCTCAGAGTGGTGACCAAAAAGCATATTGTCACATGTTGACAGTAGAATGTTGGCCGTAGAGTAAGCCCGAAGAATAGCGGCCCCAGAGTGGCTCGTAAAGTCGTGGCCGAAGAATGGATGAAGAGTGGCACCAGAGAGGCCCGTAGAGTCGTGGCCGAAGAAAGGATGAAGAGTGGTACGTCACCCAGAAGATGACTCGAGTTTATATAGTGGCGAACACCCGCCGAAGAAGGCGGCTGACCATAAACAACGCTGCTATTGGTTGGCCAAGGAAATGACGTCACGAGCTCGAGGTGACAGCAGGCACTCAGCAGACAAGCTCAGTGTAGTGGTTGCAGTGATATGTTGCGGAAACCTTAAACACTAGGTGAGTAACTATAATTTCTATGAATTAGGTGGTTAATAACAAGGTTATGCATATAGATTAAGCAATTAATACATTTCCAAAGAAATAATTATCTTTCGAGGATCTCGGTAACAAGAAACAAATTTGACCGACAAATGGGCCAAGCTAAACATTGAAAGTATCACGAAAAGTGATCAACATTGATTGCAATGGGCGGCCTTATCTCTAAGAGCGATTTCTTCCAGGCACCCAGCCCACAAAAAAATATGACATTAATAGATTAAAAACTTTCTTCTGCTTTTCCCAATCGATTGGGGTCGCCGGTGCCAACCAGGCTAATTTTGGTTTTGGCCGGGGATTTAAGGCCAGATGCCCTTCCTGACACCACGTGATTTTTCTGTTGAAAATTCCACCCCGCTGTCATCGGGATTCGAACCATGGCCGCTCGGGTGAAAGACGAACAACTAGGCCACTCCACCATCACGCTCCCCATGACATTAATAGATAACTGTGCAATATTGATAACAATGTACATTCGAAGCCCTATTTTTTGAAATATCCGATTTCCTTATTTTATTATTACCTGATAACAAGAGAACTACAGGTCTCACAGCATTTTGCGTATGCTTAAAGTAAAGGTAAATAACTGCTCTATAACTTTACTTCCAATGTCATTCCTCGTAGAATGAGTATTTTAGACGGTATTTTGTTCGAAAGACCAGCTTACTACAAATTTCGATGTTGTCTTCTTTAAAAGTGTAATGGATGACTTTGCCATAGAATGCATATATTGGACGTTGTAAGGCAAAAACCGAAAAACGTCTGAAAATTTCGAGGTTTTTCGAGCATCACGAAGTTAGCACAGGTCTTTCGAGGTTGCAAACTTGGTTTTACACTATTGGTATCTATCCTAACAACAAACCAAACAATCAGAACCTTGCAATTTTTTTTGCGACCTAACGCGATTTTTGTGTCTACCGTGACTGGCCTACTAGGCCTACTATAAATACCAGTATGATTTATAAAGCAGCTTACAAAAGGATTCTGTACAGTTCTACTCTCTTATTTGCTTGTAAAAAGACATCACATGGAATTAGGCCTAGGTTGCTATTACCCTCTACTGCAGTAAATTGGGGCAGATAACCTTGCTGTTACTTCCCTTGAAACAACAATAACTAACTAGCAGCAGTAAATTCACACATAAATTAAAATTTACAGCTGTAGAAGCCTACTTGTATGTCTGTGGAATTTGGAAAATTGACAGAATTAATAATTGTCCTCCTTCTGTTAGGTTTCATCACCGGTTCTGGATCCTGAGGTTTAACCTATACCAAATGTGCAGGATATTTTAGCAGAAATTTCACTGGCTCCAGTTCAGCAAAGATGAGGTAAAACAATCCCATTAGATGAATGCATTTCGTTAGCTAAAAAAAATGTGGGTTAATGTCTTCCCAGACAGCCATTTCCTATTAAATTGGGAATATTGACGAAAAATCACCCAGCTTTGCACGAACAGTACGACCTGAGAACGCTGAACTCGTCATTCTCTTCAAACCCTTGATAATAAAGTAGCTTTTGTTGTTATTGTTGTTGTTGTTTCATTTGAGGGCTTTGGACATCGTGATCATTTGGCCCCATGTACCCGAACGAGTGTGGGATGATTGTTTGATAACCTTTGTTATTGAACAATTTGTAGTAGTGTGTGTATTTATAATTCAGGTGAGATATGGGAAGGAAACGGCCGTTGCCTTTTAGTTAGGAACCATCCCGGTATTTGACTGGAGTATACGTGGGAAACCACGGAAAACCACTTCCAGGATGACTGAGGTGGAAATCGAACCCACCGCTTCTTAGGTTTGCCTCACGAGGCTTATTAATGTAGCCTACTCCATTCCAGCCCTCAGACCAGAATTAAATGTCTTGACAGAGAAGGGAATCAAACCCGGACCTCCGGGGTGACAGCTAACAAACCTAGCCGTCACACCACGAATAAAGTATTCTTGGAGGAGATTTCCCCCTGTCTAGCAAAACAGACGGCCTTGAAAGTCATTAGATAACCTTGATAGGTACAACAAACATCTTCAATGCGGTACCGTCATTCATGTATGCACAGATTACAGCCTTCATTCATTAGTCTGTGAGAACCATCATCACCTACATATTTTGTAGCACAGTTCGAACTAATCGTTTTGAGTTTTTTTTAAATTTACTGACCGGTTTGCTACTTCTTAGTCTCTATAGATTTGTTTTGTGATCTCTTCTGTTGTGAGGAATTGGTGATCGTGGACCGCCCTACCTGGTGAAACATACGAGCTGTGTGTTCTTCGCCAGCTCCATAATATAGGCCCATTATTATTGTTATTGCATCTGTGGAGGTGTTGGTAGTGTATTTCACAGTTGTCATTTTATTGTTTTTACGATATCCACATCATTTAAAGCGTATTTAGTCCGACATTAACTGGCTGCGTGGTGCAGCGGTAACGTTCTCTCCTGCAGTGCCCAAGGTTGCAGGATCGAATCCTGGCGCAGTCAGTTGGCATTTGAGGGTGCGCAAATGCGAGGGAGAACGTGTCTGAAGATTTACTGGCACGTTGAAGATCCCCTTCGAGGCACCCTCAAGTGCCAGCTGGCTGCGCCGGAATTTGATCCCATCATTTTGGGATCAGCAAGCGAGAACATTACCGCTGAGCCACGCAGTCAGTTGACTACTAGTGTGTGTGTGTGTGTAAGTATACATTGAGGATAGGATTCAGAAGGAGGCTGACTTGTCCTTAAGTTTGGAACCATCCCGTCATTTTGCCTGGAGTTGATGTTAGCAAGCCACGGGAAACTTATTCCAGGAGGGCTGAGGTAGAAATCGAACCCTCCTCTCCTCAGTTTCGTCACACGAGGCTGACTGTACCCCGTTCCAACTCTCCCACCAGAATTAACGTTTCTTGGCTGAGCTGGGAATCAATGATGATGATAATTGTTGTTTCAAGGGACCTAACATCTAGGTTATTGGCCCCTAATGGTCCGGGTGATAGAGAAAATATCAATGAAGTGGAAACCAGAACGAAAATTATGTGAGAAGGAAAATACTTACAAAAAGAAACTCAGATTGAAACTACTCACAAAATGGAGAGCGGTAATACTTACAAAAGGGAATGCAGAACGTAAATACTCACAAAAGGAATAGATTGAAAAACACGCACAAAATGCAGGTTAAGTGCAGAATACGTACAAAATGCAAGTGAAATTCAAAATACTTACAAAATGCAAATGAGATTGAAAATACGTACAAAATGCAATTGAAGTTCAAATTACTTAAAAATTGAAATTGAAAATACACAATGCAATTTGGATTGAAAAATGCGCATTTCAGATTCCAATGCAACACAAAGTGCCATTGTTATTCAAAATACTTACAAAATGCAATTGAAATTGAAAATGCTTACAAAATGTATGGTAGGTTCAAACCACTCAATTGGATGGACAATACTTACAAAATGCAATTTAGAATTAAAATACTTACAAAATTTAATTTAGATTCAAAATACCCACAAAATGCAATTGAGAATCAAAATACTTGCAAAATGCACACTCTACAAAATGAAATTTAGATTGAAAATACTTGCAGAAAGAGGTTTAGGTTGAAAATACAAAATGCAATTGAAATTCAAAATACTCACAAAAGTCCCAGCCACTACATTGAAAGTCTTACTAAAAAGCAATGTAGATTTCAATCTTTACAAAATGCAATTTAGGTTGAAAACACTAAAAATATGCAATTTAGATCGAAAAGACTTACAAAATGCAACGGAGATTGAAAAACCTACAGTATAGAGTGTAGAGAGAAAAAAAAACGCTAAATGGAATTTTGATACACGGAAGTCCAATTAACAAAAACAATGCGGGAATCATAAAGACTAAAGGAAATATGATGAAAAGAAAACAAGAGATCTGACCCTTCGAAGAAGGAGGTATCAGGAAAGATGAGACAAGGGCCAATTAAGGTGGGAAAGTGAAAGACTCCCTAGGCCTCGGATACCCTAATACCATCGGGGTCGGAAGAAAACAAGAGTTGGCCAAGGGAGGTCGACATGAAAGAAGATGGAGAGGAGCCCGGCACAAGTAAGTGGAAGCAATGCCGAACTCAGCTGGGGTCCCGTGGTCGCCAACCCACGTCCCACTATATGTGAGCCCCTGGGGGTTGAGCTGGGAATCAAACCCGGACCTCCTGGGCGAAATTCATAAATGCTAGCCGCTACATCTCCATGACAGAGCTGAAAAGCATGCGTCATTGAAATTACATATGAAGAAAACATTGAGCTTCTTCACGTAAGCCATTGCTAATGTAGCACAGCAGATGGGCTCAGGATACCGAATAATAATATAAACTCACAATCAAAAGGTAGCCCGAAATAGATATGTTTCGAACATTTAATTAACTGCATTAGCTTTTGTGATTCATTTCAGTTGCGAGATCAAGCAAATCGGCGTAAACTAATCAATTTTTGTATAGAATTAGATATTGCTATGAAACTCATCGGAAAACATTGACTGTGTTCAAGGGCACCTCAAAAGCAATTCAAAATGAAATTCTACAGTGCTTGTGTCTGTCATGATGTAGCATAACATTCATGTAGAAGAGTATCTTAGTACATTTTGGAATAGTCTTATATCGGTGATCATTTGCTATTTTTTTGAACCACCACCTTTTTGAACCTCCAGCCGCCACTGGCCATAACTATAAGAACATAAATCGGTTCGGGTAATTTCATGCACTACATTTTAAAATCGTTATCATTACGCCTATATTGGAGGTATATTGAATAGTCGATGAATTACGATAATATATACTTATTACCAATCGCAAATCATTGACGCTTCAACTTGGTAAATAACATTCAGGCACAAGACAACGTGCCTCTATTCGTCTCTCGCCCACAAGACCACCTGCGCACTCTGTGAGACACTTCAGGACCTCAAAGCCACGCCACAAGTATAGTCGTCCATTGCACATGCCTGAGGTTCACCACCTGTCCTCTGTACGACTGTGCAATCGGAGCTCACCGGCCAAACACCGTGGCGTGAACTGTTCGTATTACTCCCCACAACTACAGTAGAAGGAAGTGGCTTGAAACCCACGAAACCTGAGCTGAACACGGCAGTGCTTTTACTTACGTGTGCAACGCTCCGGGTTTTCATCTTCCCTATGCACCTCTCTCGGTTAACTCTCATTTAGTTCCGATTCCGACAGTTAAAGGTTGTATTCCATTTTCTCAGGATTTTTGAGATATTTGTTGGGTTGGGAATAACGGGGAGACTAGTCAAATTGCAGAAACGAGTAATAGAATACTTGTATGGGTTGAAAGTTTGAGAAAAATGCAGGGTTGTAACGAAGCATAATATTTTAACAATACTTTTATTGTATATTTTAAAGTAATCCTGTAAGGAAAACTCAACACAAAAAGTTGTCATAATCAAAAACCTCCATGGTCATGAAACTGTAGGGCAGAATAACTACTTTCAAGAAAGGGTTAATAATCATTAAGGGTTGGGATTCTCTTGTAAAGGAATTATATACGATAAGAAATCCCCGACTGGAGTGGGGTTCAGAACGTCCCTTAAGGACTATCTAACCCTGAAAATGTTATATTCCTGAGGATGTAAATGCACAATATTGGTGTATATGGTGTTTATGGTAATGACGTATCCATTTAAGTATAAGGTGCGTTCAAAAAGTAACGAGCCGGAGGCTGGAAAGCGTAAACCGGAGACGACATCGGCTAATTGTGGCGTATGTAACGTGGTGTGGTTCCGACCAGAGCGTGGAAGGTAACAGCCCATCGCTAGAGGGCACGCGTGCACGTCACGTGCCGATACAAAGCGATTAGCAGCATGCATCAATCGTCCAACGCTACCAGTCGCATTGCAAACAGTGACATGGAGGCATCAAACGAAGATCAAAGAGGTGGTGTTCGGTTTCTGACAGCGAAAGGAGTTGGCGACCACTGCATGTCTCTTGCAAGGGTCAAGTCGTGGCACAATCGCTTCAGGGAAGCACGGGTGTCGTTAGCCGATGATGCCTGGTCTGGGGCACCCCCCTGCATTACCGATGACAACGTCCAGCTGGTTGATGCACTCATTACCCAGGACCGCCGAGTGACAGTGAACGCCATAGCCGCAGTGGTCGGATTGAGCGTCGTAAGTTTGCACACCATCATGAAGGACGACTGTACTTGCGCAAAGTGTGTGCCCAATGGGTGCCCCACAGTCTTCAACCACACCAGGAAGCATGTCGAATGGCCCACTATCTTGGTCATTTGCGGCGCTATGCGAGGGAAGGGAATGGGTTCCTGGCACGAGTGGTGGCTGGAGATGAGTCATGGTGTCATCACTTCGAACCAGAATTCAAACGACAAAGCCTCCAGTGAAAGCATCCAGGGTCACCTCTACCCAAAAATGGCAAGGTCATCCAAACGAGTGGAGGAAAGGTAATGCTGAAGTTCTTCTTTGACCAAGATGGCCCCCTCCTGATACACTTCATGCCGCACGGGACAACAGTGAATGCCCAGCGTTACTCGCAAACCTTGACCACCCTTCGCCAAGCGATCAAAACAAAACGACCAGGCAATCTCACCCGTGGGGTCATTCTGCTGCACGACAATGCACGACCTGATACGGCCAACACGGTCGCGGCACTTCTGAGGAAATTCAAGTCGGAGGTTCTCGGCTACCCTCCATACAGTCCAGACCTCTCTCCCTGTGATTACGCCATGTTTGGTCCCCTGAAAGGGGCTCTGCGGGGCCAATGATTCACCTCGGACGCCGACGTCCAGCAGTACGTGCGGAACTGGTTCACATAGCAGCCCAGGGAATTTTATGAGACAGCCATTTACCGCCTCGTGTCACAGAGGGACTATTGCCTCAACAGCCAGGGCCAATACTTCTAACATACAGGTACTGATTTCAGTAATGATGCCTCCTGCTCATTATTTTTGAACGCACCTTATATTATCTACCGGTTCTGAAAAGAAAGTCTTGTATGTTTCTGTAAGGGCAGTGGATGTGTATCCCACCTTGAATATAACAATCATGGTAATACTAACAAGAGTATGTCTCTAATGTAAATCTCGCAGAAACGCGACACAAATATTGATTAGCTGCAACTAAATTGATATGTGATGTTATTTGTTTCCCCCAAAACATGAAAGGATGACGTGGCGCACTAGAATACGCCCGACACTGAAGGGATACTGAGTTCTAATGAACTCTCATATTACACTACCGAAAGAACGGTTGAATTAGTGCAATAGGATGGGGAGGAAATGAGTACACCCTCTTGGGCTGCCCCAGGTCCGTCGAGTGTTTCAAATGCGTACAATTTCAGCCTCTCTAGTGATGGTTCGTTTTAATCTGAGGATGAAATATAATTCCATGTTATTTCACAAAAAGAGACCTAACGGTCACATGCTACACTAAGAAAAAAAACTCAAAATATGTAATCTTCAGGATCGATTATGTTCCTAGTTATCAGAATGTGTAGCAAACAGGAAAGTTTTCGACCGTGGATGCCAGAATGGAAAGCCGCGATAGGATTTGTTGTTTTAGAAGTATGGAACATCATGATCACAAGACCATGTACTCTGCTGGTTGCTCAGTCATTGAAGACCTGAACTGTGTGTACTGTAGACTGATGATTAGTTAATCCGTGTCAGGAATGTGCTCCGCGCAGTTGGCTGGTTGGTTCCTCAGTTTAGGGGCTGCGACAATGCGGTCATGTAGCCCCGTGTACTTAGGGTGTGTCTGATAACCGGTGTTAATTGTGACAGCTGTATTAGTGTGTGTTATCTGTTATTCAGGTAAGGACTGCAGTCGATCAATTCCAAGTAGTTTCTTCTTTTGCTTAAAAATGCTATCCTAAACGACACCTAGCTGCGAAATTGGTTACCAGACGACCTCGCAACCAGCACCTGGCTCCGAACGTTGGAACTTGTAGAGCGTTAATAAAATCTAACCTAAAAATTTAGCTTCACACAATGGTAGTTAGTGGAAGGTTAATTTACATGCTATTCATCCATAACAAGGACCCGCCGGCTTTATCTCCTCTCCGAAGGAAGGCATACTGAGGGATTCTTAACGCTTTTAAAAACTATGACGCCTTCGACCGGTTTTGAAACCGCGATCTTGGGAATAGAAGCTCAGCATGCTACCACCTACGCCACAGAAGCTGCTAAAGCTCCGCGCATTGCATTGTTCCGAAAGCTGGCAACTTTTTTGTGTGCTATGAATACTTATCACTTTCTGCAAATTGTGTCTTGCTATGTTTTCTGAACGACAAATATCTATCTGCCTTCCCAGCCGGCATTAGCAAGCACTGGGTCAGTTGAAAAATCACTTCTAGAATGGGTGATGATGATGATGATGATAATTGTTGTTTTAAGGGGCCTAACATGTAGGTTATCGGCCCCTAATTATAGAATGGGTACAGTTGTCTTGATGGTATCATTAGACATTATTGAGAATAGATGGTATATTGGCTTTCACGGCCAGTGAATTAACACTAGGTGAAACCCCACACAAGACACGGCATAAACCTATAAAAATTGCTGAGTTTTAACTATTGAGAATACCTTGCAAATTGTCCCAACAGGTTAGGACGAAACACACATGAATGTTGAGGCAGGGTGACCATGGATTCAGCGCCCGAAATCTGAATGCTTCATGATGAAAATTATGTTATTTTTCGAGCCCCATGATAAAATTTAACATTGCAATATAAATCTTGGAAGTTGTCTCAAGAGAGCTTTGTTAGCGAACCGCAGACAGTGGGAGAAACCGGTCACGTGATCAGAGACGCGAGACGCCCCAGAATATTCTCGATCATTGTAAAGTGCCTAACAACAAGGCATGGCCGCGAAATATTACCAGTCAATTGTTATAAAATATATCATTGGATACATGCTTACAGCCAATGAGAGAAAGATATTTGGAAGCAGATATGGATTTTTACCTAGTTAATGATTAACTATGCCATTTAAGCCCTATGTAACAATTTTATTCCATTGAAATCATCAAGAAAATTAAAAGAAGATATTACTACCACCTTAAAAGACGCAAAAGGGAACAATTTCACTCTAATAAGCTTTATTACAAGTGCGCGCCAATACTTACGCGCGACCAACAATGGCGCCGAATTTCAGACGAGTTGAAGGGGGGACGGCTTGTAGAAGCGTTCTTCTCTCGACTGACTTCGAAGGTTCAAGACGTGTTACCCGGGGTAGTTCATTCCCTTAGACACGGTACTGAGTGCGGTCCTACGCGACACGAGAGACAGCGACGAGCCCGTTGAATAGATAATGAGAGCCCCGCTGAAACTAAGTGAAGTTGAGCGGAGGATAATAAGTTAAATAGCGAACTAGTGTTCGACTTTGTGGAAACCAAACACTATACATTATATTTACCATAAGAAGAGTTAAGGAAATTCATCGAGAAATTCGAAAGTTATAGGACACTTTGTGTTGTCAAAGAAAGTTACTTATCTCAGCGCAGAGAGAATCATTTTAGTGCAGTGAGACTTCAATATAATCCAGTCCACGTTGCTGCAATGAGTAAGTGCAGTGATATTGTATGAACATTGTGACTTTATTGTGTATGAACACTACGATGGCTACAGACAATTATAAAGTGGAATTGGTTTATAACACTCTATGTATGAGTGATATGATGGATTAAAACTATGACGCGATTGGGATATTTCGAGACAGGGTTGTGAATAGCAACATGGAACAACATTAAGGGACAACAAGAATATGAAGTAACATGTTGTTTGAGTCTTCAGTCTTTTGACTGGTTTGATGCAGCCCTCTATGTCTCCCTGTCTTTAGCTAATCGATTCATCTCTACATAGCTACCACACCCTACATACGAAGCAATCTGTTTAACATATTCTAACCTTGGTCTACCGCTACAGTTCTTGTCCTCAACCCTTCCTTCCATAACTAAGATTGCTATTCCTGGGTGTCTTAGCATATGCCCTACTAATCTATCTCTTCTCTTCATTAGCAGTCGCCAGAAACATCTCTCCTCTCCAACTCGTCTTAATACTTCTTCGTTTGTCACCCTATCTACCCATCTGATCTTCATCATTCTCCTGTAACACCACATTTCAAATGCTTCAATTCTCCTCTTTTCTGCTGCACCAATAGTCCAAGTTTCACTTCCATAGAGCGCCACGCTCCAGACAAAGGTTTTCAAAAATGACTTCCTAATACCTAAATTTATATTCGATGTCAACAGATTCCTTTTTTGTAGAAAGGCTTTCCTTGCCTAAGCCAACCTACTTTTTATATCCTCTTTGCTTCGTCCATCACTGGTTATTTTGCTTCCTAAGTAACAGAAGTCTCCTACTTCCTTCAGCTTTTCACCTGCCAATTTGATGTCCATAGAGGTTTCTGATTTATTTCGGCTGCATTCCAGTATTTTTGTTTTACATTTATTAATTTTCATCATGTATTCATTCCGTAAGACGGAGTCCATACCATTCAAAAACTCATTCAAATCCTCAGGCGTGATTGATTTTTATTGAGCGATAAAAAACACGAGGTGTTATTAATACACAAATGTAACACTACGTTATTTGGCAATGCAGTATTGCAGCCGTGTATATTTGTAGGAATGACCAGTATGAAGGAACATGTGCTTTTATTGTTATTAAATGTATGGTGAGATGGTATTTTATACATTAGTAACCTCTTTTAGTAAACCTTAAAAGAACTATCAATATAATCGTTTGAGAACGAACAATGTAATTGTAGAACAGATATTGCTGTTCATTTATAAGCAATGGATTGTTACAACAATAAGATCAATGCTAGGAGGAAGTTATGCCAGTACTATGGAACAATTGTTGGGAACAATTGAGTTGATGCCATGTAAGTTTTGTAGTAGAGATATACGGAGGTTTTGCCGTATATAGGTGTTTGGAATACGAGGGGGATACAGTATTAATTGTCATGAAATACTGTGGTTTGAATAATCGAAGCATTGTTGTATTAATAGAGTCAGGGAAGGCTCCTAATGTGATCTGATCTGCGACACGAAAGTCGTTTGTAGGCGGAACTTCGTGGGGGAAAAGATATATTATCCTTGTTCTCTCAACTATTATTAAAATTATATTAAACTGGAATTGTAACAACAATGAACTAATCTTAAATAATCGGTCATTTGTATACCGATGATGACTATTAACTTGATTTGACATGAAAGTGGTTTAGCATGTGTAAATAGAAAGATATAGTAGAAGAAAACTATACGGAAGAAGGAACGTTAATAAATATATTAACAAGGTCATATCGCTTAAGTGTAATTATGTTGAAGCGATAGACACATGTCAATAGTCTACAAATATTTCCATTTGCTTATATTAAGGGTTTTGAATTATTTGTAATTATTAATGTTTTTAAATGTTTTTGATATCGATAGTAGTAAGAGCGAATGTTTTTTATATGAATGTTTGATGTTAGCTATGATTGTTGTATGTATGAAGCTTCGTCGGTCTAGAACGACGGTAGCGAGTGTTAGTAAGATTGTTGTAGAGTATGGATGTGTTTAAATGAGAATTAGCTTAAATAGAACCGAGTTTATAAAGGTTATTGTTTGAAATACGAGATGCTTCATCGCGTTTTATTTCTCGCACTTTGTTTGCTAAGATCAGAGACCACAGCAGGCGGCAAACAAACAAGTCCCGTTCATAGCAAGGTCAGGGAAACAAATGAGCCGAGACCACACAGCTGTGTGTGTGAGGGGCTGAAGACCAAGCCACTGCCATTATATAATAACCAGTTCAACTATGCAGACAGGCACGCGACAAAGAATGTTGATAATTTTAAATGGATTGCCCTTCTCAATTGAACACCAGTAGAATGTTTAGTCTGTTTAAAAAAACTTGTAGCCGGCAGAAATTTTTTATTTTTTTACAGATTATGTTAGTATGAATGTGAGAAGTTTTAACAGCTTCAGTGGCGTAAATGGATATTTATAATAGGGTGTTATTTTGTTTGTGATTGTTATCTAGTTTTATTAATAAATTTATATTTTTATACGTCTTGTTCGGTGTACCTTAATTATTCTGTAAATGGAGGAGTATTATGGAACAGCCTAAACTTAGATAGGATGTCTTTTTATCCAACAATGCCCCGTGAAAAGTAGGTAAGTTTGTATTCTACCGTATATAAGCTAGTTTGTTCATCCATAACATGTTTCAAGCCTACTGTGTATAATCTTGGAGAGCTCGCTGGTGAGGTTGTGATAAGATCATTCAGCCGGGACGTTCACTATATATTTTTATAATCCAGCTGTGCTTTGGATGTCCAGCGAGTACCTCCTTGATTGTTACGGGTACAGTACGAAAATAATTGTTCCTGCCAAAATCTAGACTAGCCCGGGAGACGTTAAACAAGTTTGTTCTGGAGCGCATTGGTCTTCAACTAGTAATTTACATTATGAGATCAGTATCCGAACACTCATATGAAAATGAATGTGAAGGCTTGGGATGACCTTCACTGCTTCACATGGCCAACAACTTGGTATTGACACACACTTGATGACAGCCTTCAATGCTTGCTCTTACTGTAAGTAAGGGAATGACCCACCCTCCATTTACATGACAGCCTCCAATGTTGAACACATACTGTTAATTTGATGGCGAGGGTTTCTCGATTCTCCTCGGAGCGTTGTACGGAGGAGAAAGAAGAATATGTTTCTTTTACTGGCACGAATTCACCTTGAAAAACACCCCACATTTGGTCTATGACGCCGAGTCTCAGTCTTTATTAGATCGTGGTCGGCAATTTAATTTAGAGAAACTGTCCAGCTCTTGTCTATAAACATATTCAAGTTCAGTTCTCTATTCTAATTCATTGAGTAATCTTGGCAACGTCGATTGGTCATGTATTATGAATGACAAGTGAATTTGTATGGAATGAAATTTCGAGTAGCTGCCACTGTATTTACGAATAAATCTTGATTTCTTTCTCGTTCTTGTTAAATTGTTTTCTACCTTAAGCATCTTTGGTTTAATCTGGTCTCAAGAGGGTAAAACAATCACGATATTTATCAGCGATGCTTGTCCTTATTAACGTTCTATGGTAACTCTAAGTAACTATGCCGTGAAGTCGCAACAAACACACACAATGCTAGTGACAATTTGGCAGGGCCACGGTCTACGAGTGTATATGAACTGTAATGCTTTCAGATGTAAACTCCACAAAAACTGTCAGGTTGACGTTACAAAAGTATGAATTTGGTTTTGAATATTACCTTTTGGTATTTTATTTTATTGCTTGATACCTTCAGTGCAAGTCATCTGATGGATATTATCCCACCTAGGCTAAGGAAAATATTTGTAAAACATCTCATTTCTTTGCAGGATGATACAGACCTTCACACGGACATTAAGGTTGAGGAATCTTCAATTCCTGAGTTCATTGCTTGCTTCAAAACGGAAACAACTTCTTCAGATCTAAAAGAGGTAAGTATATTTATGCCTCTTTCAAAGACATCCCCTCAATACCTAATAGCATTTCAAGATAAAGAGTGGTAATTTTACAATTGTGTTGATGACAAAGCAGTTTGGTTGTGTTTTGTACTGCCAGCACAATCCATTTTGATGAAAGGACAGCGAATTGAAATCTCTGTCCCATGCGATACTTCTCCCCGCGACCGCCGCCTTTGTGCGATGTTGCTCTGATCACTGAGCTACTGGGGGATGTATCTTGTATGTCATTTAGAAAGGTATATTATGTGAAGCTAGCATATGATTGGCACAATCACGTTTTACTAGTTACCCATTATGTGCTCCCATACTCTAGCAGACTTATAATTCTTGTGGTGTTTGAAGCCATATTTTCAGTGTTGCCTTAGTAAACAAGAGTTTAGTGCTTTTCAGTCGGTCAACACGAATGTATCCAAAAGAGATGGGTTATGCCCTAATCCTGAAATAAATTACATAGATTTTATAGCCTAAGTGTAATGGATCTGATGATGATCGCTTGACGATCAAAACTGGCCATCCTAGTGAATAATTAATCTCATGTAATTTATTTCAGGATTAGGGCATAACCCATCTCTTTTGGGTACATTCGTGTTGACCGACTGAAAAGCACTAAACTCTTGCTTATAATTCTTGTAGTTACCTGCATAATATAGCAACAGTAGTGATGATACATACTCTACATTAGCTTCCCTCTAGCATTTAATTTAACTGAGGATTATTACCACTTAACTGTATAATGTTCATCTCTAGAAGTAAGATGTGAAGGACAGTACGAAAGTCGTTAAACGTTTATATCTTGACTTCAGCTGAACAGTGCTGTACAATTACATGGTGTGTTATTTGTGTAAATGTATAAGATGATAGCACAGAAGTAAATTATTCCACGTTATCCCTAGGATGAGAAAGAAGAAATCCAGGAACGAGAAAGTGATGGAAGAGGAAATCAATTAAATGAGTAAGTGTTCAACACACAAAATATTATCTTCCACTTTAAGCATGGATGGCTGTAAGTTTTGGATTTCTAAAAACTGTGTTGGTAAGGTCAGACGTGTCTCTTATTGTATGTGTCTCGTCATTGAAGTAGATATTGATATTAACTCTCTATTTAGCAGCCCACAAATTATCCTTTCTCGTTCAGAGTTCTCTCTCTCTTGAAGTATTTAAGAAACGTTTGTCAGTCTGTTGATGGGAGCTATTTCCGTCTTGTAGAAGTATGCTTGGAGGAAGTACACATGCCGCAGTGATAAGAATGTGAATGAGTCTTGTAAGGAACATACATTACTTCAAACCCCCCTCCACTGTTACCTTAACCCGAATTGATTCTTCTTTAACCCATGCTAAAAGCGTAAATAGCTTCCTCCTGATCAAAGAAATGCAGAAATAATGTGGTCCATAGAAGACCTAAACGATTATAAAAAATAATCTTATAGGCACTTCCAATAAATACCAGAAACAATTACTCTCTGTTGACACTGAAACATATGATCTGATTTTAACCGTCATCTAATTCTCAATCCGCTGTTTATTGACACCTTGTCTTGTTTCAAACATCTAGCATGAAATATCGCTTAAAACCAGTGAATCCTAACTCCATTTAGCACAATTACTTCATTAAAACATCTCGTGTTCCATTATAATAATGATTCCTTTCTACACAAACAGTGTATCATCGCAGAATAATTCTCTTAACAACAAATGTCCTTCCGACACTACAAATGCCATTAAAGCCCATTGTTACTGCACTCAAATATGCATATATTTTCCTCCAATACTTAGGAATACTCTCGTTACCATTACTTTCAATAAACCACGTCGTAGCTGTCTACCTTTTCAACAAAACATTTCAATACAATACTCCATAATATCAGCTGAATACCTGACAACATAACATGTATCTGGCATTTGAATGTTGCATAATATCAATAGCTTCACAATATCGTTACTTGCCTTCCTCTACTGTCATCAATAATACATAATTTATGTGACATAGTTTCATTCTATGTTTCTCAAAACATGATTCCTGGTATGTATTTATTTATTTATGTATTTTGCAGTGGCGAAGTTAGGGCTCGTGGCCCTCTCTTACACTTAACCACATAGTTATAATAAAAGACACAAATACTACCATTGAATAAGATACGTAGCTAGAAATTAAGTTAGAATAATACAGGATATAAAAATAATGATAGCTATGCACATCAAACGAAGAAACATATAAAACAGTTACGCGAAACAATAATAATAATAATAAGTGACAGTGTTAGATCTAGTAAATAACAGGGTATTTTAATTTCGAATCGAAAAAGTTATTTATATACCATAATGGCTCAATCAGGCTGTCTATCATCATCACCAGTCACACGAAACAGTCAGCGGTGTTCAAAAGGAAATCTCTGCAAGCAGTCTTAAATTTTGTATAGGTCTTGCCTTTCTTTACGTCAGCTGGGAGTGTATTCCAAAGTCGCGACCCAGTCACAACGAAGGATTTATTGTACTTGGAAGATTGGTTAACGGGAATAGCGAGGGAAGAGCCAGATCTAGTATTAATATTATGAAATGAGGACAGGAAATGAAATTTCGAAGAAATATACAGTGGGAGATTTTCGTCTAGGGTTAGATATACGACGTCAAAATATGAAAATTTCGACGCCCTTCAGGTTTCAGCCAAGAAAGAGCTTTGTAGCTAGGGGTTGCGTGAGAATCGTAATTCAAGTTGAAAGCAAACCGAAGACTAGAGTTCAATGCTCGTTGCAGTTTTTTAGTTTGTTCGCTAGTTGCATCAACAAGGACCACGTCGCAAGAGTCAAGTATTGGTAGTATCAGAGTCTCAATAAGTTTTATCCTCACATCTTCTGTCAAAATGACCTTATGCCGTTTGAGTGGGTGTAGCGTCGCGTACATCTTCCTGCAAGTATTACTTACATGTGCAGACCAGTCAAGAGTTTCAGTCAGAGTCATACCGAGGTTTTTCACTGTTTTATTAAACGGGATTACGGTTGCATTTAAAATCACAGGAGGGATAGTGTAGTTTTTGTACATGGAATTCAATAATCCCTGCGAACCGATTATAATAACTTGGGTCTTTTTGGGGTTGAGAAGGAGAGCGTTATCACTAGCGTAAACGCTGAGTTGTTGCAGGTCGGTGTTTACATCTCGTATCGCGTTCGCTATATCTTTGATACCAACGTGACAGTAAATTTGGAGGTCATCCGCATAAAGATGATATCTATTATATTTTATTACTAAGGAGATGTCATTAATATAAAGGACAAACAAACGAGGACCAAGAACGGAACCCTGAGGGGTTCCTGCCTTCCTGAGTCGCCACTGTGAAGCAGTATCTTGTGTTATTTCACGTTGCATGCGATCTGTAAGATATGCGGTGAAAAATTTTAAAGCCTCATTACCGAAAAAGCATGTAAGTTTCTTCAACAATGTCTGGATATGTATCGTGTCAAAAGCCCTACTGAAGTCAAGGCGTGTGAGTATTGTCACTTGTCTTTCGTCCATTGCTTGTCTGATATCCTCAGTCACTTTGAGTAAGGCAGTTGTTGTGCTATGGCCCTTCTTGAAGCCAGATTGGAGTGGATCCAGAAGAGAGTGAGCGTGCAGGTATTCCAGTATTTGAGTATGTACCAACCGTTCTAACGCTTTGGAAAGAGCGGGGAGAATAGAAATTTGACAGTAATCGGTTAGAAGTTTAGAACCTGGGTTCTTAGGAAGTGGGATTACATTAGCGTACTTGCAAATTGCAGGTAATGAGCTGTTTTTCAGACAGTAATTAAAAATATGGGTGAGAATGGGTAGAATAGCGCCTATGATATTATGTATGAAAGTTATAGGAATATCGTCGACACCACTTGCTTTGGATTCAATAGAATACAAGACTTTCTTAACTTCATTAGTGCTGACAGTATGAAAAGCAAAGCATGGGCGATTTTGTGGGACAAATGATGGGTCATTCTTTACATGAGGTCTGTTAAGCGGATTAGACTGAACTCTCTCTTCCGTGAAATACGCTTTTAAATCGTCAAGTGGAATGTCAGGTACCTGACGCTGTTCCCGTGTTTTGCCTATGCCCATGGCTCGGAGATGCCTTCAAGAACTAGCCGTATTTAGATTCCTTGTTGATTAACGAACAATTACGGATGATTTGTTTAGTTCTATTCCTCATTATTCTATAATTTTCATAGTCACTTGGGCCTTGGGTACGTTTGGAATGTCGGTTGAGAGTATCACGTTGAGACATATGTTTAACATCAGAGGTTAACCATGGATTAGGTTTGCGTGATATTCTTATCTGTCTTTCGGGTGCATGTTTGTTGTATAGACTGTGTATTAACGAATTAAATTTATTTATTTTTGCATCAATGTCTTTCAGATTTAAAATGTCAGTCCACGGAAGAATGTAGGCATCGTACCTTAATTCATACGTATCGATATCTTTCATATTCCTGCACGTTATATACCTAGGTTTATATTTTGGAACGCGTAGTGAGTAAGCGAGAAATATAAGATTGTGGGTGGACACGGCCGGTACTGAAATCTGTCCGTGAGATACCACTTTCTGAGGGTTGTTAGTCACTTTGAGATCTATTAAGGTGTGGGAAATGTTGTTGGTAGTATGTACATGGTTAGTAGGTTTTGAGGGAAGGATAGTCAAGTCACATGAGTAAAATATGTCTTCTAATTTCTTAGTATCGTAATTCTTCGTAAGTAGATTAGTGTTGAAATCCCCTAATATAATGATATGTTCATACGTTGGTAGTAAGTTAAGTAGATACGTTTCAAACACGGCCATATAAGATACTTTAGGTGGTCGGTAAACCACTCCAATACGTATTTTCTGTCCACTAGCAACTACTTCAACGAACATGAACTCCGTCCTCGGCAAATCGCCGGTCGATGAGGTACAAATGACACGGCTCTTCAGGTCATCTCTACAGTAGAGAACGGTACCTCCTCCCGTCTTATTAGTGTGGTCATGACGATGGAGATTATAACCATCAAGTTGAACCATGCTGTTTGGAATTGAAGGCGATAACCAGCTTTCACTCATTCCTATCAAATGGACACTAGTTTAGCTAAATGTGGCCTGAATTTCGTCAAAGTGTGCGGGCAAACTTAGGCTGTTTAAGTGACAACACTGGAGGGTGTGAGGATATGGTGAAAGTTCGTATTTCAATAAACTGCTGGCGTCTAAGGTGGGGAGAGGGGTGAGGAGAGTTCTATTCTTAGAGCTAAGGTCGTTGTCATTGGAAAACACCGTAGCTACCTGACTAACGGACATACTTTAACTGAGACAAAAAAAAACTTACCTGGATTTCCTGGAGAACTGGACCGCTGGCTGGTTAATATACCACACACACACACAATCACACACGTAAACCTAGTAATAATGATAATAATAATAATAACAATAATAATCGTAATAATGCTTAGTAGGCACATCACAATGGTCTTATCGCTCTGATAATCCACCTAACCGCCCCATGTGAAAGTTCAATTCATTAGGTGTGCTAATGTTTAGCTTCTTCCCGTCTTCTAAATGGACGATAATGCGGCCATCCTGCGTTGAAACCCGCCGCATACCCCAGAAGTTTCGTGCTTTACGCAACACTTCCTTCCTTGTGGACGTCAGAGATTCGTTAACGAGTAGTTTGGTACTTTTAAGAGCTCGCTTGTCACGCCAGATGCGGTCTCTCTCATGGTACCTGAGAAATTTAATGATGATAGGCCTATTTCCTGTGGATACCACCTCTGCTGTTGTCCTCTTCATACGGCCCAGTCTATGATATCTATTTATACTGTCCATAGACAATTCGATGTTCAGTCTGGTTTTTAAAGTTCCCAGTGCCACAGCGCAGGTGTCCTCGCCAGGGGTCTCACTTACTCCATGAAGGAGGAGGCAGTTCCTTCTGCTATACTGCTCTGCCTCGTCAATCTGAATGTCCTGCTGGTCGATACGTTCCTGCAGATGGTTTACTTCCTTCTTCATCTCGCCTAATTCACTTGATATAGCTTTACGAAAGTCCTTAAAGTCTGAAGTGAGGCCGGTGAGTGTTTCGCAGGGGTTGGCAGCACTGGTCGCACGAATATTCAAATGAAACTTATCTTGCTGATATGGCAGGTGAATTGCGGAGCACGTTTACTCGAGTTGTACAGCGCGCGCCATCTTGCCCGGATGTGAAAATTATTCTATATATTCAATGTATTTTCCATCATGATGACAATAATAAAATTCATTTTCATCATTTACTTTTATACAATTTGAACGTTTTTACGAGAAGTGTTCTTCATCTGACTTGTCGTTATGTTGAAAAAGTATACGTCCTACCATTGATCAGAACATGATCGTCATCCTAACTTCATTAAATTTAAACATAACTGAAAATATCGAATCAAACAATGCAAATGACAAAAAACGAAAATATTCATCGCATAAACTCTAATCCTAACTCATAATAGCAAAATACCGAAAAATTTCAAAACTCGGACTAAAATCTACCATCATAAAATATCTCGATGCTCAACTAACGAACTATCTACCAATCCTGACTTAAAAGCGACTACGAAAACTCCAACAACAATACTAATAAAGCATTCAATAAAAACAACGTTGAAAATGGTGCCACAGGTTTTATCATAGATCTCTATCTACAAAAATGGGATACTGAAGAGAATTCTTTTCATACTTTATGTCGCGTATAGATGTCTAGTAGAAGAGCATGAACTGGTTTCCATAAGCCAGTTCGTCCCCTACCCATGTAGTGGGGTACAGTGTGTTCTAGGACTCCCCCTACTTTCATATAAACTTTGGCGATATCTCCCGAACGCATGATCGGATTTTAACGAACGAGGTGTTGTTGGCGTTGGGATCACGTCCTCTTTGCTAAGCATGTGTGTTGGTATTTTAAAAAAATGAAAATGTTTTTTTATTGGATTGCCACTATTCTGGAAACGGTGAATTTTGTAAAAAAGTTTGTTTGACGTTAATGTAAGGTGGCTATGCCCTCTAGGCGGACAGCAAGCTTCAAGGGTGTAGGAGGGGTAAAATGATAGCCTACGTTCTCGGGAACATTGGCGATAATTGGTGAATGGATGGTTGGATTGTAGCGAATGAGGTATTATTGGCATTGGGATGACATGCAGTTTGATAAGAATGTGTGTTGTTTTTTTTTTTTTTTTTTTTTTTTTTTTTTTGGAAAATTCTTGTTTTTTGGATTGGCGCTATTTTGGAAACGGCGAATTTTGGAAAAATGTTTGTTTGACGTTAATGAAAGGTATGCATGCCCACTAGGTGGGCAGCACGTTTCAAGGGTGTAGGAGCGGGGGAAAATGATAGCCTACTTTCTCGCGAATATTGGCGCAAATTGGTGAATGGATGGTCGGATTTTAACGAATGAGGTATTGTTGGCGTTGGGATGACATGCTCTTTGCTACGAATGTGCGTTGGTATTTTTAAAAAATAATTGAAAATTCTTGGTTTTGGATTTTTGATTATCTTGGATACGGTGAATTTTGGAAAAAAAGTTTGTTTGACGTTAATGAAAGATGGGTATGCCCTCTAGGTGGGCAGCAAGTTTCAAGTGTGTAGGCCAAAACAAACTTAATTTTGAGAAATGCTGGAAACGGTGAACTTTACGAAAAAAGTTTGTTTCTGATGAATGGTTCGTATTTACTCCCTCTACCCGCACCATAAATTTGAAGTCGCTAGGTGAAAAACCTAAAACATATGGGGTGCCGTAGGACTCGTGGTGAACTCCCCTTTTCTATGGACGGGGTATATGAACCCCCAAATAAAAACTACCCTTACCCGGGGGTGAAATAGTATTTTTTTATGTATGCATGCACACTTGAAGTGGCCTTTTGTAAGAGAGCGGGCTTTATAAATGATTACTTATAAATGTGTTTTCTTTATATTTATCAAGAACCAAAAAACTAATAGGTCATTCGCTTTTTAGTATCTCGCTAACCAATAATCGGATTTAAACATATGGGGTGTCGTAGGACTCATGGAGAACTCCCCTTTTCTTTTGATTGGGTATATCCACCCCCAAATAAAAACTACCCTTACCCGGGGGTGAAATAGTATTTTTTTGTATGCATGCGCAGTTGGAGTTGGCTTTTGTAAGAGAGCGGGCTTTATAAATGATTATTTATAAATGTGTTTTTTAAATATTTATTAAGAACCAAATAACGAATAGGTCATCCGCTTTTTAGTATCTCGCTAACCAATCATCGGATTTAATCATATGGGGTGTCGTAGGACTCATGGTGAACTCCCCTTTTCTATGGATGGGGTATATCCACCCCCAAATAAAAACTAACCTTACCCGAGGGTGAAATAGTATTTTTTTTGTATTGTTGCGCACTTGGAGTGGGCTTTTGTCAAAAGGGCCTAACTACAGTTTTGTTAATATTTTCTGAACCACTGAGGGGATTTTGCCATAGGCAGCATTCTAGACCTTGGGATGACGCCCCGTTTTTTGAATGTATAATTCATTTTTGTCAAAAGGGCCTAACTGCACTTTTGTTAATATCTCGCAAACCAATCATGCTAGGGTCTTGTATGAGGGGTCCTAGCACTTGGGACGACGTCCCCCTTTGGGGGTGTGAAACTACCCCTCAAAATTGAAAAATCAATATCTTTGTAACTAAGAACCCTAAAATTAGGCATGATAGCTTTACAAAATAGGTGATAACATAGGCTTTTACCTCGATTGGTCATTTCACCCCTAAACAATAAATAGTCATGTTATGGGAAAGAAAACGTGTTAAACACTTAAAAATGATAAATGAGCCTAAGATCTTTTGTTTTTGATGAAAGAAAGCAGGGGGGTGAAAACTAGCCCCAAATTGAAAAATTGATATCTTGGAAACTAAGATCCGTAAAATTAGGTGTATGGTTAAAAAATTGGTCATGTCATAGGCTTTTACATGGATAGATCATTTCACCCCTAAAACAGAAATAGTGATTTTACAGGTGGAAAATGTGTTAAACGTGTAAAATGATATTTGAACCTGAGATCTTTTTGTTTTTCCATGAAAAATAGTAGGAGGATAAAAACTACCCCCCCCCCCCGAATTGAAAAATCTATATCTTGCAAACGAAGAACCCTAAAATTAGGTGTGATAGTTGAAAAAGTACATGATGACACATGCTTTTACCTTGATAGGTTATTTGACACCTAAAATAGGAAATAGTCATGTTACAGTGGGAAGAGGTATTAAATACCTCAAAAGCATATGCGTTTTGTGAAACCATGCTTTAATGGACATGTGTATGGATTATTATTTTATTATTATTATGTAATTATGGATTAATGTGTGTATAGGTATCTGACCAGTAGGCTAATAGTAAACATTTGTATGAGTTGTTGTTGAAGAAGTCAGGAAGGCCAACTCCTTGGCATGGCCCATGAATTGACCCAAACGTTTAACCTGCCAAGACTCAGTGTACCCTGTTCCAGCCTTTAGACCGGAGATAAAATGTCTTGGCAGAGTGCTGAAATCGAACCTGGACCTCTGTTGTGATTGTCAAGTTATAATAATATTATAATAAATAATGTATTTTATAAATGAGAGAGAGAGAGAGACATGCTTTAATGCTCTCGCTAGCTCCAGTCTGCAAACATACACTAGCTTGCTGAACTAGCTGATAAGAGCAACGCAGTGTTGTCAGATTTCTTGTCTGGCTGATTGTGCAACTGAAATTTAATTGGAGCCGCATATGCCAATGCTGATGTGCATTACTTGGCCTCTTTTATTACCTGACTGCATGCTAGCATAACTGTAATTCAAATAAAGATCATTATGATGATGATGATGATGATTGTTGTTTTAAGGGGGGGTTAACATGTAGGTTATCGACCGCTAATGGTTTGGGAGATGGTTAAGATAAAAATAAAATGTAAACTCTAACTAAAACTAACTACACACTTATAGACTAGAAAAGGAAATCGGTGACAAAAGGACAATAAGGCAAATAAAGGAATAAAATGCCCTCAAGAATGTGGATAGAGGGAGTTGGAGGGAAGGAGAGCCATGAAAGGCAGATAGAAAAGTAAAAGAGGAGAGCTCTGCCCCAGAGGTAATGGATAAAAGGGGGAAAACCGGAGCCAGCTCAGGATTCCCTTGTGGTCGCCAACTTTCGAACTGATCAGCTGTGAGCCCCCTGAGCGAGCCCATATCCAGGGTGCACCACAAATGGTGGGGGATACATACACCCTACCTTTAGTGTGGCTTCAACAACAACAACAAAAAAAAGGGCAAGAAATAACATGAAAATAAAAAGGAAGGCTGCCTCCTCACTCAACGAGGGTATTAGAAAAAAAATAAACAACGGGTAAATTAAGTTGGAAAAAGGAAAGAGACACCCTAGGCTTTGGATACCTAATAATGTCAGGGTCGGTAGAGAACAAGAGTTGACCAAGTGTGGTCGAAAGAAAAGACAGAGACGAGCCCAGCACAATTCAGCAGAAGCAATGCCGGACACTACTGGGGCCCCCGTGGTCGCCAACCCGCATACCAGTAGATGTGAGCCCCTGAGTGTGGTGGAAATAAAGACCTCTTTGTGTTATATCAGTGGCTTTAAGGACGCTAACACATGGCTTATGCTTATGGATCGATACTGCTTCTAGGGCTATGCAAAATTGTATTAGATACTCAGATAATAATACTGTTTATTATTTTGCCTATGTATAGTACATGGGACTGATGACCATTATTTCCAAGCCCCTAAGTGAGACAAAAACAAATTATTTTCATTTCTAATCAGTTGGGGTGAGGTGAGTTTTTTAAACACCAAACTCATGTGGATTTCCACTTCTAATCCAGGCAAATGCCATGGTTTTCCCACAGACAAGCGCAAAGAAAATCAAAACATGTTATGTTTGGATAAATTCCATACCTACATGACAACATGTATTTAAAATAACAAGTAATGAGCATTTTATGTTTACAATAGTGAGATGGTTGCAAACTACCAATGCTTAGAGCTCATTAGCAGCTTTTTTTAAGGTTGACATGGAATACACTTACTTGAAAAACTAACAAGAGAAGTGTTCGATTTTCCCACAACATGCATTCTGAAAGTGAATATAAATGACTATGCACTTAAGTCCATAACCACCTCCTTTCCATTCCTACCCTTCATAGTTAAAGGCACGCATTAATACAGGCATTACAGTGACAGAGGTTATTTGTAAAATACCTACATATCTGAGATTTATCTTGAAATTGACCAGAATTTTGTAAAATCCACTAAATTTTCCGCAAATTTAGTAAATTTCTCCAAATTGTAGCAAAATCCAACAAATGACTACCAGATTTATTGAAATGCCATTGATTTATGAAAGAATGGTTTAAGCTACTTCAGGTGCATATAACATTAGCCGAATATACATGAAAATTCACTAAAATTTACCAAATTTAGCCAAGTGGTGTACAAACGATCAAATTTAACCAATTTTTATTAAAATTGACTGCATGTGCTCGAAAATTCCATAATATTCCCTTTACATGTATGCCATTGTTGTTGTTTCGTTTACCACACTCCCTGCAGACAAATACCTCAACATGACTTTCTCCTAGACTAGGAGCTCCACATTCGACATGATAGTTGAGTTTCATCTGCCATAAACTTGTCTCTGAGGTGGGTGTCAGGAAAAGGCATCCAGCTGTAAAAACCACACCCTCACATAGACCTTCGTAACCTCTTACATTGAGGTTCCTAACACTAACAACATTGAATGATTGAACGGTTTCCTTTTCACAATTCCTGTCTATACTTTCCTCTTTAAGGTTGCTAAAATGCAACTAAATTTAATAAATACCTTAAGATGGTTTGATTTGTTTAATGACATGGTGTTGATGATTGATATATACGTTAAGACCAATTTTTTTAGGTTTTGTCTCGCTTTGCAATATGAATTGACTAACCAAACATGAGTTACCTATCAGGGAAACATTTAGGCCACTATGTTGGTTATTGACCAGTGAGTACATTTGTAGAAAGCTGTTTATCATGTTTTGAAATTATATACAACAGAGGCTTAAACCTATAAACAAACCGTATGAGCTTGTTTGTTAAACAAGAGATTATACCGGATACAATTAGGATACATATGTAAAGCTTACCAAATATAATGTTGTGTAACAGTAAATGCTAGTCAACAAAGAGTTATGCAGTACTAAAAAAAATTATCATACAATACCTCAGAGCTGTTGTAAAATTATTGATGTGTAATATGTTTCCACTCACTTGCTATATTTTCCTTTTGGCGTGGGGGGTGATTGTGAAGAAATGCAACACAAACAATGAGCGTGCGCGCGGTGCCTGAGATTCATACCACGACGAACTGTCGGCTATGTAGCTATGTGGAATGTATATTACATATGGTTTACTTGAAGGTTTGGAGATACCAGTAAATACACACATCAAAAAAAGTTTTGCATCACCTCGGTTCCAAGAGTTCCGGAACCTTTAAATACAAAGGGAATAGAGATCAACACAAACAACATTTCAGCTCGTTTTATTGCTCATGAGACCCACACATTGCATGTTGTACCATCATACAGCTAGACTTTCAGCATTTGTGGTCCAGATTGCAGTACACACCACTACCTCTAATACCCAGTAGCACGTCCTCTTGCATTGATGCATGCCTGTATTCGTCGTGGCATACTATCCACAAGTTCATCAAGACACTGTTGGTCCAAATTGTCCCACTCCTCAACGACAATTCGGCGTAAATCTCTCAGAGTGGTTGGTGGGTCAAGACGTCCATAAACAGCCCTTTTCAACATATCCCAGGCATGTTCGATAGGGTTCATGTCTGGCGAACATGCTGGCCACTGTAGTCGAGCGATGTCGTTATCTTGAAGGAACGCATTCACAAGATGTGCACGATGAGGTCGAGAATTGTCGTCCATGAAGACAAATGCCTCTCCAATATTCTGCCGATATGGGTGCACTATGGGTCGGAGGATGTCATTCGGGTATCGTAAAGCCGTTTCGGAGCCTTCCATGACCACCAGTGGCGTACGTCGGCCCCACATAATGCCACCCCAAAACATCAGGGAACCACCACCTTGCTGCACTCGCTGGACAGTGTGTCTAAGACGTTCAGCCTGACCAGGGTGCCTCCAAACACGTCTCCGACGATTGTCTGGTTGAAGGCATATGCGACACTCATCGGTGAAGAGAACGTGATGCCAATTCTGTGGGGTCCATTCAGCATGTTGTTGGGCCCATCTGTACCGCGCTGCATGGTGTCGGGGTTGCAAAGCTGGACCTCGCCATGGACGTCGGGAGTGAAGTTGCGCATCATGCAGCCTATTGCGCACAGTTTGAGTTGAAACACGACGTCCTGTGGCTGAACGAAACGCATTATTCAACATGGTGGCATTGCTGTCAGGGTTCCTCCGAGCGGCAATCCGTAAGTAGCGGTCATCCACTACAGTAGTAGCCCTTGGGCGGCCTGAGCGAGGCCTGTCATCGACAGTTCCTGTATCTCTGTACCTCCTCCATGTCCGAACAACATCGCTTTGGTTCACTCTGAGACGCCTGGAAACTTCCCTTGTTGAGAGCCCTTCTTGACACAAAGTAACAATGCGGACGCGATCGAACTGCGGTATTGACCTTCTAGGCATGGTAGAACTACAGACAACATGAGCAGCGTACCTTCGTCCTGGTGGAATGACTGGAACTGATCGGCTGTCGTACCCCCTCCGTCTAATAGGCCCTGCTCATGCATGGTTGTTTACATCTTTGAGCAGTTTTAGTGACATCTATGAACAGTCAAAGGGACTGTATCTTTGATACAATATACACAGTCAACGTCTATATGCCGGAGATCTGGGAACCGAGGTGATGCAAAACTTTTTTTGATGTGTGTATATTCCTACAATAAATGATATTGAAATGATCATTCTTTGGTGTGAAAATATTTATTATATGATATTTTATGTAAATAATTATGATTTATAAAATGTTTATACGTTTACTGTATTCTTAATTAATGTAAGCATTGGAGGCAGTATCGATTAAAATACAACACTATGTGGAAATGTATATCACATACTTGAAGGTTTTGGTGGCCCCATTAAAGCTATTCCTACAATGAATTATTTCGATGTTGTTCTATGGTGTGAGAATATTTAATATATGCTATTTGCTAATAGGATTTGGCAGTGGAATTATTTTACAAGTAGTTATTTTAATGACCAACAGAGTATAATGCTAACAAGGCACAGCTCTATTTGAAATTTTGAATAACACTCAGTTTATAATACTGATAACTGCAATGTTACGGAAAAATTCAAACAAAACAAAAATCTGCATTGAAAAAACAAGAAGTGGTTGAGCATATATATACTGGAAAAAAAATTGTAAACACTAATGTCCAACAACACTAATTAAATCTGCAACTGTCAGGGTGGTCGAGTTGTTAAGGCGTTTGACTTAAGATCAAATTTCCAAATATATAAGGAAGCAGGGGTTCGAAGCCCTTCCCTGACATAACTGTTGCTTGAACATGCAAGAAAACAAGAAATATACAGAAACTATGTTTATTAATTTAATCAAAATATTTTTATAAGAGATAGACACACATAATACAGCTCTTTTTGTTTATCATTTCTTTTAAACATATCACTTGTTGAAAATTATTTTTAGGGGATGGGGGTGTTGCTACGTTGACCCATCACACAATAATAGCAGCTTTACCAAGGTCATCTTCTATATTTAATAGCTCTTCCTCATAACCAATATGACCAACCTGTTTACAGGCATGCAAGAGCTGTAGACGTTCGACTAATATATTAGGATCATTCCATTTGCTATTTTTCATGAATGGTTTCAAAAACTCGGGAAGCAGTTCATCATTTGCACCAACATTACGATTATCATCCTCATCATTATAATCATCCTTATAATGATGATTATCATCATCGTCATCATTTCCATCATAATTTCCACCTGTGTCCACAGTCTGTTCAATGGTTTGAGTTGTCTTTGGTAGTGTTGAAAGCTTTTTTTTGGATGTGCTACAGTACTTTAACATTTTTATGTTATTATTACCATCATTACCATGGTTTTCACCTTTCCCCACCAACTTCTTTATGGGGTGTGTTGTCTCTGACAGAGTTGAGGGATTTTGAGATGTGGGTGGGTGCATCAACATGGGTTTTACAGGAGGTGTTAAAGGTTTCTCATTAGACAACTCGCTAACAGCATGAGTGCGTTGTAGTGTATTACAATTGAGGTTAATATTATCTTGAGCAGCACTATCTTTTTCTTGGACTTGGTTTTTTGCTTTGGTTTGGGGTTTCCTTACTTTTAGACTATCATGATAGTTAAGTTTACAATCATGATTGTTTGAAGAAAGTATGTCCAATTCTTTTGTCTTAAGCATTCCTCGACACTGTTTCGATCGTTGCTTTGAACAGTGTCAAATAACAGTTCCATTTTTTTGCTTCGTTTCACAGTATATGCATATCCTTAGTAGTATACAAAAGGCTTACCATACCTAGTCACTGATACTTCCATATCAACTGTCAAGCATAAACTAATCTCTAGTAAAGACTACTTGGTAATAACATCAATAGTTTAATGTGGAAGCATATATACATGCAAAAAGTGGGAGCAAAGGTGGGGGTAAAAAAGTGTCAGCAAATGTGGGAGCAAATCCGGGAGCAAACACTGTGAGCCAAAAAAAAGTGAGAGCAAATATGGGATCAAATGCGGGAGCAAAGCAAATATAAAAAGTGGGAGCAAATATGCTAAGAAATATGTCAACAAATTTGCCATCAAAACTAAATACGCAAGTCAAGATAGTTTAAAGTGCAAAGAAAATATGGAAGCAAATATGAGAGCAAAAGTGGTGTTTTTTTAAAACAACTAGACATAACGAACATAGTCATAACCTAACCTAACCTAACCTAATCTACCATAATCTAACCTAACCTAACCAAACCTAACCTAACCTGACCTCACCTAACCTGATCTCACCTAACCTAACCTCACCTAACCTAACTTTACGTAACCTAACCTAACCTAATCCAACTTGACCTAACCTAACCTAACCTAACCTCACCTAACCTAACTTCACCTAACCTAACGTAACCCAACTTCACCTAACCTAACCTAACTTGACCTAACCTCACTTGGCTCTACATACCTAACCTAATCTAACCTAACTTCACCTAACCTAACCTTTCAACTCTCAGATCAAAATTGAATTCTGGGCATAGTTAAGTTGGAACCCAAGACTTCAGGGATAACACCCAAGTGTACTAGCCACTACACCGCGGGATGGGCAAATTATCATACAACATATAAATAAAATTTCTTATATTGTAACTCGTTGGCTGACAACCATAGTTGGGAATTCAAACCCAAGGCCTCAGGACATTTGTTTTGAACATTATCAGAAATATTATTCCATTTATATTTTGCTGCTGCTTATAGTTATAAGAGTTGGCATTAATATGGATTGCAAAAAAAGTTGGAGTAAATGTGGGAGCCAATATGGGAGCCAATATGGGAGCAAAAGTGGGAGCAAATATGGGAACAAATGTGGGAGTCAATATGGGAGCCAATATGGGGGGGAAAGTGGGAGCAAATATGGGAGCAAATGTGAGAGCCAATATGGGAGTCAATATGGGGGCAAATATGGGAGTAAATGTGTGAGCAAATCAACTCACCTCGGATATCACCAGTGAGTACTTATATCCACCGCTAGGTAGCGGAAACATACTTTGCGTGTTGTATGTAACTATCTTACAAAGTTTGACTGCATGCAAAACGTGCTTGTATAAGCTGTGCATATAATTCTAATATACAATTAACCCTAAGTGTTCAGGACTAACATGTATAGCCTTGTCTAGGGTATATAGAGGATACTTAGCAAGAAAGACTGACTAACCCAGGAGTGTAAAGCCTTGCCAAATGCAGCAAGCACCTCTTGTCAGAAAATGGTTCCTAATAAATCGGACTTAATGAATATGAAACGTGTTTTGAGTGTTGTCTTAAATCCTATTTTATACGTTGTGATACGTGTAAGGATTTAAGACAACACTCAAAAGACGACACATAAAAGACGTTTGTGTCGCCTTAAATCCTTACAAGTATCACAACGTATAAAATAGGATTTAAGACGACACTCAAAATACTTTTCATATTCATTAAGTCCGTTATTATTAGGAACCTTTTTCTGCCAAGAGGTGCTTACTGCATCTGGCAAGGCTTTACACTCCTGGGTTAGTCAGTCTTTCTTGCTGAGGATCCTCTATATAACCTAGACAAGGATATACATGTTAGTTCTGAACACTTAGGGTTAATTGTATATTAAAATTATATGCACAGCTTATACAAGCACGTTTTGTATGCAGTCAAACTTTGTAAGATAGTTACATACAACTCGCAAAGTATGTTTCCGCTACCTAGTGGTGGATATGAGTACTCACTGGTGATATCCGAGGTTAGCTGATTTGCTCACACATTTGCTCCCATATTTGCCCCGATATTGACTCCCATATTGGCTCCTACATTTGCTCCCATATTTGCTCCCACTTCCCCCCCACCCCCCTTTATTGGTTCCCATATAGACTCCCACATTTGCTCCCATATTTGCTCCCACCTTTCCTCCCTCATTGGCTCCGATATTTGCTCCCCCTTTTTTAGCTCTCCATATTAATGCCAACTCTTATAACTCTAAGCAGCAGCAAAATGTAAATGGAATAATATTTCTGATAATGTTCAAAACAAAAGTCCTGAGGTCTTGGGTTTGAATTCCCAACTATGGTTGTCAGCCAATGAGTTACACTACAGGAAACTTTTTTTTTATGTTGTGTTGCATGATAATTTGCCCATCTCGCGGTGTAGTGGCTAGTATACTTTGGTGTTATCCCTGAAGTCTTGGGTTCCAACTTAACTATGCCCAGAATTCAATTTTGATCTGAGAGTTGAAAGGTTAGGTTAGGTGAAGTTAGGTTAGGTTAGGTTACGTTAGGTAAAGTTGGGCCAAGTTAGGTTAGGTGAAGTTAGGGAAGTTAAGATGGGTTAGGTTAGGTTAGGTGAAGTTAGGTTTGGTTAGGTTAGGTCAAGTTAGGTTGGGTTAGGTTAGGTTAGGTAAAGTTAGGTTAGGTGAGGTCAGGTTAGGTTAGGTTAGGTTAGATTATGGTAGGTTAGGTTAGGTTAGGTTAGGTTATGACTAAGTTTGTTATGTCTAGTTGTTTTAGAAAAACACCACTTTTGACTCTCATATTTGCTTCCATATTTTCTTTGCACTTTAAACTATCTTGACTTGTGTATTTATTTTTGCTGGCATATTTGTTGACATATTTCTTAGCATATTTGCTCCCACTTTTTATATTTGCTTTGCTCCCACATTTGATCCCATATTTGCTCTCTCTTTTTTTTGCTCACTGTTTTTGCTCCCACATTTGCCCCACATTTGCTGACACTTTTTTACCCTCACCTTTGCTCCCACTTTTTGCATGTATATATGCTCCCACATTAAACTATTGTTGTTATTACCAAGTTGTCTTTACTAGAGATTAGTTTATGCTTGACAGCTGATATGGAAGTATCAGTGACTAGGTATGGTAAGCCTTTTGCATACTAAAAAGGATATGCATATATTGTGAAACGAAGCAATAAAATGGAACTGTTATTTGGTGCTGTTCAAAGCAATGATCGAAACAGTGTCGAGGAATCCTTAAGACAAAAGATTTAGACATACTTTCTTCAAACAATCATGATTGTAAACTTAATAATCATGCTAGTCTAAAAGTAAGGAAAACCCAAACCAAAGCAAAAAATCAAGTCCAAGAAAAAGATAGTGCTGCTGAAGATAATATTAACCTCAGGTTTAATACACTACAACGCACTCATGCTTTTAGCGAGTTGTCTAATGAGAAACCTTTAACACCTCCTGTAAAACCCATGTTGAGGCACCCACCCACATCTCAAAATCCCTCAACTCTATCAGAGACAACACACCCCATAAAGAAGTTGGTGGGGAAAGGCGAAAAGCAATGTAATGGTGATAATAATAATATAACAATGTTAAAGCACTCTAGCGCATCCAAAAAGATGCTTTCAACACTATCAAAGACAACTCAAACCATTGAACAGACTGTGGACACAGGTGGAAATTATGATAGAAATGATGACGATGATGATAATCATCATTATAAGGATGATTATAATGATGAGGATGATAATCGTAATGTTGGTGCAAATGATGAACTGCTTCCCGAGTTTTTGAAACCATTCATGAAAAATAGCAAATGGAATGATCCTAATATATTAGTCGAACGTCTACAGCTCTTGCATGCCTGTAAACAGGTTGGTCATATTGGTTATGAGGAAGAGCTACTAAATATAGAAGATGAACTTCGTAAAGCTGCTATTATTGTGTGATGGGTCAACGTAGCAACAGCCCCATCCCCTAAAAATAATTTTCAACAAGTGTTATGTTTAAAAGAAATGATAAACAAAAAGAGCTGTATTCTGTGTGTCTATCTCTTATAAAATATTTTGATTAAATTAATATACATAGTTTGTGTATATTTCTTGTTTTCTTGCATGTTCAAGCAATAGTTATGTCAGGGAAGGGGTTCGAACCCTTGCTTCCTTATATATTTGGAAATTTGAACTTAAGTCAAACGCCTTAACCACTCGGCCACCCTGACAGTTGTTGATTTAATTAGTGTTGTTGGACATCAGTGTTTACTAAACTGTTCTTTTTTTTTCAGTATATACATGGGTTGGCTTTTTAGTTTTGGCACCTTAGTTATAACTGGATTAATAACTCACTTAGATGGTTCCGTTTCACAGGCCCTCGATGTAGTCCCCACCGTTGCGTACAACCTGTTCTCTGCGATGCGGAAGTCGTTGGATCCCGTATTGATGGTACGAGAGAGCGCTCGGCAGCCTGCTTAACGACTTCAATGGTACGGAAGCGCTGCCATACTGTTCTCCGAGGGCCAACCGTTCCTGCGGCGTACTATTGTTCGTTTCTACAAGACCATCTCCGAGGAGCTCTGAGAAAGAAACGGCGCCACCACATGGTTACACCGCCCATCGTTCTGCATGACAATGCTAGGGCACACATAGCAGGCGTTGTGTCGTCATTGTTTGATCGCTGGGTGTGGGAGGTCCTCTATCACCAGCCATATTCTCCCGACATCAGTCCCTGCGACTATGATCTCATCCCGAAGATGAAGATGACAATGCACGGTGAGCAGCCTGCCGAGCGCTCTCTTCGTACCATCAATAGATTGGGCAGTGCCAACGGGATACAACGACTTACGCATAGCTGGGAACACGTTGTACGCAACGGTGGGGACTACACCGAGGGCCTGTGAATCTTGGAAACATCTAAGTGAGTTATTAATCCAGTTATAATTAAGGTGCCAAAACTAAAAAAACAACCTATGTATTTGCTCAACCACTTTTTGTTTTTTCAATGCAGATTTTTGTTTTGTTTAAATTTTTCCATAACATTGCAGTTATCAGTATTATAAACTGAGTGTTATTCAAAATTTCAAATAGAGCTGTGCCTTATTAACATTATACTCTGTTGGTCATTAAAATAACTACTTGTAAAATAATTCCACTGCCTAATCTTATTAGCAAATAGCATATATTAAATATTCTCACACTATAGAACAACAACATCGAAATAATTCATTGTAGGAATAGCTTTAATGGGGCTACCAAAACCTTCAAGTATGTGATATACATTTCCACATAGTGTTGTATTTTAATCGATACTGCCTCCAATGCTTACATTAATTAAGAATACAGTAAACGTATGAACATTTTTTAAATCATAATTATTTACATAAAATATCATATAATAAATATTTTCACACCAAAGAATGACCATTTCAAGATCATTTATTGTAGGAATATATTTACTGGGATCTCCAAACCTTCAAGTAAACCATATGTAATATACATTCCACATAGCTACGTAACCGACAGTTCGTCGTGGTATGAATCTCAGGCACCGCGCGCGCGCTCATTGTTTGTGTTGCATTTCTTCACAATCACCCCCCCACGCCAAAAGGAAAATATAGCAAGTGAGTGGAAACATGTTACACATCAATAATTTTACAACAGCTCTGAGGTGTTGTATGATGATTTTTTTAGTACTGCATAACTCTTTGTTGACTAGCATTTACTGTTACACAACAGGATTTTAGGTAAGCTCTACATAAGTATCCTAATTGTATCCGGTATAATGTCTTGTTTAACAAACAAGCTCATACTGTTTGTTTATAGGTTTAAGCCTGTGTTGTATATAATTTCAAAAAATGATAAACAGCTTTCCACAACTGTACTCACTGGTCAATAACCAACATAGTGGCCTAAATGTTTCCCTGATAGGTAACTCATGTTTGGTTAGTCGATTGTTATTGCAAGGCGAGTCAAAACCTAAAAAAGAAAATTGTCTTAACGTGTATATCAATCATCAACACCATATCATTAAACAAATCAAACCATCTTAAGGTATTTATTAAATTTAATTGCATTTTAGCAATCTTAAAGAGAAAAGTATAGACAGGAATTGTGAAAAGGAAACCGTTCAATCATTCAATGTCGTTAGTGTTAGGAACCTCAACGTAAGAGGTTACTAAAGTCTATGTGAGGGTGTGGATTTTACAGCTGGATGCCTTTTCCTGACACCCACGTCAGAGACAAGGTTATGGGAGATGAAACTCAACTATCATGTCGAATGTGGAGCTCCTAGTCTAGGAGAAAGTCATGTTGAGGTATTTGTCTGCAGGGAGTGTGGTAAACGAAACAACAACAATGGCATACATGTAAAGGGAATATTATGGAATTATCGAGCACATGCAGTCAATTTTAATAAAAAATGGTTAAATTTCATGGTTTGTACACCACTTGGCTAAATTTGGTAAATTTTAGTGAATTTTCATGTATATTTGGCTAATGTTATATGCACGTGAGGTAGCTTAAACCATTCTTTCATAAATCAATGGCATTTCAATAAATCTGGTAGTCATTTGTTGGATTTTGCTACAATTTGGTGGAATTTACTAAATTTGCGGTAAATTTAGTGGATTTTACAAAATTCTGGTCAATTTCAAGATAAATCTCAGATATGTAGGTATTTTACAAATAACCTCTGTCACTGTAATGCCTGTATTAATGCGTGCCTTGAACTATGAAGGGTAGGAATGGAAAGGAGGTGGTTATGGACTTAAGTGCATAGTCATTTATATTCACTTTCACAATGCATGTTGTGGGAAAATCGAACACTTCTCTTGTTAGTTTTTCAAGTAAGTGTACTGCATGTCACCCTTAAAAGAAGCTGCTAATGAACTCTAAGCATTGGTAGTTTGCAACCATCTCACTATTGTAAACATAAAATGCTCATTACGTGTTATTTTAAATACATGTTGTCATTTAGGTATGGAATGTATTCAAACATAACATGTTTTGATTTTCTTTGCGCATGTCTGTGGGACAACCATGGCATTTGCCTGGAGTAGAAGTGGAAAACCACATGAGTTTGGTGTTTAAAAAACTCACCTCACCCCAACTGATTAGAAATGAAAATAATTTGTATTTTTCTTACTTAGGGGCTTGGAAATCATGGTTATCAGTCCCATGTACTATACTTAGGCAAAATAATAAACAGTATTATTATCTGAGTTTCTAATACAATTTTTCATAGCCCTAGGATCAGTATCGAATCATAATCATTTGTCATGTGTTAGCGTCCTTAAAGCCACTGATATAACACAAAGAGGTCATTATTTCCACCACCCTCAGGGGCTCACATCTAGTGGTGTGCGGGTTGGCGACCACGGGGTCCCCAGCAGTGTCCGGCATTGCTTCTACTGAATTGTCCTGGGCTCGTCTCAGTCTTTTCTTTCGACCACTCTTGGTCAACTCTTGTTCTCTACCGACCCTGACATTATTAGGGTATCCAAAGCCTAGGGTGTCACTTTCCTTTTTCCAACTTAATTGACCCGTTGTTTATTTTTATTTTTTTCTATTACCCTCGTTATGTGAGGAGGCAGCCTTCCTTTTTATTTTCATGTTATTTCCTGCCCTTTTTTTTGTTGCTGAAGCCACACTAAAGGTAGGGTGTATGTAGCCCCCACCACTTGTGGTGCACCCTGGATATGGCTACACCCTCAGGGGCTCACAGCTGATCAGTTCGAAAGTTGGCGACCACAAGGGATTCCTGAGCTGGCTCTGGTTTTCCCCCTTTTATCCATTACCTCTGGGGCAGAGCTCTCCTCTTTTACTTTTCTATCTGCCTTTCATGGCTCTCCTTCCCTCCAACTCCCTCAATCTACATTCTTGAGGGCATTTTTATTCCTTTATTTGCCTTATTGTCCTTTTGTCATCGATTTCCTTTTCTGGTCTATAAGTGTGTAGTTAGTTTTAGTTATAGTTTACATTTTATTTTCATCTTAACCATCTCCCAAACCATTGGCGGTCAATAACCTACATGTTAACCATTCCCCTTAAAACAATCATCATCATCATCATTATGATCTTTATTTGAATTACAGTTATGCTAGCATGCAGTCAGGTAATAAAAGAGGCCAAGTAATGCACATCAGCATTGACATATGCGGCTCCGGTTAAATTTCAGTTGCACAATCAGCCAGACAAGAAATCTGACAACACTGCGTTGCTCTTATCAGCTAGTTCAGTAAGCTAGTGTACGTTTGCAGACTGGAGCTAGCGGGAGCATTAAAGCATGTCTCTCTCTCTCTCTCATTTATAAAATACATTATTTATTATAATATTATTATAACTTGACAGTCATAACAGAGGTCCAGGTTCGATTTCAGCGCTCTACCAAGACATTTTATCTCAGGTCTAAGGGCTGGAACAGGGTACACTGAGTCTTGACAGGTAAAATGTTTGGGTCAATTCATGGGCCATGCCAAAGGGTTGGCCTTCCTGACTTCTTCAACAACAACTCATACAAATGTTTACTATTAGCCTACTGGTTAGATACCTATACACACATTAATCCTTAATTACATAATAATAATAATAATATTAATAATAATAATAGTAATAATCCATACACATGTCCATTAAAGCATGGTTTCACAAAACGCATATGCTTTTGAGGTGTTTAATACCTTCTCCCCTGTAACATGACTATTTACTATTTTAGGCGTCGAATAACCTATCGAGGTAAAAAGCATATGTCATCTTGTATTTTTTCAACTATCACATCTAATTTTAGGGTTCTTCGTTTGCAAGATATAGATTTTTCAAATGGGGGGGGGGTAAATTTTATCCTCCTACTATTTTTCATGAAAAAACAAAAAGATCTCAGGTTCAATTATCATTTTACACTTTTAACACCTTTTCCCCCCTGTAAAATCACTATTTTCTGTTATAGGTGTGAAATGATCTATCCAGGTAAAAGCCTATGTCATGACCAATTTTTTAAGCCATACACCTAATTTTACGGATCGTAGATTCCAAGATATCAATTTTTCAATTTGGGGCTAGTATTCACCCCCCCCCTGCTATTTTTTCATCAAAAACAAAAGATCTTGGGTTCATTTATAATTTTTAAGTGTTTAACACGTTTTCTTTCCCATAACATGACTATTTATTGTTTTAGGGGTGAAATGACCAATCGAGGTAAAAAGCCTATGTTATCACCTATTTTTTAAAGCTATCATGCCTAATTTTAGGGTTCTTAGTTTCAAAGATATTGATTTTTCAATTTAAGGGGTAGTTTCACCCCCCAAAGGGGGACGTCGCCCCGAGTCCTAGGACCCCTCATACAAGACCCTAGCATGATTAGTTTGCGAGATATTAACAAAAGTGTAGTTAGGCCCTTTTGACAAAAATGAATTATACATTCAAAAAACGGAGCGTCATCCCAAGGTCTAGAGTGCTGCCTATGGCAAAATCCCATCAGGGTTTCAGAAAATATTAACAAAACTGTAGTTAGGCCCTTTTGACAAAAGCCCACTCCAAGTGCGCATGCATACAAGAAAATTACTATTTCACCCCCGAGTAAGGGTAGTTTTTATTTGAGGGTGGATATACCCCATCCATAGAAAAGGGGAGTTCACCATGAGTCCTACAACACCCCATATGTTTAAATCCGATTATTGGTTAGCGAGATACTAGAAAGCGAATGACCTATTAGTTTTTTGGTTCTTAATAAATATTTAAAAAAATAAAAAAATTATAAGTAATCATTTATAAAGCCCGCTCTCTTACCAAAGCCCACTTCAAGTGTGCATGCATAAAAAAATACTATTTCACCCCCGGGTAAGGGTAGTTTTTCATGTCTTCTGCGTAGTATTCCTTCAATCTCATCCAAGCCTTGTCCATTTTATTTTCATAGATTAATGTTTGTTGAAATATCGAGACAGTATCGTCACCGATATTATAAGTCACTCTTGATATTCTCGTCTTCATTTTGTAGGTTACGTAACCCGCTGTATATTTAGCACTGCAGTATCACAACTTCTGTAATGTCCATAGTAAAGGGGAGTTCCATTCACCTAGCGACTTCAAATTTATGGTGCGGGTAGAGGGAGTAAATACCAACCATTGATCACAAAGAAACATTTTTCGTCAAGTTCACCGTTTCCAAAATTGTCAGCATTTTCCAAAATTAAGTTTTTTGGCCTACACACTTGAAACTTGCTGCCCACCTAGAGGGCATACCCACATTTCATTAGAGTCAAACAAACTTTTTTCCAAAATTCACCGTTTCCAAGATAATCAAAAATCCAAAACCAAGAATTTACAAATATTGTTTTTAAATACCAACGCACATTCGTAGCAAAGAGCATGTCATCCCAACCCCAACAATACCTCATTCGTTAAAATCCGACCATCTGTTCACCAATTTGCGCCAATGTTCGCGAGAAAGTAGGCCATAATTTTCCCCTCCTACACCCTTGAAACGTGCTGCCCACCTAGAGGGCATGAATACCTTTCATTAACGTCAAACAAACTTTTTCCAAAATTCGCCGTTTCCAAAATAGCGCCAATCCAAAAAACAAGAATTTTCAAATATTGTTTTTAAAATACCTACACACATTCTTAGCAAACAGCATGTCATCCCAATGCCAACAATACCTCATTTGCTAAAATCCAACCATCCATTCGCCAATTATCGCCGATGTTCGCGAGAAAGTAGGCTATCATTTTTTTCCCCTCCAACACCCTTGAAGCTTGCTGTCCGCCTAGAGGGCATAGCCACCTTACATTAACGTCAAACAAACTTTTTTCCAAAATTCACCGTTTCCAAAATAGCGGCAATCCAATAAACAAACATTAAAAAAAGGGAAAAAATACCAACACACATGCTTAATAAAGAGGACGTGATCCCAACGCCAACAACACCTCGTTCGTTAAAATCCGATCATTCGTTCGAGAGATATCGCCAAAGATTATATGAAAGTAGGGGAAGTCCTAGAACTCTCTGTACCCCACTACTCACCCACTTTCCTGGATGTTAGTTTCATCCTAGCATTCGCCTTACAGCTTCAAGATGTTTCACCTGACTGGACCGAGATGTTACACCAATCCGAAATGCATCTCTCCGTCTTCGATCTTCCTCGTTCGATTCCAGGATCAGGCCCTCCTCTCTAGTTCTTCTTCTCGTTCCGACCTCTTGCTCTTCCGTTCTTCATGTCTTCTGCGTAGTATTCCTTCAATCTCATCCAAGCCTTGTCCATTTTATTTTCATAGATTATTGTTTGTTGAAATATCGAGACAGTATCGTCACCGATATTATAAGTCACTCTTGATATTCTCGACTTCATTATGTAGGTTACGTAACCCGCTGTATATTTAGCACTGCAGTATCACAACTTCTGTAATGTTAGAAAATGTCCCTCTCAATCTCGATTGTAACAACATTTCCATAATCATACCGAAGAAATGGTAGTAGTAGAAATAATATCTGTTAACTTGTTCACGTTACCAATGATGCTCGAAACTTAAGCTCAATAACTGCACTCTGTGGCGTTGTGGCGATTATTGTTATTAAACATCGAATACTTTCTTCTCCCGACAGAAATATAACTAGTCTGTTCGTTTCTGTAATTTCACTCTACGAAATGTTCATATCACCGATTTTGAACTGTTCCTTCACAAAGTCTGACTACCTTTCCTTGCGTTCGCTCCTCGAACAAAATTACTTATTTCACGCATTTTCCTTCTCAATTCTGGTAATAATTTTCACTACATCTCGACACTTACACTGTGCAAAACTGTACTCGCACGTTTGCATTCAAGCAAATACATTTCGCGATGAGTCGCAATACTTTTTACCGATCACTGTAATGTTTCAAACAAAGCACGCACTGGGACACCGAGGTTCGTTACGTCTCACGAACAAGAAGCCGCGTTTCCCTCGCTCGTTTCCCCTTCTCCACTCACATTTGACGTCACCATGAAAATCCACGCGTGTCTTAGGCGGGATTCTTTCCAATCCTCTTTCTGCCTTATTGAAACATATTTCTCAAAAATGGTATCTCTGATAAATCTTCATTTATTAAACTTTAAATTCCCAATTCATAAAATATCTTAAAATAACTTGCAATTAGTTCATTTGATATATTGGTAATTAATTTCCATCGAATGTTCCTATTGGCCTCATTCCTGTGGATCAGGCAGGCTTCAGACCTAACCGAAACTGCTGTGATCAAGTACTTTCATTAATATCTTACATTGAGGCCGGATTCCAGCAAAAGCTTAAAACATCTGCTGTCTTTGTGGATCTCACTGCTGCCTTTGATACCGTATGGAAGGAAGGATTGATTTATAAATTACTCAGAGCTATACCCTGCAGAACAATTGCACAGCTTATCAACAACATGCTCAGTGACAGGAAATTTCAGGTCTGTTTAGGTGAAAAGAAAAACTCAGTGAGAAAACTGCATAATGGTTTGCCCCAGGGATCAGTTTTGTCGCCACTACTGTTTAATCTATACATCTCTGATCTTCCAGAAACAATATCCAGAAAGTTCTGCTATGTTGATGACTTGACCCTGGCCACACAACACAAGATCATTGAGAAAACTGAAGACATTTTGATTAAGGACTTATCCACCCTGACAGAATATTTCAGAAACTGGAGACTCAGACCCAGTACAGCCAAGACGGAGGTCTCTTGCTTCCATTTGAGTAACCGGCTTGCTAACTTCAAACTAAATATTACCTTTTCCAATAGAGTACTTAATCACAATAGGTTTCCTAAATATCTTGGTGTTACCTTGGATCGGACTTTATCCTTCAAGCAACATCTTTTGAACTTGTCGAAGAAACTGAAAATCCGAAACAATATTATTCAGAAGCTAACTGGTACTACTTGGGGATCTGCTGCGAACATCCTGCGCTCTTCAGCCTTAGCACTGGTTTTCTCTACTGCCGACTATTGTGCTCCAGTGTGGCTTAATAGCCCGTATACGAAGTATATTGACCCACAATTGAATACCAGCATGCGTCTTGTATCTGGCACCATCAGACCAACTCCAGTCCACTGGCTCCCACTGTTGTCTGGTATAATGCCACCTGACTTACGAAGATCCAGTGCTCTTGTTCGAGAGTACAACAAGATCTGCAAGAATCCTCTGCTACCTGTTCTAGGCGACATACCAGCTCTTAGTCTCCAAAGATTGAAATCACGACATCCACCTCTTTGTGATGCTGCTCTGAAGACATCCACCAACTTCGATGCTTTGGAGGAATGGAAAGGTCGCTGGAATAACTCCACTGACTTGCCCCTACATAACATCTTCAAAGGGGAAAAAATTGCTAACGGATTCCAACTACCGCGTGCAACTTGGTCCAGACTGAACAGGATCAGGACAGGTCATGGAAGGTGCAGGGATTCCCTCTATAAGTGGAACTTTGTACCATCTCCAGAATGTGATTGTGGAGCCCCTCGCCAGACCATTCCCCACATTTTAAGCGAGTGTCAACTACGGGCTTACCCAGGTAGACTGGAAGACTTTCTATCACCAACAGCGGAGGCACTGCAGTGGGTTCAAAAGTTGGACATTCAGCTATAACGCATAACACTAATGCCTGAAGTGAATCAATGTTTTTGTCATTGTGTGTATATTGTATATATTATGTATATAATTTCCTTGCCATACGCTAATAATAATAAATGGCCTCAGGAATGTCACGTGATATTCTCAGCTCACTACTAGATACAATGCGCGTGTTATCCACACCTTTTCTTGTTCTGCGAATTGCCTATCTTGGCCCGGATCAAACAAGATCGGCTTTCTGCCGTATTATATATTATTTTCCTTTAGTAATTTTCTGATGGGTTCGGCGTTTTACAGAGATAACGTCTCCTCACGACTTAGCGCTAGCCAGAGTTCGACTACCTAATCCAGCTACTATAAATTTACAAAACTTATGCTTTCTTTATGGAGATAATAATATTACTCAAACCACAAATTCGAGTAGAGTACCATGTTGAGGCTTCTGGAAAATGTTGACCAATATTTTCGTTTCACATCCCTCAGACGCAAAGCCCTCCGGCAGTTCAATGGTTTACATGGAATTTATACTATCTATATACTGGGTGTCATTTATGTACTTGAGTACCCTCAAGGGGCGTGTAGGGGATGGGTATAGGATCAATTTGAGATGGGGAACCTGGGGTCGGAATTGCCTCCTAACCCCAAAAACAGGTTTGTTTCAGGCCCTCCGCCCCTGTAAAGTAGGGAAGCGCGCAATATGTTACTCTGAGGTCAGGCACTCTTTCGCTGTCAACGGTCTTGATGCGACCACCGCTCAACGCTGCGTTAGCCGAGAGCTGCATTCCTCTTGCTAATTGATAGTTCCGTCGTCTTTAACTACTACACAAACACACGTAAATCGTTGATACTAATAATCAAAAGGCAATTAATTTACAGAATCAACGATAGTTTAAAAAAATCAGCACAGAATAAACACGCACTGTGACTACGCCCTCTCCTTCCCCTCTAAAAATTAAAGAAAAAGAAAAAAATGAAGCCATGGCACCCCAAGAGAAACGAACCAGGGACCCCCGTGGCACCGCGACTCGCCGCCATCCTCTCGGCTAACGCAGTGTTGAGCGGTGGTCGCGCCAAGACCGTTGACAGCGAAAGAGTGCCTGAATTCAGAATAACACATTGCGCGCTTCCCTACTGTACAGGGGCGGGGGCCTGAAACAAACCTGTTTTCTAGGGTTAGGAGGCCATTCCGACCCCAGATCCCCTATCTCAAATTGATCCTATACCCATCCCCTACACGCCCCTTGAGGGTACTCAAGCACATAAATGACACCCTGGATATATATATATATATATATATATATATATATATATATATATATTGTTTTATCCCTTGGATGGGGGTGGGAAAAACACGGTAGTGTAGATGTGCTAATTTTGAGAACTGCTTCCGAATGAGGGTAGTTTCCCGTGGTTAGGAGAGACTACTAGTGTAGTGTGTTGGTGTGAGTGCTTAATCTATTGGGGGCGTCCCTGCAAGATGCAATTACCTGCCAGGGGATGAACGTCTAAGTGCAGGCTGCTAATCTAGCCTGCCAATTAAGTAGAGTGAGCAATTCAGCAAATATGCCGAGTCAGTGACTCGGCACTCTGCAGTCGAGTCGCGTGCTCGAGTACAATAGAACCTGCCAATGCGATTACTGGCCTCTACGGTCAGGGGCAATTATGACTAAGGTCAGGTTGGGTATAAGGATGTAAAGATGAAGTGTAATTAGTGATAAACTTGTATGCTTACTGACCATGTGTTTATTGGCCAGTAAATGTGATGTGATGTCCCTGTTGGGGAGTTTGAACAAATATAAAATGTGGTACAATTTGTAAGGTGTACAGTAGTTCAGGGTAGGTGTTTTACAAAGATAAAGGACTCTGAGCACAACTAGATCTCACCTGGTGAAGAACTGGAACTCGTCGGGCAAGGCCGCTGGCCAAGAGCAGAACAGAACAGAACAGATGATGGGGCTACTCCGGGTCTAGGTTTTAAGGCCTCCCCCCTCTGCCTGGTCAGCATTTCCCCATAGTTGTCGCTCCATTTACCGTGTTTATGGTTATATTTCGTAAGCGCGGCCATCAGCAGTATGCCGGGCCCGCTCGTGTCTGAGGAAATGCATGAGGCTTATGGTCTGCCTATGCGGGTAGTTTTGGTAAAAGATGCCAGGGTGGGTCTCAGGGGGTACTGCCCCCGGGCTGTACAATATATATAAATATTTCATTTTGGTGTTTTCGGTAGCGCAGTTGGTAGAATGTGGAGCTTCTATGCCCATGTTCGCTGGTACAAACTTAGCTCAAGTCGTAGGATTTTTAAGAGCGTTAAAAGTCCCTCACTATGCCTTCCTTCGGACGGGAAGTCAAGCCGACGGGCCCATGTCAGAGATTCATGGCATGTATAAGAACCTTCCGCTAACTATGATTGTGTGAAGCTAAATTTGTAGGTGAGATTTGATTAACGCTTTATAAGATTCCAACGTTCGTCGCCTTGTGCTGGTTTTGGTAACATCCAGTAGCCAAGTTCACAGCTAGGTGTCATTGACGGTAGCATTTGGTATCAAAAGTAGGAACTACTTGAAAATGATCTTCTGCAGTCCTTGCCTGAATCACAGATAGCACACACTAATACTGCCATTACAATTACCACCGGTTTTCAGAGTCAGATATTACAAACACCTAAAGTACACGGGGCTACATGACCGCGTTCTCGCATCCCTAAACTGCAGTTTAGTGACTATCGAGATGGTTTTCTGTTTTAAAGTCGCTGCTGATATGGCATCTGCTATAGGAATGCCCCATTGTTTAGTGTTGAGGTGTGAGTTTGTGTCCGTGTGGTCTGCGCCTGACTAAGTAGTTGTAAGAAAATCAAGTAATTATTTGCATGGCGTGTCTTGAACTTGCGTAGGCTCATCTATTTAACATTTTTTATCGATGTTGTGATCGGCTCAAATGTATGTCTCCGACCCGGAGAAAGAGGGATACTCTTTGCTCTGATGTATTTTAGATTTATTATTTAAACCGTGTGTATTAGCTGGTTCCTGGGCTAGTTGCAAGTTATAACACCCAATTTAAAATATTAATAATAATTTCATTTCACTCACTTGCAAATACCAGCGGAATGGCAACTGACTAGTGGTGTAAATTTTGAAGGTGTTGAGGGAGGAATGTGCTGCGCCCGTCTCATTAACTCTCCTGTGGCTAACTGAGCACTGTTGACGATTTGGCTCATTCAGTAAGTGATTACCACTACGGGGGATGGATTACGCTGAAACCCAAGCATCGGGATGTGAACACCTCCAGTCGAACACGTTCCCAGAAAACATGTATACCAGGTCAAGCCATCAGCCATTCGAATACACATAGAAACAAAATTACTAGAACTAATCAATCCTTTAATCCACAACACAAGGATGAAAAGCATGACTGACAATGTTTTATTGTAAAGGCAACGTCATTTAATTATAAAAATATTTAATGACGTATCGTAATCCACACTTCAACATTACTAACGAACGAACGTTAATAGAGGCCATGTTTTTGGCACCTGGAATTAATTTACGAATACTTTTTACATAGTATTAACTTGCTGGATTGAAGTTCAGGATGAAAATTTGTAATACTACTTCGGAGAAAGGGGATTAAGTCATTGTGTTGAGAAAAGTGAACCTTTAAAAGAAAAGGTGCAAGCCAGAAAGTGGAACGCTCAGTTCAAGTAAATCAATCAAATGCACACAATCAGTGTAGCCTGAAGTTCTGCTATCCATTCATCCGTTATGTATTCAACAGTGAAGTATAATAACCCTTATGATCTCATGTGGCCTGTATATTCCAACTACCCAGAATGGTCATTCTATAGTGAATTAAATATGGAATAATTTGTGTCACTTGAATGTGTGGACAGATCGCTAGTTACTTGGTATTCATTTGCCCGTTTCAATGAATTAATCGTGATGTCCTCGTACAGCCTTTTTTTTAACGTAAATTTCTTGTTTATCTCGTCAAAGGAAAATAATATCAATGACATCATTCCTCTGTAATGGGTGATAGAAAGTAAAATTGAATGCTCGTTCTTGAGTTATAAAGCGGCACCCAATTACCATATAATTTTCTTCGAGAAGATGAAAGAACATATTGACTTTCAGGAAATAACAGCCGTATGTGAAAGGTATTAACCTTGCACCATGCACATTTTTTTTTTGAGCAGAAGACGGAATATCATGTTCATCCAGAATAACTGTTACTGCAAGATCTCGGTCATATAAAACAGCTTCGTGTGTATAATATGTACACGCTTTGCTCGTTCTGGGCTTCGCCCCCAAGCCCCCGGTACACTTGACCGACCGGGTGTTTTTAGGATCAGTAATGAGATAAAGTGTTTCAAACATATCATTCTGATTGTTTTCTTTGAATTTGTAAGTAAATAAAATAAAAAATAGATGAATATTCTGCATGCACATTTTCCTTTGATGTACGTTTTTAGTCGATTAGTGGAAGTCACCTATCAAAATAAGTTGAGTTAATGAGCTGAATGAAATTTTAGTTCGATTTTGTAATATTTTTCGATAAGTTTATAGTGTCTTCAGTGTACAAAGTTCCACACATTTGTTGCGTGTCAATTTATTTTAATTTATCCACATACCCTTAAGTCTTTTTTTCATTTTCTTTTGTCGTTTAGTTCTTTAGGTGGTTAGCAAATATCAATTGTCTTTCGGTTTCGATTATTATTAATACTCTTATTCACATTATTATTATTGTTATTGTTATTATCATTATCATCATTATTACACTACTCAGAAGGTGCCGTGCTGGTGCTGTAGTCACGCTGCTTGCTTCTCAAAAAAGGCTGACGGAGTTTAATTCCCAGCTATAGCATTTGTGTAGACTAGTTGCATTTTCACTCACCCAATTATTAATCAGAGGTAGGAAAGTGGGTTTATATATTGTAAAATAAACATCAGCTTCTATGTAGTAAAATTAAAATAACCTTTCTTAAATATTGAACACCTATCGTTTAACGTCTTCATACTATATTTGTATTTATAAATGGTACGCTAAAATTTCATCAAACTTGGTAGCAATTGTCATATCCACACTAAGTAATATTGCGGAAACTACCTATCATGTCATGATGAAGAGTTACAGTAACAAAACAAACTTTTAGTCATTCCATGTAATAATAAAAAATCAGTTAAAAAAACAGCAAATTTTCAAAGTTTATGCCGAGTCTTGTGCGAGGTTTCGCCAAGCAACTCCGAGATGGCTCGTCAGCGAGCTCTTGTTATCCATTTGCGCAACCCCATAGTCTGCGCCCTACCTAAATTCATATCTCGTGTACCTCCGGTACTTGACTGTGAGGGTTAAACGCTCAATCAGTCTTTCCCCTTCCTATAAAGGCTATAAAACGATTGTATATTTGATTTCAGGGCTAAGGAATTAAAACCCCAGCAACTTTTCTAGGTTTACGCCGTCTCTTGTACGGGATTTCATTGGCGTGAATGCCTAAATACCAACTTTTTTGAAATAAGTTTGCCAAATTCCTCAGTAAGAAAACTAAATAAACTAATGTGACAGCCGGTAGAATTCGACACATTCGTTTGCGAATATGGGTTGCTGATCATGGTAGACTGTATGATACTTCATCATTGAAGAGTAGAAACGCGCTCGGTTCCTCATATTTGAAGAAAACGTGATAGAAATGTTACTGCTGACAGTTACACTAATTAACTTTACACTAGTTAGATCTCTGCATCATCTTACGTAGCGAAATTAAATGCTATTCAGTCGGTCTACATGATTGAACCCACATTGTAATGGGTGTTATTCCTTAACCCCGAGACAAATTTTATGAGATTACATAATTCCCTGTCAAAAAATTTTTAGAGAAAGGAGATATGCCTCAGTGGTTGAGGTACTCCAAAGTTAAAATTCTCTAAAAAGGGAAAGGGAAGGGGAAGACAGAAGATCGCAACTCCTATCAAGCTATCACACTAGAGAACAACGGTTTCAAAGTGTTCACCAAAATCCTACGTAATAGATAGACCGAGTTGTTTGATACTTCTATTCCGGACTTTGAATTTGGCTATAGAAGGGGAAGATCAACTCTCCGTGCAGTAAGGAATTTATTGACTGACATAGATGATGTCTTAAGAAATGAAAAGGGATAACTCTTCGCAGTTTTCATAGACTATAATAAGGCTTTCAACTTACTGATTAAGGAAGTACTTATCAGAAAATTAGAGCGCATTATAGGACGGGAAATCTATGTTGCCATAATAATCAGTAATATAGTATCTGACACGAGAGGTCATTGATGATGGCATTAAAACATCCTGTGTCATAACCCAAACGAACAGTGCACTACTGGGTGGCCACATGTGTCCCGTATTTTTCAATATCGTAACAGCCAATGTGACAAGAATCACTCATGGGATGGATAAAAAAGGCATTGTATACTTGTATGCTGATGACATTGTCATAGGAGGAACAATCCTGAAAGACGTCGAAGATGCGATCGATGGACTGTTGGAATTGGCAATGGAAAATAAGTTTACAATCATAACCTAAAACACACACCAAATGACGTTCCGGAAGGGAGGAAGAAATGCATTACAAGACTAATTGTACCTAGAAGAAAACAAATTACCCATTAAGAATCAGTTCAAATATCTGGGCATTTGCTTTCAAACTGCTCAGACCACCTACTCTTTTCTCGTTAGATCCAAAACAATAGCAGGGATTAGAGCTATGAAAGAGATTCCAAAGCCCGAAGACCTATTCCTGACCACACCAATGGAAGTCATTCAAATGGAAATAATACCAGTTTGACTTACGGAATGGAACTTTTCTGGGATCAATTAAAAGTGAGTGTTCAAACTTTAGAGAATATAAAGGCCTCTTTCCTCAAGAGAACGCTTGGTGTATCGAAATTCACTTCATCGAGATTCGTATATGTGCTATCTATAGAAGACTATCTTATACAAGAGATCGGAAATAGAGTGTTTCTGTCATCGATGACCGCTTTCCTAGATACTATAAGAAGACGAGAACAAAATGAGCAGACATTTGGTGGTAATTTAAGCACTGACGCCAACAGGAATTGCCACTGCACCTTGACTATTTACGTGCAGAGACATGTTACCAGGTTTGCACGTCATGGTTTCCGTCATGCGGTCTGGACCAATACGAGATTTCATGAACCTTTTAATTCGCGTGGGTGTGAACTGTGTGATGTTCGGTGTGGCGAATACCACTTGCAATTTGGCAAAAAAAAAAGAGGTAAAAATCATTGTAAGACTATGCAAATCGAATCTATTATTATTTTATATACATACAAATGTAATTGTATACTTATGAGTAATTGTACGACATAAGTGATTTTTATATTATAATTTAAGTGGCTACTTGCCTAGATTGCTTCAATGGATATTTTCCATTGCCATTACTATCTTCCACAGGTCGGAGAACTTCCTTACACATTGTACCCTCGGAGCCTCACTTCTTCAAAATAGTAACAGGAACATGACGGACGGGAGTGACATGAGCGAACAAATCTCAACTGGTAACGGTCTAAAGCCCTTTTCATGTAGTACATGCGGAAAAAACTTCACAAGGAATGGAGATTTGAAAAGACACGTGCGCATTCATAGTGGTATAAAGCCATATTCATGTAGCATATGTGGATCAAACTTTGCCCATAAGGAAAATTTGAAAACACATGTGCTGATTCATAAAGGTGTAAAACCATATTCCTGTAGCACATGCGGAAGGAACTTTAGTAGGAATATAGCTTTGAAGAAACACATGCTTATTCATAGTGGTGTAAGGCCATATTCCTGTAACACATGCGCAAAGACCTTTGTAATGAATGGCGATTTGAAGAGACACATGCTCATTCATAATGCTGTAAAGCCTTATTCCTGTAGCACATGCTGCAAAAACTTTAAATATAGTGTAGATTTGAAGAGACACATGCTCATTCATAGTGGTGTAAAACCATATTCATGTAGCATATGTGCAAAAAACTTTACGGAGAAGGGAAATTTGAAGAATCATTTGCTGATTCATGGAGGTGTACGACCTTATTCCTGTAGCACATGTGGAAGAAACTTTACTAAGAATACAAATTTGAAGACACACATGCTCATCCATAGTGCTGTGAGGCCATATTCGTGTATCACATGCGCAAAGACCTTTACAAAGCATGGAGACTTGAAGCGACACATGCTCATTCATAGTGGTGTATAGCCATATTCATGTAGTGCATGCGGATAAAACTTGACTGAATTGAGGTCTGTACACGCAAATGGTTATTCATAGTGGAGTTGGTGCACATTCCTCTAGTTCCTGCAGAATGGACATCGAAACCGCATTTAAGAATACACATTTTAATACATTAAGGTGTTAAGCGTTAATCATGTAGTACATGCGTAGCATACTTTACAGAAAGAGACTTCTAGGGAAACACAATTTGTGCTTATCCATACTTCGTAAGGAACATGTGGAACAAACTTTAGCCTGAAGCGCTATATGCAGTTTGGCAAGTTTTCTTTCGGATAAGATGGTTGGAAATCCGCACTTGAGTAGAAAAATTGATAAAAACTTTACTATGAATCTATGTTTTGAGACACACATGCTTATTCCTAGCAGCTTACAGCCCCCTCAATGCAGTACATTTGGAGGTACTTGACTTGGAAAGGGTCTTTGAAGACACATCTCCTAATTCATAGTGGGCTGAAACAATGATCATTTATTACATCCGGACCAAACTTTACTCTGCCAAGTTCTTTCGATACATACATGCAAATTATAAGTGGGCAAATGTGCTTCCGTGTTGTTAATGCGGAGCTATATTTGCAGGGATAGGACCTTTGATGTCGCATGCTATTTCCTGAAGCCAAATTCATGCAACGTTTGCGGAATCTAAACTAGGAAAAGATCTTTAGAAAAACCCATGCGGAGATTACGTTAAAACGAAAACAAAATTTTAGACACTTGCTTATTGATTGGGGCTTGCAGCCGCATCTACACAGATTATGCCCAGCAAACGCTCCTGATGAAATATGTATGTCAAATGTATGTATTACATATGCAGTGACATTTACTCGCAAGTATCTCTTATGATTCGCTTGTTACTTAGTTGTCACAAGGCATATTCAAATAGTACACGCAGAGCAGATTTTACAGTGTGTACGGTTTAAAATTCACTGATTGGGAGACTCACAAAATGCCCCGTTCATCGTTGGAACAAGAGCAATATTCATGTGTTACTTGTGGTGAAGAGTACAAAGGCAGATTACAAAAAGCACATTTTAATTGATGGTGGCCAGATGTAAAATTCATGTTATGGAAAATAAATTCAAATTATAAGTAATGTGTTATTGCGGACAGAAGAAAATTCACGAAATACAAGCTGAGAAAGGTTTGTTAGAAAGCGGGGTATTCATTAAGCACATGTTAATTCTTAGAGGGTATGTTATAGCTCGTATGTATCCTTGTTGAAACATATCTTCATTCTTACTTTAAGTGATATAATATATCATATTGCAAAAGATTTTGTTCAAAAGATTGGTGTTATGAGACGTGTGTATCCTGAATGCTTGACATCTACATTCAAATCGGGGTTCTTAAAAGAGTATCTTAAGATATAGCCAATTCTATCGACAGCAGGCAAATGCCCTATTACTTGTGAATCACACAGTCAGTTTGCAGTGCATTTGAAATAGAATTAATGCAAGTTAGCAAGAACAATATGGGCACTTTCATGTGAAGCAGAAAGCACTAAAAGGGTTTGGGTGAATTGAAAACTCATATTTTAATACAGTTCGACCGGTAGCCAAATTTATGTAATATATTTGATTTGTCTTTCAGTATACCAGTCAGCTATAAGGTTAATCATCTATAGTGGCCAACAGTCATATTCATGTAATTAAGCGTAAACAAATTTACTTTGTGATGTACAGCATACTCTGGAATATCTAGTTTGCAGATTAACCTTGCACATTTTTGCCTAATAAAAACTGATTGAGAATACAGTATACATTAAAACAATATCTGTTTTTCAAACTGTACTGTAAATTGAATACGTTTGAATTTTTATTTGTACATTTTTGAAGTGTAGTCCCTTTATTTTGCGTACATATTTTTTTGCAGTGTAGTCCCGGTGGAGGAGAGTTATATTTAGTGAGTTTTTTGTGACATGTACACGTCTTCTTCCTCTGTCCATTCTTGTATTGTAATAGTGTAGTGTAAGTTTCATAAGGAGGTGGAGACAGGCTTGTTTCAAGGTTGCTAGAAGGTAAATGTTGTCTTCATGCCATTGACGGATCCGCTTGACTGGTCAACAACTGTTAACACGTCATACAGTAAGATGGCTTATCAGTGTATAGATTATATGGGACAAAGAGGGTTTGAATATGGTGACATTATTGCCGCACGCAAAATACGTCTCGAGGTGAGCAAGCAGAGAACTATTACAAACAGCACTATAATGTGGGTGACTCATCATAATAAATGTATTATAGTCTACTTTATAAGGAACTGTTTACTTAAAATAAATAATAAACAAATACTTTTGGACTTTCCACGTCATTCACCCCGGTCATTGTGCCGGATATTCGAGAGTTCTGTACTTGAGAAATAATGAGAATCCACTGATATTTCCATCGTAATGAAGGGAGAGAATTACGTATTGGCCTAAAATAAATGTTCGAAAATAGTGCCCAGCTTTCATTTGATAGAGAAGGTTTAAGAGACAACCTGTATATCCTTAGTCGCCGGAAGGCACATTGACATAATACATCAAGCATGGTATGAAAGGTTTCAAGCGAAGAGACATAGGGAGAGGATTTTTCACACATCCGAATGAAATATTCTTGTAATTTTACAGAGAGTGGAGGTAAGACATGATTCCGCATGTTATATTCCGAGAATGTTATAGTTAGTGGTATTTGTACATCAATCAGTCAATAGATGTTCTGCGAATGTTATAGAGAGGAGTATTCTTCACATCCATATGGCATGTATTGTAAATATTATAGGGAGAAGGGTTTGTACACATAAATCTGCTATGCTCCGGAGTTGTTATAGAAGAGAGGTTTGGTGCACATCCAAATGATATGTTCTGGGAATGTACACTAGTGTCCAAAAGTTAAGAATAAGTTATGAATAAGCAGGGCAACAGGAAATAGACCGCACATCGCACGACATATGCGCCTACCAACCTTACGTGTTCGCTCTGTATAGGAAAGAGTATTCCCTGCTTTGACTAGCGGTGTAACCTAAAGGTAAACACAGCCAGTGTCTGCGGCCCATATTCCCTCAGACGTGTTTGCCCTGTGTTTGTGTGCGCAACGTAGCCTCGTGGTGAATGTGACAACATAATAGCACACCGAAGCCATTTGGACCCCATTTTGAAGGGTAGAATTCTCGGCCACCAGGAAGCAGGCCAGACACACCGAAATCGCCGTATCCTTGAATGTGCCCTTAAGTGTCATTTCCAGGCTTTCGAGACGATTTCGAGACACAGTAGATGTACGTCGTAGGCCAGTATCAGGTCAACCAAGAGTAACCATTCCACAGCCGGACCGATTGTTTGTTTCTTAAGTATAGGGGCTGCGACAACGCGGTCATGTAGCCCAGTGTACTTTTGGGTGCGTGTGGAATCTGTCTGATAACCGGTATTAATTGTGATGACTGTATTAGTGTCGGCGGTGCTTGCAGCCATCTCAGGGTTTGCTGTTTCCCGGCAAACAGTGGACCGGAGTCTCAGAACAGCCTGGTTGTTTGCCAGACGTTCCGTGGTGCGCGTCCCGCTCATTCAAACACAGAGACGGGCCAATTTACTGTGGAGCTGTCAACGTCGAAACTGGACTATGAATGAATGGAGGCGTGTACTCTCATTTGCAGAACGATTCCCTTCGCACATTAATCTGGAGAGAACCGGGTAGTCGGTACAACCGCAGGAGCATCGTGGAACGGGACCAGTGGTGGAGGTGGCATCATGGTGTTGGGCGGCATCATGTTGAATGGGCGTACGGTCCTACATATCTTCATGGGTGGTCCGAGGATCACTGTGAATGCTCAGAGATACAGGGATGAGGTACTGAGACTACATGTTCGACTCTTCAGAGGTGGGATTGGTCCAGACGTCCTCTTAATTGACGATAATGCCCGACCGCACCACGCTGCTCTGGTGGATGAATTTCTGCCTGAGGAAGACATTCATCGCATGGACTGGCCAGCAAGTTTTGCGGATCTCAATCCTATGGGGCATGCCTGGTATGCATTGGGCAGGCGAATTGCATCCCGTCAGCCTCCACCAAGGACCCTCCAAGACCGTTGCATTCCCTTTCGGAGGAATGGGATCGACTGCCTCAAAAACTCTTGGACCATCTGATTGACGTCGCCGCGAAGCATGTGTGGTGGTTAGGGGTAACCATGCACCCTATTAACAGCATATGTTGTTGTGGAAAATATTGCCAAGTTTTGTTAGTTTTTGTCAAAGGTGTACCTTTGCTATCAGAACCTTTCTGACAGTATAGATGTTTCAATTGAGCAAGAAATAAATACAATACATTTCCAAACCATGCTTCCCCCAGCAAAGACCTTTATTTTATCTTGTGAAAAACCATTCCAAGACAATTTAAAAGAAATACATCTATGTATAACAAAATTTTTACCATCACCAGTTATGTTAGACACAGGAATTTTTAGAAAATTATTTTATAGCATCATCAATTTTAATCATATTTTGTTACGGATCTGTTTTTTTAATACTTGTTATGATTTTTTTTATTACTTCACCAGAAAATCCAAGGTAAATATTGATCAACTTTGCTCGTAATTAATTCAGTTTTAATTTATTTTGATGGTAATTACTGAAGAGAGCCACAATGTGGCTGAAATTCGTATAATCTATTCTATTTTTATTTATCGACTCATGTGGATTAAATTTTAAAAATCTCACGTTATTTTACTTTTTATTATATTAGCAATAAGCAAATCTTCTAAATATGATTATTTCCTTATCATTTCGTTCCAAGCATTGTAAAAGTCAGCTGACCAAAACACCTTTAAAAATAAATGAATATGATTATTTCCTCAGAAACAAATCTTTAAATCAGCACTATTGTATATTAATATCTCTGCAACATAATGTTTTAAACTCTAGCACTAGAATGGAGAGCAGATTTGAAATGTGAGAAAGCTCTAACCTGCTGATAGCCTAATGACATTCCAAATGTGCCGTTACTCCCAAGGGTTCTTTGATATTAGTTTAAAGACACTCCAGGTTTGTGGATACCTTATACATAGTGTCAGGGGAACCATGTTCTTACAATATGGTTGCAACCGAGCAGCTATAATTGAAATATATTAACTTAAAACACGCCAGGTGTGTTAATACTCCTAATAGGAACCATAAGCTCACAGTTTGAGAGGGTGCTTATCAGTTCTAGACTGAATTATTTTAGCATAAAGACACTCCAGGTGTGTCAATATCCTTAGGGGGACCCATCTGCGCACAGTATGGATAGGTACCTAGGAGCCCTAAACTAAATAATACTGGCCTAAAGGCACTCCATTGTATCAATAACTCCAGGAAGAACAATCTGCTAACAGCGCGGGTGACTAGGAGCACTAACCTGAATGATATTAGCTTAAATACACTCCAGGTTCATCAATACCTTATTATTAGTGTAAGGTATACAGTATGGTGGGTACCTAGGAGATAAAAACAGAATGACATTAGCTTAAAGACACTACGATACGTCAATACCTATAAGAGAAACCGTCTGATATCATTCCGGGTAGGTACCTAGGAGATACAAACTGAATGATATTACCTTAATTACATTCCAGATGGGTCGATACCTTCAGAGGAACGTAGGCTGCATAGGGTGGGTACATAGGAGCTCTTAACTTCACGCACTGAGCATAAAGCAATCCAGTGTGTTTATTCCTCTAAGAAGAACCATCTGTTTACCGTATACGTGGATGCATAGGATCAGTATGTTGAATGATATTAGCTTAATGACACCCCAATTGTATCAATACGTCAAACAGAAACCATCTTTGCACAGTCTGGGTGGGTACCTATGAGATCTAATCTGAATGATATTAGCTCAAAGGCATTATTGGTTTGTCTATACCTCAAATGTAGTGTGAGGGAATCATCCACTTACAGTACGGTTGGAAACACTCCTGGTGTGTCAATAAGAGGACCCATCCGCTCACAGTCTGGGTTGGTAATTAGGAACTCTAAATTCTAAGATATTAGCTAATTGACGCTGCTGATTGTGTCAATTCCGATGCTGACAGTCGGGGTGGTTACCTATGAGCACTGAACTTTTGTTTTAACTGCTAGTTCATCCTGGTGAACAAAACAAGTACTTTCTTCAGGTATAGAATATTGTGTATAATAAATAAATAAATAAATATAATAAAGCAGCCAATTACCCTAATACCATTGTATTTTATTTTTGTTATGTTTCCGAGATATTCGGAGTGTCCATGCTGTGTTACAGTGGACGTTATTCGGGACGCTCAAGCTCTCCGAATCCATTAGGAGAAGTTTGCATTCCGAAAAGTCAGTTCCATATGTTAAATTTATAGAAAGACGCCTGTTAATACATGGAATCAATACAAATCATTGGATTCATCGTCAGCTTAAATGTAAGGAAGTGCACTCTTATTACAAAGCTTATTAATAAATTCTCAAAATTCGATAATCATGAGTTTATATAACATCCAATAAAAAGAATACAAGAAAGACTTATGGATTAATAAAATATCTAAAAGTTTTAATTACTGGTGTAAATTTAAAGTAAACGGATCTACTGTACCCATATGATGAGAACAGTGGTCGAACCTATGATATTTTAGGTCATGTAAAGGAAGAATATTCATAAGACTTTGACGTTAATACAAGCCGGCAGTGAGCCAAGATGTTGAAACTGAAGCATGACTCAAGGCGATAGGGGTCCGTTATCTAAGTTTTGGATGCAAGCCGTGTCTGACTCATAAGCACACGTATGCATAGGAAAGTTCTAATCTTGTAGGCAGCTCGGGGATCTACCGCCGGAGCCAAGTCAGCGGTTTATTGGCAACGTTGTGTTGCAGCCCAACACTGAAATTTTGTGAAATAACCTATTTTCCTAGAAACCACGAAAAGTTATTGGCACTCTAATCAGAATAACTCTGGGAGTTAGGAATTTAGAGAATATAAAAATCTTTAATAAATGCACAGGAGAAAAGTGTCGATCTAAGCCATACGCCATTGTGGGAGGGACAAGCCCGTGTCTTGGAGTAGGAGGCAAAAAGAAGTACACCCACACACTGCAGGAGGTCTTTTAATTTTTTAATAAAAATCTCCGTGATCAATTTTTGGAAAACAAAGTGGAAATGTAACGTTTAGATCATGAGGAGTAAATATGTAATTTTTCTACAGACGTACGACGACTGGTTCAAAAGTTAATTTTGAGAAGGACAGCATATTGATCTTTTATGTGAGTTATGAATAAATAGCGAGGCTTAGAGTCACCAAGTATTCAGTCTTTGGTGTCCGCTGTGGCGGGACACGCTGGATCAACAATTACTCAGTATTCAGTCCTAGCGAGCGCAGAGGCGCGTCGTGCTGGATCATTTATTATTCAGTCTACCACGGACCGCGATGGGAAGTCATGCTGATTCACCAGTACGAATCGATATTACGCCATGATATGAAGTTGGACCCGATCAAGGGCCAAAGTAGCATTATTCAGTCTTAAGCAAGCCTGAGGGCGTTGCGCTGTTTCACCAAGTATTCAGTCTACAGTACCCTCCGAGGAGGTGACGCTGGATCGCATCGCCAGTCTGCAATATATGCGCTGTTCGCCAAAAGTACTAAGACTTCAGTCAGTCAGTCCAGGCGGGACTTGACTATACGTAACCAGTACAGTACATCGAACATGGGAACCTCAAGGGAGGGCCATGTAGATTCAAGCAAGTTATAAGTCTTCGAAATCGCCAGTACGCTAGTTCGAGACCACGCAAAGTCGCAGAAAACAGACGGAACTCCACAAACATAAAAGTTGTGAGTATAATACGGACAGTGCGCTACAAAGTGAAAGTTAGTTCCGGTCAAACCGCAACACGAGAACTAGAACCAGTATCGCTAGTGTTAGCACAGAATAGAATCTCCTGGTCTTTGAAGGAAAGCCATTGTGATTGTAAGCCGTGTAGCGAAAGTGAAATAACGTACGCGTTCAAGTATAGATAATACGCGCAGTAAGAGTGAAAGTAACGAACATTGTTATACAAACATTTCGAACATTGTTGAAATCAGAAACAGTTTGATCATTATAAATTTTCACAACCAGACGTTGTTGAAAAAAAAGCCAGGTTAAGTTAATAAACCGGTGTGTTTAAACCGTGGAAAGCGACAGAACTTTGATTCGCGACCTAGGGTCAGATCCAGAAGTCATCGCAGGGCAGATCGTACAGCTAGAACTAGGGGAGAAGGCGTCATCTAGGAACGAGTCGGAAGTCACCGCAAGCGTCCTGAGATACGACAAAGACAATTACATAACGTGTTATCGGCTGTAAATAATATAAGTGAGAATAGGACAAAGCCCAAAGGGTTAACACGTGTGAAGTGTTATATAGTGAATAAGTAAATAGATATAGGTGTGAAGTGTAATTAAGCAATTATGTAAAGGGCTATATATATTTTTTGTGTTAAAGTGTACCAAAATATTGCGAATATAATGTGTCATTGTGTAAAAATGTGTAGTCAAGTGAAATTTACCAGTGTTATGGGAAGATTGGTCATGGTATACCATGTTGTTCGTATGATGTGCTAAAAGTTACGGCAATATGGGCGAAATCTTTCGTATCGGAGATCCATGGCTGCCGGATGGTGGGTGAGTACCCATGATTTGATATTATATTGAACCATTGTGCGGCCATATTTGAAATGTACCATTGTGAAATATTATGTGCAAGGATGATGACCTGTATTTCCGCATATCAGACGGATACACTACTTACCAAAAGTACAACGATAATTCCGTTAAAACATATACGGTAATAAAGTAGAGAATGCAAGAATGCGCACATTCGTGCAAAAGAGGGAGGGGGAGTATTAGGGCTTTGCCCTACAGACATTATCTTCACTATAATTATGCTCGTAATGTTTGAGTTCTTTCCGGACACGACAGAATATGGTATCTTTCACACGCTCTCTTGCACAACACACATACACAATTTCCGTGTGGTGAGTGAAAGGGTGTATTACTGCAGACCTTGTCCAATGCACAGCCATTCTCGTTACTAGGTGTCTCAACTCGTAGTTCCCTTGCGTTCTGAGGTCTGATGTCATCGCTTCGGTACTGGAAAACTCAGTCCAGATGTTTATTTCCTTCTGTTTGCACTTCTGTAAAAAACACTGTACTCGCGCTGGTAGATGGCAGTAGATACTGGGTTCTTAAATCTTCCACCAGAAGGGACTGGCTAGTGAGTTCATAGACCAGTCTCAATGGGGTTGATGGTGACAGAAATAGTGCGCGTTCTATGTAAGTCGCATTGACTTTCTCCATTAGAGTTATGTTCCTTTCCGTGAGGTGTGTCCATTTGAGTTCTATTCCATAACTCAGTTGTGGTGAATTTCATTCTAAAAAGGGCGAAAGCTGTGGTCAGTGACAGTTTACTCACTCTCTTTATATCACTTATGGATACTATAGCACCCCTAGATTTCTCCTTCACATGCTTTGAGAAAAAAAAATCACCAAGGTAGCAAAAGTGACTAACCATTGATCAAGTGGTTCCATTCAGACAGATGATATCTGCCGGGCTTAATAGATTCCCCTGCAATACGCCGATGGTTTGTCTTATGGGATTGGAAGTAGCCAGATAGTCATTCACTTCTATGTAGGCTAATTTGAGAATAGGATATGTTTTATTAGCGCTGTGATATAATACATCGGTCCTAAGTTATCTGCTAGCTTATGAAACATATTTTGACGGTCTAGTAGGTTAATCATTCTCTCTTTCTTTTGTTTGAGTGCCTCGTGGGCATCGTTTAGTAATCATAGGACAGCCTGGATGGTTGACCGTCCCTGTCTGAAATCAAATTGTTCATCCGGTATCATGTTGTTAGCTAACACGGTTAATCTTTTTGTAGTAGTTTTCATAACACCATAAACGCGGAACATTCTAAGGCGATTCTCCTATGAGCATTCATATCACCCTTGCCGCCTTTTCCTTTATATAATACTTTCATAAAGGAAGATCTCCATCTAACTGGAATACTGCCTGCTGAATTGTATTTGTTGAAAAGCCTTGTCCACGCTTCTGTGGGTATGTGTAGAGAAGCCTTGGGATGTTCATTGACAATATTATCGGGAGCCATTGCTTTGTTACTTTTTTCAAGCGTATGGCTTCCGTCACTACCACTAATCTGGATTGCTGAGTGTGGATCGTGGTTTCTAACCGCGTATCTGTACTTATGTCCATCTGTGATAGGAGACCCCCGGGAGTGGTCTCCCCTCTTTTGATTGGGTGTATATATTGGAAGACGTAGAATTCTTCATTTTGGAACCTCTAAGGGGGCGTTCTCTGCGTCCCGTGAAAGCCTGGCTTCCTCCTAGTCCATATATAGGTTTCTGGTTTCTTTGGATTATGGAGTTGAGTGCTTTTCAGTCGGTCAACACGAATGTACCCAAAAGAGGTGGGTTATGCCCAAATCCTGAAATAAATTACATGAGATTAATAAAACACTAGGATGACCAGTTTCGATCGTCAAGCGATCATCATCAGATCCATTACACTAAGGCTATAAAATCTATGTTTGAAATTCAGGTGAAAATATTTACAATATGTAGAATTATTTAGTTGCAGTATTGGTACGGCAACTGTCAGTGTATGCTAAATGCAGTATATATGATGTTAGGTGAAATGCTAAATGGTGATAGCTATCCGGAGTTTGTACTTTGGAGAGATTATATGGTTGTAAACTTTGGTTAAACTATAAAATTGTAGGCTAACTACTTATCTGATTGTCTTCCTTACTACAGCTACTCGCAGTTTTCGTGCTCACTGGAACTCACTGTGCGGTCGACTTTGGTGGTTATCTGAACGACTGGTTTTTCCCTGCCTTCTCCCCCCTGCCCATACGTGCTGTGGGGAGTGATAGCGATGTGTTTATGTGAGGTGTTGCCAACCTAGATAAGATGTATGTTATTGAATGAGGTGGGTCTACAACTATTAAAGACCGTGGATTAGCCCTCGCCACGCGTGGACCATAAGCCATTCGAACTAAGCGTTGACGGTCCTATGAGGACGTCCCGGCACCTTTAATACTTCCGCGAATATGGGCCTTGGTTTATTGCAGAAGAAAAGTACATCGTACACCTGATCCAGATAACATTTACCTATTAAGAAACCCCTAATTTCCTCCCTTTTTTATCTAGCTTGTCTGTGTCGCTAAATTGTGTCTTGTTTCCGACAGGGTGTGTTTTTTAGTAGCGTGAAGAGGGGTGAGCTCTCCATGATCGTGTGTTCATTTAGATTGTTGGGATTGTTTCGTTTGGCGAGGTGTATCTCGATTGCTTCCTTTATGCCAAGAGCTCTGCCTTTCGATTCGTGATGGATTATTTTAAGGTCCGACTCTATGTTGGTAAAGCTGTGCCCCGCGTCACACATATGTTCGCACACGGCTGAATGTGTTCCGTATCTTATCGCATTCCTATGTTCATTATAACGTGCGTCTACTCGTCTTCCACTCTGCCCGATGTAATTAGCTTGACAACCGGTGTCTTGGCACGTTATAGAATATACCCCTGACCTTGAATACGGGTCACGTTTATTTAGATTACTATTTAGGAGGTGTCTAGCGGTTGTGTTTTTCGTCATGAAAGCTATCTTTATGCCTTGCTTTTTGAATAGGTTAGTGATTTTATATCTATTCCCATTCACATAGTTGAACCGCGCAAATTTGTTCTCATTACTGTCCGGTTTGGGAATCGTTTTATCTTTATTTTTATGTTTGGCTATAATTTGGTTTATTTTGCTTGGCGGGAAGTTGTTTTCCTTTGCTATTTGCTTAATAGTTCTTATTTCCTTATTATAGTTGTCTTTTGACATGGGTATGTTTAAAGCCCTGTGTACCATTGAATTGAAACCCGCTAGTTTGTGCGTACTGGGTTGATTAGACTGATCGTCGATTGCATGCGAGGTTTGTGTTGCTTTCCGGAATATATTTGCCATATTTCTCGGGTCGTTAATCTTTATTTTTTCTGATAAAAGTTTCCTTGATGATTTTGTGCTGCGTTATGGGGCTGAGCTCCAAGCGGTATCTTTGATGAAGGACGCGATGAATGGTAGGTGTTTCGTTAATAATACAGCATTAGCTATGTTCCTCTCTGTTAGTTGTAGTCTCTTCAAATTTGTGAAAATTAGATCATTTGTGCTGCTGCCATTATGGTAGAAGTATGTTTTATCGCATTTATTATTTATTAAAGACAGACCTTCCTCTTCTGAATATGAAAAAACAGCATATGCCTTTTCTTGTATTATATCAATGTGGCAACCCAGATCGCCAGATATTATTACATTCTCCTCTTTATTTATCTTGTTTATGGCCAGGCTCACTTCGGTAATATTATATTTTAATTCTAGCTCTGGTTGGAAATATGCGGCCACCATGACATTGGATTTGGTCTATGCAGCCAGAATGTTGTCTGTATCGTCAATGATGCGAAAGGGACATAACCAAGGTTTTAGAGGTGTGGTTATTCCTCCTTTGGGTCTTCCTAATTGTGCTTGTGAAGTGAAGGAATGTATTGTGTAATGGTTGGGAGAATACTAATCTTTGGTAAGGAAAGTCTCTGTTAAAACAATCGGCTAAATTATTAGTATTTGGAAAGCCGTGACTAGGTCTTCGGCGTTCCAATTCATTATCGCTAGGCGTCTCCTATGCTTTAAGTGTAACTCCCTCATCGCTTGATCTTCGAAATCGAAATCTACAGAATTAGTTTTCTCCAAATGCGGGAAGCGGAAACCAACTGTGAAGGCTTTGGTTCTTTCTCTAGTTACAATCTCTTCGACATCTATGTCACCATGTATTCCATTTTTCTCAAGCTATTTCTTGAGTGTTGTGACAGTAGTGACGTACTTAAATCTTCCTACGAAAAGCCACGCCGTTTTCTCTATGGCTTGAAGTTCCACATCTTCCTTTGTACTGCGCCCGAATTCTCCAATCACCACCTATATCCGCTGAGATGTAAAGGATTGCAGATACCCAGCTCAAATAACTTACCGTTCCCGGCTAGGTGAAGAATTAGTATATTCGTGGTCCATACAGAGTATAAAATAGTACTACCAAACTAGTTACAAACTTTAACTATTATTTAAGTTCATAGCAAATCGAGAAACTCGTATCTCGAGAGGTGATATGGTCAAAACTATAGTGGGCTCCAGTATCTAACTAGTAGTACCATTTTATATTGATTATCAGCGGTCAGTTAAGATAAAATACGGACAAGCATACTAATAAGTGCTTGTTAAATTTATTTACTTGGGCAATACAGCTTATGTCCCTCACACACATAAATTAAAATTGTGTCCTATTTGACACCTCATATAAAACGTTAAAAAAAATTGACCGACTTCTCTTTTCTGCAAATAATATTGGAAGAATTCGGCACTCCAATTAAGCCCTCATTCTCTCCTTGTAGAATGATGCAAAAATCTTGCATGTCAAACACAAATTTAGATATTGAACTACATTTTAAACAATGTGTAGATTCTCTGAACTAAAACCAAAACATTATGAAATATGAAACGACGGTGGTTTCAGACATTTCCCTATTTTATGCAATGCGTTTCATTAACGTGAACCGTAGTTCCAAATCTAAATTAATTAATGATGAAAATATTTAAATGTTCGCATTTTACAAAAAATTACAAAGTTGTGATCAGCACAAACTTTTACTCCTCCTAACATTAAATCTCAAAATCTTCTTAATCTCTTCACTATTTCTATGAATATATCATTTTATTCTTTATCACCATTACCTAATGTGATTTGAAGTATTAACATACTTGTCATATCAAAAAGAACAAAAGTGACGAACGTTGAAGTTAATCACAGTTCAAAAATTTTACACTATTCTTTGAATAACTTCCGATATTGGTGAACTTCATTGCAAGAGACTCAGTTACAAATTCATTAACATTGACTTTAATTCAGGTGCGTGGCATATTACCTCACTCCACACCTCTGTTCTCAAATTTCCACAAATAATTAACTAACATTTCCAACTTCCTGTACAGAATCTTGCCTCACTGCAATAAACAACTTCACACTCTCTCCTTGTGAACAAATCTAGGAAACATCTCCTATAAGCTTCCTTTATAACCAAAACGTAAACTTTATTTACGCCAAATTTGCACGGAATCTCAAATACTAAAATCATCCCATTGCAATCTACATTAATGCAAAAAAGAATCAGTGACCGTATTTCATATTCACCCAACTGAGAATATTTTTTACGTCACAATACAACAATTCTTCAACTACTTCTGATACATTTACTTCCTCGTGCTTTCTATATTCCTACATTCACAAACTTTAAATAATTCTGTACAACATTCTTAAACACCCTGTAGCTTTCGTTTATTTTCATTAACTCAAACATTAAATTTCATTGTAGTATTAACGTAACTTTCTGAGTATAGTCTGCAAGAATTCATATTTAAATACAAATACAAACATGTCCTCCCTTTCGTAGTCTCAAAATTATGAATATAATTCATTTAAGTCCATCCTGACTTATTTCTGACACTCGGTAGACTTACAATGTGTCTCCTTGTCATTTTCTTCGATATTTCATTACATATTCTCTTTACAACGAACTTTCTAAGTTCTCCTCATAAAAGATTTAATTACAAAATTTATTTGGATATAATAACGCTCTAGTCATTAATCTTTACCTTTATTAATGTTCTTTCAACATCATTGCAACTGGTTATTTTCTTCCAATACTCAAAATAACGAGTATTAATTCAGTATAGTTCTCAATAACTATCTGCATTAATAAAGTAGTTATGACGTTATATTATTAATCATGTCATATCAATTACAAAGAATTAATTTTACATAGTATATCTGACGTAGTGTAATACAGCATTTATTACACGAATTAATATTTAATATTTTCGAAGCCTGTTGTAACATTCTAAGCTTTCGAAACTTTCGCAAAGTTTCACAAACATTTGAAACATACTGTACTTCAACTATCGACGCATTCCACACTTCTTATAAAACAGATTTATTCCGAATCGCAAGTTTTGAATAAGTAATGTACAATTTAATTTTACATGTCAAAAACGAAAACTCGCTGACGAAAAGATTAATCTGACTGAAATTTATAAGAAAATGGCAATACAATGACGTGAGTTAATAATAAAATCTACCCAAAATATATTACAGCTTAAAGAAAAAAAATATGTTGGTCAACCACTGAATTATACACTGAACATTGCTATCTACAAAATGAAACAAAGAAAACACTTTCTACCTTAAATGATGAGAAGATTCGGCTTTGCCTGATGGCTCCGATCAATCTGGATTTTCCAGCGCTCCATGTAGACAGCTGATCGGCAAGGCCATATGTGCCAGCCTGCACGTGGCTATGCTGTAAGAGCGGGATCGAGGTCACGGCTCTAGGACATTTACCCCAGTTGATCGCCCCGCTTCCGCTCGAAACACGGCTCTCCAACACTCCGCTGGTCGTTCGGATCCTCTTCTGACATGACACTGTCTAAATGCGCGAGCTGTTCTCCTCAATAAATCTGCTTCCATAGTTAGAGTTCTCTGAGAATTCCTGGATGAATGTGGAATCTCATTGTAGCGTAGCATATTCTGTGTGTCGTGGACATAAACTGCCACGAAATCCATTAGATGTAGTCATTCTGTATTTCTTACTATTCATTGATGCAAACTAACTTCCCTCCATGGTGAAATTAGAACATATCTACACCTTGACTAACAGTAATACAAGTGCATCTTCCCCTTCGACTGACTTGTAATAGCATCTTGAATACTTTCGAAGAATAGTCGTAGTATATGTAGTATATCGTTTCGTATATGCGTAGTATTACTGTGGAAATAGTAGCTGTAATCTGTGAGTATATCTGCTGTAGACTCGTAGTTATAAGTCGCGTTGTATGCATGACGTGTTCTGCAGTAGAATCGTGCTTGTTAAAAGTGCTCCGTTTCAAGCTAGTTATTTCACTGTTCTGTAGCACTCTGCTTCACCGAGCCTCTAACTTGCTTGGCCCGTGGAGATGGGTCTCCTCGTGGTCAAGGCCTCGTGGCTCCTCACTTCTCCTGACAATACTATGCGTTTTCAATATCGCAGTAAACTTTCTAGTTCTGGTCTGAACTTCCCGTTGTAGATAGAGAATGAATCTTACTCCGCTCATCTCCCCGCGTCTAGGTATCGCCTTGCTCCCCTCTCCGGGATCATGACGCTTGCCCAAGACTTCCCTTCCTCTCTTATCTTGACACGCCCGGTTCATTCTCCCCTAGAGCTGATGACGACACCGCTTAGAACCGGAAATCGAACTCCATGTTCTTAATGTCATGAACCTGCCTTCTTATAAAAGATTTTCTCTCTTTGTTTAAACAATTCAGAGCATTCCGATTCCATTCTGACCTTCAATAAATGTTCATTCCTGCTTCTAAAGCTGATAATATATTTTCTTTTTACATTATAAAATGCATTGATATACAATCTTCTACTTTCATAGAGATTGTATTTTCACGCTTATAAAAGTCATGCGACCCATTTCCAATCTCGGCTAAGGCATAACCATAGCCTTAAATAAATTCGGGTGCAGTACCAACTACTGATGCCTCCTTGGGCTGTTGGAAATTTTTGTTCCTAGTTGTTCTGGATGCCACGTCTGAGAAGAGGCGAGTATTCTCAGTAGAGTTGATGAGAACATACCCTATATCAATATAAAGTCTTGCCTCAGTTGTGGTAAATCCCTGCTAGTACCTAGGGAGAGCCTTTCTGTATTAGATCGTGCTGTCAAATCGTCATTATTGACGGCAGTGCGATTTTCTTCTGGTTCTTCTGTATACAACTTCTGAGAAAAGGAGATCATAGATCGATTAAAAGCTTCTTTCAATGGCATTAACATAGCAATATAAACGTATGGTAAGTGAAGCTCCCTTATTAGTCAATTACGTTGTCAAACACGATTTTGTAAACAAAGGCCGTCAAAGCCAGAAGCAGAAGAAGTACAGAATTCAGTGAGGTATGAACATACCATAAAGGAGCCTGTCTCCCTTAGATTTAGATGTAACAATGTTAAGTACCGAGGGCCAGGGGCACGACGTATCGGGAAGCGTTCTGTGTACAACCAGCGAGCTTCATGACGGTTTCCTAGCGCCAACCCATACATGAGATGCATATCGGCGCATTCTTCATTATGAAGAACCGGCCGCCATGGCGAATGTGACACTTCCAAACTGTGGAGTGGAACTGACCTGTGTATCGGGTCTGAAGTAAACCCCACAGAATGTGCCGTGCGACCTGCAGCGGCAGCCGTTTGTTTACATCCAAGGCACGGTGGAAACGCCACCGTGTCCCAGCTGACCAAGTGATCCAATGAGGCGCCAGTAGTGGTTTTGCGAGAGTTCTAAATCCTCCACCTCCACACCCTCCACACAAGATGGCGACAGCCCGATAACTCCCGAACCCGTGGTCGGATTTTGACGAATGAGGTGTCATTGAACTCGGGCTGATACCCCCTTTCCTATGGACAACATATTTCAACCCCTAAAATAAAACCTACCCCTACTAGGGGGTGAAATTGTATTTTTTTAGAGAATATCTCTTTCCAATTGCAACATGTGAGAGTTTGAATGCTAATATGGAATGAAAAGTTGTTCTACACAAGAGATATGTGTGCGGTGGATAGCCACTATGAATTAACATGCTTGTGTTTTGTTTTTTTACGCATGCCCACTCATGGCTTTTGAAGAGGGTGGGGGAGTGGTTCCCTGAGGATGAGTCCTTGTTGACAGGTCATTGTTGACAAGTCATTGTTGACGGGTCCCTGTGGGCTGGTCATTGTTGATGAGTCCTTGTGGACGAGTCCTTGTGGATGAGTCCCTTTGGACTGATCCCTTTGGACCGGTCCCTTTGGCCTGGTCCCTATGGACTGGCTCATGAATTTATTTAAATTATGTCAAAGGGTCTAACTACATTTTACGTGTAAAGCAGTGTGTTGAACTGACGTTGTTCACCAACCCCCACTAGTATAATGTGATAACGATATGAAAGTAAAGTGACGAAATACATGTGCACATACAAGGGACCTAACTTAGTGGATGTATGTGTTCTAACGAGTCATTTGTAGTTGAAAGAGAATAATACATGTTCTTAAGATGTTAAAACTGATGAGATGGTATGTGCAGTAAGACGTCTTGTTATATTTCCTGTGTCATATTACAGACATGGCAGAGAGCGCACAGATCTGTTGCTATTACTAACGCTGAAGTAATTTGAAACTGCAAGTGTTCATTAAGACAATGGGTGATGATCATGCAAAGTTAGCAGTTATTGGATATTACACAGGTGTTCCTTCCGGTGTCATGTTGCTGACATTGCAGAGAGCGCACACTGCTGTTGCTATGACTGACGCTGCAGTAATTTGAAACCTCAGGTGTTGATCAAGACAATGGGTGATGATTATGCAAAGTCAGCAGTCATTGGATACCACACAGGTGTTCCTAGTGTGCTTTGGACTCTCAGCTGTATTGGGAAAGGAATTGCAATGATCTGCAAAAAACTGCTGACACGAGCGATGAGAGTTTATATAAGAGGGGTGTCATATATCTCCCTACTGTCAGTCTTTATTACTCGCTTTGAGTGATCAGTGCTCTATTACTGCTCAAGAGTTGTAAAAAAAAGCGGTTTTGGTAGAAAATCATTAAATTATTTGCAAGGTAAGTACTTATTATTAATGGATTGTAGTCTTTTATTACTAATTGATGTTGAAGTTATTGATTGGAATGTATTTATTGATTGATTGATTGATTGATTAATTTGTTTACATATAATTGGGTACCTGTAGGTTACCAGATTCCTACAATCTGTTCATTCAGTGGCAGCAGTTGATCAATTATAAAAAGGTAAGTGCCCCTCTAATAACTTTTAAACAGCTAGAGTATTATTTTCCAATGCTCACCACTACATGTGAGTGAAAATGGTATATTTAGCAGTCAAAAGTTGGAACTACTTGACCATGATGTGTAAAGCTAAATTTGTTTAGATTTTGATTACCACTCTATTAAGTTCGAATGTTCATTGCTAGGTGTCAGTGACAGAGGGAATATTTAAATCTTAACCTCAGTTCACTTAACTTTACCTAACTTAACCTTGTCATGTGACATGTTTTACAAGTTTAAACTTGTTTTAAGACTGACTATGACGTCACACTTAGGTCACTTAACTGGCGATCGCTGGTTTCCAATATGTGACATGTTCTACAAGTTTAGACTTGTTTTAAGACTGGATATGACGTCACACTTGGCTCACTTAACTGACGATCGCTGGTTTCTATCACGTGACATGTTCTACATGTTTAGACTTGCTTTAAGATTGGTTATGACGTCACACTTAGCTCACTTAACTGGCGATCACTGGTTTCTCCCACTCGATCAAGTTCCAATGTTCACCGCTATGTGTCAGTGACAGTTAGAACTACATGAAGTTAGACTTGCTAGGAGTTCACAGATGATCGATTTAAATACCCTGCTATAACCATTGACTGGAATGTAATTAAATTATTTATATTGTACTTTTGTTTATCATTTATTAACATTTATGATTTCTTTCTTTTATAGGTAATTTCGAAAGGGATCATCATGTTCAAGTGTGGTGACTGTAAGAAACAGTTCTCAAGACCTGACAACCTTCAACGACACGCAAATGTTAAACATGACGTTAAAATGTTTGTGTGCAGTCATTGTGCTACCACATTTAACAGACAAGATAATCTTGCACGTCATGTAAATTTAATGCATGTTAGTTCAGCACCATTGTCATGTTCAGTTTGTGAACTTGTTTTTTCTGCTGTAAAGCGATATCAATCCCACATGGTTGAAGTGCATGGTGAACAACAAGAATTAAAAACAGTAAAACCAACAACTAGCACGGAACCTTTAAATGAATGTGATGCTCAAAAGCGTAAACGTTCTCAAGATTGTGAAAATAGTTGTGCAACAAAAAGAAAGAAGAATGGTGAACCTTCGATAACACATTGTGATGTATGTAATATTGATATACCTTCTTCATTCATTCATGGACATTTACGCAGTATTCATCATAAAAATAACGCTTGCCATGAAAGAAATTCTGGAAATGTTCAACAAATTGGTAGTGCATTTAAAAGTCAAATTGCTAGTTATAGACTTTATAGTAAAGAAAAAACTCAAAGTATTGAATCATTTTTAAAAATGTTCAACCTACTGTGTTTGGCTTAGTAGAAAATGTTTTATTAGAGCATAAAACAATTAAAATTAATTTTGAACTTTTTGGACTCTATATAAAAACTGGGAGCGATGGTGAAATTACGGATATCAAATCTTTTAATACAAAAAACATAATTGTTAGCGAATCAACTAATATTAGTGATATATACCAAAATATTTCAAGTGCTATCATTGTGAAGAGTGAAGAGTTCCAGGAAAGGGAGTCAGGCTGGGCGTTGGTTGAAGTACTTTATTTAGAAACCAACATGAATAAATATAATCCCCTTCGAGCATCATCATACATTGATTTGCCAGGATGGATCAAATGTAAGCATGCTTGTGTAAACGTTATGAATAATGATGACGCATGCTTTGCATGGGCTGTAACCTCAGCTCTCCATCCAGCAGTGAGGGACACGATGAGAACATCATCATATCCTCACTATTCTTCAGTGTTAGATTTAAAAGAAATGGAATTTCCTATGGCGATAAAAGACATTCAACGTTTTGAAGAGCTGAACAATGTAAGTATTAATGTTTATGGAATTGAAAATAAGAGAATAGTAGGTCCTCTATATTATACTCAGGAAAAAAAGGATGCTCATGTAAATTTACTATACATAACCGAAGGTGAAAATGCTCACTATTGCTGGATAAAACATTTCAGTAGACTTGTTGGTAGTCAGCTATCAAAAGGTGAATCTAAGAAGTGGTTGTGTGATGGCTGTTTGCTATATTTCAGAAAAGAGGACCAACTAACTCAACATCAAAAATGGGGGTGTAATTATGTGTGTACGGTATTACCGACACCTAAAAATAACATTCTAAAATTTAAGGATTATGAGAAACAGCTTCGAGTACCATTTGTTATATATGCTGACTTTGAAGCATTGCTAAAACCATTTAATACATGTTCATCGAATCCAGCCCAACATTTTACCAACACTACTCACATTCATGAACCTTTTAGCTTTGCATATTATATTAAATGTAGTTATGATGACTCTTTAAATAAGTTTGAGCTCTATAGAGGACCTAATGCACCTAAAGTTTTTATGGAAAGGCTTGAGAAATATGCCATCCGTATATCCTCTATTTTAAATACGATCATTCCAATGGAGCCACTAACTTCATCAGAGCAAATGAATTTTGAAACTGAAACTAATTGTTTTATATGCGGTGAATGTTTATATACAGACAGGGTTCGCGATAATGACCATTTAACAGGAAAATATCGTGGTGCTGCTCACAAAGAATGTAAGTTAAATTATAGAGTAAGTTAATTCATTCCGGTCATTCTACACAACGGTAGTAAATACGATAACCACTTTATCGTTAAAGAATTTGGAGCTTCAGATGTGAAAATTGATGTGATTGCAAATAATAAGGAACAATACATTTCGTTCACAAAATACATCAAAGCTGACAATAAGAAAACGATAAAACTGCGATTTTTAGATTCATTCCGCTTTATACCGAGTAGTCTTGATAAGCTTGCTAGTAATTTAAAATCAGACCAGTTTCATGAAATTCAACGTGTCTTTCCTAAAGAAGAGGATTTTAATTTGATTTGTCAAAAGGGTATATTCCCTTACGAATATATTAACTGTGTGGAACGTCTTGAGGAGTGTTCTTTACCACTGCAAGATGCATTCTACAGTTCCTTAAACACAAGTCATATCAGTGATCAGGAATATTTACATGCACAACGTGTATGGGCACAGTTTGACATTCAAACTTTAGGAGAATTTTCAGACCTATATTTGAAGACAGATGTGTTTTTATTAGCAGATGTTTTTGAAAAATTTCGGAAAGTTTGTATGAAAACTTATGACCTTGATCCTTGTCAGTATTTCACTGCTCCTGGGTTAAGTTTCAGTTCAATGCTGAAAAAAAAAGTAAATTTAGAATTAATGACTGATATAGACTTGATCAATTTTATAAAATCATCAATTCGAGGTGGATTAAGCCAATTTAGTGGACGGTACTCTAAAGCGAATAATAAATACATGCCTAGCTACAACCCTTGTGAAGAGTCAAAGTATATTGTCAACCTCGATGCAAATAACCAATATGGTTGGGCTATGAGTCAATATCTACCACTGAAAGATTTTCGCTGGCTGACACAACCTGAAATTGATGTCTTACATGTTGACACTCTTAATGATAACGATGATAAAGGATATATATTTTAGAGGTAAATCTTGAGTACCCTAAAGAGTTACATGATGATCATAATGATTTACCATTTTGTCCTGAGAATATGAAATCTCCATACATCACATCACGAACAAAAATGTTAATTGCTAATGTAAATGATAAATGTAAATATGTAATACATTATCAAAACTTGAAACAGTGTCTACAGCATGGATTGAAATTAACTAAAATTCATCGCGTATTGCAATTTCATCAGTCAGCATGGCTCAAACCGTATATTGATCTGAACAATAATTTAAGAACACTGTCAACAAACGCGTTTGAAAAAGATTTTTATAAACTCATGAATAATAGTGTTTTTGGAAAAACTATGGAGAATGTTGATAAACGAGTTGATGTAAAGCTGATAACAAAGTGGGAGAATGATGGTAAAAGGTATGGTGCGAGCAACTTAATAAGCAAGCCTAAATTTCATAGCTGTTCAATTATTCATGAGGATTTAGTAGTAATACAAATGAATCGTCTTAAAGTAACTTACAACAAACCCATATATGTGGGTTACACCATTCTGGAATTGTCAAAAACACTCATGTATGAATTTCACTATGATTATGTAAAGAAAAACTATCTTGATAATGCTAAATTACTCTACACAGACACAGATTCTTTTATTTATGAGTTTAAAACTGATGATTTTTATGAGGATATCAAAACTGAGCTAAATAGGTTTGATACAAGTGACTATCCCGAGGATAATATTTACCATTTACCTCTAGTAAACAAAAAGGTTCTTGGGAAATTTAAGGATGAATGTGCTGGTGTTATTATAGACACCTTTGTAGGCACAAAATCTAAATCATACAGCTATATGACAATTGATGATGTAGTAGTAAAAAAATTAAAAGGAGTGAAAAAGAATGTTGTTAGTAAAGAGTTAGATATAAGTGATTATAAAAACTGTATAGTTAGTAACCCGCCTGTATTATATAAGAAAATGAGTGTATTTAGAAGTAAAAATCATCAGCTACATACCAATTTGCTGAACAAAGTTGCTTTAAGTAATGAAGACAACAAACGATTCATTATACCCAACACATTTGATACTTTTGCTTGGGAAACAGTCGCATTGACGACTATTACTTTACTTAAGTCTAATGATCACTATATTGTAATATTTGTAGTGTGTTTTATATTGTAATATTTTTTTGTAAAAAACTGTAAGTAGAATGTATAATGTTAGGCTACTGTAGTTTAGTAAAAATAAGATAAGTAATACATTTTAGTGTAAAATGTTTGCTTTCGTATATTACGAAAAAGATTTTTAAAAAATTTACAGAATGTGTGAACTAAACACGGGAAATGTAAAAATGTGAAGTGGAAATTGTAAATATCCATGTGTGAAAAAGTGAAATAGTAATCACCATTTTAAAATTAAAAGACATTGTGATCTGGTAAACCTTGTTTTTATTTCACAACAACAAAAATGAACAGAATGTGTAAACTAAACAAGGAGAATGTAAAACATGAAAAGTGGAAATTGTAAATAATCATGTGTGAAAAAATGAAAATAAAGAAATGGCTATCACCATTTTAAAATTAAAAGACATTGTGATCTTGTAAACCTTGTTTTTATTTCACAACATATATGCCTTTACAAAATAGAATACAAAGAAATACCATTTCCTCAATCCTTTTCAATGTTCATGTCCACTCATCATTAACTTCCCTTTTATAGCAGTAATCACAATGAGGGCTGCCAACCTCTCCCCCACTGAGCCATTATAGGATGTCAAACGTTGCTTAGCTTTTCAACGATACTTTATCCACCACACGTATTAAATCTTAATGACAATGACGATAAGAAAGGTCGTGTTCTTTTCATGCTTAATCCAAAGAAATAATAGGTATTTACTTAACACAGGGTCTTGAGTCCATGAGTTTGGTACATGTTGCAAGATATCTTTCACGGCATTGACTGTCACAAAATAAATGAAAACTTGGAGAGCACCAATAATTCATCTTTGGTAAGACTATCCAGGATCTTGAGTTCATGATTTTGGTATAAGTTGCCAGATTTCTTTCACGGCATTGACTGTCACATAATAAATGAACAACTTGGACAGCACCAATAATTCTTCTTTGGTAAAACTATCTGCATATCGATGACAGATAACCTTTCAGTTCCACCCTTAAAACAACAACACTACCTCTTGCATAATCTGCGATGTTCATGGTTCTTGAGACGTGAAAGATGGATTAAACATAACTTTTACATCAACAAGAGTTAGACTTTGCTCAGTAAACAATGCACTGTCATGAGCCACAGTATTTTTTTCTTGGACTTGCTTTTTTCTTTTCTTTATAAGTGATTGAAACGGTGTATTAAAAGTGAATGATAAATATCCAAAGGGTAAATAGAGTAACAAATAAAGAGTAATGAAAATGTCACCTTTTGTTGTGACAGCCGTAGACACTTGAGGATGTTTCACATTAGTCTCGCTTTCCTGTAAAGTCACAATCTCCCTGTTTAGTGCGAGGCACCACAGACCTATCCACATAGTGTTTATTAGCAGGATCGGTTTCTTGTTTAGGATCATGTATGAGCACAGACCTAGCTTTAGCCGTTAACGCACGTCCAAAGACATCCATCGTTAACCTGTAGTAGAGGTCTACTCTTTCTATGACAAGACATGGTTCCATGTATATAGACAGCCTGCTCACCTCTCTAAGCCTTAGTTGATATGAAGATTAAGAAGCAGCAAGAGTCATTCCCAGTGGGGGGACATGGTTTCCCATCTCTATCCAACATCACGTGAACAACGTCACGGTTCTCTGTTTCCGTCTTCCATTCACTGCATTATTGTAGGACCTTCAGGATGTGGAAAGACCAATCTTTTGCCCACGCTCATCACAGCGCCCAATGGTCTGCGATTTCAAAATATTTATATTTTTGCAAAATCTCTCTACCAACCCCTCTGTGTATACCTGGATCAAGTCATGTCTGAATTACAAAAAGAGAATATGGGTTATTTTACATTTTCTACGCAAGAAAATGTTATTGCCCCGGATGAGGTAAAGCCTGATTCACTCATGATTTTAGATGATGTATCCACTGAACGACAAGCCATCATTCGAAGCTATTTCTGCACGGGTCGTCACAAACACATCGATTGCTTCTATCTTGGACAAACATATTCTAAAATGTGTAAACAACTTATTCGTGACAATGCCAATGTCATTGTTTTATTTAGGCAGGATGAGCGGAATAGTCGTCATATTTATAATGAACATGTGAATCCTGATATGACCTTTCAAATGTTTACCGAGTTGTGTGCCAAGTGCTGGAACACTCAACACCATGCCTGTTTGGTGATTGATAAACAAAGTGAACTCAACCAAGGACGTTATCGCTTAGGGTTTGATCATTTTATTAATATTTAAAAGACAGTCTCATTCCCTATCATGTCATTTTGGCAATGCACCATGGCGTTAGCAGAGAGTCAATTGAAAAAGCCTATTATTAGAGAAAAAAGAACTATTCCCCAAAAGTTTCGTCAATTGAAATGATCACGTGCGGATCATGCTTTGTTTATTCAACAACATTTAGCACCTCCGCTAAAAGCCATGTTTAAAGCCTCTTTCAGGCCATCTGAATCGCTACCCACTTTTTCACAAGCTACGCAGACGCTACACGAGGAGCCTGTGGAAGAGGAAGAGGAACAGGAACATTTAAGTAGTGCCAGCGAGGTTGAGAATGAGGATGGAAATAATCAAAAGTTTACGCCTCAAAACAAATCCTCGCCCCTTGCAGAGTTTTTAAGAAAAAAGAAATCATTGGTCACGGTTGAAACACCTTACCCTTCCAGATCCACTCCGTTTTCAAAACTCTTGGCCACACCTTAACATAAGTCTCAACTCAAAAACATTTTAATAAAACATTATGGATCAACACTGGAACCCTATCTTACAGAGTTGCCTAGATGCAAAAGTGTCCATGTCCACTTTTCAAAAATATGAGGCGATTATTGCAATAACAGATACCACCTATGGTGTTCGCTATGAGAATGATGGTTTTAAAATTGGTGATTCATCGATTAATTCGCTCGTACTGGTGTCATTATTAAAAAGATCAACTATAAATTAACTCCAGTACTATTATAGCTGCTATTTTCTCGTACCCTCTCTTCTCATGATTATACGCTACAAGACCTTGCTAAATATAAATCAATTTTATTGGATACTCATGCCCACAAAAGACAGTATGATCCCACTCAACAAGTGAATGCTAATATATCTCAAAGATATAAAACCCTCATTGCAAAAAGGTTTCCAACCAGTCAACGTGTTCATCGTAAAGTGTCCGCTTCTGGAGTGACATTTAAACCATTAAAACCCCTTGTGGATGTTACCTACTGGCATAAACCCAGTAAGCTCATCCAACGTCTACAGCTGTTGCATGCTTCACGTCAAGCTGGCCGTACCGGTCACGATTGGGAAATTCAAGAAATTGAAGAACTTCGAAATGCCAAAATTATTGTTTAAGCTCTCGCCTATCAAAGTGGGCATTGCTCACGAGTTGCATCGCCCAGCTAGGCGTCACTATCAGCGACTCAGAGTGATTTCACGGGGTGTGGATGAACTATCGCAGGCTGACTTGGTGGAAATGATTCCCTATGTTAGCGTTAACGATGGTGTACGCTATATGTTGACGGTCGTTGATGTGTATTCCAAAATGGCCTTTGTTCAACCTGTTAGTCGCAAGTCTGGCCCGCTAGTCATCAAAGCTTTTTAACATATTATTCAACAATCCAAACGTCAACCCCAGTTGTTGCAAACCGACCAGGGAAAATAATTTTTCAACAAGGATTTCTCTAGTTTTCTCAAATCTTTGAATATTCACCATTACACAACGTACAGCAATCTCAAAGCCAGTGCGGTCGAGCGGTTTAACCGATCATTAAAAACTCATATGTGGAAAGCGTTTACCGCTCAAGGCTCTTATCGCTGGTTGGACTTGTTACCTGAGCTAGTGTCATGTTACCATGACACCAAACACAGAAGCCACGACTTGTGACCAAAAAATATTCCACGACTGGATAAACTGTTTAACCCCATAAAAACAACAGACCCTAAACGTCACCTCCTCAACATCGGAGACCATGTTCGTGTGAGCAAGTTTAAGCCTGTCTTTTATAAGGGCTACACACCAAATTGGGGAACTGAACTATTTCGAATTGGTCGAGTCAACCTGGACAGCCAGTCACCTATTTACTCGAGGATCTCAATCATCAACCTATAAAAGGCAGGTTTTATCTTCATGAACTTTGCAAGACAGCGATTCCAAAACATTACCTTGTGGAAAAGTGTTGAAACAAAAAGGAAATAAGCTCTATGTAAAATGGCTAGCATTTATCTCAGCCTTCAAGTCTTGGATTAATAAATTACATGTTGTGTAAACTCATGTACCTTTAATGTATTTATTCATTCATGTTGTGCTTAACCTATACCCCTGTGTGTATACTGTCCTCAGCTTCACATAAAGGTTCCAAATTTTTAGAGACTTGTAACTAAGAGTAAAGTGTTATGAGCAACACATCTCTCTTTTCTTTCTCTTGCTTGCCTGCTCTCTCTCTCTCTTTCCTCTCAAACCCTCCACCCATCCCCTCTTACCCAGCCTCTACTAGAGGTTACAACATTCCTACACATGCATGTTACTTTTACTGACTCAGCGATTTACACTCTTGAGCATTCTATCATCATGCACGTGTACAGCTAACGTTCAAGGTCAACACCTGCGTGAGGTTATGTGACACATCTACTTGCATTTTGTCATGTACGAATCAAACAGGATCTAACTCCTTAGCTCGGAAAGGGGGCGTCAGCTCAAGTTCAACGACACCTCATTCGTCAAAATTGGATCATTTCGGGAGATATCGGCTTAAATCCTGAATGTATGGCGGGTTAGTATGTGACGTCACCAGGAAAGTAGGCTATACGTAAACATTTTAGAATTTTGGAAAGGGGGTGTAAGCCCGAGTTCAACGATACCTCATTCGTCAAAATTCGATCATGCATTCGGGAGATATCGGCTTTGCCAGGTCAGTATGCGACGTCACCAGGAAGGTAGGCTATGCGTCAACATTTTGGAATTTAGAAAGGGGATGTTAGCCTGAGTTCGACACCTCATTATTCAAAATCCGATCATGCATTCGGATGATATCGGCTTTGCCAGGTTAGTATGTGACGCCACCAAGAAATTGGACTATGGGTCGACATTTGGAATTTTTGATTACACCTCGTTGTGAAGTCACCAGGAAAGTAGGCTATCGATTAACATTTTGGAAATTTCGATCACCCTCGTTGTGGCGTCACCAGGAAAGTAGGCTATGGATTAAACTTTTGGAACTTTTCGATCGCACCTCGTAGGTGAGGTAAGCTTAGGTTAGGTTAGTTGAGACATGATCGCCATTTTGGTGAGACGCCATTTTGGTTAGCCACCATTTTGGTTAGTGGAAAGTAGGCTATGGATCAACATTTCGGAATTTTTGATCACACCTCGTAAGTGATGTCACCAGGAAAGTAGGCTATGGGTTAACAGTTTAGAAATTTTTGATCACCCCTCGTTGTGACGATACCAGGAAAGTAGGCTATGAGTTAACATTTTGGAAATTTTTGAACAACCCTCGTTAAGCGTCACTAGTGGCAGCCATCTTTTTGTGACGTCATGGCCGCATCTTTGTTTTTGGGCACAGCGAGGATCTTGGCCGCCATCTATGTTTTTTGGGCACAGTCACAATCTTGGCCGCCATCTTTGTTTTTTTGGGCACAGCCACGATCTTGGCTGCCATCTTTGTTTTTTGGACACAGCTTCGCCGCCGTCTTGGCCGCCATCCTTGTTTTTTGGGCATATCTTCACCGCCATCTTGGCCGCCATCTTTATTTTTTGGGCACAGCTCCGCCGCCATCTTGGTTTTAGGGGCACAGCTTCCAGGAAAGTAGGCTATGGGTTAGAACCACCACAGCCGCCCTACTTATATCTATATTTCTTCTATATATCCTCACTCTTCATCTGTGATCTTTAAAAAAATTCATTAATCCTTATTATCAATGGAGGTGTAAAATCATCCGTCCTTTCTACTTTCTTCTTTGTTTAGATGAACTTCTCTTACTGTCGTCATGGTTTCTGTCTGTTTTATCCCTCTGACGACTAGTACTAGGAGTAGCTTCCGCAATTTATTGCTCCTTTTTTCTCTCTTTTGAATTTCTTCGCCTAGCGTACTCATTAGGCTTATCTTGCTCGTCTCTGAGCCTATCTCGCTATTGGTTACGCTGGAACTCCTCTGTTCTATAGTTCTTATAGCGACTGTAACATTGATTAGATCTGTTGTTTGACTGGTATGGCGTTTCACGATAACGATTCCTGTTGTTACCATAATCACGCCGGTAAAAATTCCTCTCCTCGTACTTGCGCTGCCAAGGTTGTCCTGTATAATCCACATAACGATTATCTTGGCGATTATATCTTTGGTTGTTACCATTATGTGAATTGTGCCTATTGTTGTATCTATTATCTGTTTGAGGTTGATCCGTTTGCTGCGTGCGATCCCTTACGATCGTATGCACACCTCTCGGTTCATTCCGCGTGTTCTTCACGATCGTGGGAGCTGTGAGCGCACTTACGTGATCTAAACGTCGTAATGGATCATCCGTGGTCGTAAGATCGCTTACACCTGATTAAATAACTTGCTTACGCACTTCCACAGGAAGCTGTCGAGATATGCAGTCGATTAGTTGGGCCTGTGTCAACAGAGGTTGAAGAAAACGAAGTTTCGCTAATTGGGAAGCAATCTATTTAGAATAACTCGTTGGCCCTGTACTCGCATACTTCCTAGAGTACATTTCTGACCGCAGATTATTCTGCATTTCCACACTCCAGAATATATTGATGAAGGCTTCCGTGAACTCTTCGAAATCAGTGAAAGTGTGGCGGAAAGCTCAATACCACTGAAGAGGGGCATCCGCCAGAAAGCGTTCCACCACTCTCAACTCTCTGTCACGTGGTACGTGGGATTCCGTAATGTAATCACGTACACTTCTAATAAATTCGATTGGGGTGGTCCCATCGAGGATGTTAAAACGTCGAGGCTTATCATCGAAGTTACGAATAATGGTAATATGACCTGCCCCATCTGACGTTCGAGTCGCGTAAGGACCTATACTCACGTTAGCTGTCGGAGGATTATATGTTGGAGAACGTTGCTGTGCTATGTTTCCATATTGCGTTGGCTCGAATCTGGGTGTTTCATGGCTTATGAGGTTTTGTTGGCGATTCCCATCTTCCCCATTCTGACCGGTACTATCAACACCATCAAGAGTAGCAATGAAATCGGCATTCCAAATCGGCCTAAGTTGATCTCGCAACGCATCTACATTTATCGAACCTCCCAGTGTTAAATTTTCGAGTTGTTTTCTGATTTCACCTAGTTCGGAAGTCTTTTTCTCCCTAACTTCTATCAACTCTAACTTAACTTGATCCACCTTATTCTGTATGGAATTAATCCTAGTCTCGAGATCGCCATGATTTTCCGATTGAACATTCTTTATTACATTTAATCTTTTAATCACGTCCTCTCTTATATCAGTTATTTCCTTACTCGATCTAGCCTCTGCTTCAACAATTTTGTTGTTGATTTCTGTTTTAAAATCTTTATAATAGTCCTCGTTGACTTTAAGCATTTCTTGTCTAAGAATGACAATGTTATCATTAATGATACCCTTAATATCTACTCTGAATTCGTCTTTGATCATTTTATTGTGGTCCTTCACTTGAGATTGAAGAAGACTTACTTCAGCCCTTAACTGTTGCAAAGTGTCTTGTATCTGACCGTAGTCCTGAGATACTTGCAAATGGAAACTGTCTAAATTACTTTTGGCTCCTTTTCTATTGTTAGATAATTCTAACCTGATTTCAAGCTGAAAATCTTTATTTGACTGTTCAGACTCGTTTAATTGAACTTGCATCAGCTTTTGGTTAGAGTCAACAATGTCAAGTTTGGTCTGAATATTAGATTGAATAGTCTGCATTTGATTTTGAGTAGCACGCATATGAGTGTGGGTTGATTGTAAAGCCACAATTTTTGTCTCCATTTTTTCCTGACTAGTCTCCAATTTACTAATGTCAGATAGCATTTTATCCTGACTAGTTTCCATTTTATCCTGACTGGTTTCTATGTTAACAATGTTAAGTTGAACTTCATCAATGGATGATTGAATCTTGCCAACATAATCTAACCTTAATTGGCCGGTTTGAACAGAACCCATATCTTTTTGCATTAAACCAATATCTGATTGGACTGCTCCAATATTTGATTGGACTTATCCAATATCTAATTGGACATCATCTACAGAGGTTTCTAATTTATTAACCTTTGATTCAACCCTTTAAGTACCAGAATTGAGGTCTTTTAATGAAGCTTGGATTAACCCTATCTCCGTTTTGAGACTGTCAGCTACCACCTCCTGAATAACTGATTGACTATGTGTGGTCCAAGTTTCATGAATGCTGTCTATTTTAGTCTGCAGCATTGCATACAAAGTCTTGAGATCAGCAATATCACCGCCATCCTTACTAACCATATTATACTATGGATAATATCAATAACATAAATATGATGAATACTGCTAATGCAAGGCAAGACACAAACATTCTAATGGAATTTCACTGTCATAATGGGAACATTTTTATCGTATAGCGTTAATCTTACTGCTAACTTACAACTAAAATGGAATAACGCCAACTATGAATCGCAAACATTCTGATACTGATTGCGTGGTGATTTATATCGGTGGTTTATTAACTACCCTAATTTAATAAAAGTTAAGTGAACAAAAATATTCTAGAATTAATGATGAGTTCTTAAATCCTCATCAGCCGGATACCAAAACCAGGCAACTTGAATGTAACTCACACTTGAGCTGCATCAACCGCCCTATTCGACTGAACGTGATAGCAAAGCTTCCGGAGAGTATCTTTCCTTAACCATGTTCATGTCGTAAACTAATCGCAAATTAAGTGTAGCACCACTTAAAAAAAGAAACAAAGTCTAATAATGGTTGCGATTCTACACGAATATCTTGTAGATTGAATAACTTCATAATCGCATTATTCACGAGTGAATTCTGATCTTTTGTGCTAAAAAGTATCAGTACATCATTATTTTTCCAACAGACATTCAGAGAATTCACAATGATCCCTGTAATGGCGTCGGAGTTGACTAGCTCATGACACCATCCTCGTGTTCGACAGCAAAGTTCGAAGCTACGATAAAATGGCGTCATTCGACCAGTCCATTGGATCGACATGGAATACGACATCTCTGTCTAAATCTCCATAGTCATAAATCGTCAAATAACTGTTTCTCGGTCTGGTATTGCAGTTTCATGAGCTCCAATAGTTTGAACGCCAATCCAATATATCGGCGTAACCCAAAAAAGACACGATATCTCTAGTCGAGCCCAAACGTTTAAGGGCGCCAATTCACTGTACCCGAAATTACTTACCATCAGTTTGCTGAAATCCCACGAAGATCACTGGATCGTAGAACCTGAAAGGCCCCGGCTGAAAACCCCCCAGATACTACCAGCAAGACATGGGAATAATAGGGCACATGGAAACCTAACCAGGCAACGTTAAGAAACACCATGGCCAAACGCTGAAAAGCAATAGCTCAAAGAACACGAGGTCTACACAGGAGTGTGATCTCAAGCGTAGAAACACCTAGAAATACCCAGCAATGGCTTTCTTAACGTGACCTCCACTCACTTCTATAAATCACCACGATGTCGAATTAAAAGGAATTGAAAATAATGTATTCACAAAAATGACATAACAAAGTGCTATGCCCTCAGAATAAAAAACTGATGAACATTAGTCAACTCGACAGTGGTCAAGAATAAATCACACAAAAGCTAGGTTAAATCCATCACACAAGAATGGGCTGCAGAATCCCATTTAAAAAAATGATCCAAACAAACTAATATTAAATCAAATATCAGAACGGTCCCGTTCCAGTGGGTAATTTCCCGACTATACATGTTGATAATAACCCTGAAAAAGAATATACATATATACAAGTAATTTTAACACCTCTCAGAGTGTTATAGCAAAAGACGAAGATTGTACACCCTCCATAAGTGTAACTTGTATAAGTCAGTAGTGGTTTCGTGGTAGTAATATCATAAATGTTTGGTGTCACTTGGCCCCAATAATGTCTTCTGAGAATAAGCAAGAAAAAATCAAATTCATTCGACATTAATCTGAGAATTCATCAAAGGGATGTTTATGTAGCTATTAGCATTGGAATTAAATTCAAAACTTGGATAATAAAGATTATTACATAAATTATTCGTGCTCGTGTCTAGGAGTACACGTTTCCTGATAGTACACTATTGCAATCTAGTTCGATAACAGTAAATCTATGATTGTTTCAAGTCACACCTGACTTAATCGCTTTCCATTCAGCAATGGATTTCATCATAATTATTTCAAACATTAATTAATTATTATTATTCAACAGTGCCAGAACATGGTCTTACCCACACGATAAATCTACTCCACTGAGTATTGTTTGTTTCAAAATTGCCTTTTATACATTTATAATCATAAGTCACCCTCACTGGAGATATGAATGCTTTCATCAATAATATATTTCAATAATTACAGTTTGCTAGATAATGCGTTTCTAGAATTATTCAGGATGTTATACTTCTTATAGAGTGTCTAAAAATGTTATCTCTTATTTATCCAACCGATTATTAGACTTATTTTTAATGCTTTCACAATAGTTTATTACAATCACACGTCTATTAAAGGACATGCCTCCACATTCGATTATCTGAGATTCTCGTCGAAGAAAAGATTGTAAATGCTGTTCAGAATGTTTTACTAGACTATAATCCGCATTCAAAGTCTGAAAAATACCATATATGAAATGGATTTCTATCAGGTCAAAATTGATATGACATTTGTGTGTCAAAACAATAAATTCAAGAGAATCAAGATTTTCAAGCATAAAAAGAAATATTCCTGCTCGAGTGGACCATGGAAAATAATATAGGGTTCCTACACCATCAACGAGGGTGATCGAAACGATAAACACCAAAATCGTCGATTAGAAAACCCTACTCTCTCCACAATGCACCTAAACTTGAAATCACTCTCAGCAAAAACAAAAATAAATCCTATCGGGCCAATAGTGAGCTCAAAAACGTCTCAACTCTCTAACAAGACGAAGAAAAATGTTCAAACGAACATTAACAACTCTTCAACCAACAACCAGAACGATCTCTATAAAATAGATCCGTCGATAAATGCGAATGCGAATAAACGTGGCAAAAAGAAAATATAAACCACGATGTAAATTCAAAATCACTATAATAGAAACTTTCCCTAATTCGACTATCTCCACTACGACAAAAATGTTCCCATATAAATCACCATGTTACCATGACTTGTGTAAAAACACACTACAAAATGGATGCATTCTTTTTAAAAAAGAATCAAAATCCAGCCGAGAATAGGACCAGCCAAGAGTAAGACGTCAAGTCCAAGTGCTACCCATCGACTATAATAATAAAAAGAAAACATGACAGTTACTAAAACATTATAATATTCATGCATTACTACTACTGACGGGGGAAAATTTGCTGTACCTTCTCGCCAGACGATGATGGACTCGAAAACAATGATATGCCTCCCATATCAAGTCTTCCTGATACGTAGAAATGCCCTGGGTCCTCCTGGAATGTCGATGGAATCGAATCCTGGATTGCCAATCCCCAACGCTCGGGTTCCAGACAGCCACACGAACAACACCGGTCGTTATCGCACACCACGTAATGACCATATCGTTCCGAATAAGAGTCTCGTCACAGAGTAGTAGCATTCGTCCGAAGCGATAATTGCATCTTAATGTCATCATGTCATGATGGATTGACATGGTAGAAGAAAATTTAGCACTAGCGATGACGCTTTAAAAAAGAAGTCAGTGTCCATTCCGTAGAATGCATAGTGCGTCGCATACACCACAGTATTCATGTATAAATGTTTAGCCTGACATAGCTATAAGGTATAACTGCATTAAAAACCTTCCTCCCGACATCTTGTTGGTTATCATGTCAGTAACATGAGAGGAATGAGTGAAATAGTTCATTTAGTGCTCAAGTGTAACAACACTTGTGTCCATAGAAGTAGCACGATTCCGAAGTAAAGGTCTACTGCGAGAATCACTGTACACTCGCCAAAGTTACCGTTGCTCGTTGTAAAGAGCTTGCCTTAATTTGAATGTGACATGAATAAACTTGCACGTTACACGGCACATATTCAGCGTGAAAATAGCACTCATCACTGAAATGCCTTTGTTAGAGTTTTTCGTCACAAAACTTCAACATCCTATCGATGGCCTCACATACGTTTCAAGTGAGCCTTGCACTTCGCTATACCTGTTAATATTCGCGCTCGTACATCGTTCTGCTCTGGACAGAGAAAAATCAGAATCTGGCTTGCTCGAACTGCCCGCATATTCACGAGGGTAATCATCCCCTCCTCTCGCGGTGCGTGGATCGATATAACAAAACGTTGGCGCATGGTCAACATAGCTGACATATAATGAAGTCTTGCCAAAGAAATCAGCTCTTCAAAGCCAGTAAAATGTCAATACACCTTGGGTAAAATGCTGAAAATGATAAATAAACTTCTCTTCCTCGTTATTATAGATGAGCTAATCATTCAATATTTAATCAATAAGTTCGATCTGCGCGGCGCACTAGTCCCGAATGTTGCTATTGCGTCTGCCAGTTCGGAGAACCTCGGCTCTGCTCGGCTCGGGCTACCCTCACAGAATCCGTCAGCTGTCACGCCACAAGCTCGCCGCTCATGCGCTGTATTTTGATACAAAACTAATCTTACACATCAGTGCTGCAACTAATGCTTGAGGGAAATTGTACAGTACCTAGGAGCCCTAACCTGAATGATATTAACTTAAGGGCCCCATCTGTCTAGTCTGGATAGGAACCTAGGATCCCTAACCGGGATGATATTAGCTTAAGGGTCCCATCGGTGTAGTCTGGATAGGCACCTAGGAGCCCTAACCAAAATGATATTAGCTTAAGATCCCCATGCCTGTTGTCTGGATAGGTACCTAGGAGCCCTAACCTGAATGATATCAGCTTAAGGGCTCCATCTCTGTAGTCTGGATAGGCACCTAGGAGCCCTAACCTGAATGATATTAGCTTAAGGGCTCCATGTGTGTAGTCTGGATGGGTACTGTACCATTATCCTCATATTGTTATGATGAATAGTGCAGCTTGGAGATCAGCGCGACCCACAGTTGCAAACCGAAGCGTGGTCCAGCTTTGCGACTACGGTACTTTCCGAGTACCGCCGTGCACGCACGAAGTCCCCCGAAAAAGGCAACAACATGGCGACCATTGACCCAGTTTATTGATTGTACACCAGGATTACATTTATCAGTAATGATAAGAAAGGAGAATAACATGCAAGATTTGCAGTATTATACGAGACTTTAGAACAGAGCATGATATATATTTTGAGATATATATACATGTTAATTATTTGTCTGGGACATTATAAGTTATAAAATACATTCACCAATGAGAGATCAGTTCGATCTCCGTCACGCCTTGGTGGGGGTAGCAAGAGGCTAGCTGGATTCATTCTCACACAGCTGTGAGCAGATAGCTTTACAGAGTGCATGAAAACACATCTCGTCTTTGAAACTTGAGAACGCGTTTCGTGATTACAGTGCGACGCGATGAATACATCAAACACTTTGTTGTTTAGACAGAGCTAGTGTCGAAGGAGTCTGTTAATTTTCATAAGATGCAATCTATACCGCTACAAGGATGAGCAGTATAAGAAACTTCAATCACAATACAGTAAGCTGCTAGTAAACACAGTGAACTCTATTTTTCGAAAGCAGTGCCTTTTATTATTGTATCGACATCGAATGCGCAGCAATGCTAGTGAACTTTAAATATTAATCCTCATCTCGAACAGATACATTCCTTGACAAGATGTCGAGATGAATAATTTTAGTGCTGTATATTTCTTCAATTATGGCAGGTTAAAAACACAGGAACATGAGCACTACTATACCGGCATAGTATCGAACATTTCAATGAATAATTGCCATGGATCCGGTGATGACCGATACTTAATGTGTGGCCACGCTTGTGATTCAGCGTAGTTTATCAACGTGGTGAACTCTTTAATATGTCAATTTGTGACATTCTTCGCATCGATAGGCTTTGTTTGTTGAGCTACATTTTCCTACTGAATTTTCAAATATTGTATATTCGAGTGCTTTGTTTATGAATAGAAGACAGACTTTGATATCAAGTTATGAGCTTTGTGAAGCCTTTTTACAGAGGAGTTTGATCATTCGCTTATGCTAGGGACCATTCTTTGTGCCTTTGAAGGAAAGAGACTGGTAATGTCATCTAACCTGTCGAGTTTGCTAATTGATACGATTACCACGTCCGGTGTTGTAGAGACATTACTTAAGTTTCTAGAACTGATTTGTGCAGGGGTGTACCGAATTTCGGCTGGATAAACTATTTCTTCATTTATTTAAATTGCGATTTCGATTCACGTCAGCCTCACCTATGAAGGCAGAGTTGAGATCCATGTTCGATGGACTTTAGCATTGTATTTAACTATAGTCATTTGCCTATTGATGATTCTGAAACAACATTCCCTTTTTTAACCAGCGTATATCGCAGATTTAATGAATGCATAAATACATTCTGATTAAGGAAAATTATTGTAATTGCAATCTCTGAAAGCATATGTGTTTATTCTAAAAGGATATTTTTATTATCGAGAGAATCCAAGCAACATAATTGGAAACTAATGTAATACTCTGTATAAATTCCAACAACGATGTAGTAATAACAATAATCAGCTGAGGATGAATTTTAAGAATGAAATTCGTCGTTCACCAATGAGGGTGACCAAGTTACGCTAAGATATATATGATTATGACATATTAATTTTGAAATGGGTACTTAGGGGAGTACAAATATATAAGAATAGAGCCGCGTGAAGGCATTAAAAATGAAATAAACATTAAAATATTTCATGGAAACTAATCCATGATAATTGTTATTGTATAAGCAATTGTCATTTGACTTACTTCCTTGTTTAATTCAGCGTATCACTACAAATGTTTTGTTGTTGTTGTTGTTGTTGTTGTTGTTGTTGAGAAAAATGCAAGATATAATGTAAAAGATTAAAACATGTGATAAATTATATCAATATTTATATTATGGATTTGATCACCATGCTGACAACGGTTTTACAGTTATCCTGATCAGTTATTTTGGTGATTGCACAATTATTAAAGTGAAAGCTTACATCTACTGAGCTTTATCGCTTGGTTGGAGAGGACCAATTTAAACATTTTCAAACTTATGTAAAAGAAACTAATGCCCTTATTCTAATGGAAGGATGTTTAACTGATGCTTGCGAAATGGGAGAAAAACACACTTGGAGTGTGCCTCTTAAAGTGTATATTAGTGTAAATTTTGTATATAAGTGATATTGCAATCTTTAGGATTAGAATTGACCTACACAAACGAGGAATTGATTTTCAATTATGCTTTTGAGACATTACTTGTGTCATTGTAGGGTGTTAATTTAAAGAGTGTTCAACTTATTTTTGTCTTTTCTGAGAACACAGTTTGTCTAGTGATGATTAGAAGCTGTATTCAGATCACATAGATTTTAGCTTCCAGTTAAAGCTGCAGTTGCTCTTTATTTCTTGTTATATTTTTTATAGCAATTCCTGCTATAACGCTATGTTTGAATAAATTTCGAAGAATGTCATTTTAATTTTTTCAGAGTGATACCTTATAGCTGCGATAAGAGGTCACGTTGAGGAAACTATTTCAGGCATTTCAGTGTTTTTCCACGGTTTGGATATTACGTTTTTACGTTGTTCTTGTGTTCTTTTGAGCTAGATTTTCTTTCCTTACCATGGGTTTTCTTAACGTTCCTTCAGTTAGATTATCCTTGTGCCCCATTATCCCCGTCTCATGTTGAGTAGGATCTGGGGGTTTCTAGCCGGGGTTTTCAGGTCCCGCTATCCAGTTACCAGCGAGGGGTATCAACAACCTGACGGTAGGTATTTTCGGGTACATAGAGATTTGGCGCACCAACTATTCGGGGCGAATTAACTGAAATACCCTGTAGTAATTCAGTAATTCAGGTCCGCATTGGATGGGAATTCGAGAAAACTGGAATATCAGGTTCGATGCCAGGTATAAGACGCCATTCCACGATCATTTCGAATCTTGTGTTCGAACACGTGGGAGGTGTCTTGTGTTAGCCAAATCTGACGCCATTACAGCGATCATTGCGAATTCGTTGAATGAATGTCGGAAAGTAATGGTATACCGACAATTTTAGCACGAAATGTTGGAATTCACGTGTGAACAAAGCGTTTATGAGATTACTTAATCTGCAAGACAGACATGTAGAAACGCAACCATTATTACGTTTTGCATTTTTTAAGTGGTGCTACACTAATTTGTAATAGATTGACGATCCAAACATGAGCAGTGAAAGACATGCTTCGGAACCTTTACTGACGTGTTCAATCTAATGGAGGCATTTGATGCAATTCGAGTTTGAGCTGCATTCAAATAGCTTGACTTAGTTGAATCCGGCTGATGGGGATTTCTCACCTCATCGTAATAATAGGATGTGTTATTCATTGAAATTCTTGTCAGATTAGGATATTTGAGGAAATATCGCACATATAAGGTATCACACATTTTACTGTAGGGTATTCCGTATTTGTGACGGTTTAAACATTGATTAAATTTAGTATAGCTTTAAGGATTAATGCTATACGCTAAGAAAGCTTCAATTATGGCAGTAAATTTTCATTGAGATGTTCATGCTTTGCTTAGGTTTAAGTGGTGTTCATGTGTTTGTGTTTACTTGTGTGAATTATATAATTATAAATTATGTCTGATAAAGGTGAAGAGGAGGTCACAGACCTTAAATCATTGTATAGGATGCTTCAAAATAAGCTAGACTCAATACAGGAAGCATGGGAACCCCGGCGTAGAGGGGTAATTCAGGACGTAGTCACTGAATGCCTTCGTAATGAAATTTCTGGTATGCAGGGTACTCTAAAGAACTTACAAGAGAGTTCCAAACAAGTACTGGCTAATGTTGAAGATGTAGAGACTACAATGGATGATGTACAATCAGATGTTAGGCAATCACATTCCGATGTTCATTTAATTCGAGCGGATTTAGACACTGTCCAAACTGGACAACTTAAACAAGAGTCTACTACGAGTAAAATTCAATTCACCATTGACAATATTCAAATAGAGACCACTAAAATCCAATCAAGCCAGGATAGTCTTGAACCTAATGTCACTAAAATGCAGTCCACCATTGATGAAATTCAATCAAGCCAGGATAATCTTGAATCCAATGTTACTAATATTCAATCCACTATTGAAGGAATGCAATCCACTGTAGATAAATTAGATTCTAAAATGGTTAGGATTGAGTCAACACAAAGTAATATGCAGGCGACTCAAGGTCAAATGCAAACAACCCAGAATAACATACAAGCTAAAGTAGACATGGTTGAAGCTAATCAGAAATTGTTACAAGTCCAATTAAATGAAGCAGAACAAAATTATAGGGATTTCCAACTGGAAATTAGATTAGAATTGTACAACCATAAAAGGGACGCTAAAGCAAAATTAGAAGCCCTCCAATTACAAGTGTATAATGGAACCATCCATACCCAATCTACTTTAGAGCAGATAAAGAATGAATTGTGCCTTTAACAAACGCAAGTTAATGATCATAACCAACTTATAAAGGATGATTTCAATATTGACATAAAAGGTATAATATCAGTTAATGTAACTATTCTTAGGCAATAAATGGTTAAGATTAACGATGACGGCTTCAAAGATTTTAAGTTGGAACTTAATCGAAAAGTTGTAGAGGGTGAACTTAGAGCAAGTACGGAGATATCTGATGTACGGGAAGACGTAATTAAAAGATTGAAAATGTTTCAGAATTCTTAAACTGACAGTCAAACTAGTATTGAAGAAAGGGTTAAGTCGGTAAAAGTCATTGTTGATCAAGCCAAATTAGAAGTAAATGAAGTCAGAGAGTAAAAGACCTCTGAAATAAATGAGATTCGTAATCAACTCCAACGTATAACTTTGGAAGGCAGTATAGATGTAGATGGTTTACGGGAACAGTTGAGGGCGCATTGGAATGCGGATTTTCTAGCTGCGATTGAACGACGAATGTTAGAACGCAGGACAGGGAGGTCAATTTTCAACAACCAGCTCCTATAGCAGAGAGTAGTCCCCAGTCTAATGCAGCACTTAAACCCACTGTAACGCAATCGTATATTTCGCCGATAGCAAGTACAAGTACAGGGTCGTACACACATAAGACACCCGATGGGACATCTCATATCACCATTATATGGAATTATGAAGATAAGCCGAGACGCTTTAATAACCTTGACGGGAATACTCCCATTGAATTTGTCAGGAGTGTGAGGGATTATTTTATGGAGACACATGTTCCGATAGAGAGAGAACTGAGAGTGGTAGAGCGTTTCTTATCAGATGCACCTCTTCAGTGGTACCATGCATTCTGCTATACATTCGACAATTTTGACGTGTTCGCGGAAGCATTCATAAACTGATTCTGGAGCACAGAAGTGCACTGCAACGTGCGTTCAGAAATGTAGTCTAGCAAGTACTCAAGTACTGGTCCAACGAGCTATCCTGAGTATTTTGCAACACAGCTCTTGAAACTTAAGTTTTTACAACCACCATTAACCCAAGCTCAGTTAATAGAAGCTATCTCTCGACAACTTCCGGCAGAAGTTCGAAAAAATGTAATATCATCTGGCATATCCGATTTGGCAACCATGGATGATTTGTCAAGAAGGCTTGACCATGTAAGTGCTCTTACGACACCATCGGTGGCCAGGAATAACAGAAATGAACCTAGAACTGTTAACAGGATAGTCATGGATAGGACACAACAGACCAACAAAGTAAGGTCCGAAGAGAGGAATTATAATCGGTCAGGAATTAGTCGTAACAACAATTACTACCAGAGAAACAATCGGCAAGACAACAGGTACACTGAATACAGGGAACAGCATTGGCAGCGTAGATATGAAGAACGCAATTTCTATCGCAGAGATAATGGAAACTGTGAAAGGAATAGATATAGAGGAAGCCCATAAAATTCCAATAACAGACAATATCAAGGATATGGGAGGTATAAAAAGTATAGGAATTAGGAATATGAACGTAATCGTGATAGAAGGCTCAGAGGGGAGCAAGAACCGTCTAAAGAAACCAGACGAAGTGATTCGACAGAGAGAAATGAAAATCAGGAAATCAGGGAGAACAGGCCTAGTACAAGTCGTCAGGGGAGTAGAGAAAGAAACCCTGACGAACGAAAAAGGAAAACTCAGATTTCCAAACGCAAGTAAAGACTCAGATTTTAACACCTCCATTACAAATAACGATACAGGAATTCTAAGAAGAATAGAGGAAATTCTATAAGAAATTAACATGAGAATAATGATCCATTATATATGTGATAAGGTTACATGATATTCATAAAAACACGTATTTTTCTTTTATGTAAAAATATCAAGAGGAACATGTACCATTATCCTCATATTGTTATGATGAATAGTGCAGCTTGGAGATCAGCGCGACCCACAGTTGCAAACCGAGGCGTGGTCCAGCTGTGCGACTACGGTACTTTCAGAGTACCGTCATGAACGCACGAAGTCTCCCGAATAAGGCAACAACATGGCGACCATTGACCCAGTTTATTGATTGTACACCAGGATTACATTTATCAGTAATGATAAGAAAGGAGAATAACATGCAAGATTTGCAGTATTATACGAGAGTTTAGAACAGAGCATGATATGTATTTCGAGAGATATATACATGTTAATTATTTGTCTGGGACATTATAAGTTATAAAATACTTCCACCAATGAGAGATCAGTTCGATTCCCGTCACGCCTTGGCGGGGGTAGCAAGAGGCCAGCTGGATTCATTCTCACACAGCTGTGAGCAGATAGCTTTACAGAGTGCATGAAAACACATCTCGTCTTTGAAACTTGAGAACGCGTTTCGTGATTACAGTGTGACGCGATGAATACATCAAACACTTTGTTTTTTAGACAGAGCTAGTGTCGAAGGACTCTGTTAATTTTCATAAGATGCAATCTATACCACTACAAGGATGAGCAGTATAAGAAACTTCAATCACAATACAGTAAGCTGCTAGTATACACAGTGAACTCTATTTTTCGAAAGCAGTGCCTTTTACTATTGTATCGACATCGAATGAGCAGCAATGCTAGTGAACTTTAAATATTATTCCTAATCTCGAACAGATACATTCTTTGACAAGATGTTGATAGGAATAATTTTAGTGCTGTATATTTCTTCAATTATGGCAGGTTAAAAACACAGGAACATGAGCACTACTTTACCGGCATAGTATCGAACATTTCAATGAATAATTGCAATGGATCCGGTGATGACTAATACTTATTGTGTGGCCACTTGTGTCCACTTTGTCAGTAATTCTGAATGCTATTCGCATGGGCAGTCATCCGTATTCCGTTTATTGACATTTCGATCAGATATGAATGACGCGATACTATTGAGAAACGAACTGTGTACTGGAAGATGTTGGAGACTTGAAGCAGCGATAACTAACCATTTATCCTGGATGGGTGATAGCCTGCTGAACCGGGAAGAACGCTCGGAATGGAGAACGTGTTCCCTGGTTCGATTCCCGACGACTTGGGGAGTTTTAGTTACGGCTACATTTGGGAAAGGTGTGATATGCAGGGCATATCAATGCTCGCATTTGGAACTTCAACTATCAACAAAGTACAGCACACATAACCTCGTCTTTCGTAGTAAAGTGTACATATTTCAATGCTAATTTCTGCCATCATTTCTAGTGTATTTTGTTTTGAGTAGTATGTCGAACTATAGAATTTAGACATGACGTTCTAATCATGACTGATTTTATAATTGACAGGTTTTAGGCTCCAATAAGGAGTGCAACCATTTTCCAGCTTGTATTTAAATATGTTTAAATAGATTTCATAGTAAATTCGTTAATTATTTTCTTGAAGCTTTCTTAGCGTAATGAAGAGGACTGCAATAGGCACGCTTGTGATTCAGCGTAGTTTATCAACGTGGTGAACACTTTAATATGTCAATTTGTGACATTCTTCGCATCGATAGACTCTGTTTGTTGAGCTACATCTTCCTACTGAATTTTCGAATATTGTACATTCGAGTGCTTTATTTATGAATAGAAGACAGACTTTGATAGCAAGTTATGAGCTTTGTGAAGCCTTTTTACAGAGGAGTTTGATCTTTCGCTTTTGCTAGGGACCATTCTTTATGCCTTTGGAGGAAAGGGACTGGTAATGTCATCTAACCTGTCGAGTGCGCTAATTGATATGATTACCACGTCCGGTGTTGTAGAGACATTACTTAAGTTTCTAGAACTCATTTGTACAGGGGTGTACCGAATTTCGGCTGGATAAACTATCTCTTTATTTATTTAAATTGCGATTTCCATTCACGTTAGCCTCACGTATGAAGGCACAGTTGAGATCCATGTTCGATGGACTTTATCATTGTATTTAACTATAGTCATTTGACTATTGATGATTCTGAAACAACATTCCCTTTTTTAACCAGCGTATATCCCAGAATTAATGAATGCATAAATACATTCTGATTAAGGAAAATTATTGTAATTGCAATCTCTGAAAGCATAGGTGTTTATTCTAAAAGGATATTTTTATTATTGAGAGAATCCAAGCAACATAATTGAAAACTAATGTAAAACTCTGTATAAATTCCAACAACGATGTAGTAATAACAATAATCAGCTGAGGATGAAATTATAAATGAAATTCATCGTTCACCAATGAGGGTGACCAAGTTACGCTAAGATAAAAATGATTATGATATATTAATTTTGAAATGGGTACTTAGGGGAGTACAAATATATAAGAATAGAGCCGCGTGGAGGCATTAAAAATGAAATAAACATTTAAATATTTCATGGAAACTAATCCATGATAATTGTTATTGTATAAGCAATTGTCATTTGACTTACTTCCTTGTTTAATTCAGCGTATCACTACAAATGTTTTTTGTTGTTTTTGTTGTTGTTGTTGTTGAGAAGAATGCAATATATAATGTAAAAGATTAAAACATGTGAAAAATGATATCAATATTTATATTCTGGATTTGATCACCATGCTGACAACGGTTTTACAGTTATCCTGATCAGTTATTTTGGTGATTGCACAATTATTAAAGTGAAAGTTTACATCTACTGAGCTTTATCGCTTGGTCGGAGAGGACCAATTTAAACATTTTCAAACTTATGTAAAAGAAACTAATGCCCTTATTCCAATGGAAGGATGTTGAACTGGTGCTTGCGAAATGGGAGAAAAACACACTTGGAGTATGCCACTTAAAGTGTATATTAGTGTAAATTTTGTATATAAGTGATATTGCAATCTGTAGGATTAGAATTGACCTACACAAACGCGGAATTGATTTTCAATTATGCTTTTGAGGCATTACTTGTGTCATAGTTGGGTGCTAATTTAAAGAGTGTTCAACTTATTTTTGTCTTTTCTGAGAACACAGTTTGTCTAGTGATGACTAGAAGCTGAATTCAGGTCACATAGATATCAGCTTCCAGTTGAAGCTGCAGTTGCTCTTTATTTCTTGTTATGTTGTTATAGCAATTCCTGCTATAGCACTATTTTTGAATAAATTTCGAAGAATTTCATTTTAATTCTTTCAGAGTGATACTTTATGCTGCGATAAGAGGTCACGTTAAGGAAACCATTGCAGGCATTTCAGTGATTTTCCACGCTTTGGAGATTACGTTTTTACGTTGTTCTTGTGTTCTTTTAAGCTATATTTTCTTTCTTTACCATGGTTTTTCTTAACGTTCCCTCAGTTAGGTTATCCTTGTGCCCCATTATCCCCGTCTCTTGTTGAGTAGAATCTGGGGGTTTCTAGCCGGGGTTTTCAGGTCCTGCAATCCAGTTACCATCGAGGGATAACAACAAGCTGACGGTATGTATTTTCGGGTACAGTACCTAAGAGCCCTAACCTGATTGATATTAGCTTAAGGGCCCCATTTGTGTAGTCTGTATAGGTACCTAGGAGCCCTAACCTGAATGATATTAGCTTAAGGGCCCCATCTGTGTAGTCTGGATAGGTACCTAGGAGCCCTAACCTGAATGATATTAGCTTAAAGGCCCCATCTGCGTAGTCTGGATAGGTACCTAGGATCCCTAACCTGAATGATATTAGATTAAGGGCCCCATCTGTGTATTCTGGATAGGCACCTAGGAGCCATAATCTGAATGATATTAGCTTAAGGGCCCCATCTGCGTAGTCTGTATAGGTACCTAGGAGCCCTAACCTGAATGATATTAGCTTAAATGGGCCCGTACACCGTGAGCTTCACTAATATGTAACATACAATTATGAGAACATACAAAGGTACAGTCAAAACATTGGGCTTTTATTTGATAATAAAAGCGAACAGAATATAAAGTATTGCGACATTTATAACAATATTTAAACAATTCCTGGGAATATTCGCTGTTTCTAGGTCGATTCTAAGCTTCTGGAAACTTCCATTGCGCAATACAATCAAGTGACGGAATTTCCCTCCTGCTCAACGTCGCCTCACGACTGGTTCCTGCCAAGTTCCAGCAATCATATTCCTTGGTTAAATTTAATCATGGGCTTCGAAAAAAATGTATTATTCCCATTTTCATCCCTTATAATTCATTTTACGGGGGCATTCCTCTCCCATCTCAATTTAAAAACAGTTGCAAAATTGTTTTTAACCACTTCGAATCAGGACCTTAGACATGTCACTGAACTCGAAAATGAATTATATTTTTCAGCCTACTTTCTTAAAATATTTCTTCAAGTTCTTTGCATTGTATTTTCCCAAAATGACATTGTTCTCTTCATCATACAGCTCATAACAATTGTTTCCATAGACAGTCTCAATTCGGAACGGGTTTTCTCTTTCTTCTTTCCCTGCGTCCATCTCAGTTATATTTATTGGCCCGTTCTCCTCTTCTAGTCTTGCGAAGTGGTATTTCTGCTCTCCTCATATTTCTCTCGTCATCCTACCGGTGTTCCTCCATATCTCCTATACGAGTCTGTCTCATTGGGTGTCTCTTTACTCGTACTGGGAATCGGATCTTCGCTTAAGTTTGGATTACTTCCGTTTCCGCCTTCCTTTTCTCTTAATTCCTTCAAGAATCACTTTCCTTCTTGACGGCATTCATCGTAGTTTTCTTTGGTCATAACCTCATTTCTTTGTGGTCTATCGTGGTTCTGGTTCTGGTAATTGCGGTTGTTTCGACCATTATAATTGTTGTTATTTCTATAATTATTATTGTTCTGGAAGAAACCGCTTCTTCGATTCTCCTGATAGTTTCCACGTCCTTGCTGTTGTTGATAGGGACGGCCACCACGGAATCTCCTATACCTTGGTTCAGGTCGCCTATCTCTAAAATAGTATTTATTTCTGGACCTACGTTTCCCTTCTCCTGTTCTTTAGGGCTTTCTGTTTGCTGAGTCTGATCAATTAACACAGTATTAATATCTTTGTAGTCCTGACGTTGGTTTCTAGAGACGACATTGGACGTTGGACTAGTATAATCCAATTTCCGTAGAAGTTCGTCCATGCCGGCCAAATCGCTAATTCCTGATGAAATTATCAGTCTTCTCACTTCAAATGGCAACGATCTGGCAACGGCATCTATCAGTTGTGCCGTAGATAGTGGAGGTTGCAAAAAACGTAGCCGGGCAAGTTGCGTTATAAAGAAATCGGCGTAACGCTTCGGTAATTTACCCGAATACTTCCTGGAGTATACTTCTGCGCGTAAACTGTTCTGCGCTTCTATGGACCAATAACGCTTCATTAGGGCTTCAGCAAACTCTTCGAAGTCCACAAATGTGTACCTGAAGGCGCTAACCATTCAAGGGGGCCCTCTCCAATATAGCGTTCCACTATCTTCATCTCCCGTTCTCTAGGAATGTGAGCCTCCGCAAAGTAGTCACGGATATTCATGATATACTCAATTGGGGTGTAAGAATCGAGGTTGGCAAATTTACGAGGTTTGTCCTCAAAATTACGGATTACCGTCACGTTTCTCTGTTGATAATCTTGGAAACCACGACGATATTCCCTCCTTTCTCTTTCGGGTTCCCTATCTTCTATCTTCGAGTCCCTCATGGTATCTTAACATCCATTCTTCTGGTCTCAATTCTCTGTCTCCTGTTTCCATACTGAGTTTTATACGATAATCTCCATAGTCCTCCATTTCTATCTTCTCCCTTTCTTCTATCTCCGCAATCATCTCTTTCACTTGCTTCTCTATTTCTTTCTTCATATCCTCCTTATAGACTTCAAGATCTGCAACGTCTCCTAAGCTCAGATTTTTCAATTTCCCACTAATGTATTCCTCAATATTAGTGGATTTTCCTTCCTTAATCGTATTTACGACTGTGACCACTGTATCTATCCTTTCGTCTAAACGTTTACTACGACTTTCTAACGTTTCCTTTAACGCTTGATTTTCCTCGACCGATTGATTCTTGTCGTCCACCTGTCTCAGTAATAGTTGATCAATACGCTTCTCTAGATCTGACCTAACAGACATTACATCACGACTGATCAGTAATTGCGTACTGACAAGCTTACTCTCTACTTTACCTCGGATTAGCTTAATATGCTCTGCGCTTGACTTATCCCATTCGTCTTTCCAAATGAAAACGTTAGCCTTCAACATTTCGGCTATATCTAGTTCAATGTCCTCCTTTTAAATTTTATTTTGGTCTATCACCTGACTACGCTTAGTATCAACGTTAGTTTTCAACTCAGCTAAGGAAACAATGGTCTTTAGAGAATCGTCAACAAATTGCGATCTCAAAGCACCGATACCTTCTGAACATTGAGTTATAGACTCTTCCACTTCCTACCTGATCTTATTTATGTCCCCTTGGACCTTATTTACATCAACAATCATAGAATTAACCTCTGACTGTACTTTACCGATACCATTTTGTACACTAGTTATTTCTGTCTGGACATTATTTAAGTCGATTTGCATGTTATTCACGTTCTCCTGAACCTATCTACCTTTGTTTTAACATGGGACACATCTGACCTTACATTGGCAACTTCTGACTGAACATGGGCAACATTGGATTTCACAAGAGACACATCATCTTTAACCTAAGTGACATCATCTCCGACCAGGGCAACATCAGAATGCACACCCTCTACTTTATCTTTCAATTCAGCGGAGCTGGTCTGCAATCCCTGTAAAGAATTTTGCATACCCTGAATATCACCTTTGGACTCTCACCCACCTTGACAACAATCGTGTCAAGATCTGCCAGTCGATCTTTCTTTAGCTGCTCTCGGTCCTTCTTTGCCTCGTACAATTTCCTCTGTAAATAAATAACATTTATTTTCAGATTCTCTTTAATCTGATTCTCAACACTATCCAACTTCTTATTCATGTTACTGTCAATGTTCTCCATCATCTCGCTCATCATCTTACGGACATCCTCCGTCACCATTGTCGTCATTACAACAATATCAATAATAAAATTGCTATAGGAATATAAACAAATAGAGTAATATAGCAAAACTTTAGAGCATCCTTTCAATCCATGTATTTGGGCATCTTATCGTCTCGCCTTAACATTAACTTAATGCTAAATTACCATACAATCTATTACTAAAATACCAGTTCCTAAACGTTCGCGTGTGATTTATTTTTGATATACTGCCATAAAGAACATTTACATTTATCACCATTAAACAAGTTAGGTTTATATTAGCATGGCTGTAAAATGTAAAATGAAAATAGATTCAGATTCAGATTCAGATAGGTCATTCCGAAAATATAACCTATTACTCCTTTTTCAGGCTATCCATTAGATATGATCTTTTGTTTGAGTGCAATTCCGTTAAAACAAAGCAAATATTACCTATATAATTGCACTCTAGCTCACCGCAGATGATATGGTTAATTAATCCCATAAACTTAAAACTTAAGCTGTCATCTGGATAGCTTCTAAATGGCCTCACGAAGCTATTTTCGTGGCCCCAAAGTCTAGGGTGCCATCTTTCCACTGCCGTGCATACATTTAATAAAAATACTACATCTCATCTTCATACTTCTGGGTTCGACTTTATCGAAGGAGGAATATTATGTCTACAACGTGACATGATATTACTCCTCGTAAGTATTTAATCACAACATTATATGTGTGTGTGTCCAACAAGAATCGATCACGCGAGGATATCAAACGATAACTACCCTAACGTCGGATGATAATAAATCTTCCATGAAGATTCTAGCTTCAAATAAATTAAATGACTGAAAGTTCATAGCTTTCTTCAATAAAACATACAATTAGTCATATTCGTATTCTCTCCATTCAGAACGAATGTCTATGAGTTCTGACGATAATAATCGTTTCCACGTTAAATGTTTCTTTTCCATAATATGTTATGATATTTCACAATATATCACTACCAAGATCTTCTTCTCTTGACGTTTCTTCTCGACGGATAAAATGCCCAAATTAAACTAACAAAAATTAATTTAATGGGTAACATAGACGAAAATGTCTATCACCTGAATTCAGAATGAATTCATAATCGACGAAAATAAATTACTGTTCCTTAAAGGAAATGACAAAAGCTTGTTCCTCGAACAGGAAAATAATCTCAGTTCAGAAACTGGATTCCTAACAAACGAATTTAAGAGTGTCGCAAGACGATCACTACAATAAATTTCGAAGAATAAAAATGCTATACATGGAGTACATAAATATGGTGTCAAAATATGGATAAAGGATTTGCTCAGAAAATGTCACTACAAGCTCTAACTACAAGGTTAGTGAACACTGCTACCTGGTCTCGAAGTCTAGAAGATCAAGATAGAGTATAAGAAAATACTCGGATGTTACATCTTTCAATGATCTGGGCTGGATCCTAGCTCGTCTCCAAGAACTCGTGACCTCAGGAAAGGAACGAATTCCCCCATGGGAAAACAGCAAGCTCCGACCGGGATCGAACTGCGGGCCTTCAATCATCATCTTCCTTGTGACTGGGATAACCCTGGAACTCTTGATAATCTTGATGTTTCTTCTATCTCCGTCACAGCACAGATTCATCATAACAGCGAGTATCGTCGAAAGTTTTGCTTTCCACTTCCAAAGGCATTCGAAAATAAAGTCATGGACCTCACACGCATAACGAACATTCATGTAGATGGAATATGAACGTCGTTCTGTAGTCGCTGATGTTAATGTTGAGCTCATGTTTGACGAGAATGCACTAGAATAGAGTTGTGCATCAAGTCTCATGATCGCTCATTAAGTAGACATTCACGAACAGTCTCTTCTAACGAAGCTCCATCGCTGACTATATTGCTTCTATCTGCTTATACTCCTGGCGCACATATTAATTTAGTCCATCATACTCTTCATAATAGTAGACTGAATAATCTTCTTCAATATGAAATACATCTCCATCCTAGTTGTGTTGTAATACAGTTCCACACAAGCAATATTAATACACACTCGTACTCACTTGTGGCTGTTGCATGCGCTGTAGTCGCTCGGACAAAAGTGTCTTATCGCGCTGGAAAGAAACACTTTTCTCGCGCTTCACAAAACTGCTTATAACTGCTGAAATATTTCTCCCAAACTTCTGAAAGTTCGTAATATACAATATCTGATAACGAGCTACAATCTGTAGTTGAAATAATGTCTCTGAAGCCGATCAGATCGAAGTGATTGCGGCATCTAAGTCCTCGCTAATTCCTTGTCTCCACGAGTCACCTTCTACACGGTCGGTGAAACACTCGGAACTCCTCTCTCTTCCAATAGCACACGTCTGACCTTTCGGACATTCAGATACAAAAGTGCCTCGAAGCTTGGCGTCTCCCCTCCAAGTCTACCGATTCTCGCCGCCTTTTTGAGTTCCCTTTCAAATTCGCGCGGGCTCTATCAAATCGCTTTTTCCTTCCAATAGCGACCTGCTATCGACTTATAAAATATTTCCAATATTTTATTATCATATTCTTCTATTCTATTCACTTTCTAGGAGCTTATATGAATTAAATATCCATAAAAATTTAGTTGCTGGAACTGCCGTCTTCTCTAAAACTTCTTCCTATTGGCTGTAAGCTCATAACCAATGGGATAATTTATAACAATATTTAAACAATTCCTGGGAATATTCGCTGTTGCTAGGTCGATTCTAAGCTTCTGGAAACTTCCATTATGCAATACAATCACGTGACGGAATTTCCCTCCTGCTCATCGTCGCCTCACGACTGGTTTCTGCCAAGTTCCAGCCATCATATTCCTTGGTTAAATTTTATCATGGTCTTCGAAAAAAATGTATTATTCCCATTTTCATCCCTTATAATTCATTTTACGGGTGCAGTACCATTAAAGAAAAATTATTGCGTAGTTTCTTTATTAAAACTTTCTCTCCGATTGCATGATTACGACACAGGAAATAAAAACTAAATTTTAAAATTCGCACAGCCGTCATCTTGAGGTTATATAAGCAATTGAAATAAATTAGATACCAGTGCATTACAATATGTATACATATTTGCTGTACCGAGTTTCATTGCGCTTGGATCATTAAATCGCGAGAAAATTCTATTTTAACTTTCAACTTCGCTTGGCCTGCATGTTCGTTTTGTAATTTACTGGTTATTGAAGGTCTCATAGATGAACTTCCAGTAGTGCCCTTTATCTCCGTGCAATGTTTCAGGGTGATACCGGTAATAGTTTCAGAGATATAGAATGCCAGAGAAATATTTCGCACAGCCGCCATCTTGAGGTTATGTAAAAAATTGAACGAAGATAGATGTCAGTGCATTACAATGTGTATAAACATATACTGTACTTAGTTTCATTGCGTTTTTTAGGTTAAATCGCGAGAAACGTCTATTCAAAAGTCGCAAATTCGTATGGCCGCCATGTTGGGAAGTTTTCAAATGTCACATAGGTGAACTTCTCGTAGATCCCTTTATCTCCGTACAAAATTCCAGGGTGATATCGGTAATAGTTTCGGAGATATTGAATGCTGGTGAAGTATTTCGCACAGCCGCCATGTTGGATTGGTGAGACTTAATAAAGTTTTAATGGCACGGTCAGGGTTGTCCGAAATAGTGCTATATACTTACCGAGTTCCATTGAAATCGCTCCAGCCGTTTAGATTTTATTAGGGTCACACCCACACGAATCACACTCACACGCACACACAGACAGACACACGGACAAAATGTGATCTCATAAGCCTATTTTTTTTTTCATAAATGAAAATAGGCTAAAAACATATCATTATCACTTTATAATAATGTTATTGGTTTTACGTCCCGTTTCACTACTTTGGCTTCATTATTACTTAATCTGCCATTGTTTAGCTTTAATGTGCCATCATTTACTTTGATCTGCCAATGTCTACTTTACTTAACACCAATTCTCAGAATTAGCAACAATTGATTATTTAAGTTGTAACTGTTTAAACATTTTTGTAATTGTTTATAACATGTGTCATTGAATATAAAACTCAACACCGTATATTCCAAACTCTTCTGTTACTTAATTATACAATTTGACACTGCTCTACAATAACAAAGGATAGATATCCTACCAGATTAAATCCAAGAGCATGGTAGATACAACCGGGGAGGACTGTGGCACTTAAAGTGGTGCCGGCGAATTATTTCTTCTGAGTACTCTTTTTACCTAGCGTGTTTATAGTGCATTTTAATTACACTTCAGGGAACCTATTCAACGGATTCACCTCTGAATTCACCACCGTATTTTATTTTCCTCAAAACGGCCACTAGTCGTTGCTGTTGATTCATTATCCCCGTGTACTTGTGTGTCTGTAGACTTTGTCTGATAACCTGTGTTACTGTGATGCCTGAAAAAGTGAGTTTTAATTGTTGTTATTTGTAATTTACGCAGAATTTGGGCAGGAAGTGGCCGTGGCCGTTTCATTCAGTAAAGATAGCTTTGAAGCCATATTTCAGTGTTGCTTTATTAACAATTATTATTGTAACTTTCAGTCAGTCAACACAACAATTACTGGAATATGTGAAAATAACCTGAAATAAACTGCATGTGAATAAGTTTTATAAATGTAATTTACTTCAGGTTATTCTTCACATATTCTAGTAATTAGTGTCGACCGACTGAATGCTACAATATTAATCGTTTCACTCAGTTTAACCTCGCCCCTCCTTGCCAACTGCCACTTAAACCCTTGTACTATCCCAGCATTTGCGTGGAGTAGAGGTGGGAACCACTGTAAGCTACAATATTAATCGTTTCACTCAGTTTAACCTTGCCTCTCCTTGCCAACTGCCACTTAAACCCTTGTTCTATCCCAGCATTTGTGTGGAGTAGAGGTGGGAAACCACTGAAAGCTACAATATGAATCGTTTCACTCAGTTTAACCTCGCCCCGCCTTGCCAACTGCCACTTAAACCCTTGTACTATCCCAGCATTTGCGTGGAGTAGAGGTGGGGAAACCACTGAAAGCTACAATATTAATCAATTCACTCAGTTTAACCTCACCCCTCGTTGCCAACTGCCACTTAAACTCTTGTACTATCCCAGCATTTGCGTGGAGTAGAAGTGGGAAGCCACTGAAAGCTTCAATATTAATCGTTTCACTCAGTTTAACCTCGCCCCTCCTTGCCAACTGCCACTCAAACCCTTGTACTATCCCAGCATTTGCGTGGAGCAGAAGTGAGAAACCAATCGCATTGTTGAAGATAGACGTGGTTGAATTTAATAATGAAGATAAGTCCTACAACCGGAGTTCTGCTTGGACATGTTCATGCACTGTGTAGAATAATTCACAAAATTTAACTGTCCAGAGTACACAGGTTTAAATCTGTTTCTAGGAACTTCTTTACCCCGGCAACTATACAAATTTCCCAATGAAAGTTAAAAGTTTATAAGGATAAATACATATTTCAGTCCCTTCCTTCCAATGTTATACCAAACACAAAACAACTCTGAACATGAGGGAGGAGCCAGATTCACTCGCTCGCTCGCGCCATCCAATAGCATACTGTGACTGTGCCTACATAACTGAACTCGCTAGGCTTGCTTCGAGAACTGCAATGTTCCGATCGCCGAGTTGTGAGCGCCTGGGAAGTTCAATTGAACTTGAATTATTTCACGTGAGTGTTTGAACATTATCTTTTTCGCTGAAGTGCGCTAGCTATTTGGACCTGATTATTGACTCTGAATCATACTTTGTGGTAAGAGAACTGTGAGAGTGGCAAATAGAAGTGTTAATACCAGAGTGATAACACGCAGGAATACTACTGTGACGTTTCTAGGCATCGAAAGTGCGAGAACATTCTTGTTAGTGCGTGCTCAAGTATAGGCTTTCAACTTCGTGATATATGTGGCAAATACTTCGGGTGATTGAGACACGGTTGAAATTAAATTCCAGCCATCCTAGCGAGTACAAAACAGTCAAAAGCGTTATTTTTAAAATTTCTCCAACATGTGTGTGGATCATCATGGTAATGTCAGCTATAAATTTTCTGAACTCTTCTACGCTATGACTAGTGAGATGATCGTGCACTAAATATTAAAGATGGATTAGGGAAGAAACTAAGAGAGAAGAGAGAATAAGATGTCCATTTTCCAGCCGCTTAAGGAGACCAGAAATGGACCAGATTATGGGAACAGTCCAGAGGCGTTGCAGACTGGGCCAGCCCATGCATTAGTAGTTATGTCTAGCGTAGTCATGTGCATCCGAGCTTAGTTCCATTTTGTTAGCTTAGGTTATTCTAAGTGTTACGTGCAATGCCCGTACCAACGTTTTTAAATATGTATCTTCCCTATATGTGACTTCCCGACCTTTGAAACGACCGCCTGATGGCTTGGTTCCGATTATAAACACGAGATGGCAGCTTCTATCGGGCTTCGGCGCTTCTAGCCGTGGTTCCTTCTTCACCGCTAGAGTGTAATTGTGGTGCCTTCTAAACTCGTCCTAATCGAGTCATATTTGAAGTCTATTATATTCTACGTCATGGATCAAAAGACTGTATATACATGATACCGCCAAATTAATTACTTAATAATCACATTGTTGCTTGATGTGTCATGCTGTGATTGGACAATTACATTAACATGAATGCAGTGCGGTATTTGACTTGTGATTCTACGCCATCGTGTGAGCTTTATAGTCTGTCGTCAAGAAATCAACAAGCTAGTTGGTCTAAAGAGTATCTCTCCGTGTGCTGGGGGCCGTGGCCCCTAGCCACTACGAAATGTGGATAAATGCAAAAAGGAATTGCATGAGCTCTTAAGGCTGTATTTCGCCTTTTCGCATTGAAGATTGAGAATGAGAGTGATATATTATCGCAACTCGATGCAGACCAGTGCTAGTGACCCAAACGAAGCATGTGCTGGGTGGGCCATTTTCAGGCAATCTAGTGCCGTATAACGTTATTTGGTTTGTGTGTTAATTATTTTATTTTTATTGTGTCTCCACAGAGAAGTTTTAAGGTACGTTATTAATTTTTATATATTTGTTATGGAGCTCCGATATTGGCCTTATATTAATGTTTTAATTCGGTATTTTGTTTCACCTGGTAGGCCTAATTTTTCCCTTTTACTAATGTTACCAGTTATGTAAATTTTATTGTTTTCTTCGTACCTTTGGAGACACGCTTCTAGTTTATTTTACGTTGTAAATTTTTATTTATTTAGTTTTTGGTAGTCTTTGGGATAGCCCTATTATTTATTTATTTTACGATCCGTTGCACCCTAAATTGTTTCATGTCCATAGTGTTAAGGCGTAATTCTTTCCTCCCTTCTGTTTTCTCTGGTGATTTTAATTTAATTTTATGCTAATTGTTTGCCGTAATTCGATTTGACACGCGGTCGTCTGTTTCGGTGGCCATGTTTGTTTTTGTTTGGCCCGAGTGCATTCTGGTCTTGAGAGTGCAGTCTCTTGGCGTCGAGCGGGAAACTCAAACGTGTTGTGGTGTTAGCTTAATATGTTTTTTTTATTAACTTTGTTGGTTCAACCTTGTGTTTTGGTGAATTTTCCTGTGTTTTTCTCAGTCACGAATGTTGTGGATTTCTTAATTAATCATATTTTATTTTATTAATTTATTTTTTTCGTTTTGCGTCGTGGCCTGGATCTCTGCATGTCGGGTCGGTATTGCGTTCTAGTAAATTATCAAGCCCTTTCTCATTTAATAATGCCTGTCTACTGATTTTCTTCCTTTGGGCTTATTTTTTTTTTAATTTAATGTTTTCGTTTTGGTTCAGCAAGCAAGCATGTAAAGCCTTATCTAGTTTTCTAAGATAATTGTCTTATTTTGGCCTTAAGCCACGTGCATCTTCAGAGGGTGTCTTGGCCATAGAGTTTCTTCCTTTTTTTAAATGATTTTGTTATATTTCATTTTTTTTTGCATCCTTCTGATAATTAAATTTTATTTTAAATTTTTAAGCAACTGTTGTGGCATTATTTCGTCGGCAGCAGTTCTATTGGTTATCGGAAGGTGTCTGTAGATGAGCCTGTGCCTTCCCCTTCTCCACCTCCCTTCCACCCCTTTTGGTGTTCTTCTGTTGGGGCATGTCATCTGGAGGTGATTTTGCTGTGGAAGCGATGCGGACCTCTGAAGACAGGTAAGTAGGCCCATCCACCCTGGCCATCCCCGTGTCACTAAGCATTAATCCATATTTCCGTCTACTTATCCAATCCTAGTTTCTATGCTAAATGAGCTCATTCGATATTTTATTAATCCCAGCGTTGCTCAAGTGTTACGTATTCTTGTTTAGTGAGATTACGCGACGAATATAGCACAGGTTATTTTTCTCTACATCCCGTGATTCACTATAGTTTGTGTAAATAATATTTGTGATTTATTCCTGAATCAGATTTTGAGTATTGGAAATCATATTTGCCTTTGCGTGCCATTCTCTTGTGTGAGATTGATGCTTTGGTTTCGAATGGGATCAATCTGTAGTAATAATAACGATGATGTTTAATAATATCCCATTGCACATAGCCAATAATTATAGAATTTTCTGAAATCTGAAATAATAATAACCTTTGCTTGGAATGATTCATTATGAAACAGTGGTGAGAGTTATGAATAAGTGTTGACAGTTCTAGCAGTCAAATATCCGAGTCATCATGTAGGCCTAATCGAATGTCAACTTACCTAAATTCTGATAATTTCAAGCAGATTTTCTTGATAATTTATGTGCAAATAGAAAAGATCCTTTTTTTAAACAATTGCGTGTGACAAAATGACGCGTGTGAATATGATAACAGTGAATAATAGGAGTGTGTGAACACGATGATACATATTTAGTCAAAAATACATTTTTGAGTGACAGTTCACTATTTTAGTTGATTAGGAATCTCATTGGTTAGGGACTCTATTTAAGAACCCTGAGCTATATGCAGGAGTGCTATTTTTGTTTTTGTGATATGTTGGATAAAGAAAGTGGAGAATTTTTAAGAATTTTATGTTTCGTCCTTTCCTATATTCATGCGTGGAACTCGAATTCTGTTCAGTACCATTTTTCATACCTAGTTTACCCTGAGAGTTTTCGAGTGTCATGCTCAACCGATTTTGAGGTTCACGCATATGTGGGCGTTGGTCTCCGGACTAACGGACACTGTACGAAACTTTTATTTCTGTCCACGCACGAAAGTAATTAATTATTCTGTTATTTTGATGATCCTATGATTGTTACAAAGCTAAACATTTAGAAGATGACTGTCGAAACCCTATGACGCTACGACCAGCCGTTCGTGATAATACATCTGTCTTTGAACACAAGGGATAGTTAGATTGTGAAAGATTATTAAGTGTTAAAATACCGGTATTTAGGTTCCTCGGGGAAATACAAACAAGAGTGCTGTATCAATTCAGTAGTGGAGCTTTAAAAAGTGCTGTGAGCTAAAGATTTGAAGTGCATGTCCCTTAGCGAACCGTGTGGCAGCCGAAGAGTCTTGCACAGCCAGGCGAGAAATATTATTCTCAGTAAGTACCGGTATGTCTTCTTAAAGAAGCTTTTGAATAAAAAATACGTGATAACTAAAATTTCTCTGACAACCTGTGTTTTGGTGGTGTCTGCAATTGTGTGTGTTTTTGTGATTAACGCGAGGACACTCACCTTTTCCTCTTTACTTCACGAGACCTAGTGAACCCCGTTCTAACACTGAGACCAGATCTAAATTTCTTGACTGAATCGTGAATTGAACCCAGAACTCATGGGAGACAGCTAAATATGCTAGCCACTACACCTCAAGGTAATCATATTGAATCGCTTTCTGTATTTCTATTACCTACCTTATAAAGAGTGCACGTAATCGACTGTGGTGGCTACGCTCGCTAAAGCGCAGCGTTAGGCCATGGGGCCAAGCTCTCTGTTGACTCGGTCGAGCCCCACCGTCGGCCATCCTTGAAATGTTTTTTCCTGGTTTCGCAATCACAACACCAGGCAAATGCTGGGATGGTACCATCTGGCAGGCCACGGCCACTTCCTTCCACATCCGTGCCCGGTTTCATTCATTTCATCTCTTACTAATTCCTCTCATCAGCTTGGCGTCAGGAAGGGCATCAAGCCGTAAAAACAACCGCCACATAGCATTTCATCGCATCTCATCCCCGACCAGGAGCGTATATATAAATGTTTTTTCCTTGGAGGGGGCTAATTATCCTCACACCGCAAAATACCCCGAAATATCAACCAATATTTTAGAGCATATAACTTTGTGTAATTATTTTGGATAAGAGTTAATTTTAAAATTCTAAGTTTATATAGCCTACAATTTAGTGGCAATACAAAATTTAAAATACAACACAAATAACATTTTATTCTTAATGAATTTTCTATTATGGCGTATGGAGTATGAATGGCAAATATCTAAATATTTGTTAATTTACTAAGCAGAAAGGTAAACAGTTTTTTTTAAATACAAATTGATAATTTATTTCTGAATAGTACCGTACTGTGGAATTCTCAGTTTTGCCTCACAAGGCTGAGTGTATCCCGTTCCAACCTTCAGACCAGTATAACAATTTCTTGGCACAGGGGGTGAATTCGGACCTCCAGGGTGTCAGCCGAGAATGCTAGCCACTACAGCACGAGGGTGTCTTATTTCAATCTTATTATTGTTTATAACTTAGCCAATAAGTTAAGATTAGGGCACAACCAATTTTACAATTATTTTATGCTTTTACCAAAACACTTTCATAATTTGTATTGGCTTTTCTAGGGGGGAGGAGGGAGGGGAGGGGGGCTCTACCCCCACAGCTCCCTTCTTATATACGCCCCTGTCCCCGACCCTGTTGGTAATGGCAGAGGCGGCCCTAGCAAAGTATCCAGATCTCATTCGGAATCTCCACCCCCCTCCCCCCTTTTCCCCTGTAGAGACTAAACTGTACATACGGTAAAGACTTAAGGTAACACGCATGTTTTGCATCATTAACAACTCAGACTCCGAAAGATTAGTGTAGTATTATGGAAGAGGTACAATAACAGTAAAAAGAAACAATATTCTTATAATAATTTCTCATTTAGGGAGGTAACACGCATGTTTTGCATCATTAACAACTCAGACTCCGAAAGATTAGTGTAGTATTATGGAAGAGGAACAATAACAGTAAAAAGAAACAATATTCTTATAATAATTTCTCATTTAGGGCAGTTGGCTCAATCCGAAAATTGGTTAAGTTAGTGTAGATGCAGGTGCCTCGGAAAACACCCGCTTTGTTACTGAGACAAGTCTCGGTAAGCACAAAGGTCTCGGCCTCCTCAACAATATCTTTTTAAAAGGTTAATTTCAGCTGCTAAGGCAGAAAATAGACAATGTTTAGCTAATTCAAATTGAAGAGGATTTTAAACTGATATGTCAATAATCATCCAACAACGTTACAGGTATATAATGTTAATATTGAGATACTATTATATTAATGATAAAGCTAGAAAGGTGAAATTAGGTATCTAGGTAACGTAGTTACTAGCACAACGAGATGCAGAAATACATCATTTTGTTGTAACGTTCCTCACTCATTATTTCCACAATGTCATGCTGTGGACCTATGTCTATAGCTTTGAAATATGCACAGCTCAGTCAGCTCACTCATATATAGCGGTTCTGTAGTAATAAAGTAATTGGGTTTTAAATCTTTGGCAATCTATTGTTCAATTTTTTGCGCCCCCCATATGACAACCCTAGGGCCGCCCCTGGGTAACAGGGTTAAGACAGCTAGTATAAATATTAAGCAAAAACCACAGGTAAAAGGTACACACAACCCATGGGTAACACAGGAGTTTCTGGAAGCGGTAAAAAGAAAAAATAATTTGTATGCAAAAACTAAAACTAAAAACCCTTCAACTGAAACCATTAAAGAGTTCACACAATGTAGTAGGGATGTGACTAGAATGAAAAGAGAGCTGAAAAAGTTATACTACAATAATGTAATTAGAGAAGGGAATACGATAAAAGGAATGTGGAAGGCAGTAAATCAAATACTTGGCAAACCTCATAATACACGAAACATTGTTGAAATTGAATATGAAAACATACAATACACCTCTAGCCAAGATATATGTAAAGCATTTAACATGTATTTCATAAATGTTGTAGAAAACTTGGTTAAAGATACTGGTACTCCAATGATCCCAAATTTGCAATTGAACCAGACGATCTGTAACTCACTGTTCATAAAACAAACAAATGTGACAGAAGTTAAACAAATCATTCAAAACCTTGCGAATAAAAAGAATTACACAGATGATGGAATAAATAACATACTCCTTAAGAGATGTGCCAATCATCTGGCTCCATTGCTTGCTGATATAATTAACTTGTCACTGCAAACAGGAGTAATACCAGATAAATGTAAACTAGCAAGAGTGGTACCAATATTTAAAAAAGGTGATGTATCTAACCCCAGTAATTACAGACCGTTCTGTATATTATCCTCACTTGTAAAAGTACTGGAAATAGTAATCAAAAAACAAGTCCTGAATTTCCTAACAAAAATAATTTTTTCTTCAAATATCAATACGGCTTCCTTCCCAAACATAGCACTGATTCAGTAGCATTTGACGTAGTGTCACTTATACATAAAGCATTAGATAACAATAAAATAGCAGCAGGACTATTTATAGATCTTGCTAAGGCGTTCGACACTGTTAACCATACCTTGTTGCTAAGTAAACTATCAAATGCAGGAATTAGAGGAATAGCCTTTGAGTGGTTTAAAAACTACCTGTCTAACAGGAAGCAGTATGTTAATATTAATAAAACTAAAGGGTCCATCTCTGATGTTAAATGCGGTGTCCCACAAGGGACAGTGCTCGGACCATTGCTGTTCCTGATTTTTATTAATGATATAGGTTATTTAGAGTTTACTGGTAAAATATTTCTATTTGCAGATGATATATTTCTACTTTACGAGAGCGCCTGTGAACAAACGATTATGCAGAATATGCAAAAGGACCTAAATATATTAACAACATGGCTTTCAAAAAGTAAATTAATCATAAGTAGCTCAAAAACAAAATACATGCTATTTCACAAACCAGCTTACAGTCCAAGCACTTGCAACATAGTTAAAATTGGTAATGTAACCATCGAAAGGGTGAAACAATACACATATTTAGGCCTAACTTTGGACAATAACTTAAGTTGGAATGAACATGTCACAAATGTGAAAAAGAAAATTGTTAGTGTAATTGGTGTTCTAAAAAGATTAAGGGAGTATGGAATAAGCAATCAACATTTAAGGAGCATATATGCCTCTCTTATTCATTCTCACCTTATGTATATGAACATAATATGGGGTAAATGTGCACAGGAATCAATAAATGAGCTCGAAGTTCTCCAAAAAAGAGCAATTAAAATCATGTATGGTTACCATTTTAGGAAACCAACTGTACAAGTATTTCAGGAGACAAACATATTGCCATTACGAAGCCAGCTCAAATACTCTGAAGCTTTATTTATGTTTAAATATAAACAAGGTCTTATTAATCTTAATACTGAACTTCAATGCAGGAAAGACATTCATACCCATAACACAAGATCAGCAAACCAGTTATACATGGAGTCAACAAACACAACTAGATATGGTATTAAAAGTATTTCCTATTCAGCCAGCACATCTTATAACAACTTACCTCCTAAACTGAGACAAATTGTAAACTTAAACAAATTCAAAAAGGAAGCACGCAGGTACTTCCTGAAACTATATGTTGAAGAATATAGATGAACCCATAAAGACTGAATAAATGATCCTACCACCTTAATATATTCTAGTATAAGTTGCTAAGCCATATTTGTAAAGGGCAGTCCCCCCTTGAGCTACAAGCTCACTGGGACTTTCTGTACCCTATAAATAAATAAATAAATAATAAGAGCGTTAATAGGGTTCAATGGACCAAGTTAAATAACAATAATAATTTAACAGTAATATTTTACAACAGTAGTTTTGCCTGTGTGGATAATTTTACAATATTTAATTGTCGATTATACACAGGTTTAAATGTGTAACAAGAAACTCGTTTATGACGGCCTTTATACGAGTTACCCACTGAGAGTAATTTTAAGTTAAATGCATCCTGCAGTCCCTTCTGTTCAATGTTGGACCCATGAAGGACTTGGGTTGTTTTTCATTTGAAGTGGGTTCCTTGTAATACGAGGAGGAAATACTATTGTCTGTTGTTTTCTGAAACTCACAGGGTGTACTGCCAATATTTTACTCGTGCAGCAACTTGTGTTTACTTTCACGTTTCTAATGTAAATAAGCGTCGGCCAATTATATTTGTTCCGTCTGCCCATCACATTGTGATTAGGTTCGTGTGTGACTTACTTAGGAATAGAGAATCCAATAGGTTGCTTCATTTCAGTGCTCCACAAGCTGGCCCCAGCAATGATAGACATTAATATTTCACTCGATATTATTTTATAAAGTAGAGCGTCTTTGTCGAATAAGATTTGTTGTTAACTTCTTCTCACTGTGCACTTGGAGGGTTATATTTGGATTACCAGTAGCCTAACTTGAATTCGGTGTTCTGAAATTACCTCATTTCATGTGTTATATTATGATAATGTTTTCTAGCTTCCTGAACATTATGGATCAACATCCATTCATTAAGAAGGAGCCAGATGAATTCCTTAATGTTGTGAGTTATATTTAGTTTATATATCGTGTAACATGATGTGCATGACGAGCTTGCTACCAAATAGTAGCCTATGTCTGTTATTCTGTCGGTATGTTTCATGTTGGGTCATAATTGTATAATTATTTCTAGGAGTCAAAAGACCAATTACACACTTCTAACCTGCTGGATGAATCTTGTGATATATTTGAATACGAGAACACGGCGGTCCAAGTGGAGCATCAAACACAGGTGATCACAGATTCTATATTTCCTTTCTTATAATAATGTGAATGATTTTCTCGTCATTTCAAAATTTGGATTATTCAGTACGGTATTGTTTATTATTTTAGCAAAAATTGATGTTTTTGTATTCATAGTGCTGATTCACTGTGTTGGCACTCTGACATTCACAGTAGGTGAAGACTACACCATATGATGTGCCAACAGTGGCTAATTTATTGGTATGCAGGTTCACATTGTTAGCACCCTGACATTCACAGTAGGTGAAGACTACACCATATGTTGTGCCAACAGTGGCTAATTTATTGGTAATGCAGGTTCACACTGCTAGCACCCTGACATTCGCACTAGATGAAGACTACACCATATGGTGTGCCAACAGTGGCTAATTTATTGGTAATGCAGGTTCACACTACTAGCACCCTGACATTCACAGTAGGTGAGGACTACACCGTATGGTGTGCCAACAGTGGCTAATTTATTGGTAATGCAGGTTCACACTGCTAGCACCCTGACATTCACAGTAGGTGAAGACTACACCATATGGTGTGCCAACGGAGGCTAATTTATTGGTAATGCAGGTTCACACTGCTAGCACTCTGACATTCACAGTAGGTGAAGACTACACCATATGATGTGCCAACAGTAGCTAATTTATTGGTAATGCAGGTTCATACTGCTAGCACTCTGACATTCACAGTAGGTGAAGACTACACCATATAATGTGCCAACAGTGGCTAATTTATTGATAATGCAGGTTCACACTGTTAGCACCCTGACATTCACAGTAGGTGAAGACTACACCATATAATGTGCCAACAGTGGCTAATTTATTGGTAATGTAGGTTCACACTGTTAGCACCCTGACATTCACTGTAGGTGAAGACTATGCCATATAATGGGCCAACAGTGGCTAATTTATTGGTAATGTAGGTTCACACTGTTGGCACCCTGACATTCACAGTGGGTGAAGACTACACCATATAATGTGCCAACAGTGGCTAATTTATTGGTAATGCAGGTTCACACTGTTGGCACCCTGACATTCACAGTAGGTGAAGACTACACCATATAATGTGCCAACAGTGGCTAATTTATTGGTAATGTAGGTTCACACTGTTGGCACCCTGACATTCACAGTGGGTGAAGACTACACCATATAATGTGGCAACAGTGGCTAATTTATTGGTAATGCAGGTTCACACTGTTGGCACCCTGACATTCACAGTGGGTGAAGACTACACCATATGATGTGGCAACAGTGGCTAATTTATTGGTAATGCAGGTTTAAACAATTGGCACTGGGTCATTCACAGAAGGTTAAGACTTTACCATATGCCGATGCTAAGAGTCAATCATAAGTCATTTGAGATATGATTGAATGTAAGGGAATTTGCGCTGCTCTTTGTTCATCGTGGTGCTTATTGGATAGTGGATAACAGGGAAGACTGCTACAATACGAAATGTGATCTCCGTAGTGGTTTTAATTAATGTATAGATACAAACTTGGCTGTTATCAATCGTAATTCAAATGAGAAACCATCCCCATCTCCAATTCTTTCCTTCCTCTTCTTCATGGAAACGAGAGTGTGTTAGAACTCGAATCAGAATATCTTACGCTTCGTGCAGTTGTGCCAAGTAATTACATCACAAATTGCATATGGCTGTCAAATCATTAAATAATTGATGAGTTTATGGAGTGGCATTCTCTCTGGAGTAAATTGTAAACATTTATATTTTAGATGGCGCAATGGAATACACACATATTACTCCCCACAACTACACCTGAAGGAAGTGGATTGAAAGCCACGAAACCTGAGTTAAACCCGGCATTGATTTTACTTCCGTGTGCAACGCTCCTCGGTTTCATCTTTCATACGCACCTCCATAGGTTAGCTCTCCTGTAGTTCCCATTCCGACGGTTAAAGGTTTAATTGCATAATCTCAGCTTCTTTTCTTTTCTTTTCTTTTCTATCTGTTACCCTCTTTTCTATGGAGTCAAGACTTCTTCCTTCTTTTCATGATAACCCCGAAGTCATTAAGAGGTAACTAAACGATGTGGTAGTATTTATTGGTGGGACAAATAACGTGGCTCACAACAACGGTGCGGAAATAAGAACACAACTCAAAAGAAGACTTTGTAATTTAACACTCACCAATATGATTGTGTTTACCTTCCTCATTGATATTATTTATTGTAATTCGCACAAATGTGCAAATCAGTATGAATTATATATTTTTAGCCTACTTTTCACCTTTTGCAAAAATGAGGAAAAAGTATACTTATGAGATCGTGCAAATGTGTGTCTGCCTGTCCTTCTGTCTGTCTGACTGTGTGTGTGTCCCCCCTATCAACTCCTAAACTGCTGCAGCAATCGAAAAAAAATTTGGTAGGAGTAAAGATCTGTACCTGAATATCTCACGGCCATATTTGAAAATGATGTCAGTGCTACCAACTGTTGAAAAATCGCAATTGAAATTTGAGCTCCATGTTGGATATCTTGGAATGTATGAATGGGAGCTATTTCAAAATTGGCACACGTATAGATAATAATATTGCAGTTTAAATTCCAGGAGGCCATACATGGCAGTGTTGCCAAAATGATTATAGGCCTGCTGATAGGTCAAAATTTTAAAGGTATATAACTTCTACACTATCAATTGGATTTCAACCTAATTTCGTATGTGCTATAAGTACATAAACAGATATCACTGAGCGTATTCTTAAGAGCCACCAGGGCTGCCAACTGTTAATAAATGCACTCATTTTTTTTTCATATACCCCTATATCCGAAAGTAAGCAAGCCGACAGCTTTAAACTATGCACACGCATAGTACCTGACATTCTATATTCATTTGGAGTAACTTATATTCGTCAGTGCTACCAACATGATCCTAGGCCTGCTGAGAGGTCCAACTTTAAATACATGTCACTCCTATATTATCATTTGGATTTCAACCAAATTTCGTGTGTGCTATGTGTACCATAAGAGATATGACTCTCGCGATTCTTAAGAGTAACCAGGGCTGCCAACTGTTAATAAATACTGTCTCCATTTTTGTTACCCTAATATCAAAATATGAGAAAGTATGCAAGCCAATAGCTCGAAACTTTGCACACGTGTAGTACCTGGCATTCATGATTAATTTGGAGTAACTTCGCCAGTGCTGCCAACATGATTCTAAGCCTGCTGATAGGTTCAGTTTTAAAATGCATGTAATTTCTATACTAACTAATGCATTTCATTCAAAATTGACACAACAATAGATCATATTATTTCGGATTATTTCTGACAAATACATGTATGTCATTATTGCCAACATGATTTTACGCGCTGTTAGATCCAATGTTTAACAGCATGCGACGTCCATGCTATCCATTGGACTTCAACCAAATTTTGTATTCTGGACCTAAGGAGATGGAACTAAGAATATATTTAGTCACCAGGGCTGCCAACTGTAGTTCTCTATTAGGCTACATTATGCCAGGTATACAGTATTTCGAACTAATTAGAAATTTCGATATTACCAACTTTTTTCGTCATTATTCTAGATAGATCCATATGGACTAATCATTGGCATGAATCTTAAATTTTAAGAAAAGTAGGCTCTTTAGTTCTTGTTATCTTTGTGTTTTGCATAGTCGTTGATTGACCTGACTCTTTTCCTACATATTTCTATATGGCATCTAGCAAATTATGTACACTTCGCTGCTAGCTCATGGTAATTCTTGTTTGTGCACAGTAGATGGGTAAAACCAACTATACATAAATTAGTGAATAAATGCTGCATCTCAAAGTTGGCATATGCCAATCATTGCCCCAGTAGAGGAGAATTGTGGCCATATTTATATTATTTTTGTCAGCATCCTTTCAAATACTTGACTGGATAATAAATGAAATTGAGACCCGATGTCTTCTATTAAAATGATACTCTGGCCTGGGGGTATACCAGTCCTGATCTTGAGGTTTTTTTGCTATTTCTAAATTTAGTAATCGTATGTACATGATGTCATTTAGTGCTATAACTGCTTGCCACGGTGGGGGAGTGGATAGCGTGTCGGTCTACTAACCCCAAGATTGCACGTTCGCTCCTGGCCGTTGTAAGTGATTTTTGAAAGGCGGAAAAAAACGGCACGCATGTCATACGATGTTGGCATGTCAAAGAACCCATTTGAATTCAGTAGGCCGTGTTCATAATGGCAAAATTAATCTCGGGAGTTTCCGCCAACACGAAGTTCCTCATTTCTCTACTAGAAAGCGCTATAGTGTTCAAGGAGCTTGGATATCTAACCTCCTTGACTTTCATAGTGATTAACGGAACAACGAAATTCGACATGCTAGCTACCCTCTGGGTGTCAAATTACAAAGTTTGCACCCGGCACCCGAGGCCATACGATATTATTATTATTATTATTATTATTATTATTAGTGCTATAACTGCGTGCGTAACATGGAGTGTCACTCCCAGATATTTGAAATCAGGCACGACCTTGATAGACGTACCATTGATACAATTTTTTGCACTTTGCATATTTGCCTTACCTCCTTTTCTGAAATTCATAATTTCTGTTTTCTTCACATTCCTGTAGAATTCGATATCTTTACACCATTATTCCATATCACCTGTTGTTTCTTTTAATTTCTGTTAGTTTGTTGATTTGACTACAAAATTATCTGCATATATGTTGGTAGATACCTCATCTTTCTTCTCCATTTCTCTAAATATCTCATCAACTGCTAAACTGAAGAGTGCAGGGCTCATGGGACCTCCCTGAAGAACGCCTTTGGTTTGTAATATGGGCTTCGATAGTAACAAGTTATCTGATTTTCTTATTATGTTGTATTTCAATATTGCTCTTAATATGATGTAATGGAGAATCAATGGGTTTTATTTCAAATAAATGAGGATACTGTAGGGGCAGATGTCCGCCTCCTTAAGGCAACAATAACTAGCTAATGGGATATTGTAAACATTGGAACACCCAGTAACTGCATTCAGCCTCGCGTTATGAACACTATAATAGTAATAGAACAAGAGGTAATGATATAAATGTATATCAAAATGTTGTAGGAAATAACAGTGGTAATAGCAGTGTATTACAAAACAAGTGTAATAAATCAGTCTTCCTTAAATCAACAACAGAAGATTAATTAAGTACGATAGTCAGAAAAATAGACGTACTGTAGTTATAGTTGGGATGAAATTTCACCCTGGATATTGAAATAGTGCTATGGTCCAACCCTAGACATTCTTACAGAACAGAACTGATAAACATGTGTCTCTTTAAAGGTATCGCCCACGATATACTAATGCTATCCGTTGTCAAACCAATTTCTGAAGGGGTGACAGACATCAACTAGTTAACTACAGACCGATAACAGTTTGTTACTATCTTAGAGTACGTATGTAATTTGTCATAATAATAATAGAGTTTATTAATACAAATGACTTAATAAATAAGAATCACTTTGGTATCATGTAGACCATTTCAACTATAAATGATTTGCAGAATTTTATGGAAGACTGCATTCCTCTCTCGGTGGTAATCTAATAAATGTGTTATGTCGGATTTCGTCGATCTGACAAAATCCTTTGATACAGAAGATCATTTATTATTATTGGATAAGGCAGAGTTTTATTGTATAAGGGGAGTGCTGTTTGATCTGTTAGAACTATTCCAGATGTCAATTTACAAACATTTCTTCAGGAATGGTGTGAGTTACAATACCCTCTTAGTTTATGTCAAAACGTTATAACTCAATGTTCAATCCTTCATCTACTACTTTACAGTCTTTTACAAATTATGTACCACAGACAGGAAATATTTTAGTTATTTCATATTGCAGATGATACCTCAAGATTGAACTGGGACGGTAATAAAACAATTACACTTCATGAAAATCAAAATAGTATCGATCTTGTCACTCTGTGTTTTATTAAGCAAATGTTAAGTAAAACCCATAAATACTCAGCTTTATAATATATTCAAGCGTAAGGGAATTTAAAAGTAAATCGAACAATTTACTCTGAAACCGATGATATAGAACAGGTGGCCTAAGCAAAACGTTTGGGCCTTACAATCAATCATAAAGATAAAGAAACTTTTGTTTAAAGTGAATTTCAAGATACTTAAGTAGCGAATAACAGTTACCAGTTTATTATGGATTAATGCATTCACAGATATCATCCGGCATTGAGATTTGGGTTGGGTTGGGCAGCAAATAGGAATAATGTGGAGACTATTGAAATTGCGGAAACGAGTAATAAAATACTTGTTGGGTTGAAACAGAGAATCATGGAGGGTTGTATTTATGAAGCATAATATTTTAACAATATTTTTATGTATTTTTTCGAGTAAACTTGTAATAAACATTCAACATAAAAAGTTGTCACAATCAAAAATCTCAACATTCATGAAATTAGAGGGCAGAATAACTCCTTTAAGAAAGGGTTAATAAAAATATGCAGAAAAGGATTTTTTTTTGAGAAGGTGTTATATACGATAATAAATTACCGAACTACTAAAGTCTTTCACTGGAGTGGGGTCCAGAACGTCACTTAAGTTTTATCTAACCCAGAAAGTGTGCTTCTAAATGTTGAATGTTTGTAAATATGTCAACTTACATGTGGATATGCGGTGTAATATAATGACGTATCCAACTCTTTATTAACTGCCAGTTCTGGAAAACAAAGTCTGATATGTTAGTGTAAGGTCAGTGGATGTGTATCCCACCTTGAATGGTTTCAATCATGGTAAGACTATAACACTAACAAGAGTACACCACCAATGTAAATCTCGCAGAAACGTGTCACAAGTATTGATTAGATGCATCTATGTTGATATGTGATGTAATTTGTTCCCCAAATACATGGAAGGGCGGCATGTGGCGCACTAAAATACGCCCGAGACTGAAGGGTTTCTGAGTTCTCATTCTAATATTACACTACCAAAGAAATGGTTGAAGTAGTGCAATAGGTTGGGGAGGATATGAGAACACCTTCTCGGGATGCTCCATGTCTGTCGAGTGTTTCAAATGCGTTCAAGTTCAGCCTCTCTAGAAATGGTTCATTTGAATCTGAGGATGAAATATAATCACAAACGTTTTCCTTGTTATATGACAAAAAGGTCTGTTTGATCTGTTAAAAATATTGCAGATATCAATTTACAAAAATTGTGTTATCTTCTTGATAGAATCATTTTCCTAACTATCCAAGCCTCCGTGGCTTAGGCGGCAGCACGCTGGCCTCTCACCGCCGGGTCCGTGGTTCAAATCCCGGTCACTCCATGTGAGATCTGTGCTGGACAGAACGGAGGCAGACAGGTTTTTCTCCGGGTACTCTGGTTTTCCCTGTCAAAATGTCATTCCAGCAACACTCTCCACTATCATTTCATTTCATCTGTCATTCATTTAATCATTGCCCCAGAGGAGTTCGTCAGGCCTCGGCAGCCGGCACAGTTCAAATCCTCGCCGCTAGATGGGGGCTTCATTCATTCCATTCCTGACCCGGTCGGAGACTGGAAGCAGGCTGTGGATTTTCATTCATTTTCCTAACTATCAGAAAGTTGAGCAAACTGGGATCAGAAGAAAGTTTTCGGCCATGGATACCAGACTGAAAATAGGATTTGTTTTTCTAGAAGCTTGGAACATCATGAACACAAGACCATGTACTTGGCTATTTGCTCAGTCATTGAAGACCTGTAGTGTGTGTACTGTGGTTAGATCATGAGTTAATCCGTGTCAGGAATGTGCTCCGCGCAGTGCTTTGTTGTGAAAGCTGGCAACTTATCAGTTTCAGCAAATTGTGTCTTGTTTGTAGGCGGCTCACTGATTATATTTTCTGAACGACAAATATCTAGCTGCCACCCTTGCCGGCATTTGCAAACACTGGGCCAGTAGCTGAATTGAAGGTGAAAACTCACTTCTGGAATGGGTACAGTTATCGATGTTTGTCTTCATGGTATCATTAAACATTATTTAGAATACCTTGAAAATTTTCCCAACAGTTTACGACGAAACACACATTTGTTGAGGTTTTGTGTCCATTTGTATGAAAATTATAGCTCCTGTCAAACCCCAGACCAGCCCGCGAGACGTTAAACAAGTGTGTTCTGGAGTGCATCAGGCTTCAACTGGAAATTCACATTATGAGATCAGTTTCCCAACACTCACATGACAATGAATGTGAGGCTTGGGTTGACCTCCACTGCTTCATATGGCCGACAATTTGGTGTTGACACACCCTTGATGACAGCCTTCACTGCTAGCTCTTACTGTAAGTAAGGTGATGGCCCTCCCTCCTCCTTCATGAAAGCCTGCAATGTTGCACACATACTGTTAATTTGATTACTAAGGTTTCTCGGTTCTTGGGTTGTACGGAGGAGAAAGAGGGATGTGGGTTGTTTTGAACTGGCACGAATTCACCTTGAAGAACTCCCGAGATGTGTTCTATGGCTTGTGCCTCAGCCTGTATTAGACCGTGGTCGGCAATTTCATTTGAAAAAAATCTCTCCAGCTCTTGTCTATGGAAATATTCGTGTTCAGTTCTCGGTTTTTAATACATTGCGTAATGTTGGCAACGTCAATTGTTCATGTATTATGAATTACAAATGAATTGGTATGCAATGAAATTTCAAGTAGCTGCCACTGTACTTCCGAATAAACCTCCATTTCTCTCCGCCTAAAACATTCTTGATTTAATCTGGTCTCAAGGGGGTAAAAGAATCACGATATTTATCCTTAGTAACGTTATATGGTATCTCTAAGTAACTGCATCTACGCTGCGAAGTCACAACATACACACTCAATGCTAGTGACAATATGCCAGCCCTACGTTTGGCGAGTGTATACGAACTGAAGTTCTTCCTGATGTTAACCTCACAAATACTGTCAGGTTGACGTAGCAAAAGTATGAATGCGATTTTCAATTACCTTTGGTATGTTATTTTATTCCTTGATCCCTTCAGTGCAAATCCTCTGAAAGATAATATACCACCTACGCAGAGGTACATATTTGTTAAACAAGTAATTTCTTTGCAGAATGATACAGACCTTCACACGGATATTAAAATTGAGGAATCTTCTATTCCTGAGCTCATTCCTTGCTTCAAAAGAGAATCACCATCTGCTGATCTGAAGGAGGTAAGTATATTTATGCCTCTTTACAAAACATCTCCTTATCACCTATTAGCATTTCAATATAAAGAGTGGTATTTTTACAATTGTGTTGATGAGAAACCGAATGCTTGGCTGTTTGGATGTGTTTTGTACTGCCAGCACGCCGCCGGCTTTGTGCGATGTTGCTCTGATCACTGAGCTACTATGGGATGCATCTTATACAGTATGTCATTTAGAAAGGTACATTATGTGAAGCTAGTATATGTTTGCCACAATCACGTTCGCCGACTCTGTGCTCTCAGACACTAGCAGACATATAATTCTTGTAGTTACCAGCATAATATAGCAACAATATTGATGTAACATACTCTACACTGGACTCCCTCTAGAGGCATTTAATAGAACGGGAGATAATAACATCATATCTGTATAGTGTTCATGTCTAGAAGTAAGATGTGATGGACAGTACGAAAGTCGTTAAGCGTATATATCTTCACTTCAGCTGAGCAGTGCTGTACAATTACATGGTTTGTTATTTGTGTAAACGTATAAGGTGATAGAACATAAATAAATTATTCCATCTTATCCCTAGGAGGTGACAGAAAAAATCCAGGAACGCGAAAGCGATGGAAGTGGAAATCAATTAAATGAGTAAGTCTTCAACATACATAAAATATGATCTTCCTCTTTAAGCGTGGATTGCTCTAAGTTTTGGAATTTTATAAGTTTTCTTGGCAACGTGATAAGTGTCTCTTATTGTAAATTTAAAAAAATAAAGATAATGGTAAAAATCTTTTTCAAGCCTGTCTGATCGTTGAAGTAGATATGTGAACTTCCTAGTTAGCGTTCTCTCTATTTTGAAGTATTGGAGAAACGTTTGTCAGTCTGTTGATGGGAGCTATTTCTGTATTGTAGAAGTATACTTGGACGAAGTACACATGCCGCAGGGATAGGATTGTGATTTAGTTTTGAAAGGAACATCCATTTCTTCATACCCTCCTCCACTGTATCCTTAACCCCAAATGATTCTTCTGTAACCCAAACTAAAAGCGTAAATAGCTTCCTCCTGACCCAAAGATGCAGCAAGTAAAATCCAATGTGTTCTTACTTTCTCACATGTGTGCTTCAAATAAAGTTTAGCCTAACACATATATCATTTGATGCATGTGCTCTAAATAGTGTATTACAGTTAAGCCTTATGCATGTGAGAGTAAGTGGCAGGGGAATGACGGCCAGATATGGATTGCAGTATAAACTTCAAATATATTATAATACATTTACTAGTTTTTAAAGAACGCAACGAAGTTCAGACAGTATTCCGATGTAAATCCATAACTTCAATAAAGAATATGAAACTATGAAACGATATTTTAAACCCAACAAGTAGAGACCGAATACTTATGAATCATCGAAAGAAATTAGAGGACAATATTCACGAGCCCCCCCACCCAGAAAAAGGAAATTATATGCGGTTCAACTTCGTAAAAAACACATAAAAATATAACGAATATTTTCAAGAAACAAGGACTCAATAAAGCATTCAGAACGAACACACTCGGTAAGCATATACATAACAGCAAAATAACGTAGAGAAACCCACATTCTAAGTCAGGCATGTATTTGTTCACATACAAAGAAGAAGAATGTAATTGTATCGATGTAGGGCAAAGTAGAAGAATGTTTACAAGATGATATAATGAACACAGAATGCAATAAAAGAACAGAACACCCGGCTATTTGTGAACAAATGCACAACAATATCAATCGTTTCACCAATATAGAAATAGAACTAAAGATTATACATCATGATTCACAATGCAGAGATCTTGATATTAAAGAGTCCATTGAAATATATCTACCCAAGAATCCAAACGAACACATGATTCTATAAGGATCCCCACTATTTGTACTGCTAAATAAGGTGAGTCCACAATCATAATTGTACCGACCCTCGGTTAAATATACTTTATTTAGAGGTAGCCACCGGGCCATTTGCAATCATACCTGAGGACTTACCTTGGAATGTAATTGATAACCAATACTTGGAAATGATACAATTATGCCAATTAGCAACATCGTCAATTTTAAAACACATATTACAGTTATAAGGAACACATAGACATAACAACATTAATAACATGCAAAGAAAGAAATTAGGTGTGAATACTTGAACTTACATGATGTTGAAGATTCTTGAGGTCAGTGTCTTGTTGTCCGTTCTGACCATAAAAGATAAGTGTCCTCTTTCTCATGGCTCATGTTCTGGTAGTAATACATATTGAACTCCGCCTTATCAGTACTGTGAAAATGATGTTTTATAAATGATTAAACTTACATTTTTCGGTATGTGATTGACACCTTCTTCAGCGTGATGGTATGTAATTTTAAACTAGTTAACAAAGCCAATATAGATATGGATAGCCTTACAATAATTGTTTGATTTTTTAAATTAAGAACTTGCAAATATATTAAAAATCATGTATTAGAAAGAAAGAGAACAGTAAAAAGGATGTTTTGTAGAAGAGATTTTTCCTTTATAAACTGCCTACGTCATCACTCCTTTAAGTTGAGTCGATACTATAGTGATACAAGACGTCGCTGCCAGAAGAATAAAGATGTGGTAAATGCGTAGTGTTAAAATACCGCTTCCAGGTGGAATAATGCTGTGAGAAACGTAGCAATCTTTATATTATATAGTCTCCTAACCTCGAAATGTTCAGTTGATTCGCACTTGTTCGCCCACCCTGCTGTATTAGCTGTGCATTGGGTAACACTATTTGCAGATCATATACTTAACCCAATAACCAAGCGTATGCTGCATGAATTACTCGTCTAGTGACTGGGCAAAATTATAATGTTTGGAAATATCGAGATAGTTCATTGAAATATTTCGTATTACAATCAATACGGATAGAAACTATTCAAATGATTCATGTTTTTTTGGGCTAATGCCGTGTGCATATAACATTAAATACCACCACACGTTTCGAAGAAACCTTGCCTCCTTTTCAATGGAATTAAACAATGTGGCCAAAGAGAGTATATCAATGAGATTACAAAGAACTGGATAAATTCCTCTGTCCGTCACCAGAACAGTAATTTCTAACCCTTGTCTGAAATTTGCGTTAAAATTACAAAAATGTCAAAAATCAAAATGCCAATGCTAGTGGCGACTTACTACATAAATGAATACAAGAACAATTACTAAATACAAATAGCCCTTCGTGCACTGTTTGTGTATGGTCGTAATCTAAATAGGAGGAAATCATTATGTTGGTGCCTGCGAATGCTAAACAACGTCTCATATCACATTGACGCGCCATGCCCATTATTTGCAATTGTTTTCACGTCAGGCGATCCGTCGTCTCTAAAATTGGGTTATGTCAATGAAGAAAACTAGCTAAATTCAAAGAATATAACAAGTCGACGGTTCATGGTTAATTATAGCAAGCAACGTTTATTCTTCAGATATTCATTTAGGCTAATCAGAGTTTATTTAAGTTCTGGTTTAGATAACAACCAACAATTGATTGATATATAGATTATTGCATTAGGGTTTGTATTAGCCCTTCACTACTACTGAGTTTAGTTTTCAGTTAGAGGGGACGTTGTGGAGCCGCGTCAAGCTGTTGGCCTCACACCATGATGGACCGGGTTCGATTTGTGGTCCATGCATATGAGATCGCCGAAGTGAAATGCCATGTCCTGTGGTTCGGATTCCACGTAAAAAGGAGGCCCCTTGGGTGATGATCGCATAATTTACGGTCACGTAAAACTACTAGCTTTTTCAGTTGCCATATATTAATTGATACACCTCAAACGTGGCGAAAAAGGCCATCAAAAATTCCCGATAATGTGACCTCAATGTGGCCATTAAGCGGTGTCTCATAATTCCACAACAATTCAAAAATCTTGATTATTCTTGGAAAATGAGGTACCATCCCATCATTTCCATAATCATATTAAATTTCTAGAGTGAATGTTGTCGGCTTACATGCTGTCTCAGCAGACAAAAAATATCGCAATTTTCTTATTGCCTACTGCAAATCAGAGTGGTCCGCAGACCCAATTATCACGTGTTCAAATTCTCATCAATATGCCTGAAAATCATCACCGTCTGATTTCCTTCCCTGAAATCTGTTGCAATGCTCTCTAGTAATAATCTGTCTTTAAATAACCATGTATCAGCTGGAAGCCATGTTCTTTCATTAGAATCAAAGATTTATATCCAGTCTGAAATATGTAGATTTCATGAAAATGCTGCTTATTTCAATGGGTAGCATGTTGCGACTTCAATAAAATTTCGACATATCTTCACGTTTAACATCCTCCAGACCCCAAAACCATCATCAGTTGACAAGTGTGTATGTAATTTATATATTTTTATCTCTTAATACCTTCATTACCGGCATAACTGTAAGAGAAGATCTGACGAAAACCCGGACTGATATTGTAAAACAAGCAGTAAGCCACTTTGGGTTACACGGTGTCTGGACTGCAGATGGCGTTGTTCTGATCCGCATTGATGACACGAGGCATCGTGTGAAAACACTCCGAGAATTGGACTTTTTCAAAAAAAAAAGTTTCCCGCTCCTCGTACGTAAAGGACCCTCATACGTGCCAGTGTGAGGGGGCACAACTGATCAAAGTTACAAGTGTAAGCATAAACATGTAATATGGTTACTGGTGGAACTTTAACTACAGTGTCTAGCCAAAATACAAGCCGATATTATTGATTAATATTTAGAAAATAGCTTAAGTTTTAGATTTTGTAATTTTTGATATTTCTTGTTTAACAATTTTACAATAACTTTCAATTATCTTTTGCATGGATATTAGTACCAATGAGTATGATACGCATGCCTATCTTTGTGATATAGCTGATAGATTACCCAATGATTTTAAAGTAACTCACCTGAACACGCAGTCACTTAAAATGCTAGAACATTTCGCAGAATTTGAATACACATTTGTTAACTCCGGTATTGATGTAATCGCTGTTAGTGAAACATGGTTCAATAAGTCCATTACTGATTCATCTGTAACCTTTCCAGGATATAATATCTACCGCAATGACAGACAACGTAGAGAAGGGGATGGAGTAGCAGTGTATGTTCGACAGCACATTAAGTGCCGGGTTATCTGCAAATCCCCAAATAATGAGAATTTCAGACCTGAGTACCTCTTCGTAGAGATTTGCCTGAAAGATACTAAAGTATTATTTATTTGTGTTTATAGAGCACCCAAAGACGGTTTTATGGAACTACTATTAATAGACATGCTTTCACACATTTTTAGTTATAAATATGGAATATTAGCCGGTGATTTCAATGCCCATTTTGGGTCGGCTACATTTGAAACGAAAAACATAGTAGAAACTCTAAATACTTGCTATCTGTCGTGGCTCCCGTATCAAGATACACATCACACTGCAACCTCCTCTTCTACTCTGGATCTAATGGCATCCAACTGCAATGAGCACGTGATTGAGTTTGGCCAAACAGCTGATTCTGGCTTCTCAGCACATGATCTCTTATACGCAGTATATACCCTGTCAACTCCAAAATATAAGCCCAGTATTCGAACTTTTCGAGACTTCAGCAGGTTTAATTATGAAAGGTTTAAGGCTGATGCTATCTCAGTTCCATGGTACACTGTTCTCGAGCAGCAAACTATAGATGAGAAGGTCGAAATATTCAACACATTTTTAATTGAATTATATGATCGCCTTGCCCCAGTGCGCTCAGCTAACGTGAGGCACGCACCAGCTGCCTGGATCAACACAGAAATAAAAGAGCTAATAAGATCTCGAAATAGAGCAAGAAAGAAGTGCAACAGAACACAAAAACCCGAGGACAGTGTAGAATACAAAAGCTTACGCAACAGAACCCAGCAAGTTATTCGTAATACAAAGATACGTTACACTTATTCGCTAATTAATTCAGCTAAAAACTCTTCGGCTTTGTGGAGAGCTATAAAAACTCTCGGTGTTGGAAAATCCAGACACAAAAGCAATAACCCAACAATGAGCGCTGATGAGCTTAGTTAGTTAGTTAGTTATTGTTGTTTTAAGGGGCGGAACTACGAGGTCATCTGCCCCTATACTGATGAGCTTAATAAGCATTATTTAAACGTATCAACCGTTGTAGACAGCAATAGAGTTTTGTCAACTGTTGCTAACTACAGGAAAAAATTTACTGACCGACGGGAAGAATTTCATTTTGGCTATATATCCAGAGGACATTCATTTAGCCATATTTAGGACAACTTCAAAAGCCATAGGACCAGATCATATATCTATTACGCTACTCAAAAGGAATATGGACCTCCTCATGCCAGTTTTATTGCATGTATTTAACTATAGCCTGCAAATGGGTATTTATCCGACACAATGGAAAAAAGCCAACATCAAAGCAATACCAAAATTCACGAACGCCTTAATCTGTAGTGACTTTAGACCAATAAGTATATTGTGTGCAATTGGGAAAGCGTTAGAACGGATTGTTTTTGATCAGTTTTATGAATATATAAATTCCAACAATATCCTAAACCCGAACCAATCTGGATATAAATCAAAACTTAGTACTCTGACAGTCCTTATCAAAGTCACAGACGACATTCGTCTAGCAATGGACCGGAAGGAAATAACTATATTATCTCTATTCGATTTCAGCAAAGCTTTTGACAGAGTTCACCATGAAATCCTACTAGTTAAATTAAGAAATCTAGGCCTTTCAAAGTCAGTAACGAACTGGTTTAGGTCTTACCTAACAGGCAGATGTCAGAGAGTAGTCCTAGCAGATGACAATGTTTCAGAATGGTGTGAAGTAACAACAGGTGTGCCGCAGGGTTCGGTCCATGGTCCACTCCTGTTCTCCGTGTATATAAATGACCTTCCATCTGTCCTTAAATTCTGTCAACATCATATGTACGCAGATGACCTTCAGCTATATCTACACACGGATCTGAAATCCATTCATTTGAACGTAGCTCTAATTAACAGTGACATTCAAAGCCTATCTCAGTACGCACTCGATCATAATCTAATACTTAACTTCGAAAAAACGCAACCGGTCATCATCGGCTATACCAAATTACTCAGTTCCCTACCTGACCCAGTACCACCTTTACAGCTTGCATCCCAAACAGTTCCGTACCAGTCAGCAGTAAGAAATCTGAGAGTTATCTTTGACTCTCGATTATCGTGGCAGGATCTCACAAACGTGATTCTGAAAAGGGTTGCATCGTCATTATATCAAATTAGGCGAACTTGCTTCTATTTGCCTCAAAATGTACGAAAGATACTGATACAGAGTTTGATATTACCAATATTTGACTATGGATCTATAATTTACCATGATATGGGAGAGGTCCTCAATACAAAATTGCAAAGAATGCAAAATGCTTGCTTGCGGTTTGTTCTCAATGTACCAAGAGAGGCTCATATAACTCCATTTTACGTCCAGATTGGATGGCTAAAGTTAACGGAACGAAGACAGTATGCCATGGCTCTGACTGTGATGAAAATTCTAAAATTCAAAATACCGTCTTATATTTACTGCACACTGACTCCCATGCAATCAGTGCATAACCGTGCGAATAGACACACTGCACTAATGCTACAGATACCTCATCACAGAACCGAACAAGATGTTCAGTAAAGAACATATAGCATACTTTCTCCTCAATGTATGAGTATAGTTATAACTCGTTGTTATTATCAAAGAGTATAATAGAACTATTATTTGTTGAAGACCTTAGAAACGATTTACCTCTACCAAACGCCACAACCTAGATAAAAACTGCTACCATCATTGAAGAAAGAAAGAAAGAAAGAAAGAAAGAAAGAAAGAAAGAAAGAAAGAAAGATAAGAAGTATATCAAGAATGTTATGGATCTGGAGACATAATCGACCGGACTGGCTGCGTGGCTCAGCGGTAACGTTCTCGCTTGCTGGGCCCTAGGTTGCAGGTTCGTATCCTGGCGCAGTCAGCTGGCATTTGAGGGTGCACAAATGCGAGGGAGCCGTGTCAGTACATTTACGGGTACGTTAAAGATCCCCTTCGGGCCAAAATTCCGGCACCCCGGTGTCTCTAAAAGCAGCAGTAGTTAAAAGGGATGTAAAACCAATAACATTATTATTATTATTATTATTATTACATATACGACCTGCCGTGGGCAACATCCAACTTTGAGTTGAGGCATGTCTTTACACGTCTGGTTGTGCATGGCTTTCACAACCCTAATTGAATTAACAAATCTTTCCATGACCCTACAGAGACGTGTGAATACAAACTATGTGGATATTTTCGATTGCTATTAGCCTGAAATAAAAGTAGTAATTAATAACCTGAACTAACACCAACGGCTTGAATTCAGTTACTATGTGAAATCGTTTTGTTCTTTACTTCAAATAACATTTTCAAGTAACGCAAAATAGGCTGTTACAAACCCTTTAAAATAAAAAGTAAAAATGTATCGTAGTATCATCTTGTCATTCTGCAAATTCGATGCGCATAGAATGCCAATTGTATAGTAATCAATGGAGCCCCACGTAGACTAGTCGTGACATCTAGTGGTGAAATATCGAACAATATAATCCTAACAGAGCGAGTGCATTCTAGCGGCCAGAAGTAGAAACTTTTCAATAAAATCTGGAAGTTACCTTTTTGGCAGCTAGATGTCTCGAGTAAATCTGCTGGCGAATTATGTTTTAATTAAATATATATTTTACACCATAATATGCACAATATAACGCTTAATTTTAAAACATCTGAGTCATTACAAAACAATAAACATATAACATTTCAAGCAAAAAACCTAGCTCTGATCGGGTTTGAACCATAGGCATTTGAGCGATAGGCTAACGCTCTACCACTGAGCTAATTGCGTCAACGAATATCGTTCTATATAAAATGACTTACATAGAACTTGTTAGCAAATAATGATTTATACTAAACGATTTCATCACTGGAGTATATTATTTATATATAAAGCATTTCATACAAAGTTTATTTATTGCATGCGATACTCAAATTAGTGAAATATAAGTCAGGCACAAGATATCCGCTGCCATCTTGTCTTATTACTGAATCAGCTCAGCTTTTTAAAATCACGTCTGCACTATAGTATTACAAAATAAACTTTTAATTTCGAACGTGCCTCTTCCTTTAGAACAGTTAAAACGATTCTCGGCTCGATAATCGGAACTGGTGGGTCCCATGATATGGATTATAAAGTTTGCATAATTCGCATGGCCGCCATCCTGAAATGGTTTGGTCACAAGACGCATCCTATATGAAGGAATGTTGTTACCAAATTTGGTAGAGATCGGATGATTTGGTTAGTCGTTATTTGATTTTACGTTTTGAACGTTTGAGTGGCCGCCATTCAGTTTTAGTAAAGATGGCGGCGATATAAAACATGACACTGAGGTGTCCTTTGCTAGTGCTACCTTTGTACCAAATTTCGTTCAATTCGCATTCACCGTGTTCGAATTGATAGGGGGGACAGACATTCAGAGTACACACACTCATACACACACAGACACACACACACACAGACTCACACACACACATACACACACACACACACACACACAGACTCACACACACACATACACACACACAGACAGACACACTTTTTTCGCCCTGTGTTGATCTCATAAGTCTACTTTCATTTTTTGCAAAAATCGAAAGTAGGCTAAAAATGCGAAGGTTCATTCCGTATTTCAGCTAGTATTCTCTGGAATAAATATAAATTGCACCAGTATTCAGGACTTCCTATCAGAGCGATAAAACACTCCCTTCATTGTAATCTATCAGCTATACAATTATCATGTTCAAGGTGAACGGATGTAATAACAAGAACTTCTATTGTCAACTGTATGTATAGGTTAAGTTTTTTCTTTCTTCATTTATTCTATTGTATTTAACCGCCCTCTGAATGAAGAGAGCTGCATAAAGAGGCTTTGTAGCCTCAGTGGCCTGTATAAGAGAAACAATAAATTCAAAATTCAAAAATTCAATATGCACTAATCACGTTTAAGTTTATACATAAAATATATCCCTTCAAAATCTTGGTCGAGATGGTTAAAGGGCAAAATCGCATTCAGGGGTTGGAAATGGGGAGCATTTTTCGAAAAAGTGAATTATCGCTGTAACTTTCTTAGTTTGGAAAAATCGAATCCATTCAAAGGTCGTACTTTTCTTTGGATAGACTAGGAGCCAAAATCTTATCCCCATATAGTTTATCAATAGCACAAACCATTTACAAAAGATGTGGGACAAAGGGAGTTTCGACAAAGAAAAAATATACCTCCCTTAATAGGCTCAATATCAAAACTGTTTAAGAATGTCAATAGTCTTATAAAAGTACCTAAAACCTTCGTCTGAAATAATTTTGCCAGGAGAAAACTACCTCTGCCTTCCGGCGTGTCGAAAGGAATTTCTCATATTATTGTGAAGTGCATACCTTGGGCAAATAGTTTTTTTAAGTCTTCTGGTAACCTATGGAACTATTGGTGACGTGTGTTTGACTTTGGTAATGAGCAGAACATTAAATTTAAATTTCTTTCCATAATGTTGAATTTTGGGCTTATGCTGTGTTTTAATATATTAAAATTCGACGCGTTTCGAAAGAAACCATGTCTTTCTTCGTCAGGAATAATCTGGAATACGTCAAATGATTGCTAACAGCAACAAAGAACAGATAGAAGGTGCCCAAAGATGGACGCCATTATAGCCCCATGTTATGGACAACGGAAAGCAGCAGTGAATTACTTTCTCGGGGTTCTGATAATAGGTAGCCAGGATTCACTGAGATTGTAGCCGGTGTCGCGGTTGAAATTATCTGGGTGTTTACGTATTTCAACCGCCTCCCTGATGATTCTGGGACGTATTGCTTTATACGGGCAAGAACATCCACTCCTTGGAACATGACATCATGGCCAGGTGTTAATGCATGAACGGCAACAGCTGATTTATCAGAGTGAAAGAGCCTGATACATCTATTATGTTCCTTAATGCGAGTGCATATTGTTCTCGAAGTCTGCCCGATGTAAACCTTGCCACAAGTACAGGGAACTGTGTAGATACCCGGTTGTTGCAATTTAGGCAAACTGTCCTTAGTTGGTCGCAGGAGTTGCCTAATCTTAACGGAAGTTCCAAATACAGTCCGTATGTTGCACCGACGTAGGATTTTAGCAATACGATCCGTCGTGTTAAGTATGTACGGTAGGTAAGCAGTTCCTCTTACATCTCTTTTCTCAACTGACGTCCTATTATTATTTGTTGGTTTCAGAACCGTAGAAATGAAAGCCTTGCTATAACCGTTGCTCTCAAAGGTGATTCGCAAGGTATTAATTTCTTCTTGTAAAGAAGGCACTTCAAAAATCCTCCTAGCCCTGGTAGTTAGAGTTGTAAGGATACCATGTTTCTGGGCAGGGTGATGGTGAGAATTTGAGCGGAGATATCTATTGGCGTGTGTTGGCTTACGAAAAACGCTCTGTCCTAAAGATCCATCCTCTTTCTTGGTGACGAGAACATCTAAAAAAGGTATTTTGCCGTCAGATTCCTTTTCCATGGTGAAACAAATAGAAGGGTGCTGGAGATTAAGGAGATCCAGGAAATGGCTAAGATTTTCCTCACCTTCTGTTATGTGGATGACACGTTTGTTGTTTGGACGGAAGGTGAGGAAAATCATAGCCATTTCCTGGATCACCTTAATCTCCAGCACCCTTCTATTTGTTTCACCATGGAAAAGGAATCTGACCGCAAAATACCTTTTATAGATGTTCTCGTCACCAAGAAAGAGGAAGGATCTTTAGGACGGAGCGTTTTTCGTAAGCCAACACACACCAATAGATATCTCCACTGAAATTATCACCATCACCCTGCCCAGAAACATGGTATCCTTACAACTCTAACTACCAGGGCTAGGAGGATTTTTGAAGTGTCTTCTTTACAAGAAGAAATTAATACCTTGCGAATCACCTTTGAGAGCAACGGTTATAGCTAGGCTTTGATTTCTACGGTTCTGAAACCAACAAATAATAATAGGACGTCAGTTGAGAAAAGAGATGTAAGAGGAACTGCTTACCTACCGTACATACATAACACGACGGATCGTATTGCTAAAATCCTACGTCGGTACAACATACGGACTGTATTTGGAACTTCTGTTAAGATTAGGCAACTCCTGCGACCAACTAAGGACAGTTTGCCTAAATTGCAACAACCGGGTATCAACAGAGTTCCCTGTACATGTGGCAAGGTTTACATCGGGCAGACTTCGAGAACAATATGCACTCGCATTAAGGAACATAATAGATGTATCAGGCTCCTTCATTCTGATAAATCAGCTGTTGCCGATCATGCATTAACACCTGGCCATGATGTCATGTTCCAAGGAGTGGATGTTCTTGCCCGTATAAAGCAATATCGTCCCAGAATCATCAGGGAGGTGGTTGAAATACGTAAACACCCAGATAATTTCAACCGCGACACCGGCTACAATCTCAGTGAATCCTGGCTACCTATTATCAGCACCCTGAGAAAGTATTCACTGCTGCTTTCCGTTGTCCCTAACGTGGGGCTATACTGGCGTCCATCTTTGGGCACCTTCTATATGTTCTTTGTTGCATTCTCTAAGCAATCATTTGTCGTATTCCAGATTATTCCTGACGAAGAAAGACATGGTTTCTTTCGAAACGCGTCGAATTTTAATATAATAAAACACGGCATAAGCCCAAAATTCAACATTATGAATAGTAACACGGGCTGTGAAAATCTAAATGATTATATAAATTTCTTGTTTTTGGTAGATCTCATTAGAAAGCTAGCTATTACAATGGCACAATGTTGGGACTCCCGGAAAATGTTGATCAAGTTTGTGTTTCACATCCTTCAGACGCCAAAACCACTGGCAGTTCAAAAGTTTATACGTCATTTATATATCTACAAGCTGTATCCGGCATGCGGTGCAATGCCAATCAAAGATGGTTTTGGCGTTGTGATTTTGTTTTCTGAAGTGTTTTTGGATACACAAAATTTTTTCAATATTCGTTAACTACCTCTAAGTTATCGTATAATTGACTTACTAATTTAGAAATAATCGCGGGAGCGTGCACAGCAACTCACCAAAGCGACCACGTGTATTACATAAAGGTACGTGATCGCTAGAAGGTTAATCTCATCTACTATCGTAAAACTGAAGGGGACCTATTCCAGGGGTAAAAATCTTAAACTACTATGCAATCTTCAAAATAAAATGCTAGCTTGCCCCCAAAATGTACAAAACACCCTTTTCAACCCTCACGCTAACAGCACCAAGAATCGACCAATTTGCAGAGTAGCCAACCTGTAAAATCAAGGGTAACAACTTAAAGACTTAAAACTAAAAAGTAAAACTCCCTAGGATATAGAACATAGAAATAGCCCATAATACAGCATTTCTCCTCTACAATTTGCGCAGCAGCCACCCGCCAGAAGGAACTTTTTTGTACTACTCCTTTCTATTCCTTGACATTCGGTAAACATTAATGAACCACAGTTTCCCAGAAATAACTTAACATAATATTACAACCCAAATTAATTATACAAATTGACACTAATTTACATTCACTCACTTGCTAATACCAGCAGACTGGCAACTGACTAGTGGTGTATTTTATAAAGGAGTTGAGGGAGGAATAAGCTGCTCCGGTCTCACTAACTCGCCTGCGGCTAACTGAATTGTTGACGATTTGGATCATTCAGTAAGTGGTTATTACCGCTTATTATCACCGCGGGGGATAAATTTGAAAACATAACCCTATGAAAATAATTGATGATGTACTCTTCTCGCATTAATGACGAACAAAGGTTAATAGAGGCCCAATAATGGTATATCCATATCTTTGGCACCGGAAATTAATTCAGAAATACTTATACATAGTATGAACTTGCTGGATTGAAATTCAGGTCGAAATTTTTTAATACTACTTCGGATGAAGTCGTTGTGTTGAGAAAAGTGAACGTAAGAAAAGGTGCCAGCCAGAAAGTGGAACGCTCAGTTCAATCATATGCACACAATCGGTGTAGCCCTAAATACGGCTATCCATTCATTCGTTATGTTTTCAACAGTGAAGTATAATTACCCTTATGAAGTCATGTGGCCTGTATATTCCAACTAGCTAGAATGACCATTCTATAGTAAATTAAATGTGAATGAATTTGTTCCTTAAACTCAATACAAACGTCTTGGAAAGCAACGTAATTAGCATAAGCGACGGCAACCAGGAATCAACGGACATAGTACAAAGAAATGGAGTCCTACAAGGGGACCCCCTAAATCCGATATTGTTTAACATTATCACAAATGACATTGTGCTAAAGATCTCGACGGAAAAATCAAAATTCTACTGTACGCAGATTACATGGTGATCTTAAGCAAGAACAGGGCAATGATGCAAGAAGCGATCAACATGTTACCGGAATGGTCAAGAGAAAACGAAGTTAACATAAATTTAAAGAAGACAAAGGTAATGAAGTTCCGCAAAGGAGGACGAATCTCATCGAAGGACGTTTTCAGATGTGGAAATCACACACTGGATATAGCGAAGTCTTACATATACCAAGGGGTAACTCTACAGGTCACAGGATTTACCTTTACAAGGCACGTCGAGGATAGAACAATCACCGCAATTAAGACCAGAATGGATATAAAAAGACTTAGAAGCTTATCACTGGCGATAGCAATTTCACTGTTCAAACTGAAAATTTCCCCAGTAGCACCATACGCCATCGATGTAATATGGCCACACCTGAACTTCAAGAATGACAAAGCCCTGGATAGAGTCAAAGCCAGATACTTAAAGAAGACGCTTGGTGTATCGAAGTACGCTCCAACCCGACAAGTATATCAACTGGCTGGAACAACGACATTTATAGAAGACATGATGTTAACATTCAGCTTGACCTCCACCGAAGCGTGCGAAAATTTCTTGGAAGAACGAGTACAGAAAGCAGCAGAAATCGACCCGGCATTCTAACGAACCCCAGCCATGAAAGAGGAAGAATGGAAAACTGCCGGGTACGAACTCCGCCACCTTTACACAAGAGGGGCAATACATAGATTCCACCATCGAATCTGCAGCAGGAAAGGTTTCCACAACAGTGAATGTGTCTGCGAACTCGGCCACCAAGCCTGCCCACAGTATCATCTGTTCGAATGTGCCCTAAAAACCCTGACAATCTCACATTATAGAAATGTCTGATGCAAATGACGTATTCTTTAACTATGTACACATTGTGTTTAGTTCTATAAATATATATTTGTTTCACTTGAAAGTCCGGACACATTGCCAGTTACTTGGTATTCAGTTTCCCGTTCCAATGAATTAATCGTGATGTCCTCGTACAGCCTTTTATTTTCAACGTATATTTCTTGTGTACTCATTACAGGAAAATAATATAAATGAAAACATTCCTCTGTAACGAGTGATAGAAAATACTATTGAATGCTCGTTCTTGAGATATAAAGCAGCACCCAATTACCATATAATTTTATTCGCTACGGCGAAAGAACATCTTGGCCTTCAGGAAGTAACAGCCGTATGTAAATGTTATTAACCTTGCTCCACACACAATAATATTTTTCGTGCAGCAGAAGGATTATCACGTTATCCAAAGGGACTGTTAATTCAAGATATCCGACTTGTAAAACAATATTGTCTGTATAATATGTATTCAGACTGCATGACACTTAATCATTAAAGAGTAGAAACCCGCTCTGTTCCTCATATTTGAGGAAAACTTGCACAGTAATGGTATTGCTGAAAGTTACATGAATGAACTTTACACCAGTTAGATCTCTGCATCATCTTACGTAGCGAAATTAAATGCTATTCAGTCGGTCAACACGATTGAACCCAAATTGTAATCGGTGTTATTCCCTAACACTAGGACAAATTATATGAGATTAAATAATTCATTTTCAACAAATGCTTAGAGAAAGGAAATATGCCACAGTGCTTGAGGTACTCCAAAGTTAATATTCTCTAAAAAGGGAATGGTAACACAGAAGATCCCAACTCCTATCGAGGTACAACGGTTCCAAAGGGTTCACTAAAATCCTTTAGAAAGGGAACGTCAACTCTCCATGCAGTAAGGAATTTATTGACTGACATAGATGATATCTTAACAGATGAATAGGGAAAATTCTTCCTAGTTTTCGTAGTCTTAAATAAGGCTTTTGACCTACTATATAGGCAAGTACTTATCACGAACTTGAGAGTGCTTTATAGGACCGGAAATCTATTTTGCCATAATCATCAGAAACATAATATCTGACAGTAAAGGTCATAGATGATAGCAATACAACATCCAGTGTCATGACCCAAACGAACAGTGAACTACAGGGTGACCACATGAGTCCCTTATTTTTCAATATAGTAACATCCATTGTGACAAGAGTCACTCATGGGATAGGTAAGAAGGTCGTTGTATACTTGTATGTTGATGCCATTGTCATAGGAGGATAAATCCTGAATTACGTCTAGGATGCGATCGATAGACTCTCGGAATTGCCAATGGATAATAAGTTTACAATCATAACTAAAAGGACATAACAAATGACGTTCATGAAGAGAGAAAGAAATGCATTACCAGACCAATTGTACCTAGAATCAAAACAACTTAGCCGTTCAGAATAAGTTCAAAAATCTGGGCATTTGCCTTCAAACTCCTTGTTAGAGACAAAACTATAGCAGCGATTAGAGCTATAAAGACATTCCAAAACCCGAAATACTATCCCTGACTACCTCAATGGAACTCATTCAAATGGAAATAATACCGGTTTTGACTTATGGAATTGAATTTATATGTTATCAATTAAAAGTGAGTATAGAAACTCTAGAGAATGTAAAGGCCTCTTTCCTCAGGAGAACACTTGGTGTCTCGAAATTCACTCCATCGAGACACGTATATGTAATAAATATTGAAGACTATCGGATATAAGGGGTCAGAAATAGAATGTTTTTGTCATCGACGACCGCTTTCCAAGATACTATAAGAAGACGAAAACAAAATGAGCAGACATCTGATGGTAATTTTGCAGCACTGACGCACTGGACTATTTATGAGTAGAGGCATGTTGTCGCCAGGTTTGCACGTCATGGTTTACATCATGCGGTCTGGACTAATAAGACACTTCCTGAACTTTTTGATTCGTGTGTGTGTGAACTGTGTGATGTTCGGTCTGGCGAATGTCACTTGCAATCGTGCAGAAAGAGATAAATATCATTCTAAGATTATGCAAATCAAATCTAATGCACATTGTATTTAATTGTTTTATCAAATTTATTATTTACTTGGATGACTAATTACGATCTTCAAGCGATGATTAGTTGATGCTTTACATTTAGGATTTATAACATATGTCCACTATTGCTTAATAACATTATACATTATTTTGGGGAGAGAATGTAATTGTATACTTATGAGTAATTGTTCGTCGTATGTGATTTTTTATCAAGTTAGTGGCTACATACCTAGCCTGCTTCAGTGAATATTTTATATTGGTAGTATTATGTTCCACAGGTCGGAGAACACCCTTACAAATGATACCCTTGTAGTCTCACATTTTCAAAATGGTAACAAAAACAAGGCAGCCTGCAGTGACCTGAGGAAAAAAATCTCAAGTGATTACGGTCTAAAGCCCTATTCATGTAGTACTTGCGGAAAAAACTTTACTCGGGCGGACAATTTGAAGAGACACTTGCTCATTCATAGTGGTCTTAAGCCACATTCATGTAGCACATGCGGAGCAAAATATACTGCTGAGTGCAATTTGAAGAAACACATGCTCATTCATAGTGGTGTAAAGCCGTATTCATGTAGCACATGTGAATCAAAATTTACTGAGAAAGGAAATTAGAAGAAACACATGCTCATTCATAGTGGTGTAAGGCCGTATTCATGTAGCACATGCGGATCTAACTTCGCTATGAAGGAAAACTTTAAAAGACACAAGCTCACTCATAGTGGTGTAAAGCCATATTCATGTTGCATATGTGAATCAAAATTTACTGAGAAGGGAACCTTGAATAAACACTTGCTCATTCATAGTGGTCTTAAGCCACATTCATGTAGCACATGCGGAGCAAAATTTACTGTTGAGTGCAATTTGAAGAAACACATGCTCATTCATAGTGGTGTAAAGCCGTATTCATGTAGCACATGTGAATCAAAATTTACTGAGAAAGGACATTTGAAGAATCACATGCTCATTCATAGTGGTGTAAAGCCGTATTCATGTAGCACATGTGGATCAAAGTTTACTAGGCGGGAAAGCTTGAAGACACACATGCTCACTCATAGTGGTTAATGCCATATTCATGTAGCACATGTGGATCAAACTATCCTCGGAAGGAAAGCTAGAAGACACACATGGTAAATCATAGTGTAATAAAGCCATATTCATTTAGTACATGCGGATCAATCTTTACTATAAAGGGACAATTGACGAGACACATGCTCATTCATAGTGGTGAGAATTAATAATCTGGATACCGTACATGGTAAATCATAGCGGTATAAAGCCATATTCATGTAGCACATGCGGATCAATCTTTACTCGGATGGAAAGCTTGAAGACACACATGCTCACTCATAGTGGTGTATGGCCATATTCATGTAGCACATGCGGATCAAACTTGACTCAAAAGGGACAATTGACGAGAGACATGCTCATTCATAGTGGTGAAACTAAATAGTCTGGAAGACACACATGGAAAATCATAGTGGTATAAAGCCATACTCATGTAGCACATGCGGATCAAACTTTACTTAAAAGGGATTTTTGACAAGACACATGGTCATTCAAAGTGGTGAGAATTAATCGTCTATGCGGTTCAAAGTTTACGAAGACTGGAGATTTGAAGAGACCCATGCTTAATCATTGTGTGAAAAGCTTGATTCATATATCAGATGAGAAAGGAACTTTACTCAGAATGGAGATTTGAAGAGACATTTTTATCCTTCATAGTAGATTAATTGTATATTTATGTAGCACATACGGAGCAAACTTTATTGAAAAGGGAATAACAAGAACAAACATGTTCAGTATTGGTAGTATGCCTGTTCTTGAAGCATATGCTGTGCCAACTTTACTGAGAAGGGAAGACAGAAGACAAACTTGTTGATCCGTAGCAGTATCAGGCCTTTATCATGTACTAGATCCGGAAAGAAATTTACTTGGAAACTAAGTTGAAGGACACACATGCTCATTAATAGTCGTGTAAAGCTATATGCATGTAGTAGGTGCGGAGCAAACTTAAGTCGGAATGGAAATTTAAAGATGCAGTCGTTCATTCGTAGTGGTGAGAAACCACATTCCGGTAGTACATAATTCATAGTGGTGAGAAACTAAATTCCGGTAGTACATGCGAAAAGAACTTTACTTTCTAACCACATTTGCAAAGACACATTTTTATTCATTAAGGTGTAAATCCTTAATCATGTAGTACATGCGCAGCACACTTTACCCTAATGGAGTTCTTGGAAACAAATGTGCTGACCCATAAGAGTAAAAATGCGCATTCTTAAGTTACATGAGGAGACTAGCTACTGTTTTTCTAGTAGGGAGTTACAAAATGCGCATTTGAGTAGCTCATGTGTAGAAGACTTTGCTATGACACTATATTTTGAGACACACTTGCATATTCATAGCAGCTTACAGCCCTATTCATACCGTACATATGGAGCTACTTCTCTGAAGATTCACCTCCTATTTCATAGTGTGCTGAAATATTAACCATTGAATACGTCCAGACCAAACTTTACTCTGCGAAGTGCTTTAGACAGACACATGCTGATTATTAGTGGCCAAATGTGCTTTCATGTTTTAATGGGGACCAATATTTGCTGGGATAGGATCTTTGAAGTCACAAGGTAGTTCATATGGTCTGAAGCCAAATTCATGCAGCATTTGCGAAATCATAACTAGGAAAGGATCTTTGGAAGAACGCATGTGGAGAAAACCTACATTCGAAAACAAAATTTTAGACTCATGCTTATTCATTTGGGCTAATAGCCGCATCTACGCATATTATGCTGAGCAAACTTTACTCAAGAAAAATTTACGCAATACTTATGTATTAAATACGCAGCAACAATTACTCACAAGTATCTGTTAAGAATAGCTTGTTCCTTATTTGCCTCAAGGCACATTCAACGAGTACATGCGGAACAATTTTATTGGGTGTATACCGACTTGTGTTAATTCATACTTGCCAAAAGCAGTATGCATATAGTTTGTACGGATTACAATTCAGTGATTGGGAGGCTCAGAAGAATCGCTTGTTCATCGTCGGGGAAAAGGCCATTTTCATGTGGTACTTGTGGTGAAGAGTACGAAGGGAGATTTCGAGAAGCACACATTAATTGATAGTGGCCAGAAGTTATACTCATGTTATGTAATGAAATGAAAATCCACAGCCTGCTTCCAGTCTCCGACCGGGTAAGGAATGGAATGAATGAAGCCCCTATCTAGCGGCGAGAATATGAACTGTGCCGGCTGCCGAGGCCTGACGCACTCCCCTGGGGCAATGATGAAATGAAATTATAGTGGAGAGTGTTGCTGGAATGAAATTTTGACAGGGAAAAAATTTTGACGGAGAAAAACCTGTCTGTCTCCGTTTTGTCCAGCACAGATCTCACATGGAGTGACCTAGATTTGAACCACGACCCAGCGGTGAGAGGCCGACGTGCTGCCGCCTAAGCCTCGGAGGCTCGATACTCATGTTATGTAATATGAGTTTTAATTACAAATAATGTGTTCTTGCGGACTGAAGAAAATTCACGAAATATAAGGTGAGAAAGGTTTGTTCGAAAGTTGGATATTCAGGAAGCGCATCTTAATTCATGGAAGGTGTGTTATACCATAGCTCGCATGTATCCTTGTTGAAACATATCTTCATTCTTACTAGAAAAAGGCTACGCTTAAGTTATATATGTTGGAAAAGAGTTTGGCTGGAAAGATAGTCTAATGAGACACGTGTGTATCCTGTATGCATGACTACCACTTTACAAAAAATAGGGTTCGTAAGAGAGTTACTTTATTGGCAACAGGCTAATGCCATATTTCCTGTTTATTTATTTATTTATTTATTTATGCTTATGGCATTGTACACAAAAACGATATGTACAAAAAAAGGGAGCAAACAATGAACTTAGCCCTACAGGTTTCACAGCTGTATGTCCAGTTCGTCTAGCCACTGTATGGCCTGAGTAGATGTCACCAGTTGTTATGGTCGTCTGATATTCTGTGTTCCTGTGCTGCAGGATTGGTATACTCTGTGATCTGACTGGTAACCTGTATTATTGTGGTGGTTCTGTGTTCTTCGTCATTGTATGTGGCTGTCGTGTGTTTAGCGTGATCTGTTTGATGACCTATGTTCGCGAGGTTTGTCTGTTAGCCTGTGCTGGCTGGGTTAAGGTATGTTCGTGAGGTTTATCTGTTAGCCTATGTTAGTGTGCTGGCTTGGTTAATGTGTGTTCGTGAGGTTTGTCTACTAGCATGTGTTATTGTGGTGGCTGTGTTAATGTATGTTCGTGAGGTTTTTCTGTTAGCTTGTCTTAATGTGTGTCCGTAAAATTTGTCTAATAAACTGTGTAATTGTGGTGGCTGTGTGGTATCGTGTGTTATTGTAGTGATTGTCTGGTTGCCTTTTCTGCCTTTCTGGGTTCAGTGTGAGTTGTTTAGGCCTCCGGTGGTATCAATTCATGTGACGGATATGCACTTTATCTCGTGTGATTTTGTGATTGTGTCAAATGTTGATGAAGTAATTGAGGTCTGAAACTTTTCGATGTGTAGTGTAAGGGCCCTTCCATTTTGGTATGAGGAACTCGGACATGTATTTCCGGTGTTGTGAGTTTATGTTTTAGTGTGTTAAATGTGTTTGTATGTTCATCTGTGAATATGAATTGTGTTTTTATTTGTGTTAGATTTGTGAGTGGTTTGGCTATGCGTGCGAAGTTGTGTATTACTTTCCTGCAATAGCTGCCTAGGCCGAAGAAACTGTAAAGATAATCCTGATTAATTTATTTTGGAAAAACTGAGTTTAAGAATATTCCCGAATGGGGATATGATGTTATTTCCGGTTGAGCAGATGAATTATCAATTAACATGATAATATTGGTCCGGTTAACTCAAACATAAAATGCCAGCGTTTCGCCCCGGTGTGCCGTTGGGCTCGTCAGTTGGTACATACACACCTCACCAATACGCGTGGCTAGCACATACTGAGAAAGCCATCAGAAGATACAAAATACGAGTATTGGTGAGGTGTGTATGTACCAACTGACGAGCCTAACGGCACACCGGGGCGAATCGCTGGCATTTTATGTTTGGGCTAACCGGACCAATATCATCATGTTAATTGATAATTCATCTGCTCAAACGGAAATAACATCATAACCTATTTGGATTGCCAAGGTAAGGCTTTTGTTCTATGAAAGGAAGCTTGAATTCCGTAGCACATTGGCATCACTCGTGACGTCAATACTACTCGTATTTTGTGTCTTGTGATGGCCTTCTCAGTATGTGCTAGCCACATGTATTGGTGAGGTGTGTATGTACCAACTGACGAGCCCAATCGCACACCGGGGCGATACGCTGGCATTTTATGATTGAGCTAACCGGACCAATATTATCATGTTAATTGATAAAACTGAGTTTGTCGAACAAATTTCCTCTAAATTACTGGTAAATATCGATGTGCATAACGATTTATTATTCTCTTGTTGTTAGTTTGTTCAAAATGTCCCGACCTATTTGTAGGAAAGCGAAGATGTCTGAAAGCATTTTAAATAACAATTTACAGCCATTATACATCATTATCACTTCCTAATATACGGTATCCATTATGTCATTCACTTCTTAGTGTGGTAAACTACAAAACACTTTACGTGTAACCCAACATCACATTTTCTGCTGCAAGTGGTTTTATTTTGTGTGTCACTGAAAGTTCATGATTTTTTCTCTGGTCTGACTCGTCCACAGTTCTGGCATGGATCTGCAGGACTGAGAACTGGTCGGTGTTTGTCCGCAATCGTGCGATTGAGATCAGAAACTTGGCCAATTCAAACTGCTGGCGACATGTTCCAGGTTCATTGAATCCAGCTGATTTACCGTCACGTGGCTATTCGACTTCGCAATTAATAGCCTCTCGGTGTTGGGAGGGCCTTTCTTGATTGTATGAATCTCCAGAGTGTTGACCCCAAACAAAAATGGTGTATGACGAAGCGAGTATCGCAAAGGAAATTAAGAAAAACCCTGTGAATTCTATGACTGTAACCAATGAAGGTCCCCTCTGGTATGCTAGAAATTTTTCCAGCTATCACAGAATAGTTCATCTAATCGCATGGATTCTTTGTTTCTGTAAGAATTGTCTTAGACGTGAGAAGATATCACATGAAAATCTGCAAGTTGAAGAGTTAGAAAAGGCTGAAATTAGGATCATTAGTTCAACGAGAAAGCTACCATGGATTAGTTGCTAAATGGCTGTCTTCATTACATCCGTGCCTTGAAGATGGTGTTCTCAGGTTAAAACGAGACTATTACTGCCAGTAGATTTGAAGCAATTCAGGTTCCCAAATATTCTCCCGAAGAACCATGTCGTCAACTCTTGCTTGATTATGGATGAGCACGTGAAAATAAATCATATAGGAATACAACTTCTTCCTAATTATCTGAAGCAACGCTTCTGGATCATCGGAGGAAGGAAAACAGTTTGAATAATTATAAGAAAATGTGTCAAGTGCCGGAGGTTTGATGGACAACATAGCGAAACCGCTCATACCCCTCTGTCCCTGGACCTGTGTATTTGAAGTGATAGGAGTGGACTTGGCAGGTCCAGTGTTCCTGAGGGATGAAGATATAGCTTGGATTGGGGTTTTCACATGTGTGGTGTATCACACTGTGCATCTCGAAATGGTTACCTCTCTCTTCACAGAGGCGTTTGTACAAGCGTTCCGCCGGTTTGTAGCACGAAAAGGACAGCCGTTTGCGATTTACTCATACAATGGTACATATTTCACGGGTACAGAAAACGTGTTTCATAATGTTGCCTGGGAAAATATTTCTAAACACTATTCTGTTGAACGTATTACTTGGAGATGTAATCCCCCTAGTGCTTCTTGGTGGGGAGGCTTCAGGGAATGGTTAATACGTCTAATTATACAGCTTCTGAAACGAATTTTGAGTAAAGCCTGTCTAACTTACCAAGAAATGCTTACCCTTCTCTGCAGTATAGAAGCCACCATAAGTGCAAGGCCGCTAATATTTCTGACCGATGGATGTGAAGATATAATTCCACTCACCCCTGCCAGCTTTCTACAAGAAATTAAGACAACTGGAGTTTTAGAATGTGATGCATTGGGTGCTATAACCCTGAATCAATGAAATCGTCATCTTTTGAAACGAAGAATGGCATCGTATAAAAGATTCCAGCAGAAGTATCAGGGACTTTTGGCACTCGGTAAACCGAGTCGTAAACCAACTCTTTTGTTCAAGAGAGGTGACATTGTTCTTGTTGGATCAGATGGCACTAAGAAGATAGATTGGCCTCTTGGAACAATTGTGGACTTTTTCCCTGGAAATGACGGTATTACAAGACTTGCAAGAGTTGTTACATCTAAAGGAAAATTCTTGAGACCGATACAGCGACTCTACCCACTAGAAGTATCTGATGAAGACAGCACACCTTTGAGGGCTGGCTTAAATAAGAAAACAGCTACACGTTTAGGAGAGCCGACTGGAACTGGTGTTCAACCCCCAAAGACCACACGTTCGGGTAGAACTGTCAATGTACCTGCTTGATATGTGGAGTAGTTGACGATGTCATTCTTCATCGGTGGGATGATGTGACAGTTGGCAACAGTTCTTTTTTGTGAGAAAAAGAGGACAAGGAACTGTGCATACAAGATGGAGTCTTCTGAGTGTTATTTATAATACCGTATGTGTTGTCTTGTAAATAAATCTCAAATTATAAGAGCCGCCTTGTCAAACACTAGAAAGTAGTTTAATAATTAAATTAACACGTACATGTTTCGTTACATCAATAATAACGTCGTCAGCGTGAGAAATCATACAACATACGGTATCTTAACAAAAACCTAAAAAGAAAATGGATATCCTCACAAAATGTCATCAATTCAAATAAATGAAAATCCACCAAAAAAAATAAACAATTGTAGGATATGTGAAATATTTGGTCGTTCCATATCCACCTGAGATATCAGTCATTTCAATATATTTTGCACATAGGAAAGGTTTGCTTCAGGACAAAGACCTGCTGAGGAATATCTGTCGTTTATATATATGTATTAATCTGAAGTTTGAACAACGTATCAAATCCAAACTGAGATTCTAGTCATTTCAATAAATTTTGCACATTGGAAAGTTTGCTTCAGCACATAGACCCCGAATCTGGTTGTTGGTTATCTCCGTCAGCTGTTCAAAATGGTTAATGTATATTCCCTAGGTAATTATATAATAATGGGATGTGTAAAATATTCGGACATTGATAACATCATAAACCAGTGCATCAAAAGTGGAACAAGTAATGAGTGTAATGTGACTTTTCATTTATTTAAATGAATGACTTTTGAAAGGAAATCCATTTTCTTTTTAGGTTTTTGTTAAGATATCGTAGTTTCTAAGATTTTTCACGCTGACGAAGTTACCATTGATATAACGAAACATGTACGTGTTAATTTAATTATTAAACTACTTTCTAGTGTTTGACAAGGCGGCTCTTATAATTTGAGATTAATATCAGTCAACACGGAGAATATTTAACACCATGTATATGCATTTTATTTTGTAAATTATTATCTTTCATTTTTCCAAGGAGTACGAAGTGACGTTTCTGTTCGTAACAATATCAATGCGACAATTCAGATCTCCAGCTATTATTGGAGTCTCCTTTTTATTTATATTGTTTAGTACCTGGCTCACTTAGGTAACTATATATTTTAATTGTAGCTCTGGTTGGAAATATGCGGCCACCATGACATTGGTCCTTGCCGCCAGAATATTTTCTGTTTTATGAATGATGCGAGGTTTTAGGGGTATGGTTATTCCTCCTTTGGGTCTTCCTAATTCTTGTGAGGTGGAGGAATGTATTGTGTAATGGTTGGGAGAAGACCAATCTTTGGTGAGGAAAGTCTCTGTTAGAACAATCACGTCTTTGGCGGCTAAAATATTGAGATTTAATTGTTGGAAAGCCGTGACTAGGCCTTTGACGTTCCAATGCATTGTCGTTACGTGTCTCTTATGCGTCAAGTGTAACTCCCTCAAATAGTGACCTTCAAAAACGAACTCTATGGACTAAAACTCCCTTTTGCAAGAAATTCACAGAATTAGTTTTCTCCAAATGCGGAAACCGGAAAACAACTTTGAAGGCTTTGGTTCTTCCTCAAGTAACAATCTGTTTGACATCTATGTCACCGTGTATTCGATTTTCCTCAAGTTACTTCTCGAGATTTGTGACAGTAGTGACGTCCTTAAATCTTCCTACGGAATGCTACGCCATTACCTCTATGGCTTGAAGTTCCAAGTCTTCCTTTGTACCAACTTCTGATGCCCCCTTGGGCTGTTGGAGATTTCTATTCCTAGTTCTTCTGGATGTAATGTCTGGGAAAAGGTGATCATCCTCAGTAGACTTGATGTCTTCTTGTGAGACAACACCTCCTGTATCTATAAAGTCTAGCCTCTGTTGTATTAAATCCCTACTAGTACCTAGGGAAAGCCCTTTTGTATTAGTTCGCGATGTACTCTCATCATTCTTGACAGCAGTGCGATTATTTATCTAGTTCTTCTGGATACAATTTCTGAGAAAAGGTGATCATCGTCAGTAGAATTGATGTCTTCCTGTGATGCAGCATCCTCTGTATCTATAAAGTTTTGCCTCTGTTGTGGTAAATCCCTACTAGTACCTACGGAGATTCCTTCTGTATTAGATCGTGCTCTACTCTTGTCATTCATGACAGCAGTGCGAGGAGGATGGGATGCTCTCTCCATTATAACAGACTTTAGTACAGCATATGCCTCTTGTTCACTCGATATGGCAGTGTTAATTTTCTTTCTAATTTGTTCCTCTATTCCTTTCTCCAAATAAAGCTTCATATCTTCTATTTCGTCAGCAAGTATCCCGAGCTTGTTCTCCTCATTCTTAGCTTTACAAATGACCTTGGGCGCTCAAACTACGCAAGGCCATGTTAGCTCACATTTTTTACGTTTTCATAATCTCCTTTCAGTAAACCAAAGCATACTGAATGCTGCCACCTGGAACATCCTTCATTCTCAACAGCAGTTTTTTTTTTATTCTCAACTAATTTCCGACAGATGTCGCTATGGTCGACTCTGTTGTCTGTCATGTTTGGTGTTTCGTCACTTCCAGGTAGCGTCCGTGAAAGGTTTGTTCTACATCTTGGTTAACTTCGGACCACGATGCACCTGAGCGCTGGAAACTCACGATTTGCACCGGGAGTGCTACCTCTGCAAATGTACAGACATGCAAATTGGCCGCTTACCTCAATATTATTCTTGCACAAAACATTCAACGTTCCAACCAATATTATGACCAACCAAATGTAAATACACACACTCACACGTAGGTTAAAGTTAATAAAACTGAACGAAAACAGTTTAAAACATCCCTAGTCACGAAAACCCAACGATCTGTAGTATATACTGTATATCTAGGGAACTCACATGCAGTAACGTTTCAAGGCGTCAAAATATTTGTCATTATTTCTAAATTATAAATATAACTAATTACATAAGCAAACACGGTTATATTTGCTGTCTACTAGAAACTTTTTTCGTCAACAGTTGTCGCAGTCACCTGAATTATTTTAAAATTACAACCATCATTTATATTTTAGAAACACTATTTTGTGATACGTTTTTAGTAGAGTTTATCATATATGGTTCAACTATATTACCTAAAGTAATTTTTTATAGAGATCCGTTTACCTTAAATTTGTATGAATATTTAATGGTGTCCACTCCCCCTGGGTTTGTTGGGCCGGTTGCTGAGTTTTTTCTGGTATATCCCTCTGTGTCAAGTGATGTAGAGATTCTAGTACTTCCCTTCGTAAGATGTAGCACTCCCTGTCAAACCATTGTTTTCCTATCCATTTATACCTAGGCGTTGTTTCTTGTCGTAGAAGGTCCTCCAAGCTTTGTATTGCTTCCTTTAGTCTGGAATCTATTATTAGCTCTTCAATATTTTCTATCTCAGCTGATTTGTCTTCTACCTTCCCAATGTCTATTTTTCTTGAGAATAATTCTTCTGCTGGTCTGTGTGTTATTCGCCAATCACCTTGTCATTTTATCTGCATGGGAATAGGTTTTCGCAACGGGGTGTGACTTACTTTCCATAGAGGTCTTATAACACCCACAATTGGACCCTTAATTAGAGCGATGTATATTGTGCTTTTGCCATTATGGGATATGTATGTTGGAATATTGGAAGGCAATGTGGACATTCATTCGGAGCAAAAGTGGCAACACCACACCACAAAGCTTTAAACATAACGGACTTTCTATTTCCAACCCACTAGACATAGCCAACTCGTTCAACTGTAAATTCCAAAGTAACTTCTCCCCACCTGACACCAGTGAAGGAATGTTCCTACCAAGGACATCATCCCCTCTCTTTCCCCTAGCCAGTCTATATTTCACACAACAGGAAGTTCGCGACAGCCTACGGGGAACTCGCCCCCATGCTGCGACAGGTCCAGACTGAATCCCTGCTCGTATCCTCCACTACTGTGCAGATGCCCTAGCGCCCTCATTGTGCGCACTTTTCAACCAGTCCATTAACACCGGGACTCAACCACAAGAGTGGAAACATGCTAACGTGGTCCCTGTGTTGAAAGATGGTGACAAGGAAGATATGACAACTACCGCCCGATTTCTCTAACGTCTGGTATCTGAAAATGTATGGAGCGCCTGGTTGCTAAGAACGTACTACAATTCCTGAGTGAGCGAGGCTTGTTAAATCCAAGCTAACATGGCTTTGTTCCGGGGAGATCTTGTACAACTCTTTTGACAAAAGTGATTGATGACTGGCAGAACTCTTTGGATCATACTAACGTCTCCCAAGTGGACTGTGTGGCCCTGGACTAAAGCAAAGCTTTTGATCAGGTGCCTCATCAAATACTCTTGTTAAAGCTTGGCAAATATGGCATCGGAGGCAAACTGATTACATGGTTGACGTCATTCCTGGTAGGTCGAACGCAATGTGTCGTGTTTGGCGGGGCCAAGTCACCGAACATAGTGGTAACTTCGGGAGTATCACAGGGGTCGGTGATTGGGCCTCTGTTGTACATGGTTTTTACCCTCGACCATCAAAATCAGAGCAACGAGGAAGCATGAAACGCTAGAAAATAAATTAAGAAAACTAGGAGAAACACAGAACCACCAATCTAACGAACAACACACGAATAACAATGAATTCAATTTCCACAGCAGAGTAAACAACAGAACGAACGTAACCTTTTCTCAAGGTGAAATGAATATGTTAGACAAAGGTTTGAAATACAACTGCACAGACGCACACACGAACCACAATATAAAACAGTTAATCACAGATATTGAGATAGCCAGTCAAAAGCTCCCAGCAGAAGACAGGGAATTAACCAAAAATCTCGCCACCAACGAAGCCAAAAAAATCCTCAAACGAGAGGGCGATAGCAATAACATTCAAAACAACAAACAAATCAAAGAAATAAAGTCGTTGAAACAAAAAATAAAAGAACATGACTTAATCATCACAAAAGCAGATAAGGGAAACACTACAGTAATTTTGAACAAAACAGAATACATTGAAAAAACAGTCGAATTCCTAAACAACAACGAAATCAAGGAATTAACAAAAGACCCCACCAACAAATTCCAAAAACAAATAAAAAGTGCGCTAAAAGAAACAGAATACATACTGACCAAAGCCGAAAAATCAAAACTAATAAACATGAACCCGAAAATACCGTCATTGAGGGGACAACCAAAAATACACAAAAAGGAATGCCCAATGAGACCAATAGTCAATTGTAGGAATGCCCCTAATTACAAAATCAGCAAAGAGTTACTAAAAATCTTAAAATGCCGTCTTTCCAACGACAAAAACAACTCTGTAAAGAACACAACAGAACTAGTAACAGCATTGAACACCCTACAAATGAAACCTAGCTTCAGGCTAGTATCCTTCGACGTAACTAACATGTACACCAATATTCCGATTATTGAAGCAATCAACACTATCGAAAACAACTTAAAATCCAACAATTCGGCAAAAGAAATTGAAGAGATTGTGAGATTACTGAGGGTCGTTCTCACCCAAAACGTGTTTCAATTCGACAATAAAATATACACACAGAGAGAAGGCCTAGCAATGGGATCGCCACTAAGTGGGTTAATCGCTGACATCTTCATCAATGCACTAGAAAATGCGTTCTTAGAAAAGACTTCAACAAAGGGAATAGTAATATGGAAAAGATACGTAGATGATGTAATTTGCATCTACGATACTGAACTAACTAGCGAAGAAACAATTCTCCAATCCATTAATAGCCTTCACCATTCTATCAAATTCACTAAGGAATCCGAAATAGACCGGAAAATAAATTATCTCGATATAACTATTGAACGTAAAGACAACGACCTTTCATATTCCATATTCCGGAAAGCAACACAAACCTCGCATGCAATCGACAATCAGTCTAATCACCCCAGTACGCACAAACTAGCGGGTTTCAATTCAATGGTGCACAGGGCTTTAAACATACCCATGTCAAAAGACAACTATAATAAGGAAATAAGAACTATTATGCAAATAGCAAGGGAAAACAACTTCTCGCCAAGCAAAATAAATCAAATTATAGCCAAACATAAAAATAAAGATAAAACGATTCCCAAACCGGACAGTAATGAGAAAAAATTTGCGCGTTTCAACTATGTGAATGCGAATACATATAAAATCACTAACCTATTCAAAAAGCAAGGCATAAAGATAGCTTTCACAACGAAAAACACAACCGCTAGGCACCTCCTAAATAGTAATCTAAATAAACGTGACCCGTATTCAAGGTCAGGGGTATATTCTATAACGTGCCAAGACACCGATTGTCAAGCTAATTACATCGGGCAGAGTGGAAGGCGAGTAGACACACGTTATAATGAACATAGAAATGCGATAAGATACGGAACACATTCAGCCGTGTGCGAACATATGTGTGACGCAGGGCATAGCTTTACCAACATAGAGTCGGACCTTAAAATAATCCATCACGAATCGAAAGGCAGAGCTCTTGACATAAAGGAAGCAATCGAGATACACCTAGCCAAACGAAACAATCCCAACAATCTAAATGAACACACGTTCATGGAGAGCTCACCCCTCTTCACGCTACTAAAAAACACACCCTGTCGGAAACAAAACTCAATTTAGCGACACAGCCAAGCTAGATAAAAAAGGGGGGAAATTAGGGGGTTTTTAATAGGTAAATGTTATCTGGATCAGGTGTACGATGTACTTTTTCTTCTGCAATAAACCAAGGCCCATATTAGAGGCAGTATTAAAGGTGCCGGGACGTCCTCATAAGACCGTCAACGCTTAGTTCGAATGGGTTATGCTCCACGCGTGGCGAGGACTAATCCACGGTCTTTAATAGTTGTAGATCCACCTCATTCAATAACATACATCTTATCTAGGTTGGCAACACCTCACATAAACACATCGCGATCACTCCCCACAGCACGTAGGGACAGGGGGGGAAGACAGGGAAAAACCAGTCGTTAAGATAACCACCGCAGTCGGCCGCACAGCGAGTTCAAGTGAGCACGGAAACTGCGAATAGCTGTAGTACGGAAGACAATCAGATAAGTAGTTAGCCTAAAATTGCATAGTTTAACCATAGTTTACAACCATATAATCTCTCTAAAGTACAATCTCCGGATAGCCATCACCATTTAGCATTTCACCTAACATATATACTGCATTTAGCATACACTGACAGTTGCAGTACCAATACTGCAACTAAATAATTGTACATATTGTAAATATTTTCACCTGTATTTCAAACATAGATTTTATAGCCTAAGTGTATTGGATCTGATGATGATCGCTTGACGATCGAAACTGGTCATCCTAGTGTTTTATTAATCTCATGTAATTTATTTCAGGATTAGGGCATAACCCATCTCTTTTGGGTACATTCGTGTTGACCGACTGAAAAGCACTAAACTCTTGTTTACTAAGGCAACACTGAAAATATGGCTTCAAACACCACAATGTTCACGGCTAGTCAGGCAAATCGTGAAGCCAAGAAATTCAAATCACTCAGGCTTAAACTCATGAATTTAGACAAGTCAATTTGGTTCAACAAAAAATGTATAGAACTAAACCTCACCCCTAAATACGTACCAATTAAAACCGTACCGAACACACCAGCCTCGATCATTTCAACTAAACAAGCCAAAGCGCTTTGGATAAAAAACGAATTAAGATTTGCATACATAAGAAAGCAAAAAATTAACCAACAATTATACGACATTCAATTGCAACTAAGTAATTTCTGGCACGCAGCCCAATGGGACAGCTTCACCGAACACCTACATGACACCATCAAAATCAGAGCAACGAGGAAGCATGAAACGCTAGAAAATAAATTAAGAAAACTAGGAGAAACACAGAACCACCAATCTAACGAACAACACACGAATAACAATGAATTCAATTTCCACAGCAGAGTAAACAACAGAACGAACGTAACCTTTTCTCAAGGTGAAATGAATATGTTAGACAAAGGTTTGAAATACAACTGCACAGACGCACACACGAACCACAATATAAAACAGTTAATCACAGATATTGAGATAGCCAGTCAAAAGCTCCCAGCAGAAGACAGGGAATTAACCAAAAATCTCGCCACCAACGAAGCCAAAAAAATCCTCAAACGAGAGGGCGATAGCAATAACATTCAAAACAACAAACAAATCAAAGAAATAAAGTCGTTGAAACAAAAAATAAAAGAACATGACTTAATCATCACAAAAGCAGATAAGGGAAACACTACAGTAATTTTGAACAAAACAGAATACATTGAAAAAACAGTCGAATTCCTAAACAACAACGAAATCAAGGAATTAACAAAAGACCCCACCAACAAATTCCAAAAACAAATAAAAAGTGCGCTAAAAGAAACAGAATACATACTGACCAAAGCCGAAAAATCAAAACTAATAAACATGAACCCGAAAATACCGTCATTGAGGGGACAACCAAAAATACACAAAAAGGAATGCCCAATGAGACCAATAGTCAATTGTAGGAATGCCCCTAATTACAAAATCAGCAAAGAGTTACTAAAAATCTTAAAATGCCGTCTTTCCAACGACAAAAACAACTCTGTAAAGAACACAACAGAACTAGTAACAGCATTGAACACCCTACAAATGAAACCTAGCTTCAGGCTAGTATCCTTCGACGTAACTAACATGTACACCAATATTCCGATTATTGAAGCAATCAACACTATCGAAAACAACTTAAAATCCAACAATTCGGCAAAAGAAATTGAAGAGATTGTGAGATTACTGAGGGTCGTTCTCACCCAAAACGTGTTTCAATTCGACAATAAAATATACACACAGAGAGAAGGCCTAGCAATGGGATCGCCACTAAGTGGGTTAATCGCTGACATCTTCATCAATGCACTAGAAAATGCGTTCTTAGAAAAGACTTCAACAAAGGGAATAGTAATATGGAAAAGATACGTAGATGATGTAATTTGCATCTACGATACTGAACTAACTAGCGAAGAAACAATTCTCCAATCCATTAATAGCCTTCACCATTCTATCAAATTCACTAAGGAATCCGAAATAGACCGGAAAATAAATTATCTCGATATAACTATTGAACGTAAAGACAACGACCTTTCATATTCCATTTTCCGGAAAGCAACACAAACCTCGCATGCAATCGACAATCAGTCTAATCACCCCAGTACGCACAAACTAGCGGGTTTCAATTCAATGGTGCACAGGGCTTTAAACATACCCATGTCAAAAGACAACTATAATAAGGAAATAAGAACTATTATGCAAACAGCAAGGGAAAACAACTTCTCGCCAAGCAAAATAAATCAAATTATAGCCAAACATAAAAATAAAGATAAAACGATTCCCAAACCGGACAGTAATGAGAAAAAATTTGCGCGTTTCAACTATGTGAATGCGAATACATATAAAATCACTAACCTATTCAAAAAGCAAGGCATAAAGATAGCTTTCACAACGAAAAACACAACCGCTAGGCACCTCCTAAATAGTAATCTAAATAAACGTGACCCGTATTCAAGGTCAGGGGTATATTCTATAACGTGCCAAGACACCGATTGTCAAGCTAATTACATCGGGCAGAGTGGAAGGCGAGTAGACACACGTTATAATGAACATAGAAATGCGATAAGATACGGAACACATTCAGCCGTGTGCGAACATATGTGTGACGCAGGGCATAGCTTTACCAACATAGAGTCGGACCTTAAAATAATCCATCACGAATCGAAAGGCAGAGCTCTTGACATAAAGGAAGCAATCGAGATACACCTAGCCAAACGAAACAATCCCAACAATCTAAATGAACACACGTTCATGGAGAGCTCACCCCTCTTCACGCTACTAAAAAACACACCCTGTCGGAAACAAAACTCAATTTAGCGACACAGCCAAGCTAGATAAAAAAGGGGGGAAATTAGGGGGTTTTTAATAGGTAAATGTTATCTGGATCAGGTGTACGATGTACTTTTTCTTCTGCAATAAACCAAGGCCCATATTAGAGGCAGTATTAAAGGTGCCGGGACGTCCTCATAAGACCGTCAACGCTTAGTTCGAATGGGTTATGCTCCACGCGTGGCGAGGACTAATCCACGGTCTTTAATAGTTGTAGATCCACCTCATTCAATAACATACATCTTATCTAGGTTGGCAACACCTCACATAAACACATCGCGATCACTCCCCACAGCACGTAGGGACAGGGGGGGAAGACAGGGAAAAACCAGTCGTTAAGATAACCACCGCAGTCGGCCGCACAGCGAGTTCAAGTGAGCACGGAAACTGCGAATAGCTGTAGTACGGAAGACAATCAGATAAGTAGTTAGCCTAAAATTGCATAGTTTAACCATAGTTTACAACCATATAATCTCTCTAAAGTACAATCTCCGGATAGCCATCACCATTTAGCATTTCACCTAACATATATACTGCATTTAGCATACACTGACAGTTGCAGTACCAATACTGCAACTAAATAATTGTACATATTGTAAATATTTTCACCTGTATTTCAAACATAGATTTTATAGCCTAAGTGTATTGGATCTGATGATGATCGCTTGACGATCGAAACTGGTCATCCTAGTGTTTTATTAATCTCATGTAATTTATTTCAGGATTAGGGCATAACCCATCTCTTTTGGGTACATTCGTGTTGACCGACTGAAAAGCACTAAACTCTTGTATATTACCTAAAGTAATTTTTTATAGAGATCCGTTTACCTTAAATTTGTATGAATATTCAAAAATTATTGTTGAATATAATTTATTTGTCTAAAGGCCCTCTTATTTTACATTTAAAGGATATAATATAAACTCCTGATTAAACATTTCTAAAAATGATGACTTCTTCGTTGCGAAAGGTTCTCTTAGGAGCACGTAGAATCAACAATGGTTGGTCTTTCTTTTAACCCTGATTCCTTTATATTAAACGAATGAATTTTTCATTGCATGGACCATATATGACGGTTAGACCTGATCTCTTTGTCCTCGAAACTCCGTATAAGTGCAATTTTCTTGTCTTTAGTTTGGTCTATTACATTTGGACACCTAATTCTTTAAGGCCCTTCTCAGTCCGTTTGAACCAATATGATCCAGTTGTTTTGTTCTTCTGGTATGTGTGAATTTTATAAGTTACTGTAATTTCTTTGGGTACATTCTTTCTAAGTGCGCCGTCAATTTGAATCGTTGCAGACGTACAGTGTCTGTGAGACTGGAGATACTTTTATATTGGTATATAGATTTGAATTCGTAAAAGATGGAAAAAACAGTAAGAAAATATTATTTTATAATTGAATAAATGAGAATAACGAACTCATTTTCTGCAACACTTACACTCCTTCATTACAAACGACAATCATAAGAAATTCTAGTGTTTCTGATCCTCAATCTGATTTAATCGGACGCTTCACAGATATTTATTATAAAAACCTTTTTCATTGTAACTTTAATCCGGCATTCGTTAGCTTTTATCTGCCATCATTTACTTTGTCCCGCCAATATTTACTTTACTTAACACCAATTCTCAGATTTAGCACAATTGTTTATTTAAGTAGTAATTGTTTATTATTATTTTATTAAAGTGAAAATTCCCCTACAGGTGAGTTATTAAACTTGATCACATGATGACATTTGGGGGGGGGGGTGTCTCCTCCGCTCCTCATAAATTCTCTTCATTGTAATTGTTTATAAAATTAAAATTATATAATTGTTTATATCCGTAATCTTTCTAACTCTTTATAAAACTTTGTAAATGTTTGTAAAATTTGTCATCGTTTATAATATTAATTTTGTAATTCTATATTAATTTGTATTCGATCAAAAGTTTAATTTGTTAATAAAATGATGTAATTTGTCATGTTTGTTAAATTTGTAACTGTTTATATATTTTTGTAATTGTTTATAAAATGTCTAATTGATTATAAAATTTGTAATTTATAAAATGTTTATAATATTAGTCTTGGAAATTTATTGTAACATTAGCCTTTATTAAGTTGAGCAGATTTTATTTATTTATTTATTTTATGTTATTTTATTTGTATTTATTTATTTATTTCTAACATAATCATCTAGATTTAGATTTGGTAATAGTTGTTCATTAGCATTGTCAATGGTTTATAACATAACATTTATTTTTACAATTGTCTGTAATTAAATTCATTGTCAATTTATTACCGATTGAAAAGGCGATGTTTAATTTTTACTGACGGCCTAAAGCTGTCGATTATGCGTACTACTACATAATTAAGGAATGAGGAATTTCTTATCAATGCGGCTTGGTCCCTAGTTACATTTGTCCTTCGTCGTAGAATACCACTTTATGGTCTCTGCCCTCTAAGGCAATTATTTACGCATAAAACGGTGTAAGGTGTTAATATTAATATTCTGAATTTTTGAACGCAGATTTGTTAGCACTTTATCAATAAAAACACACCGATCACAAGATACCTTCTATTGTTTCCCTAACACACATTATTCACATTCATGTAATACTTTTACTCACGCCAGTCGGAAACATCTATCTATTTATGTTAATTGAAGTCAAATACCTCCGTGTTTCCAATACTAGCTTGCGGGTATACTCATATTAACGTCTACATGTACGACGACAAGGAACAAAACAAACGTACAAATCATGAGTCCATTATTTCAATCACTCAAATGAAAACTCAACACCGTATATTCCAAACTCTTCAGTTTCTTCATTTTTCATCTTGACTGCCTTCTATACTGCTCTACAATAACAAAGAATAGATCATCCACCAGATTAAATCCTCTCTCACCGCTGGGTCCGTGGTTGAAATCCCGGTCACTCCATGTGAGATCTGTGCTGGACAAAACGGAGGCAGACAGGTTTTTCTCCGGGTACTCCGGTTTTCCCTGTCAAAATATCATTCCAGCAACACTCTCCACTATCATTTCATTTCATCTGTCATTCATTTAATCATTGCCCCAGAGGAGTGCGTCAGGCCTCGGCAGCCGGCACAGTTCATATCCTCACCGCTAGCTGGGGACTTCATTCATTCCATCTCTTACCCGGTCGTTCGACTGGAAGCAGGCTGTGGATTTTCATCGTATAACTTTTAGTGCCGGGAGTGTCCGAGGACATGTTCGGCTTGCCTGAGGCTGTAGCTGCTACAAGCGGACATCCAAAGGGTGAGCTACAAGTTGCGTTCAATTTCATGTAGTTCCAACTTTTGCTACCAGGTGTCACTGACAACGAGTGGGAACGTTGGAACTTTGATAGAGCGTTCCAACGAAATAAAACCTAGATATTGAGCTTCACACACATTTTGTCTGTGGAAGGATCTTCTACATGCCATAAATCTATGACATGGGACCGCCGGCTTTACTTCGCCTCCGAATGAAAGCATACTGAGTGTTTTTAACGCTCATAAAAAATATGATTACTTCAGCCAGGTTTGAACCCGCGATCTTGGGAATAGAAGTTCAGCATGCTACCAACTACGCCACCGAAGCCGCTATAATTTTGCGCAGTGTATTGTTCCGTAAGCTGGCAACATTTAGGTGTTCTGTGAATTCTTATCACGTTCTGCAAATTGTGTCTTGTTATGTTTTCTGAACGACAAATATCTAGCTGCCTCCCTTGCCGGCATTAGCAAGCACTGGGCCAGTGGCTGAATTGAAGGTGAAAAATCACTTCTGGGATGGGTTCAGTTGTTCATGATTGTCTTCATGGTATCTTTAAACACTATTGATAATACCTTTAAAATTGTCCCAAAGTTCAGGACGAAACACACAGGAATGTTGAGGTAGGGTGACCATTTGTATGAAAATAATAGTTCCTGCCAAAACCTAGACTAGCCCGGGAGACGTAAAACATGTTTGTGCTGGAGCGCATCGGGCTTCAACTGGAAATTTACATTATGAGATCAGTATCCGAACACTCATATGAAAATGAGTGTGAGGTTTGGGTTGACCTCCACTGCTTCACATGGCCAACAACTTGGTATTGACACACACTTGATGACAGCCTTCACTGTTAGCTCTTACTGTAAGTAAGATGATGGCCCAACATCCACCTTCATGATAGATTGTTCTTACTTCCGCTCCAATGTTAGAATATCAAAACTAAATCTTTCTTCTTCGAAAAGACCGACATGCACATATATCACACCAAAATTCGGGTACAGTATGTTATTTTATTCCTTGATTCATTCAGTGCAAATCATCTGAAAAATATTATTACACGTTTAATGCAGCCATGTGGCCATAGGTTTTCAAAAATACTGATTGTCCTTGTTCTTTTTGTACAGATTTCCAATTGGTCATAGTGATCGCACACACTTGCATGTAAATGATAGATAGATAAGTTTTATTAATTCCATTTGATCAAATACAATACATTTTTGATATAGGACACGTCAGAATTTACATCTATAAAATAAAAGTACTAATAGGTATATACAGTAATACTATAACTATTTATAACTTATTATAATAACAGATCTTAAAAGATACAATCTTATTGGACAACTATTTACACCTTATTCTATTATCATAATATGAAAACTTAATTCTATAAATACAACAACTTACAGCTAGGTATTACAATTAAAATAGAAAAGTAAAATATAATTATAGATTTAATCGCTGCTATACGCTAAGATATTCAACTACAGAGTAAAAACAATGGCACTTCAGATAAGCTTTCAACATTCTATCAAAGGTTTTTATTTTTGGGGCATGTTTTATATACTGGGGTAGTTTATTGTATAATTTAACTCCTGTGTGATAAGTTCCTTTTTGATATATGCTTGTGTGTGCGTGTGAAATATGAATGTTTTGATTTTGTCTTGTGTTATGCCTATGAACATCATTGTTTGTTTAAAGAAAAACATCCTTATTCATTAAATTCTTTTTACAAAACATAATACTTTCAACGATATATATACAGGGCAGAGGGAGAATGTTTAAATCTTTAAGCAGAGGTCTACATGATTCTCTAGTGAAGGCTCATGATACGTCTTGTTGTGACAAATGATGTGATGGAAGCCCTGTACTGCCCTTATTGTATAGACGTGACGCATTTTAAAGTTTGATCGATCAATCGTGGCGCCAGATGCAAAAAACTCAGATATACTGTACATCATCTCGCTTTCAGATGAGTGTTGCCAATAGGTTCTCTGATGTATTTGTGTTGGGTAGATGTATTTGTGTCCTAAGATCTTCTCTGAGGAAGGATTTTCTTGCCAGGAGATAAACTAATCTGGATCTTGTTGTCTTTGAAGCTCCAATTGCTTTCTCAATGCATACAGCTTTTACCCTTACTAATGAGGAGAGGTTTTTCATTGAGAGATACGGCCAGATAATTTCTGAGCCATGTGTCAATATTGACAGTATTTTTGCTTTAAATAGAGACATTGCTGCCTTTAATCTGAGGGATTATTCCATGCATAGCCATTATTGAATGTGTACCTTTTTGTAATACATGTTTTGTGAAACACTTAGCGGTTGTTTGAAATGTGACTCCTTGACACTTGAAATATGGAGTGATCTTTAGTAGCTGTCCTTGTAAGTAGATTTTTGCTGTTGCAGGAACTTTTTCTCCATTCCGGAATGCCATCATTTCTGTTTCTGGAATATTTATTTCAAACTCATGCATGTAGCACAATTCTTCTACATCACTTATTGTTTTTGTAATATTTTCTCGTCTTTTGATGCTATTACTATGTCATCGGCATAGGCGCAAGAAATTATGCCTTCCCTTTGGATTATTGTTAATACTTCCTCCGCAGCAAGAATGAAAAGCAAAGGACTTAGCGGATCGACCTGTACAACTCCGTTTGTTGAAGTATTGGCTCTGATATTGAGAGACTGTCTGAGACTCGAATTGTATTCCATTGCAGTATTGATCCTATGACTTGTGTCCATATGCTATTTTCGTTTAAGACTTTTTTAAATTTCTTGATTATTAAGCTTCTATTTATGAGGTCAGATGCTATGGTAAAGTCAATATACACAGTATACAGTTGTTCTTTCCCTTCAACAGCTTCCCAAGCATTTCGTAATAGGAATTCAATAGCAGCCAAAGTCGATTTTCCCTTCCTGAATCCTTGTGGAGATTCCGGAAGATGGTCTCCTACGGTCTCTAGAATTCTTTCCGTTATTGCTCTCGAAAATATTTTGAAGGGGATATTTTCCAAAGCAATACCACAGTATTTATTTGGATCCTTGGAGTTTCCTTTGCCCTTATATAATACCTTTATGATGAACTGTCTCCACTCCACTGCGCAGGTATGGAGGCCATTTCAGTGAATTTATTGTAGAGCTTTGTCCACAATGGTAAAACTATGTGACCATGTCTTTTATATACTCACTATATAATCTTATCAGGTCCTGTACCTATTTTATTTTTTGTGCTGTTTATGACATTGTAAACTTCGGTTGTGGTTAATGGTGTCCACTCCCCCTGGGTTTGTTGGGCCGGTTGCTGAGTTTTTTCTGGTATATCCCTCTGTGTCAAGTGATGTAGAGATTCTAGTACTTCCCTTCGTAAGATGTAGCACTCCCTGTCAAACCATTGTTTTCCTATCCATTTATACCTAGGCGTTGTTTCTTGTCGTAGAAGGTCCTCCAAGCTTTGTATTGCTTCCTTTAGTCTGGAATCTATTATTAGCTCTTCAATATTTTCTATCTCAGCTGATTTGTCTTCTACCTTCCCAATGTCTATTTTTCTTGAGAATAATTCTTCTGCTGGTCTGTGTGTTATTCGCCAATCACCTTGTCATTTTATCTGCATGGGAATAGGTTTTCGCAACGGGGTGTGACTTACTTTCCATAGAGGTCTTATAACACCCACAATTGGACCCTTAATTAGAGCGATGTATATTGTGCTTTTGCCATTATGGGATATGTATGTTGGAATATTGGAAGGCAATGTGGACATTCATTCGGAGCAAAAGTGGCAACACCACACCACAAAGCTTTAAACATAACGGACTTTCTATTTCCAACCCACTAGACATAGCCAACTCGTTCAACTGTAAATTCCAAAGTAACTTCTCCCCACCTGACACCAGTGAAGGAATGTTCCTACCAAGGACATCATCCCCTCTCTTTCCCCTAGCCAGTCTATATTTCACACAACAGGAAGTTCGCGACAGCCTACGGGGAACTCGCCCCCATGCTGCGACAGGTCCAGACTGAATCCCTGCTCGTATCCTCCACTACTGTGCAGATGCCCTAGCGCCCTCATTGTGCGCACTTTTCAACCAGTCCATTAACACCGGGACTCAACCACAAGAGTGGAAACATGCTAACGTGGTCCCTGTGTTGAAAGATGGTGACAAGGAAGATATGACAACTACCGCCCGATTTCTCTAACGTCTGGTATCTGAAAATGTATGGAGCGCCTGGTTGCTAAGAACGTACTACAATTCCTGAGTGAGCGAGGCTTGTTAAATCCAAGCTAACATGGCTTTGTTCCGGGGAGATCTTGTACAACTCTTTTGACAAAAGTGATTGATGACTGGCAGAACTCTTTGGATCATACTAACGTCTCCCAAGTGGACTGTGTGGCCCTGGACTAAAGCAAAGCTTTTGATCAGGTGCCTCATCAAATACTCTTGTTAAAGCTTGGCAAATATGGCATCGGAGGCAAACTGATTACATGGTTGACGTCATTCCTGGTAGGTCGAACGCAATGTGTCGTGTTTGGCGGGGCCAAGTCACCGAACATAGTGGTAACTTCGGGAGTATCACAGGGGTCGGTGATTGGGCCTCTGTTGTACATGGTTTTTACCCTCGACCTTCCAAGCTGTGTGACGTCCACGATGGCGCAGTATGCAGATGACTCAATAATTTACAGAGCCATAAAAATATGATGACGTCAAAGCACTACAGGAAGATCCGGACAGTGTGGCACTGTGGTGTGATGTAAATAAGATGACCTTGAATGTAAACAAGTGTAAATATATTCGGCTGAGTAGGGCCAGACAGCCTATTGCACATAGCCTTTCACTGAGCGGCAAAGTTCTTCCCATGTGCAATTCACTGCGAATGCTGGGAATACACATTTCCAGCAATTTGAAGTGGAATGTACACGTTGAGGAATCTAGGTGTAAGGCATTTAGGATTCTAGGATTTGCAAGACGTAATCTTCAGGGATTTAGAAGCCGTGCACTCCGAGCGGTGTATCTCTCCACGATACGGCCCATTCTTCTGTATGGACTTCCTGCCTGGCATCCCACTACCGAGGAAAACATGAGTAAGTTAAGTGCAGTCCAACGTCGAGCAGAGCGACTCATTTACAATCAGGGTAACAAAGTTTTGACTAAACCATGAACATCCATCAATGACATATGTAGCCAAATAGATCTCACCTTTCTCCGAAAATCCCTAGCTGGCACCATTATACTGTACCCATTTCACCGCCTTCAGCTGTCATATCGCTCAGTCCGTAGAGCACAGGGTGTCACCCTCGTTCCTCCATTCGCTAGGACAACAGATTATCAATCTGGGTTCTACAATCGCTCTGCCCGACTTTGGAATGACCTGCCTCATGCAATAAAATACCTTCCTCCACGACAATTTTGCCGCGAAGTGAAGGCTCTAAAGGGACTAAAACCCCATGTAAATTGAATTTATATAATGTAACTTTGTGAGTGAGTGGGAGTGTGTGCGTGCGTGAGTGTGTATATGTGTGTGTGCGTGCCAGTATCTTCCCTTTTATTTATTAATTGTATGATATAGACGTCGTGTTCAGCAGATTATGTGTATATAGCAAATGTAAAGGTGTAAATTGTATAACGTAACATTTGAGATTTGTTTAGATTTAATGAACGGAAATTGAGACACTGCTGTGTATGTGGGGCTTGCCCTTTCTCTATCTGCCGTCCATAAATTGTAGGCACAATTTTTGGTAAATAAATAATAATAATAACTTAGTAGAAGGAATCATTCCTCCTCTAGCTTATCCATTATTAGCTTTGTTTTGTAACTCTGAATATCCACTCTGCTGTTTAAATCTCCAGTTATGATTATTGGCCTGTTCTGATCACTCTGGACGCACTACTGGCCTATTTCATCTAGTATGTCAATAGCTGTTTTGTTCGGCTGGAAGTGGACTGCAATTATTGTAATGATATTAGTTTCAATCATAAGGGTATGTTCCCTTTGGGCGTAGAGATTATTGGTGTTAGACTAGGTTTTATAAGGATTGTTATGCCTCCAGTTGGTCATCCTCTTTCCCCTTGTTTTGCGTGATGATGTGTGCAATAATAATCTGGGTGTTGCCATTCGTCTGTTAGAAATGTTTCCGTCAGAATTCTATATCATCCCATTAAGAAATCTCCTGGGGCTATATTTAATGCACCTTTTGATCCTTCTATGTTCCTCAGCATTGTCGTTAAATATTATTTTGCTTCGTTGTCTTTATACATTTCTGGACATTTCTTTTGCGCCTTATCCAAGAAACCCCCCCCCCCCTTCGTTCCTCCGAAAGAAATGAGAATGTCTGACAGTGATCCCCACTGGCCAGAACTCAGGGTCGGTAACCCTTTGAAGACAGTCAAAAGGAATTCCCAGTTTGAAAGAATTTGTACTTCCATTTGTTGTCACCTCTTCGCATATCACATTCTCCTTGTTACCACTCTTAGTATGGACATTTTTAATAGATTCCAAGTTGTCACAGGTTTTACTCAACCCACAAAGAGCCATGCTCTCTTATCTGCTGCTTGCAAGTCTTCTTCTCCTGATCCAGTACCTGGTATGAATGGTTGCTTTCTTAATGGACGTTCCCTTCTACGGTTTACTATTGTCCACTGTTTATTAGTTATATCTGCTTCTACATAATTTTTTTCATGGGACTGTGTCGCATCGTTAGTTGACGGTATCGTATCATCTCCTACAGTAAGGTCCGTTATTTCTGCACCTTACGTGATATTAGAGCCAGAAAATATATAAGGCTAACTTTAGAGTTCCTCTTCGTTGAAATGGTTGAGCTAGAATTCTGCATCTGTTCCCAAGTTATTTTTATATCTTCTTTTATCATGCTTTTTATATTGTTTGAGAATGATTGCATCATCGAGTGAAGCGGTTGGGAGATTTTATTGCTAATGCTTTCCTCTATTGCAGTACCAGTGACGGAAGCTTCGTTGATGGAATTCATCAATCCTCCATCAGATTGCGTTGTGTGCTGATTGCCCGTTATGCTACTGCTTTGTTGAAGTTCAATTACCTGACCACTTGGTGTCGTTAGTTGCAGGCTATTTACTTGCACCGGATCAACACCAGACAGCGCCACATGAGCTGCTGTCTATTCCTTGCATGTCTTTCACGCTCAAAGCTTCTATGTGATCTTTGATAACCTGTCTTTCAGACTTGTCCTTTTCATTGATATCATGAGCCACATTTGAATTCCGTGCTAAGTTATAATTCCTGATAACACTTACTGCTTCTGCTATGTCTTCTTTCGTTTCTTTTTTCATATATTCTCCGGCTTCCGCAATGTCTTCAAGCTTTTGAAGAGCACATTCAATACGTATTTCTTACTTATCCGCAATCTTGCTTCTATTCTAATCCACTTACCCAACGGATCATATTTGTAAAACAAGTCATTTCTTTGCAGAATGAACAGACCTTCACATGGACATTAAGATTGAGGAGTCTTCTATTCCGGAGCTCATTCCTTGCTTCAAAACAGAAACACAATATGCTGATCTGAATGAGGTAAGTATCATTATGCCTCTTTACAAGACATCTCCACATCAACTAATAGCATTTCAATATAAAGAGTGGTAATTATACAACAGTGTTGATGACAAAACTGCTGGGTTGTAATTTGTACTGCCAGCACCGCTGCCGCCTTTGTGCGATGTTGCTCTGAACACCGAGCTACTATGGAGTGCATCTTATATGTCATTTAGAAAGGTACATTATATGAAGCTTGCATATGTTGGCACAATCACGTTTTACTAGTTGCCCATTTTGTGCTCCCGTACACTGGCAGACGTATAATTCTTGTAGTTACCAGCATAATATACCAACAATATTGGTGTTTCATACTCTACAATAGACTCCCTCTAGCATTTAAATTAACTGAGGATTATTACCACTTATCTGTATAATGTTCATCTCTAGCGGTAAGCTGTGATGGACCGTACGAAAGTCCAAGAGCGTATATATCTTCAATCTAGCTGAGCAGTGATGTGCAATTACATGGTGTGTTATGTGTGTAAATGTATAAGGTGCTAGCACAGAAATAAATTATTCCATCTTATCCCTAGGATGAGAAAAAAGAAATCCAGGAACGTGAAGGTGATGGAAATGGAAATCCATTAAATGAGTAAGTGTTCAACATATATAAAATATTATCTTCCGCTTTAAGCCTGGATAGCTGTAAGTTGTAAAGTTCTGTTGGTAGCGTCATATGTGTCTCTTATTGTATGTGTCTCGTCATTGAAGTAGATATTGATTTTAGCTTTCTACTTGGCAGCCTACAAATTATCCATTCTCCTTCAGAGTTCTCTCTGTCTTGAAGTATTTAAGGAACGTTTGTCAGTCTGTTGATGGGAGCTATTTCTTTCTTGTAGAAGTATGCTTGGAGGATGTACACTTGTCTCAGTGATAAAAATGTGATCGAGTCTTGTAAGGAAAATCCATTACTTCAAACCTCTTCCACTGTGTCCTGCAGCAAGTAAAATCCAATATTTTCTTACTTTTTCACAAGTCCAGCTTACCCAGTGTGGGTAGACAAGACTTGTAGAGAGGGAAACATTGGGTAGACAGGTCCTGTAGAGTAGTACGATATAGTCTAATACATGCATAAGTTTAACATGTGCTTTAAGTACTGTAAACCAAAACAATTATCACTTTATGCAAGTATTTTAAATAGTGTATTATAGTATAGGTCAAGACAATTATCACTTGATACATGTGATTTAAATACCGTATTGTATTATAATATAGGTCGATACAACTATCACTTGATACATGTGCTTTAAGTATTGTATTATAGTATAGATCAAGACAACTATCACTAGATAAATGTGCTCTAAACAGTGTATTACAGTATTATCATATACTATGACAGGAGAAAGCCGACTAGGCATGGATTGCATTATAGACTTTTAATGCAATATAATAAGTTTACTCGGTTATTTAGTTGACAATTTTTAAAAAAGAAGGCAACGATGTTGAGACGGTATTCCTATGTCAATCCAGAACTTAAAATAGAAAACGAAACGATAAAACAAGTTCACACCCAACAAGTAAACCGAATACTAATGACACATCAAAACAAAGTAGGGGACATTATTAACGAGCCCCCCAAAAGAAGACATTATGTGCGGTTCAATTCGTAAATAAAGAACCAAAAGAATAACGACTATTTTCATGAAACAAGGACTCAATATAGCATTCAAAACGAACAACACACTAGCAAGCAATTTTGTGTATCTCTTGTACATTGGGTGTACGCATTAGCCCCAGCTCAGCTTTGGAGGTTAGGTTGGGTCATCTTAGGTTAAGTTAGGTAGACTTGGTTAACACGCCATTTATGTAAGTGATTGCGCGCGGTAGCCGTCTTGCGTAGTAGCCCTGGGCTAAATATAGTAAAATAAATATTAAAATGAAAAAAAAATCTTTAAAAACTTATTTTTTTTAAGTATACTTGTGTTCTTTTGGCATAAATCTAAATCTAAAAATAATAAATATAAAAATATGAATAATAACATTAAATAATAAAATAAAATAAATTAAATAAATAATAATAAAAAATAAATATATAATTAATTCAATTAATAATCAATAAATAATAAATAATTCATAGTCAATAACGAATATATAATTATTTGAAAAGTCCGCCATTTATGAGTTCAGTTGCGCGTGGCGGCCATCATGCGCATCAGCCACTGGCCCAGGATAGGTTTATTTACCCCACTATAATTTCCTCGTATAGATCACATAATCATGAAGACATCATTAATTAACTGTCGTAAGCATAGACGAGTGATGTAACGGTCTTACAATAAATTCCAGCGGTCAGCTGTGACCTCAATTTGTATCATAACTTAGCATTGAATCAAACATTCATGGGAACAATCTGTCGTGCGTCTAAAAGGAAAACTGCAGTAGTCTCGCTATAAGAATCACTATGAATGCTGGGTAATATCAGCTAGTAACACGCGGCCTGACCTTGAGTCCACCGGTCACACACCTCCACGAGAATGATAATGTTCATGGCGCGGCATCGCCTTTTCAAATCAGAATGCATTATTATATTTTGGGCTTACGAAACGACAGTCCTATCTGAAGCTCATATGACTTAAATAGGTTCGTTAACTTTAGAGCTAGTCTCAAACTAAGCTCATCAGAAAATCTGTAGTTGAAGTCAAAGAAGACAAAACGACAGATATATCAGTGCACACCAAGTGCTTTGGAGTATGTAAAGTACTGTTAGCACCCTCGTGCTTCGTTCCAAAAGCCTCATATACCTCTTCTAATACCATTACAACTCGTAGTATGTTCCCTTTCGTGTTGAAAACTGATACGTTATTGTATCGAAGACGAATACATGGCTTCTGAAGCCTAATGCATGAATCCCGCTGATTCCAGGCACTGGAATAATGTGGCGTCAGAGCTCACAATCAAAATTAACCATGATTAAAGTGCCAGGATGACCCTTACCTCCACCAAACGATACGATGCTAATTAAGGTTGTTCAATGAGTGGGTGAATGCCTCGGCATTCCATAACCAAAATTAAGCAAATTCAGGGTGTCTGATAAACTAGTAGTCTACCTCGTAGACTCGAAATATAGCTTGCAAGGGCTGTAGGAGTTTTTAGGTGCCTCGTAAGATTACATCAATGGACGATAATTGGCACGTGGCATAGTCGCGCCACAGGGTGTCACAAAATTTAATGGTCGGACCAGGGCTGTCCCAAAAATCTAAAAACAGTGAATATTTGAATAAGTCTAAACAGGTACTACCTAAATGGTTGCTATTGAGTGCGGTTCTACAACTACTCAACTGAAACAAAAACCTTAACAGATTGAAATTGTAGAACTCACATAGTCGGTGAGCTTGATCTCATATTACCTTGGGGTTAGGATGGTCTCCAAGTCCTGCCTTCGATCCTTTACCTCCTTCCGATCCATTGCTTCTTTTTCCTTCTCATTTTGTGGAATTGACCTCTAGCATCCCCTCACCGGGTAGTTTACTCCAACTCAACAATCATCTTAAGGTCAGTAATCTGTGCGTCCATGTGGCTGTTGGGTAGTTCCATCTTGGTAGTTGAAAATCGTGGCACTGAATTTACAATTATTGTACTTAAAATAACCAATCACTGGCTTTAAACTGTTGCAGACTTGTGACAAAAATGTTTCTATGTCTGCCACTGGCGTTAATGAACACGCGGGTGGTGTTCTGCTCACAGAAGCTAGTACTTTCATAAAAAAATCTCAGAAAATCGTTGCGATCGTTGTCCATATAAAAATGTTCCAGTCCAGTCCATTGGCTGATTTGGCTCAAAATAGTCTTAATAAACATTTCACAAGGTTTTACGATATGTTAGAATACCTCGTGGCTTGCCCATGCGAAAATTGCACAATGTGGTTGCACAAGTTCCAATGTGCTGATGGAAATACACTTTTACCAAACATCGTGCCTTCTTCGCACGCCAAACTTGTTCGTAGGATGTAATGATCCAACCATAGCAGTTTTGTAATTGAACTGTTCACAATCAAGTAACTTTTCAACATAGATTTTCAATTCACACGGGATGTCGCGGTCGTCCCTAAAGCACGCCTGCACCACTTTCAAGCAGACACGGTTGTGACGTCACTCTAGGCGAGGTTCCTGGTTCGTGAAGAAGCCCATCAAGTTGTGTAGTTACTAATTACACATGATTCGCATATCTGCGAGGAAAAGTTGGGATCCAATGTTTCCATTAATCCATGAATGTAATGTAACGGGATATTCATAAAAACATTAATAATTTCGTAGAATTTCCTAATTAGAGACATAAAATCACTTCCTCCCAGTCAAAAAGTTAGAATTCATTTCTGGAGTCAAAATAAAGGTAGAAACTATCTCAAAGCTCTCGTTGGGGGGAGTACCAACTCATGCTCAGTAAAGTGGTCAACAACGTGAGCATTTCAGGCTCAATATAATTTATCGATAGCACCAACCATTGACCAAAGAGGTGGGACGAATGGAGTTTTGTGAGAGAAAATATCATACCTCCCTTAAGAGACACATTGTCAAAACAGTATAAAGGGGTCAATAGTCCTCTAAAAGTACCTAAAACGTTCGTCTGAAAGAATTTTGCCCGGAGAAATCTACCTCTGCCTTACGGCGTGCTGAGAGGGATTTTTTTTTGTTATTGTGAACTCCATACTGTGGCGTGAGCAGTCAGATCCACCGCCAGCGCCTTGCTCTCGTTAGTTTGACCGGCTTCTAAGTCATGCGAGAATCATCTGGAACTCGAATCTATTTGGTCTCATGGCCTTCTTGACCAGGTCTGGATTCAAAACAAGAATGATAGCTGTGTTTTCTTGGTCAGAGAGTTGTTGATCCAATAGAGTGACCAGAAATGAGGCGAGATGGTAAGCTGTTGGTAGTGTTGTACTGGATTGAGGAAATAAATAGAAGAGGAGGATGAAAAGTAATTTGTTGCCTTGCATTTTGAACTACGTGCACGGGACAAATTGGCGTAAAAAATGGGATAAGGCTACAATAACTTTAAAATACATGTGTGCGTCATTTTGGCAGTGAACATGGCTTCAAAATTCGTGAGCTTAAGTGAACTAAAAGTGGCCGATTTAAAACGGGAACTGGAAGACCGCGAAATGGACATGTCAGGAATGAAGTCAGTGCTTCAGCAACATTTAAGGCTGGACCCACACAGCCTCTTATTAGAGACAACCTTCAGCACCAGTGATATAGGTAATTTGTTGAAAGAAAGTTCTTAAAATCTTAGAAGGTAAATTAGAAAGCTTAGCAGATAAGTTAGAAGAGAACTGTAAGAACTTGAATGAGGAATTGAGAGAAACTTGTAAAAGTTTGGAAAATAAATTAGAGAATAATTCTAAAATCCTAGAAGGAAGAATACAGAATGTAGAAATTGACTTTAAGTGTGTATTAGAGGAAGCGGCCAAACACATTAAACTGTTAGAAGTGGGCTTGAAGCAGCCAAGTAAAGGGTGTATTGTAGGCATGCATAAGGTTGGTGAGCAATCTGAGGTCCAGGTTCCAGTGCTGTACGTACGCATACCCGCTGCACACTCTGGCTTACCCTCGTTTGATGGTAAGATGCCATGGGGCGAATAAATGGCACACTTTGAGACAGCGTCAATGGCACACCAGTGGTCGACGGTTACCAAGGCAGCTATGTTGCGTCTCGCTTTGCGTGGTCATGCCTTGGCGGTTTTACAGACCGTTCGCTTGCCGGATCGCCGAAACTACAATGAGCTTGTTAAGCGTCTTGGGATGCGTTTCGGCCATCGACATATGGAGCAGGTATACCGGTCGCTGCTGAAAAGCCGGCACCAAAAACAAAATGAGAGCCTAAAGGAGTTTGAAACGGACGTCGCTCGTCTGATAAAGATTGCCTACCATACGATGCCGGATGACCTACTGTATGCGACAGCTTGGCAATCGACACTTTCCTCTATTGTCTGCGAAAATCTGAGACACAAAAGGTGGTCAAGCTCGCTCGTCCCAAATCTTAAGCGAGGAACTAATGCAAGCCATTGGGTAGATTATTGGCTAAGGAATAACCCACCCACCAAGGGAAGATGATTAAGAAAAGGAAGTGGGTTTCGGACTGGAGAAAAAGGATAGAGAAATAGGATGAGAGTTCCACAAAAGTTATAAATTTAACTTTCAATACACTTAGAGGCGGTTGCAACTGCAAATCCGCTCTCTGATACCTAAAGTGGGTACGGGCTTGGTCGAAGCTGACGGAAAACACAGCTAGAACTTGGGCGGTTTGCCAGAGAAAGGCTTTAGTGTATTTCCTCCCAGGCTTGCATAAGACTATTATGGGGAAGGGTGATAGTCTGGCAAGACAAATAGTAAAAGCTTTATTCTGTATAAAAGATGGCATGAACTGAAGAAGAGTTAGGAAAGCCAGGATCTTGCCTAACAGTAGTATCAGAGAAATGATGAATCCAAAAACAAATATTTAATTTATTTAACAAGGCAAAAGAAGTTGATAACTTTAACAAATATATAATTTCAATTTGTTTAACAATTTTTGGGTCACAGACCTCAGAAAACATTTGACGGTTGCTCCGGGCAATTGACAATTTATGAGGTATATATATAAGGTTTGAACCTTATATATCCACTAAAATCTTTGTAAGATTTAAAAAAGTCAAATGAAATGCTTAAAGTTTAACCATCAATTTGAGTACAAGGAGTATGCCTTAAGGAATTTACAAGTAATTATTTTGGAAAAAGTTACAACTTTGAAAATAACAAAAAAAAGGAAGCGAGTAAATGAAGAAGAAGTTCCTATTACTTCTTATGTTTATGCTGAATTACTTCTATGACAATTATACAAAGGAGGGCAGGTCACTTACTGTGAAACCTGAAGAAAAAAATCAACAAGGAAGGTTCTAGACTTCCTGTATTTAGATAGGAATCACTAGATAAATGGGGCAGGTACCCTTTCGTGAGACCTAGAAACAACTCACTAATGAGTTAAAAGAATTGTGTTCTCTCGTTATAAAAGAGAAACAATGTGAGCTTGAACAGTGTATAAAACACGTAATTATACAGAAATTAAGTAATGATAAATCAACAAAATGGAAGGGCACTTCGTGAGTGACACCTTATAGAAAAGTTACAATTTTATTGATATGGTTTGTTAGTAGAAGGTTGAGGAAAGACCATTGGGATTTAGGATCAATGTTCATGGCCTTATTTAATGTAACCGGACAATCGCGACGCGGTAGAAAAGTGGGACAAGCACTAGTTTTCACTATAGTCTTTTAAATAGATGAAAAGTTCACTGTAGAGACACGAAAGTTTATGAGAAAGAAAGTTATTGCAATAATGAAGAGAACTGGTTGCACTAGGTAGGCGAGAGTCTATTTCTTGAGAAAGTTGGGAATTACAATTAAATGCGCCATAGGACATTCCAACGGTGGACGAACGTTCGCTATTGCAGTAATTTATAAGGAAGATTCCTCATTTTGAATAGTATTTTCACAAGTGATTGAAAAATACCTGACGGCAAGACTCGCAGATAGAGTACAAGATCTGGAAGGTTCCAGAACGATCTTAATAGAAAAATGGGCCAAAGATAATCTAGCGGAGGAACTTGCTTTATAATTTATAGACAGCGGGTATTTGATAATATCCCACGTGGTGAGAAGATTTCTCATTTAGCAAGCATAAGAAATGCTGCTTTTCACCAAGATTGGCTTGATTAGACAAAAGCCCAACATGGAAAATCCCGCGAAGGATGATTACCGCCCCACAAGTAATCTCACGCTGTCTATAAAACAATCAATAAAAGCATATAGATAAAATTGATGAAGATGAGGTTAAAACTTAAAGTTTGTACTTAACTTTGCTGCATGGCGAAAGTGAGGTTCTCCTTGCTGGTTAGAGCTACCACATGGCGTGGAATTTAAAAAATGCCTCGTTAGGTCAGGAGGCTAGCTCTAGTTGAGCCTTAACTGAGTCGACGGCCGGCGCACAAGTGAGACCCACTCAGCAGAACGCGAAGGGACCAGGAAAGGGAAAAGAGTGGGGGTAGGAGACAAAAGGAAAACATATAAACATAGCCAACATTACAACAAAAAATTGATCTTCTCTTGCTGAGCCGGTCTTCAAAGAGTTGATAACATGATACTAGCGCAGCATGGTGAAAAAAAAGTAGACGTAGTTCTCTTGCTCACGGAGAAAATAGCTGGCGATGGCAGCAAAATCTGGTGGCCAGATGGAGAAGGAAGTCCTCTTGCACGAGGAAGAGTTGAAGAGCTTCAGAGATTCGCTGCTAGATGACGCTAGGTGGGTCATGGAAGATATATATCTAGAACAGACTCTTAAAAGATATAAGAGAATTGCCCATCAAAGAGAAAATAGAAGATCACTGTTGGTGTTTGACAAAGAGGAAGGAAGGAACATGCAAAAACATTAAACTTTATATTCTCTCGTACCGTGTATTCCAAGAATGCACCATACTGGGAGGGCCAAACACCAACAGAGAACAAAGAAGCAGTTAAACATTTAAGAGTAATGGAGCGATCGAAGAGAAGTGGTCTTGTGATCTGACCATTAGTGGTTAAGATTTTAGCCACCCTGACTCTCCCATCTCTTCCAGGATAACACTCGGTCACTCTACCCGAGATCCAGACTAAGGGGGGAGAAACTTCCCTAATCAAGACCAAGTCCCCCACTTGAATGTCGGAACTGGAAAGAAACCACTTCTGTCTCCGTTGCAAGGAAGTTAAATATTCCAAGTTCCACCTCTTCCAAAAGGAATTACGGAGGGCTTCAAGTTTACGCCAAACAATAGGTAAATTAGAATCCCTGTAAGAATTGGGAAGGGGAGGAGGGGCAGAGAGAGAAGTGCGTGTAAGGAAGTGACCAGGTGTAAGTGGAAGCAGGTCATCAGGGTCATTGGAAAGCGGAGTTAAAAAACGAGAATTAACGACACCTTCAATCACAAAATAGCTAGAAGCTGAGAGAAATAAAGCACTAGTAAAGATGGCGATACGATGCAAAAGGAGATTTGACAAGTTTAAACAAAGCGTATAGAAACAAGTACATCTATTCAGGATAAGAATATACCAAATAAACAAAGGAACTATGCGAGTAGAAAGCAAGAACGCCATAGGTAACAACCTAGTAGCCATAAACAATGACCTTAAGTCATAATGAGTATCAAAGGGGTTACTCAGAAAAATACTTAAGTCAGCGAGAAACGTGACATAACAAGTATAAATACAAAAACACATCGAATGTGACGATGAGAAAAAACAAGTTTGTTCATCAATGAACATTAAGATTGCAAAATATGTAAGCAGAGTGCAATACATGAGCGCGTGAGAAATACGCAACGATATTGTGAAACAAGGATCGAAGCAGTTGTAGGATATGAGCGTGAGTAAGTGGGAGACGTAAGCATGAACGACCTTGACCCACATAGTACAACGAGATAAGGAATATAAATATCTGAAAGAGTCCTTAACCGGAACAAGTTTATTTTGGGAAGTAGGTGAGCGGCTTCCGAGCTTACAGAAGCAACTCGCAAGACGATGGTTGGCAGTCAGCCAGAGTTGAGATAAGAGAAACTTGCTTAGACCTTTGGCAAGCGTACAGGAAATAAACAACAACTTGGCGTTATCCAGGCTTGTATACAAACAAGTTTGACAAACAAGCAGTTTGAAGTAACCAAACAACACTAGTTGAATCAGCTGTAACTTAAAGCGGAACGAGTAACACGACATGCAGTCATTCGTGGCTTGGACGTGAAAAAACAATTTAAAGCCATATGAAATAAAGTAAGAAATCAATTTCGCATAATTTTGAGGATCACGGAATCTGACAATTTTCGAGAGAAAAAAGCTTGATTCTTCCGAAAAAGGAAGAGAAGCCGGAACATTGAGAAGGAGTTTATGCATAAGAATAGTTATTCTAGATGCTAGAGAATTCAGATTTGCAAGCGGTTTCAAAAGCGGCTTCCAATTGTGAGGAAGGAGGAGGGAGCCGGCCGTGGCCATCCTTCTAAATAGCGAAAGTGAAACATAGCTTACAGCGAAGTGATGGAGACTGATAGCCATGGTTTTACACAAGGGGAAGATAGTTTTCGAGAGAGAGTTTAAGCAATTACCTGCTATAAAAAATGACATGAGAAGGTACACGAAGTAACACAAGGCGAGGCGAACTTGAATTGCCATCTTGTGCGGGAAGAAGGCAAAACCATTTAAACAACTTACAAAGATGGCGTAATTGTTCACGATAAGACATCGTTTCGGCAAGTGTTTTTCAACAGTATCGAGATCGAAACCATGAGCGTTCTCTTTTTCAGAAATGGGATTTATGTCAGCTGTAACGAAATGACATTGCGCTTTGGTTTGAACACTGGGATGCTGGATTTCACCAGTAATAACCCAACCAAAATCGGTGTCTCTAGCGACCACGGTTGAAGATAACTTGCGAACCTGTTTACGGAGGCAATTCCAAAAAACGTTGGCACTGAAAAGTACATCAATGGGACCTTGAGCATTCAACTGAGGATCAGCTAACCTTAAATGCGAAGGAATCTTTAAACTGGAAGTATTAATAGAGCTGCTAGGAGTGTCCTTGCCAATACTGGTAAGAATGAGACAGTTTAAGTTAAGATTGGTGTTTCTTTGGCAAACGTCTCTGATTTTCAATTTTGAAGACTGCAAGACTTGAGTTTTCAACTTGTCAATGCCGGATACATTGATGGAAATAGGCGATGACGGAAGACCTAGTTTTTTAATTAACGATTGCGAAACAAAGTTATGAGTTGAAGCGGAATCGAGAAGACCACGGGTTCGAACCCAATTTCCAAATTTATCTTGGATTTCGAATTGTACAGTGGTCAAAAGGGCTTGCGCACTGTGAGAAGTTTCGGCGTTAGAAATGCAGGAAGAAGCAGTAGTTTGTTCGGAGCTGCTCTGCATGGAGCTTGAAGAGGCAGGTACTGATGACCTCGATTTGTCATGAACGTGCAATAAAGAATGATGCGATTTTTTGCAATGAAAACAGAGATTGGATGACGTACAGTTTGAAGAAGAATGCTTAGGTGACAAGCAATTGAAACAATGTTTGCTATTGAAGACAAACTTCCTTCGGTCTTCGACGGACAATTCTTTAAAGGATTTGCACAAATACAATGTGTGAAGCTTTTTACAGAGCGTGCATTTTAAAGATTTGTTGAGCGGCCTGATATGTTCTCTTGCATGATTACAAGAAGCAGAACGGATTTGCTTGTTCTCGACAGATGGGGGCTGATGACCCTTTGAAAAAGCAAGGTTTTTCTCAAAAATGTGACACTGATTTTTCGTTTCGACATTTTCGCACTGAAATGACAGTGCTGTAAGAACTTGGCATCGGCTGTTAAGAAACGAGATTAAGTGTTCGAACGAAAATTCCTCCTTGCGAGCGAGTTCAATTTCCCAAGCCTTTAAAGTTGAAAAATCGAATCTTGATGTAGCCAGATGAATAAGAATAGTGTCCCACGTTTGGACTGGTTGCTTGAGTTGATATAATGCTCTCACGTGCAATTGAATAGAGTCTAACAGGTCTCATAAAGAGGTGACGTCATTAGGTTTGACGGCTGGTAGGTTGAATAGGCAGCGGATATGGCGAGCTATACACAAACGTAAATTGCCATATCTCTCTTTAAGGAGATTAAAGGCCATGTGGTAGTTGTCTGCGCTTAAAGGCAGTGACTCCACCAAGGCCAAGGCCTCGCTTTCCAAAGACGTACGTAAGAAGTAGAATTTATGAATGTCGGGAATTTCCTTATTGTCATGAACGAGTGAGCAGTAAATTTCATAAAAAGAATACCATTCTCCTTCCTTGCCTGAGAAGTGAGGTAGGCTTATCTCAGGAAGTAACGGTTTCGGTTTGTTTTTGTGAACTGAAGCGGGTGCGAACTGGGCCGGATTGATGACCCTAGTGTCCGGTTCTGAGATACTGCGGATCAGTTGGTGGGCCTTGGCAATCCCTTCAAAGTACAAGGGTTCGACCTCGTCCCGATCCGAATGAAGTTCTGGGCAAGTGGATTCAATCTCGGTTTGAGTTTGATCGTAATAATCATAGGACCGTTCATACAACTTAAGGCGTTGTGTTAAGATATCTAAATCACACTCGGCGGGTTTTATTTTGTTGATGAAATTTCTGAATCTGGTGAGTTGCCCTTTATAGGAAGAACGTCCAGCAATGAGAGTTTCATCCCTTTCAGTAGGAGCCATGACAAGATAAATAAATTGAAATGTAACTCACGAAACTGTTGAACTTTGGAGATGCTGACAAGCTTGCAGCAGCGTATAAGTTGAAAGAAAAGGACACAACAAAGGAGACAGGAGTGGCCTCTTTCTCCTGCACAGGCTTTGCACGATGTGGTTATAGCTGAAAGATTCAAAGCAGATATTAATAATTTGCAAGGTGTTGTCAAATGACACTTGACAAAGAATAGAAATAGCAAATGGGCTCTCCCGGGTTTCGGCACCAAGTTCTGGGTAGATTATTGGCTAAGGAATAACCCACCTACCAAAGGAAGATGATTAAGAAAAGGAAGTGGGTTTCGGACTGGAGAAAAAGGATAGAGAAATAGGATGAGAGTTCCACAAAAGTTATAAATTTAACTTTAAATACACTTAGAGGCGGTTGCAACTGCAAATCCGCTCTCTGATACCTAAAGTGGGTACGGGCTTGGTCGAAGCTGACGGAAAACACAGCTAGAACTTGGGCGGTTTGCCAGAGAAAGGCTTTAGTGTATTTCCTCCCAGGCTTGCATAAGACTATTATGGGGAAGGGTGATAGTCTGGCAAGACAAATAGTAAAAGCTTTATTCTGTATTAAAGATGGCATGAACTGAAGAAGAGTTAGGAAAGCCAGGATCTTGCCTAACAGTAGTATCAGAGAAATGATGAATCCAAAAACAAATATTTAATTTATTTAACAAGGCAAAAGAAGTTGATAACTTTAACAAATATATAATTTCAATTTGTTTAACAATTTTTGGGTCACAGACCTCAGAAAACATTTGACGGTTGCTCCAGGCAATTGACAATTTATGAGGTTTCAAACCTTATATATGCACTAAAATCTTTGTAAGATTTAAAAAAGACAAATGAAATGCTTAAAGTTTAACCATCAATTTGAGTACAAGGAGTATGCCTTAAGGAATTTACAAGTAATTATTTTGGAAAAAGTTACAACTTTGTAAATAACAAAAAAAAAAGGAAGCGAGTAAATGAAGAAGAAGTTCCTATTACTTCTTATGTTTATGCTGCATTACTTCTATGACAATTAAACAAAGGAGGTCAGGTCACTTACTGTGAAACCTGAAGAAAAAAATCAACAAGGAAGGTTCTAGACTTCCTGTATTTAGATAGGAATCACTAGATAAATGGGGCAGGTACCCTGTCGTGAGACCTAGAAACAACTCACTAATGAGTTAAAAGAATTGTGTTCTCTCGTTATAAAAGAGAAACAATGTGAGCTTGAACAGTGTATAAAACACGTAATTATACAGAAATTAAGTAATGATATATCAACAAAATGGAAGGGCACTTCGTGAGTGACACCTTATAGAAAAGTTACAATTTTATTGATATGGTTTGTTAGTAGAAGGTTGAGGAAAGATCATTGGGATTTAGGATCAATGTTCATGGCCTTATTTAATGTAACCGGACGATCGCGACGCGGTAGAAAAGTGGGACAAGCACTAGTTTTCACTATAGTCTTTTAAATAGATGAAAAGTTCACTGTAGAGACACGAAAGTTTATGAGAAAGAAAGTTATTGCAATAATGAAGAGAACTGGTTGCACTAGGTAGGCGAGAGTCTATTTCTTGAGAAAGTTGGGAATTACAATTAAATGCGCCATAGGACATTCCAACGGTGGACGAAAGTTCGCTATTGCAGTAATTTATAAGGAAAATTCCTCATTTTGAATAGTATTTTCACAAGTGATTGAAAAATACCTGACGGCAAGACTCGCAGATAGAGTACAAGATCTGGAAAGTTCCAGAACGATCTTAATAGAAAAATGGGCCTAAGATAATCCAGCGGAGGAACTTGCTTTATAATTTATAGACAGCGGGTATTTGATAATATCCCACGTGGTGAGAAGATTTCTCATTTAGCAAGCATAAGAAATGCTGCATTTCACCAAGATTGGCTTGATTAGACAAAAGCCCAACATGGAAAATCCCGCGAAGGATGATTACCGCCCCACAAGTAATCTCACGCTGTCTATAAAACAATCAATAAAAGCATGTAGATAAAATTGATGAAGATGAGGTTAAAACTTGAAGTTTGTACTTAACTTTGCTGCATGGCGAAAGTGAGGTTCTCCTTGCTGGTTAGAGCTACAACATGGCGTGGAATTTAAAAAATGCCTCGTTAGGTCAGGAGGCTAGCTCTAGTTGAGCCTTAACTGAGTCGACGGCCGGCGCACAAGTGAGACCCACTCAGCAGAACGCGAAGGGACCAGGAAAAGGAAAAGAGTGGGGGTAGGAGACAAAAGGAGAACATATAAACATAGCCAACATTACAACAAAAAATTGATCTTCTCTTGCTGAGCCGGTCTTCAAAGAGTTGATAACATGATACTAGCGCAGCATGGTGAAAAAAAAGTAGACGTAGTTCTCTTGCTCACGGAGAAAATAGCTGGCGATGGCAGCAAAATCTGGTGGCCAGATGGAGAAGGAAGTCCTCTTGCACGAGGAAGAGTTGAAGAGCTTCAGAGATTCGCTGCTAGATGACGCTAGGTGGGTCATGGAAGATATATATCTAGAACAGACTCATAAAAGATATAAGAGAATTGCCCATCAAAGAGAAAATAGAAGATCACTGTTGGTGTTTGACAAAGGGGAAGGAAGGAACATGCAAAAACATTAAACTTTATATTCTCTCGTACCGTGTATTCCAAGAATGCACCAGCCATCGAGTTTGAGGCTGTCAGGTCCCAGTGTGCACTACCAAAGCAGAGAACACAGGGCTTCAATGGACCATGGAGGAGTTGGTCCAGAAGGTTTTGGATGCATTGAAGACTAAGAGGAAGGAATTTCGCTGCTGGGGCTGTGGGGAACTAGGCCATCCTCGGAGTAGGTGCAAAAATAAAGGCGCTCAAGGACAGCAGGAACAGGAAACTTAAGAAGGGTTGGTAGGATGGGGCAACTGTCGACCTGCGCGAAGAAGGCTCAATGTTTAAGTGTGATTGTTGCTTCTGTGGGTGGGAGATCGGACAGTTGTTACGTGGATGGTGTGGTGAATGGAAAGCTGAAGAGTCTACTCCTGGAATCAGGTTCAACGATGACTATCTAGAGCTCAGAGTCAGTATCAGATGGTAAAGGCATCCAACCATCGTCATGGACGTTGAAAACGGCTACCGGAGATTATGCCGCGGTCTACGGGGTGACAGTTGCCAACTTCCTTATTGGCGGCACCAGCTTCCAACATCATAAACCCGTGGCCCGTATTGATGAAGACGTTATCCTTGGGACAGACGTTATGACGCGATTTGGGTTTTTGCCCGACGTAAACAGAGGTATTATCACCATCGGTAAAGAAGAGGTAACCCTTTAGTGCGGGAAGAATTTGACAGCACGTTAGGTTCTAGATGAAGACACCACGTTGGCAGAGCGCACCCAAATTATAGCTAAGGCTCGTCTTGACAGAACTGTCCCTGAAGTTCATAGCGTAGTGCTGGAACTGGATATAAATGATGAGAAACTTGGGTGTGGTTTACTCGTTGCATGAATGTTACTCCTAACTGGGAAGCAGATCCCAGTATTCCTGATGATTGTCAATAGCTATCCCCTGTTTCTGAAGAAAGGGAACGGTCTAGGACATTGTTCAACCATCTACTCCATTGTGCTACGGTCTGTAAATAGCACCCCAGTATTTAGAGGACTCCCGGTTTCTTTAGAACCCTTCGTCCAGGACACATGCCGCGAGTTACCTGCTGAGCATAAAAACAAAGTTAAGGATTTTATTACGCGTTACCAGGACATCTATGAAACTGGGAATGGGTTAAAGTAAAGAAAAAATATAGTCGAACACTAGATAGACACTTCGGACCCAAGACCTATTCGCTAAGTTCCCAGATGATTGCCATTGGCGAACCGTGAGGAGGCTGAGAAAATCATCCAGGAAATGGAGCAAGATGGTGTGATCGAGCCTTCAGACAGCCCGTGGATTTCTCCGGTTGTACTTGTTAAGAAGGACGATGAAACCTCAAGATTTTCCGTGGACTATCGATTACTCAATAACGTGAAAAAGAAGGAAAGGTACCCTGTGTCCCGAATTGATGACACTATTAGCACGTTGGTCGGCTGTAAGCTTTTCTCCACTTTGGACCTTAAGAGTGGATACTGACAAGTCGGACTCGCTTCCAAGGACTGGGAGAAGACAGGGTTTTCCATAGAAACTGATTTTTGGCAGTTCACTGTGATGCCAATTTGGCCTTTGCAACGCTTCAGCAACATTTGTGCGATTAATTGAAAACGTTCTCAGAGGACTGTCTTGGGATACCTGTTTAGTGTGCTTGGACGACATTATTGTGCTTGGTAGGTCAGTTTGTAATCATCTGCAGAAATTTGGTCAGGTTTTCCAGCGGCTGCGAGAGGTTAACCTGAAAGTTAATCCAAAGAAGTGTAAACTCTTCCGGAGGGAGGTCAATAGGCCATGTGGTCTCCGCAGAGGGAGTTTCAGTAGACCCGGACAAGATCACCGCCTTCCGAGAATGGCCAGTGCCTAGGGATAAGCACGAAGTGAGAAGCTTTCTCGGGTTGTGTACTTACTACCCTGACATTTTGTACGGAGATAAAAGGCACTACTGGAAGTTCATCTACAGTATAAGACTTTCAAGAACCGGTTAACTACAAAACGAACATGGCGGCCAAGCGAATTTTAAAATTTTAAATAGAACTTTCTCGCGATTCAATATTCCACACGCAATGACACTTGATACAGGAAATGTTTATACATATTGGAATGCACTGCTATCTAATTTAGTTCAATTGTTTACAAAACTTCAAGATGGCCGCTGTGCGAATTTCAAAATTAGGTTTTATTTCTGGTGTCGTAATCATGCGATCAAATTGAAAGTTTGAATAATGAACCTACGCATTAATTTTCCTTTAATGGTACATGACTCTATGGCCTATACATTTAACAATCCAACATGGCGACCATCCAAAATATTTAGATGGCTCTGAATATCTTCGAATCTATTATAGCAATCAAACTGAATTAATTTATGTTCATAGGGGCTATGTAGAGATGAAACGATTAGCTCAGGACAGGGAGGCATGGAGAGCTGCATCAAACCAGTCAATAGACTGAAGACTCAAACAACAACAACATAGGGGCTATGGACATAAGTTCATCTATAGGACTTTAAGTAACCTGGTGATCACAAATCCAACATGGCGGCGACGCGAAGTATAATTATTCACATGGACGTTTCTCGTAATTTAACCATCCGAGTGCAGTGAGACTCGGTACAGTAAATCCTTATATGAATATTAATTCACTGGCTCTAATTTATCTCAATTGTTTCCATAACCACAAGATGGCAGCTGTGCGAAATTTTAAAATCTCGTTATTACATCTTGTGTCCTAATCATGCGATTGAAGTTTGAATGCTACACGTACACAATAATCTTCATGTTACAGTACATAACTCTAGGACCTACATATATAAAATCCAACATGGTGACGATCCGAAATATTTAGTCGGTTCTCAATATCTACGAATCTATTACAGCAATCAAACTGACATTTTGTATGTTGATAGTGGCAATTAACATAAGTAGGATATATGGAAATAGGTTGTATAGTTCTTCACAGAACTACTTGTTTTTATTTTACCGTACTTAGCGTATGACTGAAAATTAAATCATCAAGAACTGTTCTGTAGTTTAGTGACTAACAATATGGTGTTCTGTTCTTAAAAACGCTGCTGATTTAGGAATGCCCCAGTGTTTAGTGTTGAGGTGTGAGTTTGTGTGTGTGTGGTTTGCACCTGACAAAGTAGTTGTAAGAGAATCAACAATTTATTTGCATGGCGTGTCTTGTACTTGCGTAGTCTCATCTATTTAACATTTGTTATCGATGTTGTTATCGACTCAAATTTAAGTCTCTGATCCGGAGAAAGAGGGAGACTCGTTGCTTTGAGTTATTTTAGATTTATTATTTAAACCGTGTGTGTTTTCTGGTGCGTGGGCTAGTTGCAAGGTAAATCATCCAATTTGTAATAATAATAATACATAAACCAATCTTACCTCACATTCTATAAACGTAAATGAGCCACAGTTACCTATAAATAACATACAACTGAAGTTCATTTTACAAATTGGCACTAATTAAATTTCACTCACTTGCAAATACCAGCTGAATGGCAACTGGCAAGTGGTGTAGTTTTTAAAGGAGTTGAAGGTGGCCGTCTCACTAACTCTCCTGTGGCTAATAGAACACTGTCGACGATTTGCCTCATTCAGTAAGTTGTTATTGCAGCTTATTACCACCGTGGGGGGATAAATTTGAAAACATAAACCTATAAATAAAAATAGATTACGCTGAAACCCAAGCATCAGGATGTGAACACCTCCAGTCGAACATGTCCCCACAAAACATGTATACCAGTTCAAGCCATCAACCATTCGCATCCACATAGAAACAATATTACTAGAACTAGGGAGTGCTTTAATCCACGACACAAGGATGAAAACATGACTGAAAATGTTTTATTGTTAAGGCAACGTCATTTCTTTATGAAAATAATTAATGATGCGCTCTTCTCGCATTAATAACGAACTAACGTTAACAGAGGCCCGATACAGGTATATCCATGTTTTTGGCACCGGGAATTAATTTAGAAATACGTTTTACATTGTAGGAATTTGCTGGATTGAAATTCAGGTCGACAATTTGTAATAATACTTCGGAGGAAGGGAATTAAGTCGTTGTGTTGAGAAAAGTAAATGTTAAAAAGAAAAGGTGCCAGCCAGAAAGTGGAACGCTCAGTTCAAGTAAATCAATCATATGCACACAATCGGTGTAGCCCTAAGTTCTGCTATCCATTCATCCGTTATGTATTCATTGGTGAAGTATAATAACCCTTATGAAGTCATGTGGCCTGTATATTCAAACTAGCAAGAATGGTCATTCTATAGTGAATTAAATGTGGATTAACTTGTGTCACTTGAATGCGTGGATTTATCGCTAGTTACTTGGTATTCAGTTACCAGTTTCAGTGAATTAATCGTGATGTCCTTTTACAGCCTTTTATTTTCAAAGTAGATTTCTTGTGTATCCCGTTACAAGAAAAGAATATCAATGACAACATTCCTCTGTAATGATTGATAGAAAATTAAATTAGATGCTCGTTCTTAAGATATATAGCAGCACCTAATTACCAGATAATTTTATTCGTCACGATGAAAGAACATCTTGACCTACAGGAAATAACAGCCGTATGTGAATGTTATTAACCTTGCCCCATACACAATATTCTTTTTCGTGCAGAAGAAGGAATATCACGTTTATCCAGAATAACTGTCACTCCAAGATCTCTGACATATAAAACAGCATTGTCTGTATAATATGTATTCAGACTGCATGACACTTCATCATTGAAGAGTAGAAACGCGCTTGGTTCATCATATTTGAGGACAACGTGCATAGTATTGGTACTGTTGAAAGTTACACTAATTAAATTTACACTAGTTAGATCTCTGCATCATCGTACGTAGCGAAATTAAATGCTATTCAGTCGGTCAACACGATTGAACCCTAATTGTAATGGGTGTTATTCCTTAACCCTGAGACAAATTATATGAGATAAAATAATTCATTGTCAACGAATGTTTAGAGAAAGAAGAAATGCCACAGTAGTTGAGGCACTCCAAAGTAAATTCTCTAAAAAGGGGAAAGGTAACACAGACGATCCCAACTCCTATCGAGGTATCGCACTGGAGAACTATGGCTCCAAAGTGTGCCTATGTAATAGATTGACCGAGTAGTTTGATACCTCTATTCTGCACTTTCAATTTGGCTAAAGAAGGGGAAGATCAACTCTCCGTGCAGTTAGGAATTTATTGACCGACATAGATGATGTCTTATGAAATGAAAAGGGAAAATTCTTCGCAGTTTTCATACACTTTAATAATGCTTTCGACTTACTGGATAGGGAAGTACTTATCAGAAAATTAGAGCGCATTATAGGACGGGAAATCTATGTTGCCATTACAACATACTTTGTCATAACCCAAACGTATAGTGCACTTCAGGTTGACCACCTGAGTCCCGTATTTTTCAATATCGTAACAGCCAATGTGACAAGAATCACTTACGGGATGGATAAGAAAGTCGTTGTATACCTGTATGCTGATGACATTCTCATAGGAGAATCAATCCTGAAAGTCGTCCAAGATGCGATCGATAGACTCTTGGAATTGGCAATGGAAAATAAGTGTACAATCATAACCAAAAACACACACCAAATGACGTTCCGGAAGTGAGGAAGAAATGCATTACAAGACCAATTGTACTTAGAACAAGACAAATTAGCCATTAAGAATCAGTTCAAATATCTGGGCATTTGCTTTCAAACTGCTCAGACCACCTACTCTTTACTTGTTAGAGACAAAACAATAGCCGCGATTAGAGCTCAGAAAGCCATTCCAATGCCCGAAAAACTATTCCTGACCACCTAAATGGAACTCAATCAAATGGAAATCATAATGGTTTTTAGTTATGGATCAATTAAAAGTGAGCATAGAAACTCTAGAGACTGTAAAGGCCTCCTTCCTCAAGAGAACACTTGGTGTATCGAAATTCACTCGATCGACATTCGCATATGTATTAACTATGGAAAACTATCTTATACAAGAGGTCAGAAATAAGAATGTTTCTGTCATCGATGACCGCTTTCCAAGATACTATAAGAAGACGAGAACAAAATGAGCAGACATGTGGTGGTAATTTTTCAGCACTGACGCGATGATGAATTGCCACTGGATTCCGACTATTTACGAGTAGAAATATGTTGTCACCAGGTTTGCACGTCATGGTTTCCATCATGCGGTCTGGACCAATAAGAGATTTCATGAACCTTTAAATTTGCGTGTGTGTGGACTGTGTGAAGTTTGGTGTGGCGAATACCACTTGCAATTTGGCAAAAAGACGTAAAAAGCATTGTAAGATTATGCTAATCAAATCGAATGCACGCTGTGCTTAATTGTTTTTATAACTTATTTGGGTGACTAGTTACATTCTTCAAGCGATCCATATCTCATGCTTTACATTTAGGTTTTTAATCTATGTCCACAATTTTGTAATGAAATTATAAATATATATTCAATATTTTGGTCACAGAATGTAATTGTATACTTATCAGTAATTGTACATCATAAGTGATTTTTAGCCTACTTTTCATATTTGCAAAATTGAGGAAAAAGTTGACTTACGAGATCGATCCGGGAAAATGTGTGTCTGTCTGTCCTTCTGTCTGTCTGGCTGTGTGTGTGTGTGTGTGTGTGTCCCCCTATCAACTTCTAAATGGCTGCAGCAATCGAAACCAAATTTAGTATGAGTAAGGATGTATACTGGAATATCTCAAGCCCATATTTGAAAATGATGTCAGTGCTAACAACTGCTGAAAAAACGCAATAGAAATTTGAGTTCTATGTTGGATATTATGGAAGGTATGCATGGGATCTATTCCAAAATTGGCACACATGTAGATAATACTATTTCAGTTTACTTTCCAGGAGGCCATACGTGACAGTGTTGCCAAAATAATTTTAAGCCTTCTGATAGGTCCGATTTTTAAATGCATATAACATCAAAACTATTATTTGGATTTCAACCAAATGTTGTATGTAATATGTGTACATAACAGATATGACTGAGTGTATTCCTAAGAGCCACCAGGGCTGCCAACTGTTAATAATTGCTCTCCATAATTGCTTTCTTTATCCAAATACATAAATCAGTGCTGCCAACATGATTCTATGCTTGCTGATAGGTCCAATTTTAAAATACATGTAACTTCAAGACTAACAAATGGATTTCATCCAAAATTGGCACAACAAGATATCATAATATTTCCGATTATTTCTAACCAGCACACGCATAACATTGTTGCCAACATGCTTTAACGCGTGCCGATGGATCCAATGTTCAACTGCATGTAACGTCCATTGGACTTCAACCAAATTCTGTATTCTGTTCATTAAGAGATGGAACTAAGAATATATTCAGTCACCAGAGCTGCCAACTGTAGTGCTCTATTAGGCTACTCATAGTGGTGTTAAGCCATATTCGTGTACAACATGTGGAAAATTTTTTACACAGAATGAGTATTTGAAGAGACACAAGCTCACTCAAAGAGGTTTAAAGCCATATTCATGTAGCACATATGGATCAACCTTTACTCAGAAGGCACATTTGAAGACACACATGATCACCCATAGTGGTGTATAGACATATTCCTGTAGAACATGCGGAATTAACTTAGTTTATAAGGGAGTATTGAAGACACACATGCTCACTCATAGTGGTCTTAAGCCATTTTCGTGTAGAACATGCGGAAAGAACTTTACACAGAATGTGCATTAGAAGAGACACATACTCACTCATAGTGGTTTAACGGTATATTCATGAAGCACATGTGGATCAAATTTTACTCATAAGGGACAATTGAAGACACACATGCTCACTTATATTGGTGTTTAGCGATATTCCTGTAGCACATGTGGAGAAATCCTTAAAGAAATTGGACATTTGGAGACTTACATGCTCATTCATATTGATGTAAAGGCATATTCCAGTAGCAGTTGCACAAAAAACTTTACTCAGAATGGAGTTTTGAAAACACACATGGTGATTCATAGTTTAAAGCCATCATCATGTACCTCATGTGGATCAGACTTTACTGAAAAGGGAAGTTTGAAGACACATGCTCATTCATACTGGTGTAAAGCCACATTCTTGCAGCTCATGCCGTAAAAACTCTGACCTAAAAAGGAAATTTGGAGATAGACATGCTCATTCATAGTGATGTTAAGCCAGATTCATGTAACACATGCGTAACACACTTTACACAGAATGGATATTTGAAGAGATATATTCACTTTCAAAAAGGTGTATAGCCATATTCATGTAGCACATGCTGAGCAGACTATATTGAGAAGGGAGGTTTGAAGACAGACATGCTCATTCATCGTGGTATCAAACCATTATTACTAGTTGCGGAAAGAGTTTTACTACGAAGGGAAGATAAAGGACGCATATGTTCATTCATAGTAGTACAAGGCTATATTCATGTAGTACATAGAAGGGAACTTTATACGCAATGGCATTTCGAAGACGCACATGCTGATTCATAGTGGTGTCAGAGCACATTCTAAAGTTCATGTGGAATGAACTATACTTTTAAACCGCATTTGAAAATACACATTTCAATACATAAAGGTGTAAAGCCTTAATCCTGTAGTACATGCGCAGCGAACTTTACACAAGGAGATTTCTAGGGATACACATGTGCTTATCCATAATTGTAAAAACCGCATTCGTAAGGTACATGTGGAACAAACTTTACCCTGAAGCGCTATTTGGAGATAGGCTAGTTTTATTTCTGATATGATGGTAGAAATGGCCCAAAGTGAAAAAGCTTTACTATGAATCTACTGTATATTTTGAGACACACATGCTTATTCATAGCAGATTACAGCCCTTTTCATGCAGTACAATTGGAGCAACTTTACTGGGAAAGAGTCTTTGACGACACCTCTCCTAATTCATAGTGGGCAGAAACATTAATCATTTAGTACATCCGGATAAAACTTTACTCTTGCTTGTTCTTCAGAAGGACACATGCTAATTATTATTGGCCAAATGTGCTTCCATGTTGTTAATGCGTAGCTATATTTGCAGGAATAGGACCTTGGAAGTCTCGTGCTAGTTCCTGAAGCCAATTTCATCCAACATTTGCAGAATCTAAACTAGGAAAAAGTCTTTAAAAAACACATGCGGGGAAAATGTTAATACAAAAACAAAATTTTGGACACATGCTTATTGTTTGGGGCTAATAGCCGCATCTACACAGATTATGCCGAGAAAACTTTACTGAAGAGAAATATATGCCCTGTGTATTATATATGCAACGACATTTACTTACAAGTATCTCTTAACCCTTTATAGGGCAATAGACGGGGTATATAATTTTTTTTGGCCCATTTGTAATTGGGGGTGATAAATGAGTAGGAATATGCAACAATCTTATTGGCGAGGATTCTATTTTATGAAATACGGGGTGGGAAATTATTATCCCACTGCCCACACCCGACAGTATGCTTTCATAAATGAGCAATGGGGGTAATAATCTCCCACCTCCAAATTATGATGATACTGTGTATATCACTCAATAATGAGGTTTATTTAACAGGATATAATATATAAAAACACCCATCACGCCCTATAATTTAAGAAAAACTTAACTCCCACGCAACACAAGGTCAGAGACCTATATCATCTTTTCCGAAAACTGGACAAATAATATAAAAGTGATTTTTGAATAATAAAAGTTAGTATATTCGAATATAAGTCAATAATTTCAAAATAGTATTTACTAAAAACACAGAAAATTAATTTTTATAATCTTCTATTCTGTGGCAAACACCCTGAGCACGATAAATATTTCCTTTCTAGCTGAAATATCTTTACTGAAGAGACCAAAACCATTATTAACATTGTATTTCAGTTATATACCAACGTTTACAAAACTCTTGTCTTCAATAAAAACACCTTCTTCTGTAAAACAATGCATTTCTTTCACTCAACACAACCGAACTAGCAAGCACGTGCACTGTGGAGACCACTGGGATATATGCTTCCCACCTTTGGTTTCTGATGACAGTATACATCAAATTAATTGGTTTTCAATATTTATCTGCATCTAGCTTGTGGATGCATGTGGAACTGCTTGAAATGAAAGGGGTGAGAAGATTCTCTCCCTAACACCGTTCTATAAATACATGGTGGGAAGATAGTATCCCAAGGACTTATAAAGGGTTAAGTTTCGCTTGTTACTTAGTTGTCACTAGGCATAGTCAAATAGTACACGCGGAGCAGTTTTTACTTTATCGGGTGTATAACGACACATGTGTTAATTCATACTTGCCAAAAGCAGTATTTGTATAGTAAGTACGGAATAAAATTCATTGATTGGGAGGCTCACAAAAATCCCTTGTTCATCTTTGGGCAAAAGCGATATTCATGTGGTACTTGTGGTGAAGAGTACGAAGGGATATTTCAAGAAGCACATTTTAATTGATAGTGGCCAGAAGTTTTATTCATGTTATAGAAAATTATGTTTAAATTACAAATAATGTGTTATTGCGGACTGAAGAAAATTCACGAAATACAAGCTGAGAAAGGTCTGTTAGAAAGCAGGGTATTCATTAAGCACATGTTAATTCATTGAAGGTATGTTATACCATAGCTCGTATGTATCCTTGTTGAAACATATCTTCATTCTTACTAGAAAAATGCTACGTTTAAATGATATATGTTGGAATAGTGTTTGCTCGAAAGATTGGTCCAATGAGACAGGTGTGTACCCTGAATGACTGTTACATTCCAAACAGGGTTCTTAAAAGAGTTTGTTAAGATATAGCCAATTTTATTGGCAGTAGGCAAATGCCATATTTCTTGTGAATCACTTAATCAGCTTGCAGGGCATTTGAAACAGAATTATCGCCGGTTAGCCAGAACAACTTGGGCGTTGTCATGTGAAGCAGAAATCACTAAAGGGGTTTGGGTAAATTGAAATAGTACATTATGCAGCGAGCCTATAACGGCAATAATTATGACTTGATTATGTTTATAAAACGAGCGTAACGATAATTATAACTTTATTATATGTTTTAACATACATATTCGTAAATATCTGTGGGATTCAGTTAATTCAGTTAGTGAACAGGGCGCGCTGGCTTGCTGACTGAACAGAGCGCATGCGTGGTCAAGGCACTCCTAAAGCAGAGACCATTCACTTTGCTGGCCAGCTCAGAAATATGTTGGATTTTGAGCGCATGCGCGAAGGTATCCTTACCTAATTGGTCACACAACTGTTTCTTGAGCTCTGATTATAATACAGTTTTCCGACATATAATGTTTACATTTCGACATCGTCGTACATAAACTCATATTTTAATATAGTTCGACCGGTAGCTAAATTCATGTAATATTTTTGACATTCAGTGTACGAGTCAGTTTTAAGGTTCATAATCTACAGTGGCCATCAGTCACATTCATGTAACTAAGCGTAAACTTTGTGATGTACAGTATACTCTGGATTATCTGGTTTGAGGATTAACCTTGCGCGTTTTCGGCTAATCAAAACTTATTGAGAATACAGTATACTTTACAACAATATCTGTTTATTAAACTATACTGTAAATTGAATACGTTTGAACTTTTATTTGTACGTATTTTTCCACTGCAGTCCCTGTATTTTTCGTACATATTTTTTGCTAGCGAAGTGTAAGTTTTATAAGAAGGTGGAGACCGGCTTGTTTCAAGGTTGCTGGAAGGTAAGTGCTGTCTGCATGCTATTGACGGATCCGCTTGACTGGTCAACAGCTGTTAACAAGTTGTCATTCAGTAAGATGGCTCTTCAATGTATAGAATATATCGGACAAGGAGTGTTTGAATATGGTGACAATATTGCCACATGCAAAATACGTCTCGAGGTAAGCGAGCAGAGAACTATTACAGACAGCACTATAATGTGGTTGAGTTATCGTAATAAATGTAGTATAGCCTACTTTATAAGGAACTGTTTACTTAAAATAAATAAATAATAGAAGGCAATCTCCTTAGAATAAACACATGCTTTTGGACTATCCATGACTATCGAGAGTACTGTACTTGTGAAGTAATAAAAATCCTCTTATATTTCCGTCGTAATGAAAATTAACGTATTTCCCTAAAATAAATGTTCGCAAATAGTGCCCAGCTTTCATTTGATAAAGACGGTTGAAGTGACAATCTGTATATCCTTAGTCGCCGGAAGACACTTTGACATGATATTTGAAGCATGCTATGAAAGGTTTCAAGTGAAGAGACATAGGGAGAGGATTTTTCACACATCAGAATGGAATATTCTGAGAATTTAAAGGCAGAGGAGGTACGACATGATTCCACATGTTATACTCCACGAATGTTATACTTAGTGGGATTTGAACATCAATCAATAGATGTTCTGCGAATGTTATAGAGTGGGGTTGTCTTCACATCCATATGATATGAACTGTGAATATTTTAAGAGAGAGGGGTTTCTAAATATCAAACTGATATGACTTGGAGTTGTAGAAGAAGGTTTTAGTGCACATACAAATTATATGTTCTGGGAATTTAATTTGCGGGGGAGTTTTGTTTACATCGATATATGTGTTGGGAAAGTTTTAGGTAGGGCGGAGGATTTCACTCATCCATGCTATATATATATATTGGGTACGCATCTACGCGTATTATGTGCACCTTGAAATACATTATTGATCATGATGCCATGGTGAAGAGTTCATGGTTGAAATTGGCTCAGACTATCTTCATATAATAAGTCACAACTATGTCAGAAATTTGTCCAGCATCAATGATATGACGTTTCTGAAATAAATTAGAAGATAACTATCACTTTACAGCATGTCTATGTTGTTAAAAAGCATATCAACGAGCAGTGGTATGAGATCAGCTGCATTTGCTAATAGACAGACCTAGACCGAGTCTTTACTTACAAATATTGCATTTGATGGCAGTAGTTCACGCTGACTTGATAAAATCTCGAGGATTTCTAATTTGGAGATATATGATTCAGGGAAAATTAGTGAAGAAGGCTGATGGTCCAGAGGGGACACGACAAATTTATTTGTGAACAACGAAGAATGGAGATTTATCCACCTGCACGTCATGCAAAGTGAGAACAACTACCACCTAAAGCCACTATCCCGTTGGTCAATCACAGATTCTGCGGAACATAGGTGTGACTAAGAGATTAGACGGAATGCAACGGTCATTTCTGCGATAGAAATCCCACCGTAAGAGCCTGAGGTCAAAGTCAATCTAATGTTTAGGGTAGCGCGATTAACAAGAATAAGACTCGAGAAATTTCAAAGATAAAGGAATAGCAACATTTCCTTTCACTATGGGTCGAAACGAAAATAATTACATTTTTGGCAGAAAAAGTTAGCAATTAATTTTACAAGATATGTGCCAAAAGGGGGGGTTGAAAATTATAATGGATGAAATGCAAGAATAGACTTATGAAAATTCAATAAAAGGGTATGACTTCCAATGGTCCCTTCAATAAGAACCAACGCATACATTAACAGCTATTGAATGCAACTTCACCATGGGTATATACGCAATATTCCTCAGTCGTTCATCCATACCATGTACAGTGTAAAATTTTCAATAAAGCAAGGAATAAATACAATATATTTCCAAACTATGCTCCCCTCAGGATAGATCCTTATTTCGTCTTGTGAAAAACCATCCCAAGACATATTAATCATTCTTAAATCTATTTATAACACAATTTTTACCATCACCAGATATTTTAGACAGGAATGTTTAGGAAATTATTTTATTGTATCATCAATTTAAAGCACACATTGCTACAGATCGGTTTTTAATACCTTTATATGAAATAAATGTATTACAGAAAGGGAAACCCTAGGTAAATATTGGCCAACTTTGCTCGTAATTCAATTATTTTTAATTTATTAAGAAGACAATCAATGAAGAAGACCACAATGGGGTATAATATCTTCAATTTTTATTTTTGACTAATGTGGATTAAATTGAGGAAATACTTACGGTAGTTTACTTCTGATTATAACGCCAATACGGAAACCATTAAAAGCATCAATGATAAAGCTTGTAATAATAAGTCAATCATCACTAAGCAGATAAAGATGGCATTACAGTTGTTGTTGTTTGAGTCTTCAGTCTTTTGACTAGTTTGAAGCAGCTGTCCATGCCTCCCTGTCCTGGGCTAATAGTTTCATCTCTACATAGCAACCACACGCTACATCTGAGGCAATCTGTTTAACATATTCTAACCTTGGTCTACCCCTACAGTTCTTGTCCTCGACCCTTCCTTCCATAACTAAGCTTGCAATTCCTGGATGTCTTAGTATGTGTCTTACCAACCTATCTCTTCTCTTCATTAGCAGTCGCCAGAAACATCTATCCTCTCCCACTCGTCTTAATACCCCTTTTTTTGTAACCCTATCTACCCATCTGATCTTCATCATTCTCCTGTAACACCACATTTCAAATGCTTCTATTCTCCTCTTTTCTGCTGCACCAATAGTCCAAGTTTCACTTCCATTGAGCGCCACGCTCCAGACAAAGGCTTTCAAAAATGACTTCCTAATACTTAAATCTATATTCGATGTCAGCAGATTCCTTTTGAGTAGAAATGCTTTCTTTGCCTGAGCCAACCTATTTTTATATCCTCTTTGCTTCGTCCATCACTTGTTATTCTGCTTCCTAAGTAACAGAAGTCTCCTACTTCCTACAGCTTTTCACCTGTCAATTTGATCTCCATAGAGGTTTCTGATTTATTTCGGCTGCATTCCAGTATTTTTATTTTACATTTATTAATTTTCATCATGAATTCTTTCCGTAAGACGGAGTCCATACCATTCAAAAACTCATTCAAATCCTAAGGCTTGTCGGCCAAGATGACTATGTCATCAGCAAATCTCAGAGTTGAAATTATTTCTCCTTGAATCTTCACTCCCTCTTTAAATTTTTCTCTAATTTCCTTCATTGCTTGTTCACTGTAAAGATTGAAAAGTATGGGTGATAAGTTGCAGCGTTGCCTTACACCTTTCTGAATACCAGCTTCTCTCTCATGTCCTTCAAATCGAATGACTGCTGTCTGGTTTCTGTATAGATTGTATATCACCCTCCTATCCCTGTACTTTATTCCAATAGATTTCAAAATGTCAAACAATTTAGTCCAATCAACGTTATCAAAAGCCTTTTCTAAGTCTACAAAAGCCATGAACGTTCTCTTATCTTTCCTTATTCTACCTTCCAAAATCAGCCTAAGACTTAGTACAGCTTCCCTTGTTCCTACATTTCTCCTGAAACCAAACTGGTCTTCACCCAACTCCGTTTCTATCTGGCTTTCAATCCTCTTGTAAATTATCCTAGACAGGATCTTTGAAGCATGAGTAATCAAGCTGATTGTACGGTAATCTTCTCATCTGTCAGCTCCCACTTTCTTTGGTATAGGGATGATTATATTCTTCTTGAAATCAGGGGGTACCTCACCTGTCTCATAAATCCTACACAAGTACCACTGGTCTGATTTACATGAATTTTACATGGAAGTAGCTGATATAACTGGTTAACACATAGTCCTTTGGTTTCAAACATTCATATTTCCATTTCATATAAAAAGAGAACGCTAAGAAATAGCAAACTTTTGATGGCATATACGAGGATTAAAATTACATTTTCTCTCTGAAAGGTATCTCCAACGGTTAGCGAGTAAAACCTAAATTTGTGCTATAAAACACGGTCAACGTCGAGCGGTATAGTTGGACAAAATGTTCCATCCTTAATCTCCCTCTGCGCAGCACCTCGCTAATCCCGGTTTTAACTGTCACCTTCACATTTTAATTTATTTATGACGCGTAGCGAAGCACGGGTACTTCAGCTAGTTAGTGATAATAATTATGGTTGTCAGGATAGCACTGGATATAGGTTGATTGACATTGAGTTGTTGTCTAGTGCAGTGAAATCCGCATGTAGCTGTAAGAAATGTGGCGGCAACAATCTGGAATTCTTCGATGATGGTAAGAGAGTGGGCGTGTTGTGTAATGTACACATTTTATGCGAGGACTGTGATGCTGACACGTCATTTAAAACTTCAAAATCTAATAATTGGTACTGTGAAGCAAACATGAGATTAACGTATGGTCCAAGGATGAATGTCTTGCAGAGAATGGGCTTCAAGGTTGGAGCATTCACTTAAGATATCTTGAAGAAAATTGACACACAACGTATAAATGCAGTTGAGAAATCCATTGAAGATCTCGCAAAGAACACAAGACAGAAGAAACCAGAAGAGAAGTCTTGAAGGAAAGGAGGACACTCGGTACAATTCTGGTGCCTTTTGATAAACGGAATGGCAAGCAAAATTGAGTTCAACTTTAAAGTGCATTTTCTCACAATATCTATTTTCATTGTTCAGGTACATTTTTCTCAGAAACGTGGAAAGGTAGAGCCACAATTTTTGGCATCCACATTGCAGTGTGTATAATAAACATATACACAGAGGGAAATTTTAATTTAATTCATGTACGATGAGATATACCAGAAAGAATGTACATTTTTTTGATTTTTTTCAGTTTAAAAAGCAATAAGTATAAATTAATTAAATGTCAATCTATTAAAAAAACTTATGTGTATTTGTTTCTACATATATTGAGGTTATACTGTAAAATTTACATGACAATCTGTCCGACAGTGTGTCAGAAAAATGTACCTTTGTGAATCATGGGGTCATCAAATTTGAGAATTGAAAAATAATTCAAATTGTATTTTTAAAATTATGAGAATTTGTCAGCAGATGCACCTAACTATTGTTAACCATTGCACAAAATTTCATTTGTGTAACTTCAAAAGTGTGGATTTGGTGAAGGATTGTATTTGTACATGTATTTCGTGTACGTCCCCCCTTAACATGTTTTTGTTTTGTTTTTGTTTTTACGCATGCGCACTTGGGATTTTTGTGAGGGGGCGGACTTTTTGAATAATGATTTATAGATGAGTTATTTATAAAAATTAACCAAAAGATCCAAAACTAATAGGTCATCGGCTTTTTAATATCTCATGAACCAATAAGGCTAGGGACTTCTATGTGGGGGTCGTTGGACTTGAATGTATTATTCATTTTTGTCAAAAGGTCCTAACTGCACTTTCGTTAATATTTCGCTAACTATTATACAGAGAGGGTCAAGTGAGGTGTCATAGGAGTCAGGATGGGCCAACCCTTTTCCATGGCCAACGAATTTACCCAAAAGACCCAAAAGAGCAAGGTCATTGACCTAAGATTTTATAAACTAATAATCAGAGAGGGTCATGTGAGGTGACATAGGACTCAGGATGGCCAACCCTTTTCCATGACCTACGAATTTACCCAAAAGACTCAAAACAGCAAGGCCATCAACTTAAGATTTTATAAACTAATCATCGGAGAGGGTCAAGAGAGGTGTCATAGGACTTAGAATGGTTAACCCTTTCCCATGACCAATGGATTTACCTAAATATCCAAAACAGCAAGGCCATCAACCTAAGATTTTATAAACTAATCATCGGAGAGGGTCCATGTGAGGTGTCATAGAACTTAGAATGGTTAACCCTTTCCCATGACCAATGGATTTACCTAACAAATCCAAAACAGCAAGGCCATCAACCTAAGATTTTATAAACTAATCATCGGAGAGGGTCAAGTGAGGCGTCATAGAACTTAGAATGGTTAACCCTTTCCCCTGACCAATGAATTTACCTCAAAAATCCAAAACAGCAAGGTCATTGACCTGAGATTTTATAAACTAATAATCGGATATCAACATGTGAGATGTTTTCCATGAGTGATGAAACATAGCTAGGTAGAAAAAGAATTAGTGTAGGCTACATGTATGGTGACTGGTAAGTCTTTCACCATTGGAACTTGTTTTCAGATCAAACTGCAGTACAGAGGGGGTATAGGTTGCAGGTATGGGTTAATAAATGACAAACGGTGTACACAAAATCTGTTTTATCGATTCAAGAATTAAGAGTAGACTCTCTTTAATTGATTGGTTAAAGAGGATAGCTGAAACAACAAAATGGTGACTACACCGAACTAAACCAAAACCTACCCCCCCCCCCCAAAAAAACGAACCAAACCTAATCGAAAACAATCCAAGGGTATAAGTGTAAAATCTGTGGGTGGATGTGGTCATTGGTGATGCCAAAAAGGAAAGGGATAACGCTCTACCTATACAGGGTAAGGTAAAGCTAGTGCATGGTGTTAATGCACATACCTAAGCACATGAACCACACACAACCATCCTATGCTGTTTTTATGGGTTGACTGTTAAAACTTGTTACTGGGACAAGATGGTCGCTAAGGTAAAGCTAGTGCATGGTGTTAATGCACATACCTAAGTACATGAACCACACACAACCATCCTATGCTGTTTTTATGGGTTGACTGTTAAAACTTGTTACTGGGACAAGATGGTCGCTACACACAACAAGCTTTAAATACTCGAGGCTAATAATCTATACACACACACACACACACTCGCTTGTTCTAAACTAAACTGTCTTGCTGGCAGTGCTCACACAGTAGGCAAATGAAAGAAATGCTTGGCTAACAGAAATACAATCATTTTCGGTTGTCTAATGTTGCCAGCTAAAAATTTTGTGGTGCAGTGGCGAGCACATGTGCCTCTTGCACTGGAGATCTTCACTCGATTTCCAGCTCCAAGGCCTAGAACGAATCAAACTAAGAAATAAGGGTATGGTGGCGCAGTGGTTAAGCTGTTAGCCTTTCACTAAGGTACACCGGGGTTCGATTTTAGGTTAATATGCATGTCATAAACATATAAAAAATCCGAGATAATGTTTAAAACCGATTACACTTGTCTCTTTTCAAATTATTACTTGGATTACAAATACAAAGGTAGCCTGGAATTGATATACAGTTAATACTTGTGCGATTTTTTAAATTTGAGACTTTTGATTTTAGCATTTACATCTTAGATTTTTGATTTTAGATTTTGTATAAAGACCAAACCATAATGTTATTGACTGATAATGTTTGGTAACTAATTATTAAAGAAAGACATATAAGGATTTTGTAATACTTGAAATTATATTTTCTATACTATATTTTTTAGATTTTAGATTTTAATATTTAGATATTGGATTTTAGATATTAGGTAAATAACAAACTAATATTGACTATTTATTAGACACTGGTATGTAGATAGAAAGATGATTAGACTTTATGTTGAGATGATTTTTTAGGCCTTGATGGCCTGGCAATAGGAATTGACTAACCAGACATGAGTTAGTTACCAACGAAACACTTTGATGACTATGCTTTTTATTGACTAATAAGTAGGGTTTTAGAAAACTGTTTGCTAATTTTGGGTTATCTACAACAGATGCTTATACCTACTGAGTGACTATGTTTGCCAAACATGGCATTATACCAGAGACGATTAGGATACTTATATAGATCAGGCAAGGAAAGCATTTCTATAGAAAAGGAATCTGTTGACATTGAATATAGATTCAGGTATTAGGAAAGTCATATTTTGAAGGCCTTTGCCTGGAACATGGCACTCTATTTGTGTAGCAGAAAAGTAGAGAATTGAAGTCTTTGAAATGTGATGTTACAGGAGAATAATGAAACTTAGATGGGTAAATAGGGTTACAAACAAAGAGGTATTAAGGCTAGTGGGAGAGGAGAGATGTTTCTGGCTACTGCTAATAAAGACAAGAGATAGGTTGGTATCACACATACTAAGACACCCAGGAATAACAAGCTTAGTTATGGAAGGAAGGGTTGAGGACAAGAACAGTAGCGGAGACCAAGATTAGAATATGTTAAACTGATAGCCTTGGATGTAGGGTGTGGCAGCTATATAGAAAACGATTAGCTCAGGACAGGGAGGCATGGTACGCTGCATCAAACCAGTCAAAAGACTGAAGACTCAAACAACAACATGTAGAGTTCACCAAAATAATGTTGTGTAACGGAAAATGTTAGTTAACGAACAGTAATGCATTACTTAAACCCATGACACGATACCTAAGAGCTTTCCTAAAATTATTTTAAAATGCCTTTAACCCTATTTTAACACCCATTTCACAAGACTCATAGCTGCAGTGTTATGGTAAAACAATAAATTCTACATTTCAAAACAAGCAAGTGGTTTAGTCAATGTACAGTGGAAAAAGTGTATTGTTTAAGGCTACTCTCTTTCCAAACATAGTCAGAAGCTGTTGATGGTCAACAATTGCATTAATAGTGAGACATGGAGATAGTAATTAAGAAAAACAGACAATACCCATAAATATTTATATTCATTTAGTTCCTTTTTACAATAGTTACACACTGAATACAACTCTTTCTCTTTACCATTGCTTGGTATAGTTTTTTAAACATAACGCCTGTTGTAGATCTTTTTCCACAGCGAACAATAGGTATAAAACGTCATTCTCTTGTTTTTCATTACTATCACTATCATTATCATGATTTGCATCATTATCTTTATCGCTAGCATTATAATCCTCATGATCAGCTTTATCATCATTATTATCATCGTTATCACTATCATTATAATCATCAATATTGTAATTATCATCATCACTACTACTATATAGTACCTTCTTGCAGTACCTCTTTTTGCATAGTCTGTGTTGACTTTGATAGTGTTGAGGGTTTCTTGGACTTTGACAACTGTCCTAACATGTATTTTTGAGGACATGCTGAGTGATTTTTAACAAACAATGCACTATTTTGAGCAGCAATATTGTTTTCTTGAAATTGCTTTTTAGCATGTTGATGATTGTTTGTTAACATCAACCGTGTTTTGTTTGGAGCACTACATTGATGAACACTCACACTTAAAACCTCACCATTTTTACTTTTTAGATTGCTTCGACATTTTTTGACCTCTCTTTTGAGCATCGCCAGAATATTATTCCATTCACATTCTGTCGATTTTAGTTATAAGAGTAGCCTCGATAGAGTGCACGTTGTTTACCTTTGTTGGTTGTAGTAAATTCCATAGTAGTAACTGACCTGCCAGTATGATTTTCACACTACAAAGGTTACAACTGATCTGGTGATAGAGTGACTTACCATAAGCTTTTATATTGGCTTATGTGTTGGCTTATTATGTTGGCTTACATGTATATTGGCTTATATTGGCTTACATGTGTTGGCTTATATATTGGCTTACATGTGTTGACTTATGTATTGGCTTATGCGTGTTGGCTCACATACTGCCTCACATGTGTTGGATTATATATTGGCTTATGTGTGTTGGCCTATGTGCGTTGGCTTATATGTTGGCTTACATGTGTTGGCTTATGTATTGCCTTTTGTATTGGCTTATGCATTGGATTATGTGTGTTGGCTTATATATTGGCTTACATGTGTTGGCTTATATATTGGCTTATGCGTGTTGGCTTATATATTACCTTACATGTGTTGGCTTATATATTGGCTTATGTGTGTTGGCTTATGTATTGGCTTATGTGCGTTGGCTTATATATTGGCTTACATATGTTGGCTTATGTATTGGCATATGTGTGTTGGCTTATGTGTGTTTGCTCATGTATTGGCTTATGTATTGGCTTATGTGTTGGCTTATTTATTGGCTTATGTATTGGCTTATATATTGGCTTATGTGTGTTGGCTTATGTGTGTTTGCTCATGTGTTGGCTTATGTATTGGCTCATGTGTGTTGGCTTATATATTGGATTATGTGTATTGGCTTATCTATTGGTTTATACTGTATATTGGCTTATTTATTGACTTATGTACTGGCTTATGTGTTGGCTTATTTGATGAGTTTTTTGTCAATGTATTTAGTGGCTTATTCTCTTAGTCTTGGAAAGTATCTTAGTCCTTTTAATGGCAGCATAATGCCTACCGCCATGTTTGTAAGCAGCGACAATAACACACTAAAATTCTAAAAATTCTAGAGTAATTGAAGGTTAATGATTGAATCCCCTAACTCTTACTCTTACCTCTATCACACCCTAGTCAAATCATTGAAAAAATGAAAATCCACAGCCTGCTTCCAGTCTCCGACCGGGTCAGGAATGGAATGAATAAAGCCCCCATCTAGTGGCGAGGATATGAACTATGCCGGCGGCCGAGGCCTGACGCACTCCTCTGGGGCAATGATTAAATGAATGACAGATGAAATGAAATGATAGTGGAGAGTGTTGCTGGAATGAAATGTTGACAGGGAAAACCGGAGTACCCGGAGAAAAACCTGTCTGCCTCCGTTTTGTCCAACACAGATCTCACATGGAGTGACCGGGATTTGAACCACAGACCCAGCAGTGAGAGGCCGGCGTGCTACCGCCTTAGCCACGGAGGCTCTGTAGTCAAATCATTATATTTTTTAAATTTTTACAATTTTTTTTTGGAAAGTAGGGTATATGTTTAAATTTAAAAATAATTTAAAGTCATATGTTAACTCTTACTCTTACATCTATCCAACTCTCAAGCCAAAAATATTGTATTTTCAAAAATTTTTCCAAAAATAATTCCAAAATAGGCTATATGTTTAAACTAATAATTATATAAAGTCATAAGTTAACTCTTACACCTACCTCTATCCCACTCTCAGTCGAAAAATATTGTCTTTTTCCAATTTTTTTCACGTGTTCACGTTTACACCAAGTTCAAGACATATTTTCTAGTACAGGTTTGATCGCTAACATTTAACTCACAAGCTAACATTAAGGTGGGTATACATTTGCGCGCCGCGCACTACGCGCGGTGCGTGCGTCGCGCGTGTGTTGCTCGTCCAGAATTATTATTTAGACGAACCTCCCGCGATCCATAGGAAACCCACGAACATTCACTAGTCAGTTTGGAGTGTGGTAAATATAAACATGTCTCCGCCGCACGAGGAAAACCTCGCGATTGCGGTGATGAGTGGTGGGGCCTTTTTAATGGCAAGTTTATGCAAAAAGAAAAAGAAACGACGACGACGTTGGTGGCACACTGATCTGTTTAAAAAAAGGAATGGTGCGGAGCTAATGATGGACTTGAAGTCACAAGAAATAAGCGGCTAGTATAAGAATTTTACTAGATTGTCACCTTCTGACTTTGAGAATCTGCTGCAGAAGATTGGACCCCCACATTTCCAAAGAAGATACATATTTCCGCCCTGCGATTTATTTTACTTTTCTCACGCCGGTAGGTAGACAGCAGAGATATCACCATCTTCTTGCATTGGTCCGCAGATACAGTATATCCATCTCAGCCCCTATTTCCTTCCAGGCATCTGCTTTTAGTCAAATGGTTTCTTAAAATGATCCTTATATTGATGATCCCACAGAAGATGCTTTTTGCGATAAGCATCGATCAGTTTTATCACTCCATTATCACCACTCAAAACGCACAAATATTGCAATCAGATGCGCGCGAAAAACAACGAACTTCTCACAATCCCGTCCAAATCTGACCTGCGAACACTCAAAGTGCGCGTGGAAAAAACCGACAGGAGATGGATCGTCGTGCGCCGCGCGCGCGCAGCTTCGAAACCCCGTACTAATCTAGCGAACTTGCTGCACGCGAGCGGCGCGGCGCGCAAGTGTATACGCACCTTTAAACTCTGAGGGAACATGGGGGAAACATTTGAGGATATAGTGTTATTTCACACTTTATCAAATTTCCTCTAAAAGTGATGTACAAATTCAGCAAAATCTTCTAAAATGTTGACAGAATCATGTCCGAACGTTCACCGCTAGGTGTCAGTGACAATGTTATATTTGATAGCTCAAGTTGGAACTACTTGATAGTACACGTCATTTGCTGCCTGATGCCACTACTTAAGTGATATTCATACAACAGACAAGTGAGTTCATGTATCACTGACGTAATCGTATGTTCCCACGCAGGCGCCGGGTTCTTTTTAAACGGAGTCATTTTTGACGGGGGCCCCGTTTGAGAGTTCCGCAACCTCCTCCTCCTCACCCTCCTCACGAGATGGCGGCGGCGCGATATCTCGCGAACCCATGGTCGGATTTTGACGAATGAAGTGTCGTAGGATTCAGGTTGACGTCCTCTTTATTATGGACAACTTATTTCCTCCACAAAATAAAACCTACCCCTACTAGGTGGTGAAGTGGGGATAGTAAGAAATAAAAACAGTATTAATTATTATTCAGCATGAGAGTTTTTTAATTCGTTAAAACATACAATACATCTATTGTTTTTTATACCCTAATAAATTAGATATAGAGAAAGTCCACCATGATTTAGATCCTCGAGCACACTTTCTGACATATCATTAAAACGTGTAGGAAGAAATGTCTGAAAATTTTCACTAACACATATTACACACCATACATTGAGTCCACTTTTTGAATGTTGATGATACGGAATGGAGTATGCATTGGTAATTCAGTGAGCTTCTTTCTCTCTAATCCGCAGTTGTGCCCCATAGCATTGAGAATATTTATTGTAGTAGCCTATAAAGAAACAAAAAAATCATGTCTAATACAGTTTAGCTATAAGTGACCAGAACCACTATTTATAACATTTTATTCTAAGAGCTTTCCATAATGATAGGAAAAAGAGCTTACCATAATGATGGATTGTGTAAGTAAACGTCTTTTGCTGCTTGATGCCACCACTACAGTGATACTCATACAACAGACAAGTGGGTTCATATTTCGCTGACGTAATCGTATGTTCCGCGCGCGTATGTTCCTGTCATTAACATCTTCTGGTTTTCCACGTGTTCTTGTTCCACCTGGGTTGATGTGGAGTGCTGCTTTTGCAACTGATTTGTTCTGTCTTCTCATGACGTGACCGTACTAGCGTAGACGAGTCTCCCTCATCTTTTCGACAATTGGGGTAACACCTAATCTTCGCCAGACGTCTGTGTTCCTTGCGTGGTCTCATCGGGTCGGTCCCATCGATCATCGGAGCATCTTCATCTCCATTGTATGCAAAATTTGCTCATGAGTAATTTGTTTCTTAAAATTAAAAAGGTAAAATAAAATCTTTTACTTTTCAACTTGTCTCGTTAAGCCCATTGTCAAAATTTCAAAAATAAATAATAAATTCAAAAGGGAGCGTCACCCCAAGTTCTACAATACCTCATATGTCAATATCCCATGATGGATTCAAAAAAATATCAACAAAAGTGTAGTTAGGCCCTTTGTCAAAATTTCAAAAATAAATTCAAAAAGGGGTGTCAGCCCAAGTCCTACAATACCTCATATGTCGAAATCCTATCATGGGTTCAGAAAATATTAACAAAAGTATAGTTAGGTCTTGTTGACAAAAATTAAAAATATATTCAAAAACCTCATGTCCAACGACCCCTCATATAAGTCCGTAGCCTCATTGGTTCGCGAGATATAAACAAGAGTGTAGTTAGGCCCTTTTGACAAAAAGGGTAGCTTTTTTAGTTTTGGCAACGATGCTGCTGCTTCATGTTGCAACAGTGTTGGACTCTGCCATTGTTACCAAAAGTTGCTAACCTGTATCCCTCCATCAGAGCCCATGACCTCGTCCGTCCCCTCCCCCATTCGTGTGCAGTGACGCCTGTTAGATGAGTAGTAGTGGGCAAGCGCTCGCGCAAGACGGTACCGATATGTCACTTCTCGTACGCACTTGCAGCGTTAGGAGCGCAAAGGAGAGGACTTCGTACGGCATATCATAACCATTGACGAGAGTCACAGTTGAAACGCCAATCGAATGAGTGGCAGCACCACGGATCACCACGAAAACAAACAGTTCGACAACCCCCCCCCCCCCCACCAATGTGAAGGTAATGTTGATTCTTGCCTATGATTGGGATGGTGTGATCATAAAACATACCGTTCCCCCAGGGCAAACCGTTAATGCAGCGTACTATTGTTCGTTTCTGGAAGACCATCTCCTAGCAGCTCTGAGAAGAAAACGGCGACACCACTTCGGTATTCCGCCCATTGTTCAGCATGACAATGCTAGGGCACACACAGCAGGAGTTGTGTCTGCATTGTTGAATCACTGGAACTCAGAGGGACATGAGTTCCTGCGACTTTGATCTCATCCCGAAGATGAAGGAGCCACTGTGCGGGAACCGCTACCCTACAATTGGAGGTGTTGTGCAGGCTGCCAAGCGCTCTCTTAGCACCATCGATAGATTGGGCAGTGCCAACGGATCCAACGGCTTCCGCGTCGCTGGGAACACGTTGTACGCAGTGCTGGAGACCACATCGAGGGCCTATGAAACATGGAACCATATAGGTGTGTTATTTATCAATTTGTAACATAGTTGCCAAAACTAAAAAAGCAACCTATGTACATTCAAAAACAGGGTGTCACACCGAGTGCTACAACTCCTCATACAAGTCCCTAGCCTTCTTGGTTCATAAGATATTAAAAGCGCATGACCTATTAGTTTTCGATCATTTGGTTATTTTTTGAAAAAAATAACTCATCCATAAATAATTATTAAAAAGCCCGCCCTCTTACAAAAAACCACAAGTGCGCATGCATATAAAACAAAAGACAAAAATGTTAACTCTTAATGGTGTCCTGCACTATGCATGTCTTTCATGTAGAACAACATTTAATTTCATCATTGCATCGATTATCATGTCTGTCGTACATGGAAAGCAACGTTTACTAAAAATTAATATTTCACCCCCTTGTATGGGTAGATTTTATTTTGGGGTGGAAATAAGGTGTCCATAGAAAACGGGGTGTCGGCCCGAGTAATTTGACACCTCGTACAAGTCTCTAGTCTTATTGGTTCACAAGATATCACGCCGCTGCCATCTTGTGAGGAGGGCGAGGAGGAGGCCACAGAACTCTTAAAAAAACATTACTCTCATGTTGTTTGATCATAGGACAACATTCAGTCCCACAGATTGCTGCCGGGCGTACCACAGACTTATAGACCTTTGCCTTCAAATATAGAGCCACCTTTTTGTCCCAAGAACTCCAGTGACTTTTCTCCACTTGAGCCAGGCTGCGTTTACCCACATCCGAGTATCGGAAGTGGTGTCATAATGGACCCTAAGTACTTAAAATGCAAGCATGGTCTTCTGCACATTTTCTGTGCTGATACTGATGGTTTGGGGGCTATATTCCAGGTATTCTGTCTTCTGGATATTGAGGTGTAGTTCATTTTCAGCCAGTCTGTCGTTCCAAGTTTGAACCCGGTCCTGGAGTTCAGGGCGGGTTTCTTGGGCAAGTATCACACCATGGTCATAGAGACTTGGTTCCAAATTGAGGCAAAGAGCGCAATTATCAAGTACTGGTTCTTAATTTTCTAAAACATTTCCATCAGAATCTGCGGGCCTCTGTGCTTTATCTCTTACACCATTCTCAATTGCCAAATTCTGGTACCAATAATGTAATATCTCTGGAATTGCACCAGTTTTGCATAAACTTGCAATACCTTCCATTTTTGCCTCACTTGGTGAATGTCCAAGTATAAGCCGGAGAAAGCTGAAAAGGAACTTACCTCCCTCGCCCTTGAACACGAAGCTTTTTAAACTCTTCACTGTGTTCATACGTGTAGAATATTACACCAGGGTGTTCCTTTTTATATTGGGGACATTGAATTGCAAGCCTCCTTACTGTATCCCCATTTTCATCGATGTTTCTATTACGAATCATAGAAGATCTTAGAGCTTGTAAGTTGTAGAAGTCACAGTAACTTAGTTTTTTGAGTTCATAAGGATCTCGTCTTATTTTTTCCTCGCTTCGATATAGATTTCTTTCAATAGGCTATCTCCTTCCAGTCATTCATCATTGTATTTGTAATTCACACACTAATACATCCATCACAATAACACTGGTTATCATACAAATTCCACACACCCAAGAACACGGAGCTACATGACCACGATTTATACCCTTAATGAAATATCATCATCATTCATCATGTACACATGGTTATTCTCCATTGCATTTTCAATTATCGAATTCATTGTATCGCACTCCATAAATGTGTGCCCTGATTCCAAGAACTTCTGTTCAATAACTTTCAGGCGTGTCGTTAATACGGCATAGAGAAGAACAGCTGCTACTAGCTGGTTATGGACTTGACCACCGCATGTGTTGGAGAATCAAGATAATTCTGTTACAGTTTCAGGGACCTTGTTGGAATGTTGCTGTAGTAGAGATGTGAATTACCTGGTGAGGTTATATTTTGCCCGAACATTTACCATGGCTAGATTTATTATAATAGCACTGTATTAATATCCATGGGAGCTTTTAACATTAAATTTCTAGACTTGTAACTTACATAATTTTGCTCACAGAGTCAGGTTTTAGAAAAAGGAAAAAAAAAGTAGGACAACTACATGGCGCTATTTCATTATTATGTTTAGGCTTGGTGTTGCTACAGAACAAAACTCTTTATGTGCATCACAGTTCCGGTGACATTACGCTTACATTTTTAATATGACAAAGTAAATATATGTCAACAGGTAAATAATCTAAAACTGTCCATTTCTAACTTATAAGTTAGGCCTATGACTTATGAGTAACACTGAAAGGAGGCAAGTTTCTAGTTTAACTTGACTATTAATCTCGCGAACATGAGCCACGGGATCTCCTTTTTACGTGGAATCCGAACCACAGGATATGGCATTTCACTTGAAAAAATCACAAGCATTGACCGGGAATTGAACCCGGTCCGCCGTGATGAGAGGCCGCTGTGCCACCACACCCCACTTAACCCACATTGAAATTTGAGTGCAAAAGTCAGACAAATAATAATAATGATTTCTTACCCACGTTAACGTCTTACTTTGGTTCACTAATTCCACTCCGGGCTGGGCCAAAATCCTTTGTGATCTGCTTCAGAGCATACTCATAATATATACCCAGTCTTACTTTGGTTCACTAATTCCACTCCGGGCTGGGCCAAAATCCTTCGTGATCTGCTTCAGAGCATACTCATAATATATACACACAATCTTACTTTGGTTCACTAATTCCACCCCGGGCTAGGCCACAATCCTTTGTGATCTGCTTCAGAGCATACTCATAATATATACACAGTCTTACTTTGGTTCACTAATTCCACTCCGGGCTAGGCCACAATCCTTTGTGATCAGCTTCAAAACATACTCATAATATATACACAGTCTTACTTTGGTTCACTAATTCCACTCCGGGCTGGGCCACAATCCTTTGTGATCTGCTTCAGAGCATACTCATAATATATACACTGTCTTACTTTGGTTCACTAATTCCACTCCGGGCTAGGCCACAATCCTTTGTGATCTGCTTCAGAGCATACTCATAATATATACACAGTCTTACTTTGGTTCACTAATTCCACTCCGGGTTGGGCCACAATCCTTTGTGATCTGCTTCAGAGCTTGCTCATAATATATACACAGTCTTACTTTGGTTCAATAATTCCACTCCGGGCTAGGCCACAATCCTTTGTGATCTGCTTCAGAGCATACTCATAATATATACACAGTCTTACTTTGGTTCACTAATTCCACTCCGGGCTAGGCCACAATCCTTTGTGATCTGCTTCAGAGCTTACTCATAATATATACACAGTCTTACTTTGGTTCACTAATTCCACTCCGGGCTGGGCCACAATCCTTTGTGATCTGCTTCAGAGCATACTCATAATATATACACAACTATGCCCTTCATGAGCGAAGTCACAGCTACCTTGAAGTCTTGACAAACAAAAACTCACTAATTGCACTAATGACTTTTTCTTGGCCACAATTGAAGCTTAAATACATACTTTATCGAAAATAAAAAAAGTCCTCTCGGCACGCCGGAAGGCGGAGGTAGATTTCACCGGACAAACTTGGGGATAGGCGAAAATAGGCAGAATATGCAGGTTTTCGTAGAAGGATCAGATCTCATTTATAGCGAGAAGGTATTTTATAATTGGCGCTTAATTAACCTTGTTTTTCGTCATTTTATGCTTATTTTAAACATTTTATTGTCTTATGGGAACAGTAACCTTCTTGTCATTTGGGGTCCATTCTTATACTTGTGGTCACACTGTCCTTATGCAAGGTTTCGACACCGATGTGTAACTATGTAACGGTCTGTTACTTCTTCACGCAAAAATATATCTCCCGCAGAGATTTTGGTTGGTTCCTCAGTTTAGGGGCTGCGACAACGCGGTCATGTAACCCCGTGTACTTAGGGATGGCTGTATTCGTCTGTCATTCAGGTGAGGACTGCAGACGGTCAATTTCAAGCAGTAGTTCCTAATGTTGCTACCAGGTACTACCGTCAATGACACCTAGCTGTGAACTTGGCTACTAGATGCCACCGCAACCAGCAACTCGCAACGAACGTTGGAACTTCCCCTCCAAAGGAAAGCATACTGAGGGATTTTTAGCGCTCTTAGAAAATCCGACGACTTCGGCCGGCTTTGAACTCGCGACCTTGGGCATAGACATTCAGCATGCTACCAGTTACGTCACCGAAGCCGCTTCACACTTAGTCAGATGGAAATCTGAATCTGATCTCGTGCAAGTGCGTTATCTTGGCAACGTGTGATGGCTCATCCCTCATCAATTTAGTAGTGTAGCCATGGCAACCACTGATAGCTCTTGGCATTTTCTTATAATTCCGAAATCATTTTTCTCATCCCTTGGCATAATGGTGGATCATATAAAAATTCTTTCAGACAAAAGTTTTAGGTAATTATCAGGGGAATATTGTCCATTTTGTACGGTTTTGATATTGTGCCTATTAAGAGAGATATGATTAATGTTTCCTAAAAAAACCACTTTTTCCCACCCCTTTGGTCAATGGTTGGTGCTATAAAAGAACTCTTCAAACATAAATGTTTGGGCTTTATCCGACACATAGTATGAACGTTGAACGGATTCAATATTTCACATATTAAGAGAGTTATAGCAATATTTCACGTTTTCGAAAAAAGCCCCCCATTTTCACCCCCTTCGACCGATTTAGCCCAGTAACGAACTCGACCGAGATTTTATAGGTATACATATTGGGTAAAAAATTCAAAGTGATTGGTGCAAAATTACGGCAGTTATCGTGTCCACAAGAAACTGATATATATATAAATTATGTATAAACTTTTGAACTGACGGTGGTTTTGGGGTCTGGGGGATGTGAAACGCGAAGATATGTCGAAATTTTCCGGAAGTCGAAACATGGTACCCATTGCAATAGTTAGCTTTCTAACGAAATCTACCTCTGGTTGGTTCCTCAGTTTAGGGGCTGCGACAACGCGGTCATCTAACCCCGTGTACTTTGTGTGAGTGTAGAATCTGTCTGATAAACGGTGTGAATTGTAATGGCTGTATTAGTCTTAATTCAGGTAAGGACTGCAGACGGTCAATTTCAAGCAGTAGTTCCTAATGTTGCTACCAGGTACTACCGTCAACGACACCTAGCTGTGAACTTGGCTACTAGATGCTACCCCAAACAGCAACTCGCAACGAACGTTGGAACTTCCCCTCCAAAGGAAAGCATACTGAGGGATTTTAGCGCTCTTAGAAAATCCGACGACTTCGGCCGGCTTTGAAACCGCGACCTTGGGCATAGACATTCAGCATGCTACCAGTTACGTCACCGAAGCCGCTTCCCACTTAGTCAGATGGAAATACTGAATCTGATCTTGTGCAAGTGCGTTGTCATGGCAACGTCTGATGGTTCATCCCTTATCAATTTGGTAGTGTTGCCATGGCAACCTCTGATAGCTCTTGGCATTTTTTTATAATTCCGAAATCATTTTTCTCATCCCTTGGCGTAATGGTGGGTCATATCAAAAATTCTTTCAGGCAAATGTTTTAGGTAATTATTAGGGGAATATTGCCCATTGTGTACGGTTTTGATATTGTGCCTATTAAGAGAGACATGATTAATGTTTCCCGAAAACCCCACTTTTTCCCACCCCTTTGGTCAATGGTTGGTGCTATAAAAAAAATCTTCAAACATAAATTTTTGGGCTTTATCCGACACATAGTATGAACGTTGAACGGATTCGATATTTCACATATTAAGAGAGTTATAGCAATATTTCACGTTTTCGAAAAAAGCCCCCCATATTCACCCCCTTCGTCCGATTCAGCCCAGTAACGAACTCAACCGAGATTTTATAGGTATACATATTTGGTAAAAAATTCAAAGTGATTGGTGCAAAATTACGGCAGTTATCGTGTCCACAAAAACTGATATACATATATATATATATAAATTATATATAAACTTTTGAACTGACGGTGGTTTTGGGGTCTGGGGGATGTGAAACGCGAAGATATGTCGAAATTTTCCGGAAGTCGAAACATGGTACCCATTGCAATAGTTAGCTTTCTAATGAAATCTACCTCTGGTTGGTTCCTCAGTTTAGGGGCTGCGACAACGCGGTCATCTAACCCCGTGTACTTTGGGTGAGTGTAGAATCTGTCTGATAAACGGTGTGAATTGTAATGGCTGTATTAGTCTTAATTCAGGTAAGGACTGCAGACGGTCAATTTCAAGCAGTAGTTCCTAATGTTGCTACCAGGTACTACCGTCAAAGACACCTAGCTGTGAACTTGGCTACTAGATGCCACCCCAAACAGCAACTCGCAACGAACGTTGGAACTTCCCCTCCAAAGGAAAGCATACTGAGGGATTTTAGCGCTCTTAGAAAATCCGACGACTTCGGCCGGCTTTGAAACCGCGACCTTGGGCATAGACATTCAGCATGCTACCAGTTACGTCACCGAAGCCGCTTCCCACTTAGTCAGATGGAAATACTGAATCTGATCTTGTGCAAGTGCGTTGTCATGGCAACGTCTGATGGCTCATCCACTGCCATCGTAATGTCCAGGCCGTAAGGTTCCTGTAGTGACGTCACGCTTAGGGCCGGTACAGCCGCCGCAGCAAGTCAGACGGCTCCTTTCACACGAAGTCACTCAAAAGGGAATATAAATACATATTTTAGGAAAATTTTAATACTATTTGGAGTTCGCTGGCAGTTAGATAAGTTACCACTAAATAGGCATAATTATCGCTCCGCTAGTTCGAATCCTGCCGTTGTAACGGGCATTTTACGAGTGAACAAAATGGTACATCGTCTGTGAACTTTCTTGGACGTTGACGTACACAGGCAGGGCATAATTGCAGCATTTTGACGTCCTGTAAATGTTATATCAATAAAAAGAGGCATTGAAACAGTTACTCAAGATGTACCACAACGTCGATAAATCGCATATAGTTAAACTCGGGTTTGAAGGAAGGAAATATTCGAATATTTCAATACACAAGACAATTTGCAGGAACAGTTTGTTAATTAAATAAATCGATGTACCCGCAGAAATATTACATAGACAGGTACACTTGTCTGTGCCTACTGCCAGAAAAACCCTCGAACTGAGCTTAAGTTATAACTTTCGAGAAAACTATAGAATCTCTCTTGCAAGGATAAGATACCAAATTATGCTCATCTCTAATTCTGTATTTTATGTTCCTTTCTTTTAGATAACCAGCCCCCACCATCCCTTACTGCCTTCTTGAACACTCTGCCCCCCAAAATCATTATATACGGTAGCAACAGAAATATTCATTTCTAGACCTTGTTTATCAGAAATAAATCAACAGAGAAGGTAACTAACTTCCTTTCTGGATCTCATGCACAAAAACTGCCAGTATCCGTACTCACCAGTAAAACAGGATAACATTACAAAAATACTAGCTATTCACTTCTGGACTTGCATGAGAAAAAGGCTAAGTAAGAAATCTGCCATTCTTGACAGTCAGTAAAACAAAGGTATGAAAATTATTCCTCCTCTCTAAACAATACCAGCCAAATCCAGATATAAAAATATACCTTTGAATTGTTGTATATTTATGCACTAACCAAAGTAATTGGGGCCAAAAGCCACTGTTACTTTAATGAGGATCTTCTTCAAATATCTCTTGTACAATATAACCGTTATCCCCCTTGGCCTGTCAGAAAAATGGTTAAATTTCAAAAGGTCAATGTCATTTTACTGAGGATTCTACAAAAAAGAATATAATAATATTAAAAAATGCTATCACTCTTGTCCAACTTCATTTCTTCTCACAAAAATGAATGACGTTCACAAAAAAAAGGATATTCTTCGAATAAACATAATTAAGTATAAAAACACTATGTCCCTCTTGGCCTCTTGTCAGAAAAATAAGGTCCAAGACCCACTTCCGCGCATAAATTTGTATGTACCAATTCACTGCGGTAATACTTGACCACCAGAAAAATGTTAATCGTTAATTTCAGTAGTTTAAAAAAGTTTTACTTAAAATTTTATACAAAGGAATACCTCTCCAATAGTTTTACCGGATATCCTAATCTAAGTGTCATAATTTCAGTCAGTATTGAGCTACTGTTGTGATACCAGCACTAGAGTTTAACCTCTTATGGAGTGAGCTACAGTACAGAAAAATTAATAACTAATGTAGCCTATCTATCTACTATAGGCCTACATGTCTACATAAATTCTGGGCTATTCAACAGATCACATTCTAAACTACCTACTCGTGGCTCATGCTGCACAACGTAACCTATCATTAACTGTAATCAATGCACAGACCATTCTTGTGTTCCCTGTTATGCGCAAATCTGTTCTGGGAATTTTAAGTTTCCATTGCTTTCTTAAATTTTCGTCGGCGGGGAAGAAAAAACAAGGCAGATAACCTAATCACCTCCATCATACTAGTTGCTTTCGCAAACGGTAATACAACTTTTCGGCATGCCAGGGACCTGGGCAGGAATAATTGTTACAATGAACAAATAGAATATTGTATTACCATCCAAAAAGCCTGCATTAGTCGAAAATAAGCGATGCAAAGTTTCTAACTGAACCACAACATGCAACATGTCTGCAACTCAAACTTTTTATAGATAGGCCTATAGGCTAATAACCTACCTACAGAATGAACATTTGCATCAGGAAACAAATGGAATAATCCTCATTCTGGATGACGTAAGTAGTAGCGTTCTTACGTATTGCTTTTCACTCGGACACTAATTAAAATGTATAAACAGCACACAACAAATGAGACACATTTATGCAAATGGCCGTTACATCTCCGACTCTGTCGATCAGCTGATCACGTGGTAATGGCCGCTGCCTGACGGCCTGGACATTTCGATGGCAGTGGCCCATCCCTTATTAATTTAGTAGTGTTGCCATGGCAACCTCTGATAGCTCTTGGCATTTTCTTATAATTCCGAAATCATTTTTCTCATCCCTTGGCGTAATGGTGGGTCATATCAAAAATTCTTTCAGGCAAAAGTTTTAGGTAATTATTAGGGGAATATTGCCCATTTTGTACGGTTTTGATATTGTGCCTATTAAGAGAGACATGATTAATGTTTCCCGAAAAACCCACTTTTTCCCACCCCTTTGGTCAATGGTTGGTGCTATAAAAAAATCTTCAAACATAAATTTTTGGGCTTTATCCGACACATAGTATGAACGTTGAACGGATTCAATATTTCACATATTAAGAGAGTTATAGCAATATTTCACGTTTTCGAAAAAAGCCCCCCATTTTCACCCCCTTCGACCGATTTAGCCCAGTAACGAACTCAACCGAGATTTTATAGGTATACATATTTCGTAAAAAATTCAAAGTGATTGGTGCAAAATTACGGCAGTTATCGTGTCCACAAAAACTGATATACATATATATATGCATGTACTTACATGTACTTACATACATATATATATATATATATAAATTATATATAAACTTTTGAACTGACGGTGGTTTTGGGGTCTGGGGGATGTGAAACGCGAAGATATGTCGAAATTTTCCGGAAGTCGAAACATGGTACCCATTGCAATAGTTAGCTTTCTAATGAAATCTACCTCTGGTTGGTTCCTCAGTTTAGGGGCTGCGACAACGCGGTCATCTAACCCCGTGTACTTTGGGTGAGTGTAGAATCTGTCTGATAAACGGTGTGAATTGTAATGACTGTATTAGTCTTAATTCAGGTAAGGACTGCAGACGGTCAATTTCAAGCAGTAGTTCCTAATGTTGCTACCAGGTACTACCGTCAACGACACCTAGCTGTGAAATTGGCTACTAGATGCCACCCCAAACAGCAACTCGCAACGAACGTTGGAACTTCCCCTCCAAAGGAAAGCATACTGAGGGATTTTAGCGCTCTTAGAAAATCCGACGACTTCGGCCGGCTTTGAAACCGCGACCTTGGGCATAGACATTCAGCATGCTACCAGTTACGTCACCGAAGCCGCTTCCCACTTAGTCAGATGGAAATACTGAATCTGATCTTGTGCAAGTGCGTTGTCATGGCAACGTCTGATGGTTCATCCCTTATCAATTTGGTAGTGTTGCCATGGCAACCTCTGATAGCTCTTGGCATTTTTTTATAATTCCGAAATCATTTTTCTCATCCCTTGGCGTAATGGTGGGTCATATCAAAAATTCTTTCAGGCAAAAGTTTTAGGTAATTATTAGGGGAATATTGCCCATTTTGTACGGTTTTGATATTGTGCCTATTAAGACAGACATGATTAATGTTTCCCGAAAAACCCACTTTTTCCCACCCCTTTGGTCAATGGTTGGTGCTATAAAAAAAATCTTCAAACATAAATTTTTGGGCTTTATCCGACACATAGTATGAACGTTGAACGGATTCAATATTTCACATATTAAGAGAGTTATAGCAATATTTCACGTTTTCGAAAAAAGCCCCCCATTTTCACCCCCTTCGACCGATTTAGCCCAGTAACGAACTCAACCGAGATTTTATAGGTATACATATTTGGTAAAAAATTCAAAGTGATTGGTGCAAAATTACGGCAGTTATCGTGTCCACAAGAAACTGATATACATATATATATATGCATGTACATACATATATATATATATATTGAACCCATGTGCCATAGGGTCCATGGAGGTCGAATCCATGCATTTGGGGAAGAAATAAAAAAAACGTACAGTTTCTAATGTAACTTAAAGAAAGATCCAGCTAGGATGCTAGCCTAAGGTTGTGCAACCAACGAGGACCAGGTGTTCGAGAGGATGAGATCACCCCTCTTGACATTCAGAAGGGAGCTAGTCATGAGTATTAATAACCGAGTGGAAAGTTCCCAAGATTAAACAAGGAAGCCTGATTCGGAAATCGAGCTGAGTTTGCTGCAAATTGACAACACCGCTTATGCGCCAGAAGAGGAATAATTAAATTTAACCCGTTTACGAGTATAAAAATAAGTACACAAGTGCCGTACGGTGAATAATTTTGAATGAGAGATTTTTTAGTAAGGAAGAACCCTTTAATAATTGCACAGGAGAAAACTGCAAACGCAAGTGTACGTCATCGGGGAAGTACCAAGGCTGGAGTAGAGGGGAGAGTACAAAGGAAATGCAACACCCACACAAGGGAGGACGAGAAATTAATTAATATCTCCGAATTGCACGATCGATTCTTAGGTGCAATAAGATTATTTGACATTAAGAAGACGAGCTTTCGGAAGGTATAATTTTTATAATTGTGCAACCATTATTTTAGAAGTTGGCCACAGAAAAGGCTAGAGTCTTATTTTTTTGTAGTGAAATAGTATAAAGCTTCGGGCTTCACCAAGCCAATCATGCAGTTCTGAACAGCCCGAGGGGGTGTTACTACGCATCAGTACAAGCAGGTCCAAATAGCCCAGGGGGGCGTTGCTACGCATCAGTATTCAGACAGCCGTGTGGGGCGTAACTCTGCGTCACATCGAAGACAGTTACCAGCACTCCTTGAAGGGAGAAACGCTGTGTTACACCGCAGAAGTAATATCGAATAGCCATAGGCGTCGCAGTATTAACAACTTGCTTGCCTCCATAAGGAGTGGTAAAGAAGAAATTTAAAGTATCGCCGTGTTGAAAGATTAGGAAAATCCTAGTTACAGGATTTAGGTCCGAAAGTACACAAGTTACAGTGAAAAAGTTCGTAAAATATAGTCAGAGCAGGCTGCGAACGTTGGACTTAAGGCGATAGGTCTTTAAATAGACGGACGAATAAATCATAACGTACGGACGTACCGTAACAGAAAGATAAACAGTTATTTAAATTAAAGAACCCATAGAGGGAAAAACAGAGTAAGGTTCGTCACGTATCTCAGAAAGTAGGAGTACTAGAACCGATTAAATAAAGAAGAACGGAGACCTCGATCCGAACAGACTTTCGCTAGGATCGATAAACCAGATCTACAAAGAAGCCGTTCAAGCTAGAGGAATAGCCGGTCATCCAGAATAGGATTTGAAGAATTAGGATTCCAGGGAACAGTAGATGTTTCGAGACTTTCGTATTCTGCAGGATAGGAAGCCGACATTGAATAAATTTCACCCTTGGAAACGGGAAATTAAGAGGTCACGTGTGGTAGGCTAAGAAATACGGCCTAGTGATCAAGAATTGTGAAAGTGTAGATTTATCAAGATTGTGTGTTAAATTAACATTTTTTAGTGTTATTGTGTGTTATAAAGGAACACACCAGTGTATAAAAATGTCGTCAATATTAAGTGTCTTAAATATGTGTCAAGAAGTGTTTGTACATCAGATGAATTTCCATAATATGGAGTAAAATTTGAAAGTGGGCCAAAATGAAGCACCGCACCAGAATAAAGGTCATGGGACGACCTTAAAACACATGTGAGTAATGAATTTCGTTCTATTTTGGTGTCAGGGAATGACTGTGTACAAATCCACCGGAGTTTTGAGTAAAAGGGATGTGTTTTAATAAATAAATGCTGAATAAACAAGAACGCGGTCTGAACAAAAATAGAAATTTGAGAAATTATAAATAATTATGTGAAGAATAAATCCCGTAGAGGAAATATGTGAATAAAATGTTAATGTATTTAACGAATGTCATAAGAGCAAGCGAAATATCAGTAATTATCATGAAAGAGATTCAAATAAAGTAAATTTGAGATATGAAAGAAATAGCTTTTGAGCTTGTGTAAAGAATAAAGATAATAATAATAACTAAGTATGGAAATATTAAATAAAGATCAAATAAATTGATGTGAACATAAGAGCGTTAAAGCCTTAACATATGTGTAAGACATGAGGTTCAAGGGAATATTTTAAAAGGGAGCGATTTATCGGCAACGAAAAAGATTAATATAAGAATTAAAATAATGTGAATTGTTACTAATGAGATTTATCAGTTCTTGGGAAGACATTTCGGCTTAAAAAAATGTATAGCGCAAAAGAGCGCAAATAATATTAAAATGTCACGCTAGGAACGCGTAGAGGTTAAAATACTTGGTAAATTACTTATGGAGGGTAGTTGATTGCAGTGAATTGATAATTGTATAAGTCCTCTATTGGTGACAAGGGTCACGAGGCCATGTGTGTATTATTTAAAAGGGAGCTAATGTATGGTATTATTGAGCGTATGTCATGTAGGCCACGGCCGACTTTAAATCGCGTCTTGAATAAGTCCTCTATAAGGGAATGGTTCCCGAGGCATGTGAAGAGATTCGAACTCAGAATCCTCTTATGGTAAAAGCCCCTTAATTCTTCGTCGTCGGATGTGTATTAATCTTCCCAATCAATGAGGACCCTCTCATAATTAATAAATGCCAAGGTTACGAAAGTGGTCTATGAACCAAAGAATATTTGTTTGAATGAATACGGTACAGTAAAAGCCCGGTCTCTCCCCAGGACTGAGTATAATGTGAAGGTTTGTTTTGAAAGCCTTGAAAAGGAGCTGCTAACGTGGGTTAGACAGAGAGTCGCCCAGTCACCCTCCTTGTCATAAATCGCGCCCGAGTATAATGGCCTGGCTCTCTTAGAGCGAGAGTGGGCAGAAACCGTCTCGTAAGATGTTGTAAAGAGAAATGAATACACCAGGAGTGTTTAAAGTTGTTAACGACCCGGGCGTTGAACCGAGGTCCTTGTAGATTGATATTTCCGCTTGCCTGTTCAGATCGTAGTTATTATGTGATAATGGTCTTATAAGACATAAGAGATAAATAACAATCCCTATTGTAATATTGGATGGAAGTAGGATTCCACGAGTGAATTGAAGACAACTAGGTTTCGGGAGTAACTATAGTTTTTTTGACGGTGTCAAGTATCTTCATACTCTGGAGTACACAAGTGATTTCCTGATTACCTTAATATATTTGTGAAAATAAAGAGAGATGATAACAGCTGAATGTGTGAACATGCCCAAAATATTGAGTTAGATAATTATCATAAAATTTTAAATGTAATTATACATTTATTTTGAGGATTAAGAAAATATCAAAAGTAGACTTTGAGGTGTATAAAGAGTGACACCATTATTATGTAAAGCATGGAGCCAAAAGAGCTCGGAGTTATGTAAAACTTACAGTTGATGCTTTATGGAAGTAAGACTAAGTAGGAATTGTTGGTTTATGTGGAAACCATATGTTTAAATACAATATTTGTTTTATTATATTTGTGATTCCTTGTTCATTTGGAACAAGTAGATGATTATGGGTCAGTAATTAAATTGTTAAAGTGTTTGTAGCGCCATAATTTTTATTAATTAAATGTGTTAAAATAGGAATTGATTTTGTTGTTATTTTTGCAAGTGTATCCTCTAATTAATCCAAAATATGTGAGTCACAGAGTGGGGGAACTTACCGCTGCCCCGAAAATTCCGAATTGAGCTACGCTGGTATACTGTGATTGGCATATTTCTTGCTAAAAGGGCACATGGGGGTCATATAAGTAATGTGCTGGATTAAATACTAGAGGAACACTTAAGACGGTCATAACAAGTAAATTAAAGTAATGATAGGAGTAGCTACAACGTAAAATATTAACTGACCGCATGGGTCCCTAGAAACTCATACCGAGCAGCCCTGAATTATATCAACAACCCCCCAACACTCTTTATTCATGGCGCCCAGTACGCAGGGCTGAGTTTTCCTAGGGAAAACCCGAGTTTTTCTCGAAAAATCAAAATTTTCATTTTTTTGAAAACAAATGGTTTTTCGAAATTTTGAATTTTAAATACTTCCATAAAGGTTTGTGAAATTGAATAAAAGTATCAAAAGGGTACGTCGTAGTAAAAACCCGTACCAAAGTAAATTTTTTTAAAGAAATTGGGACACAATGATTCAGAGTATCATCTCTCAAGCATGTACTAGTGTGGTGGCATTAGTGGCCTACTGTATTCTCATAAGATGGCATTGAGTGAAGAAGTGCAACGGCTCTTGGAAGCCATAAACAATAAGTTGGATAGCCAACAGACTGAAAATAAAGAAGGGTTAGGATCCATAACTCAAAGTTTAGAGTCACTAAATATTGATAGTGCTAACATGGGAACTAAATTAGAAGCTATCGAAGTTAAAAGTGATAGCATGGGAACTAAATTAGAAGCTATCGAGGCCGACGGTATAAAAATGAATAAGGAACTGAAGGCCGAGATAGAAAAGATGAAAACAGAAAATGTGGAAACCATTAAAAAACAGTTGGAAGTGATAAAAAGGGAGACGTTAGAGTCTTTGAAAGCCGACAGTAAAGAAAACAATGGAGTACTGAAGGCTGAAATAGAAAAGACAATGGATACTAAATTTAAAATTCTTGATGAAGGGTTTGATACTAAGTTTGCGGACAAGTTAAATGAGTTAAAAGGGGAAATCGCAAGTGAGATTAAAGAGGAAAATAAAGAATTTCATTCAGGATTGCAAGCCCAAATACAGGCTTTGAACAAAAGTATGGAAGAGTCCCAAACTAGGTGTCAAGAAAATTTTGAAAATTTGGAAACTAAATTAAATAACATGGAAGGAACATGCACAAAGAATGTAGATGCGTGTAAAGATGAACGTGTAACCCAGATCCAAGGTGTGCAGAAAAGGTTAGAAGATCAGATAAAATATAACAGCGAGATCTGTAAAACATCCCGGGATGAAATAAAACAAAGCGTGAATGAGCTAGGAACCCGTTTTGGAAAGGTTGAGGAGAAAGTAGGGACCCTCGAGAACAAAATCGGTGTAGTTCAGACTGAAGTAACTGAGATGAAAAATCAAAATCTAAAGGATGCGCGGGATATGAAAAGTCAATTTGAGCTGTTTACCGGGCAGGTAGATGATAACTTAAAGAAGTATGAGGGTGAAATAAATCGAAGATTAGGTATTTACGAGGGGCATCTCCAGAGTGAAAGAAAACAACGAGAGGACGAAAATAAGGAAATTACCCATAAGATAGATGAAATAAGTCAGGGTATTAATGAAGTTCAGGGAACCATCGGAACATTAAAGGTCGAAATAGGAAAGACTCATAGGGAAGTAGGCCAGATCCAAAATGACTTGATGATATTATATAAGAGTCAAGGGAAAACTGAGGAAAAACTGGAAGGAATTAAACTAAATGTGGTCAAAGGACAAAGAGAGATGGAGAAAAAGATAAAGGAAATACGAGATGACCTAGATACCAGAGGTGACGTTAAACCAGAAATTATAACAGAACAGGTCATGGTCATCAAGAAAGAGGTAGAAGACCAACTAAATGTATTCAGGGATAGCTTCAGGAACGACAAAAACCAAATCAAACAAGAACTGGAAATCAGTAAGAAAAATCAGGAAAGAATTCAAAATGAATTAGGATCCCGATTGGAGAGGACTGAACATAAGAATAGTCAAATGGAAATCCAACTCATGGCTAATGAAGAAAGTGCCCGAAGGGAAAGGAAGTTAGAATTTGAGAATCAGGAGGAGTTTCCAAAGACAGGATGGGTAGATTCCCGTGAACAAGGCACAGATACGGAGAGGGACTTAGGAGGGGAGAGCCCTTATAAGAACCCAGGATATCCGATGGCGATGTCAACCCCATACATGAATCAGACAAATGGCCAGATAATAAACATTATTAAATCAAATGAGGACAGACCAGTAAAGTTTACGGGTAATAACATGTCTATTACTCCAAAATACTGGCTAAAAGAAGTGGCAGAGTATTTAAATGAAATGAAGGTTCCTCAGGATCGGAGACTGAGAGCTATTGAAAAGCTGTTAGCAGGTGATTGTCTCACCTGGTTCAGAAGCTTCAGGTACACCTTTGATACGGTGGAAGGCTTTAGGGAAGCATTTTTAAAACGATATTGGGCAGCAGACGTCCAAGAGAATTTAAGGCTAGATCTGTACTCTAGGAAGTACAGCACCAATGCACCTACTAAATACTCGGAATTTTTCACCGCTCGGCTGTGTAAATTCCGCGAACTGGATATTGCTCCGGCAGAAAACGACCTGTGTGCCGCCATTGCAAGACAACTTCCGTATGAGATTCAGAGGCTGTTAATCTCATCCAAAGCCAGAAGTGCTGTAGAAGTGGAGAGTGTATTATGTCAGTTAGATATGACGACTTCGCACGTAACTCCTCGGCATCAAAGACAGACTGAGCAAGTACATATGGCCGGCAGTCAGGAAACCTGCGAAAAACCAGCGACCAGAAATCAGTCCACCAGCACGGATACCCAAGGACTAGGTCGAGAGTATGGGCACCAGGAGCCTAGAAGGATACAGCCATATTACAGAGGAGGATATCGAGGAAGAAATCCTAGGAATACAGGTTATAGGCAACAAGAGAGCCGACCCTATGACAATAACCATCAAAGGCAAGAAAACAGAAAGAAATGGGAGAATTATCCCAGAAGGAATGTAAGGCCAGACGATAGGGATGATGAATATCGGGCCGAAATAGAAGAAAGATATCAGGAAAGTCTTCGTTATATGAATGAAAGACCAGATGAACCTGATAGGCAAAAAGTCCGTTGGAGTGAGGCAATCAAGAACCGGAAATCACCCGACCGACTAGACGGAGCTCAAAGCTTGGAACTACAAGCTCAGTTAAAGAATGAGGGAAAAGGGAGCCCTCAGGATAAAAAAAAACTCCAAATTTAAATTGTCAAAAGTGGAAACATACCAGGAGCTGGGAGGAGGTAGAAATTGTGAATTGGATAGCTAGACCAGATGAGCTAATTAACGAGGATGTGGAAGGAATCCCACCTGTTAAAAGAGAACTACCTATAATTATGCTTAGGATAGAAGGATTACTGGTCAGAGCATTGATTGATACCGGATCCACAATAAGTCTAATTACACAAACCCTTTTAAATGAATTGGAAACAAGGGGCCGAGTATTAAAGATTCCCACATCAAGTGTAAAGATTAAGGGAATTATCCCTGAAAAATCTTTGACATGTAAATTTCAGGTATACATTGATCTAATCATGGGTAACGCTGAAATTTCGCAGTGCTTTTTGCTGGTAAATCAATTACCGTATAATGTCATATTAGGTATTGATTTTATCCGTGAGAACAAGGTCATTATAGACCTAGCGCAAAACTGCATTAGAGTTCAAAGAGAGGATGTGGATGAGCAAAACATTAACCTACAGGAACAGGATGCGAAAATAGGAGAACAGGTATGGCATATGGAAGAAGTGATTGAGGAAGGTTATAAGGACATAGAAAAGATATTTGAAGTCCTCAACATAGAACTCGAAGATAATTTGGAAATTGAGTTCGAGACCAACCTGTCAGGAAAAGTGGGGGAAGCTAAAGTCAACCTCGAGAATAAGGAACAATTAAAGAAATTATTATTGGATTATAGGGACGTATTCGATTCCAAGCCAGGGAAGATTGAAAATTTTAAATACGCGTTCCAAGTCATTGATTGGGCACCGTTCAAACAAAAACCATACCCGGTTGCGGAAAAACATTACCCACAAACTAAAAAAACACTGCAGGAGATGATGAATGCAGGTGTTATAGAAAAGATGGCGACACCATATGTTAGTCCATTAGTGATTGTGAGTAAACCGGATGGCTCAGTAAGGGTGTGTCTAGATGCCAGAAATTTAAATGCGAAAATCATACCAGAGAATGATTCGGCACCACCCATAAAGGAAATACTGAGGAAGTTCAAAGGCAAGAAGATTTTTACAAATATTGACATGACTTCTTCGTATCATCATCTCGAACTGGAAGAGAAAACCAGCTTGTTGACTGGATTTCAGTTCGACCAACAAACATATTGCTTTAGAAGATGTCCGTTTGGATTGAAGACCGCAGGATCTGCATTAATAAGAGCGCTTGATCGAAACCTGTCAGAGGAAGTGAAAGAGTGCACTATCCGTTATGTGGATGATATTTTGCTTACCTCGGAGAATATTGAGGAACATTTAGAAAAATTGAAGAAATTATTGGAAGATTTAAGAAGGGCAAATTTTAAAATAAATTTAAAGATGTCGAATTTTTGTCAAAGACAAGTAACATTCTTAGGGCATGTGATTGACAAGGATGGTGTTAAACCAAATCCATGCAAATTGGAATCGATAAGGGATTTTCCAAGGCCTTTGAAGGTAAAGAACGTTCGCCAGTTTTTGGGATTGATTGGGTTCTTCTCAGGACATTGTCCATCATACACCAAAACTGTTGCACCACTACAGGACCTTCTGAAGAAGGGGGCAAGTGGAAATGGACGGAGGAAGCAGAAAAAGCATTTGTAGAGGCCAAGGAAATGCTCTTAAATTACGTGAAGCTAGGATATCCTGATTTTAATCAGAGATTTATCATTCAAACATACGCATCCCAGATTGGAATAGGGGCAATGCTATATCAGGAAAACCCGGAAAACCCTGATAAGAAAAACTATCTAGCTTTCACAAGTCGGAGACTGAAACCACACGAGAAAAATTATACGATCAGCGAAATCGAGCTGTTAGCGATATTGCACGCGTTACAATATTGGCGGAAGATCGTATATGGGTTTCAGGTCATTCTAAGAACGGATCATAAAGGCTTAACCTTTTTGATGAAGACTGATTTATCCAGTCAAAGGTTGATGCGTTGGGCTTTATACATTCAACAATTTGATGTCAAGATAGAGTACTGCCCAGGAAAGGAAAATATAGTTCCAGACTACTTAAGTAGACAGCCAGAGTCCATAGAAGAGGAAGTAATGGCTATAGATTTGGAAGACAGGGATCAGCGTACTCTTAATGAGTTAAGAAGCATTAGTCAAAGACAACGGGAGGATCCATGGATGAACATGCTCATATCTTTCCTTGAGGGAAGCTTGATAAGAGGAACACCAGCGTACACGGAAGCTGATAAGATAGCTCAAGACTACACGTTTTATAATGGGTTATTATATATGTTTGTAGACTCTGACCATACAAAATTAAGGATTCTTGTACCTGCAATTTTGCAGAGGAAAATAGTATGGTTAGCCCATAGATCGTTCGGACATATGGGAGTCGACAAAACAGTCTCGATGCTGAAAGAAGCATTTGTATGGCCGAGACTGAGAGAAACTGTAAGGGACACGCTAAAAACATGTGATCTATGTCAAAGGATCAAACCTAATGCATTTCTGATGAGACAGAAGCCTATACCATTGTTGCCCGAAAGGCCCGGCCAAATCATATCTATTGATAATTTTCGACCTTTGCCAAAGGCAAGAAGAGGAAATCGACACATAATGGTGGCTATGGATGTCTTCACTAAAATGATTGTCCTTGCTCCCATACAGAAGACTAGTACCAAACAGGTGTTAAAACGACTCAAAGAAAAAGTGATACCGATTCTGGGGAAACCTGAGAATTTGTTGTCGGATCACGGCAGTTGTTTCACCAGTGTAGAGTTCAGACGAGAATTAGAAAGACTTGGAATACGTCAGATTTTGTCAAGTATTCACCATCCTGAGGCAAACCCTGTAGAAAGAGTGATGAGAGAGACGGCCAAGTACTGTAGAATATACTGTGCCGAAGAAAATTGGAAGTGGATAGATATCTTGGATATTATCGAATTTTGTATAAATAAAACAATCCATGAATCCACGGGGGAGATACCCATAACGTTACATCGGAATGAGCAACCAGAAAGACCTTGGAGTCTGGTAATTCCTAGGCCAGCAGACGCTCAGCCTGGAAGAGATGTACGTATTAGAAGAGCCTTTGAGCATCTAAAAGCTCAAGCCGACAGGAGGCAGAGAAGAAATAGGCATAAGAGGTATCATCGACCATTATTAGCAGGAGAAATGGTGTTAGTAAAAAGACCAGCCATTTCGGATCCAGGGAACCGTGTGTACAAGAAGTTCCAGAAAATGTACCACGGACCGTATCAAATAATCAGAGATTTGAGGAATAACGCATATAGAATTCGGCACTGTGAAACGGATCACGAAGTGACCATGAATTCAGCAAATTTGAAATTATATTACCCTCCCGAAGATTTCGATGAAGCAAATGAACAAGCCCTGGTTATGGAAACGTTTAGAGATGAATCCGCTTTTGACATAAACAAGAATAAGGAAGAAATAGAGAATAAGAGCTCAAGCATTCGAGTGCGAATGCGAATTGGAGAAATTGTATTGGGAAATTAAAGAAATAATTCAGTTTATTGAAGAAGAAAATTTCAATTTAAGAAAGGAAAATGATGAAATGAGGAAACGGGTAGGGATAGACCACACCCGTAAAGAAGAATGAGGTTTTGGGGACTTAAAGGCCAGACAAATAAAGAAGAAAGAAAGGGTAGGGACAGAGCGTACCCGACCTACACAATTACCGGATACGACTTTAAAGAAGTAAAAACAACGGAAGGTACGGACAAAGTTATGATGGCTTCGACGAATAAAGACAGATATGATTAATTGAAATAAATTTCCTCAAAAATTTTTCGAAAATTTATTTACCTAAGGAGGGGAGATATGAACCCATGTGCCATAGGGTCCATGGAGGTCGAATCCATGCATTTGGGGAAGAAATGAAAGAAACGTACAGTTTCTAATGTAACTTAAAGAAAGATCCAGCTAGGATGCTAGCCTAAGGTTGTGCAACCAACGAGGACCAGGTGTTCGAGAGGATGAGATCACCCCTCTTGACATTCAGAAGGGAGCTAGTCATGAGTATTAATAACCGAGTGGAAAGTTCCCAAGATTAAACAAGGAAGCCTGATTCGGAAATCGAGCTGAGTTTGCTGGAAATTGACAACACCGCTTATGCGCCAGAAGAGGAATAATTAAATTTAACCCGTTTACGAGTATAAAAATAAGTAAACAAGTACCGTACGGTGAATCATTTTGAATGAGAGATTTTTTAGTAAGGAAGAACCCTTTAATAATTGCACAGGAGAAAACTGCAAACGCAAGTGTACGTCATCGGGGAAGTACCAAGGCTGGAGTAGAGGGGAGAGTACAAAGGAAATGCAACACCCACACAAGGGAGGACGAGATATTAATTAATATCTCCGAATTGCACGATCGATTCTTAGGTGCAATAAGATTATTTGACATTAAGAAGACGAGCTTTCGGAAGGTATAATTTTTATAATTGTGCAACCATTATTTTAGAAGTTGGCCACAGAAAAGGCTAGAGTCTTATTTTTTTGTAGTGAAATAGTATAAAGCTTCGGGCTTTACCAAGCCAATCATGCAGTTCTGAACAGCCCGAGGGGGTGTTACTACGCATCAGTACAAGCAGGTCCAAATAGCCCAGGGGGGCGTTGCTACGCATCAGTATTCAGACAGCCGTGTGGGGCGTAACTCTGCGTCACATCGAAGACAGTTACCAGCACTCCTTGAAGGGAGAAACGCTGTGTTACAGCGCAGAAGTAATATCGAATAGCCATAGGCGTCGCAGTATTAACAACTTGCTTGCCTCCATAAGGAGTGGTAAAGAAGAAATTTAAAGTATCGCCGTGTTGAAAGATTAGGAAAATCCTAGTTACAGGATTTAGGTCCGAAAGTACACAAGTTACAGTGAAAAAGTTCGTAAAATATAGTCAGAGCAGGCTGCGAACGTTGGACTTAAGGCGATAGGTCTTTAAATAGACGGACGAATAAATCATAACGTACGGACGTACCGTAACAGAAAGATAAACAGTTATTTAAATTAAAGAACCCATAGAGGGAAAAACAGAGTAAGGTTCGTCACGTATCTCAGAAAGTAGGAGTACTAGAACCGATTAAATAAAGAAGAACGGAGACCTCGATCCGAACAGACTTTCGCTAGGATCGATAAACCAGATCTACAAAGAAGCCGTTCAAGCTAGAGGAATAGCCGGTCATCCAGAATAGGATTTGAAGAATTAGGATTCCAGGGAACAGTAGATGTTTCGAGACTTTCGTATTCTGCAGGATAGGAAGCCGACATTGAATAAATTTCACCCTTGGAAACGGGAAATTAAGAGGTCACGTGTGGTAGGCTAAGAAATACGGCCTAGTGATCAAGAATTGTGAAAGTGTAGATTTATCAAGATTGTGTGTTAAATTAACATTTTTTAGTGTTATTGTGTGTTATAAAGGAACACACCAGTGTATAAAAATGTCGTCAATATTAAGTGTCTTAAATATGTGTCAAGAAGTGTTTGTACATAAGATGAATTTCCATAATATGGAGTAAAATTTGAAAGTGGGCCAAAATGAAGCACCGCACCAGAATAAAGGTCATGGGACGACCTTAAAACACATGTGAGTAATGAATTTCATTCTATTTTGGTGTCAGGGAATGACTGTGTACAAATCCACCGGAGTTTTGAGTAAAAGGGATGTGTTTTAATAAATAAATGCTGAATAAACAAGAACGCGGTCTGAACAAAAATAGAAATTTGAGAAATTATAAATAATTATGTGAAGAATAAATCCCGTAGAGGAAATATGTGAATAAAATGTTAATGTATTTAACGAATGTCATAAGAGCAAGCGAAATATCAGTAATTATCATGAAAGAGATTCAAATAAAGTAAATTTGAGATATGAAAGAAATAGCTTTTGAGCTTGTGTAAAGAATAAAGATAATAATAATAACTAAGTATGGAAATATTAAATAAAGATCAAATAAATTGATGTGAACATAAGAGCGTTAAAGCCTTAACATATGTGTAAGACATGAGGTTCAAGGGAATATTTTAAAAGGGAGCGATTTATCGGCAACGAAAAAGATTAATATAAGAATTAAAATAATGTGAATTGTTACTAATGAGATTTATCAGTTCTTGGGAAGACATTTCGGCTTAAAATAATGTATAGCGCAAAAGAGCGCAAATAATATTAAAATGTCACGCTAGGAACGCGTAGAGGTTAAAATACTTGGTAAATTACTTATGGAGGGTAGTTGATTGCAGTGAATTGATAATTGTATAAGTCCTCTATTGGTGACAAGGGTCACGAGGCCATGTGTGTATTATTTAAAAGGGAGCTAATGTATGGTATTATTGAGCGTATGTCATGTAGGCCACGGCCGACTTTAAATCGCGTCTTGAATAAGTCCTCTATAAGGGAATGGTTCCCGAGGCATGTGAAGAGATTCGAACTCAGAATCCTCTTATGGTAAAAGCCCCTTAATTCTTCGTCGTCGGATGTGTATTAATCTTCCCAATCAATGAGGACCCTCTCATAATTAATAAATGCCAAGGTTACGAAAGTGGTCTATGAACCAAAGAATATTTGTTTGAATGAATACGGTACAGTAAAAGCCCGGTCTCTCCCCAGGACTGAGTATAATGTGAAGGTTTGTTTTGAAAGCCTTGAAAAGGAGCTGCTAACGTGGGTTAGACAGAGAGTCGCCCAGTCACCCTCCTTGTCATAAATCGCGCCCGAGTATAATGGCCTGGCTCTCTTAGAGCGAGAGTGGGCAGAAACCGTCTCGTAAGATGTTGTAAAGAGAAATGAATACACCAGGAGTGTTTAAAGTTGTTAACGACCCGGGCGTTGAACCGAGGTCCTTGTAGATTGATATTTCCGCTTGCCTGTTCAGATCGTAGTTATTATGTGATAATGGTCTTATAAGACATAAGAGATAAATAACAATCCCTATTGTAATATTGGATGGAAGTAGGATTCCACGAGTGAATTGAAGACAACTAGGTTTCGGGAGTAACTATAGTTTTTTTGACGGTGTCAAGTATCTTCATACTCTGGAGTACACAAGTGATTTCCTGATTACCTTAATATATTTGTGAAAATAAAGAGAGATGATAACAGCTGAATGTGTGAACATGCCCAAAATATTGAGTTAGATAATTATCATAAAATTTTAAATGTAATTATACATTTATTTTGAGGATTAAGAAAATATCAAAAGTAGACTTTGAGGTGTATAAAGAGTGACACCATTATTATGTAAAGCATGGAGCCAAAAGAGCTCGGAGTTATATAAAACTTACAGTTGATGCTTTATGGAAGTAAGACTAAGTAGGAATTGTTGGTTTATGTGGAAACCATATGTTTAAATACAATATTTGTTTTATTATATTTGTGATTCCTTGTTCATTTGGAACAAGTAGATGATTATGGGTCAGTAATTAAATTGTTAAAGTGTTTGTAGCGCCATAATTTTTATTAATTAAATGTGTTAAAATAGGAATTGATTTAGTTGTTATTTTTGCAAGTGTATCCTCTAATTAATCCAAAATATGTGAGTCACAGAGTGGGGGAACTTACCGCTGCCCCGAAAATTCCGAATTGAGCTACGCTGGTATACTGTGATTGGCATATTTCTTGCTAAAAGGGCACAATATATATATATATATATATATATATATATATATAAATTATATATAAACTTTTGAACTGACGGTGGTTTTGGGGTCTGGGGGATGTGAAACGCGAAGATATGTCGAAATTTTCCGGAAGTCGAAACATGGTACCCATTGCAATAGTTAGCTTTCTAATGAAATCTACCTCTGGTTGGTTCCTCAGTTTAGGGGCTGCGACAACGCGGTCATCTAACCCCGTGTACTTTGGGTGAGTGTAGAATCTGTCTGATAAACGGTGTGAATTGTAATGGCTGTATTAGTCTTAATTCAGGTAAGGACTGCAGACGGTCAATTTCAAGCAGTAGTTCCTAATGTTGCTACCAGGTACTACCGTCAAAGACACCTAGCTGTGAACTTGGCTACTGTATGCCACCCCAAACAGCAACTCGCAACGAACGTTGGAACTTCCCCTCCAAAGGAAAGCATACTGAGGGATTTTAGCGCTCTTAGAAAATCCGACGACTTCGGCCGGCTTTGAAACCGCGACCTTGGGCATAGACATTCAGCATGCTACCAGTTACGTCACCGAAGCCGCTTCCCACTTAGTCAGATGAAAATACTGAATCTGATCTTGTGCAAGTGCGTTGTCATGGCAACGTCTGATGGCTCATCCACTGCCATCGTAATGTCCAGGCCGTAAGGTTCCTGTAGTGACGTCACGCTTAGGGCCGGTACAGCCGCCGCAGCAAGTCAGACGGCTCCTTTCACACGAAGTCACTCAAAAGGGAATATAAATACATATTTTAGGAAAATTTTAATACTATTTGGAGTTCGCTGGCAGTTAGATAAGTTACCACTAAATAGGCATAATTATCGCTCCGCTAGTTCGAATCCTACCGTTGTAACGGGCATTTTACGAGTGAACAAAATGGTACATCGTCTGTGAACTTTCTAGGACGTTGACGTACACAGGCAGGGCATAATTGCAGCATTTTGACGTCCTGTAAATGTTATATCAATAAAAAGAGGCCTTGAAACAGTTACTCAAGATGTACCACAACGTCGATAAATCGCATATAGCTAAACTCGGGTTTGAAGGAAGGAAATATTCGAATATTTCAATACACAAGACAATTTGCAGGAACAGTTTGTTAATTAAATAAATCGATGTACCCGCAGAAATATTACATAGACAGGTACACTTGTCTGTGCCTACTGCCAGAAAAACCCTCGAACAGAGCTTAAGTTATAACTTTCGAGAAAACTATAGAATCTCTCTTGCAAGGATAAGATACCAAATTATGCTCATCTCTAATTCTGTATTTTATGTTCCTTTCTTTTAGATAACCAGCCCCCACCACCCCTTACTGCCTTCTTGAACACTCTGCCCCCAAAAATCATTATATACGGTAGCAACAGAAATATTCATTTCTAGACCTTGTTTATCAGAAATAAATCAACAGAGAAGGTAACTAACTTCCTTTCTGGATCTCATGCACAAAAACTGCCAGTATCCGTACTCACCAGTAAAACAGGATAACATTACAAAAATACTAGCTATTCACTTCTGGGCTTGCATGAGAAAAAGGCTAAGTAAGAAATCTGCCATTCTTGACAGTCAGTAAAACAAAGGTATGAAAATTATTCCTCCTCTCTAAACAATACCAGCCAAATCCAGATATAAAAATATACCTTTGAATTGTTGTATAATTATGCACTAACCAAAGTATTTGGGGCCAAAAGCCACTGTTACTTTAATGAGGATCTTCTTCAAATATCTCTTGTACAATATAACCGTTATCCCCCTTGGCCTGTCAGAAAAATGGTTAAATTTCAAAAGGTCAATGTCATTTTACTGGTGGGCCGATAACCTAGATGTTAGGCCCCTTAAAACAACAATTATCATCATATTATTATTATCATTTTACTGAGGATTCCACAAAAAAAGAATATAATAATATTAAAAAATGCTATCACTCTTGTCCAACTTCATTTCTTCTCACAAAAATGAATGACGTTCACAAAAAAAAAGGATATTCTTCGAATAAACATAATTAAGTATAAAAACACTATGTCCCTCTTGGCCTCTTGTCAGAAAAATAAGGTCCAAGACCCACTTCCGCCCATAAATTTGTATGTACCAATTCACTGCGGTAATACTTGACCACCAGAAAAATGTTAATCGTTAATTTCAGTAGTTTAAAAAAGTTTTACTTAAAATTTTATACAAAGGAATACCTCTCCAATAGTTTTACCGGATATCCTAATCTAAGTGTCATAATTTCAGTCAGTATTGAGCTACTGTTGTGATACCAGCACTAGAGTTTAACCTCTTATGGAGTGAGCTACAGTACAGAAAAATTAATAACTAATGTAGCCTATCTATCTACTATAGGCCTACATGTCTACATAAATTCTAGGCTATTCAACAGATCACATTCTAAACTACCTACTCGTGGCTCATGCTGCACAACGTAACCTATCTTTAACTGTAATCAATGCACAGACCATTCTTGTGTTCCCTGTTATGCGCAAATCTGTTCTGGGAATTTTAAGTTTCCATTGCTTTCTTAAATTTTCGTCGGCGGGGAAGAAAAAACAAGGCAGATAACCTAATCACCTCCATCATACTAGTTGCTTTCGCAACCGGTAATACAACTTTTCGGCATGCCAGGGACCTGGGCAGGAATAATTGTTACAATGAACAAATAGAATATTGTATTACCATCCAAAAAGCCTGCATTAGTCGAAAATAAGCGATGCAAAGTTTTTAACTGAACCACAACATGCAACATGTCTGCAACTCAAACTTTTTATAGATAGGCCTATAGGCTAATAACCTACCTACAGAATGAACATTTGCATCAGGAAACAAATGGAATAATCCTCATTCTGGATGACGTAAGTAGTAGCGTTCTTACGTATTGCTTTTCACTCGGACACTAATTAAAATGTATAAACAGCACACAACAAATGAGACACATTTATGCAAATGGCCGTCACATCTCCGACTCTGTCGATCAGCTGATCACGTGGTAATGGCCGCTGCCTGACGGCCTGGACATTTCGATGGCAGTGGCCCATCCCTTATTAATTTAGTAGTGTTGCCATGGCAACCTCTGTTAGCTCTTGGCATTTTCTTATAATTCCGAAATCATTTTTCTCATCCCTTGGCGTAATGGTGGGTCATATCAAAAATTCTTTCAGACAAAAGTTTTAGGTAATTATTAGGGAAATATTGCCCATTTTGTACGGTTTTGATATTGTGCCTATTAAGAGAGATATGATTAATGTTTCCCGAAAAACCCACTTTTTCCCACCCCTTTGGTCAATGGTGGGTGCTATAAAAAACTCTTCAAACATAAATGTTTGGGCATTATCCGACACATAGTATGAACGTTGAACGGATTCAATATTTCACAAATTAAGAGAGTTATAGCAATATTTCACTTTTTCGAAAAAAGCCCCCCATTTTCACCCCCTTCGACCGAATTAGCCCAGTAACGAACTTGACCGAGATTTTATAGGTATACATATTGGGTAAAAAATTCAAAGTGATTGGTGCAAAATTACGGCAGTTATCGTGTTCACAAGGAACTGACATACATATATATATACATACATAAATTATATATAAACTTTTGAACTGACGGTGGTTTTGGGGTCTGGGGGATGTGAAACGCGAAGATATGTTGAAATTTTCCGGAAGTCGAAACATGGGACCCATTGCAATAGTTAGCTTTCTAATGAAATCTACCTAAAAAATGTGATGGAGCCTTCTTATTCACTTAATGACCTTCTCATGACAAAGAAAATGAATAGTATGATCTAAAAAAATATATATAACTCATTTTCGGCCAAAAGTGTTCTTAGTGACTTTTACCACCAAAGCGACGATATACAGTTGCACTGATAGAAGACCCCACACTTATCTCCATGCTGGGTTCTATTGTACTCTAGCAAGAATGATAACCCACACTTAATTGTAACTCCCCGTCCACTCTAATTTGGGCACATGCGTGTTGACCAGTGGCGTAGCGTGAACTTTTGAGCTGGGGACGCCAAAGTTTTAAACGACAGTTAAGCTAAGGAACAAATTAAAAAGCTAATATGAAAGACACTGTCACATACCTCACACAGTCTTGTACATCAGCTCCATTCGTCTTTTCTTATTTTCTGCGAAAATGTCTATGATGTGTTCAAGAAATGCGGGGTCTGATGAAAGCTCATCTAATATTTTTTTTCAATTGCCAATGAATTTAAACACGAATAGCGACTATTGCTCATAGAATTTCTAAGGTAGGTTTTAATTCTTTTCAGCGTGCTCATGCTGCGTTCACTACTAGCTGTAGTAGTTGGAATATTCAGTACAATGCGTAGTAGTTTAATTACTTCCTGATAGATGGTGTCAAGACCGTTCGTAACAAAATATTTTAAAAGATCTTTTAGAGCTAAATGCTCTGTCTGATCTGCATAAACAATGTGAAGTTCATTTACTAATTAGTTAGCATTAAAGAATGGGAACTGTTTTACCAAAAAATCTAATTTGCTCTAGGGGAATGTTTCGGTGTATTCTTTAAACTTCATTTTCTTGTACTAACTCTATGAAATTTAGATGAGTACGATCTTCAAATCTACTTTTCATTTGAGCTGTTAGTGAATCTACTATTTCAAAAGACAGCCCTCTCAACGTGTTCTTTTGATTGCCATCATACATTACGTTTTCATTCAACTGGATGTAGTTTTGAACGCATATGTCAGTGAGATCTTCATTTCTTAAGTTTTCTATGCTTTTGACGACAGCCTCTATCTCATTATGGCAAGTTACAATACTCACTGTCGATGACTGTAACAATTTGAAAATATGATCAGTGTAAATGATACACATAGCAAATATACAAAAGTTGAGTCATCCATATGTCTTTTGAGACCAATGGCACAGTTCACAGAATCGTCGTCCCATTCACTATTTTTCATCATCAATAATTTCATCAAAAATACAATACAATTCTTGAAAATGTTTAATAATGGTGAAAACTGCCCTCGAATGAAAATTCCATCTCGTATTGCTTGCTCGTGGAAGCTTAAATCCTCTTTTGGTCAACAAAACTGTCCTTTTAGAAGATTTGCTGAAAAAACGGTGAAAAGCAGTCAAGGTATAGACAAACAAACGAACCTGTTTTATTGTTTGTGAGCCATACAGAAGTACCAAATTTATTTGGTGGGCGTAACAATGGACGAAAAGAACATATGGGCAAAACTGTTTCATTAGCTTTTATACTCCTCCTTATCTGCCTGCCTTTACAGCTGCGCCATCGTATGTCTGGCTTACGCCTTTTTCTCCATTTACTTCCCAGTCAAGTAAAACTTTGTGCACGACTTCTGACAATCCCGCAGCTGTTTTATTCTTGGAAACGTCATAAAATCCGACGAATCTCTCCTCTATTCTATCATCCACACAATGTCTAAATAGTATGCTCATCTGGCTCTTACATGACACGTCTAATGTCTCATCCACTTGTATGGATAGAAAGGGGGCTTCATTTATTTCTGATTTGATTTTTTCATTTAATGCAATTGTTTTAACTTCTATCAAGTCATTTTGAATGTCTGGAGATGTTCCTTTTAATAATGATGATGACTGTAAATGGTCTCTAACTATCGATTCATTTTGAGCGAGCAGATTCAACAATTGCAAATAATTACCCTTGTTAATAGAACTTTCATCTTCTGTATGCCCACGGAAGGCTAGTTCTTGTGTACTGAGAAATACTACAGATTGAATGAGTCGTCACGCATACTGCCTGTTTGAAGACACGATCTCATTATGTTTTACTGCTTGTAGTCGAGCAGCTTCAGAAAATAAATGCTCAATGCGAGTTTTACCTAGCAGATGATATGCTTCACAATGTAACAAATGGTGTTTTGAAGACCGGTGTTTTACAGCTTTGTTAATTGAATTATTCAGGTCCGAAATTCCTTCTGTGCACCATTCAGTATATTTCGCCCCAAACATAAGGCAAACGTAACAAAACATTTTGTTTATTTCAACACACCCAGTTAGCCAGGAAAACCTGTCATACCAAGAAAACTGAAAACTCCGTGTGCGATTTTTACCAGCTTCTTTAATTGATAAATTTGGCTTTGGTCTTTTTGTTTTTAATTCACATCGCTGTTCATATGATAAAGTGCTCAAAGGAGTTGCCTTTAGAAAATTAATAACATAAGTGTCAGGTGAACTTACTTCAGTCATATTGGCAGCATTAAACACACTCAAGCACAATTAAAATTAACTACACTTCTACAGTTCGAATTAGTACTAGCGCAGCGATTGGGCTATTGAGTTAATAGAGCAGTGATCATTTGATCATACAAAGTTTACGCCAGCCAAACGCCAGCGTACGGAAGCACTTCCCTTCCGAGAAGCAAGAATGAACTCGCGCATGCGCTGCAACAGGGCCAAGAAGTTCTGGCCTACAAGAAAACAAAGCACAGCAGTGGACCGCGGCTGGGCTAAGACTAGTTATATGGTGGGTGCGGAAATAAAATAACTAAGCGCCATGTAATATGCTAACGCCGCATTTATATAACATAAAAACGATGTTATATTTTACTCTTTGATGAATACACATTCTAATTTTTAAATCAGGGAACGCCCGGCGTATTATAGCGCTACGCCTCTGGTGTTGACCGACTGAAAAGCTTAGGCAACACTGAAAATGGCCAATGATATTTCAACACCCACTAATACAGCCAACAAAATAACACCAGTTATCCTTACACACCCAAGTAGCCTACACTGGACAACATGTCGCAAAGTGAATAATTAAGAACGACAACAAGCTATTTATCAAACAGGGGAACAGTATTCAGCGATAGAAGAGGGACCCTAAGTGGTACCACAAAGGTCACGTGTCTTGAGCTTGGCAGCAGTCCTTCTTAGATGATAGCGTTCTGTCAAGAGTACACCGAGTGTAAACAGTCCATACTGCTATATCTCAGTGGATCAGTGGTAGTTTGATTCCCAGTGGCACTCGTAAAAGATCTCTCGTATCACATTTGATGATTACAAGACAAAATTGATTATATCTTAGCCACAGACTACCCAACACAGTTCCGGTTTCGCTGTGTCGACATTGGGGAGTAGATCGCCTAGCTCCAAAGATCTACAACTGGTAGCTTCAGCTATACCATAGTAATAATAATAATAATAATAATAATAATCTCTACGTATTATTCACCATTTTGCGGGATCGGAGATAAAGTGTCGGGAACCATACCGAGGGGGCTGTCGGTGGGATGTTGCTTGTTAACGCGCGTATCCGTTCAGGTCAATCATGACAGCAATATCTATAATAGTAATATATCATTGTTACTTTGAACAGTCTGAATGGAGGAAAGTATTTTGTGTTGTGAATTGTATTCTTAAATACTATTTTACATTATTCGGATATGTATTACTATATTATGTACCGTGCCTAAAATACCTTATTTGTAGTATTTTTGTTACTCAAAATATACTTTGCCCAACTCTGACTGTGAAGTCTGTAAAGGCGTGTGTATTTGTAATTGCAGGTTGTTTTTCGGCAGGAAGCGGCCGTGGCCTTCTGTAATGTACTATCCCGGCATTTGCATGGAGTAGAAGTGGGGAGCACGTAAAACCACTTCCAGGATGACTAAGTTGTGCCTCACGAGCCCTCAGACCAAAATGTAATGTCGTGGGTGACACAAGATCGAACCTGGGTCTCCGCGGTAACAGCCGAGGAACATAGCCACTACGCAATGAGGGGGGACAGGTGCGGTACCGGTAAGGCTGGGCTTCTTATATTCCATGGTCCAAATCGAAGTTCCCTAAGGAGAAACAAAGAACACGGGGAGGTAATTTGTGCATAAGGGTTTTAGTGGCAGAATCCGGGAAAGGAGATGCCAATTAAGGGATAAAGGTTTAAGGTTGTATTTATGTGGCATTTAGGGAGTTGTAGGTTGCAACAACAACAACAGTGCACGGCCTTTCCATAGCTGTTAAGTGAGAATAAATGGCTCAAAACGTAATGATTTGTTTTATCCGACTTGGCTGCAGAATCACTTGCTAAAATGGGCAAGACGAGACGGCTTCTTGATTAGATGAAAACACGCTGGCACTGAGGGACACGGTTAGCTGAATGAAACAGCTTGTTGAAGTCCTTATAGTTTATAAGAGGAAGGTTAAACATTTCTTCAGACAGTGGAGCGGAAGGAAGGGAAGTGAGTGCGTGTTGGATAATTTTTAGATTGTGATACTTGTTTAAGAAATTCAGTTGACTTTTGGTTATTGGTGGAATAAGTATTTATTAGGTTTTGTAATATGTCTCCAAGGCATAACTATATAAAATAATAACTGATATTTGTTCTATTGTGTTAGAAATGCATTCATTTTCGTACAATTTTCTTTTCCGTGATAAGTGCGTCTCCGTGTATTTGATGTACCTCGTGGCGAAATATTCAAGTCTGAAAACTTCTACTTCCGTGTAGGGATATTTGAAATACTCTATACGGACGTGACTAAATATAATATTAAATAGAAGTCTTACAACCGGAGTTTTGCTAAGATATATTAGTGCTCTGTGTAGATCAATTTCCAATTTTCAATTGTCTAGGATACACAGATTTAAGACTGTAACTGGGAACTTTTTATGAAGATATAATATTCATGATACCCGGTATTCGTATTTATAAATTTGTAAGGATAAATACATCTTTCAGTGCCTTCCGTTCAATGTTTGTTCAGTGAGACAGAATTGTTGTATCTCTTTCGAAGTGACTTCCTTGTAACTCGAGGACAAACTATTGTCTTGAATTTTCTGATATTCACTGTATCCAGTTACTGCCTATTTCTTAATACTCGTGCAGTAACTTGAGTTTACTTCCACTTTGATAGGTTTGTAATGTAATTTTTCGTTGGACAATCCAGCCTGCCCCATCAAATTGTGTTAAGGTTTGTGTGTAGCCTACTTAGGAATAGAGAAACCAATTATAAGACGCTTCATTTCACTGCTCCACAAGCTGGCACCAGTAATTCCTCATTGTATCGCAATTATAGACACTAATATTTTGCTCCATATTCTGCCCTAAGTTATATCCTATAAAGTCGATCGTCATTGTCGAATAAGTTTTACTGTGAGCCTCTACTTCTCACTGTGCACCTGGAGGGATATATTCACATTAACTTACCAGTGACCAACTTGCATTCGGAGTTCTGAAAATATCTCATTTGATGTGTTATATATGATAATTATTCGGCATACTTGTATAAGTACGGCTCCTAATAATTCTCGAGTGCACTTTGTGTGTTCTAGTTTGCTGAACATCATGGAGCAACAACCAATCATTAAGAGAGAGCCTGAATGGTTGTCTGATAATGACGAAGTCCCTAATATTGTAAGTTGTAGGCCTACTTCATTTGCATATTGTGTAACATAACATGTGCCTGACAAGGAACTGTTATACTGTGTGTATGTTTTACATTGGTTCATACTTTTATGATACCTTCTAGGATTCTAGGACTACATATAGCAATCTGCTGGATGAGTCTGGTGGTCTTTCTGAAGACGAAAGCAAGGTTATCAAAGTGGAAAACCAAATACAGGTGATCATCGGTTCTTATAGTAATGTGCATGATTTTTTAAATAATTTGGACATTTTGTTTATTCAGTGTTGTTTCTTATTTTAGCGGCTAACAGTTGCTGATATTATTGTATTCATAATGCAGGTTCACTCTGCTGGCACCCTGCGCCCTATTGTAGGTGAAGTGTACACCATATGCTGTGCTATCAGTTGCTAATTTATTGGTAATGCAGGTTCACTCTACTGGCACCCTGGGCCCTATTGTAGGTGAAGTGTACACCACATGCTGTGCTATCAGTTGCTAATTTTTGGTAATGCAGGTTCACTCTACTGTCACCTAATTCCACCACTTAGCTATTTATTTATCGGACGTGTTAAAATCCTCCTTTCCTTAAGTTTCCTTGCTATGAATATTCCTCAAATCTGGTCACAAGAGGGTAAAACAAACTACGTTTGGTACCAGATTTTTGAACACAAAATTTTTCATCATTGCTTGTTCTCATTATCATTATGTTAACTCTATGTAACTGCATCTTCGCCGCAAAGTCGCAACAAACACGTAATGCTAGTGACACTGTGCTAGGCCTACGTTTCGGGAGCGTATAACAACAGAAATGTTTTCAGATGTAATCTCCACAACATCTGTCGCTATTGACGTTAAAGGGAGGTTGATTCACCCTCAGTTTGATATTAGCCTACTTTCGATTTTTGCAAAAATTGAAAGTAGACATGAGATCTACACTGGGCGAGAAAAATTGTGTGTCTGTGTGTGTGTGTGGGATGGTATGTCTGTCCACCCCCCCCCCCCCCCATCAATTCAAACGCGACGAAACCGAATTGAACGAAATTTGGTACAGAGGTAACACTAGCCAAGGGCATCTCCGTGTCATTTTTATATCGCCGCCATCTTTAGCGAAACTCAATGGCGGCCACTCAAACCTTCAAATCGTAAAATTGAACAACGACTAAATTAATCAACCGATCTCTGCCATATTTGGTAACAACATACCTTCATACAGGATGCGTCTTGTGCCCAAACTACAAGGTCATCCTCTATACCATTTCAGGATGACGGCCATGCGAATTATACAAACTTCATAATCCATAACATGGGACCAACCAGTTCCGATTGTCGAACCGAGAATCGTTTAAACTGTTCAAAAAGTCATGGTCCGTTCAAAATTAAAAATTTATCTTGTAATATTATAGTGCAGAAGTGACTTTAAAAAGCTGATACGTCTCAGTTAGAAGACAAGATGGCAGCTAATACGAGGCACGTCCAGAAAGGAAGTTCCGTTTGGTAATAAAATTAAATTGTGTACAGATGCATAAAAATTATTTATTGCACAACATTCTACACGTCTTAAACTACTTTTCCACATAACTACCGAACTTTTGCAGGCATTTGTCGTAGCGTGGCACAAGTTTTTGGATACCTTCTTCATACAAGTTTGCCGCCTGTGTCTTCAACCAGTTGGAAACATCTTCTTTCAGCTCGTCGTCATTGTTGAAGTGTTGACCGCCAAGAAAAGACTTGAGATGTGTGAACAGATGAAAGTCGCTAGGAGTGAGGTCAGGGCTATACGGAGGGTAGTCTAACACGTCCCAGCCAAATCCCTGTAGGTGGTTTTTCGTCACATTTACAGTGTGTGGTCGTGCGTTGTCGTGAAGAAAAACAACACCTTTTGACAGCAACCCTCAGCGCTTATTCTGTATTGTGCGGCGCTATTTCCTAAATGTCTCGCAGTAAGCATCTGCGTTGATTGTTTGACCACGCGGTAAGAAATCAGTGAGTAAGATGCCTTTCCAGTCCCAGAACACTGTGCACATCATTTTCCGAGGTGTCAAGATTTGTTTCGGCTTAACCTTTGCTGGGGATGAAGTGTGCCTCCATTCCATTGATTGCCGCTTACATTCAGGGGTGTCGTAAGAAACCCAAGTTTCATCTCCTGTGACTATCTGTGTCAGAAATTCTTCCTCGCGTTCATTGTAACGGGTCAAAAACTGAAGTGCACTACCCATCCGTATTGTTTTGTGTTGCTCCGTAAGAATCTTTGGTACCCAACGTCGGCAAAGTTTACGAAAGTTCAGTTTTTCGGTAACAATTTCATGAATTAGTGATCGTGAGATTTGGGGAAATTCCATAGCGAGAGCAGTAATTGTAAACCTGCGGTTTTCCCGGATCTTGTCATCAATCACGTGAACCAGTTCTTCTGTAACCAAAGATGGACGCCCACTTCGTTCTTCATCGTCACTTCACTACGTCCTTCATTGAACTGTCGGACCCATCTTCTCACCATTGAATCACTCATCGCAGTTTGTTCATACACTTCGCAAATTTGCCGATAAATTTCAATTGGTTTCACTTTCCTAGCATTCAGAAAACGAATCACACATCTGATTTCACAAGTGGCGGGATTTTCAATCAACACCGACATTGTACGAGTAAACATGCACAACAACGCGTACGTGGCTGACAGCGCTCTCCAAATGGTGCACGTTTCTTCTCCTTGATACAGAGCGTCTACCGCGCATATGCGGAACTGCGCTGCAGCGGAACGTACAACTAGTTGAAGACACAGGCGGCTCACGTCTATGAAGAAGGTAAACAAAATTCGTGCCACGCTACGACAAATGCCTGCAACATTTCGGCAGTTATGTGGAAAAGTAGTTTAAGGGTTGTTGAATTTTGTGCAATAAATATTTTTTCTGTATCTGTACACTATTTAATGTTATTACCAAACGGAACTTACTTTCAGGACGTATTTCGTATCTTGTGCCAAACCTATACTTCCCTAGTTTTAGTATTGCATGCAATATAGCCTACTGATAGAAATAACATAATTTTTGTATGAAATGCTTTATTTATATAAAAGGATACTCCATTGAGGAAATCGTTAAGTCTAGATCATTATTTGCTAAGAAGTTGTACGTAATTCAACTGGTATTGGCGAATTTTGGTTGACTTGTTTGGCTGCGGGGTAAAGTGTAAGCCTCTTACTTGTATGACTGGGGTTCTAAACCTACCATAGTTGGGTTCTTTTGCTTGTTTTTTGTATTTCTTGTTGTTGCTTGAGTCTTCAGTCTTTTGACTGGTTTGATGCAGCTTTCCAATCCTCCCTGTCCTGAGCTAATCGTTTCATCTCTACATAGCTACCACACCCTACATCTGAGGCAATCTGTTTAACATATTCTAAACTTGGGCAACCCCTACAGTTCTTGCCTTCGAAATTCCTTCCATAACTATGTTTTCCATTCCTGGGTGTCTTAGTATGTGTCCTACCAACCTATCTCTTCTCTTCATTAGTAGTCGCCAGAAACATCTCTCCTCTCCCACTAGTCTTAATACCTCTTCGTTTGTAACCCTATCTATCCATCTGATCATCATTCTCCTGTAACACCACATTTCAAATGCTTCAATTCTCCTCTTTCCCGCTGCACCAATAGTCCAAGTTTCACTTCCATAGAGTGCCACGCTCCAGACAAAGGCCTTCAAAAATGACTTCCTAATAACTAAATCTATATTCGATGTCAAAAGATTCCTTTTCTGTAGAAATGCTTTTCTTCCCTGAGCTAACCTACATTTTATATCCTCTTTGCTTCGTCCATCACTGGTTATTTTTCTTCCTTAGTAACAGAAGTCTCCTACTTCCTTTAGTTTTTCACCTGCCAATTTGATGTCCATAGAGGTTTCTGATTTATTTCGGCTGCATTCCAGTATTTTTGTTTTACATTTATTAATTTTCATCGTGAATTCTTTCCTCAAGACGGAGTCCATACCATTCAAAAACTCATTCAAATCCTCAGGCATGTCGGCCAAGATGACTATGTCATCGGCAAATCTCAGAGTTGAAATTATTTCTGCTTGAATCTTCACTCCCACTTTAAACTTTTCTCCAATTTCCTTCATTGTTTGCGCAATGTAAAGATTGAAAAGTATGGGTGATAAGTTGCAGCCTTGCCTTACACCTTTCTGATTACCAGATTCTCTCTCATGTCCTTCAGCTCGTATGACTGCTGTCTGGTTTCTGTATAGATTGTAGATCGCCTTCCTATCCCTGTACTTTATACCAATCATTTAAAAAATGCCAAACATTTTAGTCCAATCAATGTTATCAAAAGCCTTTTCTAAGTCTACAAATGCCATGAACGTTCTCTTATCTTTCCTTATTCTACCTTCCAAAAACAGCCTGAGACTTAGTACAGCTTCCCTTGCTCCTACATTTCTCCTAAAACCAAACTGGTCTTCACCCAATTCCGTCTCTATCTGGCTTTCCATCCTCTTGTAAGTTATTCTAGACAGGATCTATGAAGCATGAGTAATTAAGCTGATTGTACGGTAATTTTCACATCTGTCTGCTCCCACTTTCTTCGGTATAGGGATGATAACATTCTTCTTGAAATCAGAGGGTACCTCACCTGTCTCATAAATGCTACACACCAAGTGATATAACCTGAACAGACCTTCATCTCCTATGGAGCTTAGCAACTCAATCGGTATATCATCTATGCCTGGTCCTTTGTTCCTGCTTAAAATAAGTCTTCCAATGCTCTGTCAAATTCTGATCTCAATATTAAATCTCTTTTTGCATCCTCATCAATTTCCTCTTCCCTTTCCATTACATGATTCTCAATCTCCTTTCCCTTATAAACTTACGAACACTAAGTAATCTTTCCATCTCTCAACCTTTTCTTCCCTATCTGTTGGAGGCTTTCTATTTGTGTCCTTAATATTACAGCACTTAGTCTTATTTTCCCCAAAAGTATTCTTAATCCTTCGATAAACCTTGTCTACTTTTCCTAATTTCAGGCTTTCCATCCTCTTGTAAGTTATTCTAGACAGGATCTATGAAGCATGAGTAATTAAGCTGATTGTACGGTAATTTTCACATCTGTCTGCTCCCACTTTCTTCTTGAAATGCCTGCACATTTCTCTTTCAACCATTCTTCTTTCGCTTCCTTGCACTTCTTGTTAACGTCATTTCTCAGACGTCTGTATTCTGCTTTCTCCTTTTCATCTCTTACATTCTTGTGTTTCCGCCTTTCGTCCATCAATTCTAGTATATATGAGTGTTCCACGGTTTTCTACCTATTCTTTCTTTCCTACCAATGTTTTCTTCTGCGGATTTTGTTATTTCATTCTTCAAAAGTGCCCATTCATCTGCAATTGAAGTTTGTTTAGGGGTTTTCATTGGTCCTTCCTTTATACTCTCTTTGAATCCGTCGTTTACATCCTCTCTTTCAGTCTGTATATTGCCCACCTTTATGGCTTTTGACTTTTCTTCAGTTTCTTCAACTTTAATCTGCATTTCGTAACAACCAGATTGTGGTCAGAGTTTATGTAAGCACCGGGATATGTTTAACAATCCAAAATCTGGTTTCGAAACCTCAGCTTGACCATAATGAAGTCTATTTGGTAACGCCCTGTATCTCCTGGTCTCATCCATAAGTTTATTTTTCTATTGTGGTTATTGGATAAGGTGTTATCTATGACCGGCTCATGCTCGATGCAGAATTCCATCAGCCTGCTTCCTCGATCATTCCTTTCACCTAATCCGAAATCTCCTACTATCTTCCCTTTTCTTCCTTTTCCTACCACAGCATTCCAATCTCGCATTACTAAATATTTTCATCACCCTTGATATACCTCAGAATTTCATCTATTTCTTCGTAGACCGTTTCAACATCTTCATCATCAGTTTGACTGGTAGGCATATAGACTTGTACCACTGTGGTGCACGTAGGTTTGCTACAATAATCCGCTCACTATATTGCTCATAATATTCCACCCGTTGTCCAAGTTTCCTACTCAATATGAGACCAACCCCTGCTTGGCCATTGTTTGATTTAGTGCTAATGACCCTATAGTCTCCTGACCATAAGTCCTGTTCTTCCTGCCAGCGCATTTCACTAATCCCAACCAAATCCAACCTCAACCTATCCATTTCCCTTTCTAAGTTTTCTATCCTTCCACTTCCCAGCAGACTTCTAACATTCCACGCTCCGATCCATAGAATGTCAGATTTCCTCTTTGTCACTTGTGTGATGTTAACCCCCTCTCGAGTAGTCCCCACCCGGAGATCTGAACGGGGGACTAGTTTACCTCCGGATTGGAATTTTACAAGGGAGGAAACCATCATCACATGTAATTATGCATAGAGAGGTTCCGGCAGATGTCATGACTGTTCTACGTGGGACTCCACTGGTTGGCATTCTTTACGCATCGAATTTGAATAATGAAAATTTGATAATACGATACATTTTTATTTTAAAGCGATTGTAACAGCCTATTGTGTGTCATTTGAACTATTGATAAAACGATCTCACATAGTACCTGTGCTCTATCTGTTAGTGCTAGTTCAGGATATTAATTAATAATTTTATTGAACCCAAATAGCAATCGAAAGTAAAGAATGAACATGTACACTGAAGTTGCGCCCTGGCGATTTGAATTGCATAGCTTTGATTGATTTTTCCTTTACTACAGAGCTCTAAGTGGTAGCGTTCACATGCTTATCCATCTAGTCGGCATACACGCCTCACTATAGGGTCATCGAAAGATTTGTTAATGCAATTAATGTGATGAAAACCATGGACAGCCAGACGTGTAAACACATGCCTCAACTCAAAGTGGGATATTGCCCACGTCCGGTCGATTATGTCTACAGTTCCATATGTCTTCTCTTTCTTTCTTCAATGATGGTACCCTAGTAGTTTTCCCGAGGTTCTCTTGTTTTGTAGAGGTAAATAGTTTCTAAGGTCTTCAAACAAGAAATGATTCTATTATACTCTTTGATAAATACAATACTCATACATTTAGGAGAAAGTAGGCTATATGTTCTTTACTGAACTTCATGTTTTATTCCTGGAATATTTCAATGCAAGTGTTCGAGGAACATATTTGTGAATCAAGTCAATTCATTGCAGGACGATACGGACCATCAATCCGACATTAAAATTGAGGAAACTTCTATTCCGGAGATCGTTCCTTGCCGGAAAACAGAAACACCATCTTCAGATCCAAATGAGGTAAGTTACTCCATGCCCCTTTAGAAGACATCTCCTTATCACGTTATAGCATGGGATTAAGAGTTGTGTTATCATAACTGTGTTGATGACAAACAGAAGCATTTGGTTGTTAGGTTGTGTTTTGTACAGCAAGCAGAATCCTTGTTGATGGAGAGATGGCGAATTAAATTATCAGTCCCATACGATACTTCCGCCCGCGACTGCTGGCTTTTAGCGATGTTCTGAGCTCTGAGCTCATTGTCATTGGGAAATAGTATATTGCGTGAACCTAACAGATGTTTGGCCTAATCACCTTGTGTTAGTTGCCCACTGTGAACTTGTAGTCTAGATGATACAAATTATTTAGGATATCTTATATTCTGGTCAGAAATCTTCCCATGAATGCTACAGAGAAGAGGTGGGCTTGACGCCCCTCATGAGTGGTCATCTGTTCTATTTCACTTGCACTCCGGCCAATTTCTGGAATGGTTCTAAATTATGACAGTGAGAAACTCCCTCCCAATCTTAAGCTTTGCCGAAACAGTTAGTAAGTTGAATGAAAGCAAGAAGATAATAAATACATAGTTGAATATAAGACCTGGAAGTAAAAAAATGTTCTTGAACCATCCGGAGAGAGTAATCGCTAATACCTAACTCCTCTTACATTTAATTGTAAGTAAGTTACTAAGAAATCTTTCCTTCTTACCATATTTCTTATTTGTTTTAGTTTTTAAGTTATGTTTTCTTTAACCCTCAGTATTCCCATTTGTAAGGTGTCAGGGAGTAAGTGAAATGTGTGTGTATGTGGTGGGGATTTTTTGCAGCCGAATGACGTTTTGTCCAGCCCAGATGAGATGTTAATAAGCTTTTAAATATAGTAATGAGGTACCGTCCCATCATAAGCTTAAATGTAAAAATCTTGAACCATGAAAATTCAGTTAATTGAAAGTGGGGATCATAACCACTCGTTCTCCGAGACGGATCACATGATCTGGCGCTTTTAAGTTGTGTAATGTGCTGAGCCCCTAATCTGTTCTATACAGGAACTATAAAGATTGGATTCAGTCCCGGTATGCAGCAAAGAATCTAGTTTTCAATTCGTAGCTACTGCAATCTCTTCATTGGCCTGTATCTCTACTACAAACTGTGAGTTCCCTTACAGTAGCAGAACTATTATTAATAGCAGCGGTATTGATGTTACATACTCTACAATAGACTCCCTCTAGAGGGATTTAATCGACATACCATGACTGCTTTCGAAACATCTGTATAATAAATTGTTGTGATTTGTTAAATCAAGTTTGTATAATGTTTTAAAAGTTGATTGATTTATGTCCGTATTCTCAAAACGTATGCTGGTGCAAATGTTAGCAGTCTAGTTTCTTGTAACTGAATGACAGTCGGAAGTCATTCAGCGAATATATCTCCACTTCAGTGGACCAGTGCAGTAAAAGTACATGGTGTGTTATTTATGTAAAGGTATGAGCATAGAAATACATGATTACATCTTATCTCTAGGGTGTGGAAAAAGATATCCTGGAACGAGGAAGTGTCGAAAGGGGAAGTCACTCAAATGAGTAAGTGTTCAACACACATAATATGCGATTCATCGCTTTAAATGAGCATAACTGTAAGTTTTGGATTTGAATATGATTTATTTGCAATGACAGATGTGTCTCTCATTTTATGTGTCTCATGAAGTAGATTTTGATATTAACTTTCTATTTAGCAGCCCACAAATTATTAATTCTCGTTCAGTGTGCTCACTGTCGGAGTATATTTAAGAAACGTGTGCCAGTCTGTTGATGGGAGCTATTTCTGTCTTGTGTAAATTTATCTGGAGGATATACACATGACGCAGTGATAATAATGTGAATAAGTTTAAGTGAGGAACATCCGTTGCTTCAAACTTCCCTACTGTGTCCTGAGCCCCAGATGATTCTTCTGTAACCCGAATCGAAAAGCGTAAACAGATTCCTCCTTACTCGAAGTTACTACTAGGAAAGTACATTACAACTAATACAACTAGTGATAAAACCAAGGAGAAATGTAGATATTTGCCGTGTAGATATTTGAACATAATACAGAAAGTTGATGCTGGGCTTTTGTTGGATAACACTTCATAGCTTATGAGAATATGGAATGATATCCCAGGATATAGTAAGCACCTTGAAATTTCCCAGTGGTGGTTACTGGATATCTTTTTTAGGTACACATTCGGTAGGAATGTAGACATAGGGTAGGCAGGACTTTAAGAGAACTACACATTGGGTAGACAAGTCTTGTAATTGCGTACATATTTGGTAGGCAGGTTTTCTAGAGTAGTTGACACGACTTATGGAGAAGTACTCAGTCTAGATGTTCAACTATTTAACATTCATCAGTAGAGCGGATACGAAACCCAGAGGCCAGGGGCTAATGCAGGAATTACTCGCCTCTCTTTCTTTGCTAATTTAGCCTCCGTTGCTACCCCTGTTTCTCGTTTATATATTTTTTTCACTGTGCAAGTAGTGACAGAGTTGCTGCGTCAACCTTGTTGGTTCTCGCCTACTTAAATTTGCCCGAAATAAATGTGCTATTTCGCTCTGCTTGCCATTCACGTCAGGTTTTAGGTTCCTCCGTCTGGTTTCTTGCGCTGCAAGTGGCAAAAACACAATCTTGACCACTGTGGTTTTTCGGAGGCAAGGTTGACTGAACAGCAGCCCATTTCAAAACTGCTCGTAATCTCAGCCCGCTGAGGAGCAAGTTGCATGTTTGAGTTTGCAGTGCTGAGGTGTGTGAACTGCAAAGCCGATATTAAACCTCCTCTAAACCCTGTTGGCTCAGTGTACTTATAATATGCATATAAATCACAGATATTGCCTGACCAATGTCAGTAGTCTGTCTGGTGTGCTGAGGTGTGTGAACTGCAAAGCCGATATTAACCCTGTTGGCTCAGTGTACTTATAATATGCATATAAATCACAGATATTGCCTGACCAATGTCTGTAGTCTGTCTGGTGTGCTGAGGTGTGTGAACTGCAAAGCCGATATTAACCCTGTTGGCTCAGTGTACTTATAATATGCATATAAATCACAGATATTGCCTGACCAATGTCTGTAGTCTGTCTGGTGTGCTGAGGTGTGTGAACTGCAAAGCCGATATTAACCCTGTTGGCTCAGTGTACTTATAATATGCATATAAATCACAGATATTGCCTGACCAATGTCAGTAGTCTGTCTGGTGTGCTGAGGTGTGTGAACTGCAAAGCCGATATTAACCCTGTTGGCTCAGTGTACTTATAATATGCATATAAATCACAGATATTGCCTGACCAATGTCTGTAGTCTGTCTGGTGTGCTGAGGTGTGTGAACTGCAAAGCCGATATTAACCCTGTTGGCTCAGTGTACTTATAATATGCATATAAATCACAGATATTGCCTGACCAATGTCTGTAGTCTGTCTGAATTAAAGGCTGAGAATCCAAGGAAATAACAACTCTTTTAGTTCTTTTTGGAGAAAGAATTTAAAAACATCTGCAATAATTTATTTTTTGATGATTTTTAAATTTAGGCATAGTACAGGCTCTTTAGGGAGCCTCCGTGGCTTAGGCGGCAGCACGCCGGCCCCTCACTGCTGGGTCCGTGGTTCAATTCCCGGTCACTCCATGTGAGATCTGTGCTGGACACCACGGAGGCAGACAGGTTTTTCTCCGGGTACTCCGGTTTTCCCTGTGAAAAATATCATTCCAGCAACACTCTCCACTATCATTTCATTTCATCTGTCATATTCATTTAATCATTGCCCCAGAGGAGTGCGTCAGGCCTCGGCAGCCGGCACAGTTCATATCCTCGCCGCTAGATGGGGGCTTAATTTGTTCCATTCCTGACCCGGTCGGAGACTGGAAGCAGGCTGTGGATTTTAATTTTCACAGACTATTTAGGTAGTCGGATAACTTTGTCGTTCATTTTATCAAGAATGTAATTTTCTAATCCGTTTCCGTTGTAACTATTATTGTAAGTATTACAATGCATTTCTCTCACAAGTTCTTAGTGATAGGGTCTACAACAGACACAAGATCCTGAGTCTTGATAGCACCATGAATTGGCCAACGGAGTGGGAATATTGCAGTTTAGACAAATATTAATACATTCTTTAATTAGCACACTGTCAAATCTGTTTGAAAGAGTTGCCACTTCCCTAATAATTACCTAAATCGTCAGTCTGAAAGGTTTCTTGATATGACCGACCCTTGCGCCAAGGGATGAGCAAAGTATGTTTGGACTTGCTGTATAGGAGCTTGCTTGTTTGCTTAACATGTGGAACTTTTGTAGATACATAATTGATAAATCTAGTGCTTTTGAATTATATTTCTTTGCCCGGCGAAATATACCACCGCCTTCCGGCAGCTTAGAGAGATATTTTATATCCTTTATTTTACGTGGATGGTCAAAAGTAAGAGAAGAGGTCTGCGAGAGGATGTGGTAATGATGGACAAAAACGGAAATGAGGTACACAACAAAGAGGCACTCAAGAGAGTGTGGAAAGAGTACTTTGAGGATTTGCTGAATCCAAATGGTCATAGGGAGGAAGACAATGTATTGGAAGATGGAGAAGACAACACAGGAATGGAAAAGGACCTGACTTGGAGAGAACTGGAAATGGCTATAGACAAGATGAAAGGAGGAAGGGCACCAGGTGTGGATGAAGTGAGTGTTGAAATGGTGAAGGCAGCAGGGGAGGTTGGGAAACAGTGGCTGTACCGTGTGATGAGGGTGATATGGAAGGAGAAAAAGACCCCAGAAGCTTGGAAGAAAGGATTAATTGTCCCAATATTTAAGAAAGGAAGCAGAAAGGAGTGCAGAAATTACAGGGGAGTTACACTCATACCTCACTGTGCCAAGATATATGAAAATATATTAGAAAGTAGAATACGAGCCAAAGTGGAGAGAAAATTGAGAGAGGAGCAGTATGGATTCAGACCTGGGAGATCAACAGTGGATCTCATATTTTCAGTGAGACAGCTCCAGGAACACCACTACGAATTTGGAGAGGATCTGTTGATGGCCTTCCTGGACATCGAAAAGGCCTATGATAGTGTGTGTAGTGAGAAGGTTTGGAAAGCAATGGAAAACATGGGAGTGGAAAAAGAGACTGTAGGCAGAGTGAAGGAGATGTATTGTGGAAGTGTGAGTTGTGTGAAAGTTGGAGGGGAAAGAACAGACTGGTTCAGACAAATGAGTGGCCTGAAACAGGGTAGTGCGCTGTCACCCCTTCTCTTTATTGTGGTCATGGACGAGGTAATGACACGGGTAGCAGGAAGATAGGAGAAGATAAGATGAAAGCAATGGTGTTTGCAGATGATCTCATGGTCTGGGGAAACAAGGAGGAGGAAATTCAGGAGCAACTGAAGGCTTGGGAAGAAACAGTGGGAGAGTACGGATGGAAGTTCAACATCAGTAAATGTGAGATCCTGTTAACGACCAGGAAAAAGGACAGACCAATGAGTGGGATAACACTTGGAGGTGGACAGCTGAAGAAGGTGGAAAGTCTCAAGTACTTGGGAAGTATAGTGGAGGAAAATGGGAGAAATGACAAAGAGATTACGGAACGTGGCAGACAGGCAGAAGCATTTCTGAGAAGCATTAGGAGCTTAGTGTGGAATAAAGATGTCCCACAAAAAAGCAAGGAAGTGTTATACAGAAGCTACTATATCCCGATACTGACCTATGCTTCAGGAACGTGGACAATGAAGAAAAGAGACATAAGCAGAATACAGGCAGGTGAAATGAAGTTCCTGCGAAGTAGGATCGGATTAACAAGAAGAGACAGGGTGAGGAATGAAAAGGTCAGGGAAATGGTGAAAGAGGAGCCCTTGCAAGGTAGGATTGAGACATCAAGACTGAGGTGGTATGGACACTTAAAGAGAATGGATGAGAAGAAGATTCCCAAGAGGATACATGAGATGCAGATGCAGAAGAAACGTCCAAGGGGAAGACCAAGAGATAGATGGCTGAAAGGAGTGGAGGAATGTGTCAAGAAGAGAGGCGAGCACTGGACCAGAGTGACAGCGGAGAGGTGGTGGGAAGAAAGGACTAAGTGGCGAGGCTTATGTTCCAAACAGACCCAGCCTGGGGCTGGAAACTGTACAAGATGATGATGATGATTTTACGTGGAGATGATTTGTATTCTTTATATCATGACTGATAAACCATCACTTAGGTGTTTTACTGTTTTGTTTGATAAATGTGGGTACTCCTTCCCGCTAGAGTAAAATAGAACCCAGCATGAAAATTCGTGTGGGGTATTCTATCAGTGTAAAACGTGCATCTGTATATTTTCTGAGGCATTCACCGGGCAGCGTCATGGAATGCTTGCGACACAGTTCCGCCAAAGGAGAAAAGAAATAGCGAGCCTACTATACATTAGTTGGTGTGGACGGTTCTGGGCGAAAATGGACCTGCTGGATATCGGGTTGGCTTTTCAGAGCCGGCTTATCTCATACATTATTCAGTATGAAACGACTGAAGACTTGAAAGTTTACCTCTGGGAAGCAAAAGAAGAGTAGTTCAGGCCTGTTTATTGACTGACATCAGGAATTTAAGAAGACTGAGGCCGTGTTTCACGAAAACAATCTTGATGATTATTTTATAAACGATATCGCAAGTTGGTATTAGACGCGGAAGCACGGATGTTAAAAGGAATTGGTTGGGCCTTGTTATCCGTTAGTTGTTTGAGGGTAAAGAAGTTAAGTATAACACTTTGCACCGATGAACAGACATACCATCTGATAATCATTTAGACAATAAACCGTTTCTCTTCAAGAGGTGTTGCGGATAAAAGATGAGGTTTGGTCCTTAAAAGTTTTCTTCTAAAAATTGCAGTGAATGTTCCTCATTCTGCAAGTCCAAGTGCCTCATAAGAGGCTTCGTTTATTGAGTCATTCTGTTGTGGTCGTCTATAGCGCTGCAATTCGGCAGGCATAAAAGCACGTTCATCACATTGGCACATAATGCGTGGTCCATATTTTGTTTCTACTATTCGGAATCATTTTTGGAGTTCTCAGATTTCTATCTCGTAGATGGTAAATTTTTAGGCGGTATGCAAAATTCCAAAACGCTCTTATTGTCAAAACGTGATTGTTTTTCTTTTTCCTAGAAGCCCATTATACCGTAGCTCGTATCTTTTACAATCCCAAGTCACTTGCCTTATGTTAAATTAGCGTGTTCTGCAAGAAATCAGCCGAGCGGTTGGCCAATCAAATTGCCACCTCAACGACGTTTCTGTAATCATCATCGACTTGCAGCAATTTGTGTGTTTGAATCGAGTGACAATGAGAAAGATACACCGATCGAGTCATAGAGGTTTAGCAATTTAAGCGTCAACTCATGACTGCGTAAAAACAAACCACGTAGTGATTCGAATGTTCGGCAACTGACGGGTTTATTAAGTTGGTGGTCTGGTCCTTGAATTTTGTTACTCATATTCATGTTTTAATACGCTCTCTTTAGCTTCACAAGTTGCATATCTTGATGACTGTAAAAATGTTTTGGGTGCTCTATATACTGTATGTCGAAATTAATTTACCCGTCATGTGGGTTGTGATTTTTCTCTACTGCCTTTAAAGCGGAATTTTGCACTTGTATTACTGAGGATAAACACATTTTCCAGGGGGTAGATGGTTTGGCGTCCCTTAAGTTCAAAGTGACACCGTAGTTAACATGCAACAATATAGGTTTTATTCACAAACCAAGTCTCTACGCGCTTACCAAGAAATCAAAAGACCAGAAGCTAAGCACGTTTTCCAAAAGGAACTGCAATTCACCATAACTCTTTTAGCCCGAAATGTAAACCATATTTATCGACAAACGAGACAGAAATTAATTGGGAGCATCACTTTCAAGGTGCCTCATGAATGACTGAGATGTGTCAAAAAGACACCATCTTTGAAAGTGTGGTTCTTATCAGTTAAACAACCCTCATTTCTTATGTAAAATGATAGCTTATGGAGCCGCACTGAGAATTGTGGTGCCTTTGAGAAGAGATGGTTCTGAGCGTAACTTGAAATAATGCTAAACCTGCCTTACCACATTTCTCGCAGTGTCTACAATAATATTCCAGGTAACATTGTGGCTGTCATGTTGAGTCCAAACTCTGCTGATTCTAACGAACTACGGGCTGAGTTTGCTGTTCACGTCGCTGTGCCTCTCTCCCTCGCATCGTCTGTACAATATATATTGACTGCACGAACACCACATCATGAAGAGTAATGCAAGTGCTGAATTTGCACTAGTTAACTATTCACTAGTTAGGTCTCTTGATCGTGGAGGTATTATTCCGATTCCCTTGATCATCTATCATAGCGAAATTAAATGCGTTTCAAACGCTCAGCAAGCTCCGTACTCCATTATTATACTATTATATATAATATTTGCAAATGGGGGTAATTCCTTGGTGGCATATTGTACAAATACAGAACATTACCAACAACAACATCAAACACAATTCACATCGTAGTATTTACACAACATTTCAATCTTCTCTTCAACACATCAATGTGTTAGGGGAAAGGCTCTAAGTCTGAAGCAGGTAATGAGTTCCAATTATCAATACTATTCCCCATAATTGGTCTGACTTGCCCAGGTAGGTAGTTTGCTTAGTTCTCCCCAGGCTGGCCGATCAGTGAAAATATGCCTTCGGCCTCTCCCTATTCTCATGAGACTACATTTACTCGTATTTATCTTCACTTTGTTGTCAACCGCCCATTTATGAACCAGGTTGAGATCAGTTTGTAACTGAGCGTTGTTTTGGGAGCTATGAGTTTTTCGTTATATCACAATCATCCGCAAACAATCGGCAGTCCCTTCGAATCCCATTCGGATGGTTGTTAATAGGTGCCAGAAATAACAGTGGCCCATTCACACTATCCTGAGGGACACCTGACGTTATCAAAATGTCCTCCAAGAATACATTACCTATTTCAACCTTTTGCTACCGACCAGTCAAGAACTATTGAATTCATAAAATTATGCTTTTATCAATCTTCCTTGCCACTAATTTACGGAGTAGTATGTCATGAGGGACGATATCAAATACCTTCGCAAAATCTATAATTTCGGCGTCAACTTGCACTCCTCTGTCTGACGAGTCATTGAAATATGTCCTGAAAGAGTTATAACATTTGGCTCTCGCATGAATACCCTTGTCTAAATCCTTATTGTCTCCCATTAAGCCATGATAACTTTCCTCACTGTTCCCTTAAGTTATCAGAGATAAGGTGCTCCATCAGTTCACATGATGGATATTAGGCTAATAGGCCTGGAGTTTCCCATTACCAATCTGTTCCCTCACTTGAATATTGGAACTATTGTGGCTTTTTACCAGTCTTCGGGGATTTGTGATTTATTAATTGATACTGTTTAGCCTTTTTGTGGGGTTGAAACTATGTGCCTAGGGGGTGCAGAATGTTGGGGTATATGCGGTTTGTTTTATAGGAGGTTTGTCGGTACGCGTGTTAAAGGATGGGTTGCTAGAGTTAAAGGTAACTCGGGGACAGCTTTCAGATGCTTAGGATGTCTGGTAATCGCAGGGATGGGGGCGCTCTAAGTTAGTTAAGAAAGAGTAGGCCGCTTGCCTGAATACGAGAGTGTCGCTACAGTATGCGGGAAATGCGTGATCGCCGAGCGGAACGAAACTGCTGAGTTGCGCTCTGCTGCAAGTCGGAAGACTAACTGCCTACCGATTGTTTACATGCAATTAAATAGCACTAGATTCAACAACGTCGGGATTGAGGGGGTATGAGGTTAGCGTGTAAATAAAGTGAGCTGTAGGACCACTGGTGTTTAGAACGTAGGGGTTTAATAACTACTTGTATGTGAAGTGCTAAGACTTCGCTAATCAACCTTCAGTACTTATGGCTTCCAAGTATCAAACAATACATTAATCTGCACCCCCAAATATCGCCCAATGACGGTATCTCCCAGTTTGAGCACATCTCCTCAAATATTGTCTGGAAATATCGATAAATGTCTACGTAGCCTTTTCATTCTTGCTAGAATCGACGCTTGGTTTATTCGGAAAGGTTGGCTATCAGTATCATAGTTAAGGTACAACACACAGCTATGAAAAGTATTTAACACACTACCATACCATATATTTAATTCATTAGCTATTGCCGGTTTCTCAGTAATTAATTCACCATCTCCGGACTTGATCATAGGCCATTGGAATTTTCTTTCCGCCTTCTAAAGTAACTATAAAATTCTTTCCATCCATCAACCTGTCCCCCAATTAAGTTTTCCATGTAATTATCTTGAGCAGCATTCTTTTTGAGACAAGCTCTTTCGACAATAATTTAAACTTTTGCATAATCTCGTAACTAACGTGTCGTTTGTTATAAGCTTTCCTTATTTTCCTTTTGTGTCCCCTGGTTTTCCTTGTGTAATATTCCGGATCCGGGTTTAGCTTCAGTAATTTAAATGACATGAATTTCTCAGTAACATGATCTAAGATATTTAGAAAATGTTCCCAATATATATTTATGACATCCCTCCGACGCCCATCTTACAAATGACTCTTTCATGTAATCCTGAAATTTGCTCTGATCTGCTCTGCTGTACTGAAATATTTGAACTGCTTCGCCGGAATCAAGCATTAATGTGTCACTGTGACTAATATTTAGTTCAACACTGGAGTGGTCACTATTTCCAGGAACAATCTTACAACTAATATACAGCGCCACAAGTCATACTAAATAAACATCTAAAGTATTATCCCCTCTCGTGAGGAAATCAACTATCTGGGAGAAACCCCTTTCCCTATAACTAGCTACCGCTAGTTGAATCACTGGACCAGTTCACGTTCGGAAGATTTAAATCCCCGGCAATTATTCATTTCTATAGCTTTACCCGTACAGGTATGTCATCAAGAGTATCCAGTAGCAAAAACTTGTCCATCGGAGCTCGATACGCCCCTATCACCTGAAGAGAGTTTAACTTTGCTTTCTACACATAACAGCTCATGATCCCTATTGGCCCAATTTAAGCAACTTTCGATGTCCCTACGATCACAAATAAATAAACCACCACCTCTCTTACCCCGGTCTCTTCTGTATATTATGTAAGTACCCTGAATTATGTCAATACTATTTACATCTTCATATAACCATGATTCAGTAGCTGTGACAACGTCCGGTGAATATGTCTCTACTAGATTTCAAAATTCTATTATTTTATTCCCTATACTCTAACAATTAATCTGCAGCAATCTTAGAGTCTTACCTCCATTTCGAAATTTTTCTAATCGCTTCTCCCAATCGTGACGGCTACCTCCCTCCGGTCCAACTCCTCGCGAATGGCGGCAGGATTCGAAGACTCTCTCGTACAGATTCCACAGGTTGCAGGCGCCTCGTCGATTCAATTGGAGCACATCTCGAGCGAAGTCATGGTCCCCGATCCAGCTGTAATCGTCCACATAAACAAGTTCTAATTGTGCGCACACCCAGTCCATACGATCATTAACGGACTTAGCTCGCCATAGTGGGACATCTCCTCGCCGCACAATGCCACTCAACCCAATTTTCGCATTCCCAAACTTATTTCTGGCTTTAGCACTTAACTCGTGTAGCTGGCGCATAATAAAATCATATGTAGCCTTCTTCTATAAGTCGTTCGTCCCGACATGGAGAAGCAATACTTTAACTGTGTCACAATCTTCTATTGGCACTTCTTCAACTTGATGGAGCTGGTCAATTTTTATTCCCGGATATCACATCACTTTCTTGCCCTTTTTCCTCGATATATCTCCGCTCCACTTAATCATCGAATCACCCATTATGAGTACGTCATTGTTAACTGTTTGCTCCGGCTCGCTCTCTGCCACACTGAGACCAGTAGAGAGTAGCTTAGTCACATCCTTCACCGTTTCTTCTGATTCATGAAGCGTTGTTATAAGGTCCTGTATTATTTGATCCCTTGGTTTGAAATGCATTCTCAAGCAGTCCGGTGTATCACATACTTTACAGAACCAATTCCCAACATCACAATTCTCCTTCTGGAACATAATACAGCCCAAGTGAAACCATGTCATTATCCAAGGGTGGAGAATGATTGCAGAAACACTGAAGTCCCCGGCTAGGCAAACCTCAGTCTAACGTTGACAAGTTGCTCTTTTCGGACATTCTTAAAGAAGGAAATGATGTTGTACTATGGATTTATCTACTGGGATAGATATGCCATACTCACTACCGATGGAGAGTGAGATTTTTAGAATGTCGGGCAGCAACGGGATAAGATGGGGAAAGTGGGCGACTATTATCCATGATTTTACTTTATCAACATGTGGTATAAATCTCCACATTCCGTTCCTCATCTGACTAGCTGCTAGAAATATGAGACGTATATTGCATAAAAAGGACGAGCAAAACAAAACGTGCCCGCAAATTAATTAACTAAAAAAACTACAATAGTCGAAATAAAACAACTCCTAATCATGTCTGACACTTTGACTGAAATAAAATTAATTAAACTGAAATTAATAAAAAAAATAAGGTCTATAATATTGTAATTATAAAATTACAAGTTTTAAAAGCAACTTTTCATTTCTAGGAGTTTCAAAGAAAAAAGAAATATAATTAAAATTCACTCTCGTCATAAAATAAAAATATCTATACAATTTTTGAACACCCTGTTTGTTCACTAAATTTAAAATATTAAATAGATGTAAATTTATACATTGACTCTATCAGTCCTACTTTCAATGTAACTAATTCTAAACATCATCATGATCTGCCAGTCAAGTATTAGGCCATGTGGCCTGTTACGGTCTCATTCCATCTTTTAGCTGGACGTCCAATAGATCAATCCCCCTTTGGTTGGTATCGTACAATCTGCTTTGGGACTCATTCCCTAGGCATTCTGTTAACGTGCTCTCTCCAGTTCTTCCTATAGGTTCCTATGGAGTTTAATACAGGTTCTGTCTTTAGTTATTTTCATCACGTTCTCATTCCTTATGTGGTCCCAACGTGTGTATCCTGCTGTGCGTCTCATAAACTTCATCTCAGCAGGAGTGATCCTAGTTTCATCTAGTTTTCGGATTGTACATGCTTCACTTCTAACCATAAACGAAAATAAAGATACCCTGTCTAGTATATTCAAATTTCTACTTAAATATTTTCACAAATATATTACTTACATCAGTTAACTCACATTCATCGAATGTCCTCTTTACTCCGTTGAGAAAACAATTCTCTCATATCACTGAGTTAATATCACTATCACTTCTTGCTATTCGTTTCATACTTGTTACGTCCTGGCTTAAATATCCAAGCGGTTAAGCTAAGCAATCGTAAAATGTCAAAATAGTTAATAATAATGATATGACAAATTCTTGTGAACGTTATCTAATTTCTTCACATCTCGAATGCACCAAGCTATCAATCTTAATCAAATAAGCAGCTGCTTTCACACTGAATATTAATGTAGCCTTCCTAATAATGATTTTACTTTATCAACATGTGGTATAAATCTCCACATTCCGTTCCTCATCACATTTACGATACACATCATCTCCACACTGCGAAAAAAAACTTTACAATGAACTAAGTTTCTTGAATAGTCAAAAATGGATAGTGCTTTAAATAGCATCCTATTCACAATACAACCTTAACTTTGAAAGCATACTCTGTCTTCCACACCTTAAAATAATGCACAAAACTAACCTTCTCGTTGTGTAGCAAACTTCACAAACTACACAAAAATATTGTGCATAAATATTGCACCATATCATACCAAAACGACTTCCTATGTTCCACAGCTCATTCCCTTAAAAATTTCGATAACTGTTGCAACTCCATGTAACTAAATAAATCCAGCTCCCAATTGATTACTGCGCTAAAATACATATTCGAAGTACGTCCAGAAATTAAGTTCCGTTTGGTAATAACATTAAATTGTGTACAGATACAGAAAAATTATTTATTGCACACAATTCTACATCCCTTAAATTACTTTTCCACATTGCCGAAATGTTGCAGGCATTTGTCGTAGCGTGGCACGAGTTTTTGTATACCTTCTTCATAGACGTGTGCCGCCTGTGTCTTCAACTAGTTGTACGTTCCGCTGCAGCGCAGTTCCGCATATGCGCGGTAGACGCTCTGTATCAAGGAGAAGAAACGTGCGCCATTTGGAGAGCGCTGTCAGCTACGTACGCGTTGTTGTGCATGTTTACTCGTACAATGTCGGTGTTGATTGAAAATCCCGCCGCTTGTGAAATCAGATCTGTGATTCGTTTTCTGAATACTAGGAAAGTAAAACCAATTGAAATTTATCGGCAAATTTGCGAAGTGTATGGACAAAATGTGATAGTGATTCAATGGTGAGAAGATGGGTCCGACAGTTCAATGAAGGACGTAGTGAAGTGCACGATGAAGAACGAAGTGGGCGTCCATCTTTGGTTACAGAAGAACTAGTTCACGCGATTGATGACAAGATCCAGGAAAACCGCAGGTTTACAATTAGTGCTCTCGCTATGGAATTTCCCCAAATCTCACGATCACTAATTCATGTAATTGTTACCGAAAAACTGAACTTCGTAAACTTTGCCGACGTTCGGTACCAAAGATTCTTACGGAGCAACACAAAACAAAACGGATGGGTAGTGCACTTCAGTTCTTGACCCGTTACAATGAAGGCGGCGAAGATTTTCTGACGCAGTCACAGGAGATGATTTATTTATCGTATGGCTTTTAGTGCCGGGAGTGTCCGAGGACATGTTCGGCTCGCCTGAGTCTTTAGCTGCTTCCAGCGGATACCCTAAAGGGTGAGCTACAAGTTCCGCTCAATTTCAAGTAGTTCCAACTTTCGCCACCAGATATCAATGATACCTAGTGGTGAACGTTGGAACTTGGATAGAGCGTTCTTACGAAATCTAACCTAACACAAGTTTAGTCAGTGAAAGGATCTTTGACATGCCATAAATCTATGACATGGGACCGCCGGCTTTACTTCCCCTCCGAAGGAAATCATACTGAAGGATTTTTAACGCTCTTAAAAATCCGACAGCTTCAGCCGGGTTTGAACCCGCTATCTTGGGCATAGCAGTTCAGCATGCTACCGACTACGCCACCGATGGAGATCATACTTGGGTTTCTTACGACACCCCTGAAAGGAAGCGGCAATCAATGGAATGGAGGCAAACTTCATCCCCAGCAAAGGTTAAGCCGAAACAAATCTTGACACCTCGGAAAATGATGTGCACAGTGTTCTGGGACTGAAAAGGCATCTTACTCATTGATTTCTTACCGCGTGGTCAAACAATCAACGCAGATGCATACTGCGAGACACTTTGGAAATTGCGCCGCGCAATACAGAATAAGCGCCGAGGGTTGCTGTCAAAAGGTGTTGTTTTTCTTCACGACGACGCACAAGCACACACTGCAAATGTGACGAAAAACTTCCAAAGGGATTTGGCTGGGACGTGTTTGACTACCCTCCGTACAGCCCGGACCTCGCTCCTAGCGACTTTCATCTGTTCACACATCTCAAGTCTTTCCTTGGCGATCAACACTTCAACAATGACGACGAGCTGAAAGAAGATGTTTCCAACTGGTTGAAGATCCAGGCGGCAAATTTCTATGAAGAAGGTATCCAAAAACTTGTGCCACGCTATGAAAAATGCCTGCAAAAGTTCGGCAGTTTTGTGGAAAAGTAGTTTAAGAGGTGTAGAATGTTGTGCAATAAATAATTTTTCTGTATCAGTACACAATTTAATTTTATTACCAAACGGAACTTAATTTCAGGACGTGCCTCGTATCATCTCCACAGTCTAGTCAATCACAGATTGTTAATAATAACAATGCATTATACAACAAATGATTTCATAAAAACATCGTCAGGGTTCAGCATTATCACCTTAAATGAATAGTCAAGCTTCTAGCTTTACATGTTCCTACAACTACTGGAATAATGAAAAAGGTCTTCGTCTACCTGAGCTGAAAACTGCTGGAATAGGCTCATTTTACCCGGGTTGATATATGACTCGTTCCTGCGGCTCCCGCTTTCATATCTCCATCTCTGCATTCGCCTGGCCATGGATGTTAAAGCATCTTGCCTTCTCCCTTCTCCATTCCTCGACTGTTTGGGCTGGAATCTGAAGCCCCGTACAGCTACTTTCAGCATCGCCTTCTCCCTTCTCCATTCCTCGACTGTTTGGGCTGGAATCTGAAGCCCTGTACAACTTCTTTCAGCATCGCCGTCTCCCTTCTCCATTCCTCGACTGTTTGGGCTGGAATCTGAAGCCCCGTACAGCTACTTTCAGCATCGCCGTCTCCCTTCTCCATTCCTCGACTGTTTGGGCTGGAATCTGAAGCCCTGTATAGCTACTTTCAGAATACGACTCGAAGTCTTGCTTCGTCCAGTTTATTCAGCGTAGATTCTACAAGATCTCTCGTACTATTCCAATTTTGAATGTAATTTGGAAGTGTTAAGTCACTCCTCTCATTCATGCGGTGTTCAATTATCCAGTTTACCAAATCATAGTAGTTTACTGACTCATCTCAACGTTCTCAAAATGTGTTGTATAATTATCCCTCTTAACTCGAATTTCTGAAGTTCCTGTTTTCAAAATGATGAATACATTTCGTAGAATTTTGTAAATTTTGTAAATGTTTATGGAATGTCGTATCGTTGATAATCGTAGCAGATTGTTGTATAGCTTGGTGAAGTGTAACAATGCTTCCCAATATTGTTGAAATTTAATTTCAATACGTATGTCCTCATAGTTAATGGTTTCTGGTGTTGGAGAATATTCTATACAGTCTTCTACTTGCACGAATACGTCGCTGAGTAACTTCAATTTCACAAAAGAAATGTTCAATTTTACAATAAAGTGTTGCGAAATACATAAATGAATTGTTCATATAATTTTCAATAAAGTCGATCTCTTTGAATACGTTACTTCTATAATGTTCAATTCACACTATAACGTTCCTCCGCTCTCGTAATGCTTGGCCGGAATAACACCCGGTATAGAAGTCAAATTCCATTTCTCGCGCACTGAAAATTGGCGAGTTCAATACATCTGTCTCTCCGGACATTTCAGAAAGGAATAATCTTCCCATATTACGGTGACGGCGTCCTATAGAAATTTGGCTCTCGACTTCCCGCTCAAATTCATGAAACGAATTTTCTGCCGAATTAGGACCTCTATTCTCAATTTTGAAAACATAGAATAATGTGTTATAATTTTCTCCATCGAAATTGGTATCTCTCTTGGATTCATCTGGTTAGAGTAATTACAATAGTAGTAGGATAAATATAGCGGTTCTGGAACGGGGGCTAATGGGCAAGATGCCGGCCGCGCGCAACCAGCCCTATGTTATTCTTATGGAGGTGACAGTCAGAGCTGGGCCAGGGGCTAATGGGCAAGATGGCCGCCACGCCCTGAGACCGTCAATGACGTCACAGGGAGAGGTCGGCCGTGTAGTTGCCAAATGGAATAATAATAATAGTAATAATTATTATTAGGTAATTATTGATTGATCATGTACAATCAAGACCAGCCTTATATTGTCCACCTCGTGGTGTAGCGGCTAGTAATCTTGAATGTCACTACGGAGGCCTGGGTTCGATTCCTGGCTCTGCCAAGGAATTTAATTTCTGGTCTCACAAGTGGAAAGGGGTACACTCAGTCTTGTGAGGCAAAAGTCAGAAAAGGCGGGTTTAATTCATACCTCTGCCATTCAGTCTAACCCAACTTCATTTAACCTCACCTAACCTAACCAAACCTCACCTAACCTAACCTAACCTAACTTCAAAGTGAGAGCAAATATGAGAGTAAATGTCAGAGCTCACATAATAAACTAAGTTATAACCTAACCTAACCTAACTTCAAAGTGGGAGCAAATGTGGGGAGCAAAAAGTGGGAACAAAAAAGTGGGGAGCAAATATGAGAACAAAAAAGTGAGAGCAAATGTGAGAGCAAAAAGTGGGAGCAAATGTGACAACACAAATAATAAACTTAGTTATAACCTAACCTAACTTCACCTAACCTAACCTAACAAACCTAACCCACAAAAACCTCATTTAAAGATTTTCGATTTTACATTTTAACATTTTACTGTTTAACATTTTAGATTTTTTTATTTAACATTTTTAGATTTTAGATTTTTATTTTTTATTTTACATTTTTACGTTTTATATTTTACTTTTTAATTTTTATATTTTCCATAAACAGTAAACTACAAGGTCACATACATAACTTCAGATCACCTAACCTCACCTAACCTAACCTTACTTCTCCTAACCAAACGTGTCCTCACCTAACCTAACCTTTTAAGCTAAGTCACATACACAGAGTTTTGTTGTTCATACATTTGTCAATTCCTCAATATTCACTTAGCATTATTTTTTATTTTATTTCAGTTTAAAGTTTTTGAGTTATTGTCCATATGGAAACATGGATATTTCAATTTGTTGTTTACACATTTGTCAATTTCACAATTTCCCATTTACAGTTTTTAAAATGTCAGTTTTTTCAATTTTTGTCAGTGTGAAAACATGGATTTTCCAATTTTGTTGTTTACATGTTTTTGATTTAGTCCATGTACAAAGTTCATTGTGCATTAGGAGTGGGCAGAGGTGGGTAGTAATTGAAATGTACAAGCAGTGTCCATACAATATTTACACATAATACATTGTTTTTGTTATAAATTGTAGAGTTGGGTCTATTTGTTTTCTATTTTTTTATCCATAAGTATGAATACCTTTTTTTGTTGCTTGATTGGTGCTGTTTTCTATATTTTGTGCTATTGTTTAGTATCCTAAATTGTTTTGTTTTTATGTATTTGCGATATACAGGTAGAGGATTTTGATATTTATAACTTAACTCTTTACGCATGGTCAATGATTGAGTAATGACCATAGGCATGTGTAGCTATACCATCAGCATCAGTTATTCTTTTATCATCACCAGGACACAAAGCAATTTTGTTTAGTCTTTTAGATGATATGTCGTGTTGTTTAGAAGCGATAATGATCATTGGTATTTTTTACATTGTTTTTCATGACACAATCCTTATAATCTTGAAAGCTTATACAATTATTGACAACACCTCTGCTAATACCTTTAATCTTTTTGATTTCTTTACCATTTATGTCTAAAGCGTACATTTTAGCTCAAAGTCCAACAAATGCTTTTATAATTTGTCCACAAGCCTCGTCTTTAAATTTCCCCTGCGTTTTCTCGTTTGATGTAGAGTAACATATGTGATTAGTAGGATAATCTGATGTGTCCAGGTGTTCTAGGAAATCCAACTTGTCTTGATATACATCTTGAGTGTTAACCAAATACATGAACGAGTCGGTATCCATATACATGAGTTTAAGATTGTGCATTCCATAATAGGGCAGCAGGACATCATAGTGGTGGGAATACATTAAAGTTTTTGAAATATCCAGTATACACATTCCAATATATATAGGCATATTGAATACAATGTTACGTTTAGCCACGTGGAAAGCAGCTAGGTTAGGACCATAAATTGTTCTGTCAATAAATGTCGGCTTTGCTTTTCTGCCTTTTTGCTGTCAGTCACAAGGCGTATGTCTATTCTTTTACGGATATTTTCCATTGTATTTCCAAAAATGGCATTGTTGTATAATTTGTACAGATTTTTCTCAAAATTATTTTTGGCTTGTTTTCGAATGTTGTTATTAAAATCAACGTATGCCTTTAACCAAGGTCTTTGCTTAAACTTTAACACATGATGAATTTTTATCAATTTTATTCCATGATCTAAAGCTTGTTTTAATGCCATGTAGTGAACAACATATCGCCTTCGATTTCCAAGATGAGGAATTAGTTTTTTCAGGGACGAATCCTTAGGTTGTGTACACTCTGGTAGGAAAGGTAAATCGTTGTGTAGATCATGAAGGTCAGATGGGTAATCAACATCAACGTCTAGAATGTATCCCACAGGATCCTCTTTCTTCAGTTTTTCTAGATCAACAGTATCTGGAGAAACCCACTGAAATCCACCATAAGGAAGTGAGTGACACATAGCCCACCCGTTTTGGTTGTTGGCATCATCGTAGGTAATAAACTGCGATGGTTTCTCAGAATCATAGGTTTCCATGTATTTATTGTTAGCTTCAGCATACCGATGAGAAACCTGGCATATGCCTCCACTTTTTCCAGACTCGATTAGAAGAATATGATCGTAATCCTGTAGCAATTCCAGTTCAATTCCTGTGTAAAGGAGCATTGCCACGAAACTTAAACCAGGCGAAGTAAAAAAGTGTGCAGCACCCACTCGGTGTGTTTCTAGTGTTTTGTTGCTAAACGTTTCAAAGCTGTCTGCAAGAAGGAGTCCATCTGAAGTTAGGTAGAGGTCACTATATTCCCCTAGAGTTTTAATGTTAAACTGATTCCAGACATTTTTGGCATGTTCATAATCTTCTTTATTAACATCTTCTTGACTTAATTTGTTAAAGAATACCTCTTTGGAGGTAAACAAGTTTCACTTAACTTTTCCCATGAATCAATGTAATCATAACAAAATACTCCTTTACGAGTCATGAGCGTTGCATTTTCTTTCCCAAAGTACTTGTCTGTTTCAGGGTATGATGTTAAGTTGGAAACTAAGTTTTCCAAACTACTCGGCATTAACTGAAACATGTCCACAAATCGAAGCTTAACATTTCCTACATATTTGGTAAAGGAAATGTACTTTTCTTTGGAGTTAGCGATAACATCCACTCTCTCAATAGTACATCCCAATTGCTTTACAATGAAATTTGCATCGTAGCCACTCATATTATGCAGAAATAATGGAACGGGGTTACGTGTTTTACACCTCAAATTACAGTTATTATGAGCACTTCCTCGGTATTCCCCTGTAATATGGCAATGGTCTCGAACTTTCCAGTCCTGTTGGGTAAAAGGTTTTTGACACAAATAACAGGTTTCAGAACATTGGAACTCTGCTTCTTGATCCTCAGTTAAAGCCTTTGGAATATTTAAGCTGTAAAGGCGATCGATTTCATTAGCTATTGAGATCACACTCTCCATAAACTTTTCTGCAGCGTCAGGTCCACGATAAATAACAGGTTGGCTTAGAAGGTTTATCTTTATGTGTTCCACAGATGGTGAGGGTTTAACGTATATGCCAAAGCTCACAGGAACATGACTCTGGTATGGTACTGTATAACTTGCTTCAGGATTGGGTAGACATGTTTGATATGGTAAGAGTATACTTTCGAAATCTGCATAGATAACGTAAGGTATTCTCAGCATTTTTTCCACATTTAAGAATTTGACAACGGGGTTTTTAATAGGCATTTCAACCCTAGCAATGTCATGCTGGACACACAAAGCTCTATGTTCTTTTAATTTGTCCATTCCTTGTTGCCCATAGTGATTATCAAAGTGAATAAAACACCGTTTACACGTATATATCTTATGTTCATTGAGGGTAATCTGATGTCTTATTAGTTTATCAAAATCTTTGATAAAGACGTAGTGGTTCTGTCCGGATGATGAACGTAGCAGAAGGAGGTCGCGATGGTCTTGTAGCTCTTGATCCACAACCTTTAGAGGGAACAATTTGTTGTCTTGGTCCAGTCCAAATACATTTATGAATATTATGTGGTTGGCTTTCTCAAATTTGGGAATGTCAGCTAGTGATGTAGGAAACGATGTTACTGAAAAATCATACTTGTTTTCCAGGTCCTTGTATTTACTAACGCGTTCAGCTTTCGTTTTAACCAGTTTTGCTAAAATGGCATACATAAAACACTTTTCATCTTTTAAGTTTTGAGGATTAATGCAGGCTTTTCTTGCTCATAGCTGCTGGTAATGGAATATATGAGCTACCAAGCAAGGGATTGTACTTATTTATTTTCAATCGTACTCCTTCCACTGCTAACAAAGCCCAAATACTGCCATTTAGCTCAGATTCCTCCATTTCAGTAGTTAACTTTGTAAATTGTGTTTCCAAGAAACTACTTAAGCCTGTTTCCAAAAATAGGGCTTGATTTCGTGTTTTAAAAGCCCAATCTGTAATTTCGTTGGTGGACGTATAAATAAATCTACATTCAGCCACAAGATTAACTTTCATTGACTTGTGCATTGCTAGTTCTTTGTGCATAGCTGGTATTATTTACTGTTTGGACTCTCTAAGGTATGAATTTAAATCCTTACACATATCACAACGTATGAAATAGGATTTAAGTCGACCTTCAAAAGATGTCTCATATTCAATAAGTCCATTTTTGTCAGGGATCAATGACAGTAGGTAATGTTTTGTCGGCTCCGCTTTTTGTCTTTTAGCTGCCAACACAACATTACAACATTCTTCATGACGACGTCCGTTGTACACATTGTTGAATGTACTACCACAGGTCTTGCACTCATGGAATTCACCACACGATACTTCATGTCGCTTCCTATGATAGTCTCGAAGAAACGTCTTTCCACACTCTTTACACATATAGCTAGGAAAAAGTTCTTCCATCATGAATGTTGATTTCTGCAACAGCTTCTTACTGCGTATCACTGGGCTAGAGGTAGGTCGGTGAGACGGTCTTTTACGATGTGAACACCGTGAGAGGTAATAGTCAACTGGTGATAATCTTGTTAAGGTTCCTCTAATATACCCTAGTCTAGACCAACAGCTCTTTACAGCGTATGACAAGGCTGTAGACTGGACAGTGAGACGGTCTTTCAAGATGTGAACACTTTAACAAGTGGTAGTAAACTGATTGTATTCTTGCTAAGGGTTCTCTAATATACCATAGTCAAGACCAACAGCTACTTACCGTGTAGTACAAGGCTGTACAATGGTTGTTTTGACAGTCTTTCACGATGTGGTCACTGTGAGTGGTAGTAGTCAACTGGTGATATTCTTGCTAAGGGTCCTCTAATATACCCCTAGTTAAGGGTAACAGCTGCTTACTGCATATAACAAGGCTAAAGATAGGTTGTTTCAACGGTCTTTCACAATGTAAATACTGTGACAGATAGTAGTCAACTGAAAATATTCTTATACCCTACTCAAGGTTATCAGGTACTTACTGCATATCAAAAGGCTGTACACTCATGTGTTAGGCACTCTTTCTTGCTAAGGACCCCAATATTCCCTACACAAGTCTAAACATGTTAGTTCTGAACACTTAGTAGTTAATTGCATATTCAATTTATTTACAAAGCTATAATAATAATATATAATATCGTATAGCCTCGGGTGCCTGGTGCAAGCTTTGTTAATTGACACCCAGAGGGTAGCTTGCATGTCGAATTTCGTCGTTCCTTTGAACGCTATGAAAGTCAAGGAGGTTAGATATCTAAACTCCTTGACACTACAGCGCTTTCAAGTAGAGAATGGAGGAACTTTGTGTTGGCGGAAAATCCCGAGATTAATTTTGCCATTGAACACGGCCTACTGAATTCAAATGGGTTCTTTAACATGCCAACAACGGATGACATGAGTGTCGTGATTTTGTCGCCTTCAAAAATCACTTACCACGACCATGGGCGAACCTGCAATCTTGGGGTTGGTAGTCCGACACTATAACCACTCACCCAACGTGGCAAGCATTTACAAAGATTATACAAGCACTTTTTCACGCGGTAGAACTTTGTTAAATAGCCACATACGACACGCAAAGTGTGTTTGCGCTATCTAGCGGTGACTATGTGAACTACCTGAACGACCAGCATGCTACCTAGCGCTCCGTATCAACACTCACTCTCTGAACGACCAGCATGCTATCTAGCGGTCGATATCAATACTCACTCAACTACCAGCATGCTACCTATCGGTCAATACGACAACTCACTCAACTACCAGCATGCATTCCAATAATGAACTTATTTGTTCGTACCACTAACAATACACACAGTGGGTTTGCTTTATCGATTAATACAAATATATCTTTGTTTAAATAATGTATCAAAAAGTTGAATGACGCAAATATATTGGCTTTTGTTGGCTTTTTGATGGCTATTTGTTGGCTTTGTCAGCTTTTTGCTGGCTTTTGTTGGCATTTGTCAGCTTTTTGTTGGCGTTTGATGGCTTTTTGTTGGCTTTTTATTAGCTCTCTCATATTTTCTCTTGCTTGTTTGTATATTTGGTCTTGGAAAGTATCTCAGCCCATTTTATGGCAGTATAATACTTACAGCCATGTTTGTAAGCAACAACAACAACACATTAAAATTCCAAAAATCCAAAGTACTCTAAGGTTTATGATTGACTCTCAACTCTTACTCTTACCTCTATCCCAACGCCTAGTCCGAAACATTATATTTAAAAAAAAATTCAAAATGTTGAATTGGAAAAGAAGGCTGTATGTTTAAACTAAAAATCCTAAAATGTCTTATCTTAACTCATACCCCTACCTCTATACCACTTTCAGTCAAAAATAGTGTATTTTTCAAATTTTTCCAAAAAATGTTGTGAAAGTAGGCTAGTTGTTTAAACTAAAAATCCTAAAAAGTCATAACATAACTCATACACCTACCTCTATACCACTCTCAGTCCAAAAAAGTGTATTATTCAAATTTTTCCTAAAAATATTGGGAAAGTAGGCTATATGTGTAAACTAAAAATCCTAAAAAGTCATATGTTAACTCATACACTTACCTCTATACCACTTTCAGTCCTAAAACAGTGTATTTTTCGAATTTTTCAAAAAAAAATTATTGGGAGAGTAGGCTACATGTTTCAACTAAAAATCCTAAAAAAGTCATATGTTAATTCCTACACCCAGCTCTACCCCCATTCTCAATCCAAAAATAGTGCATTTTTCAAATTTTTCCAAAAAATATTTGGAAAGTAGGGTATATTTCCAAAATTAGCAATACAAATTAGTTTGACATTAATTGTTGGTCCTTTCGCCCTCTACCCACAAACCAAGTTCCAAGTCCCTAGAACAAAATCCAACAAAAGCGCAATTGTAAAGTAGGCGGTTAAAAAAACATTCTAATAATTGTTCTATGGGCTTAAAAGAATGCTCTATGTCCTTTATTTTTTATAAAAAACTTTCTATTTTTGATTTTTTTAAAGAAAAAAATCAATTTTGAAATTCTTATATTTTGGAAACTAAAGAGTTTACCAAAAAAAAATTGTTTTACATAAATCAATGGCCTTGATCCCCTGTAGCCCAAAAATAAATTTCAAGTCTCTAAGACCAATACTGTGCAGTAGGGAGTAGTGGGAATCTAATCCAGTGACACAAACCGCTCGGCTACGCTGACCTTTTATGTATATTTCGCGAAACCATTGGCATGCGACATATCGTTGGACTCGGGCTGACGTGGTCTTTCCTATGGACCACTCGTTATATTTTTTTTGTTTTGTTTTGTTTTTGTTTTTGAAAGTAGGCGATAGGTTGAAATCCAAACATGGTAGAACGTTGTGCAATAGTTCAATAGGTCTCTATGCCCTTTACTTTTATAATAAAACTTTCTCTTAATGTTTTTTGAAAACAGTTCTATTTTGAAATTCCTATATTTTGGAAAGTAGGATGTTTACAAAAACAGTTTGTTTGACGTAAATGAAAGGTCCCTCTACCCTCAAATTAAATTTCATGTCTCTAGGAAAGAAATGAAAAAAGTTCTATTTTGAAAGTAGGATATATTTTTAGAACCAAACATTCTATAAAAGTGTTATATAGGCTTAAAAGAATGGTTTTTGTGTTCTATATTTTATAATAAAACTTTATATATTTTCATTTATTTTCAAAAACAAAGTCCTTTTTGAAATTGGCTATATTTTGGAAACTAACAATTTAAAAAAAAGTTTCTTTTACTTAAATTGATAGTACTTACCCCCAATACCCACAAACCAAGTTTTAAGTCTCTAAGACAAAAAAACAAAAATGATCAATTTTGAAAAAGTAAGTGATATTTTTAGAACCAAACTTTCTAAAAAGTGTTATATAGGCATGAAAGAATTGTTTTTGTGTCCTTTATTGTTATAATAAAACTTTATATTTTTTTTTCCAAAAAAGTTCAATTTTGAAATTGGCAATATTTTGAAAACCACAAGATTGACGAAAATGTGTGTAACATAAATGAATGTTCCTTAACCCCCTCTACCCCCCAACCAAGTTGTAGGTCTCTAGGACAAAAATCAAACATGATCAATTTTGAAAGTAGGCGATAGTTTGAAAACCAAACATCCTAAAAAGCGTTATATAGGCTTAGAAGAATGTTTTTTGTGTCCTTGATTTTTATAATAAAACTTTATATTTTTTAATTTTTTTCCTTAAAAGTCCAATTTTGAAAATGTACAAGTTTGACAAAAAAATGTGTTAAACATAAATTAATGGTCCTTACCCCCTCTACCTCCAGTACAAGTTTAAGGTCTCCAGGACAAAAACCAAAAAATATCAATTTTGAAAGTAGGTGATATTTTTAGAATCAAAGTTCCTAAAAAGTGTTTTGTAGGCTTAAAAGAATTGATTTTGTGTCCTATATTGTTATAATCAAACTTTTAATTTTTTTGATTTTTTTTTTTGATAAAAGACCACTTTTCAAATTCCTATAGTTTGTAAACTAAGAATTTTTCAAAAAAGTTTATTTGACATAAATGAATTGTCCTGAACCCCTCTACCTTCAAACCAATTTCAGGTCTCTAGGACTAAAACTGTACAGTAGTGAGGTGAGGGGACTTCTGCCCACTAACTTAATGAGCCACCCTCGTAGTGGCCCTGAACCTGATATCTCGCTAACCAATCATGGGATTTGAACATACAGGGTGTCCTAGCACTCATAGTAATGCCCCCTACTTTCCTATGGCCTCTCTATTTAATTAATAGGGGGCGTGGTGGCTCAGCGGTCTAGCTGTATGCCTCTCACCAAGGCGGTCCGGGTTCGATTCCCGGTCAATGCATGTGAGATTTTCGAAGTGAAATGCCATGTCCTGTGGTTCGGATTCCACGTAAAAAGGAGGTCCCGTGGCTCATAATCACAAGATTCACGGTCACGTAAAACTACAATCTTCCTTTTTTTATTTAATTAATAGACCAAAACTACAAGCGGATGACCTTTGAGTTTTGGTAAACCGAATTTTATGGGTTTGATTGAGTAATCTGCTTTTAAAATATACACTAAATCTCGCGGATGCATGTTCCTGATAGGAGATATTCCAACTTACTTCGCCCCTAGATGGTCAAGATTGAACAGGTTTAGAGAGGCATTCAAAGTCGGCATAAGCCACGAAAGGAACTTCAACCTTATGGTGTACATCTGTAAAACACAATTTGAAACTGCCATCGTGTAATTTTACACGAGCAATTTGTTGACAAGATAGTATAACTTATGTTCTTCCAGTTTCTCGGCAGCACATCGCCTGTGCTGGGCATCGAAATGAGAAATGCAGCGCATACATATAGCCGAGACATAATGGTGTTTCGTTAGTTCCCTTCGGACTAGGCCGATAAAGTGTTTATGTAAACCTAGTGCCCTAAGCCTTTATTGTTGGTAATATACAACAGATTGCTATGGTTTGCTAACACTTCATCAACAACCTTTTAAGGCATAACGTTGTGTTTATAATCTAAACAGGAAACGTTGACAGAAATATTCTTCTTCTTTCAACATGTTTAAAAGAATGAATATCAATGGGGAAATCCGAAAAGTCATATTTATCTTGCAAACCTTTGTAATTGCAAACACAATCAGCATCCCTTTCAATAAATTTTGACAGCATTGCACAGAAGAAACACAAGTCATCATTAGTTTTATTGTTATACATGCTTTCTTAGCGCTAACGTCCTTTGGGAGTTGTAGATATGTACTTCATCTCAGAGGGTTATACTTGTTTATTCTAACCTGCAAACCATCTACACACAACAGATAACACCCACTACCTTTCATTTCAGATTTATGTAATTCCAAGATTATTTACTTATACTGTTTGTTAACAAATTCATTTAGTTCCATTCCCTTAAAAACAGTCTCATTCTTCGTTTTAAAAGCTCGATCACGTACCTCCTCTTGCACGTTGATAAACAAACATTTGAGCATAAAATCATCTTTATTAAATTACGGAAAATGAGTTCTTATTTTATAGGCTTAATCACCCGCTCTTTTACTTCCTCTTCCGCATCTTCACACGTTCCACATCGAATAAAGTAAGATCTCATTCGGTCTGTAAACGCCGATTCATAGACCACAACTCCCTCGCCATCAGGAACTCTCGACAGAAGAGCATTCTTCGTAGGCTCGCACCTTCTACGCTTGTTAGGTTTTAGTGACCACAAGACTCCTCGTGGCGTTGTGCGTTGTATGAGTTGGATTTTTTTTCCTTGCATTTTTTACACTGATAAAAGTTTCCGCATGAATGCATGTGGCTTTTACTACGTGATTCTCTAGTGAAAGCACTACCACATTTTTCAAAGAGTGAGGTTGATCGTTAGCCATAATGCATAAAACTTTCTCTCTACAAGAAGCAATTACCTATCTCAGTAGCTTGCTGAACACTAGCAATACCAACATTAGGGCCACCATTTTATACCTGTCACAAACTGTAACACCTAGCCAAATCTAACAGTGAGTGCAATAAAGCGTGTTGTGTATAGAATCTAACTTTCAACTTTTATTTACCTCAACAGTCATAACTTAGACAAAATTACCATATAGCAGTGAGTGCAATAAAGTGTGTTCTGTATACATACTAATTTTCAACTTTTGGATATTTTGACATATATGCGTCTGTAAAAGATGTACAAGACCCAATAATAGAACCTATTGTATTAGCTTTGTTCGCTTGTAACAAAAAGTACAAGTTCCTGTTACAGAACACAGAGTAATGCCATTGCTCGCTTGTCCCCCAAAATTACTAGCCCCTATCATAGAACCTCAATTATTAGCATTGCTCGCTTGTAACAAAAAGTAAAGGCCCCTATGATAGAATATAGTTTATAAGCATTGCTCGGTTGCTGCAAAAACACAATTCCCTATAATAGAAATTAGTTTATTAGAATTGCTCGCTTGCCTTCAAAATTAGAAGTCCCAATAATAGAACAACGGAGGAATAGCATTGCTCACTTGTAACAAAAAGACAAGTCCGTATAATACAACACAGAAAGCACCAGTGCTCACACTAACAGAACGAGGATTCGAACCCGGGTTTTCTGTACCATGTTGCACAGCTGCAATCTGCCAAATAAAATACAACAAGTACAAGGCGCCATGATATAGATCATACAAATTGCCCACAAAACAAAATCACGGCGTGAGGATTGAGGATTTTAGCGACGGTTAACCTTCACCCGGTCGCTCCCGCGGTAGATTACCGTCCAATTGAAAGGAACGCGCGTAGAGCTCCTCTAATCGTTACAAAGTTCTCAAAAGGCAAATGTATTCTCAAGGTACGATATCTTTCGCTAGATGACAGAGGAGTTGCGGTTCTTAATGGCGACGTTTTGGCTTAGTTGTTCATCAAAGTGCTAAGGGCGCAGTCGAGCGGTAGACTACCGTCGCGCGCGACCGGAAGTGCATTTTGTTTTTGCCGACCTCCCCCCCCCCCCCAAAAAAAAAATGTGAGCATTTATCATAGTATTTCTTCATTTGTAACACATTTCATTCACTATTGTTAGCCCAGTTGCTCATTCTCCCCCCATGATCCTCACACAACACTACCTTTAAAACTGTCACATAGTGCTTCTTCATTTTTGCCACCACCGTTGTCGCTCGCTCTTATTGTGGATCTAAAAAATATGTTTCTATATTTACACCTCTGTATTGTGCCCGTTCAGCATGAAATATGCAAATCACAGTATGCCAGCAATGCTCAAATCGGGATTATCGGGGTTATGGTATGTTCTCCCACTCTGTGACATACACATTTTGGATTAAATAGAGGATACACTCCCAAAATAAATAAACAAAATCAACTACTATTCTAAAACATTTAATTACACAAATATATGGCGCTACAACAAATTAAACAAATAAAATACTGACCCTATAATTCTAACTTGTTCAGAGTGAACATGGAATACATAATAAAACGAAGGTTAAATCATATTAAATGGTTTCCTATAAACCAACAAACTTACATTTCTTTTCACTTCCATATAGTATCCTTTTATAATTCCATAAAATCAAGAGCTCCAAATGGCTCGATACTTTTTATATACTCTGTGTTATTCTCCCACAACACCTCAGTTCCTATTATATGAGTATCTTATAATCAAATAAATGTATATAATTCTTATTACAGTACTATTACTCCTTTACTTAAATTTTTGGGCTTTCACACATTCATGGGTTACCATCTCTCTCAAGTCAACAATTCACTACCGTGATTGGGAAAAATTTGCGTACTCCCGAGCTTCAGAAGACTACTTGAACACGTCAAAAATTAAGATCACTCCCGAAATCTAATTGTCTTCACTAAACTCGTGAATCACTACATTATATAACATTACATTAGGGATTTATCAATTTTTGTCTTAAAAGACCATTATCTCATAAGAAAGCAACGATCTGAACATGCAAGCGGTAATCTTCATCTAATGAAACCTCGGTTCGAAGACCGGGTCGTTAAAACAAACTCCAAACACTCTTGTATAATATAACTTCAAACAGACGGCTCTCTAGACCTACCAGAACACGTCAATAGTAAGGGTCTGGCCTCTGCCACTTAGCGTGATTTATTGCCGGGAGCAGGAATTTCAATGGTCTCATTCACACAAGACGAGCTACCCTCGGCTTAATACAGCTGCTTCTTAAATGCAGTCCTTTGAACAGGCAAGGCTTTCATTATACTCATTTTAACAACATATTGAGGTTCACAAGACCTATTCTCTTAAACTCGGCATTTATTAATTATGAAGTATCCTCATTGGCGGGTAAGAGTAATTCAATATAACAACAAATACTTAGGGGCTTCAACACTAAACGAATCTGGGTTCGATTCTTTCAACTGCCTCGGGAACCATATCCCATACTGGAGGACTTATAACATTAGCGACTTAGGGCGGCCTTTGCCTTGAACCTGCGCTCATAATACAATAAATATTTCGCACCCTTCTACAATATAACACACACATGGCCTCGTGATCACATCACTATTTAGAGGACTTACCATAGCTCAATTACCGCGACCAACTGCCCCTCATAATTAGTATTACCGAGTATTCAAACGCATTCCTAGCGTGACAAATTACTTCAAAGCGCTACAAGGCGCTCATACTTTAATGCCAAGTTGCCTTCAATGAACTGATAATTCAAAATCAACATTTGATCTACATCTCAATTTTATTTTAATCCTCTCCCGTGACAATAATCGCTTTATCTTAAGAACATGTGCTCACAACATGTATTACTTCTGTTAAAGGAGCTCACAAGCTCTTATTTTCATATAATTCATCATAATCTTTATTCATTTATATAATTGTTATTATTATTATTATTACGCTTGCTTTCCCATATTTAAATCATTTATCAACTACATTGATATTTTATTTCATACATTACCCCCAAGGGATTTATTTATTTCACATAAATATTTTACACTTTCTCATTTTCAATCGTTCAGATCGTGCTATTATTCTGTTATTTGTTATTCAAAAACATCCCTATTCTTTCGTTCTCAGGTGGATTGTACGCAAATCTTCCCAACACATAACATACTGAAATGGTTACTCACATGATATTTCGGTCACCGACCGAATTTTCCAGCGATGTTTCATTTTTGCCCACTCAAGGTGTCTAAGCCATCTTGATTAATCCCATCTCACACAATAACATTTCTTGATACACATACACATTATTTACCTTCAACACTGGTAACATATTGAATACAATTTTGTATTCTTTTATCATACACTAATAAATTCACTAAAAATTATTACACTTACACAAATTTTACTATATTTACATTACACTGCTTTTAATCACTGGGGCTTTTAGTTTTGCCTTACACACGTGATTTCTTTCTTCCCGTCTCCAAGGGTGACACTCTTAGACGTCGGCTCCCTATCTGGCAAGATGATGAAAGTCTCAATCAATCTACCCCTCCCTGGAACGGTAATTTCTTCAGATCCGGTTTTCTGACTGTCGGCTTCTATTTTTACTAGCTCGAGGTCGTTTCTTTCTAGACACTATTTAGTTTGTCTAGCTAAAGTCTGCCCTGTTTACGGCCTCTCGAATACTTTATCGGTGGCCTTCCTACTTCCCTAGCATTTACTGCTATTCCTTAGTTTTGTAACTTATTGCTCGTTACTGTTCGCTTGTCTCCTGTGGACAATGTCTGGTATTAAATTCCCACCTCTTATTATTCTGCGCGCTAGTTCCTATCTTTTCGGTACACTAGGCGTTACTTATTTCGTCCGACCCTGATCGGGTTCCTTAACTTTGCTAGAAATGTTTGTTTCACTATCATTGGTACTTCAAAACGTTACGATACTTTCCGTCGTTTAACTGGACTGTTATTTGAAGACCTATCGCCGGTTCTTTAAGTTCGCAGCCTACTTTGACTGTAATACTGAACTTTTCACTATAAAGACTGACGCTTGCTGAACTAAATCCTGTACTAGGATTTTCCTAAGTCTTCACACGGCGATACTATGATGATACTTCTCGGCTATTGCCCTACGGGTGCTTGTTGATGATTACAGCGTATCACGACTGCCTTCGATGTGATGTAGCGTCACGTCCCCTGGACGGAATAATACTGCATGATTAGCTTGGTTCCACCAGGACTTTTATACTTTTTGACTACAAAAAGATAAAATCCTCGTCTTTTTCATAACCAACTTTTGAAGCAATGGTTGCACACTTTTGAAACTTATATCTCTGGAAAGCTCGTTTTCTAAACGTACACTGACTTCTTTGCACATGAAAATCGATTGTCCAATTCCGAGATATTAAATAAAATTTGCTCTACAAATACGTGGGTGTTGTAGTTGATTTTTAATCCCTACCACCTCGGGTCTCGGGGAAATTTTAATGACGTAATGCCACGTTTGCACTTCTTTCCTAGGCAATAATTACAATCTTTTTCCCCACACAAAAATCTCTCTTTCAAAATGATTCACAATTATGTATTTCTTTTGTTACTTTTATGTTCGCAAATGGCTTAAATCTAATTATTCCTCTTCTTGCATAACAGCGCGGTTGCCATTTTACTGCTGCGTAAGACGAATTTCCGAAACCTCTTCTCGCTCACTCCGAACGGAAAGTTTTTCTCGTTCTAATTATAGCCATGATCGCTCCTTCTCCGTGCGTCACGGATGATATCATTTCCTGGGGCCACCAGGGCTCTTATTCTTGCACAACATTAGACCAGTCCTCTTGCATAAAATCTTTCCAAGTCATTCTCAAGACTGTATTTTTCCTCCCTTCTTTTACCAATAAATGATGGATTCGGCGCTTGAACCAACAGCACATGGGTTCAGTATGTCAATTACACGTTCGATCAACCTCAAAGCCAGTCATATTGCCATTGAAAGTGAAAAGAAACTCACAATTGAAAAATACGGGAGTACGGTAGATTACCATTCCGCGACCGCGTGTATTACATAAAGGGGCGTGACCGCAAGAAGGTTAATTACATCTACTATGGTAAAACTGAAGGGGAGCTATTCCTGGGGTAAACACCTTAAACTACTATGCAATATGGAAAATAAAATGCTAACTTGCCACCAAAATGTACAAAGCTCCAGCCCTCACACTAACAGTTCCAAGAATCGACCAAGTTCCACAGTAGCCAACCTGTTAAATAAATAGTAACAACTTAAAAGACCTAAAACTAAAAAGTAAAACTCCCTAGCATACAAAATATAGAAATAGCCCATAATACAACATTTCCACTCTAAAATTAGCACAGTAGCCACCCGCTAGAAGGAACTCTTTTGTACTACTCCTTCCTAATCCTTGGCATTCTATAAACTTTAATCATTAATGATCCACAGTTTCCTAGAAATAACTTAACATAATATTACAACTCAAATTCATTATACAAATGGACACTAATTTACATTCACTCACTTGCTAATACCAGCAGACTGGCAACTCACTAGTGGTGTATTTTATAAAGCAGTTGAGGGAGGAATGCGCTGCGCCCGTCTCACCAACCCCCTGTGGCTAACTGAACTGCTGACGATTTGGCTCATTCAGTAAGTGGTTATTACCGCTTATTACCTCTGCGGGGGATACATTCGAAAACATAACCCTATAAAAAAATAGATTACGCTGAAACCTAGCATCGGGACGTGAACACTTCCAGTCAAACACATCCCCACAAAACATGTATACCAGGTGAAGCCATCAACCATTCGAATCCACGTAGAAACAAAATCACTAGAACTAGGTAATCCTTTAATCCTCGACACAGAGATAAAAAGAATGACTAACAATGTTTTATTGTAAAGGCAACGTCATTGCTTTATGAAAATTATTAATGATGTACTCTTCTAGCATTAATAACGAACATAGGCCCGGTCTTTGGCACCGGAAATTAATTTAGAAATACTTTTTACATAGTATGAACTTGCTGGATTGAAATTCAGGTCGGAAATTTGTAATACTACTTCGGAGGAAGGGGATTAAGTCGTTGTGTTGAGAAAAGTGAACTTTTGAAAGAATAGATGCTAGCCAGAAAGTGGATCGCTCCGTACAAGCAAATCAATAATATGCACACAATCGGTGTAGCCCTAAATACTGCTATCCATTCTACCGTTATGTTTTCAACAGTGTAGTATAATTACCCTTAGAAGTCATGTGGCCTGTATATTCCAACTAGCCAGAATGGTCATTCTATAGTGAATTAAATGTGAATTAATTTGTGTTCCTTGAATGTGCGGACATATTGCTCGTTACTTGGTATTCAGTTGCCCTTTTCAATGATTTAATCGTGATGTCCTCGTACAGCCTTTTTTTTCAGCGTAAAGTTCTTGTGTAATTCGTTACAAGAAAATAATATCAATGACAACATTCCTCAGTAATGAGTGATAAAAAATAAAATTGAAGGCTCGGTCTTGAGATATAAAGCAGAACCCGATTACCATATCAATTTATTCAAGACGATGAAAGAGCATACCTTCAGGAAATAACAGCCGTATGTGAATATTGTTTACCCTGCCCCATGCACAATATTAGTTTTGTGCAGGAGAAGGGATATCACGTTTATGGAGAATAATTCTTACTCCAAGATCTCGTACATATAAAACTGTATTGTCTGAATTATATGAATTCAGACTGCATGATACTTCATCATTAAAGAGTAGAAACGCGCTCGGTTCATCATATTTGAGGATAACGTGCATAGTAATGCTACTGCTAATAATTACACTAATTAACTATACACTAGCTAGATCTCTGCATCATCTTACGTAGCGAAATTAAATGCTATTCAGTCGGTCTACACGATTGAACCCACATTGTAATGGGTGTTATTCCTTAACCCTGAGACAAATTATATGAAATTACATAATTCCCTGTCCACAAATGTTTAGAGAAAGGAGATATGCCACATTGGTTGAGGTACTCCAAAGTAAATTTTCTAAAAAGGAAAAGGTGACACAGAAGATCCCAACTCCTATCGAGGTATCGCACTAGAGAGCAAGGGTTCCAAAGTGTTCGCCAAAATCCTATGTAATAGATTGACCGAGTTGTTTGATACCTCTATTCCGGACTTTCAATTTTGCTATAGAAGGGGATGATCAAGTCTCCGTGCAGTAAGGAATTTATTGACTGACATAGATGAAGTCTTATAATGAAAAGGGAAAATTCTTCGTAATTTTCATAGACTTTAATAAGGCTTTCGACTTTCTGGATAGGGAAGAACTTATCAGAAAATTGGAGCGCTTTATAGAACGGGAAATCTATGTTGCCGTAATAATCAGAAACAAACTATCTGACACGAGAGGTCATAGATGATGGCATTAAAACATCCTATGTCATAACTCGAACGAACAGTGCTCTAGAGGGTGACCACATGAGTCCCGTATTTATCGATATCGTAACAGCCATTGTAACAAGGATCACTCATGGGATGGATAAACAAGTAATTGAATACTTGTACGCTGATGACATTGTCATAGGAGGATCAATCCTGAAAGACTTCGCAGATGCGATCGATAGACTCTTGGAATAGGCAATGGAAATAAGTTTACAATCAGAACCTAAAACACACACCAAATGACGTTCCGGAAGAGAGTAAGAAATGCATTACAAGACCAATTGTACCTAGAAGAAAACAGATTAGCCATTAAGAATCAATTGAAATATCTTGTCCTTTGCTTTCAAACTGCTCAGACCACCTACTCGTTTCTCGTTAGAGACAAAACTAGAGCAGTGATTAGAGCTATGAAAGACATTCCAAAGCCCGAAAAACTATTCCTGCCCACCTCAATGGAACTCATTTAAATGGAAATAATACCTGTTTTGACTAATGGATTCGAACTTATATGGGATCAATTAAAACTGAGTGTTGAAACTTTAGAGACTGCAAAGGCCCCTTTCCTCAAGAGAACACTTGGTGTATCGAAATGCACTCGATCGAGATTCGTTTATGTACTAACTATGGAAGACTATCTTGTACAAGAGATCAGGAATAGAATCTTTCTGTCATCGATGACCGCTTTCCAAGATACTATAAGAAGACGAGAACAAAATGAGGAGACATTTGGTGGTAACTTAATCTCTGACGCGTTGAGGAATTGCCACTGGACTCCGATTATTTACGTGGTGAGACATGTTGTCACCAGGTTGGCACGTCGTGGTTTCCATCATGCGGTCCTGACCAATAAGAGATTTCATGAACCTTTTAATTCGTGTGTTTGTGAAGTGTCCAATGTTAGCTGTGTGGAATACCACTTGCAATTTGGCAAAACCAGATAACATTTATTTTATGATTATGTTAATCACATCTAATGCATACTGTGCTTGATTGTTTTATTAAATAACTCATTTTGATGACTTATTACGATCTACAAGCGATCATTATCTGATGCTTTACATTTAGGTTTTAATCTATGTCCACAATTTATTTATGAAATTATAAATATATATACAATATTTTGGTCCGAGAATATAATTGTATACTTATGAGTAATTATTCGTCGTAATTATTTTTATATTATAATGTTAGTGGCTAGTTTCCTAGATTGCTTCAGTGGATATTTTCTATTGCCAGTACTATCATTCACAGGTCGGAGAACACCCTTACTCATTATACCCTCGGAGTCTCACTTGTTCAAAATGGTAACACGAACGTAGCAGCCTGGAGTGACAAGAGCGATAAATTCTCAATTGATAACGGTCTAAAGCCGTATTCATGTAGTTCATGCGGAAATAATATTACAAAGGATGGAGTATTGAAGACGCACATGCTCAACCATAGAGGTGTAAAGCCATACTCATGTAACACTTGTGGAGAAAAGTTTATTATGAAGGGGAATTTGATGAAAGACATGCTCATACATAGTGATGCTAAGCCATATTCCTGTTGCACTTGCGAAAAAAAATTTACCTCGAAAGGTAATTTGCAGACGCACATGTTCTTTCATAGTGGTGTAAAGCCACACTCCTGTAGGACATGCGGGAAAAACTTTACTATGAATGGAGATTTGAAAAGACACATGCTCATACATAGTGGTATAAAGCCACATTCCTGTAGCACTTGCGGTAAGAAATTCACAGAGATTAGAAATTTGAAAAATCACATTCTCATTCATAATGGTATAAAACCATATTCATGTAGCACTTGCGGGAAGAATTTTACAGTCATAGGAAATTTCAAGAGACACTTGCTCATTCATAGAGGTATAAAACCATATTCATGTAGCTCTTGTGGATCAAACTTTACTGCAAAGGGGAGCTTGAAAAAACACATGCTCATTCATAGTGGTGCAAAGCCTCACTCCTGTAGCACATGCGGAAAAAACTTTACAGTGATTGGAGATATGAAGAGACACATGCTCTTTCATAGTGGTCTAAAGCCATATTCATGTAGCACATGTGGATCAAACTTTACGGAGAAGGGAACGTTGAAGCAGCACATGCTCATACACAGTGGTGTAAAGCCAAATTCCTGTAGTACTTGCGGAAAAAAATTTACCTTTAAGGGAAATTTGAAGACACACATGCTCATTCATAGTAGAGTAATGCTACATTCCTGTAGCACATGCGGAAAAAACTTCACAGTTATTGGAAATTTGAAGAGACACATGCTCATTCATAGTGGTACAAAATCATATTCATGTAGCACTTGTGGATCAAACTTTACTGAGAAGGGAAGTTTGAAGAAACACATGCTCACTCATAGTGGTGTAAAGCCACACTCCTGTAGCATATGCGGAAAAAACTTCAGAGTTATTGGAAATTTGAAGACACACATGCTCATTCATAGTGGTATAAAACCATATTCATGTACCACTTGTGGATCAAACTTTACTGAGAAGAGAAGTTTGAAGAGACACATGATCATTCATAGTGGTGCATAGCCATATTCATGTAGCACACGTGGATCTATGTTTACTGGGAAGGGAAGTTTGTGTTACACATGCTCATTCATAGTGACGTAAAGCCATATTCAATTAGCACCTTTAGAGAGAAGTTTGAAGACACATGCTCATTCATAGTGGTACCAAACCATATTCATTCAATAGATACGGGAAGAGTTTTAACAGGACAAGACGATAAAACACACACATGTTCTTTCATAGTGATATAAGGTAGTATTCATGTGGTACATGCGGAGCAAAGTTTAGTCGGAATGGAAATTGGAAGACGCGTATGTTTATTCATAGGTGTAAGGGAACATTCCTGTAGTTCATGCAGAATGAACTTCACTTTGAAACGGCATTTGAAAATACACATTTCAATACTTAAAGGTGTGATGCCTTAATCATGTAGTACATGCGTAGCTAACTTTACACAAAGAGATTTCTAGCTAACACAAATTTCGCTTGTCCATACTAGTAAAAATACCCATTCGTGAGGTACACGTGGAACAAAATTAACCCTGAAGCGCTATTTGAAGATCGGCTCGTTTTCTTCCTGATAGGAAGGTGGAAAATGTGTATTTGAGTAGCAAATGTGAAAAAGACCTTACTATGAATCTATATTTTGAGACAAACATGCTTATTCATAGCTTCTTACAGCCATTTTCATGTAGTAAATTGGGAGCAACTTAACTGGGAAAGAGTCTTTGAAGACATATCTCCTAATTCATAGAGGGCTGAAACAATAATTATTTAGTACATTTGGACCAAACTTTACTCTGCCAAATTCTTTAGAAAGACACATGCTAATTATTAGTGGCCAAATGTGCTTTCATATTGTTAATTGGCAGCTATATTAGCAGCGATAGGACTTTAAGTCACATGTCAGTACCTGAAGCCAAATTCATGCAACATTTGCGGAATCTAAACTAGGAAAAGATCTTTAGAAAAACCATGTGGAGATAACGTTAATATCAAAACAAAATTGTAGACACATGCTTATAGTTTGGGGCTAATAGCCGCATCTACACAGATTATGCCCAGAAAACTTTACTGAAGAAAAACGTATGGGCTACTTATGTATTATATAATATGCAGCAATATTTACTCACAAGTATCTCTTATGATTCGCTTGTTACTTATTTCCCACAAGGCATATTCAAATAGTACAAGCGGAGCTGTTTTCACTTTATTGGGTATATAACGACACATGTGCTAATTCAAACTTGCCAAAAGCAGTATTCATATAGTATATACGGATTCAAATTCACTGATTCGGAGGCTCAAAAGAATCCCTTGAACATCGTTGGGGCGAAAGCCATATTCATGTGGTACTTGTGGTGAAGTGTACGAAGGGCGATTTCAAGAAGCACATTTGAATTGATAGTGGCCAGAAGTTATATTCATGTAATGGAAAATAATTTTTACACATATGTGTTATTGCGGACTGAAGAAAATTCACGAAATACAAGCTGAGAAAGGTTTGCTAGAAAGCAGGGTGTTCATTAAGCACATGTTAATACATAGTGGGCATGTTATAGCATAGCTCGTATGTATCCTTGTAGAAACATATCTTCATTCTTACATGAAAAAGAAGCTACGTTTAAGTGATATTTGTTGGAAGAGAGATTGCTCAAACGGTTTGTCTAATGAGACATGTGTGTATCCTGAATGCTTGACTACTACATTCAAAACAGAGTTCTTAAAAGAGTATCTTAAGATATAGCCAATTTTATCGACAGCAGGCAAATGCCATATTTTTTTTGTGAATCACTTAGTCAGCTAGCAGTGCATTTGAAATAGAATTATCGCATTTTAGCGAGAACAACTTGGGCGCTTTCATGTGAAGCAGAATTCACTTATGGGTTTGGATAAATTGAAAACTCATATTTTAATACAGTTCGATCGGTAGCTAAAATTCATGTAATATATTTGATTTGTCATTCAGTATACAAGTCAGTTTTAAAGTTCATAATCTATAATGGCCATCAGTCACATTCATGTAATTAAGCGTAACCAAATTTACTTAGTGATGTACAGTATACTCTGGATTATCTGGTTTGCGGATTAGCCTTGCACGTTTTCGCCTAATTAAAACGTATTGAGAATACAGTATACATAACAACAATATCTGTTTTTCAAACTGTACTGTAAATTGAATACGTTTGAATATTTATTTGTACATATTTTTTGCAGTGTAGTGACGGTGGAGGAGAGTTATATTTAGTGCGCTTTTTGTGACATGTACACGACTTCTTGCTTTGTCCAGACTTGTTTTGTAATAGCGAAGTGCAAGTTTCATATGGAGGTGGAGACAGGCTTGTTTCAAGATTGCTGGAAGGTAAGTGCTGTCTGCATGCCATTGACGGATCCGCTTGACTGGTCAACAGCTGCAAACAAGTTGTCATTCAGTAAGTTGGCTCTTCAGTGTATAGATTATATGGGACAAAGACGGTTTGAATATGGTGACATTATTGCCGCGCGCAAAATACGTCTCGAGGTAACCATGCAGAGAGCTATTTCAGGCACCACTATAATGTGGGTGACTTATCTTAATAAATGTATTATAGCCTACTTTATAAGGAACTGTTTACTTAATAGAAATAATAATCGCATGCTTTTGGACTATCCATGTCATTAGTCCGCTCATTGTGCCGGATAATCGAGAGTACTGTACTTGTGAAATAATATAAATCCACTGATATTTCCGTCGTAATGGAGGGAGAGATTTAACGTATTGCCCTAAAATAAATGTTCTCAAATGAGTGCCCAGCTTTCATTTGATAGAGAAGGTTAAAGAGATAACCTGTATATCCTTAGTCGCCGGAAGTCACTTTGACATAATATTTCAAGCATGGTATGAAAGGTTTTAGGCGAAGAGACGTAAGGAGAGGATTTTTCACACATCGCGATGAAATATCGTGGAAATTTTACAGGCAGTGGAGGTAAGATATGATTCCACATGTTATTTTCCGCGAATGTTATATTCGTAGTTAGTTTTATTTGTACATCAATCAATAGATGTTCTGTGAATATTATAGAGAGGAGTTTTCTTCACATCCATATGATAAATACTGTGAATATTTTAAGAAGAGGGATTTGTACACATCAAACTTTTTTGCTACGGAGTTGTTATAGTAGAGAGTTTCAGTGCACATCCAAATGATATGTTCTGGGAATGTACACTAGTATCCAAAAGTTAAGGTCAACACAGCCAGTGCCTGCGCCCCATATTCTCTCCGTCGTGTTTGCCCTCTTTTAGTGGGCGGAGTGTAGCCTCGTGGTGAACGTGACAACATAATGGCACACCGAACCCACTTGGACCCCGTTTTGAAGGGTAGAATACTCGGCCACCTGGAAGCAGGCCAGACACAGATCGAAATCGCCATATCCTTGAATTTGCCTTAAAGTGTCATTTCCAGACTTTGGAGACGATTTCGAAAATCAGGAGATGATTGTCGTAGGCCTGTACCAGGTCGACCAAGAGTAACCACTCCATATCAGGACCGATACCTGTCCTTAACCGCCCGATGAAATCGGAGTGCACCTGCAAGACAATTGTCGGCGGAGCTTGCAGCCATCTCAGGGGTTGCCGTTTCCCCGCAGTGTACTGGAGGCTCAGAACAGCAGGGCTATTTGCCAGACGTCCAGCGGTGTGCGTCCCGCTCACTCCAGCACAGAGACGGGCCCGTTAAGTGTAGAGCCGTCAACGTCGAATCAGGACCATGGATGAATGGAGGCGCGTACTCTAATTAGCAGAACGATACCCGTCGCACATTAATCTCGAGAGAACCGGGTAGCCGATACAACCACAGGAACATCGTGGAATGGAACAGTATGGTGGTGGTGGCGTCATGGCTTGAGGTGAAGTCATGTTGAATAGCCGTACGGACCGGCTCGTCTTCATGGGTGGTCCGAGGATCACTGTGAATAATCGGAGATACAGGGAAGGGGTATTGAGACCACATGTTCGACTCTTCAGAGGTGGTGTGCATCCAGACTTCCTCTTAATTGACGATAATGCCCGCGCTGCTCTGATGGATGAATTTCTGGCTGGGGAATGCGTTCATCGCATGGACTGGCCAGCGAGGTTTGCGGATGTGAATTCTATAGAACATGCCTAGGTAGCTTTGGGGAGGCGAATTTCATCCCATCAGCCTCCAAGACCTTTGGATCGATTGCCACTGCCACAAGAGCTCTTGGACCATCTGATAGACGTCGCTGCGAAGCATGTGTGGCCGTTAGGGATAACCATACTCCCTATTAACAACATATATTGTTGTGGAAGACATTGCCAAGTTTCCTTAGTTGTCAAAGGTGTACCTTACCTATCAGTACCTCTCTGACACTGTTCTTTTGGACAAGTTGTGTGACATATGGTGTGTGATTCAGTTTCCGTTTCTTCAACAATCCGCCTGGCATTCCTATCAAGCGGTATTGCCTCGTCTATTGATTATTTGTACACTTGTGTAATTTGTGGAGGGTATTTGTGTACATCTTTTTACTCATTATATCTTTATATAATAAGTCACATCTAAGTAAGAAATTCGTACAGCATCAGTCATATGACGTTTAGATAGTTATTCTGAGATAAATGAGTAGATAATTACCGATTTACAGCATGTTTATATTGTTTAAAAAAACATATCAATGGGCTGTGTTATGAGATCAGCTGCATTTGCTAATAGACATTCATAAACCAAGTTCTTTTTACCAATATTACATTTCATGGCAGTTAATCCCGCTGGCTTGATAAAATCTTGAGAATTTCAAATTTGGAGAAATGTGATTCAGGGAGAATTAGAGAAGAAGGCTTAAGGTCCAGAGGGGACAAGACAAATGTATTCGTCAACGACGAAGAATGAAGGTTTTTCCACCTGCATGCCATGCAAAGTGAGAACAACTACCACCTACAGCCACTTTCCCGTTGGTCAATCACAGACTCTGCGGAACATAACAGTATAGATGTGACGAAGAAATTAGATGCCATGCAAAGACCATTTATGCGATAGAAATCCCACCACTAGAGCCTGAGGTCAAAGTTAATCTAATGTTTAGGGTAGCGCGATTTACAACGGATGGAATCGAGAAAGTTCAAAGATAAAGGAATAACGACATTTATTTTTCTAAGGGTGAAAACGAAAATAGTTACATTTTAACAGGAAAATTACCCATTGAATTTACAAAATAAGTGCCAAAAACGGAGTTAGAAAATAATAATGGATGAAATGCAAGAATAGACTTATGAAAATTCAATAAAGGGACATGGCTTCATGCCTTCCAATGGCCCATTCAATAACAACCAACGCATACAGTAACACCTATTGAATGCAACTTGACCATAGACATGTACAAATATTCCTCAGTTAGAGAACATGAAGCTTCATCCACGCCAGAAAGAGTATAAAATTTTCAATTAAGAAAGGAATAAATAAAATATTTTTCCAAACCATGCTCCCCTCAGCAAAAAGACTTATTTTATCTTGTGAGAAACCATCCCAAGATAATTTTAAAAATTTCAATAAATTTATAACTTAATTTTTACCATCACCAGATATGTTAGATAGGAATTTTTAGAAAATTATTTTTTATTATCATAATTTTATATCACAATTTGTTACAGATCTGGTTTTTGAATATTTCTTGTGAATTTTCTTTTATTACATTACGGGAAAAGCCAAGGTAAATATTGAACACCTTTGCTCGTAATTAATTTAGTTTTAATTTATTTTGAAGGCAATTACTGAAGAGAGCCACAATGTGGTAAAACTCGTATACTATATTATATTTTAATCCATTGACTAATGTGGATTAAATTTAAAATATTTTACGGTATTTTACTTCTCATTATATTAGCAATATCCATGTATTCTAAATATGATTAATTCCTTATCATTACGTACCATACAATGTACAATTCAGCTGACCAAATGATTTTTAACAATAAATTAATATGATTACTGCCTCAGAAACAAGTCTTTAAATCTGCACTATTGCATAATAATATCTCTCCAACTTAATGTTTTAAACTCTGGCACTAGAATGAAGAGCAAATTTGAAGTGTTGGAAATCTCTAACCTGCTGATAGCCTTATGACATTCCAAATGTGCCATTACTCCTAAGGGTTCATAGGAGCTCTAAACTAAATTATATTAATTTAAGTACACTCCAGGTTTGTGGATACCTTATAAATAGTGTCAGGAGAACCATGCTCTTATAGTATGGAGGCAACCGAGCAGCTCTAAATTGAATGATATTAACATAAAACACGCCAGGTGTTCAATACTCGTAAGAGGAACCATAAGCTCACAGTCTGAGTGGGTACCTATCAGTTCTAAACTGACTCATGTTAGTTTAAAGGCACTTCATTGTGTCAATATCCTTACGGGCCCCATCTGCGTAGTCTGGATAGGTACCTAGGAGCCCTAAGGTGATTGATACCAGCTTCAGGGCCCCATCAGCGAAGTCTGGGTAGGTACCTAGGAGCCCTAACCTGAAAGATATTAGCTTAAGGGCCCCATCTGCGTAGTCGGGATAGGCACTTATGAGCCCTAACCTGAGTGATATTAGCTTAAGGGCCCCATTTGTGTAGTCTGGATGGGTACCTAGGTGCCCAAACCTGAATGATATTAGCTTAAGGAGCCCCATCTGTGTAGTCTGGATAGGTACCTAGGAGCCCTAACCCGAATGGCATTAGCATAAGGGCCCCATCTGTGTAGTCTGGATAGGCACCTGGGAGCCCTAACCTAAATGATATTAGCTTAAGGGCCCCTTCTGTAGTCTGGATAGCTACTGTACCCGAAATTACCCACCATCAGCTTGCTGAAATCCCACGAAGATCACTGGATCGTAGAACCTGAAAAGATCCGGCTGAAAACCCCCCAGATACTACCAGCAAGAGATGGGGATAATAGGGCAGAGGGAAACCTAACCAGGCAACGTTAAGAAAAACAATGGCCCGACGCTGAAAAGCAATAGCTCAAAGAACACGAGGTCTACACAGGAGTGTGATCTCAGGCGTAGAAACACCTAGAAATACCCAGCAATGGCCACCTTAACGTGACCTCCACTTACTTCTATAAATCACCACGATGTCGAATTAAAAGGAATTGAAAATAATTTATTCACAAAAATGACATAACAAAATGCTATGCTCTCAGAATAAAAATCTGATGAACATTAGTCAACTCGACAGTGGTCAAGAATAAATCACACAAAAGCAAGGATAAATCCATCACACAAGAAAGGGCTGCATAATCCCATTTAAAAAATTTGATCTAAACAAACTAATATTAAATCAAATACCAGAACGGTCCCGTTCCAGTGTTTTTTTTTTCATACTGTACATGTTCATAATAACCCTGAAAAAGATTATACATATAGTTTTAACACCTCTCAGAGTGTTGTAGCAAAAGACGAAGATTGTACACCCTCCATAAGTGTAACTTGTATTAGTCAGTAGTGGTTTCGTGGTAGTAATATCATAAATCTTTGGTGTCCCTAGGACCCAATAATGTCTTGAGAGAATAAGCAAGAAAAAATCAAATTAATTCGACATTAATCTGAGAATTCCTCGAAGGGATGATTATGTAGCTATTAGCATTGCAATTAAATTCAGAACTTGAATATTAAAGATCATTACATAAATTATACGTGCTCGTGTCTAGGAGTACACGTTTCCTGATAGTACACTATTGCAATCTAGTTCGATAACTGTAAATCTATGATTGTTTCAAGTCACACCTGACCTATTCACCTTCCATTCAGCAATGGATTTCATCATAATTATTTCAAACATTAATTAATTATTATTATTCAACGGTGCCAGAACATGGTCTTACCCACACGATAAATCTACTCCGCTGAGTATTGATTGTTTCAAAATTGCCTTTTATACATTTATAATCATAAGTCACCCTCACTGGTGATATAAATGCTTTCATCAATAATATACTTCAATAATTACAGTTTGCTAGATATTGCGTTTCTAGAATTATACAGGATGTTATACTTCATATAGAGTGTCTAAAAATGTTATCTCTTATTTTTCAACTGATTATTAGACTTATTGTTAATGCTTTTACAATAGTTTATTACAATCACACGTCTATTAAAGGACATGCCTCCACATTCAATTATCTGAGATTCTCGTCGAAGAAAAGATTGTAAATGCTGTTCAGAATGTTTTTACTAGGCTATAATCCGCATTGAAAAGTCTGAAAAATACCACATATGAAATGGATATCTATCAGCTCAAAATTGATATGACATTCATGTGTCAAAACAATAAATTCAATAGAATCAAGATTTTCAAGCATAAAAAGAAATATTCCTGCTTGAGTTGACCATGGAAAATAATATAGGGTTCCTACACCATCAACGAGGGTGATCGAAACGATAAACACGAAAATCGTCCTACTGTCTCCACAATGCACCAAAACTGGAAATCTCTCTTAGCAAAAACAAAAATAATCCTATCGGGCCAATAGTGAGCTCAAAAACGTCTCAACTCTCTAACACGACGAAGAAAAATGTTCAAACGAACATTAACAACTCTTCAACCAACAATGAGAATGATCTCTATAAAATAGATCCGTCGATAAATTTGAATGCGAATAAACGTGGCAAAAAGAAAATATAAACCACGATGGAAATTCAAAATCACTATAATAGAAACTTCCCCTAAGTCGACTCTCTTAACTACGACAAAAATGTTCCCATAAAAATCACAATAAGTTACCATGACTTGTGAAAAAACACACTACAAAATGGATGCATTCTTTTAAAAGGAATCAAAATCCAGCCGAGAATAGGACCAGCCAAGAGTAAGACGTCCAGTCTAAGTCCTACCCATCGACTATACTAAGAAAAAGAAAATATGACAGTTACTAAAACATTATAATATTCATGCATTACTACTACTGACGGGTGTACATTTGCTGTACCTTCTCGCCAGACGATGATGGACTCGAAAGCAATGATATGACTCCCATATCAAGTCTTCCTCCTGGAATGTCGATGGAATCGAATCCTCGATTGCCAATCCCCGACGCTCGGGTTCCAGACAGCCACACGAACAACACCTGTCGTTACCGCACTCCACGTACTGACCATATCGTTCCGAATAAGAGTCTCGTTACTGAGTAGTAAGTAGCATTCGCCCGAAGCGATAATTGCATCTTAATGTCATCTTGTCATCATGGATTGACATGGTAGAAGAAAATTTAGCACTAGCGATGATGCTTTAAAAAATAAGTCAGTGTCCATTCCGTAGAATGCATAGTGCGTCGCCTACAGCACAGTATTCATGTATAAATGTTTAGCCTGCCATAGCTATAAGGTATACGTGCATTAAAAACCTTCCTCCCGACATCTTGTCGGTTATCATGTCAGTAACATGAGAGGAATGAGTGAAATAGTTCATTTAGTGCTCAAGTGTCACAACACTTGTGTCCATAGAAGTAGCACGATTCTGAAGTAAAAGTCTACTGCGAGAATCACTGTACACTCGCCAAAGTTAACGTTGCTCGTTGTAAAGTGTTTGCCTTAATGGGAATGTGGCATGGATAAACTTGCACGTTAGACGGCACATATTCAGCGTGAAAATATCGCTCATTACTGAAATGCCCATGTTAGAGTTTTTCGTCACACAACTCCAACATCCTAACGATGGCCTCACATACGTTTCAAGTGAGCCTTGCACTTCGCGATACGTGTTAATATTCGCGCTCGTAGATCGTTCTGCTCTGGGCAGAGAAAAATCAGAATCTGGATTGCTCGAACTGCCCGCATATTCACGAGGGTAATCATCCCCTACTCTCGCGGTGCGTAGATCGATAAAACAAAACGTTGGCGCATGGTCAACATAGCCGTCATATATCATGAATTCTTGCCAAAGAAATCAGCTCTTCAAAGCCAGTACAATTTCAATACATCTTGGGTAAAATGCTGAAAATGATAAATATACTTCTCTTCCTCGTTATTATAGATGAGGTGATCTTTCAATATTTAATCAATAAGTTGGAACTGCGCGGCGCACTATTCCCGAATGTTGCTATTGCGTCTGCCAGTTCGGAGAACCTCGGCTCTGCTCGGCTCGGGCCAGCCTCACAGAATCCATCGGCTGTCACGCCACAAGCTCGCCGGTCATGCGCTGTATTATGATACAAAACAAATCTTACAGATCAGTGCTGCAACTAACGCTTGAGGGAAATGGTATATTTTCCTCTCGACATCTTACGTAAAAGAAGAAACTGCTTTTATGTACACGTCCTAATGCATTCTTATGCTATGTAGCTTATCTTCAAAGCGTTACTGTGTAATCTTCTTATAGTAACTCCGGATGTTCTTAGCATTGTATCTACCGATGATTTCTGTACCATTCAAGTTAGTTACTATCTTTTTCTATGGCATCTTCCTATATCTCTATTTCTTCTTTATATCCTCACTCTTCATCTGTGATCTTAAAAAATGCATTAATCCTTATTACCCATTGGGGTGTAAAATCATCCGTTCTTTCTACTTTCTTCTTTGTTTACATGAACTTCTCTTACTGTCGTCAGGGTTTCTATCTGTTTTATCTCTCTGACGACTAGTGCTAGGAGTAGCTTCCGCAATTTCTTGCTCCTTTTTTCTCTCTTTTGAATTTCTTCACCTAGCGTACTGATAAGGCTTATCTTTCTCGTCTCTGAGCCTATCTCGCTGTTGGTTACGCTGGAACTCCTCTGTTCTATAGTTCTTATAGCGACTGTTACCTTGATTAGATCTGTTGTTTGACCGGTATGGCATTTCACGATAACGATTCCTGTTGTTGCCATAATCACGCCGGTGAAAGTTCCTCTCCTCGTACTTGCGCTGCCAAGGTTGTTCTGTATAATCCACATAACGATTATCTTGGCTATTATACCTTTGGTTGTTACCATTACGTGTATTTTACCTATTGTTGTGTCTATTATCTGGTTGAGGTTGATCCGTTTGCTGCGTGCGAACCATTACGATCGTATGCACACCTCTCGGATCATTTCGCGAGTTCTTCACGATCGTGGAAGCTGTGAGCGCACTTACGTGATCTAAGCGTCGTAATAGATCATCGCTTACACCTGATAAAATAAGTTGCTTACGCACTTCCAATGGAAGCTGTCGTGATATGGAGTCGATCAGTTGGGCATGTGTTAACGGAGGTTGAAGGAAACGAAGTTTCGCTAATTTGAAGCAAAGTATTCAGATTATCTCGTTGGCCCTGTACATTTCTGACCGCAGATTATTCTGAATTTCCACACTCCAAAATCTACTGATCAAGGCTTCCGTGAACTCTTCGAAATCAGTGAAAGTGTAGCGGAAAGCTTAATACCACTGATGAGGGGCATCCGCCAGAAAGCGTTCCACCACTCTCAACTCTCTTTCACTTGGTACGTGGGATTCCGTAAAGTAACCACGTACACTTTTAATAAATTCGATTGGGGTGGTCCCATCGAGGTTGTTAAAACGTCGAGGATTATCTTCGAAGTTACGAATAATGGTAATATGACCTGCCCCATCTGACGTTCGAATCGCGTAAGGACCTATACTCACGTTAGCTGTCGGAGGATTATATGTTGGGAAACGTTTTTGTGCTATGTTTCCATATTGCGTTGGCTAGAATCTGGGTGTTTCATGGCTTATGAAGTTTTGTTGGCGATTCCCATCTTCCCCATCCTGACCAGTACTATCAACACCATCAAGAGTAGCAATAAAATCCGCATTCCAAATCGGCCTAAGTTGATTTCGCAACGCATCTACATTTATCAGACCTCCCAATGTTAAATTGTCGAGTTGTTTTCTGATTTCACCTAGTTCGGAAGTCTTTTTCTCCCTAACTTCTATCAACTCTAACTTAGCTTGATCCACCTTGTTCTCTATGGAATTAATCCTAGTCTCGAGATCACCATGATTTTCCGATTGAACATTCTTTATTGCATTTAATCTTTTAATCACGTCCTCTCTGTCATCAGTTATTTCCTTACTTGGTCTAGTCTCTGCTTCGACAATTTTGTTGTTGATTTCTGATTTAAAATCTTTATAATAGTCCTCATTGACTTTAAGCATTTCTTGTCTAAGAATGACAATATTATCATTACTGATACCCTTAATATCTACATCGAATTCGTCTTTGATCATTTTATTGTCATCCTTCACTTGAGATTGAAGAAGACTTACTTCAGCCCTTAAGTGTTGCAAAGTGTCTTGTGTCTGACCGTAGTCACGAGATACTTGCAATTGGAAACTGTCTAAATTACTTTTGGCTTCTATTCTATTGTTAGATAGTTCTAACCTCATTTCAAGCTGAAAATCTCTATTTGACTGTTCAGACACGTTTAATTGAACTTGCATCAGCTTTTGGTTGGCGTCAACAATGTCAATTTTGGTCTGAATATTAGATTGAATAGTCTGCATTTGATTTTGAGTAGCATACATATGACTCCGGGTTGATTGTAAAGCCACAATTTTTGTCTCCATTTTCTCCTGACTAGTGTCCATTTTACTATTGTCAGATTGCGTTTTATCCTGACTAGCTTCCATCTTATACTGAATGGTTTCTATGTTTACAATGTTAAGTTGAACTTCATCAATGGTTGATTGAATCTTGCCAACACAAGAATCTAACCTTAATTGGCTGGTTTTGAACAGAACCCATATATTTTTGCATTAAACCAATATCTGATTGGACTGCTCCAATATTTGATTGGACTGATCTAATATCTGATTGGACATCATCTACAGAGGTTTCTAATTTATTAACCTTTGATTCATCCCTTTTAGAACTAGAGTTGAGGTCTTTTAATGAAGCTTGGATTAACCCTTCCTCCGTTTTGAGACTGTTAGCTACCACTTCCTGAATAACTGATTGCTAACGTGTGGTCCAAGTTTCATGTATGCTGTCTATTTTAGTCTGCAGCTTTGCATACAAAGTCTTGAGATCAGCGATATCACCGCCATCCTTACTGACCATATTATACTATGGCTAATATCAATAACATATATAACATGAATACTGCTAATGCAAGGCAAGACACAAATATTCTAATGGAATTTCACTGTCATAATGGGAACATTTTATCGTATAGCGTTAATCTTACTGCTAACTTACAACTAAAATGGAATAACGCCAACTATGAATCCCAAACATTCTGATACTGATTGTGTGGTGATTTATATCGGTGGTTTATTAACTATCCTAATTTAATAAAAGTTAAGTGAACGAAAATATTCTAGTGATGAGTTCTTAAATCCTCATCAGCCGGATACCAAAACCAGGCAACTTGAATGTAACTCACACATGAGCTGCATCAACCGCCCTATTCGACTGAACGTGATAGCGAAGCTTCCGGAGAGTATCTTTCCCTAACCATGTTCATGTCGTAAAAGAATCGTAAATTAAGGGTAGCACCACTTTTAAAAAAGAAACAAAGTCTAATAATGGCTGCGATTCTACACGAATATCTTGTAGATTGAATAACTTCATAATCGATTTATTCACGAGTGAATTCTGATCTTTTGTGCTAAAAAGTATCAGTACACCATTATTTTTCCAACATACATTCCGAGAATTCACAATAATCCCTGTAATGGCGTCGGAGTAGACTAGCTCATGACACCATCCACGTGTTCGACAGCAAAGTTCGAAGCTACGATAAAATGGCGTCATTCGACCAGTCCATTGGATCGACATGGAGTACGACATCTCTGTCTAAATCTCCATAGTCATAAATCGTCAAATAACTATTTCTCTGTCTGGTATTCCAGTTTCATGAGCTCCAATAGTTTGAACGCCAATCCAATATATCGGCGTAACCCAAAAAAGGACACGATATCTCTAGTCGAGCCCATACATTTAAGGGCGCCAATTCACTGTACCCAAAATTACCTACCATCAGCTTGCTGAAATCCCACGAAAATCACTGGATCGTAGAACCTGAAAAGCCCTGGATGAAAACCCCCAAGATACTACCAGCAAGAGATGGGGATAATAGGGCACAGGGAAACCTAACCATGCAACGTTAAGGAAAACCATGGCCAAACGCTGAAAAGCAATAGCTCAAAGAACACGAAGTCTACACAGGAGTGTGCTCTCAGGCGTAGAAACACCTAGAAATACCCAGCAATGGCCACCATAACGTGACCTCCACTCACTTCTATAAATCACCACGATGCCGAATTAAAAGGAATTGAAAATAATTTATTCACAAAAATGACATAACAAAGTGCTATGCTCTCAGAATAAAAACCTGATGAACATTAGTCAACCCGACAGTGGTCAAGAATAAATCACACAAAAGCAAGGATAAATCCATCACTCAAGAATGGGCTGCATAATTCCTTTAAAAAATGATCCAAACAAATTAATATTAAATCAAATATCAGAATGGTCCCGTTCCAGTGGGTAATTTCCCTACTATACATGTTAATAATAACCCTCAAAAAGGATATACATACATACAAGTAGTTTTAACACCTCTCAAAGTGTTATAGCAAAAGACGAAGATTGTACATCCTCCATAAGTGTAACTTGTATAAGTCAGTAGTGGTTTCGTGGTAGTAATATCATAAATGATTGGTGTCCCTTGGACTCAATACTGTCTTGTGATAAAAAGCAAGAAAAAATCAAATTCATTCGACATTAATCTGAGAATACATCAAAGGGATGATTATGTAGCTATTAGCATTGCAATTAAATTCAGAACTTGGATAATAAAGATCATTACATAAATTATACGTGCTCGTGTCTAGGAGTTCACGTTTCCTGATAGTGCACTATTGCAATCTAGTTCGATAACTGTAAATCTATGATTGTTTCAAGTCACACCTGACTTATTCACCTTCCATTCAGCAATGGATTTCATCATAATTATTTCAAACATTAATTAATTATTATTATTCAACGGTGCCAGAACATGGTCTTACCCACACGATAAATCTACTCCACTGAGTATTGATTGTTTCAAAATTGCCTTTTATATATTTATAATCATAAGTCACCCTCACTGGTGATATGAATGCTTTCATCAATAATATACTTCAATAATTACAGTTTGCTAGATATTACGTTTCTAGAATTATACAGGATGTTATACTTCATATAGAGTGTCTAAAAATTGTTATCTCTCATTTTTTCAACTGATTATTAGACTTACTGTTAATGCTTTCACAATAGTTTATTACAATCACACGTCTATTATTATTATTATTATTATTATTATTATTATTATTATTTATTTACCATAAATCGTACACGAAGTATGGAAGGCCTAGTGAAAAAGGGCAAGCCCCACATACATTAAAGGACATGCCTCCACATTCGATTATCTGAGATTCTCGTGGAAGAAAAAATTGTAAATGCTGTTCAGAATGTTTTACTAAACTATAATCCGCATTCAAAGTCTGAAATATACCATATATGAAATTGATTTCTATCATCTCAAAATTGATATGACATTTGTATGTCAAAACAATAAATTCAATAGAATCAAGATTTTCAAGCATAAAAAGAAATATTCCTGCTCGAGTGGACCATGGAAAATAATATAGGGTTCCTACACCATCAACGAGGGTGATCGAAACGATAAATACCAAAATCGTCGATTAGAAAACCCTACTGTCTCCACAATGCACCAAAACTGGAAATCTCTCTTAGCAAAAACAATAAATAATCCTATCGGGCCAATAGTGAGATCAAAAACGTCTCAACTCTCTAAAACGACGAAGAAAAATGTTCAAACGAACATTAACAACTCTTCAACCAACAATCAGAACGATCTCTATAAATAGATCCGTCGATAAATGCGAATGCGAATAAACGTGGCAAAAAGAAAATATAAACCACGATGGAAATTCAAAATCACTATAATAGAAACTTCCCCTATGACGACTCTCTTCACTACGACAAAAATGTTCCCATATAAATCAACATAAGTTACCATGACTTGTGTAAAAACACACCACAAAATGGATGCATTCTTTAAAAAGGAATCAAAATCCAGCCGAGAATTGGACCGGCCAAGAATAAGACGTCAAGTCTAAGTCCTACCCATCGACTTTATGAAGAAAATATGACAGTTACTAAAACATTATAATATTCATGCATTACTACTACTGACGGGTGTAAATTTGCTGTACCTTCTCGCCAGACGATGATGGACTCGAAAGCAATGATATGCCTCCCATATCAAGTCTTCCTTATACGTAGAATGCCCTGGGTCCTCCTGGAATGTCGATGGAATCGAATCCTGGATTGCCAATCCCCGACGCTCGGGTTCCAGACAGCCTCACGAACGACACCAGTTGTTACCGCACTCCACGTACTGACCATATCGTTCCGAATAAGAGTCTCGTCACAGAGTAGTAGCATTCGCCCGAAGCGATAATTGCATCTTAATGTCATCATGTCATGATGGATTGACATGGTAGAAGAAAATTTAGCACTCTCGATGACGCTTTAAAAAATAAGTCAGTGTCCATTCCGTTGAATACATAGTGCGTCGCCTACAGCACAGTATTCATGTATAAATGTTTATCCGGCCATAGCTATAAGGTATACCGTCATTAAAATCCTTCCTCCCGACATCTTGTCGGTTATCATGTCAGTAACATGAGAGGAATGAGTGAAATAGTTCATTTAGTGCTCAAGTGTACCAACACTTGTGTCCATAGAAGTAGCACGATTCTGAAGTAAAAGTCTACTGAGAGAATCACTGTACACTCGCCAAAGTTAACGTTGCTCGTTGTAAAGAGCTTGCCTTAATGTGAATGTGGCATGATAAAACTTGCACGTTACACGGCACATATTCAGCGTGAAGATATCACTCATTACTGAAATGCCTATGTTAGAGTTTTTCGTCACACAACTCCAACATCCTAACGATGCAACACATACGTTTCAAGTGAGCCTTGCACTTCGCGATACGTGTTAATCTTCGCGCTCGTAGATCGTTTTGCTCTGGGCAGAGAAAAATCAGAATCTGACTTGCTCGAACTGCCCGCATATTCACGAGGGTAATCATCCCCTACTCTTGCGGTGCGTAGATCGATAAAACAAAACGTTGGCGCATGGTCAACATGGCTGTCATATATCATGAAGTCTTGCCAAAGAAATCAGCTCTTCAAAGCCAGTACAATGTCAATATATCTTGGGTAAAATGCTGAAAATGATAAATAAACTTCTCTTCCACGTTATTATAGATGAGGTGATCATTCAATATTTAATCAATAAGTTGGATCTGAGCGGCGCACTAGTCCTGAATGTTGCTATTGCGTCTGCCAGTTTGGAGAGCCTCGGCTCTGCTCGGCTCGGGACAGCCTCACGGAATCCGTCAGCTGTCACGCCACAAGCTCGCCGGTCATGCGCTGTATTATGATACAAAACAAATCTTACAGATCAGTGCTGCAACTAACGCTTGAGGGAAATGGTACATTACCTAGGAGTCCTAACCTGAATGATATTAGCTTAAGGGCCCCATCTGCCTAGTCTGGATAGGTACCTAGGAGCCCTACCTTGAATGATATTAGCTTAAGGGCCTCATCTGTGTTGTCTGGATAGGCACCTAGGAGCCCTAACCTGAATGATATTAGCTTAAGGGCCCCTTCTGTGTAGTCTGGATAGGTTCCTAGGAGCCCTAACCTGAATGATATTAGCTTAAGGGCCCCTTCTGTGTAGTCTGGATAGGTACCTAGGAGCCCTAACCTGAATGATATTAGCTAAAGGGCCCCATGTGTGTAGTCTGGATGGGCACCTAGGAGCCCTAACCTGAATGATATTAGCTTAAGGGCCCCATCTGTGTAGTCTGGATAGGTACCTAGGAGCCCTAACCTGAATGATATTAGCTTAAGGGCCCCATGTGTGTAGTCTGGATAGGTACCTAGGAGTCCTAACCTGAATGATATTAGCTTAAGGGCCCCATCTGCGTAGTCTGGATAGGTACCTAGGAGCCCTTACCTGAATGATATTAGCTTAAGGGCTCATCTGCCTAGTCGGGATAGGTACCGAGGAGCCCTAACCTGAATGATATTATATTAAGGGCCCCTTCTGTGTAGTCTGGATAGGTACCTAGGAGCCCTAAACTGAATGATATTAGCTTAAGGGCCCCATCTGCGTAGTCTGGATAGGTACCTAGGAGCCCTAACCTGAATGATATTAGCTTAAGGGCTCATCTGCCTAGTCGGGATAGGTACATAGGAGTCCTAACCTGAATGCTATTAGCTTAAGGGCCCCATCAGTGAAGTCTGGATAGGTACCTAGGAGCCCTAACCTGAATGATATTAGCTTAAGGGCCCCATCTGTGTTGTCTGGATAGGCACCTAGGAGCCCTAACCTGTATGATATTAGCTTGAGGGCCCCATCATTGTAGTCTGGATAGGTACCTAGGAGCCCTAACCTGAATGATATTAGCTTAAGGGCCCCATCTGTGTAGTCTGGATAGGTACCTAGGAACCCTAACCTGAATGATATTAGCTTAAGGGCCCCATCAGTGTAGTCTGGATAGGTACCTATGAGCCTTAACCTGAATGATATTAGCTTAAGGGCCCCATGTGTGTAGTCTGGTAAGGTACCTAGGAGCCCTAACCTGAGTGATATTAGTTTAAGGGCTCATCTGCGTATTCTGGATAGGTACCTATGAGCCCTAACCTGAATGATATTAGCTGTGTAGTCTGGATAGGTACCTAGGAGCCATAACTTGAATGATATTAGCTTAAGGGCCCCATCTGTGTAGTCTGGATAGGTACCTAGGAGCCCTAACCTGAATGATATTAGCTTAAGGGCCCCATCTGTGTTGTCTGGATAGGTACCTAGGAGCCCTAACCTGAATGCTATTAGCTTAAGGGCCCCGTCTATGTAGTCTGGATAGGTACCTAGGAGCCCTAACCTAAATGATATTAGCTTAAGGGCCCATCTGTGTAGTCTGGATAGGTACCTATGAGCCCTAACCTGAATGATATTAGCTTAAGGGCCCCATCTGTGTAGTCTGGATAGGTACCTAGGAGCCCTAACCTGAATGATATTAGCTTAAGGGCCCCGTCTATGTAGTCTGGATAGGTACCTAGGTGCCCTAACCTAAATGATATTAGCTTAAGGGCCCATATGTGTAGTCTGGATAGGTACCTAGGAGCCCTAACCGGGATGATATTAGCTTAAGGGGGCTCCTACACCGTGAGCGGCAGTATAAACCATAGCTTCACTAATATGTAACATACAATTATGAGAAGTTACAAAGGTATAGTCAATACACTGGGCTTTTATTTCATAATATAAGCGAACAGTATATAATGTTTTTCGACATTATTTTATAGAACAATATTTATGTTTTTTAAACTTCACGAATCACAAAAAGCACGATTTAACAAGAAATGCCAGTCTGAATAGTATGATTTTTCTTTCATATCGAGACTCGGTGTGATTGCAAGTTCCTTGTTTATTGTTTGCTCTATTACATTTGGCGATCCGAATTCTTTAAGGTCCTCCTCAGTCGGTGTGAACCAATATGATCTGGTTGATTTGTTCTTCAGTTATGTATGAATTTCATAAGTTACTGTAGTCCCTTTGGGCCCATTCTTTCTAAGTGTCCCATCAAATGGATTAGTTGCAGACGTATTGCGGCTATGAGATGGGAGATACTTTTATATTGCAACATTTCGTCCGTGATTTAGACTAGAATTTGTAGAAAGTTAAAAATAAAACAGAAACATAGTATCAGTTGGCCTCTAGGGGCGTGCCGGGTTATAAATGCTTATAAAACTCAATACCGAATATTCCAAACTCTTCGGTTACTTCATTATACAACTTGACTGCCGTCTATGCTGCTCTACAATAACAAAGGATAGATCTTGTTCCAGATTACATCCTAGAACGTGGTAGATACAACCGGGGAGGACTGTGGCACTAACCTAGTGGTGCCGGCGAATTATTTCTTCTGAGTACTCTTTTTACCTTGCGTGTTTATAGTGCATTTTAATTACATATCAGGGAACCTATTCAACGGATTCACCTCTGAATTCACCACCGTATTTCATCTTCCTTAAAACGGCCACTACGGTCCTTGTAGAACGACTAGGCGTTGCTGTTGATTCATAAGCCCCGTGTACTTGTGTGTCTGTAGACTTTGTCTGATAACCTGTATTACTGTGATGCCTGAACTAGGGTGTTGTAATTGTTGTCATTTGTAATATCGGCAGGATTTGGGCAGGAAGTGGCCGTGGCCGTTTCATTCAGTAAAGACAGCTTTGAAGCCATATTTCAGTGTTGCTTTATTAACAATTATTTTAACTTTCAGTCGGTCAACACAACAATTACTGGAATATGTGAAAATAACCTGAAATAAAATACATGTGATTAAGTTTTGTATGCACCTGGATTCGCCCGGTGGATTTATTTATGTTTATGGATGATAATGAATACTACTACTGAACTGACAAACACTACGGTAATAGAAAATAATACACTGAAGAAAATGGAAATTGCAACACCATGAAGGCAATGGCCATTAGTGTTGATTTTCAAGATATGGAACAATGCCATGTAGGTATGTAAACGATCAAAGTTTCGGACCCATTGGATTCTTGCTACAGGTCTCCCCACGTGATGGGTCGCGGAGGAATCAACTCCAGAATACGGACTCTGGTGTAGCGTAGTTGACTTGCAGTCTGTGCAGTGAAGTGTTCCCCGTCAAACATGCCTCGACGACAGAGAAGAGCACGCTATCAACAACTGTCACCGTTTGAGAGGGCTCGGATAATTGGGCTGTGTGAAGCTGGATTATCGCTAAGGACTATCGTTGTACGTGTTGGCCGACAGGCATCTACGGTACAACGTGTAAGGCAGCAGTGGTCAAATGAAGGTACCCACACTCGTAGACCTGTCACAGGCCCAGCGCGACAGATAACTGTGAGAGAGGATCACCGCATCATTCGGATGGCCCAGAAGGAACCCCATGCAACAGCAGCGCAAATTCGAGCAGCTGTGGCACCCCACGTTACACAACAAACTGCTGGTAATCGTCTGCGTGCAGCTGGCTTACGATCCCGTGTCCCTGCAGAAGGTGTTCCATTGACCCCACAACAGCGACGTGTGAGGCTGGCCTGGTGTCGAGAGCGATCGACGTGGGTCGACGAATGGCATAGGGTCGTCTTTAGTGATGAATCGCGCTTCTGTTTTGCCCGCAGTGATCGCCGGAATCGTGTGCGCCGACGTACTGGGAAGAGGGGCCACCCAGACCTTATTGTGAGAGGCACAAAGGGCCAACACCAAGCATTATGGTCTGGGGAGCTATTGGCTTTAATGTGAAATCACAATTAGTGCTTGTTGAGGGTACTATGACTGCTCGACAGTACGTTGATAGAGTACTCCACCCAGTGGTTGTCCCTATGATGGCGAACATTGCTAATGGGATGTTTCAGCAAGACAATGCCCGGGTTTACACTGCACGCATCTCCAGAGAAGCTCCCCACGACATCACAACCTTAGAATGGCCCGCCAGGTCCCCGGACCTCAGTCCTATTGAGCATGTGTGGGACATGATGGGTCGACAACTGGCCACCCGTCCTCAGCCACCCACAACTCTGGAACAACTGACCCGTGCAGTGCAGCAAGCTAGGGCCACAATTACTCAGGAAGCGATCCAGGGCCTTATTGACTCCATGCCTCAACGAATTCATCAATGTATTGCAGCTCGTGGTGGGCACATCCTGTATTGATTGTTGTCCAAACTTGCGGTCAGAGGGACCTGAAAGTCTAATCATCGAATCACAACCAAACACTCGTCCTGCATGCTCAATTGCAGCAAAGTAGCACCACTCCTTCTGGGTGTTGCAATTTCCATTTTCTTCAGTGTATTTTAAAAGTAACAGTTGAGGAGGCCTTTTTGTAGTGGTGATAAGCAACTTGCGGGGTTTTAGTACGTGTGCAATGAAGTTAGAACGCACCGTACTATAGGGCACGTAGATGCTCCTCCTGTGACCTTCGGGTGTACCTATGAACACATGTGACGTACAGCGGATAAATGGACTGATCGCATGGTTCATCATCTGTTGTGGACAGGCTTGAAGCTCATATGGCGTGCGTCATCTCAACTTCGTGCAATACTAATCTGATAGCACTGCTTACGTACTAAGACCCCGCAGCCTGGTGATAGATAGTAAAATGGTCGTAATGTCCAAGTCATTTTCCGGTAATTTTAATGATAATAATGAGCATCTAGTTTACTAACGAATTGAGAAAATTGAACAGAAAGAGAAGCAAGTGAAATAAAGTACACTTTCAAAATCTCATTGGCTGTAAGGAAAGTAGAGAGCAATCGTCTTTTGCCGCATAGCGCTGTAGGAAAATCGGAGCACATCTGTCCCGAGCTCCTGAGGGTGCAATTGTGTCATTTTTCGCCACATAGCGCTGTTCGATATTTTGTTCGTGTGCCAAATGGCATAAATCTAGGGAAAGGAGGGGGCTGTCCAAATAATTGTTGAGCAGCGCAAGATGCAACTATTTTCACAATTCCGCACCCGAACGCTGGTAGGGGTGGCATGATGCAGCCCACTTTGCCATTCAACAATATACTTATTTAAATATTCTTACAGTTACACCTTAATTTCCGGCATCTCTAGACCCCTGGTGTAACACCGAAAATCTTTGGACACGATTGGTTCTAGGGCCATAAATCGTGGTTTTTGGGTCCCTTTGACTGTTATTTATACACATCTACTCCGTTTCACCAAGCTGAATCAAAGTTTAGGTTCTGAGTTCCATTTATTCCTTTGCGAGGCCTAAAATGAGCCTAGAGTGGTCCTTCTATGACAAATTCGATATTTAGTCTACATGCCAAACGGCCTAAACCTAGGAAATTGAGAGTGCTGTCCAATTTCAAGGAGCCAGTATTACCTGCAAGGTTTCGGATGCGAAGTACGTAAAATTTTGTTAAGATCGGTGAACTGGTGTAGATTTGTGGTAAAGGGCCTAAATATGAAGTAAGGAAATAACTGTCCAAAATTTCATGTGGATAGTGTTACCCGCAGGGTTCCAAATGGTAATTACTTAAAATTCGGTTCAGATCGGTGAAACGTTGTAGATTTGTGACAAGGGCCTTAAATGAGGGGAACGGACAGGGCTGTCTGAAATTTCAAGTAGACATTGTTATTCGTAGGCTTCCAGAGGGTAAGTAGCCTACGTAAAATTTCGTTCAGATCGGTGAAACGGAATAGATTAGTGTCAAAGAGCCTAAATGCAGCGAATGGAGACGGCTATCTACAGTAAAATTATCGTTGCCAGCAACGTTCCTTGGGGTGTGAAATATAACCCTACAAAATGTCAATTCAATCGGTTAAATGGTGTCGGAGCCCATTAATCTCCTTGCCAACTGCCACTTAAACCCTTATACTATCCCAGCATTTGCGTGGAGTAGAGGTGGGAAACCACTGAAAGCTTTAATATTAATCGTTTCACTCAGTTTAACCTTGCCCCTCCTTGCCAACTGCCATTTAAACCCTTATACTATCCCAGCATTTGCGTGGAGTAGAGGTGGGAAAGCCCTGTAAGCTACTATATTAACCGTTTCACTCAGTTTAACCTTGCCCCTCCTTGCCAACTGCCACTTAAACCCTTGTACTATCCCAGCATTTGCGTGGAGTAGAGGTGGGAAACCACTGTAAGCTACAATATCAATCGTTGCAGTCAGTTTAACCTCGCCCCTCCACACCAACTGCCACTTAAACCCTTGTACTATCCCAGCAGTTGCGTGGAGTAGAAGTGGGAAACCGCTGATAGCTACAACATTAACCGTTTCACTCAGTTTAACCTTGCCCCTCCTTGCCAACTGCCACTTAAACCCTTGTACTATCCCAGCATTTGCATGGAGTAGAGGTGGGAAACCGCTGTAAGCTACAATTTTAATAGTTTCACTCAGTTTAACCTCGCCCCTCCTCGCCAACTGCCACTTAAACCCTTGTACTATCCCAGCATTTGCGAGGAGTAGAGGTGGGAAACCACTGTAAGCTACAATATTAATAGTTTCACTCTATTTAACCTTGCCGTTCCTTGCCCACTGCCACATAAACCCTTGTACTATCCCAGCATTTGCGTGGAGTTTAGGTGGGAAACCACTGAAAGCTACAATATTAACCGTTTCACTCAGTTTACCCTTGCCCCTCCTTGCCAACTGCCACTCAAACCCTGGTACTGTCCCAGCATTTGCGTGAAGTAGAAGAGGGAAACCACTGTAAGCTACAATATTAATCGTTTCACTCAGTTTAACCTCGCCCCTCCTTGCCAACTGCCACTGAGCCCGAATCTCGCATTAGCCACCTTCCATATCCGCTAAGATGGTAAAGGATTGTAGGGACATCGATACCCAGCTCGACTCATCAACATTTCCCTACAGGGCGAATGACTAGGAAACCCTTGACGCATACGGACGTACAATAACACTATTAATTAGTTACACATTTACTAGCAAATCTAATTCCATAATAAGATGGTAGTACGAGAATCTTGGATCTCGGACGTGAACGGTGAAAGTTGAGACTAAGTGATTTCTAGTAACTAACTGATAGTATTAACTGATCAGTTTTTTTATAAAAACAAAAAGGCAAACTAAAACAAGTGCCTGGGTTTTATTCCCAAAAAATATACAACAAGGAAATCCCTATTACCAATAAAATATATTTGAGAGAAATAATAATGAAATTATTATGATGGTAGATAAAATATCTACTCCTTAAATTAGCATATTCTGTAAGAATTGCGTTGCTAAAACAAGAAAATCCGAATATAGACATCGAATGGTAAAATTATTCGTCATACTGTGACTTGTTAAAAGTAGGCCTATAGCTTGATCTGAGATTAGCTGTTCGACTCAATGACGTATTACAATAATGAAAAACCCTACAATATACATATATGTTAACACACGTGGATAAAAATCTAATGATAATAATTACTTTAATAACTTATTTACATTGTTGAAATACCTACGTCCAGCGCGGTATTCAAATCAGAACTAGATTTGACGTGATGTGTCAATCTATTAGCGCTCTCGTTACAAAACATTCCTACTTAAAAATACTGGTTCACATAAACGATAAGTTCTTGTATCTTTAGGTTATTTGTCACAAACGATGAACTATATTTAACGAACAATGAAGTTAGTTATAGTTCTAAGTATTCAAATCCATTAATAAAAATAATAGTTACATTAAAGATCGAGACGGAACTACACAGTTACATATACGACGATGTGGATATAATATTGACGCTTACTGACATGAACAACACATAAATACACTCCTAAATATCAATTACTTTCTCAACACACTGTAGTAGTAGTTTGCTCACACGGCAATACTCATTTCATTTCAAATACGTGAACATTACCTTTTCATAGCGTCAACTGCGCATCCAAATACGTCACAATTCCTTTCTTCTCTTTACCACAATAACCTTCATAAAATTCTGCACGGCATTCCTTCAAAATAAAAAAAAACCATCTTGCTACATACGTGTAGAAGAATTAGTGATCTTACTACGTAACACTGCTGTGTATAAGGTTCATGAAACACTCCTAAACTTCTCCTTCTCTAATTTTAAAATCATCGTGCTCAATTTTTCACAATACTTTTGTTCACAACGGTATACTTTATTTAACATTCCACGTAACTTTCAATAATACATTTCAATAATAGACCATATCATTGTACTGTACTTCCACGTAATACATGATTGTAAGTTTCAAAATACTAGTAGCCCGCTCATCTTTCTAAAGTTAATAACAATATCTTCCGTCATTCCGTTTCTTATAAACATTAATGAATAACATATTCATTTAAGAGCTTGTTTTACACATACTTGACTTCAGACAGACCTACAAGTCTCTTGGTCTTCATTTCGTATTAACAAAATTGTCGCTAAGTAATTGTTGCTATTTATAGGCATCACCTGACTTCCATTGTCACAATAGTGATCCTATCTGACATAAATATAGTTACAGAAATATTCCATGGCTTGATTAACGTCACATAGTGTTTATATTACTTAATTGGAATGATGCTTGGTCAATGTTATTGTTAATAACATTTAAAATTGTTGCAAAAATGTTTATACATTACAAATTGTTAATAACAACATTATAGTCTTTTACAATAAATCTTGATTTGAATAACGATGTATTCTAGCGATCTTAAGGCATTTACATTGCTTATGGCGTAAGTGTATCAATCGGAGCATTCCCTTATATAGAACAGTTTTCGCTTAAAGTGAGAATATTAAAAATGTTACTGCATAAAAATTTAAACGGCATTCTAAGTTCAAATCTAAGGAAATCACGTCTAAGACAACACACGTTGACGTGTATAAAAGTTAACTAAAAATCTCTAAATAGACAGAATAATGACACGAGTTATACGAAAGAATATCTAAGATATGAATTGGTCACCCTGCTAATTCCAACAAATACTACAACCAAAACTACTTGAGATAGTAGAGCAGTCATTTCTGTACCTTTCCGACGGTCTGCGATGGAAATACCTCGTTCAATGGCTTCAATGTTCCGCTCCCTAGTTGGCTCGTGCTGTCGCGATTCTGGATCGAGCCATGCAAGCAACGTGGCTCACAGCTGATCAACTCGTTCCTGCTGGGCTGGTGACCACCTTGTCTTGGTCTTCCCGCACAGCAATCTTCTATTTACTCGACTCTTGATAGTCTGGTCGCAGGAACCCGGAACAATGAACACTGCATCCCATCTGCTTCTTTCTTCTTCCCTTCGTCGAGAAAGTAGCTATGAGCGTCCATGGTTTATATCTCTCCAAGTTCTTACTGGACATTTGAGTAGAATTGTTGAAATTCAGCAAACTGCATGATAGTTAAGCAGTAGTGGTTACGTCGATCCAAGGACCTCATGATCAACTCTGAACTTCCCGCTCCATAGTGTAGATTATCCTCCTTTCATGATTTAGTGAATCATAGTACTCTTCTTAGTGAATGCAGAGTATATTCGTCCCCCCTGACTTGAAGTTGTAAGCATAATGAATTGTAAGAACAAATCTGCTTTTATAATGAGGCAGTAATAGTGCTTCAATAGTATAGTAGCTTGTTATAAGTGAAGCTACTTGCTGGATTGTAGAATACAGTTCGTAATCATGCAATCTTTCTCTTCGTGCGCTGTGGATATAAAAGTTGCTTCTTTCAATGCTGAATATTACTTTTCGTTGCTTCGCCGGACTCTTCACCTCTTCCTCGGCTATCGATGCGTCTCCTGCAGGTCAGTGAAGTCTCATGTTCGCACTTCTCGTTGCCATATGGTAATTTGCGGAGCACCTTACAACACAGGTCCGCTCTCTTCAATCGTTTCAGTAGGAGTCACCTCGCTATGACCGCGGTTTGCGCGCGTGGCACCCTAGATGCAGCTATAGCCTCGCGTCCGGTCCATTTATAATAGAATTACGCTATTTTCTCTTCTCCTAACCAATATTATATAATTCCATACTTCCGAATAAATATCATATACTGTTCTTGATCTGTGGAATTGCTAATTTCTCTTTATTAAAGCAAATATGGTTTAATAGCAGTTCCCACACAAATTTTGCGATCTGTTCTGATTGGCTGTAGGTTTATTGTCAAAAACTCTACCTGTCCTAGCCTCTTATAGTTGGGTCGTGTGCATAATTTGTTGTTGCCGACTCGGCTAACCAAAACCGGTCTTGAGAGTGCTAACTTGAAACTTTTGACAATTTCCAGCTTCAAATGATCAGACTCTCCCTTGGTTAATCTTCATTCACCACAAAATTTCCAAATCCAAATATTTCAAAATAGTCAAAAATTCTCCAAAAACATTTCTAAATAATTCAATTCACTTCCCATAACATATCCTTGAGTGAAATAAATTATTACTAGTTGAAACCCGTCAAAACATGACGGTCATTGGGAAAATATTTACGGAAGGATTTTCTTATATGCATTCTTTGTATGATTACAGAGAAAGACGACTTTGCAACATATAACTGCCCATGACTGAAAACTTGATGAGGCAAATAGTGGCCTACACGTTTCATAGCTTCCCCTTGAGCTTTATTGATTGTGATAAATTATGCCAAGCGATTGGAAATTGGTGGCTCTTAAAAGAAAATGGGAGTAATTTTATGGCATATTTATATTGGATTATTAAAGTGGCTTCGTATTTTGTCCGATTTCTCACTTTATTGCGTCAATTTGTAGTTAACATACGACCGGACAATGTTCCTTGTCGTCGAACGGGGTTTTATAGTAGTATTTCTCCCAAAAGTAACGTCTTATTCGATAACACTATAGTGCCCTGCATCAATGGAGTCGCTAAATATTAATTGCCAAATAATACTTCCCTTGCAAAAACAACAGTGTGGTTAGACTCATTGTTATGTACTCTAAACAAATAAAATCAATGAACAATTGGCTTATACAATGAAGTTCAACATGACCAGTGTATTCACCGTCCAGAGACTTTCATACTAAGTTGGTTGCTGAGGAGAATGCGATGAGGCTGATCGCCAATAATACAATCCTTAAAATTATCCTTGCCAGCAACAATGTTTGCAATAGTTTGTAAATGAAGCTCAGGGCGATGTTCTTCATTTTGATATAAACAGCACGAAACATCTAGAAATAAGCTATTTCTATCGCCTGTTATAGGTTCAATCCTTTGGGTTTCTTTAACAGCAAACTATGCAGGGGAGCATAGAATCACTTCACCAATTACAGGATGAGCACAGACTCTTTGCCAGCCACCGTAAAGGAGGCAGTTTTAGAATTATATGTCCCGTACATGTCGAAAAACGCATTAACATAGGGAAGCCCACTATTAATACTATATTTTTGGCCATCGCCCCAGAGATCCGAATTCATTTCCCTGCTCTGCCAAGAAATTTAATTCTGGCCTGAGGGCTGGAACGGGACGTACTCAGCCTCGTGAGGTAAAACTGAGGAGAGATAGGATCGATTCCAACCTTAACTATCTTGGATGTGTTTCTCTTCAGTATCCCACTTCCACTCCAGGCAAATACCGGGATGGTTCCTTACGTAAGGCCTCGGCGTTCTCCTTCCTAATCCTCACTTTAGTTACAGATACACACATTAATACAACCATCACAATAACACAGGTCGGTAACATATTTTTTTCTCTTAAAGACACTCTGCAAATCTACAGGCCAAGAGCTTTTGTCAGAGTGCTTTACGAAGTCGAAACATGTTGGTGAATGGTAAAATAATTACCGAAGGATTTCCTTATATACGACATTTTTGTACGACTACTTTTTGGCACTATTGAAACTTTAAGGGCGTCGAAAAATCGCACTCTTGACATTGCAACATATAACTGGCCATGACTGAAAACTTGCTGAGGTAAATAGAGACCTACACGTTCGAGAGTTTCCCCTTGAGCTTTATTGATTGTGATACAGAATGCCAAGCGAATTGGAAATTGACGTCTCTCAAAGAAAATGGAAGGGTTTTGTCAGATGGTGTTAAATCAACTCGAGGGATTAGAGCTCTCTGCCCAATTTTATCTCCACTGATTATTTCCAAATCCAAGCAATTTTCATTCATATTCTTTACATATAATCTGGTTCCGTTCAGGAGCCCTTGGGAAACGTTCAGATTTCTGAGGAGCATAACTATGGCTCCAACTTTTAGAGTAAGAATATGTGGAGGCAAACCACTTAATTCCAAGGAATTCAAGAATTCTGTAGGAAATTGAAGTAGCTGGCTTTCATCTTCAGTAATTAATCTGTTAACGCTGGCGTATGTTTTTGAACTACCGGGTATAAGTTCGATGACTTTCAAATTAATTTCATTACAGCGTTCATTTTTTGGTGTTAGAATGCATACTTTCGAGAAATGGATTATATCTTTCGTAGAAATGAATTTTTCGCCGTAAATCTCAGTCACGATGTCATCATGCGCTAAAATTCTGGGTGGTAGTTCAATAACATTTGATTCCTCACCATCTACAGAGGGGTAGTCACCGTTACCAATTTGTAACAAAAAATCAGAAAATTCAAATTCTTCTGGTTTCAACCGCATGTTTTTATGTAAGCAGCGTATTTTGAAGAAGGGCCAGAGAGGAGAGTATTTAATACAGTTTTGAATAATTGTTTGGCGAGAAGCGTGCGGAACAACAGGCAAAACCTGCCTAAAGTCTCCTCCAAGAAGAGTAATTTTCCCACCAAATGGAATGTCATTACCCATAATATCTTTCAGAAGACGATTTACACACATTAATGAATGAATATTTGCCATTGGGGCTTCATCCCATATTATGAGCCGTGCTAATCGAATATCGTCAGCTGCTTTGGAATTTAATTTTAATCCAGACACTGAACTCTCATTTAAATTTAGAGGAATTTTGAATGTACTGTGTACTGTTCGACCGTTGAGTAGCAAAACAGCGGCTATTCCGGTCCATGCTACTGATATAACATGAAGCCCTAAACTGCAGAACTTTTGTATTAATCATCGGTAAATAAATGTTTTTCCTGTGCCCCCAGCACCGTCATTAAAGAATGCGTTCGTGACAGTTGTGTTGTTATTTTGAAGAACGCTAGTGATTTCATTAATAATTGAAAGTGGTTCCTGGTTTGCTAAGGACATCAGGTCAGCCAAATCAAAAGGGAACACTGGCTCATTAGTAGTTTGATCGTTTGAGTGTGTGTCAGTACCAACAGGCAAGTTGGCAGAGAGAAACCATGCAATTGCAGAACTTTATTAATATCTCTGATAGATAGTTGATAATCTGTATTTTCATCTTCAGACTTTAAATAATCTTCACAGAGAGAGTTTTTGTGCATGTCCCATAAGTGACTGGCATTGCAAGGTTGATGAAATATGCATATGTAGGCGAATAACTGTCTAAGTTGAAAGGGCATTTGGAAAACCGATGCTTCCATCAAACAGCGTTGCCATTCTGAATCATCGATAAACAAACCAAGCTTAATTGCCATATCCTTATATGTTGGACAGGTGTATGTTCTGAGATCTTCAAAGCTTGTGGCACCTACTATATGAAGTAAAAGTAAGCGCAGATGGTATCTCTCTGAATCAGATGGAGAAACATTGTACATCCGACCTATTACCTTTTCGAATCTAAGTAGTTTTTTCCAAATGCATTTGCATTTATCTCATACATAATGAACGGGTGTTTCAGGATAAATATATGCACTCCTAGTTGCTGTATTTTGGGTTCAGCTGAAACCATGCAGTGAGTTGTGTACTTTCTAACTGAGCCCGTATTAATGCTCTGGGAGCATCATCGGCATGAAAAAATACATCTTGTTGGTCTGGTAAATGGACAGGTAACCGGGCAACAATGTGGGACTATTCGTGCATGTTTTAACAAAAAAACTGTATGCAGCCTCACTTGACCCAACATATCTAGCATTCAAATACATAGAAACTTCGTCATGATGTAACATTCCATCGTTTGCCGTGATTTTCAAGTTAGCGCAATCATGCCCCTTATAAACATATATATGTATGTATTTGATGCTGTTTACACTTGCACAGATTTCAGCGTTACTATGGGCCTGAAAGTACGTCAATATATATCGATTGTATGGAACAATGAAGCGATTGTCGATTTCAACATTGGTGCCTTGTACTCGTTTAGTATATGATCTTCCATTCTGTCGCCTACGGTAAAGTGGATAGCCGTTCACATTCTCTTTAGTTTCTGGCACAAAGTCTTTTGGAAAACCCTTCTTACATCTTCCATCCTTCATGCAAATTGAATTGGGATTCAGAAGGCCGCAAGGTCCATGTACCATGTGTGCCTTTACTAAGTTGTACAATGTTGTATTGGAAGGATCTGGTATTTCTGCAGAAACTGACATATCAATATCATAGATTTCTCGTAATTTATAACTATCTCGAAGACAAACCAGTAAATGTATATGAGGTAAACCTCGCTTCTGGAACTCAACCGTGTATAAGAAAGTTTGTACCTCGCCAAAAATTTGCTATTGATTTATTAAACGCAAGAGTTCCTTCACTTTCGCATGAAAAACGCGAACAACGACATCAGGTCTATTGTTTGCATTTTCATAAGGTTGGAGACTAGTAGTCATTTCAGGCCATGAAGGGTTGCATGTGAATTATGAAGAGGTCTGGCTTTCCAAATTTTCTCACAATTTCCATTGCATCCTGATAATTTTGCAACATATTTCGGGGACTACCAATAAAAGTGGAAGGCAAAATAACTATGCGACCAGCTCTTAAACTTTCATTTTCAGCTCTTAAGTGTAAAGCATCAGCAAGAACAACGTAGGTATCGACACGCAATTTCGTTTGTTGATTGCGAATATATTTTAGTCTGTCTCCTTCTATTCGACAATAATAGTCAACTATTAATTGTTGGGTAAGTTTATCTGCATTAAGTAAAGGATTGAAACCTCCTGCGGGAGGACAACCTCGAATCGACAGCCTATACAAAATATATTCACGCATTGTCATATTTTGCCTAACGTTCGTCTTACGGTTCCCTCCTGTTGGCAGCGAAATATGCCACCCTGTTTCTCCGCAAGGCCAGATTAAAACGTAAGTTAATGGATCACAATGCATGCTGTCAACATCAATTTCCTTTAAAACTCCCTGATTAGAAAATACGGCTATGTGGCGTTGTGAAGCCGGAGCACCATCAGTTGTTTCAAAAATAGCTGCAATCTCTGAGGAAGCTGGGTTATTGTAACGTCTAGGATCTTCTTGAGGTTCATGGTAAAAGCGCATGACCAAATCTAACGGTTGACGTTTTTCTCTTAAAGCCAGTTCATTTTCTTCGCATATTTTTGAATGCATTGTCTTATACAGTTGAATGTAAGGGTTATGCTCTTGCAAAATATTATTTAGAATATGAAGTGTACCCTCCCTGATGCAAGAATTCGCTCGATTTGCTAGTCTGATTTGATTAGCTTCTGAGCAGTCTAATACATACAATTGGCCGTAACAACTGTCGCTTATATTTTTGGAATATATGGAAGAAATGCGATGATGTACAATTCCTGAATTTTAAAACAATATGGACCGTGTTCAGGTGGTATGGTAACATTGGCAACAAAGGAAATGAAGGACATAGAATTGTTGTACTGCCAAATATTCTCTCTGAAGTTCCTTGAGGTATCATCATTTCCAGTGAAAAATGGTTTAAGCCTGTCAAGTATTTTATATTCCGGCAGATCAATTTTACCATTGCAACAGCAAAGGCCGAAGTAACCAAGCGTAGGTTTTTCGCAAGAGAAGAACAATGCAGAACAATGTTTACATTCGTTCGTCAAGGACCCAACGCTGTACGGCATAATATCTGGCATTGTTTCTGAAATGGCAGATTTATATTTTATATTAAAAGTGTTTTCGTCTTTTCTCCGATTTTTCATTGTTTTGCGTTTATTTATTGTTTCCACACGACCAGTTAATGTTCTTTTTCGTCGAATGCGTCTATTTACAGTCGGAGTTATCCCCAAATTAATGCCGTATTCGATCACACTATCGTGTCCTGCATCAACGGAGCCGCTAAACAATAAATGACAAATAGCACTTCCATTGCCATAATCTACAACGTGGTTAGTCTCATTGTTATGCACTCTAAACAAATAATCATTAAACAATTGTCTTATACCATGGAGTTAAACATGACCAGCATATTCACCGTTCAGAGACATAAGATTTTCATACTCAAGTTGGTTGTTGAGGGGAAGGCGATAAGACTCATCGCCAATAATAAAATCCCTATAAATATTCCAGTCAGCAACAATTTTTGTAACAGTTTGCAAACGCAACTCACTATGACGTTCTTCGTTTCGATACAAACAGTACGAAACTGCTCTAAATAAGCAATTTCCGTCACCTGTTATTGGTACAATTCTTCGGATATCCATGACAATAAATTATGAAGAGGTGCATAGAACCACTTCGCCAGTCACCTTAATAATGGAGTCAGTTTTATAATTATATTTCCTGTACGTGTCAAAAGTCGTATTTACACAGGGAAGCCCACTCTTAAAGCTGGCAATGAATTATCGAGACAAACCGGCCCAGTAATTCTGCGTAGTCACTTTCTAGTATGCCATAGTTATGGTATATAAAATGAAAGGTTTAACAATTCGTAGAAGCTGCGATATGTATGCTCGACAGAAAACGACTCACCACCAAAGACTATAACAGACCACCAAAGACTATATAACAGAAATATCGGAAACACAATACAAATGGCGGTTCCAACATTCGACTGCAGCGGCATCTGCTACTGAATTATGGAAGTTAATTTGGAAAACAATCTAATCAAAAGTAGGCCTACATTTTGTAATACCGGTATCAGAATTTCAACGTAGGCCTACTGTATTATTTCCGTATAACTGGTAAAGGTACAATTCATTAGTGGAATTTTATGTAACAACATTTTGGACTTGCCTAGTATGTTTATAAGGCAAAAAAACTGAGGAAAACAAATGAGTTACGCAGCACATGGCGCGATTTGAAGGCACTCGGGTGGATTCACTGCATATATTCTTCGTAATGTGTTGGAATTCGTACAATCCTTGATTCACAGTTATCCCATGTGCAAAAATATGCCAAAACTTCTGAAGCAATAAAGACTAATAGCCTACCGTTATTGCAAATGTAATCTGTCGAATGTTGCAACTTATAAAGCTTTTCAATGAAATTATCATAGCGTTTTAAATTGAGATGGGAACGTAGAATTCCTTAGTTACGGGAATGCCAAGAGTTAAATATGTTTTGACAATATAATAGCAATTGCAAGAAAGGAAAATACGGAAATAAAAAACATGCCGTAGGGGGGATTCGAACCCCTTACATTGGGTGATGCATAAATTAAGAGAGTACGGCGTAACCACCTGAGCTACCGAACCTCTGGTAACAACGCGCAATATTAAGTGAGTTAAACATCAAGCACACTCAAAATGTTATGTCCGTTCACGTTTTTCAACATTTTCTGTCTGGTAATTCCAGTGTATGTCATGAAAACGTAATAAACAATGTTCCCTTCCATTATAATTCTTATACATAAACATGAAATTAAAACGCGGTGGACTTGTAAAGACCGTGACTGTCAAGAGGCAAGGCGATTGTGCGCTTGCGTGATCGGAATGAAAGGAGGAAAACAAATGAGTTACGTAGTACATGGCGCGATTTGAAGACACTCGAGTGGATTCACTGCATAAATTCTTCGTAATGTGTTGGAATTGTACAATCCTTGATTCACAGTTATCCCATGTGCAACAATATGCCAAAACTTCTGTAGCAATAAAGAGAAATAGCCTACCGTTATTGCAAATGTAATCTGTCGAATGTTGGAACTTATAAAGCGCATCAATGAAATTACCATAGCGTTTTAAATTGAGATGGGAACGTAGAATTCCTTAGTTACGGGAATGCCAAGAGTTAAATATGTTTTGACAATATAATAGCAATTGCAAGAAAGGAAAATACGGAAATAAAAAAAAACATGCCGGAGGGGGGATTCGAACCCCTTACACTGGGTGATGCATAAATTAAGAGAGTACGGCGTAACCACCTGAGCTACCGACCCACGGGCAATATTAAGTTGGTTCAACATCATGCACACTCAAAATTTGATGTCAGTTTAGGTTTTTCAACATTTTCTGTCTGGTAATTGCAGTGTATGTCATGAAAACGTCATAAACAATGTTCCCTTCCATTATAATTCTTATACATAACTATGAAATTAAAACGCGGTGGATTTGTAACCGCCATGACTGTCATGAGGCAAGGCGATTGTGCGCATGCGGAATCGGCAAGATTTCTGAATTTTTGTTTATTAATTTAAAAATATTCTGTAACATATTTGTTTATTTTAAAGACACTGCAAATCTACAAGCCAAGAGATCTCGTTAGAATGCATTACGAAGTCAATCGGTTAAGACGTTATCTCATTCTCGATGTAACAAAAATCGCCTTAGTGTTTTAAATATATAGATTCCCAATTTACACATTATAAATCGAAAAATTGACAGGTCGGTTCGATCCTCGGCTCTGTCCATAACTTGAGCTCGGGTGAATTAGGGCTCAGATCCCATCCTGACTTGTTAATTAAAGTTTAACATAGTCTTTATTTAATCCTTACTCATCCATTTTGGCCTGTTTGCCATCTCTTGATGAACTCAGTTCCTTTGCATTTGTCTGTTGGCACGGGCTAGAGTTAAAGGTGGCTTTTCGCCGATGTCTCAGTCTCACTCATGGCTGTGATTATATGGAAGCTACTGAAGTATGGGTGGTGCTTAGTAATAACAATCAGGGCACAGTCAGTGCCTGTGGATGCTGTGAAAGATTCTACTCATAGGGTTAGTACTGCTGTACTGACTCAGTGAGGAAAGCAATAGCAAACTACCTCACTCCCCTTCTTGCCTAGTACGCCTCAATATAGCGCTGCCGTGGGTTTTTGTGGGTATCTACCCACATAACCTAGTGGCGGTGCTTTTTGAGGATCCAACCAGCCTTTGGGCTGACTACCTAACAGACTCATCCATTATTGAGACCAAATTCATCCCTCAATGAATCCTGGGATAGAATCTTCTGAGTTTAGTGTGGTTGAATTTTCAAATTTGTCGGTCATCCTCGATCCTTACGATCTGATAACAGTTGTTTTCATATACTCTTCCAACCTTGAACGGGCCTTTGAAAATATTAGAGAACTTAATATATATATCCTCTTTAAAACATCTGCTTTCACAGGCACCCTGACCAGTACGAATTCTCCCAGTTTCAATGGTCTGCTGTACCTCTTGCCTTGACCTCTCTTTAGCCTCTTCTCCGCTTGTTTATTGAGATGTTCTCTTGCTGTTTCAATGCGCTGTTCCACCGATGGTTCGTCATCTTCCGGAATGTTGACGATTCCGTTCCACGATCGGATTGGCTTCTGGTCGAAATGCAGCGTAACTGGTACTTCGTTCGTGCTCTCATGCCTCGTGTTATTAATACAGAACTCCATCAGTGGTACTACTCTTACCCAATTAGCGTGGTTCTCTGAACTATAAAGACGGATGTATTTTGGACTTTCAAGCATCATTCGTTCAATCGGATTGGTCTGCGGACTTCGGATTGGGCTAAAAATATGACCAATCTTAAGCCGTTCCATTGCTTCTTTGAATTCCGCAGCAGTATATTGCGTCCCATGATCAGTATGTAATCTTTCAGGCTTTCCAAGCTTGGGAATGATGTTTTTCTCGAGATGATACAGAACAGTCTTAGTAGTGGCCGTCTGCATCGGATTCATAATGACTATCTTCGAGAATACGTCATTGGTTACTAATACATACTTGTTACCTCTACTACCCTTGGAACTGGACCAAAAATGTTCTGACTAAACAATTCCAAAGGTTTAGTAGGTATTATAGCCTTAGATTTTTCTTTCAAGAGCTCTGAGTTATACTTGTTCTTCTGGCTTAACTCACATGATCTAATTACAATAGCGATGGATTCTCTCATATTAGTCCAGTAGAATTTTTCCTGAGCGGTGCTATAGGTTTTATCTACATTTCCGTGACCAATGCTCATGTGCACTAACCAAACTACAGGAACTCTCAATCTAGGTGGAATCACGACTCTCACCTTAGCGTGGTTAGCATCAACATATGTGCAGACTATGCCATCAACTAACACATATTGAGTGGCTTTCTTCCTAGTCTCTGCATATTCTACGTCATCAACCTGCATTTTCCTGCCATGTACCTGAATAAGTTCCTCAGACTAGTGTCTCTCTTCTGGTTTACTGCTACTCTCCTCAGTCGCTCCAACGTTGCCTGATCTTCGTCATCCAATTCTACCACGTTGACTTTCACATCCTTATCAGCTGTTGGATTCCTGGATAGAATGCCGGCCAATAAATTATCCTTGCCGGGAACATGCACAATCGTGGCGATGAATTGTTGTAGGAACAACGTCCACCGAGTCATCCTATCGCTAGATAAGTCTGATTTTATCATAAACTCCAAGGCTCTATGGTCAGTTCTAATGATGATCTGGTGTCCGATTAAAATCATTTTCCAGTGATGCAAAGCATTAATCACGGCTAAAGCTTCTAATTCCGTGGTGAAGTAATTCATCTCGTGAGACCTTAACTTTCTACTATTGAATGAAATGTAGTGGTTATTTCCATTCTGGTCTTTCTTATAAAGGACAGCGTTGATTCCGACTTTCGAAGCGTCCGTTTCCACAATGAATGAACGTTGGAAGTCCGGATACTCGAGCTTGATGTTGTCTCGTAGCATCTGCTTTGCCAAAATAAATGCTTCTACGCCCCATTTCCAACCTTTTTTTCAATAGTTCATGTAGCGGTGCCATAGTCTCAGAATAGAGAGGACAATGGCCGCTAAAAACTGACAAAGACCGACAAAGGCTCTCACATCTCTAATTTTCCTGGGTCTTGGAAACTGTAGAATAGCATTTATCTTATCTTGATTGGGATGGTAATGAAATTGATCGATGGTGTGCCACAGAAAATAAATTAACTGCTGGAAAAAGTGGCACTTACCGAACTGAACCTTGATGTTCGCATCTCTCAGGTTCTCTAGTAGGTTCTTCAAATGCAGTAGATGTTGCTCGGGATTTTCCGATGAAATAATAAAATCATCCACGTAGTAAATAACATGAGCTTTCACCTCATCTGCAAGCTTGCAATCTAAGGCTCTTATCAAAGCTGGACTTGAGTTTATAAGGCCGAACGGGACACGTTCTAAAATATAACTCGTATGGTTGAATAAGAAGACGGTATAGCATTTGCTATCCTCAGTCAACTCAATTTGATGAAAGGAAGTAGTCAGAACTATGACAGAGAAACAAGACTTCCCCTTAAACTTCCTCAAAGCTCTCTGATCTTAGGCGGTCGGTCATTTTCTTTTAATAGAAGACTGTTCAAATTTCTGGCATCTAGGCAAACCCGCAGAGTACCGTCTGCTTTCTTCACTGCAGTAATCGGGTTTAAGTATGGGGTCGCTTGCACCCGGATTAGGCCGTATCTTTCCATGCCTTTTAATAGCTCTCCGACCTCAGCTTGGTATTTCTCAGGAATGGGATACACTTTCCTTTGAAATGGTGAGTTGTCCGTTAGCTTTATCTGATATTTAAATCCCTTAATTAATCCTGGCTTGTCTTCGAAAACATCGCCATAAATTTGGATTAATTCTTTTAGTTTTCTTTCATAGATCTCAAAATTATCTATCTTCAACCCATAATGACCTGGTTTTTCTAGTTCCACTTCAGAAATAATTCTTTCCAAGTTCTCCTCTGGAATTTAACTTTCTATAAGGTATTCATTTTCTTCACTGTCGGCTTCGTTGCTCCTTTCATTAAATTTAATTATACCATTTAGTAGGGGAGTGAGGGGGGGGGGGGTTCTAACTCACAAGGTGCTCAAAAAGTTAGTACACACTTTTTGCTTATTCATATCTCGTGAACCCATAGTCGGATGTTGACAAATGAAGTGTCGTTGGACTCGAGCTGACGTCCCCTTTTTTGTGGACCACTTGTTATATTTTTTGAATTTTGTTTGAAAATTTTTGTTTCCGAAAGTAGGTGATAGTTTGAAAACGAAACATGATAGAACGTTGTGCCATGGTTCAAACGAAAGGTATCTATGTCCTTTATTTTCTGTAATAAAACTTTTTTATTTTTTATGTTTTTTTGAAAACACTCGAATTTTGAAAATCCTATATTTTGGAAACTAGGAATTCTACAAAAAATTGTTAGACATAAATGAAAGGACCCTACGCCCTCTACCGCCAAAATAAATTTCAATCCTCTAGGGCAGGGGTCTCCAAACTACGGCCCGGGGGCCACATCCGGCCCGCGGACAGATTTTGTCCGGCCCGCGGAGAGCTAGCATACTTGAAAACTCCTTTTAGAGAACATATTTTTTTTTATAGCAAATTAAATTTAGTTTACTGAAGTATTCTAATTTTATGTTGAATAATTATTAATATGACATCTACATTGATATGGTCATGGACTAACTACTCATAACATTGTTGTAGGCTTATTGTTATTGTTTTTGTGATAAGTTGGATAAAGAAACACAGAATTGTAATGAGTAAAGACATGTATAACATGCAGACATATGAAATACTAATGAGATTTATGTAATTGAGATTTTCCACTGACAATAGTTTGTAGTTGTGGACTAATTTTACTTGTACCAATTATTAAAAGAGATTTAAGATGCTCATCAGTTAATTTAGATCTGTAAACATTTTTTGTGTACTTCATTTTGGAGAAGGTCTTCTCACACAAATAAGTAGTACCATAACAGAAAACAGCCCACGAGCAAATTTATGCAAATTATCAAATTGTGTCAGTGGAAGACTCTTATAAAATTCCAACAAAGATGAGTTTTGATATTTGTTCTTAGTTATATCACTGCACTGTAGTTCAATCATTTCCATTTGAAGTTCCGGGGCTAGGGTTTCAATGTCAGTATCAAAAGGATCCTGAAAAATCTTAATTTGATTCGCAAATGCATCGAAGTCCGAGAAACGAGTATCAAAATTTATTTTCAAAGCACTCAAAGTTTCGATTGCAAAATCGATAGGAAACTCAGTCTCAGTGGTGTGGCTGAATATTTCACATGTTTTAAAATGTGAAAAACATTTAATTCGTAGTTGTGATTGAAACAGTATCAATTTCTTCCGGAATTATTTGATATTAGTGTATAAATCAGGAAGATGCTGGTTTTCTCCTTGCAATCTCAAATTCAGTTCGTTCACATGTTTTGTCAAATCAACATAGAATGCTAACTTTCACAGCCATGCGTTGTTTTGTAATTCAGTAAGAGGGCGATGCTTTTCATTCAAAAAAATTTCGATCACTGCTCGAAGTTCAAAAAAGCGCTGAAGGACTTTCCCACAACTAAGCCAACGTACGGCAGTATGATAAGGTAAGTCATTTTCTCCAATCTCTTCAATAAATTGTCGGAATTGTCGGTGATTCAGCCCAAAAGATCTCATAAAATTAACAGTTGATATGACTGGTTTCAGAACTTCAGACATATCCAAACATTTTCCGCACAAAGACTGTTGATGAATGATACAATGTAAGACTAATGGTTTTGAACCACCGTCATTTTCTACAGCCTTTGACACAAGAGCGACCACTCCTTTATCTTTCCCACTCATGTTTTTGCCTCCATCAGTTGTAATACATTTCAAGTTTTTCCATCGAAGGTTCTTTTGATTAATGGCCATTTCAACTCCCTTAAAAATATCTGTACCAGTAGTTGTGCCATGAATACTATACATATCAAGAAGTTCTTCATGCACTTCATAGCTTTTATCTACTCCTCGAATATAAATCAACACCTGAGCAGTATCTGACACATCCGTTGACTCATCCAAGGCCAAAGAAAACCACTCAACATCTCCATTTTTGTCGAACAGTTGAGAGGATATATTTTCAGCGATGTTTTCTACCCTTCGAGCCACAGTATTTGCTGACATACTGACAGTTTTTAATAAATTTACCTTTTCAGGGCACATTTCTTCGGCTGCTGCAATTATGCATTCTTTGATCATTTCTCCATCGGTGAATGGTTTTTCACGTTTTGCAATTTCAAGAGCCACACGAAAGCTGGCACGAGTTGCAGCCTCTAGTTCTGTTTTGAGTTTTGTAAATGAAGATTGCTGCGATTTCAATCCGCGCTTCATAGCTTCGAATTTTTCTGTCCGCAAACTTCCTGTATATTTTGAGTAATTTTGAAAATGTTTTGTTTCATAATGACGTTTAATGTTATATTCCTTGAGAACGGCTATGCTTTCATTGCAAATCAAACATAGCGCCTTGTTACTGGACTCAATTACGAAATACTGAATGTTCCACTCATCTTTGAATTTTCTGCATTCACTATCAATTTTTCGCTTCTTTTCCATACTACTAAATCACACACAAAAGCAACAATTCAAATCAAAATACTGTTACAAAGATGTCTTAAACTTAAACACGCACAAACACGTTTTAAGGAGGTACGCACTATTTTATTTCACAACAGTGTCATAGGAACTGACTTGTGGTTGCGCAACTACCCTTCTTATATATTCCAATTACTGCCATCTAGAAGTGAGTGGAAGACACCAGAACTCTCTCGAACCAACGAGATTACTCTGTACGTGCTATTAGCGCCATCTGTTAGCGATAGAAGGTACTACCTATTTCAGCTTGTGTCCACCAGATGTCGTGTCACGTTACTCCTCATGGCTCGTACTCTACGACTAATCTAGAAATTACAGATAATGACAGGAAAATTAATAATATGCAGTGTTGCCGTTTTGCGGACTTTAGTCCGATTTGCAGCTTTTTTTCAACGTTGCGTACTTTTTCGGACTTTTTTTCATCAGTGGACTATTTCACTTTTTACCACCGGCAACAATGATAATATGGTTTTGGCCCTCGGAACTTACTGGAGTAATCAGTATGGCCCTAAGGCTGGAAAGTTTGGAGACCCCTGCTCTAGGGCAACAATTTTTGTTTTGTAAGTAGTGGGATGATGAGAGAGCTGCTACACTTAGGAAGTTGTGAGCCCCTGCGACCTTGGAATGGAAGCAGTCACGCTAGGAGGGCGTGCTTGGATTCGGTTTTTTTCGTCTCGTTGTGCTCTTTACGGGAATGTAGGTGTCGAAAAGGTGAAATGCTGGAAACATGTTTTCTTGGGGGGTAAAACCGTGAAATTAGACTTTTTGCTATATCTCGCGAACCAATCATGCTAGAGGAATCTACGAGGGGTCCAAGGACTCGGGCTGACGTCCTCTTTGCTATGGACCACTCGTTATATTTTAAAAAAATTTGGAAACTCGATTTTGGGGTAAACAAGTGTTTTTTGAAATTTTTGCTGATAACTCACGAATCAATAAGCCTAGAGACGAGTGCGAGGTGTCATTCTTTTCATTGCGTTGCCCTCTTGCCGAGGATGTTCGTGTTGAAAGGAAGGAAGCTTGCAGTTTAACGTGACCGTTAATCTCGCGATCATAAGCCACGGGACCTCCGTTTTACGTGGAATCCGAACCACAGGACATGGCATTTCACATCGAAAATCTCACATGCAGTGACCGGGAATCGAACCCGGTCCGCCTTGGTGAGAGGCATACAGCTTGACCGCTGCGCCACCACGCCCCCTGTTCGTGTTGAGCAGGAATGATAAACCATGTTGAGGTAAAACCATGATTTTAGACTTTTTGCTTTATCTCGCAAACCCATAACGCTAGAGACGTGTACAAGGTGTCCTAGGACTCGGGCTAACGCCCCCTGTTTGAAATCTGTTTGAAATTTTGACAAAGGGTCTAACGACACTTTTGATGAAAAAAAATATTAATTTTCCTTTACCTGTTTAAAATGTTTATGAAGCGTGGTGGTTGAGAGAGACGATACTGCTGGGTGTGTGTTTCAACGAACCTGTCGCTAACCACAAGGATCATGCTTAATAGAACAATCGCTATTTCGGCGGGTGGGTGTATGACAGAGCGAGGGTTCGTTTTTCTGATATTTTACCTTTAACGTGTAAACGGTGATGAGAATTTGTTTCTATGTTGGTCGAAGCTAGTAGAGAAAACAAACTTGCAGAGGAGCAGGAGGTGAATGTCATTTGAGCTTATTGGAAAGCGGTGATCAGACTTGACAACAGGTGCAATGGAAAAATGACAATGACGCTTGAAGGTGAAACAATCTGACCATCGGGGTGGCAGAGAAGTGCGAAATGCATGCATACACATGTGAAACCACGTGAGGGCTAAACAAGTCACATCCTGTCTTGCTTCGTACGTGACAAAATGCAAGTCCATGTGAAATTTGACCTGCCACAGGTGTTCACCTTGGACGTCAGCTGTCCAAGTGTTTGATAACAGGATGTTCAAAGCGTGGGAAAAATGATTATACATGCAACGTAACATAGAAAAAGACATGTCGTTATCATTTCTTCTCTCACTTAGGTGACTACCTTTGAACACATTGCGTTGCGTGAAACCCCTGGTCTTGTTTAACAGTTTTGGTGTTGTTGGAAAATACTTAACCTTGTTGTGAGGTAGGTATATATTTATTCATTTATATATTTATTGATTTATATATATTTACAAGCAATTATTTATTGATTAGGTAATTAATGATTTTATTTATTTATTTGTTTGCAGATAACCGGTATACTTTACATGTCTGAGAGAGAAGAAACCATTGAACTTTTGAGCCCACTCGAAGGAAACAGCAACAAGCCACTGCAAGTGAAGGTGAGATTATTTTTTAAACTAACTTGTTTCATTCTTTTGTTTGATATTTTATTTTATGAAATGCATGTATTAACCTAAATTTAGGTATTTATAGCGTTTTATTTTATTCATTTTTAGAAACTTGGAAAGAAAAGCCTTACCGCTGTAGCAGTTGCTGAAAATCCGAGACGCAGTAGAGCGAAACCATTGTTTCCAGGAAGTAAACTATTGAAAACTCAGGTAAGCCTAACTTAAAATGCTATTGCATTTTACCACAACTGAAAAAAATCTTACACAAAAAAAATCATTACCTGTACATGACTGGGACAATGATTGCTTTCTTGATTAATGGCTATGTTGTTGTTGACTGGGAAAAGTACAAGGCCATGTTGGATTTTCTGAAAACAAAACAAAAATCAATTTATGGGTGGTTCCCTATGGACTCAACGAATATCCATAGGTTTGAACATGATAATGTGAACAATATGACTTGACATTCAATTTTGTTTATATATTGGTTAAAGGGGGGTGTAAATGTCTGTAGCTTTATAAAAAGAAAATAAGCATATGGGTTACTGTTAGTGCCAACATACAGTTTATTAGCCTACTTTTCACATTTTGCAAATATGAGGAAAAAGTAGACTTATGAGATCGGGCAAATGTGTGTCTGTCTGTCTGTCTGTCTGTCTGTCTGTCCTTCTGTCTGTCTGTCTGTCCTTCGGTCTGTCTGGCTGTGTGTGTGTCCCCCCTATCAACTCCTAAATGGCTGCAGCAATCGAAACAAAATTTGGTAGGAGTAAAGATCTATACTTGAATATCTCACGGCCATATTTGAAAATGATGTCAGTGCTACCAACTGCTAAAAAATCGCAATTGAAATTTGAGCTCCATGTTGGATATCTTGGAAAGTATAAATGGGAGCTATTTCAAAATTGGCACACGTACAGATCATAATATTTCAGTTTAATTTCCAGGAGGCCAATCATGGCAGTGTTGCCAAAATGATTATAAGCCTCCTGATAGGTCCAATTTTTAAATGCATATAACTTCTACACTATCAATTGGAATTCAACCAAATTTCGTATGTTGTATGTGTACATAACCAGATATGACTGAGCGTATTCTTAAGACCTACCAGGGCTGCCAACTGTTAATAAATGCTCCTAATTTATTTTATCCAAATACCAATATATCAGAAAGTATGCAAGCCGACAGCTTTAAACTATGCACACGTATAGTACCTGACATTCTATATTAATTTGGAGTAACTTATATACGTCAGTGCTACCAACATGATTCTAAGCCTGCTGGCAGGTCCAAACTTAAATACATGTAACTTCCATACTATCATATGGATTTCAACCAAATTTCGTATGTGCTATGTGTACCATAACAGATATGTCTATGCGTATTCTAAGGAGCAACCAGGGCTGCCAACTGTTAATATGTGCTGTCCCTATTTTTGTTACCCTAATATCAATATATCAGAAAGTATGGAAGCCAATAGCTCTAAACTTTGCACACGTATAGTACCTGGCATTATAGACGAATTTGGAGTAACTAATATATGTCAGTGCTGCCAACATGATTCTAAGCCTGCTGATAGGTCCAATTATAAAATACATGTAACTTCTATACTAACTAATGGATTTCATTCAAAATTGGCACAACAATAGATAATATTATTTCAGATTATTTCTGACCAATACATGCATGACATTGTTGCCAACATGATTTTACGCGCGCTGTTAGATCCAATGTTTAACTGCATGTAACGTCCATGCTATTCATTGGACTTCAACCAAATTTTGTATTTTGTACCTTAAGAGATGGAACTAAGAATATATTCAGTCATCAGGGCTGCCAACTGTAGTGCTCTATTAGGATACATTATGCCAGGTATACAGTATTTTGAACTAATTGGAAATTTCGATATTAGGAACTTAATTTCGTCATTATTCTAGATAGGTTCATATTCTATAGAATAATCATTGGCATGAAAAGTAGGCTGTATAGTTCTTCACGGAACTTCTTGTTTTAATGGTGTTTTGATATATTAATGCCAATTAAAGTTAACGTTTTATTTACAAGTATTGATTGATTGATTGATTGAGTGATGGGCAATTTTGTTTGCTTTTAGGTGTCGACAGGTGCCATTAACGTAGTGAACAGACAGTGAAAAAGGCATACATTATGCTTTAAAGTACTCTGTGCTCTTGTGCAACGTTAATAACTTACAATAAGAAAAAGTTTTATTATAACACATGGCGTTAGTATCAAATACAACAAGTGAGCAAGTTGGTTTACCACGTGGGTTAAATTTAAAATCAGAACATGATCGTTGGTTAACATTTGAATCCTGGCCTGTAGGCTTTTTGTCAACACATAAACTTGCAAAAGCCGGGTTTTTTACTTGAACCGAGAAGTTGTGGTGCGTTGTGTGTTTTGTCGTATAGAACTTTCACACTGGGATGAAGGGGATGATCCCTTTAGAGACCATTTGCGATGGTCTCCTCTTTGTCCTTACATGATTGGAATACAAGTGGGTAACCTACCCCTGTATTCATTTTACCGAACCACAAGGCAATTGGCCGCTACTTACGTTGCTGAATCACAAATAACTAATAATAATAATGATGTATTAGCAGCCAACAACAGTAGGGTCGATATATGTGGTCCATATGCCATAGACAGTGTTGAATTGGCGCGTGCTTTTGAAAAATTGGGTGTTTGCAAGACTAAAGCACTAGCACACCCAGAGTACAGCTCTGTTGAAAAACGTTTAGAATCTTATAAAAATGTTTGGCCATTAATATTAAAACACCTTACCAATCAGCTAAGTGAAGCTCGATTTTTTATACTGGTGAAGGGGATAAAACAATATGTTTTTATTGTGGATTTGCTTTAAAGGATTGGCAAATGACTGATGACCCTTTTGTGCAACACGCTCGTTGGTTACCAAACTGTAAATATATGGTGTTGCTTAAAGGTCAGGAATTTGTGAACACTATTCGTAAAGAAAACGTGATTGCAGCACAAGACATAAAAGTGCCTTTAGAGTTAGAACACGCGGAGCAAATACATGAGGCTGAAAGAAAAGACTTGTCTTACGAACAGATACAAAAGTGTGACCAACAATTATGTAAAATTTGTTATCAAGATGAACTAGGTGTTGTATTTTTGCCTTGTGGACACATGATAGCATGTGTCAAGTGTGCATTAGAACTTAACACTTGTGCTATATGCAGAAAAGTAGTATCTGCTACAGCTAGGGCATTTTTCGCATAACTAGTATAAATTATTAGCCATGCATAGTGCAAAATCCCTAATTGCACAATATTATTAAAGCTGTTTTAGAGTGTAATAGATATGCTTTTGATTTGTTTATAGACTACTACAATGAATGTTTTGAATGACGTGGGACAATCATGTGGCTTAGAGACAAAGAAGCTCAGTGAATTGCCAACGCATATTCCATTCCGCATTATCAAGATTCGGAAATTGAAAACAGCATATGGTGATCGTGTACTTTGTGTATGTGAAAACTTTGAGACATTTCTGCCTATACGGTTTAATGATGTGTCGGAGAGTGTTTTTGATGAAGTCAATAATGCTCTGCAACCTGTACACTTAATTTATGAAGGTTTTAAAAACAATAGGTGCATGGTTCGTTTTAATTAAATAAATAAAAATGTCAATTAATAATGGAAGATATAAGTCATGAAAATGGACTGAAAGAAAAATATGTGTATAGAATAATAATGTTTTAGTGTTCAGTATTGTCTTTAAAAATATTATCATGAAACCAAAAACAATGTATATAAAGTTTGTAAATAAATGAAAATAATGGTACAATGTTGTTTTATTTTCTATAGAAGTCAGAATATTTAACATTGCAGAGTATACATGATTATGACAATAAAAAGCACACTTAATACACGTCTTTGCCTTTACGATAGTGTGTTATAGTTTTAAAAACAAAGCTTCTTGTAGATCTCTTTTCTTCCACGGTGAACAATAGGCATGAAAACGTTATTGTCTTGTTTTGGATCATTATCACTATTATAATCATAAGCAGCATGATCTATATCACTATTCTTATAATCACTATAATTATCCTCAACATTACTAAAACCAGTTAAATATTCCTATTCCTCTTTCTGCTCCTGTTCCTCTTCCTCTTCCTCTACAGTGTCCTCATGTAGAGTCTGCATGGCTTTTGATAATGTTAAGGGTTTTTTGAACATTGGATTATTTTCAATAGTAGTATTGTTTTGTAGCACTTGCTGTTTAACATTTTCATGATTTTCTGTTGACAGCAACAGTGTTTCATGCAGGACACTACATTGATGATCACTGACACTTAAAACCTCACTATTTTTTACTTTTTAGCTCACTGCGACATTGTTTTGAACGTTGTTTTGAACAACGCCAAATAACAGTTCCATTTTTATTGGTTCGTTTCACAATATATGAATATCCTTTATAGAATGCATGAGGCTTACCATACCTAGTCACAGATACTTTCATATCAACTGTCAAGCATAGACTAAGCTCTAGTAAAGACAACTTGGTAACAAGAACAATAGTTTAATGTGCGAGCATATATGGGTGCAAATGTGGGAGCAAAAGAAAGTGGGAGCAAAAATTGCGAGCAAAAAGTGGGAGCAAAAAGTGGGAGCAAAAATTGAGAGCAAAAAGTGGGAGCAAAAAAGGAGCAAGTATGGGAGCAAATGTGGAAGCAAAAGTGGGAGCAAGTATGGGAGCATATGTGAAAGCAAAAGAGGGAGCAAAAAGTGAGAGAAAAAAGTCGGAGCAAAAAAGTGTAAGCAAACGTGGGAGCAAATATGAGAGGAAAAAAGTAGGAGCAAGTATGGGAGCAAATGTGAAAGCAAAAGTGGGAGCAAGTATGGGAGCATATGGGAAAGCAAAAGAGGGAGCAAAAAGCGAGAGAAAAAAAGTGGGAGCAAAATAGTGTAAGCAAAAGTGGGAGCAAATATGAGAGCAAAAAAAGTGAAAGCAAAAAGTGGGAGCAAAAAGTGTAAGCAAAAGTGGGAGCATACAAGTGTGAGCAAATATGGGAGCAGAAAGAGGGAGCAAATGTGAAAGCAAAAGTGGGAGCAAAAAGTGAGAGCAAAAGTGAGTGCACAAAATGGGGGCAAAATGTGTGAGTAAAAAGTGGGGGCAAATGTTGTGTTTTACTAAAACAATCTCCCCAAACCTAACCTAACCTAACCTAACTTCACCTAACCTAACCTTCCAACTCTAGATCAAAAATTAAATTCTGGCCATAGTCGAGTTGGAACCCAAAACCTCTGGGATAACACCCAAGTATACTAGCCTCTACACCGCGAGATGGGCAAATTATCATGCAGCACAACACGAAAAATGAAGTTTCCTCTAGTGTAACTGATTGGCTGACAACCATAGTTGAGAATTCAAACCCAAGACCTCAAGACTTTTGTTTTGAACATTATCAGAAATATTATTCCATTTACATTTTGCTGTTGCTTATAGTTATAAGAGTTGGCATTATTATGGGAGCAAAAGTGAAAGCAAAAAGTGGGTGCAAGCATGGCTGTTTGTTGAGACTTTCATATCAACTAATACACATAAATTAAATTTTAGTAAAGTGACTTGGCTAATAATAATAATAATAAAAGTTTAAAAAAATTCAAGGGGATTGATATTTTTCAGGCTGTAGTTTCCAAAGTACTGTCAAGAATAATGATTACATGAACAGATTCCAAGAACTCTAGAGTGCTTTTAAGGTTAATGATTGGCTAGGAGTGAGATAGAGCTAGCTAACCTAAGTTAACCTCAGCTCACTAAACCTAACCTTGTCACATGACATGTTCTACATGTATAGACTTGCTTTAAGACTGGCTATGACGTCACAGATGAATGGCGGTGGGAGGCTGGACATGACTTTTTATTACACAAAAACATTTTCCTTTTTGCCAGCCTCCCACCGCCATTCATCTGTGACGTCATAGCCAGTCTCAAAGCAAGTCTATACTTGTAGAACATGTCATGTGACAAGGTTAGTTTTAGTGAGCTGAGGTTAACTTAGGTTAGCTAGCTCTATCTCACTCCTAGCCAATCATTAACCTTAAAAGCACTCTAGAGTTCTTGGAATCTGTTCATGTGATCATTATTCTTGACAGTACTTTGGAAATTACACCCTGGAAAACATCAATCCCCTTGAATTTTTTTAAACTTTCATTATTATTATTATTATTATTAGCCAAGTCACTTTACTAAAATTTAATTTATGTGTATTAGTTGATATGAAAGTCTCAACAACCAGCCATGCTTGCACCCACTTTTTCCTTTCACTTTTGCTCCCATATGAATGCCAACTCTTATAACTATAAGCAACAGCAAAATATAAATGGAATAATATTTCTGATAATGTTCAAAACAAAAGTCCTGAGGTCTTGGGTTAAAATTCTCAAATATGGTTGTCATCCAACGAGTTACAATACAGGAAACTTCATTTTTTGTGTTGTGTTGCATGGTAATTTGCCCATCTCGCGGTGTAGTGGCTAGTATACTTGGGTGTTATCCCAGAGGTTTTGGGTTCCATCTCGACTATGGCCAGAATTTAATTTTTGACCTGAGAGTTGGAAGGTTAGGTTAGGTGAAGTTAGGTTAGGTTAGGTTAGGTTAGGGGAGATTGTTTTAGTAAAACACCAATATGCCCCCACTTTTTACTCACACATTTTGCTCCCACTTTGTGCACTCACTTTTGCTCTCACTTTCTGCACCCACTTTTGCTTTCACATTTGCTCCCATACTTGCTCCTACTTTTTTCCTCTCATATTTGCTCCCACTTTTTGCTCCCTATTTTTGCTCCCACTTTTGCTTACACTTTAAACTCCCTCTTTTTGCCCCGACTTTTTGCTCTCACTTTTTTTCTCTCACTTTTTGCTCCCACTTTTTCTTTCACATTTGCTCCCATACTTACTCCCACTTTTGCTTTCTCATTTGCTCACATACTTGCTCCTACTTTTTTTGATCCCACTTTTTGCTCCCAACTTTTGCTCCCACTTTTTGCTCCCAATTTTTGCTCCCACTTTTGCTTACACTTTTAACTCCCTCTTTTTGCTCCCACTTTTTGCTCACATATTTGCTCACACTTCTTTTTGCTCTCATATTTGCCCACACTTTTGCTTACACTTCTTGCTCCCACTTTTTTCTCTCACTTTTTGCTCCTACTTTTGTTTTCCCATTTTCTCCCATACTTGCTCCTACTTTTTTGCTCTCATATTTCCTCCCACTTTTGCTTACACTTTTTTGCTCCCACTTTTTTTCTCTCACTTTTTGCTCCCTCTTTTGCTTTCACATATGCTCCCATACTTGCTCCCACTTTTGCTTTCAAATTTGCTTCCATACTTGCTCCTACTTTCTTTTGATCTCATAATTGCTCCCACGTTTGCTTAAACTTTTTTCTCTCACTTTTTGCTCCCACTTTTGCTTTCACATTTGCTCCCATACTTGCTCCCATTTTTGCTTTCACATTTGCTCTCATACTTGTTCCTGCTTTTTTTATCCCACTTTTGCTCCCACTTTTTGCTCCCAATTTTGCTCCCTCTTTTGCTTACACTTTTAACTCCCTCATTTTGCCCCCACTTTTTGCTCCCATATTTGCTCATACTATTCTTTGCTCTCATATTTGCTCACACTTTTGCTTACACTTTTTGCTCCCACTTTTTTCTCTCACTTCTTGCTCCCCCTTTTGCTTTCACATTTGCTCCCATACTTGCTCCTTTTTTGCTCCCACTTTTTGCTCTCAATTTTTGCTCCCACTTTTTGCTCCCACTTTTTGCTCCCAATTTTTGCTCCCACTTCTTTTTGCTCCCACATTTGCACCCATATATGCTCGCACATTAAACTATTGTTCATATTACCAAGTTGTCTTTACTAGAGCTTAGTCTATGCTTGACAGTTGATATGAAAGTATCTGTGACTAGGTATGGTAAGCCTCATGCATTCTATAAAGGATATTCATATATTGTGAAACGAACCAATAAAAATGGAACTGTTATTTGGCGTTGTTCAAAACAACGTTCAAAACAATGTCGCAGTGACCTAAATAGTAAAAATAGTGAGGTTTTAAGTGTCAGTGATCATCAATGTAGTGTACTGCATGAAACACTGTTGCTGTCAACAGAAAATCATGAAAATGTTAAAAAGAAAGTGCTACAAAACAATACTACTATTGAAAATAATTCAATGATCAAAAAACCCTTAACATTATCAAAAGCCACACAGACTCTACATGAGGACACTGTAGAGGAACAGGAACAGGAACAGAAAGAGGAATAGGAATATTTAACTGGTTTTAGTAATGTTGAGGATAATTATAGTGATTATAAGAATAGTGATATAGATCATGCTGCTTATGATTATAATAGTGATAATGATCCAAAACAAGACAATAACGTTTTCATGCCTATTGTTCACCGTGGAAGAAAAAAGATCTACAAGAAGCTTTGTTTTTAAAACTATAACACACTATCGTAAAGGCAAAGACGTGTATTAAGTGTGCTTTTTATTGTCATAGTCATGTATACTCTGCAATGTTAAATATTCTGACTTCTATAGAAAATAAAACAACATTGTACCATTATTTTCATTTATTTACAAACTTTATATACATTGTTTTTGGTTTCATGATAATATTTTTAAAGACAATACTGAACACTAAAACATTATTATTCTATACACATATTTTTCTTTCAGTCCATTGTCATGACTTATATCTTCCATTATTAATTGACATTTTTTAATTTAATTATAACGAACCATGCACCTATTGTTTTTAAAACCTTCATAAATTAAGTGTACAGGTTGCAGAGCATTCATCAAAAACACTCTCCGATATATCATTAAACCGTATAGGCAGAAATGTCTCAAAGTTTTCACATACACAAAGTACACGATCACCATATGCTGTTTTCAATTTCCGAATATTGATAATGCGGAATGGAATATGCGTTGGCAATTCGCTGAGCTTCTTTGTCTCTAAGCCACATGATTGTCCCACGGCATTCAAAACATTCATGGTAGTAGTCTATAAACAAAACAAAAGCATATCTATTACACTCTAAAACAGCTTTAATAATATTGTGCAATTAGGGATTTTGCACTATGCATGGCTAATAAATTATACTAGTTATGCAAGAAATGCCCTAAATGTAGCAGATACTACTTTTCTGCATATAGCACAAGTGTTAAGTTCTAATGCACACTTGACACATGCTATCATGTGTCCACAAGGCAAAAATACAACACCTAGTTCATCTTGATAACAAATTTTTCATAAAAGTTGGTCACACTTTTGTATCTGTTCGTAAGACAAGTCTTTTCTTTCAGCCTCATGCGTTTGCTCCGCGTGTTCTAACTCTAAAGGAACTTTTATGTCTTGTGCTGCAATCACGTTTTCTTTACGAATAGTGTTCACAAATTCCTGACCTTTAAGCAACACCATGTATTTACAGTTTGGTAACCAACGAGCGTGTTGCACAAAAGGGTCATCAGTCATTTGCCAATCCTTTAAAGCAAATCCACAATAAAAACATATTGTTTTATCCCCTTCACCAGTATAAAAAAATCGAGCTTCACTTAGCTGTTTGGTAAGGTGTTTTAATATTAATGGCCAAACATTTTTATAAGATTCTAAACGTTATCCAACAGAGCTGTACTCTGGGTGTGCTAGTGCTTTAGTCTTGCAAATTCCCAATTTTTCAAAAGCACACGCCAATTCAACACTGTCTATGGCATATGGACCACATATATCGACACTACTGTTGTTGGCTGGTAATACATCATTATTATTATTAGTTATTTGTGATTCAGCAACGTAAGTAGCGGCCAATGGCCTTGTGGTTCGGTAAAATGAATACACGGGTAGGTTACCCACATGTTTTCCAAGCATAAAAGGACAAAGAGGAGACCATCGCAAATGGTCTCTAAAGGGATCATCCCCTTCTTCCCAGTGTGAAAGTTCAATACGACAAAACACACAACGCACCACATCTTCTCGGTTCAAGTAAAAAACCCGGCTTTTGCAAGTTTATGTGTTGACAAAATGCCTACAGGCCAGGATTCAAATGTTAACCAAGGATCATATTCTGATTTTAAATTTAACCCACGTGGTAAACCACCTTGCTCACTTGTTGTATTTGATACTAACGCCATGTGTTATAATAAAACTTTTTCTTATTGTAAGTTATTAATGTTGCACAAGAGCACAGAGTACTTTAAATCATAATGTATGCCTTTTTCACTGTCTGTTCACTACGTTAATGGCACCTGACGACACCTAAAAGCAAACAAAATAGCCCTTCACTCAATCAATCAATCAATCAATCAATCCTTGTAAATAAAACGTTAACGTTAATTGGCATTAATGTATCAAAACACCAATAAAAATAAACTGTATGTTGGCACTAACAGTAACCCATGTGCTTATTTTCTTTTTATAAAGCTACAGATATTTACATCCCCCTTTAACCAGTATATAAACAAAATTGAATGTCATGTCATTTTGTTCACATTATCATGTTCAAACCTGTGGATATTCATTGAGTCCAAAGGGAACCACCCATAAATTAATTTATTTTTTTGTTTTTAGAAAATCCAACATGGCCTTGTACTTTTCCCAGTCAACAACAACATAGCCATTAATCAAGAAAGCAATCATTGTCCCAGTCATGTACAGGTAATTTTTTTTTGTTTAAGAGTTTTTTTCAGTAGTGGTAAAATGCAATTAGCATTATAAATAGGCTTACCTGAGTTTTCAATAGATCACTGCCTGGAAACAATGGTTTCGTTCTAGTGCGTCTCCGATTTTCAGCAACTGCTACAGCTGTAAGGCTTTTCTTTCCAAGTTTCTAAAAATAAATAAAATAAAACGCTATAAATACCTAAATTTAGGTTAATACATGCAATTCATAAAATAAAATATGAAACAAAAGAATGAAACAAGTTAGTTAAAAAAATAATCCCACCTTCACTTGCAGTGGCTTGTTGCTGTTTCCTTCTAGTGGGCTCAAAAGTGCAATGGTTTCTTCTCTCTCAAACATGTAAAGCATACCGGTTATCTGCAAACAAACAAATAAATAAAATCATTAATTACCTAATCAATAAATAATTGCTTGTAAATATATATAAATCAATAAATATATAAATGAATAAATATATACCTACCTCACAACAAGGTTAAGTATTTTCCACCAACACCAAAACTGTTAAACAAGACCAGGGGTTTCACGCAACGCAATGTGTTCAAAGATAGTCACCTAAGTGAGAGAGGAAATGATAACGACATGTCTTTATATATTTCAGCAACTGCTACAGCGGTAAGGCTTTTCTTTCCAAGTTTCTAAAAATAATAAAATAAAACGCTATAAATACCTAAATTTAGGTTAATACATGCATTTCATAAAATAAAATATGAAACAAAAGAATGAAACAAGTTAGTTTAAAAAAATAATCTCACCTTCACTTGCAGTGGCTTGTTGCTGTTTCCTTCTAGTGGGCTCAAAAGTGCAATGGTTTCTTCTCTCTCAGACATGTAAAGTATGCCGGTTATCTGCAAACAAATAAATAAATAAAATCATTAATTACCTAATCAATAAATAATTGCTTGTAAATATATATAAATCAATAAATATATAAATGAATAAATATATACCTACCTCACAACAAGGTTAAGTATTTTCCACCAACACCAAAACTGTTAAACAAGACCAGGGGTTTCACGCAACGCAATGTTTTCAAAGATAGTCACCTAAGTGAGAGAGGAAATGATAACGACATGTCTTTTTCCATTGCACCTGTTGACAAGTCTGATCACCACATTCCAATAAGCTCAAATGACATTCACCTCCTGCTCCTCTGCAAGTTTGTTTTCTCTACTAGCTTCGACCAACATAGAACCAAGTTCTCATCACCGTTTACACGTTAAAGGTAAAATATCAGAAAAACGAACCCTCGCTCTGTCATACACTGACCCGCCGAAATAGCGATTGTTCTATTAAGCATGGTCCTTGTGGTTAGTGACAGGTTCGTTGAAACACACACCCAGCAGAATTGTCTCTCTCAACCACCACGCTTCATGAACATTTTAAACCGGTAAAGAAAAATTATTTTTTTTCAACAAAAGTGTCGTTAGGCCCTTTGTCAAAATGTCAAACATAGTTTCAAACAGGGGGCGTTAGCCCGAGTCCTAAGACACCTTGTACACGTCTCTAGCGTTATGGGTTTGCGAGATTAAAAGTCTAAAATCATGGTTTTACCGCAACATGGTTTTTCATTCCTGCTCAACACGACCATCTTCGGCAAGAGGGCAACGCATTGAAAAAAATGACAACTCGCACTCGTCTCTAGGCTTATTGGTTCGTGAGTTATCAGCAAAAATCACAAGAAACACTTGTTTACCCCAAAATCGAGTTTCCAATTCTTTTTTAAATATAACGAGTGGTCCATAGCAAAGAGGACGTCAGCCCGAGTCCTTGGACCCCTCGTAGATTCCTCTAGCATGATTGGTTCGCAAGATATAGCAAAAAGTCTAATTTCACGGTTTTACCCCCCCCCCATGTTTCCAGCATTTCACCTTTTCGACACCTACATTCCCGTAAAGAGCACAACGAGATGAAAAACACGAATCCAAGCACGCCCTCCTAGCATGACTCCTTCCATTCCAAGGTCGCAGGGGCTCACAACTTCCTAAGTGTAGCAGCTCTCTCATCATCCCACTACTTACAATACACAATTTTTTCCCTAGAGACTTGAAATTTATTTTGGAGGTAGAGGGCGTAGGTACCTTTTCATTTATGTCAAACAATTTTTTTTGTAGAATTCCTAGTTTCCAAAATATAGGATTTTCAAAATTGGAATGTTTTCAAAAAATCATAAAAAATAAAAAAGTTTTATTACAGAAAATAAAGGACATAGAGACCTTTCGTTTGAACCATGGCACAACGTTCTATCATGGTTGGTTTTCAAACTATCACCTACTTTGGACAACAAAGTTTTCAAAAAAAAAATTCAAAAATATAACAAGTGGTCCATAAAAAAGGGGACGTCAGCTCGAGTCCAACGACACTTCATTTGTCATCATCCGACCATGGGTTCACTAGAAATGAATAAGCAAAAAGTGTGTACTAACATTTTGAGCTCCTTGTGAGTTAGAACCCCCCTCACTCCCCTACTCCATTTCTTAGGTCAATAACGGCTCCAATTTTAGTGATGAAGCCTATACCTAGTATAGCATCAAAACTAATTTTGTTTAGAACAATGAATATCTGTTCATAAATATGACCATTAATTGTAAATTTCATCAGTGCTTGGACCCTGCACTTCATTTTCTTGTCATTAAATACTCCTCGGGCATAGTTATCGTCATTCCAATTACGATATCTGCGACAACCTCCTCCTGAGCCTCTGTTGTTACTATCATAGTAATCGTTTCTTCTACGGTCATTATTTCTATGGTAACCAGTCCTTCGCTGACCATTGTTCCAATATCTTGCTTGGTACGGTCGTCCGTATCTCCCTCGGCGATATGGTGGTTCGTAGCGGTTTCTCCCTAGTCGTTTGTTCGAGTGGGACCTGGCTTACTTCTACTGTCATCTGTTTGTTGTGTCTGGTCAACTAACACAGTATGCACGTCTCTGTGTTCCTGTCTCTGTTTAGTATGACTATTTGACACGACATTGGGTGTAGAACTTGTGTGGTCAAGTCTACGCAAGATTTCTGCCATACCCTCTAGCGTTTTGACTTCAGCTGCTATCAGGTGTCTTCTGACATCATTAGGAAGCTGTCGTGATATCGCATGTATCAATTCGCTTTCGGCTAACGGGGGTTGGAGATATTGCAACATTGCGGGTTGTGAAGCAAAGCAGGTAGCATATCTCGTAGGGGTAGAGTGTGCATACCTCTTAGAATAGATCTCAGCTCGAATGTCCTGCTGTAGTTCTTTTGACCAAAACCTTCTTTGCAGGGCATCTGCAAACTGCTCGAAATTTGCGTATGTATAACGGAAGGCTCGATGCCAAGTTAGGGCCTCAGACTCCAAAAACTACTCTACGACTCTCATCTCCCTATCACGAGGTATCCGATTATCGTCTCGATAACAACGCATATTTCTTACAAACTCCACCGCTGTAATATTGCCAACACCGCTAAAACGGGACGGCTTGTCGTCTATGTTCTTAAGAGCTATTACGCTTTGATTAGTATTTGGACCTCCCTGGCTATAGTATCCTCCTAAGCCTCGGTATTCTCTATTAATACGTTCAGTATCCTGAGTTAGGTGTTGTCTATCTGTTGTACGACTATACGCGCTCTCTCCATCCCCTTCTATCCTGTCTTCTCTTACTTCAGGTCTTCCTATCACCCCCTTAAGCCTTCCATCTCTCCTCTGATAGAATTCTGCTAGATCTCGTCTCATTCCTAGACGTATTTCTTCTCTAAGCTTTTCATGATCACATGGTTCAGTAATGGACAGTTCCTTGATCCTTTTCCTTACCTCAAGTAGTTCCTCATCCTGACTAGACTTGACTTTAGCTAATTCTAAGTTAATTTCGTCAACAGTAGTTCGAATCGCATTTAATTCCTCACTTTTACCGGAATCTGCTCTATTTACAATTCCTTTAAGTTCGGTTATGCTCGTTACTCTAGTCTCTTCAATATGTTTATATAGCTCCTATTTAAGGTTTTTGTTAAGCGATTTAGCTTCATTTTCTACTTTACTAACATCTTTTAGAATTTTACTATGAAGTTAAAACATATACTATTTGTTAGACTTGATTACATTCTCTTTCATGTCATTCACAGATTTACAAATACATGCTTCAATATCAACATTGATACCTTCACTAATAAGTTTCTGCTGTTCATCTAACTTACCTTGCAGGTTGCCAACAATACTGTTTAGAATGTTGAGCTGTTCAGTGAGCTGCTTTTGGGACCCTGTAAAGCTAACATTATGTTTTCTTTGTTTTGTGGTGGCAGTGTTAATACTTTCCTGAATTCTACCTTCTAGCTGAATAATATTCCCGCTAAACTGTACTTTCGCTTCTACCACTTTCTTAGTTGTCTTCCCTTAATGAGCTCATCTCTGTTATGGCAGAAGCCACATCTTCTTTCACTTGTTTGAAAGCAGATTTGGTCTCTTCCAGAGCTCTCCTACTTTCTACAACTGAGAATCTACTTTCTTCCTGTGCTAACCTACTCTGTTCCTAAGCTAGTCTTCCTTCTTCCTGGGCCTTCTCTAAGGCTTTCTTGATCTGCTCCTGAGTTTGCTTTGCCTCTTCTTGTACTAGCCTAGCCTCCTCTTGGGCTTTTCTTATAGCCTCTTGCGTTTTTCTCGTTTCTTGTAGTATTTTCTTAACTTCCTCTAGTGCCTTTCTATTTTCTTCTTGTATTTTCTCCTGTGCCTTTCTATTTTCTTCTTGTATTTTCTCCTGCGCCTTTCTACACTCTTCCTGAACTAGTGTGATGTTAGCTTTAGTGGCAGTTTGAGCTACAGCTAATTCCGCTTTCATCTCGGATTTAACTGTCGCAGATGACTGTTTAAATTCCCTTTCGAGCTTTTTACTATTTTCGTGTGTGAGTTTTTGGTGGGCATCAGCATCTACAGTTAGCTGACTCTGATTCTGTCGAATCATTTCCAAGATTGACCTAATATGGGTCATATCTTTCGACGACATAATTATAACACAATTGAGAAATGAGGAGGATTCCTCTACACTATATTACGGGAACCCCAGAGTGAACAACTCATACTGTCTATAATAAAGGAATACTTCGGTAACCCTAGTTTCGTAATAATAATAGACTGAAATCTTAATATCTACCTAACCGTAGTTTACTAAACTGATCGTCTCTCATTTAACAATCCCTAACTGAATTTAATTAACATAACATGAATTTAACTATCTCTTAACTTAAATTACCAAAATATCATCAGCTGGTTTAACAAACATGCCTCAAACTATCGTACTCCTCAAATTTTCAATGTTTATTCACTTAAACAATTTTCAAAATTTGTGATCGGCATTTTTATAAATTTCAACAAGTACAGTAGTTCCGTGAAGAACAAAATAGCCTATTTTCATATGTCTTACTCGTGTTTATTGTCTCTATCAACATACAATATTTCAGTTTGATGTTTGTGATAGATTCGTAGATATTGAGAACCGTCTAAATATTTCAGATGGTTCGCAGGTTTGATTTTTATTTATGTGCTATTACATGAAGATTATTGTGTACGTGTGGTATTCAAAGTTCAATCGCATGATTAGGACACAAGAAGTAAAAACGAGATTTTAAAATTTCGCACAGCTGCCATTGTGTGGTTATGAAAACAATTAAAATAAATTAGATGCCAGTGGATTAATATATATATAAGTATTTTACGTGCAATGTTTCACTGCACTCGAATGGTTAAATCTAGAGAAACGTTCTATTAAATATGTATAGTTCGCATCGCCGCCATGTTGGATTTCTGCTCACCAGATTACTGAAAGTCCTATAGGTGAACTTATGTTCATAGCCTCTATGAACATAAAAGAATTAAGTTTGATTGCTGTAAATGATTCGTAGATATTAAGAACCGTCTAAATATTTCGGATGCTCGCCTTTTTGGATTGTTATATGTATAGGCCATAGGGTTATGTCCCATTAAAGGACAATTATTATGTAGGTTCATTATTCAAACTTTCACTTGGATCGCATGATTACGACACAAGAATTAAAAACTTAATTTTAAAATTTTGCACAGCCGCCATCTTGAGGTTATGTAAACAATTGAACTGAATTAGATACCAGTGCATTACAATATGTATAATCATTTACTGTACCACATTTCACTGCGCTTAGAGAGTTAAATCAGGAGAAAATTATATTAAAATATTTCAATTTCACATTGCCGGCATGCTCGTTTCGTACTTTACAGGTTTTTGAAGGTTACATAGATAAACTTATAGCAGTCCCCTTTATCACTGTACTAAATTTCAGGGTGATATCTGTAATAGTTTAGGAGATATAGAATGCCGGTGAAATATTTCCCACAGTCGCCATTTTGATGTTATATAAACAATTGAACTAAATTAGATGCCGGTGCATTACAATGGGTATAAACATTTGCTGTACCAAGTTTCATTACGTATGGATGGTTAAATCGCGAGAAAAGTCTATTTAAATGTCTCAAATTCGCTTGGCCGCCATGTTGGTTTTGTAGTTACCAGGTTTTTGAAAGTCTCATAGGTGAACTTCTAGTAGTACCCTTTATCACCGTACACACTTTCAGGGTGATATCGTTAATAGTTCCGGAGATACTGAACGCTGGTGAAATATTTCGCACAGCCGCCATGTTGGATTGGTGAGACACAATAAAATTCGAAGGGCACGGTCGGGATCGGCCAGAATGGTGCTATGATCTTACCGAGTTTCATTGAAATCCCTCCAGCCGTTAAAATGTAATTAGGGGGGGCACACACACACCTCACACACACACGCACACACACGGTCAAAAGGTGATCTCATAAGCCTATATTTTTCAAGATTGAAAATAGGCTAAAAATCCACCAATATCTTCACAAGACTGTCGTCGAACACGTTAGTGTCCCAACACAATCGATGCCAAAGCACGTAGGGCGCCAAGTAAAAATACCCTATATGCACCCAAATCTCGCATTAGCCACCACCCATATCCGCTGAGATGGTGAAGGATTGTAGGGACGTCGATACCCAGCTAGACATATCAACACTTCCCTACTGGTCGAATGACTAAGAAACCCTTGACGCATACGGACGGACAATAACACTACTAATTAGTTACACATTTACTAGGAAATCTAATTCCATAATAAGATGGTAGTACGAGAATCTCGGATCTCGGACGTGAACGGTGAAAGTTGAGACTAAGTTGAGTACTAGTAACTAACTGATAGTATTATCGCACGGCGATTGCGAAATGAAAAGATGATCAGTTTTTTTTATAAAAACAAACAGGCAAACTAATCCAAGTGCCTGGGATTTATTCCCAAATATATACAACAAGGAAGTCCCTATTACCAATAAAAATTAGTTAAGAGCAATAATAAAAATTATGATGGTAGATAACATATCTACTCCTTAAGTTAGCATATTGTGGTAAGAATTGCGTTGCTAAAACAAGAAAATCCGTATATATATACATCGAATGGTAAAAATTATTATTCATACTGTGACTTGTTAAAAATATAGCTTGATCTGAGATCAGCTGTTCGACTCAGTGACGTATTACAATAATGAAAAACCCTATAATATACATCTATGTTAACACACGTGGATAAAAATCTAATAATAATAATAATAATAATAATTACGTCAATAACTTATTTACATTGTTGAAATACCTACGTCCAGCGCAGTACTCATATCAAAACTAGATTTGACATGATATGTCAATCTATTAGCGCTCTTGTTACAAAACATTCCTTCTTCCAAAAAACAAAAACACTGGCTCACATAAACGATACGTTCTTGTATCTTTACACTACCAATTAACTATATTTAACGAACAATGAAGCTAGTTATAGTTCTAAGAATTCATATCCATGAATAAAAAAATAGTTACATTAAAGATCGAGACGGAACTACACAGTTACATATACGACGATGTGGATATAATATTAACGCTTACTGGCATGAACAACATATAAATACACTCCTAAATATCAATTACTTTCTCAACACACTGTAATAGTAGTTTGTTCTCATGGCAATACTCATTTCATTTCAAATACTTGAACAATACTTTTTCATAGCGTTAACTGCGCTTCCAAATAAAACACAATTCCTTTCTTCTCTTTACCACAATAACCTTCATAAAATACTGCACGGCATTCCTTCAAAATCAACAAAACCCCATCTTGCTAAATACGTGTAGAAGAATCAGTGATCCAACTATGTAACACTGCTGTGTATACGGTTTATGAAACACTCCTTAACTTCTCCTTCTCTAATTTTAAAAACATCGTGCTCAATCTTTCCACAATACTTTTGTTCACAACTGTATACTTTGTTTAACATTCCACGTAACTTTAAATAATGCATTTCAATAATAGACCATATCATTGTACTGTAATTCCACGTAATACATGAGTGTAAGTTTCAAAATAGTAGTAGTTCGCTCATCTTTCTAAAGTTAATAACAATATCTTCCGTAATTCCGTTTCTTATAAACATTGATGAATAATGTATCACTTAGGACCTTGTTTTACACATACATGACTTCAGACAGACCTACAAGTCTTCTGGTCTTCATTTCGTATTAACAAAATTGTTGCTAAGTAATTGTTGTTATTTATAGGCATCACCTGACTTCCATTGTCACAATAGTGATCCTTTCTGACATAAATATGGTTACAGAAATTATCCATGACTTGATTAACGTTACATAGTGTTTATATTCCTTAATTGGAATGATACTTGGTCAATGTTATTGTTAATAACATTTAAAATTGTTGCAAAAATGTTTATACATTATAAATTGTTAATAACAACATTATAGTCTTTTACAATAAATCTTGATATGAATAACGATGCATTCTAGCGATCTTAAGGCATTTAAATTGATTATAGCGTAAGTGTATCAATCGGAGCATTCCCTTATATAGAACAGTTTTCGCTAAAGTGAGAATATTAAAAACGTTACTGAATAAAAATATAAACGGCATTCTAAGATCAAATCTAATGAAATCACGTCTAAAACGACACACGTTGACATGTATAAAAGTTAACTAAAAATCTCTAAATACACAGAATAATAACATGAGTTATACGAAAGAATATCTAAAATATGAATTGGTCACCCTGCCAATTCCAACAAATACTACAACCAAATCTACTGAGGTAGTAGAACAGTCAATTCTGTACCTTTCCGACGGTCTGCGAAGGAAATACCTCGTTCAATGGCTTCAATGATCCGCTCCCTAGTTGGCTCGTGCTGGTCGCGTTTCTGGATCGAGCCATGCAAGTAGCATGGCTCGCAGCTGATCAACTCGTTCCTGCTGGGCTGGTGACCACCTGGTCTCGGTCTCCCCGCACAGCAATCTTCTTTTTTCTCGACTCTTGGTAGTCTGGTCGCAGGAACCCGGAACAATGAAAACTGCATTCCATCTGCTTCTTGCTTCTTCACCTCGTCGTTAAAGTAGCTATTAGCGTCCATGGTTTATATCTCTCCAAGTTCTTACTGGATATTTGAGTAGAATTGTTGAAATTCAGCAAACTGCATGATGGCTAAGCAGTCGTGGTAACGTCGATCCAAGGACCTCATGATCAACTCTGAACTTCTCGATCCATAGTGTAGAATATCCTCCTTTCATGATTTAGTGAATCACAGTACTCTTCTTAGTGAATGCTGCGTATATTCTTCCCCCTGACTTGACGTTTTAAGCATGATGAATTGTAAGAACAAATCTGCTTGTATAATGTGGCAGTAATAGTGCTTCAATAATGTAGTAGCTTGTTATAAGTGAAGCTACTTGCTGGATTGTAGAATACAGTTCGTAATAATGCAATCTTTCTCTTCGTGCGCTGTGGTTATAAAAGTTGCTTCTTTCAATGCCGAATATTACTTTTCATTGTTTTGCCGGACTCTTCACCTGTTCCTCGGCTATCGATGCGTCTTCTGCAGGTCAGTAAAGTCTCCTGCTCGCACTTCTCGTTGCTATATGGGAATTTGCGGAGCACCTTACAACACAGGTCGCTCTCTTCAATCTTTTCAGTGGAAATCACCTCGCTGTGACCGCGGTTCGCGCACGTGGCACCCTAGATCCAGTTAAAGCCTCGCGTCCGGTCCATTTATAATAGAGATAGGCTATTTTCTCTTCCCCTAGCCAATCTTATATCTTATCTTTATATATATAATTCTTCGACACGTGTGTATGTGACTGAACTCCTCCTAAACGACTGAACCGATTTTGATGGAATTTGGTATGTATATTAGGGTGGGTCCATGTATGGTTTAGATTCACACTCTGACCCGGTAGGTGGAATAAACACAATTTTAGAACCACAATTTTCACACAATTTTAGAACCAAAATATACAGTTAAAAACAGTCGTCATGGAAACCACTAGCCTTGGCCATCGTGAAAGCTGATGTCTTCGGACGGTTTGTCACTGCACGTTAGAGCCACCTGGTCGCAACCTGTGCAACTACCGCCATTACATACACTCCGCCCGTGGCGAAAAGTTGTGTTTTATACCAAAGGTGGCAGTGAAGTCGAATTCTACTGTTTGTCTCTGCACATTAGAGCGTTTCAAAGTCCCGTATGCATTCATATACCGTTCATCCGATTGCCATGAAACTTGGGTGATATGTTGAGTGAGCTCCAGGGTAGGTGTTTGGCTTAGTAAACCCATTTTACAATAGATAGCGAACGAATAGATTCAACAAATGAGCGACGACGCGCGAAGCGTTTCAAAAAGGTCCCGTATGCGTTGGAATACCATTCGTCCGATAGCGATGAAACTTGGGTGAGATGTTGTGTACACTCCAGGGAAGGCTTCTGGCTTAGTAAATCAACTTCACATTACGTAGCGCACGACTAGATTCAAGAAATGAGTGACGACGCGCGAAGCGTTTCAGCAAAATCCCGTTCCATTCATAGACTGAGATGAAACTTTGATGAGTTGTTGTGTACACTTAAGTGAAGGCTTCTAACTTAGTAATCCATTTCGCAGGAGGTTGCGCACGATTATATTCAACAAATGAGCGGTGACGTGCGAAGCGTTTCAACAAAGTCCCGTATGCGTTCAAATACTATTCGTCCGATAGCGATGAAACTTGGGTGAGATGTTGTGTACACTTACGTGAGGGTTTCTAACTTAATAAATCCATTTTACATTAGGTAGCTCACGAGTAGATTCAACAAATGTGCAACGACGCGCGAACTTTTAATCAAAGTCCCGTATGCGTTCATATACCATTCATCCGATTGCAATGAAACTTGGGTGATATGTTGAGTGAGCTCCAGGGAAGGTGTTTGGCTTAGTAAATCCATTTTACAATAGATAGCGCACGAATAGATTCAACAAATGAGCGATGACGCGCGAAGCGTTTCAATAAGGTCCCGTATGCTTTCAAATACCATTCGTCCGATTACGATAAAACTTGGGTGAGATGTTGTGTACACCCTACGGAAGGTTTCTGGCTTAATAAATCAATTTTACAATAGGTAGCGCACGAGTAGATTCAACAAATGTGTGACGGCACGCGAATCATTTCCACAATGTCCCGTATGCGGTCATATATCATTCATCCGATTGCGATCAAACCTTGGTGAATCATTGAGTACACGCCAGAGAAGGTTTCAGGCTTAGTAAATCTATTTTACAATAGGTAGCGCATGAGTAGATTCAACAAATGAGTGACGGCATGCGAATCGTTTAAAGAAAATCACTTATGCGTTCATATGTCATTCATCCGATTCCGATGAAACTTTGATGAGTTGTTGTGTACACACCAGGGAAGGTGTTCAACTTGGAAAATCCATTTTGCAATATTGGTAGCGCAAGAGTAGATGTAACAAATGAGTGACGACGCGCGAAGCGTTCCAACAGAATCCTGTATGCATTCATATACTATTCATCGATTGCGATGAAACTTTGATGAGTTTTTGTGTACACTTACGTGAAGCTTTCTAACTTAGTAAATCCATTTCACAGTTGGTAGAGCACGAGTAGATTCAAAAAATGAGTGACAGCGCACGAATCATTTAAACCAAATCCCGTATGCGTTAAATGCCATTTATCCGTTTGTGATGAAACTTTGGAGAGTTGTTGTGCACGCTCCAACGAATGTTTCTAAATTAGTTAATTCAATTCACGATTGTTTAGAGGCAGTTAACAGAAATTGAAAAAAAAATGTGTATCCACAAGCACTTCAAGAAACAAAGTTACAACACTTTCTTTGATTGGCAGGACAACGTCTGCCGGGTCAGCTTGTATATATATAAAAAGGGATGTATGTGTGTTCGTCCTTTTTGCGTTCATAAACTATACATCCGATTGCGATCAAATTTTGGTGAGTTGTTGTAAACACTTCCGGGATGATCATAGGCATAGTTAATGCATTTACCAATAGACAGCGCGCGAGTAGTTTAAACAAATGCGTAATGGCGATGCGTTCATATACAATTCGTCCGATTGCGATCAAATTTTGGTGAGTTGTTGTGCACAGTCCCGGAAAAGTAACGGGCGTAGTAAATACAATTTATAATAGATGGCGCGCGAGTAGCTTCAACAAAATGGCGTTCGTTTGTTTCAAGAAAGTCGTACATGTGTTCATATACCATTCATCCCATTGCGTTGAAACTTTGGTGAGAGGTTGTGTACACAACAGGCAAGGTTTCCGGCTTAGTAAATCCATGTTATAATAGGTAGTGCACGAGTAGATTCAACAAATGAGCGACGACGCGCGAAGCGTTTCAACAAAGTCCCGTATGCGTTCATATACCATTCGTCTGATAGCGATGAAACTTGGGTGAGATGTTGTGTACACTACAGGAAAGGTTTCTGGTTTAGAAAATCCACTTAACAATAGGTATCGCACAAGTAGATTCAACAAATGAGCGACGGCGGGCGAAGTGTTTCTACAAAGACCAGTATGCGTTCACATACCATTCGTCCAATAGCGATGAAACTTCGAAGAGAGGTTGTGTACACTACAGGCAAGGTTTCTGATTTAGTAAATCCATGTTATAATAGGTAGCGCACGAGTAGATTCAACAAATGAGCGCCTACGCGCGAAGCGTTTCAACAAAGTCCCGTATGCGTTAATTTACTATTCGACTGATAGTGATGAAACTTGGCTGAGATGTTGTGTACACTTCGGGGAAGGTTTCTGGGTTAGTATATCCAATTATCAATAGGTATCGCACAAGAAGATTAAAGAAATGAGCGACGACGCACGAAGTGTTTCAACATATTCCCGTATGCGTTCATATACCATTCGTCCGATAGCGACTAAACTTGGGTGTGATGTTGTGTACACTCCAGGGAAAGTTTTAGGCTTAGTAAATCCATTTTTCAATAGGTAGCGCACAAGTAGATTCAACAAATGAGCGAAGTCGCGCGAAGCGTTTCAAGAAAGTCCCGTATGCGTTCATATACCATTCGTCCGATAGCGATGAAACTTGGGTAATATGTTGTGTACTCATCAGGGAAGGTTTCTGGCTTAGTACATCCACTTTACAATAGGTATCGCACAAGTAGATTCAACAAATGTGCGACGGCACGCGAATCGTTTCAAACAAGTCCCGTATGCGTTCATATACCATTCATCCGATTGCTATGAAACTTTGGTGAGTTGTTGTGAACACTTCCGAAATCATTATAGGTATAGTCAATCCAATTAACAATGGACAGCGCGCGAGTATTTTAAACAAATGAGTGTTGGCGATGCATTCATAGAGCCAACAATTCTTCCGATTGCGACCAAATTTTGGTAGGTTGTTTGGCACACTTCCGGGATGGTTTTAGGCATAGTTACTCCAATTAACAATAGATAGCGCCCCAGTAGTTTAAACAAATGAGTGTTGGCGATGCGTTCATATACAATTCTTCCAATTACAATCAAATTTCGGTGAGTTGTTGTGCATACGCCAGGAAAAGTTATAGGCATAGTAGATCCAATTAATAATAGATGGCGCGTGAGTAACTTCAACAGAATGGCGTGCGTTTGTTTCAACAAAGTCTCACATGCGTTCAAATACCATTCACCCCATTGCGATGAAAGTTGGGTGAGATGTTGTATACACTCGGGGAAGGTTTCTAGCTTAGTAAATCCATGTTACAATCGGAAGCGCACGAAAGGATTCAACAAATGAGCGACGACTCGCGAAGTGTTTCGACAATGACCCGTATGCGTTCATATACAATCGTCCGATAGAGAGGAAACTTTGGTGAGTTGTTGTGTACACTCCAGGGAAGGTTTCTGATTTAGTGAATCCATTTTACAATTGGTAGCAAACGGGTAGATTTAACTAATAAGCGACAGCGCCTGAATCGTTTCAATAAAGTCCCGTATGCGATCATATACCATTCATCCGAGTGTTATAAAACATTGGAGAGCTGAGTACAGTCCTGCGAAGGTTCATGAATTAGTGAGTCCGTTTTTCAATGGGTGGCGCACAAGAAGATTCAACAAATGAGTGACGGCGCGAATCGTTTAAACAAAATCCCGTATGCGTTCATATGCCATTCATCCGATTGTGATGAAACTTTGATGAGTTGCTGTGTACACGCCAGGAAAGGTTTTCGAGATAGTAAATCCATTTTACAATAGGTAGCAAACGAGTATATTCAACAAATGGGTGACGGCGATCTAATCGTTTCAGCAGTCCCGTATGCGTTCATATACCATTCATTTCATTGCGATGTAACTTTCGTGAGTTGTTGATCACGCTCCCGTGAATGTTTCTGAGATAGTAAATTATTTCTTTATAATAGTTTAGAGGTGGTTAACGGAAAAAGAAGAAAATATTGGGAATCCAAAAGCACTGCAACTAACAAAGTCAAAACCCCAATACTTTCTTTGATTGGCATTGCAACGCATGCCGAGTACAGCTAGTATTAGGCTATATAATTCCATACTTCCGAATAAATATCATATACTGTTCTTGATCTGTGGAATTGCTAATTTCTCTTTATTAAAGCAAATATGGTTTAATAGCAGTTCCCACACAAATTTTGCGATCTGTTCTGATTGGCTGTAGGTTTATTGTCAAAAACTCTACCTGTCCTAGCCTCTTATAGTTGGGTCGTGTGCATAATTTGTTGTTGCCGACTCGGCTAACCAAAACCGGTCTTGAGAGTGCTAACTTGAAACTTTTGACAATTTCCAGCTTCAAATGATCAGACTCTCCCTTGGTTAATCTTCATTCACCACAAAATTTCCAAATCCAAATATTTCGGAATAGTCCAAAATTCTCCAAAAACATTTCGAAATAATTCAATTCACTTCCCATAACATATCCTTGCGTGAAATAAATTATTATTTCTAATAATCACATTATAAATTGAAAATTTGACAGGTCGGTTCGATCTTCGGCTCTGTCCATAACTTGAGCTTGGGTGAATTAGGGCTCAATACATCCATCATCTTGAAAACATTTTACCCGTTTACCTTGTAGTTTGGGAGCAAAGCGCTTACCAAATTGAAGTATGTTTAAAAAAATTAGTTGTGATGCTCAATCGTTATTTTATTTGAGCTTTGATATTTGGGTTTCTGCCATTTTATTTTAGGTAAAATGGCAGCGCTAAAATTTTGAAACTGAAATGCCCATGACTTCTGTAGGAAATTTGTTTCATTCGGTTTTCTCGTATTAGAAATTTCAGTAGGGACACAGATTCATCACATATTACGCACAAAAAACGTAACCACCATCTAGGCAGTGCTGTCTGAACTACAAGAAACAAATGAAAATCACAAACATTACCATCCCAAGGAAAAATACGCACATAAAATAAAATATGACATAGAGATGGCTTCTATACCAAAGAGGAATATTAACTCGACCACGGTGACCGAGAGTGCTAACGCCTTGCTGACAATGGGAGAAAGTGGGAATCAATCCCACCTTGGCCGTCCTAAAAATTGTTTTCGAAATTTCCCATTTTCACCACCAGGCATATAAACATAAAACATATAGCCCACTTTGTCCTAAACACATAGGGATAGTTATAACTCCTGTCCTTATCAGGGAGTATAATTGTAGTAGCTTGTTGATCCAACGTAGAGCATCATACGTGGATTGATTTTTGTTTTAAGGGACGGAACAGTGAGGTTATCAGCCCCTGTATTATACGTCATAGTATATTCCTTATTTCCAATCTTTACAGCACTCCCCTGTTGTTAATGTTGTTTCATTTCAGGGGCTTTGCCTTCGCGGTCTTTAAGCCCCGTGTACTTGAGTCTGTGTGTAATTTTGTCTGATAACCTGCGGTAGTGTGATGGCTGTATTAATGAGTGTAATTAAGGTAAGAATTAGGTAGGAGGCGGCCTTGGCTTTAAGGTAGGAACCTTCCGGGCATTCTGCTGAAGTAGAAATGGGAAACCACTTGCAGGATATCAGAACAGGTAATCGAACACGGACCTCGTGTATGACAGCCATGAATGCTAGCCACTGCACCACAAGCCACCGAAAATAAGTATGGCAGCTGTTGTTAATTCTCTGATAACCTGTGGTTGTGTCGTGTCTATAGTAGTTTGCCTGGCTGTATTTATTATGGTCTAGAAATGAGCAGATACCCTGGGAACATTACGCCATTTGGCTAGAAAACACCACACTGAGGATGGCCGCTGTGAGTGCCGGAAGTAGAAACTTGAATCTCTTAAATTACCTGGGAGAGCCTAGTTGCCTACATTAAGAACGGATAATAATAAACATGAAATGGAGGAACACTTCAGGCAGGTGGGAATTGACAGGTAAATAATTAGAGACAGAGGAGAATTCAGAAATAAATTAAGAATGCAAAATTTAAAACAAATGAAAAGATGAAGAAAAGGACATTGTTGATTGAACAACGGAAACAGGTGCACAGTCAAAGGATGAAGAGATTTTGGGAAGAGAAGAGGAAGAAGGGAGAGAAGTGAAAATTGTGCCATCATGAGATATTTAAGTTCAAACATTGTCCACAAGGGACACAAATGATATAATAATAATAATCGTAAGTATGTCTACCTCTTATTATTCTCGCCACAACGGGTTGCGGATGAGATGCAATGATATTTTTTCTTTGTAGAGGGTGATTTAACGGCCAGATGCCCTCACTGATGCCCACCTCATGAGAGGATATCAAATGAGTAGAGGAGAATCAATCTAGGCTAGGCATTTGAAGCGGCCGTGGCCTAAAAAGGTGCCGTCCTGAAAATGGGAATCCGCGGATCGAGTCCACGTCTCTCAAAGTCCGAAGGAAATTGGGCCCCAGCAATAATAATAGTTATTATATTTGTCCCAACCTTTCTAGGACTGGATAACCAGAAACCTGACGAGATTTCTATATTTATTTGTTTATTTATTTATACAAAGAAGAATTTACATTTTAACGTGTAGTCAATTGAACTGTGGTGTTCATTTGTTCCTTGGTTCAGATTTCTTTCATCAGCACTGCAGGATCTCAGAGTGCCGCCCTGAATGATACGTCTCACATTTTGCCTGTATGCGCTACTATCGCAGTAAGAACATATTCCTTGCGCTCGTAAGGAAGATCTCACATGCACCTGATCCCTCTAGGTTGGTCAATTCTAGGTGGCCTTATTTTGATGTATGGCATTTCACAACGTCCTAAGGCCATTCACCTGACTATGTCTCAAGAATGTTACTTATGTCGCTGCCAAATTCTCCGTCGGTCAGATGAATGGATCTTTTGATAGAAGCATACAGATATGTACATAATTGGAAGTGAAATGTGTAGTGAAATAGACATCATTACAGGAATGGCCGCAAATCAGCTAAGTTAACAAGACCGCAGTGTTAACTCAGATACATTTCAGTGTTTAACCTAACTAAGCAACATCAAAAGCTCACCTAGTAAATAAGGAATTTGAAAAGTATCGGTTAATAACAAAGCAGTCGTAGGACACAATCACTTCGCAACGATAGAAGATAATGATTCTAAAAGGTTTGATACTTATAGATGGGGCCGTGGTTGTTTAGTGGTCAAGCTGCTCACTGCTCACCAAGGTGGGACGGGTCAATGTATATTAATGTATTTATCTTTCTTTCTTTCTTTCTTTCTTTCTTTGTTTCTTCATCGTTTTGACCTACTTAGGACCACGGGGCTCGTATCTACTCTTCGGTAAAGTTGTCGCTTTCTTCTCCTTCCAATAGTCCCTCATTTTCTGAAAGGGTAAGTCTTCTTTCTTGTGTCCACTTAGCTCCTGTAGTCTTCTTACTTGCAAGGGACGTTGGGAACACGCCCTGTCGGATGACCTGACTAAACATCAGACGGTCACGAATTTGTTCCAGTGGGTTATTTAGTTGTTCAATATCTGACTTAACTGACGCAATCCATTTTATCTTAGAAGCCTTGCTTTTTTCTGTTACAGTGAATATTCTATCAGTGAGCCTTTCAGAATCTAGACGTGCTATGTGTCCACAAAAGGTCAGGCGTCATTTCCTTATAGACGTGATGATGTCCTCGTGGTGTTCATACAATTCATAATTATGACGAATTCTGTAAATGCCTCCTTCCTCTTTAATTGGACCTAATATCCTCCTCAGGATCTTCCTCTCTTTTAACTCCAGTTTTCTGAGTGGGCTCTTTCTGGTCATTACAAGGCACTCAGAAGCATACAGAACAGATGGCTTGACAACCGAGTTATGGTGTCTGAGGTTCTTCGAGAGGCACTTAGATGAATAGAAACTACGACAGGAAAGATAAGCCCTTTCAAACTTGGTACATCAGGCTTCTATGGGTAGGTTCTCGCTCTGATTCGCAGAAATCCATTCTCCTAAGTACCGTACTTAACTGCAGGTACCTTGCGTATGGTAGTGTCTGTGAGAGGAATATTAGAATGTATATTAATTTAATTAGTACGAATTCCGCACAAAATAAGATCCCGTAGCTCATGATTGCAACAACATAAAACTGCAAACTTCCTTCCTTTTCAATCACACTTATACACATAAAAAGTACTAGCAATGAACGCAGCCGTTTAGAGGTGAAATAGACTAACGGAGTAAATAATATAATTGTTTAAACATCTGACTCTTTAGAAAGTTTAATTAAAACCCCCTTAGCTTAACAATTGTAAATACTGTTGCACATAAGAGTTATACACATATCTAATAAACCACCTTAGCTTAACAATTGTAAATACTGTTGTTCATAAGAGTTATACACATATCCAATAAGCCCCCTTAGCTTAACAATTGTAAATACTGTTGTACATAAGGGTTATACACATATCCAATAGCCTAAGCCTGAGTGTGCAGATCTGATAATGTTTACTTGACGAACGAAACTACTCATCCAATTGAGCCCGCATTTTATCTGAGAAGTGTTTTATCAAGTGTACAAGTAATTCATGTAATTCATCTCAAGCACTAGGAACTTAATTGTAATTCCCCGCCCAATCTAATGCGTGTTGACCGACTGAAAAGCTTTTATTAATTGATTACTTAGACAACACTGAAAATTAAACACACATTAATACAGCCAACACAATAACACCAGTTATCCTTACACAGGGAAGCATGTCGCAAAGTCAACAAGCTATTGTATTCAGCGATAGAAGAGAGTATTGGTGCTGGACCCTAAGTGGTCTGTCTTGAGATTGGCAGCAGTCCTTCTAAGATGATAGCGTTCTGTCAAGAGTTACACCCAGAGTAAACAGTCCATACTGCTATAGCTCAGTGGTAGTTTGATTCTCGGCGGCCCTCGTAAAAGATCCCTCGTATCACATTTGATGATTACAAGACAAAATTTATGAAATCTTAGACACAGACTATCCAATACCGTTCCGGCTTCGCTGTGGCGAAATTGGGGAATAGATCGCCTAGCTCCAAAGATCTTCAACAGGTAGCTTTAGCCATACGATAATAATAATAATCTCCAAGTATTATTCCCATTTTACGGGATTAGAGAAGAGGTGAGGTGAACCATTTCAAGAAGGCTGACGGTGGGATGTGAACCATTACCTTTGCGCGTTAACGCGCGTATCCGTTCAGGTCAATCATGACAGCAATATCTATAATAGTAATATCATATTGTTATTTTGAACAGTCTGAATGGAGGAAAGTATTTTGTGTTTTGAATTGTTTTCTTAAATAATATTTTGAATTTTCTGGAAATTTATAAGTACGCCTATATTATGTATCTAAAATTCACTGTTGGAGTATTTTGTATCTAAAATGCATTTTGCCCCACTCTGACTGTGAAGTCTGAACTAGTGTGTGTGTGTGTGTGTGTGTTTGTGTGTGTGTGTAGGATTTGGGCAGGAAGCGGCCGTGGCCTTCTGTAAGTTACTATCCCGGCATTTGCATGGAGTAGGAGTGGGAAGCACGGATAACCACTTCCAGGATGGCTGAGCTGTGTCTCACGAGCCGTCAGACCAGAATTTGATATTCTGGGTCAGCCGGGAATCGAACCCGGGTCTCCGCGGTTACAGCCAAGATAGACAGTCACTACGCAACGTGGCGGACAGGTGTCGTACTGGTATGGCTGGGCTTCTTATATTCCATAGTCCAAATCGAAGTTCCCTAAGGAGAGACAAAAAACACGGGTAGGTAAATTGTGCATAACGGTTTTATTGGCAGTATCCGGGAAAGAAGATGCCAAATAAGGGATACATTTTTAAGGTGGTATTTATGTGGCACTAAGGCCGGAGTTGTAAGTTGCAACAAACATCAACAGTGCAGGCATTTCCATAGCTGTTCGGGGAGAAAGAATGGCTCGAGACGCAAAGATTGGTTTTATCCGACTTGGCTGCAGAATCACTTGCCACGTGGGATAAAATACGGGTGGCTTCTTGTTTAGATGAAAACACGATGGCACGGAGGGACTCGGTTATTTGAGTGAAACAGCTTGTTGAAGACCTTCCAGTTTATATGAGGAAGGTTAAACATTTCTTCAGACAGTGGAGCGGAAGGAAGGGAAGTGAGTGCGTGTTGGATAATTTTAAGATTGTGATATTTATTTTTTAAGTTCAGTTGACTTATGGTTATTGGTGGAATAAGTATTTATTAAGTTTTGTAATTTGTCTCCAGGGCATAACTATATAAAATAATAACTGATATTTTTTTGTATTGTGTTAGAAATGAATTCATAATCGTACAATTTTCCTTTAGTCATGTTCCGTACCGGTATGTGTCGGGATGAGTGCGTCACCGTGTATTTGATGTACCTCGTGGCGAAATACTCAAGTCTGAGAATTTCTACTTCCGTGTGGGGATATTTGAAATACTCTCTACAGACGTGACTAAATATAATATTAAATATAAGTCTTACAACCGGAGTTCTGCTAAGACATGTTAGTGCCCTGTGTAGATCAATTCCCAATATTTAATTGTCTAGGATACACAGGTTTAAGACTGTAACTGGGAACTTTATATGACGATATTATATTCATGTCACCCGGTAACAGTATTTATTAGTTTGTAAGGATAAATACGTCTTTCAGTCCCTTCCGTTGCTTTTAACATGGCGGCGGCGTATGTTTCGTGTGTGAATAGCTCTGAAACTTCGAATCGTATACGTGGTAATTCGTGTAAAATCTGTTCAAAGAGAGTGATGAAAGGAATATTTTGTATGAGCTGCAACTTTCGGTTACATGAAAAATGTGCCAAAGTAAATGTAACTTATTTTGAGAACAGTGATCATTATGTGTGCGAGCTGTGTACGAAAGAACAATTAAGTCATCTTGAAAACGAACTGAAAACGAAAGATGAAATAATAAACGTCTTACGTCAAGATTTGGATAAACTGTCACAAAACTTATGCGCCTCCAACGTAAATATTAGTGCTACCGACACAAGTGAGCTTGATGAAATGCCTTCAAATTGTACTGAAAGCATTTCGGACTGGCAATCTGAATGGCGGTCGCAAAAACGCAAGGGGAGGCCCAAATCTCAGCTTCACAGAAAATCGAGTAGGCTATCGTGACTAGAAACGCAAGTATTGTGATTAACAATAAATTTTCAGTCTCAGATGATAATGGTGATGAGATGGGAAATATTCGAGACGTAAGTGAACCAGAACTGCGGGCGGACAGTAAACCTATCGGTAACCTCAAATGTTCGTTATCGGAAAGTGTAGAAATTAGTGTTTTCTCAGACAGTGACTGTCGAGGTGTAGCTACGGAAATTAATAACTTAAATAGTCATTTCCGTGCTTGTGGTAGTGTTAAACCAGGGGCGAAATTTAGCGAAGTTGTTAACCCTCTGAAACCGAGTGTCACACACATCGAAATGAAAAATGGGCCTAATTTCACGGTGTTGGTAGGAACCAAATGATGTCTATCAGAACTGTGCTAAGCCTTTCATAAAGAATTTTGTTCGTCTTTTGCAAGATATGTACACTGCAAATATTATAGTGACTACCTGTCCTCTCAGACATTACCTTGCAAGTTGGTCTTGTGTCAATATTGAAATTAAGAAAACAAATGATCATATAAAATACATTTGCAGTAAATTTCCAAATGTTAAGATTGTAGATTTAGGTAATTATCAGAGAAACGTGTTTACTAACCATGGTATGCACTTAAACAGAAAAGGTAAAAGAAAATTGGCTCTAGATATTAGTTAGATTATTCTAAACACTGTAGGCCTTAGCACTGATAATCGTCCATTGGAATGTGAATCGGTTGGTAGTCAGGGAAACTCTGTAGTAAGGCCAAGTTTGTAAAGAAAACTTGGCCAAAAGCCAAAACAGGTAGGCATACTGCTCACATTCATTCAAATATGAAGGTTAATACAACTGCATTTTCTACACCTAAAGCATCTTGTGATGATAATATTTGTTTTCTTCATTTAAATGTTTGTAGTTTAAGAAACAAAGTAAACCAACTTAATGCATTTTAAATAGTAGTAGGTACCAAGTTTTATATATTAATGAACTCTGGCTTGCTAGTCAAGAAATTGATTTGATTAAACTTGAGGGTTATGTCCTAGCAGATAGTTTTTGTCGCAAGTCATGTTTGTATCAGGCTGGTGGAAGTGCCATATTTGTGTCAGAAGAAACGCAATACCAAGTGATTGATGTGTCAAAATTTGGTTTAGAAAAACACTGTGAAATTGTGGCAGCATTACTTGCAGATTTTAACATTGTTTTGGTGGCATTTTACCGAACACCTGATAGTAATATTTATACATTTTTAAAAAGTATGGAAGGGGTTTTGGACAGTGTTATAAAGTCATACCGAAATTATAAGTTAGTAATTTGTGGAGACATTAATGTTGACCTGAGATTCAATGAACGAGAAGCTATTATGGTTCGGAATTTTTTCAAATCCTTTGGCTTATATCACACAATTAATGAATCAACAAGAGGATCATCCTGCTTAGATAATGTATTCACGGATTTAAATCACAGCCAGTACCAGACTTAAGTTATTGCCCCATGTTTGTCAGATCATTCAGCAGTCTTATTTCAATTGATGCAATCCAGTAGTTTTTCAAATGGGAATAGAGCTAAATCACCCACAATAATTCATATTAGACATATTTCCCCTGACAGATTACAGCTATTTAATTTATACCTTAGGCATATCCTATCTGATTGGGTTTTTACTGACAACTCCAACTCTTCCATTACATGTTTTGATGATTTCTTTCACATACTTCTTTCATACTTTGATACTTCATGCCCAATGGTGGAGAATAAAAGTTCCAAGAATATGAGTGATTCTAAAAATAAAATAAAATGGTATACACCTGAGCTTGAACAAATAAAATCAAAGGTTAAGTTTTTTTACGTAATACATAATGAAGAGGGATCTATTGAATCTAAACAGAATTATCTACAAATGCGTAATAAGTATAAATGTGCCCTTAAGCAAGCTAAACTTGAAGCAAACGTCAGATTCATAGAAAATTCAAATAACCCCTGTAAAGCAGCTTGGAGTGTAATTAACAATGTTAGAGTCGCAAATAAATGTTCCACAATAGAAATCAGTCCTGAGGTTCTGAATAAACATTTTATTGAGTCTGTTGAAAGGGTTTGCTCACCTGCCTCACAGCTGCCTACAACAGCAATTGAAAGAGTAGAAAAAAATAGTTCCGAGTTTATCAAATAATACTTTTAAATGGAGAAAGATAAACTGTAGTGAGGTAAAGAAAATTGTAAGAAATATGAAACCTTCCAATAGTATGGATTGTTATGGGTTCACCAACAACATATTAAAGGCTATTGTTGACAGCATTTTAATTCCTTTGACGCACTGCATAAACGAGTGCCTTTGCGTAGACTATTTCCCAGCTCAGTTAAAAATTACGAGGGTTGATCCAGTATACAAAAAAGGTGATAAGACTAAACCTGAAAGTTACAGGCCTGTGTCTGTAGTAACCATCCTGTCAAAAGTTTTTCAATATGTTATAGTTGGTCAAATTTATGAATTTTTCATCAACAACAACCTTCTATCACCAACTCAGTTTGGGTTCCTTCCAGGAAAATCTACAATTAGTGCACTGGATGATTTTGTTTGTCACATAATGACCATTTTGAAGAAGGGAGCTCAGTAGATGCACTCCTGTGTGACCTATCCAAGGCCTTCGATTGTGTGTCACATGATACACTTCTGCAAAGTTAGCACTGTACGGAATTAAAGGATCAGAGTATGAAGTCTTTAAATCATATCTAACAAACCGAGTACAGTGTGTAGAGAATGGGGACAGGAAATCTCATGTGTTAGAAGTTAGGCATGGTGTACCCCAAGGCTCGGTTCTGGGTCCATTTCTTTTTGTCGTTATGATGAATGACTTAGCAGTAAATGTTTCTGGAAAAAAAATCTTTATGCAGATGACTCTACATTTTTGTGTTCTAGCAAATCTATAAGTGAATTACAAAATTTATCAAGTCAGAGCTTGCTAGAAGCTAGGAAATGGTTCAGTGAGAATGGATTCCACTTAAATGAAACTAAAACTCAAAATTTAATATTTAGTCTTAAAACATAAGTAATGATATAAAAGAAGCTAAGCTACTAGGAATGAATTTTGACTCAAAATTAACATGGGAACCTCACATTCATAACCTTTCGAATAAACTTGCAAGGATGGTGTATCTACTCCGTCATTTAAAAAATGAGGTTCCTACGACATATTTACACACAGCCTATTTTGCTTTCTTTCTTTCAAAGTGTCTTTAGTTATGGATTAATATTTTTTGGAAATAGTGCACACTTTGTAAATATCTTACAAAAACAGAAAAAGGCAAACCGTATTATTGCAAATGCTCCTCCTAACACACCCTGGGGGCAGATGACCTCGTAGTTCCGCCCCTTAAAACAACAATAACTAACTAACTAACACACCCTGTAGACCTTTATTTATTGAATCTTACAAACTAACAGTTACAGGGGCGTATATAGACTTTTATTTTGGGGGGTGCCCAACCGGGAGTTAGGGGGCATGGTATAGGCCCAAAGAATAGGCGGTCCGCCCTCCTCCCCGGGAAACTTTTGTAAAATTTGATGCAAAATGATGAGTTTTAAGGTTGTCAGGCATCACTTTTTCAAGCAGTTTGTTGTGATGTTTTGTGTTTGTTTAATGTCAACACAACTAACCCATTTTAAGTTACTTTTTATTAATACAATCATCTTATGTTTTCAAGCAACTCACACTCCGTTCGGCAGTACCGGTAGCTACAAAGCGAGGCAAATTTGCCAAAAGTTTGATATGGGTATAATAGGGAAAAATATTTTGTCACACGCTTCATTGGTACTTGTTGCTGTTCTTGGTAAGTTCATAAGAGCGAAGGCACTGGAGAGTGATAAGAGGTTATGTTGTTACACATAAGATCAGAGTAAACTGATTTTCACACTGTTTACATCGCTCTACCGTCGCCTTGCTTTTCAACGTTGCCATACGTCGCTTAAGGCGGCTACACACGTTACGATATAACTGTGCGATTTAACTGCAACGATGAACTGCGCAGTAAAACTGAAAGCCCTATAGCATCCACACGGTACAGATAACTGCGTCGATCAACAGTTCTCATCAGACATTCTTGGCAACATGTCATCGACGGACGACGACGTATTAGCGGTTTTAGGCCTATGTGTGTGTATAATGAAAAAGCAAAAGACACGCAGTGTTTGGTCTAAAGATTGGCTTCTACAGAGAAAGCAATATTCACACATAAATTTATTAAATGAGTTACGCTTCGTACCGAAAGATTGGCACAATTATTTACGAATGGATGAGGAGACTTACCTTCACCTTCTATCATTGGTTACTCCATTTATAAAGAAAGAGGATACTGTGATGAGACAAGCTATAACTCCTCATGAGAGATTGTCTGCTACCTTACGATATTTAGCCACAGGTCGGTCATACGAAGATCTGAAATTCTCTACAAGTATATCGCCACAGGCTCTCAGTTATATTATTCCTGAAACCTTTAATGCATTGTATCAAACTTTACGATGCGAATATTTGAAGGTAAGACATAAATACATTTCTTTAAATTTAGAATTTTATTGGTTTTCAATTTCTTAAAGGAACAAATACAAAATAGGCTACAAAAATATACATGGAACCCGTGTGAACAGGACTCACTTGAAATTAGGCTACATACATAGAAACATGATATGAAAATCTTGAATAATAATAATAATAATCAAAACATATTTGTATGATGACAAATGTTTCCTCTTGTACATTCGTTTCATTGTTAATTTCTTCACTCGTCACTAAATGTACTTACATAGGAAGCAGCTGAATTTTCAGATGGCTGAGGTTGAAATGGGCATTGTGAGGTTGACTGGAGTGGCTGGAATTGAGTTAGAACTTGTGTCTGTGGTGTGTATTGAGTTTGCATTTGGGTATATGGCTGAGAGAAATGAGACGAGAAAGTAGTGTTCAAAAAATCAGAGCCTCTCACAGTGTGTGAGATAGTTAAGCAATTTGGGGCAGATGACCTCGTAGTTCCGCCCCTTAAAACAACAATAACTAACTAATAGTTAAGCAATCCATTTCAGCCAAGTATAAAGTTTCGTTGATGATTTTCTCGGCGATTATTCTTTGCTGTTTAGGTAACTCTCTTAATTTCATACCTATATGTTTGCCAAAGATATCGAAACGATCGTCAATTTTAGGGCGTTTAAAATGATCATTTACAGTTTTGAGTACCTCGTTGGTTAATGTATTCGACCTTTTTATAGGTCTGGGTCGACGAGTTGCTGTCGTTTTATTTCGTTCGTCTTCTGATTGGATATTGCTGCGTTGTTGAGGCTGGTCTGGGTCGGCATTGCTGGATAGTTGTGGCATGTCCGGGTCGGTGTTGCTGGATTGTGGTGACTTGTGCTGTGTTTCAGTTGGCAACTCCTGTAAAATGATTCATTATTAGAGATGTCGTATGTGCAATATGTAGTCTATTTATACTCTTGTTTCAGTTGCCACGTACAGATGAGGAATGGAAAACAATAGCGAATGAATTTGAAAGCAAACGGAACTTTCCGCACTGTCTGGGAGCTCTGGACGGTAAACACATAGATATCATACCTCCGAGAAATAGTGGTTCAGTTTTTTATAATTACAAGCAGAAGTTTAGTATGGTACTGATGGCCATCGTTAATGCAAGATATAGATTTATTTTGTGCGATTTTGGAACAAATGGAAGAGTTTCCGATGGAGGTGTTTTCCGGAATACAAAATTCTATGAAAAGCTAGAAAATGACGCGTTACATATTCCTTTGGAAGAAAAAGTGAATAATAGTTCGCGAATACTCCCCTACGTGTTCGTTGCAGATGACGCTTTTCCTTTGAGAAAAGACATTATGAAACCATTTAGACCAAGTGACTTGGGAAGTAAGATGAAGAAAGTTTATAATTACCGAACCTCAAGAGCACGTCGAATAGTTGTAAATGGGTTTGGCATACTTGCAGCTAGATTCAGAATTTTTAAGACAAAAAATCTAGAACCAAAAAGTATTGAATCAGTAGTAATGGCAAGCTGCGCTTTGCACAATTACCTAATGTCATCTTTGCCTAATTATTATGCCCCAACTGAATGTTTCGACCGTGAACATTTAGAAGAAGGTATGGTGACAGTGGGTCTTACAACAACATATTCAACAATGGAGCCTTTACAAAGAACTCACCTAGGCGATTCCCTCAGAACGGCAAAAGAAATACGAGATGAATTCATGAGCTATTTTGTAAACGAAGGAAAAGTCCCATGGCAAGACAATTTCATACAGTGATTGATCTCCATGAACGTGAACATTCAGTATTGTTGCACTAAGTTGCATCGTCATGTAGCTCTAACTAGCAAGGAAATTCTCATAAATGAATTATATATTATATAGAAATTATGCTAATAAATACTGTATATGTGTGTCAAATAATGGCTTACCTCAATTTCATCCTCGGTCATGTTAGATGTAGAAATTCTTGGAGTCTCTTCTTCATACAAGAAGTGCAATAGATGAAAGTACCACAAACGCGGAGTGTATATCTCGTCAGCACCTGTTCCCGTTATTTTAGATTGTTTAACTTTGTTTAACTCCTTTTTGTAAGTACTTCTAAGATTATTAATCTTTTTGACTACTACTTCTCTGTTGGCTTTGCAGTCAATGGATTTATATTTCTCAATCAACATATTGTATGCGGCGTCTTTTCTGTTCCGATCGTGGTAATATTTAGATTTCGTCTGCCAGAGACAAGATTTATTTCTGTAGCATTCAATGAAAGCTTCCAAGTGCTCACGATATCCGCTTTGGTCTTCCTGAGACATGTTGCAAATTACAATAAATTGTAGCACGCACTATCTGAACGAGTGACTCACTTGAACCAATACTCAGACCTTTGCAGGTATCGAAACTGTGAAAATGGCGTATGTCGAAGCCAGATATATTGTTTGTTTACGTTCGTTGCTGGGATACAATATTAGGTTCATTTGACGAAAGTTGGGATAAACTATCGCTCATTTGTAACGAACTGTAACAAGCCCGATGACATGATCTTAGCTAATAGATGGGCATTTGTCGCCGCCATGTTTTGTGTACATAAATAAGGTCTGTTGGTTGAACTGAACAATCGGCAGTTGCCACCGTCCACACGTTACGATAAAACTGTGCAATCGCAATCGACACAGTTTTATCGGTTAGAAAATTCAACTTGCTCCGATGAACTGTGCAAGCCGAAATAACTGCAACGATTTATCCTCCACAGTTCGGTCGGTGCAGTTAAATAGCACGGTTTTATCGTAACGTGTGTAGCCGCCTTTAGTAGGTTACATTTTGTTGCAACGATAATAAGATGTTTGTATATACTGTTATAAGTAGGCTAAGTAATGTAGGATTGTTTGATTTTATTGTTTTGTATTATTAACCTGACGATGGCTATTGCACAAGTGTTTAACGCCAAATAAATTGATTCTGAAAAATGTCTGTTCAATAAGGGAGAATTGTTGTATCTCTTTTGAAGTGGCTTCCTTGTAGCACGAGGCGAAACTATTGTCTTGCATTTTCTGAAATTCACTGTATCCAGTTACTGACTATTTCTTAATACTCGTGCAGCAACTTGGAGTTTATTTCCAATTTGATAGGTTTGTAATGTAATTTAGCGTCGAACAATCCCGCCTGCCCCATCAAATTGTGTTAAGGTTTGTGTGAGGCCTACTTAGGAATAGAAAAACCAATTATAAGACGCTTCATTACACTGCTCCACAAGCTGGCACTAGTAATTCCTCATTGTATCGCAATTATAATCACTAATATTCTGCTCGATATTCTGCCCTAAATTATATCGTATAAAGTCGATCGTCATTGTCGAATACATTTTACCGTTAGCCTCTTCTTCTCACTGTGCACCTGGAGGGATATATTCACATTACCTTACCAGTGACCAACTTGCATTCGGAGTTCTGAAAATATCTCATGTTTTGTGTTATATATGATAATTATTCGGCGTATTTGTATAAGTACGGCTCCTAATAACTCTCGAGTGCACATTGTGTGTTCTAGTTGGCTGAACATCATGGAGCAACAACCAATCATTAAGAGAGACCCTGAATGGTTGTCTGATACTGACGAAGTCCCTAATTTTGTAAGTTGTACCTTAATTTGCATATTGTGTAACATAACATGTGCCTGACTAGGAACTGTTATTCTGTCTGTATGTTTTACATTGGTTCATACTTTTATGATACCTTCTAGGATTCTAGAACTACATATAGTAATCTGCTGGATGAGTCTGGTGGTCTATTTGAAGACGAAAGCAAGGTTATCAAAGTGGAAAACCAAATACAGGTGATCATGGGTTCTTACAGTAATGTGCATTATTTTTGAATAATTTGAACATTTTGTTTATTCAGTGTTGTTTCTTATTTTAGGGGCTAATAGTTGCTGATGTTATTGTATTCATAATGCATGTTCACTTTGCTGGCACCCTGGGCCCTAATATAGGTGAGGTGTACACCACATGATGTGCTTACACTAGCTAATTTATTGGTAATGCATGTGCAATCTACTGGCTCCCTGCGCCCTGTTGTAGGTGAAGTGTACACCACATGCTGTGTTATCAGTTGCTAATTTATTGGTAATGCATGTTCACTCTACTGGCAACCTGGGCCCTATTGTAGGTGAAGTCTACACCACTTGCTGGGCCAACATTAGCTAATTTATTGGTAATGCAGATTCATGGGGATTTGTATAGACTGTGAGTCCCGGCGGCACCAAATTCCCCTAAAACACAATGGCGGCGTCCGTGACGTCATCAATGACGTCACAAAATACTCCTCTAGCAAGCTTACGGGAAAAGTCTGGGGAATAGGGTGTCTTGGGTGGGGAACAACAAAAAAACGTGAAAAACGGGATGGGTATCGCGATCTTTACCAGAGCCTCGCTCAAGTTAAGATCACGATACCCATCAAAAAAATTTCCATTTCAGTTCTTCCTCAAATAATCTGAATTTGCCATTTCAGCTCTTCTTCAAACAATCAGAATTTGCCATCTCATCTCTTTTTCAAACAATCGAGATACACAGAAAAAAATCCGCATTACAGCGCATTTAAGAAAAACAGATATGGCGATCTTTACTTCACCTATATTGGTGAAGTACACATCGCGATATCCATCACAAATTCGCCATTTCAGCTCTTTTTCAAGCAATCGCGCTACGCAGTGATAAATAAAGATCGCGATACCCATCACAAATTCGCCATTTCAGCTCTTTTTCAAGCAATCGCGCTACGCAGTGAAAAATAAAGATCACGATACCCATCACAAATTCGCCACTTCAGCTCTTTTTCAAGCAATCGCGCTACGCAGTGAAAAATAAAGATCGCGATACCCATCACAAATTCGCCATTTCAGCTCTTTTTCAAGCAATCGCGCTACGCAGTGAAAAATAAAGATCGCGATACCCATCACAAATTCGCCATTTCAGCTCTTTTTCAAGCAATCGCGCTACGCAGTGAAAAATAAAGATCACGATACCCATCGCAAATTCGCCACTTCAGCTCTTTTTCAAGCAATCGCGCTACGCAGTGAAAAATAAAGATCGCGATACCCATCACAAATTCGCCATTTCAGCTCTTATTCAAGCAATCGCGCTACGCAGTGAAAAATAAAGATCGCGATACCCATCACAAATTTGCCATTTCAGCTCTTTTTCAAGCAATCGCGCTACGCAGTGAAAAATAAAGATCACGATACCCATCGCAAATTCGCCATTTCAGCTCTTTTTCAAGCAATCGCGCTACGCAGTGAAAAATAAAGATCGCGATACCCATCACAAATTCGCCATTTCAGCTCTTTTTCAAGCAATCGCGCTACGCAGTGAAAAATAAAGATCGCGATACCCATCTCAAATTCGCCATTTCAGCTCTTTTTCAAGCAATCGCGCTACGCAGTGAAAAATAAAGATTGCGATACCCATGACCAATTTGCCATTTCTGCACATTTTCAAACAATAACGCTACGCAGAAAAAAATAAAATCGCCATACCCATCACAAATTTTCCATTTCTGCACATTTTCAAGCAGTCGCGCTACGCAGAGAAAAATAAAGATCGCGATACCAATCACAAATTCGCCATTTCTGCACATTTTCAAGCAACCGCGCTACGCAGAGAAAAATAAAGATCGCGATACCCATCACAATTTTGCCATTTCTACTCATGTTCAAGCAATCGCGCTACGCAGAAAAAAATAAAGATCACGATACCCATCACAAATTTGCCATTTCTCCTCATTTTCAAGCAATCGCGCTACACAGAGAAAAATAAAGATTGCGATACCCATCACAAATTTGCCATATCTGCACATTTTCGAGCAATCGCGCTACACAGTGAAAAATAAAGATCGCGATACCCATCACAAATTTGCCATTTCTACTCATCTTCAAGCAATCGCGCTGCGCAAAGAAAGGAAAGATCGCGATACCCATCACAAATTTGCATTTCCGTCCATTTTTAATATTTCACACACACACACGGTTTTTGTCAATAGTTACAGCCTATCCTGCCTAGAGAAATTGATTTTTGGTGCCCCTCTGTGGCCACAACCAAAGGCTGCACCTACCCATAAACTTCTAACCTACGTTGCGTCCTATCGAACGGTTTTGACAATGGTTACAGCCTAGCCACCCAGACCAATGGTTTAGTGTGAACAGTGCCCCACCAGCTGCCGCACACCTATCCACAGACTTCTAACCATCGTTGCGTCCTATCCAATGGTTTTGACAATGGTTACAGCCTAACCGCCCAGACCAATGGTTTAGTGTGAAAAGTACCCCACTAGCTGCCGCACACCTAACCACAGACTTCTAACTTTCGTTGCGTCCTATCCAATGGTTTTGACAATGGTTACAGCCTAACCGCCCAGACCAATGGTTTAGTATGAACAGTGCCCCACTAGCTGCCGCACCCCTACCCACAGACTTCTAACCATCGTTGCGTCCTATCCAATGGTTTTGACAATGGTTACAGCCTAACCGCCCAGACCAATGGTTTAGTGTGAACAGTGCCCCACCAGCTGCCGCACACCTAACCACAGACTTCTAACCTTCGTTGCGTCCTATCCAATGGTTTTGACAATGGTTGCGGCCTAAACGCCCAGACCAATGGTTTAGTGTGAACAGTGCTCCACTAGCTGCCGCACACCTAACCACAGACTTCTAACCTTCGTTGCGTCCTATCCAATGGTTTTGACAATGGTTACAGCCTAACCGCCCGGACCAATGGTTTAGTGTGAACAGTACCCCACCAGCTGCCGCACACCTAACCACAGACTTGATTCCCGGTCAATGCATGTGAGATTTTCGAAGTGAAATGCCACGTCCTGTGGTTCGGATTCCACGTAAAAAGGAGGTCCCGTGGCTCTTGATCTCAAGATTAACGGTCACGTTAAACAACAAGCTTCCTTCCTTTAACCACAGACTTCTAACCTTCGTTGCGTCCTATCCAATGGTTTTGACAATGGTTACAGCCTAACCGCCCAGACCAATGGTTTAGTGTGAACAGTGCCCCAGTAGCTGCCGCACACCTAACCACAGACTTCTAACCTTCGTTGCGTCCTATCCAATGGTTTTGACAATGGTTACAGCCTAACCGCCCAGACCAATGGTTTGGTGTGAACAGTGCCCCACTAGCTTCTTTACTTTTTTTCTGCGTACGCTATTGCTTGAAAAAGAGCTGAAATGGCAAATTTGTGATGGGTATCGCGATCTTTTTTTTTCTGCCTTAGGCGATTGCTTCAATATTAGTAGAAATGTCAAGTTTGTCATGGGTATCGCGATCTTTACTTTTTCTGCTTAGACGAAAATTTTCCATTTCACCTCATTTTCAAACAATCGCGATACACAGCGAAACATCCATGGGATGTTGATCCTTCAACTACCAGAAGCACTCTAATAAGCATTATGAAGAAATACAACACTTACCCCATTCGACAGCCGAGTCCAACAGCAACTTCATTGGGTGTAATTTACATGCACAGACACTGCCTTCTTACATACACACTACCAACCATCAAAAATACCACAATCACTATAAATAATCCATCCACATTATACCATAACTAAATCTTATTTTAATTTATTTTCGCAACGCATAAATATCGCAAGCGAACATTTCAAAATCTCCCCGGCGACTAAAATCCAAAATGGCGCTAACCAATCACAGCGTACATCAGCTGGCCAATCAAAATTCAAGGCAATGAATGTCTCCTGACCAATCAGGTCAAGTATCATCGGCAACAAATGAGCGTCAACACAAATACGTCATAGGTGACGTCATGGAGGTCACTAACATCCCACTAAACCCCGGTACTCGCGATATATACTACAACCGATTCATGCTACTGGCACCTTGGGCCCTATTTTAGGTGAGGTATACCTCACTTGCTCTGATATCAGTAGCTAATATATTGGTTATGGATGTTCATGCTGCTGGCACCATGGGCCCTTATGTAGGTAAAGTGGGGTGTAGTATATATCGCGAGTCCCTGGGTTTAGTGGGATTTTAGTGACCTCCATGACGTCACCGATGACGTATTTGTGTTGACGCTCATTTGTTGCCAATGATACTTGACCTGATTGGTCAGAGGACATTTATTGCCTTGAATTGTGATTGGCCTGCTGATGTGCGCTGTGATTGGTGGGCGCCATTTTTTATTTTAATGGTCCGCGAGCTTTTGAAATGTTCGGTTGCGATAATGTTGCGTTCCGGAAATAAATTAAAGTAAGATTTAGTTGTGGTGTAATGTGGATGGTATATTTATAGTGATTGTGGTATTTTTGATGGTTGGTAGTGTGTAGGCAAGAAGGCAGTGTCTGTGCATGGAAATTAAAAGTAATGAATTTGCTGTTGGACTCAATGGTTTCGAATAGGGTAAGTGTTGTATTTCTTCATATGCTTATTAGTGTGCTTCTGGTAGTTGAAGGATCAACATCCCATCGAACATACTTCATCTCGTGTTATATATTTCATTGTAAAAAACGGCAGAAGCTGTTGGTGGCCCTAGTGGTCTTTGTGGCCAAAAACGTGTTCATCAATCTGACAGTGATGGTGGTAGTGACAGTTCTGACAATGGCTCAAGTTCAGAGGGTGTGTCTGGTCCTGGCCATATGACTTTGATTATGCTGTTGGGTTTCTTGGGGACGAATGAAACAAGTATTTAATTTGCTCGGGACAAGGGGCGTCTGGGCAAATCGTACGCTTGTCCTAAATGTGTTAAATCAATGTCGGCCACGAAAGTCGCCGCTACTCGGAGCATGGATTGCCAAATGTGGTGATGTAGGAAATGTACCGTGTGGCGGTCGATTCGAAAGGGGTCCTTTTTTTGAACGGTCACGTCTTTCTATCCGGAATATTTTGTTGCTAGCTTTTTTTTTTGTCGCAGAATGCCCATTCATTCTGCTGTGCACGAGTTGGGTATTTCGAAGGTCACTTTAGTGGACTGGTTTGTTTTTGCCAGGGAGGGTGAGTGGTCATCTTTCGGAGGGAGGAGGTGGTGGTTGAAATCGATGGGAGGTGCTTTGATAAAAAAAAAGTATAATCGGGGTAGGTTGCCGAAAAATACGTGGTTTTTTTTTTGGGGGGGGGGGTGGTGGTTCAGGAATCACATGGTAGGGATTGTTTTTCGAAGTTGTGAGAAAGAGGGACAGGGATACAGTATTTAGAATAATAAAGAAATACATACGGGTGGGTACTACAATTTTTAGTGATAAATGGGCTGCTTATCATTCCATGAAGTAATAATTAACCCCCCCCCTGAGGGTTTTCAGCATTTCAGTGTTAATCACAAAGAAGCTTTCAAAGATTCTTCCCCTGGGGCCTGCACGAACACGATAGAAGTGTTTTGGTCGGCTGTAAAGCACAATATTGGGAAGGGTAAGCGTAGGGAAAAGTTTCTGCTGGCCCATCATAATGAGTATAGTTGGAGGAAAAGTTTAGAACCCGGGGTGTGTGTGTGTCAACCTTTCCTGACGGATCGCCGGAAGTTGTATAACCCCAGTGTGCATGATTGAGTGAGAATGTGAAATGTGTTAATCTTTAGAGAATGTATTTTGTTTATTTAATTTCCGTTTTTTTATAATTACTATCTGTGGTTGCAATTACAGCCATTTATATTTTCATTTTATTTTATTGTCCCAGGAGACCTTGATTGTTTTTATTTCATTTATTGCAGGGAAGTACCTTTTGATTTCATGTGACATTGTTCATTGTTTTGTTTCATTTCTGTATTAAGGTTAGCTGACAGTTATGCACTTTTTATTTTCGTCTATTTGGTTATTAAGGAAAGTTACCTGAAAATTATTTGATTGTTTTGTTTCATGTTCAGTACACGATTTTTATTACATTAATGGGAGTGGCACTTGATATTTGTTTATTATGGAAATTTAAGTTATCTATTGAACAGTTTAGATGGCGATGTCATTTGACTAGTATTGCATATTTATTTATTTATTTTGTTATCTATTTAATGATTTTTATTTGGGGGGGTTAATTATTACTTCATGGAATGAATGTGTTTTGTGTGTGTTGTACCTTATTCTGTTCACTACAGTCACCTATTACTTCATATTTAGTTGTTAGTTTCAGTTGTACGTGTCAGTTTTGTATTATTTAGTTATGGCTTTAGTTGATGTGAAACGGGGAAAAATGCTAATTGGGAAGGATGTACTTTGTACCGTACTCTCAATAAACCGAGGCCCTATTCGCTTAAATATGGGTCTTTACCTTATGCGTGGGAGGGGGAGAGATTGGTCATTAATAGTTGAGATCGTCCTTCAAGTTTGGCATACATTAATACACATAAGATTATTGATGGGTATGACTGAAACTAACGTCTTGAAATTTCTTTTTCTTTATTACAGTACTATTATTAGATATTTTTGGTTTACTGCCGCTCAAAGAGGGTCCCTTGGTTAATTTCTGCAGATTGACTACATTAGGTAAGTGGGTGTTTTTTTTTTTTTATGGAAATGAAAAGTTGATGTGTAGTGGTGTTTGCGTGTTATACACCAGTGTTATGTGTTTAAAGTAAGCTGGTTATTATTGTGTTTGAAATAATGGAATGAACATGAAATATGCTCCTCCAGTGGATAACGCTTCTGTTTGGGTATGGTGGCAATGTTATTTCACTTTGCTGCAATTCTCTGCGGTGAGGGTTTTTGCCTGTTTGTACGGAAATGTTTTCTGGACTGAAATGGGTATAGAGTATTGGTAACAGCACCATTTGAATGGAAATGATTGATTGAGGTAAAAGCGAGGGGGTCCGGGGCGTAAGCCCCAGACAATGAAGGTTAGAAGTTTGTGGGTAGGTTTGCTGCAGCTAGGGGGGACGGTTCACACCAAACCATGGGTCTGGGTGGGTTAGGCTGTAACCATTGTCAAAAACCATTGGATAGGGCGCTACGAAGGTTAGAAGTTTGTGGTTAGGTGTGCGGCAGCTAGTGGGGCACTGCTCACACCAAACCATTGGTCTGGGCGGGTTAGGCTGTAACCATTGTCAAAAACCATTGGATAGGACGCAACGAAGGTTAGAAGTTTGTGGTTAGGTGTGCGGCAGCTAGTGGGGCAGTGTTCACACCAAACCATTGGTCTGGGCGGTTTAGGCTGTAACCATTGTCAAAAACCATTGGATAGGATGCAACGAAGGTTAGAAGTTTGTGGTTAGGTGTGCGGCAGCTAGTGGGGCACCGTTCACACCAAACCATTGGTCTGGGCGGGTTAGGCTGTAACCATTCTCAAAAACCATTGGATAGGACGCAACGAAGGTTAGAAGTTTGTTGATAGGTGCGGCCTTTGGCCGAGGCCACATAGAGGGGCACCAAAAACCATTGCTCTAGGCGGGTTAGGCTGTAACTATTACCAAAAGCCGTGTGTGTGTGTGTGTGAAACATGGAAAATGAACGGAAACGGCAAATTTGTCATGGGTATCGCGAGCTTTACTTTTTTCAGCGTATCGCGATTGCTTGAAAATGAGCAGAAATGGCAAATTAGTCATGGGTTTCGTGATCTGTATTTTTTTCTGCGTAGCGCGTTTGCTAGAAAAAAAAAGCTGAAATGGCAAATTTGTGATGGGTATCGGGATCTTTATTTTTCTCTGCGTAGCGCGATTGCTTGAAAATGAGCAGAAATGGCAAAATTGGTCATGGGTTTCGCGATATGTATTTTTCTTCTGCGTAGCGCGTTTGCTTGAAAAAAAGCTGCAATGGCAAATTTGTGATAGTTCATACTATGTGTCGGATAAGGACCAAAAATTTATGTTTGAAAAGTTTTTTGATAGCACCAACCATTGACCAAAGGGGTGGGAAAAAGTGGGCTTTTCGGGAAACATTAATCATATCTCTCTTAATAGGCACAATATAAAAACCGTACAAAATGGACAATATTCCCTTAATAATTACCTAAAACTTTTGTTTGAAAGAATTTTTGATATGATCTACCATTACGCCAAGGGATGAAGAAAATGATTTTGGAATTAGAAGAAAATGCCAAGAGCGATCACAGGTTACCATGACAACGCTTCTAAATTGACGAGGGATTAGCTATTAGAGGTTGGCATGAAAACGCGACTGCACGAGATCACATTCTGTTTTCTCTCTGACTCTGTGGGAAGCGGCTTCGGTGACGTAACCGGTAGCATATTGAACTTTTATGCCCAAGTTCGCGGGTTCAAAGCCAGCAGAAGTCGTCGGATTTCCCAAGAGCACTAAGAATCCCTCAGTATGCTTTCCTTAGGAGGGGAAGTTCCAACGTTCGTTGCGAGTTGATGGTTTGGTGGCATCTAGTTGCCAAGTTCACAGCTAGGTGTCGTTGACGGTAGTATTTCGTACCAACATTGGGAACTACTACTTGAAATTGACCGTCTGCAGTCCTTACCTGAATTAAAGTCTGATCCGACCAACACAATTAACACCGTTCATCAGATAGATCCTACACACACCCAAAGTACATGGGGGATCACGTTATCACAGCCGCTAAACTGAGGAACCAACCAACATCTCTGCGGGAGATAAAATTTTGCGTGAAGAAGTTAGACTGTTAGAACGTTACACATCAGTGTCGTAACCTTGCATAAGGACCGTGTGACCACATGTATAACATGTAGTTCCGTGAAAAACTATACAGCCTATTTTCATATATCTTATTTATGTTAATTGCCTCTATCTACATACAAAATGTCAGTTTGATTGCTGTAATAGTTTCGTAGATATTGAGAACCGACTAAATATTTCGGATGATAGCCATTTTGGATTATATATACGTAGGTCCTAGATTTATGTACTGTTACATGAAGATTATTGTGTACGTGTAGCATTCAAATTTCATTTGCACGATTAGGACACAAGAAGAAACAAGGAGATTTTACAATTTCGCACAGCTGCCATCTTGTGGTTATGGAAACAATTGAAATAAATTAGATGCCCGTGGATTAACATTCGTATAAGTATTTACTGTACCAAGTTTCACATCACTCGGATGGTTAAATTGCGAGAAACGTCAATTTGAATATATATACTTCGCGTCGCCGCCATGTTGGATTTGTGATCACCAGGTTATTTTAAGTTCTATAGGTGAACTTAAGTTCAAAGCCCCTATGAACATAAAAACTTCAGTTTGATTGCTATAATAGATTCGTAGATATTCAGAGCCGTCTAAATATTTCGGATGGTCGCCATGTTGGATTGTTAAATGTATAGGCCATAGAGTCATGTACCATTAAAGGAAAATTATTGCGTAGGCTCATTATTCAAACTTTCACATCGATCGCATGATTACGACACAAGAAATAAAAACTTAATTTTAAAATTCGCAAAGCCGCCATCTTGAGGTTTTGTAAATAATTGAACTAAATTAGATACCAGTGTATTACAATTTGTATAAACATTTCCTCTACCATATATCTTTGAGTTTGAAACATTAAATCGCGAGAAAGGTCTATTAAAATTTTTAATTCGCTTGGCCGCCATGTTCGTTTTGTAGTTAACCGGCTTTGGAAAGTCTTATAGATGAACTTCCAGTAGTGCCCTTTATTTCGGTACAAAATTTCAGGGTGATACCGCTAATAGTTTCAGAGATATAGAATGCCGGTGAAATATTTCGCACATCCGCCATCATGTAGTTATGTTAACAATTGAACCAAGTTAGATGTCGGTGCATTACAATGTGTATAAACATATACTGTGCCAAGTTTTATTGCGTTTGGTTGGTTTAATCGCGAGAAACGTCTATTTAAAAGTCGCAAATTCCAGGGTGATCTCGGGAATAGTTTCGGAGATATTGAATGCTGGTGAAATATTTCGCACAGCCGCCATGTGGGATTGGTGAGACGAAACAAAATTTGAAGGGCACGGTCGGGGTCGTCCGGAATAGTGCTATGCTTGAAATAGTTTTTCGTGGTTTCGCATTTTCAACACCAGGCAAATGTTGGGATTGTACCTTCCGACAGGCCACGGTCACTTCCTTCCACATCCTTGCCCGGTTTCAGTCATTTCTTCTCTTATTAATTCCTCTCATGAAGTTTGGCGTCAGGAAGGGCATCCGGCCCTAAAAACCATCCACCACATAGCATTTCATAGCATCTCTTCCTCGACCCCGTTGGTAACGGCAGAGTCGGCCCTAGCAAAGTTTTCATGTGGTGCGAGATCTCATTTGCCCCTCCTCCCGCCGCCTACCCCCTGTAGAGACTTAACTGTACATAGAGACTAAAGCTAACACACATGTGCTGCATCATTAACAACTCAGTAAAAAGAAACAATATTCTTTTAATAATTTCTCATTTAGGGCACTTGGCTCAATGCGAAGACTGGTTAGTGTAGATGTAGATGCAGGCGCCTCGGAAAATACACGCTTCGTTGCTGAGACAAGCCTCGGTAATCACAAAGGTCTCGGACTCCTCGACAGTATTTTTTTGAAAGGTTAATTTCAACTGCTAAGACAGATAATAGACAATGGTTAACTACGTAATTCAAATTGAAGGGGATATGTCAATAATCTTCCAAGATCGTTACAGGAATAACATTTTTGTACTGAGATGCTATTTATTATATTAATGCTAAAGCTAGGAAGGTGACATTTGGTATCTAACACAACGAGATGCTGTAACGTTCCTAACAGGGGCGTAGGCAGGAGGAGGGAAGGGGATTTGAACATAATACTCACTCCTTATTATTGATGTGGAACATCTCTCCGCTCGGTTGCTGGATAGTTTTGTGGGAGTGATTTTGAAAATTGGGGACGGAAGTGGATCGGAACGTTCGAGGTGGCAGTGGTGGATCGAACGGAAGTATGCACTGCCCACTCGATCGATCGAACGGAAGTGTACTAGCTGGCAGTGGTGGAAAACGGAAGTATGCACTGCCCGCCCGATCAATCGAACGGAAGTGTACTAGCTGGCAGTGTAGGGAAACGGAAGTATGCACTGCCAGCTCGATCGATCGAACGGAAGTGTACTAGCTGGCAGTGGTGGAAAACGGAAGTATGCACTGCCCGCTCGATCGATCCAGCGGACAGTGGTAAGTCGCAGCTGGCAGTGGTACGAGAAACAATGAGCGCGCGGTGTCGGAAATTGATACCACGACGTACTCTCGGCCATGTGGAATGTATATGACACACTGAACGGAAAACGCTCATGCGAACTCTGGTGTCAAGTGATTGAAACAAATGACATGGTATATGTTCGAAGTCTTCGTATCAGTATTTAAATGGTAAAATGCCTTCATATCAAACATTGTAAGTAGTCAGCATTGCCGGTATTATGTTTCTGCACAATGGCTATTCAAATATTAACCCACATAACGGTAATGCAGTCATCAATATAATATAACCGCTGTGATTATACGAGAATTGAGCAAGCCTTCATGAACTATTACTGAATACATTCTCTTAACTCACAAGAGGCCTATTCATAAGGCATTTTAAACTCAATTTCACGCAGGAACATTATCGAAACAAGCAAAATATAAATGAAACTTAATTCCGTAATGCAGTATTATTGGAACGTGGAAATAAGTCACCATCTTGTGCACAAAGTTTGCGTAGTCGAAATAGCCGTGGGGTTAGTGCTTATGACTGTTATTCTAGAGATCTTGGGTTCGAATCCCGGACGGGGTAGATATTTTTGCTACCAGATTATCATTTTAAACGATATTTATAATATAAATATGACTCATTTTAACAGAATCCGTATGAAATTACGTGTTGGTCTGTGAATGAAGAGGACCTGTTTATAAGGAATTTAAGGTTATGAGCGGTGTCGCGTCTATTAATCTAGTTGATCCATATCGTATTCTTTATTTAGGCTATTGCTGGTGGAAGCTACAAATCATCTAATAAAATGAGTTCTGTATTATAAACTACAATATCTGTAAACACTCCCTTTTACAATAGATTAATATTTGTGCCAATAATAGTATAAAAAAATACCGGTGTATCAACAATTTCCCGTGAGGTTTTTTTTTTATGTCAGATGTTACACAATTTTCTTCTATGTCAGATGTTACACATCATATGCGACTACTGTAAGGCTCGTAATTTTTTTCTACAATTTCATGCTGTGGGCCTTTGTCTATAGCTATTAAATATGCACACCTCAGAGTCAGCTCACTCGGGTAGGGTTCAGTAGTAATAAGGTAATTAGGCTTTGAATTCTTGGCAATCTATTGTTGAATTTTCTGCGCCCCCCATATGACAGCCCTGGGGCCGCCCCTGGGTAACGGGGTTAATAATGGTTGGACATACATTATCGTGTTTGAAGCTATTTTCTGTGCCCCCATATGACAGCCCTAGGACCACCCCTGGGTAACGGGGTTAATAAGGGGTGGGCATACATTTTGGCGTTAGCAGCCATTTTCTGCGCCCCCCGTAAGACAGCCCTAGCGCCGCCCCTGGGTAACGGGGTTAATAAGGGGTGGACATACATTATGGTGTTTGAAGCTCTTCTCTGCGCCCCCCCCCCTCCATATCACAGCCCTAGCGCCGCCCCTGGGTAACGGGGTTAATAAGGGGTGTGCATACATTGTGGTGTAAGCAGCCATTTGCTGCGCCCCCATATGACAGCCGTAGCACCGCCCCTGCGTAACTGCATTAAATCATGTAGTTCCAAATGTTTCGGGAATGTGTAGGGGGATGTCCCCTTAACTGCACCTAATAAAGTCCCGTCAATTTCAGGTGCCGCGGGGAGGGGGGGGGCAGAGGGGGGCTCTTTTTTAGTTTTTGGCGCATTACTTTAAAACGGTGCGTCGCACAGAAAGTTTCATACTATTTAAACTTAAAGGAAATTAAATGCCTTACAAAGTGGTATAATCAGACGTATCTTTATGTGGTACTGTCTCCGAATATGAGCAGGTGAACATGGAACATGTGAAGAAAAATATTTAGCGCCTCACGTTTCTCGTCTAACTTGCCCTCCCAATCCGATTAACTTACATTTTACAGGAACCTCGTGGGGAAGAAAGTTGTAGAGCATAAAATATCCTTCAAGAATATATACACTATTATATATACTTATGCTAATTTTTCGTCGATCTGTCGATCGTTAGAGCGTTTTGACGTATGGGGGTCTGTTACGAGATTTTGCAGGCGAACTGCTCATTTTTTTACTTCCGTTTTCAACGGCTTCAACACTCTGTATTACTTTATTTATTGATTATGCAAACTTAAATGGTATTTATTACCCATATAACTAATATATATTCGTATATGAAAGTATGTGTGTCAACTGTTAATTTGAAACACTAATAAACACTAAATATCTAGCTTAGGCCTTTCAAACGGCGATTTTTTCATATCCTTTTAATATGCATCTGAAATAGAACGTACTTAATACAGTGTGTACATAATATTAAGAACGTAGGCCTAAGTTTATTATGATATTGTATCCTATGATATCCCACAAATAAGAATATAAGAAAGAAGTAGAGGAGAGAATTTATACACGGAGATAGTAAAGACAGAGACGGTGAAACGTCGAATGAAAAACCGTCAAGCGAGGACAACAAACGACCTAAATGGTAGGAATAATAATATTCCGGGATATCTGACGTCCCAGGAAAGGAAATAATCTTCTGGAATATGAGATACCATGGGATAGGCCTAAGTGACTGATCCCTTTCCCAATTCGATACGGTTGAAAACTCCATAGATTTTCAACTGATACACCAATGGCTGGAGTGTGGTCTGATATGGCGATTGAAGTGACACTGATGTGTGATGTGAAAAGTGAAGGGGGACTAACACAAAGGATAGGCATAAGTGAATCTGTGTTGGCGAAATGGGTTGGATTGGAGGGGCTCGTGCAGGTACAGCCATATGTTCTTCACTTAGCCTAGAGCAGTTTGCCGGCGTCCATTCTGTAAGTGGAGAACAGCATGTAACTTTTGAGCATCATGAATGAGCAGAGATGACCAAGACAGAAGAAAGCTTGCACAGTAGTTGACTGATCACCCGCCTTTTCTGTACGTGATCCTTTGATGTCCCTTTCAACCGGAGTAATAGGACCCAGCAACATCAACTGTTATTCATCATCATCTTGCACAGTTTCCAGCCCCAGTCTGGGTCTGTTTGGAACATAAGCCTCGCCACTTACTTCTTTCTTCCCACCACCTCTCCGCTGTCACTCTGGTCCAGTCCTCGCCTCTCTTCTTGACACATTCCTCCACTCCTTTCAGCCATCTATCTCTTGGTCTTCCCCTTGGTCGTTTCTTCTGCATCTGCATCTCAAGTATCCTCTTGGGAATCTTCTTCTCATCCATTCTCTTTAAGTGTCCATACCACCTCAGTCTTGATGTCTCAATCCTACCTTGCAAGGGCTCCTCTTTCACCATTTCCTTGACCTTTTCATTCCTCACCCTGTCTATTCTTGTTACTCCGATCCTACTTCGCAGGAACATCATTTCATCTGCCTGTATTCTGCTTATGTCTCTTTTCCTCATTGTCCACGTTTCTGAAGCATATGTCAGTATCGGGATATAGTGGCTTCTGTATAACACTTCCTTGCTTTTTTGTGGGACATCTTTATTCCACACTAAGCTCCTAATGCTTCTCAGAAATGCTTCTGCCTGTCTGCCACGTTCCATAATCTCTCTGCCATTTCTCCCATTTTCCTCCACTATACTTCCCAAGTACTTGAGACTTTCCAACGTCTTCAGCTGTCCACCTCCAAGTGTTATCCCACTCATTGGTCTGTCCTTTTTCCTGGTCGTTAACAGGATCTCACATTTACTGATGTTGAACTTCCATCCGTACTCTCCCACTGTTTCTTCCCAAGCCTTCAGTTGCTCCTGAATTTCCTCCTCCTTGTTTCCCCAGACCATGAGATCATCTGCAAACACCATTGCTTTCATCCTATCTTCTCCTATCTTTCCTGCTATCCGTGTCATTACCTCGTCCATAACCACAATAAAGTGAAGGGGTGACAGTGCACTACCCTGTTTCAGACCACTTATTTGTCTGAACCTGTCTGTTCTTTCTCGTCCAACTTTCACACAACTCACACTTCCACAATACATCTCCTTCACTCTGCCTACAGTCTCTTTTTCCACTCCCATGTTTTCCATTGCTTTCCAAACCTTCTCCCTACACACACTATCATAGGCCTTTTCGATGTCCAGGAAGGCCATCAACAGATCCTCCCCAAATTCGTAGTGGTGTTCCTGGAGCTGTCTCACTGAAAATATGAGATCCACTGTTGATCTACCAGGTCTGAATCCATACTGCTCCTCTCTCAATTTTCTCTCCACTTTGGCTCGTATTCTACTTTCTAATATCTTTTCATATATCTTGGCACAGTGAGGTATGAGTGTGACTCCCCTGTAATTTCTGCACTCCTTTCTGCTTCCTTTCTTAAATATTGGGACAATTAATCCTTTCTTCCAATCTTCTGGGGTCTTTTTCTCCTTCCATATCACCCTCATCACACGGTACAGCCACTGTTTCCCAACCTCCCCTGCTGCCTTCATCATTTCAACACTCACTTCATCCACACCTGGTGCCCTTCCTCCTTTCATCTTGTCTGTAGCCATTTCCAGTTCTCTCCAAGTCAGGTCCTTTTCCATTCCGATGTTATCTTCTCCATCATTCAGTACATTGTCTTCCTCCCTATGACCATTTGGATTCAGCAAATCCTCAAAGTACTCTTTCCACACTGTCTTGAGTGCCTCTTTGTTGTGTACCTCATTTCCGTTTTTGTCCATCATTACCACATCCTCTCGCAGACCTTTTCTCTTACTTTTGACCATCCCATAAAGTACTTATTTCCTCTGCTGTCTTCCTCCATCATCTCTGTCCACTTTACCATCCACTTCTTCCTCTCCTCTGCGACAATCTTGTTTGCTTCTTTCTTCTTTATCTTATAATCTTCCCTTGTCAGATCAGTTCTTTCCTGGAACCACACTCTGAAAGCCTTGTTCTTCCTTCCCACAGCTTCTTTTACTCTCTCATTCCACCATGGTGTCTCTTTACACCGCTTTCTGTTGCTTGTTCTTCCACATACTGCCACTGCAGCTTCCACCATTGTGTTTTTGAATTGCTTCCATTCCTCTTCCCCTGTTTTAGGATTGTCTGTTGGCATCCTTTCCCTTATTATCTTCTGGAATTCTTCCTTGACTTCCTTTTCCTTTAGTTTCCATATTTTGATTCTCCTTTCCTGGTACTCTGTCCTCTTGCTATCCTTAACAACTCCCAGGTTCATTACAAGTATTCTGTGGTCGCTATCTAAGGCCTCTGATGGTATTACCTTTATATCTCTGACACTTCTCTTCATTTCCCAGTCGTACAGCATGTAATCTACCAAAGATTTCTTTGTTAAATCACTGCTGTACCACGTTACCTTGTGGCTTTCTTTCTTCCGGAACCAGGAGTTGCCTACCACTAAACCGTTTCTCTTGCAAAAATCCAGCAACTTTCTCCCTTCTTCATTCCTGCTACCCCATCCTTCTGCTCCCAATTCATTTTCATATCCTTGCCTTTCACTACCTGATCACTTTTGTGATACTTTCAATGTTTAGCTTGGCCCATTTGTCGGTCAAATTTTATTTCTTGTTACCGAGATCCCCGAATGGTAATTATTTCTTTGTAAATGTATTAATTGCTTAAACCAAATGCATAATCTTGTTATCAATCACCTATTCATAGATATCATAGTTCTAACCTTGAGTGTTCCAGTCGCTCGCTACCTCAAGCTTCCTCACTCCCGGCATACACGGCATCTACTGGCTCATCTGCTGTCTGCTGAGCAGGGTCGACTGACGTCACCCTGACTTTCGTTCGACCAATGGCAGGTCTTTGTCTGGTCGGGCAATCTCCAGCCTTCGAGATTGTTCCATGATCACTATTTAAGACGCCACTTGCTGGCGTTCTTCACCACTTCTGATCAATCACCACTTCTGATCACTTCAACCTGCTGGTCACCGCTACTGCATCTCATGACACCATCGCTAGTCTCTACGCTACCTAGCAGTTACGTCACTAGATCTGCACCCTGACGTATTGCTCAAGATGACAAGAATAATTGTCAGCTGTAGTTCTCTTCAAGCCGTACCTTAGATGGGGTACTTTGATTCGTCTTCCGAAGTAGCTGCAGTCATTTCGGCCGTCAACGAATTTTCAAAATGCTACTGGATCACCACTTGGACGCTATAAGTGTCATTCCTTCGCAAGAGAAGAAGAGAGAGTTGACCTTTTTATCAATTGCGTACTTATCTCTAGGCCATGTACGCCTCCTTCAGAAGAAACTGTGAGAACATCTTAATCAACGCTTATGCTAGCTGGAACTTTTAAGGAGCTGGCTCTTCAAACCTTTGAGAAGATAAGTTCAATTTTATGAAGAATTTAAATCATACTAGTTATCTTACACTCTTAATCAGTTTTATGGTTCTTTTTTATAAGGTGCATTTTTTTCATGTTAAGCTCAATTTCTCTCGAATTAGGCAAGCTTGTTTCATGGGCATTTCCTTAGTCTGGGTTTCTGTCAACAGGCCCTCACACTTTGTTCCATTTATAATTATTCATTTCTGTGATAAGCACTTAAGTGCAATTTTGTTTATTGGTTATAAATGTATTATTAGAATAAATATTGTTAATGTGTGGTTTCCTACATTGGTTTTCTAATGATGTATTTCATGCCCACTACCCCGCACCGCTTCAGTCTAATTTTCTCGACCAATTGTAGTTATTTTGTCCAGGCTCTTGCCTGATGCGTTCTCCCGTATGGGGAAGTTTTAGGGCAGAACTTTACTCCATAGTTTTGGTGCCTCACCCCCGGGAAACATATCTGTTGCACCCTGGGAATGTTATAAGTTTCATATCTTGAATTTCACATTAACAATTTTTGTTCATTGTGTTTCAACACTAATTCACATTGTACGTTTCAGCCTGAGGCGCATATTCAGCAGAGGAGGAGAGAAACGTAAGCTAAGCCGGTTTCTTCCGCATCAGACTAAACCTTACTACCTAGCAAGCTGTCATCCTCTGGCTTCCAGTACTCGAAGTCACAATATTGACGTGAGTAACAAACAACCTTTAAAATGCCTAACCTTGCTGAAAAACTCAGCAACGCCAGAGCCTCTTGTAAGGGCAAGCTCACACGGTTCCGTACTTTCTTAACGGAGCTTGAACCCCAAGAGCGTAATCTTGACATAATTTCGCAGAGGCTTAAGAATTATGAACAAGCCTTTGAGAAATATGATGAGATACAATGCAGTATAGAAACTCAGCATCCGGACCAGCAAAGTGATAGGTTGGAAGTTGAAAAATTATACTATCAGGGATTTGCTGAAGCTAAACAGCTTATTAGGGCTTTAACTTTAAAGGAAAAACAAGAAGATCAAACTTCTGCAGCATCTTCTGCATCTTCTGCACGCATTATACTACCCAAATTAGAACTACCCAAATTCACTGGTAAGGACATAGAATTGGAGCCATTTTTTGAATTGTTCAATTCTTTAGTACATGAGAATACTTCTATACCAGTAATCAAAAAATTTCACTACTTGCGTCTGGCAGTTCAAGGCAACGCACTTAACCTGATTCAAGCACTTTCTTTGACCAGTGATAATTATGAAGTTGCTCTTAATCTGCTTAAGGATAGATATGGGAACATTCGTTTATCTATTCAACGCCATATACAAAGCTTATTCGAGTTACCTAACGTGCAAGCAGATAACAGTTTATCACTTCGTAAGTTGATTGACACTGCAGAGTTACACGTCAGAGCATTGTCCAATTTAAACCAACCTGTAAATCACTGGGATTTATTTCTAGTTCACCTCATTTCTGCAAGATTGGATGCAAATACATTAAAAGCCTGGGAAACAGAACTTTCCCAGAATTTGCAATGCACTTATGAGGCGATTATCAACTTTTTGAAGGCTAGAAGCCAAGTCTTTTCCGCCATAGCTAATCAAAAAACTAGTAGTTCAGATTCAAAAGCCTTCTCAAAAGATAAGGTTAGCAGTTCTAATCAAAGAATTTTAAGATCACAGGCTCTTCCTGTTGATGCTCGGTCACCTAACCAAATGCAAACGTGCGGTCTGTGTCAGCATTCGCATAATTTATACAATTGTGATGAATTTAAATCTTTATCAGTAGATGAAAGACGAAAGTTCATTACGAGCAAAAAACATTGTTTCAACTGTTGGTCAGGAACGCATATGTTAAACAATTGCCGTTCACAACGTTTATGCTTTCATTGTAAGGCTAGACACCATTCCCTTTTGCACAGACATGAAAGATCACGGTTATCAGGACCAAGCAGTTCCAATACCAAGTCTAATTCTGAGACTTCTCAAAATAGTGCGCAGTCGTGTGCTCAAAGTATGCCGGCCCCGTGGTGTTGGGGTAGCGCGCCTGCCTCTCACCCGGAGGCCCCGGGTTCGATCCCCGGCTCCGTCAGGGATTTTAAAACTGACGTGAGGGTTGGAACGGGGTGCACTCAGCCTCGTGAGGACAATTGAGTAGCTGTCTGACAGTGAGACAGCGCCCCGATCACGAATACCAAGATTAACGGCCGAGGGGACCCGACGCGCTGATCACGTGTCACCCCAATCTCTGCAGGCCAAATGGCTGGGCAGCGGTCGCTTGGTCGGCCTTAGCCCGTCATGGGCTGGATAGTGCCAGGGGTTGACTTTTTTTTTTGACTTGACGTGTGCTCAAAGTTCTACCTCGCTTGGCAAAGTCCAGGTTTTATTATCTACCGTGCAGGTTCTATTGAAAAATTCTCACGGGAAATGGGTATCTGTCAGGGGATTATTAGACAATGCCGCTACCAACAATTTTATTAATGAATCTTTGGTACAAAAGTTAGGCCTCCCAAAACATCCTACCTCAATAGAGGTTACAGGCATAAACTGCTCTAAATCGCAATCCTTAAGCTTTGCTAAAGTGGATCAGAAGGACTCTAATAATCTTGGTATGCAGTTGCAATTAGATTGTTTGATTATCAAGTCTATAGGCAACAATATTCCTGGCACTTCTTATCCTATTCAAAGTTGGAATATCCCGAATTTTGTCCAGCTAGCTGACCCTCATTTCAACAGAGCTTCGCCCGTAGAGCTTCTTTTCAGCTCAAGCGTATTTTGGCAATGTCTTCATTCCAATAAAGTAAAAATTGCTCCTAATGTTTTCTTCCGCGAAACTGATTTTGGTTGGATTGCTACTGGCCAAATATACCGTAATCCTATTCAAACTGTATCGAATTGTTATTTTGTTGGTACCGATTTGAGTCAAGAACTAACCAAGTTCTGGGATCTTGAGAATGTTCAGGCTACTTCTTCTTCTTCTAACGAAATTTGTGAAAAGTTATACAAGGAAACCACTGTCCGTACTGCTGAAGGCAGATTTATAGTAACTCTTCCACGTATTCCTAATCCTCCCGCCATTACGGGCTCGCATTCCAGAGCACTTAGGGCACTATTTGCTATTGAAAATCGGTTCAAACAAGATGCTTCTGTTAAAACTCAGTATGCTTCCTTTATGGAGGAATACGAATCATCCAGTCACATGGAGGTAATTTCTAAATCAGAAGAAATTGACCATCCTTTAAATGAAATAGTTTATCTAAATCATCACCCGGTATGGAAAAATTCCTTAACACAAGACAATATAAGAGTAGTTTTCAATGGCTCGTCACCAGATTCCAATGGAGTCTCTTTAAATGATACCTTGCAATGTGGTCCCGCGATTCAAACAGATCTCACCTCTGTTTTGCTTAACTTTCGACGGTTTCCTATTGCTGTAATCTCTGATATTAAGCAGATGTACCGGCAGATTCTCGTAAATTCCGAGCAGCAAGATCTGCAAAGAATATTGTGGCGCGATGAGAGTTCCAAACCCATAAAGATATTTAGATTGAAGACTGTGACATATGGCCTGAAGCCTTTAGCCTTTCTTGCGATTCGGTCTCTCCACATGTTAGCCGAGCAAGATGGTCATCTGTATCATCCTTTGGCCTCTGAGGCATTAAAAACGGCATTTTATGTTGACGATTTCTTGTGCTCTTTCCCTAATATTTCTGAAGCACTCCTTGTGTGCCAAGATTTGAAATCCCTGCTCCTAGGAGGTGGTTTTCCGCTCCATAAATGGACTTCAAATTCTACTGAATTTATATCAAAATTTTCATCAGAGGTCCCAGTTGATGAATTTTTGCTATTCCTACTGATGAAGCAGCCGTAAAAGCATTGGGTGTTTTTTGGTGCCCTTCTTCTGATACCTTCTCTTATCAGGTACATTTCTCAGAATCTCCCCCTGTAACTAAGAGACAAGTTCTGTCAGAAATCGCAAAGATCTTTGATCCTTTGCAATATATTGCTCCTATAGTTATTGTTGCAAAAATGTTCTTGCAAAAGCTTTGGTCATTAAAATCAGACTGGGATGAAAATCTCCCCCTTCCTCTTGTAGAAGAATGGTTAGAGTATCGCAGCAGTTTGCTGGATCTCTCCAAGGTTTCTATACCCCGCCTTTTAATTTCTAATCCCTTATACCAGCAGTATGACCTGCATGTATTCTCTGATAGTTCAGAACGGGCTTATGGCTGTTGTGCATACATAGTAGGACGTTCCTCAGCCACATTCCCTGGATTTTCTAATTTAGTGTGCGCTAAATCAAAAGTTGCTTCACTTAAAACGGTATCATTGCCGAGATTAGAATTATGCTCTGCTTTATGGCAACAGAATTAGCTACTAAACTAAATGTCAGTTTAAAGTTAAAATTTTCCCGCACATTTTTTTGGAGCGATTCTTCTATTGTATTAGCTTGGATTTCCAAGCCTTCTTCTCATTGGAATACCTTTGTGGCAAATCGCGTTTCTAAGATTCATGAAGTCTCTCATTCTGAACAATGGAGACATGTTCCTAGCCGTGAAAACCCCGCGGATATAATATCACGTGGTTGCACGCCTAAAAAATTGATTTCCTCAGACCTGTACTGGAATGGTCCTCATTGGCTAAGTCAGGAATCATCTTGCTGGCCTCGCTTAGCTAATCAATTTGCAGAAGAAATACCTGATGCCCGTAATGACCCTGTCACGTCGCATCTTACTTCTACTTCTACTAGTCTTTTTCATAGATACTCTTCATTTGATAAATTGATTCGTGTAGTGTCTTATATCTTCCGCTGGAAATATTTAGTAATTGATCAACCATTGAAGCCTCAACCCTTTCTCACCAGAGTAGAGTTAGAATTTGCTACTTGCAAGATTTTGTTACTTGTTCAGCAGGAAGTATTTGCTCCTGAAAGGCAAGCTCTTCTAAGTGGTAAAGATTTGCCCAAGTCTAGCAGGCTTTCACCACTCACTCCTTTTCTAGACCAGGACGGCATAATACGTGTGGGTGGAAGATTAGCTATGTCTAGTTGTGAGGATGGGAAAAAGCATCCCATCATCCTTCCTTCAAAGCATCCTACCATACTTTCTTATGAGGAATTCAACTCTTTAATTATTCAAGTCAAAGGTATTGTAAATTCCAGACCTCTGACTCCTCTTTCAAACGATCCTAAGGATCTTTTACCTTTAACACCCAGTCACTTCCTGATTGGCTGTTCGCTTGCTGCTACTCCGCCTTTGCTGGTTCGACGCTGTGATCCTAACCTACCTATCTTTTGGAGAAAAGTAGAATCTTTGCGCTGTTCTTTTTGGCGCTGATGGAAGTTAGAATATCTCAGCTTGCTAAATAGGCGTGAGAAATGGCGGCTTCCTCAACCAGATGTACGAGTGGGGGGCATGGTTCTTCTTCGAGACCCATCTCCGCCTCTCGTGTGGAACCTAGGCAGAGTTATTCACTGCCACTTTGGCCGTGAGTAGTGGTTTTTGAGGGATTTAGATCCCTCCACCTCCACACCCTCCACACAAGATGGCGGCAACCCGATAACTCCCGAACCCGTGGTCGGATTTTGACGAATGAGGTGTCATTGAACTCGGGCTGACACCCCCTTTCCTATGGACAATATATTTCAACCCCAAAAATAAAACCTACCCCTACTAGGGGGTGAAATTGTTTTCTTTTTAGAGAATCTCTCTTTCCAATTGCAACATGTGAGAGTTTGAATTCTAATATGGAATGAAAAGTTGTTCTACACAAGAGACATGTGTGCGGTGGAAAGCCACTATGAATTAGCATGCCCACTCATGGCTTTTGTAAGAGGGCGGGCTTTTTAAAAGATGGCGGCTGTAGTGTAACCTAACCTAACCCAACCCACGAGTGGTGATCAAAAAGTATTTAAAGTGACGCTTGTCGATTGGCAAACCAATAATCAAAGAGGGATATGTCAGGCCTTGAGGTGATAGCCCCTTTTGATTGATCCCTGTTGATTGATCTCTGTTGATTTGTCCCTTTGGACTGGTCTCTGTTGACTAGCCCCTTTTGGACGGGCCCTTTTTGACAGGGGGTCATTTTTGATGGATCCTTTTTGACAGGTCCTTTTTGACGGGTCCCTGTTGACGAGTCATTGCTGACGGGTCCTTGTTGATGAGTCCCTGTGGACGGGTCATTGTTGACGGGTCCCTATTGACAGGTCATTGTTGACTGGTCATTGATGACAGGTCATTGTTGACGGATTATTGTTGATGGGTCCTTGTTGACAAGTCCCTGTTGATGGGTCCCTGTGGAAGGGTCCCTTTAGACAGGCCCCTTTGGACTGGTCCCTGTGGAAGGGTCCCTTTAGACAGGCCCCTTTGGACTGGTCCCTATGGACCGGCCCATGAAATTTATCCAAATTATATCAAAGGGCCTAACTACATTTGTGCGTAAAGCAGTGTGTTGAACTGACGTTGTTCACCAGTCCTTACTACTACAATTGGATAACAATATGAAAGGAATTGATTAACCAGACATGAGTTAACTACCAACGAAACACTTGAGCGACTCTGCTTGTTATTGACCAATGAGTAGGGTTTTAGAAAAACTGTTTGCTATTTTGGGTTATATACAAAAAATGCTTAGACCTTTTGAGTGACTATGTTTGCTAAACAAGACATTATACCAGACACGAATAGGATTCTTATGTAGCTCAGACAAGGAAAGCATTTCTACAGAATCTGTTGACATTGAATATAGATTTAGGTATTAGGAAGTCATTTTGAAGGCCTTTGTCTGGAGCGTGGCACTCTATGAAAGTACAACTTAGACAATTGGTGTAGCAGAAATGTGGAGAATTGAAGTGTTTGAAATGTGGTGTTACAGGAGAATGATGAAGATTAGATGGGTAAATAGGGTTACTAACAAAGAGGTATTAAGTCGAGTGGGGGAGAAGAGATGCATCTGGCGACTGTTAATGAAGTAAAGAGATAGGTTGGTAGGACACGTACTAAGAAACCCAAGAATAGCGAACTTAGTTATGGAAGAAAGGTTCGAGGACGAGAACTGTGGGGGTAGACCAAGTTTAGAATATGTTAAACAGATAGCCTTGAATGTAGGGTGTGGTAGCTATATAGAGATGAAACGATTAGCTCGGGACAGATAGGCGCTGAGATCTGCATCAAACCAGTCAAAGGACTAAAGACTCAAACAACAACATGTAAGTTCACTGAAATAATGTTGTGTAACGGTAAATGTTAGTCAACGAACAGTAATGCATTACTAAAACCCATGACACGATACCTAAGAGCTTTTCTAAAATGATTTTAAAATGCCTTTAACCCTATATTGAACACCCAGTTCACAAGACTCATAACTGCAATGTTATGGTAAAACAAAACAAAATCTATATTTCAAAACAAGCAAGTGGTTTAGTCAATGTATACTGGAAAAAGTTTTGTAAACACTGAAGTCCTCAAGACTAATTAAATTAGTAACTGTCAGGTTGACCGAGTGGTTAAGGTGTTTGACTAAGATCAAATTTTCTGTATATGGAAGCAAGGGTTCGAATCCCTTACCTGACATAACTATTGCCTTAACATGGCTTGGCCACACTGCATTATTATGATACTCGGTACACAAACCATAGATATAGTGTATTGTTTAAGGCCACTCTCTTTCTGAACATAGTCAGAGACTGTTGATGGTTAACAATTGTATTAATAGTGGGACATGGGGATAGTAATTAAGAAAAACAGACAATACCCATACAATATTTTTATTAAATACATTTTATAATAGTTACACACACTGTGGGCGGGTCCTTTGGACTGATCGCTATGGACTGGGCCATGCATTTTATCCAAATTATGTCAAAGGGTCCCGTCAACAAGGACCCGTCCTCCGGGACACGTAAAAAAATGCAAAAAAGGACCCGTCCAAAGGGGCTGCTCAACAGGGACCAGTCCAAAGGGATACATCAACAGAGATCAATCAAAAGGGGTCAATCAACAGGGATCAATCAGTTATGCTACGGCAGCCATTTTGGAACTTTTTGATCACACCTCGTAGGGTTAGGTTAGGTTGAGTTAAGCTACGACCGCCATTTTGGAACTAATTCGTAGTTTCCAAAATATAGACAATTTTGAAAATTGGACTTTTTTTTGAAAAAAATTAAAAAATGTTAAGTTTTGTTCTAACGTTAAAGGACTTAAAGGACATTTGTTTGAGTCTATATATGACTTTTTAGAATGATTAGTTTTAAAAATATCGTCTACTTTCAAAATTGAACCTTTTTGGATTTTGTCCCAGAGACCTGGGACTTGGTTTGTGCGTAGAATGGGTAAATACCTGTCATTTATGTCAAACACATTTTTTTGTGTAATTTATAGTTTACAAAATATAGCCCATTTTTTAAAAATGATCAATATTTGGAAAAAGGTCAAATTCCATGTTTTGTTCTAACGATTAAGGACATAAAAGCCATTGGTTTGAGTCTACATATGACTTTTTAGGATGATTAGTTTTCAAATTATAGCCTACTTTCCAAATATTTTTTGGAAAAATGTAAAGAATATATATATATTTTTTTTTTTGACTGAGAATGGGATAGACGTAGGGGATGGAGATAGCATGATTTTTAGTTTAAATATATAGCCTACTTTCTCAATTTACCTTTTTTGAAAAAATTGAAATGTATAATGTTTTTGACTAGGCGTGGAATGGAGTTGAGAGACCATCATTAACCTTAGAGTAGTTTGGATTCTTGGAATTTTAGTGTTTTGTTGTTGCTTACAAACATGACGGTAAGCATTATGCTATCATAAAAAGGGCTGAGATACTTTCCATGAACAAGAGAAATATCCTCTAAATACATTGACAAAAACAACTTGTGAAATAAGCCATTACGAATAGGGTACCACAAAAAAACTTGTCAAATAAGCCATTACAAATAGGGTACCTCTTTTACACCCCACTTTTGCACTCACTTTTGCACTCACTTTTACAACTACTTTTACACTTACTTTGCACTCACTTTTGCACTCACTTTGCACTCACTTTTACACCCACTTTGCACTCGAACATTACATCATCTGACATAATAAAAATAGGCATGGTTGTTGTCGAGACCGAGATAAGAGTGGGGGGTCATGAATTTATAGTGATAGGATCGGAAAACCCATTATCACTTTAGTATTGACATCAAGCAAAAATTTTAAAAAAATATATCGTGTTTTTGACAGAGTGGGATAGACATAGTTATAAGAGTTGAGAGTCGATAATTAATCTTAAAGTACTCTGGAATTCATGGAATCTTAGTGTGTTGTTGTTGTTGCTTACAAACCGGTATGGTCACGGCAGGTGAGGTTAGCTAGGATTAGATTAGGATATGTTCAGGTAGTTTCCATAGTCACCTCTAGATAGCGGAAACATACTTTGCGTGTCGCATGTGGCTATTTGACAAAGTTTTACTGTGTGAAAAACGTGCTTGTATAACCTGTGTATATAAACTTAATATAAAAATAACCACTAGTGTTTAGAACTAACATGTATAGCCTAGTATAGGGAATATAGGGGTCCTTAACAAGATAGAGTGTCTAACACACGAGTGTACAGCCTTTTGATATGCAGTAAGTACCTGATCACACCTACTATCAATTGCACCTACCATTAATCGCGTCTACTATCAATTGCGTCTACTACCAATCACGCCTACTAGGACATGACTTTTCATTAAACCAAAACATTTCCTTTTTTTGTCAGCCTCCCACCCCTCTCATCAATCTATGACGTCATAGTCATAGTCAGCCTTACAGCAAGTCTAAACTTGTAGAACATGTCACGTGACAAAGTTAGGTTAGGTAAAGTTAGGTTATGTTAGGTGAGCTGAGGTTAAGTCTTAAAATACCCTCTCTCTGCCTTGTACTTTGTATAAACATTGACACTGTAACTTTGTAATATCAAAAATGATCTAAGTCGCGCCCATATCAATCACGTCTACTATCAATCGCGCCTACTATCAATCACGTCTACTATCAATTGCAACTACTATCAATTGAGCCTACTATGAAATGCGCCTACTACAAATCACGCCTACTATCAATCACGCCTAGTATCAATTGCGTCTACTATCAATCAAGCCTACTATCATTTGCGTCTACTATAAATCGCGCTCATGTCAAATCGCGCCTACTATCAATTACACCTACTATCAATCGCGCCTACTATCAATTGCGTCTACTATAAATCGCGCCCATGTCTAATTACGCCTACTATCAATCGCGCCTACTATCTTTCGCGTCTACTATAAATCGCGCTCATGTCAAATCACGCCTACTATCAATCACGCCTACTATCAATTGCGTCCACTATTAATCGCACCTACTATCAATTGCGTCTACTATAAATCGCGCCTACTAGGACATGGCGTTTCATTAAACTAAAACATTTCCTTTTTTGTCAGCCTCTCACCCCTCCCATCAATCTATGACGTCATAATCAGTCTTAAAGCAAGTCTAAACTTGTAGAACGTGTCACGTGACAACGTTAGGTTAGGTAAAGTTAGGTTATGTTAAGTGAGCTGAGATTATGTCTTAAAATACCCCCTCTCTACCTTGTACTTTGTATAAACATTGACACTGTAACTTTATAATATCAAAAATGATCTGAGTCCCGCCCATGTCAAATTGCGCCTACTATCAATCGCGTCTACTATCAATCACACCTACTATCAATCGCGCCTACTATCATTTGCGTCTACTATAAATCGCGCTCATGTCAAATCACGCCTACTATCAATCACGCCTACTATCAATTGCGTCTACTATTAATCGCGCCTACTATCAATTGCGTCTACTATAAATCACGCCTACTAGGACATGACGTTTCATTAAACTAAAACATTTCCTTTTTGCCAGCCTCTCACCCCTCCCATCAATCTATGACGACATAATCAGTCTTAAAGCAAGTCTAAACTTGTAGAACATGTCACGTGATAAAGTTAGGTTAGGTAAAGTTTGGTTATGTTAAGTGAGCTGAGGTTAAGTCTTAAAATACCCCCTCTCTACCTTGTACTTTGTATAAACATTGACATTGTAACTTTATAATATCAAAAATGATCTAAGTCGCGCCCATGTCAAATTACGTCTACTATCAATCGCGCCTACTATCAATCACGCCTACTATCAATTGCATCTACTATCAATTGAGCCTACTATGAATTGCGCTTACTACAAATCACGCCTACTATCAATCCCGCCTAGTATCAATTGCGTCTACTATTAATCACGTCTAGTATCGATTACACCTACTATCAATTACGTCTACTATCAATTGCGTCTACTATAAATCACGCCTACTAGGACATGACGTTTCATTAAACAAAAACATTTCCTTTTTTTGCCAGCCTCTCACCCCTCCCATCTGCAAAACGTGCTTGTTTGAGCTGTGTATTTAAATTCAATATATACAATTAACCACTAAGTGTTCAGAACTAACATGTCTAGGGTATATATGGGACCCTTAGCAACAAACAAAAAAAAAAAGGTCTAACTTACGAGTGTATGGTCTTGTCATACGCAGTAAGTACCTGTTAACCTTGACTAGGGTATAAGAATATTGTCAGTTGACTACTGCCTGTTACAGTGTTCACATCGTGAAAGACCGTCTCACCTACCAGTCTCCAGCCTTGTCATACGCAGTAAGCAGCTGTTGGCGGAAAACAACATCCATAAATCTTGACATTTAGGAAAGTGTGTGTGTGTGTGTGTGTGTAAATTACTTGTAATCTAAAGATTGTTCATGTGTCTTTACTAAAATTTAATTCGTATGTATTAGTTGATATGGAAGTCTCAACAACCAGTCATGGCAAGCCATGTGTCTTCTATAAAGGATATACATATATTGTAAAAACAACCAATAAAGATGGAACTGTTATTTGGCGATGTTCAAAACAACGATCCAAAAAGTGTCGAGGAATGATTAAAACAAAAGACTCCAACGTACTTACTTCAAAAGAACATCATTGTGAATCTCAAATTAATACACATTTAAATACGCAAAATACTCTAACCCAGGTAAAAAAGCAAGTCCAAGAAAAATATATTGCTGCTCAAGATAGTGCATTGTTTGTTAAAAATCATTCATCATCACCTCAAAAAGACATGTTAGGACAAATACCATCGTTCAAAATACCCTTAACACTATCAACAGCAACGCAGACTCTACAAGAGGTCCCTGTGGAAAACAAACAAGAGGAATTGGATAGTTCTAGTGATGTTGAGAATGATGATGATAATGATGGTGACAATGACTATAATAATTTTGATGATAATATTCATAATGATGATGATGATAATTATGAAAAAGAAGAGGATGAGGGTTTTATGTTTATAAAACCATTGCGGCTTCCCCAGTTTTTAAGAGCAAGAGTACCTGGAGAAAGTTGTAAAAGGATCTACAACAAGCGTTGTGTTTAAAAATCTATATCGAACAATGGTAAAGAGATTGAGTTGAATTCAGTGTGTGTAACTATTATAAAATGAATTTAATAAAAATATTGTATGGGTATTGTCTGTTTTTCTTAATTACTATCCCCATGTCCCACTATTAATACAATTGTTAACCATCAACAGTCTCTGACTATGTTCAGAAAGAGAGTGGCCTTAAACAATACACTATATCTATGGTTTGTGTACCGAGTATCATAATAATGCAGTGTGGCCAAGCCATGTTAAGGCAATAGTTATGTCAGGTAAGGGATTCGAACCCTTGCTTCCATATACAGAAAATTTGATCTTAGTCAAACACCTTAACCACTCGGTCAACCTGACAGTTACTAATTTAATTAGTCTTAAGGACTTCAGTGTTTACAAAACTTTTTCCAGTATACATTGACTAAACCACTTGCTTGTTTTGAAATATAGATTTTGTTTTGTTTTACCATAACATTGCAGTTATGAGTCTTGTGAACTGGGTGTTCAATATAGGGTTAAAGGCATTTTAAAATCATTTTAGAAAAGCTCTTAGGTATCGTGTCATGGGTTTTAGTAATGCATTACTGTTCGTTGACTAACATTTACCGTTACACAACATTATTTCAGTGAACTTACATGTTGTTGTTTGAGTCTTTAGTCCTTTGACTGGTTTGATGCAGATCTCAGCGCCTATCTGTCCCGAGCTAATCGTTTCATCTCTATATAGCTACCACACCCTACATTCAAGGCTATCTGTTTAACATATTCTAAACTTGGTCTACCCCCACAGTTCTCGTCCTCGAACCTTTCTTCCATAACTACGTTTGCTATTCTTGGGTGTCTTAGTACGTGTCCTACCAACCTATCTCTTTTCTTCATTAACAGTCGCCAGATGCATCTCTTCTCCCCCACTCGACCTAATACCTCTTTGTTAGTAACCCTATTTACCCATCTAATCTTCATCATTCTCCTGTAACACCACATTTCAAACACTTCAATTCTCCACTTTTCTGCTACACCAATTGTCTAAGTTGTACTTTCATAGAGTGCCACGCTCCAGACAAAGGCCTTCAAAATGACTTCATAATACCTAAATCTATATTCAATGTCAACAGATTCTGTAGAAATGCTTTCCTTGTCTGAGCTACATAAGAATCCTATTCGTGTCTGGTATAATGTCTTGTTTAGCAAACATAGTCACTCAAAAGGTCTAAGCATTTTTTGTATATAACCCAAAATAGCAAACAGTTTTTCTAAAACCCTACTCATTGGTCAATAACAAGCAGAGTCGCCAAAGTGTTTCGTTGGTAGTTAACTCATGTCTGGTTAATCAATTCCTTCATATTGTTATCCAATTGTAGTAGTAAGGACTGGTGAACAACGTCAGTTCAACACACTGCTTTACGCACAAATGTAGTTAGGCCCTTTGATATAATTTGGATAAATTTCATGGGCCGGTCCATAGGGACCAGTCCAAAGGGGCCTGTCTAAAGGGACCCTTCCACAGGGACCCATCAACAGGGACTTGTCAACAAGGACCCATCAACAATAATCCGTCAACAATGACCTGTCATCAATGACCAGTCAACAATGACCTGTCAATAGGGACCCGTCAACAATGACCCGTCCACAGGGACTCATCAACAAGGACCCGTCAGCAATGACTCGTCAACAGGGACCCGTCAAAAAGGACCTGTCAAAAAGGATCCATCAAAAATGACCCCCTGTCAAAAAGGGCCCGTCCAAAAGGGGCTAGTCAACAGAGACCAGTCCAAAGGGACAAATCAACAGAGATCAATCAACAGGGATCAATCAAAAGGGGCTATCACCTCAAGGCCTGACATATCCCTCTTTGATTATTGGTTTGCCAATCGACAAGCGTCACTTTAAATACTTTTTGATCACCACTCGTGGGTTGGGTTAGGTTAGGTTACACTACAGCCGCCATCTTTTAAAAAGCCCGCCCTCTTACAAAAGCCATGAGTGGGCATGCTAATTCATAGTGGCTTTCCACCGCACACATGTCTCTTGTGTAGAACAACTTTTCATTCCATATTAGAATTCAAACTCTCACATGTTGCAATTGGAAAGAGAGATTCTCTAAAAAATACAATTTCACCCCCTAGTAGGGGTAGGTTTTATTTTTGGGGTTGAAATATGTTGTCCATAGGAAAGGGGGTGTCAGCCCGAGTTCAATGACACCTCATTCGTCAAAATCCGACTACGGGTTCGGGAGTTATCGGGTTGCCGCCATCTTGTGTGGAGGTGGGGGGATCTGAATCCCTCAAAAACCACTACTGCCGTGATAAACGCGTCAGAGTTGTTGATGTTTTAACTGGTAAAGGTCTTTATACTAGACCTCTGCTATCTCTGTTTTGCCTTTCGAGTCTTAGTTTCTCCTCGTCTGTTATCCATGTTTTGCTTTGACTGATTCTTTTGTTTGTTTTCATTCGGAGTTCTCGGAGCATGATCACTTTTGTGATGCTTTCAATGTTTAGCTTTGCCCATTTGTCGGTCAAATTTTATTTCTTGTTACCGAGATCGCCGAATGGTAATTATTTCTTTGTAAATGTATTAATTGCTTGAACCAAATGCATAATCTTGTTATCAATCACCTATTCATAGATATCATAGTTCTAACCTTGAGTCGATTCCCGGTCAAAGCATGTGAGATTTTCGAAGTGAAATGCCATGTCCTGTGGTTCGGATTCCACGTAAAAAGGAGGTCCCGTGGCTCATGATCTCTAGATTAACGGTCACGTTAAACTACAAGCTTCCTTCCTTGCTTCTAACCTTGAGTGTTCCAGTCGCTCGCTACCTCAAGCTTCCTCACTCCCGGCATACACGGCATCTACTGGCTCATCTGCTGTCTGCTGAGCAGGGTCGACTGACGTCACCCTGACTTTCGTTCGACCAATGGCAGGTCTTTGTCTGGTCGGGCAATCTCCAGCCTTCGAGATTGTTCCATGATCACTATTTAAGACGCCACTTGCTGGCGTTCTTCACCACTTCTGATCAATCACCACTTCTGATCACTTCAACCTGCTGGTCACCGCTACTGCATCTCATGACACCATCGCTAGTCTCTACGCTACCTAGCAGTTACGTCACTAGATCTGCACCCTGACGTATTGCTCAAGATGACAAGAATAATTGTCAGCTGTAGTTCTCTTCAAGCCGTACCTTAGATGGGGTACTTTGATTCGTCTTCCGAAGTAGCTGCAGTCATTTCGGCCGTCAACGAATTTTCAAAATGCTACTGGATCACCACTTGGACGCTATAAGTGTCATTCCTTCGCAAGAGAAGAAGAGAGAGTTGACCTTTTTATCAATTGCGTACTTATCTCTAGGCCATGTACGCCTCCTTCAGAAGAAACTGTGAGAACATCTTAATCAACGCTTATGCTAGCTGGAACTTTTAAGGAGCTGACTCTTCAAACCTTTGAGAAGATAAGTTCAATTTTATGAAGAATTTAAATCATACTAGTTATCTTACACTCTTAATCAGTTTTATGGTTCTTTTTTATAAGGTGCATTTTTTTTCATGTTAAGCTCAATTTCTCTCGAATTAAGCAAGCTTGTTTCATGGGCATTTTCTTAGTCTGGGTTTCTGTCAACAGGCCCTCACACTTTGTTCCATTTATAATTATTCATTTCTGTGATAAGCACTTAAGTGCAATTTTGTTTATTGGTTATAAATTTATTATTAGAATAAATATTGTTAATGTGTGGTTACCTACATTGGTTTTCTAATGATGTATTTCATGCCCACTACCCCGCACCGCTTCAGTCTAATTTTCTCGACCAATTGTAGTTATTTTGTCCAGGCTCTTGCCTGATGCGTTCTCCCGTATGGGGAAGTTTTAGGGCAGAACTTTACTCCACTACCTACATGTGCATTCAAATCTTCCATGACAATGATGCTCTGCCCATTCAACTGCTGCTTTAGCTCCTCCTCAAAGTCTTCCTTCTCTTGAGCTGTACAACCAACTTGAGGGGCATATACCTGGGCTATCTCCAGGCTTCTTCCCTTTACAGTTACTCTGATCTTCATGATCCTGTCACTTATTCCCTTTACCTCTTCCTTCATTCCATCTCTCACAACTACTCCTACTCCGCTGCTCCTTCCTTCACTGTTCCCACTCCAGTACAACCGGTACCCTTTCCTCAGTTCTCTGCGACCTTCTCCTTTCCATCTTGTTTCTGCCAAGCCCAGTACATCCAGTTTTCTTCTCTCCATCACATCTACAATCTCCTCCACTTTTCCTGTCAGTGTCTGTATGTTAAATGTCCCAACTCGTAGTCCATTAGCATATCCGGGTCGTCGTCGTTTGCATCCGTCCTTTCCGAGGCCTGTTCCTGGTTTGAAAGCAAATATGATACCCACTACTGGCTTGCTAGGCCTATCGTAGCTTCACCAGAGCCCCGTCAGCTGTCACTTTTCAGGGTTCCCATAGAGCCTTCACAGCTACAGTAGCGGTCCCGGGGCACACAAAGTCCCCACTGTACTTCACCCCTACAGGCAATCCCCAACTTCATGCCGTTGCCCGTCTCCCACCACGCGGAGGAGGGGTTGGACTTGTGGGAGACATCAACTTTTACTAAGCATTGGAAATCGGAACCCCTACATGGGGACTTTTGTTGGAAGTAACTTTGCAGAAATTAAGCAGTGTAAGAAAAACGCAGTAGTCCCTTTGGCTGCTATGAGCAACACTATCAAACTGGACAATGAAGTAGTGGTGGTCGAGCCTTTTATGATTTTGCAGAGAACCGTAACTGACCAGAAAACTGATGGGGATGTAGAGGAGCGGTTGAAGTGTAAGTTAGCCCCATATCCCACGACTCTTTTTGACGAAGGGATCATTAGGAAAACGAAAAAAGTCCACTCTCTACGATGCCTTTCCTTCATGCAGTCAAATAACCACCCTGAAGAACTGGTTCACGGTAATCGATGGTGGCTTTCTTCTTCATAGCGTAAAGTGGAACAACGACACTAAGTTCTCCTCCATCTGCAATCAATATGTGTCTTACGTTATCAACCATTACTGCTACAACTCTGCTGTTGTGTTTGACGTTGATGAAGACACAAGTTCCACGAAAAGATGCAAACATCGGAGAGCATCAAGTAAAACATCAGTGGATACGACTTTGATGAGAGCATGGTGGCTACTGTTCACGCAGGCCGGGGGTGCAAAAGGTATACAATTCACCATAGCCAAAGGAGACGCTATTTTCAGGCGTGGATTACAAACTACCCCTCATTCAACTGTGGTGGTAGTTGTCGAGGACGTTGACCTGCTCGTCTTACTCATGGCACTCCCACGACGAGACACGAATGTCCTTTTCATGAAGCCCGGACGAGGCTACACAGATGGCCGACTGTACTCCTCCCAACAACTTCAGCCCTTGCCATTCTGCCTGTACATTCTAATAATCCATGGCTTCTCTGGATGTGATTCCACTTCTGCTATTTTGGGAAAAGAAAAGCAAATCAAATGTTTGGAGCGATACAGTCCTAACGAAACCAAAAGCATCGCTGAAGTTTTTATGGCCCCACGTTCACGCCAGAAAACATCGATGAAGCTAGGGAACAAAATATGTTCCTACTGATGTATCCGACACCACTCCACGAGCATGACCTCAATTATCACAGGTACGGTACATTTCATTTTGTGTTGCATGTACTAACTTCGTTGAAGCATGCTGTTTGATAAATAAATATTCTATTCTCATATGTTCTATTCACACGTACATGTGCTTCGTCAAATCGTCAGCCAAGATGAAAGCAAAGTTATCTTCATTGCCACCTACCTGCTCTATATAACTAGTGCAGTGTGTTTCTACAGGTTCAAAAACCAACAAATTGTAATTGAAGATCAAATTTGTCCAGCAAGTACATTTATTTTAAATTTGAGAGGGATCAGTAGTGTTAATAAATAAAATTAAGAATGTCACTTATAATTTTTTTAAAGAATATAAATAACCAAATATAACGATTTTTTCAGAACACACACATATATATATATATATATATATACTCCGATGGGCTGGACTGTAAATTATTAGATCTTGATCATGTTTTCATTCCCATAAAACCGAAATTGTTTTCCAAAATTATGGGCTCCCCGAAACATAAGCACATATGCGCCACTGCGTTCATATACTTTCTAGGTATATGTTATTAGTTATATGGTTGATAATACCATCTATGCTTACATAATCAATAAATAACGTGATACAGAGAGTTAAAGCCGTTGAAAACGGAAGTAAAATAATGAGCAGTACGCTAGCAAAATCTCGAAACCGACCCCGTTATGTCACAACGCTCTAACGTTTGACTGGTTGAAGTTAAATTAGCAAAAGTATATATATTCTGGAAGTAAATTTAATGCTCTACGACTTCCTTCCCCACGAGTTTCCTGTAAAATGGAAGGCAAACGGATTGGACGGGCAAGTTTGACGATAAACTTGAAGCGCTTCACATTTTTCAGCAAATATTTTATGATCACCGGCTCATATCTCGGAGACGGTAACACACAGAGATTAATATGAATATACCATTTTGTCGGGAATTTAATTACCTTTAAGTTTGAAAAATATAAATATTTCTGTGTTACGCACCGTTTCAAAGTTATGCGCCGAAAACTAAAAAGGGGGGCTTTAAGCCCCCCTCTGCCCCCCCCCACCACAGCACCTGAAATTGAGGGGACTTTATTAGGTGCTGTTCAGGGGACCTCCCCCTACACATTCCTGAAACATTTGGAACTACATGATTTAATGCAGCAAAAATTCCTAATTTGACTGGACTAACACTTGGATGAGCAGTTTCGATCGATGAAAATAACTGCTCTCACCAGGACGCGCAAGACTCAATCAGATAAGTAGCCTATACAATAAAACCTGTATTGACAATTTAACTACAATAACATATTCACTCTAAATAAGCAAGTTTGGAGTTCGATCACCACTTCAAGTATTTTAACAAAACATCACATCAAATTGACTATAACTTACAAACATTGACGAGTTGAACTATCTCAACTAAAGAAGTGTACATATTGTAAATATTTTCTCCCATACTTTCAGATATAACAATTTTGTAGCCTAAGTGTAATGGATCTGATGATGATCAGTAGAGTAGCCAGAATCGGCCAATGGGAGGGGTTATAGTTACTCAAGCCAAATTCTAGAACCATTTTGTCCCGCGGCGTAGCTGCGCTCGTCACACGTGCACCATGGCCGCGAGGGCAGCTGTGGTAAGTAAGGATATCGTAGGTTCAAATCCCGATGCTGACAGCGATTATCCTGAGTGTGTTTTTTCCCCGGGTTTTGCCACACTCCCTACAGGAAATTGCCGGGATAGTACCATGCTCAAGTCCCGGAGCGTATACCCCATCCCTATCCCAGATACATTTACACACACAACTACAATCATCACAGCAATACAGGTTGCCAGACAGCTTCAACACGCTCCCAACTACACGGGGCTGATGACCAAGGTGTCTCAATCCCCTCAATTGAATTAACTACAACTCTACAAGTATTTCCATTTCTCTATGAGATATTATTACACAAGAAAAGTTTCATGTATTTTGATCCCGAATTTTTCGTGTAATATGTTCAAAAGACAAAACAAATCAGTTCTTTAAAAAATTCAGTTAATTTTTGACTAAAATGTCTCACCTCACTAGTAAATCTAGAACAAAATAAACTCTAATATATCTGTGCTACCAACATGAAGACGGCGTAACTAAATGGTTGGTTGGTTCTTAAGTTTAGGGGCTGCGACAACGCGGTCATGTAGCCCCGTGCACTTTGGGTGTGTGTAGAATCTGTCTGATAACCGGTGTTAATTGTGAGGACTGTATTAGTGTGTGTTATCTGTTTATTAATTTAATTACAGACTGCAACTTAGAATTTTTCAAATAGTTCCTACTTTTGCCGCCAAGTGCCACCGTCAACGACTACTAGGCCAAAATCAGAACTTAGCTACTATACGCCACCGCAGTCGGCTCTTGGCAACGTAGAAACCTAAGAGCGTTGTTTACATTCTTAACCTACCCAATTTAGCTTCACACAGGTGTAATTAGTGGAAGGTTCTTTAGCATGCCATAAATCTATGACATAGGACCGCCGGCTTTACATCCCCACCGAAGGAAGGCATACTGAGGGATTTTAACGCTCTTAAAAATACGATGGCTTCGGTCGGGTTTGAACCCGCTATCTTGCGTATCTCTCTACAAGAGAAATTATTTACAGAGGTCTCAGCAAAAGTGGGCATGTCCTCTCACGATGTATAATGTAGATCTATGAGTGATTCAATACCGGTACTAATTTTCATGTTTATTCAGTTTTTCCAACAAGATCTGTGCTTTATATTGCAATTAGCTCTGAATGCCTGAACTATCATTTTCGAAGAATTTTGTCACCTACCAATGTCCTTACAAATGCTACATGCAGCCGGAAAAAGGTTTAATGGCTTACACTACTCAGGCGACAGATTTCACTCATTCGTAACTGGGAGATAACCGTAATTCGTGGAATTGCTGGACATATATATTTACGTAATATGAATCATCTCGGCTGACGCTTATCTTATGCTCAAGATGTTAATAAAGATCCCAAAATTAGTGTTAATGTACCCATAGAATTTTCTAAGTCTTTATTAAATCGCGTTATTTTTAATAAAAACTAGATTAATTTACATATAACTTCTCTCCCGCCATGAAAAGAAAAAAAAGGCTAATATTGTCCCGCTGAGTGGGATTCAAAATTATTTGGCGCTTGCCTCAGTTTGAAATAAGCTATAAGTTATTTCGCGAGGGAAAAGTTAGATTGGCAACCCTGGAAGGACGGAGATGTATTACCACAGTCTAAAATGCACAGTCGCGAAGCTCGCTGCGCTACGAAATTGCATCCTCTTTGTGAGTGAAGCGACACTAGCGCTCGCGGCGGCCAGCAAGCTGTCAACTGCCTTGAGCACGTTATTCGTGGTACGGATGATTTCACTTTTGCAAGGGTTTTTTAAATTTTAAATCACCCGAGAGAGTATTTCCATTGTAAACATAAGTCACGTTAAATCACCAACTACTACAGAAAAATGCCACAATGTTGATATACTGTACACTTTTAATTCATAGAAACATAAAAGGAATACTTTGTTTTTATTAGTTAAGTCCTCTATAAGTACCCGTAGGTACAGTTGTATGATGTATTTAATGAGTCTTACGTAGAATTCATAGTCCATACTAGTTATAAATTCATGTATTTGTTTTAATGATAGTCGCTGGCATCTCTACATAAAACCAAGTCCATGATTCCTGGATGTAACGGGTAATCTCTAAATCCAATGAATGGATTTTGATGCGGTATTCCCCATTCAGTAAAGAATTTCTCGAGGAAGGTTTCTGTGGGAAAACATTCATTTATGACCAAAGGAAGCCGAACAGTAACAATTTCAGTGAATCGCGTCGAAGGAAAACCTGCTGCCCGTGAGCCTTTTAAGCTTACGCTGGCTAAACCATTAAAAATATCCATATACTATGAGTGTAAGAATTTGTCAGCATGAAAAGTTCCACTAGGAAGTACGCGACAGCACAACTTTATTTTTAATACATCGCCAAGTGATTTTACGTTTTAATTTCTTCCAACAATCTCCATTCAGTGGAAATTTAAATTACTAGTTTCGGAGCGAGTTAACGAGCTAGCGAGCGAGCCCATCACCCCAGCTTCGGCCAGCATTAACTGTCGAGTCGTGTCGAGTTAAGACTTTAAAGAAGAGTAGACTATAAGTGTTTGGAGTTTCGCTGTTCACCTTGGCTTTTCTGAATTGCGTCTGAGACCTACCATCCATGTGCCTTTTAATCTTACGCTGAGTAACCCCTTTAAGATACCAAGCGAAGCCGGGGCGGGTTGATAGTATGGGTATAATATAATATCAAATTCTTAACCACCTCAAAAGCTAGTTATTCCGTTAACATTATAGTTAATAAGTAAAAATACCAGTGTGATTTGTGAAACGAAAAGAATAAAAAGATCTTACGGTCTTAAATGGCTCAATTGTAGTTACTTCGTATTTTTTCTGTGTGTTTGAAACCTTTCATTCCTGAATTTGACAAAATAATACAATGCCAATTTTACAAAATATCGGCAATAACTATTGTGTACCGTACCTTCACAGCAGCCATGTGGGAGACCAGGTATTACATAAGAGAATTAACAAACAGTGTACCACATCTAAGTTTGTGAGCATTATCCTGGCGGCATAAATTGGCTTGCTTCCAAAGGATTCGAGAATAAGTTTATATTATTGTACAAAATATGTATTCATTAAATCAGCTCTCTGACTATTAATTGCCATTTTCTACATCTGAAAATTAAAACGTCGGCAAGCGTTTGAGATGACATCTTTTACGTTTACTTAGCCTACCGTATGTCTTAATTTTCAAAATGCATAGATATTTATATTTGATTTGCAGCCAATGGCCATAGCAGGGCATTTCACATGAACGCCCGTAGGTTCCCCAATTTCAATGTCAAGTAGTTCCAACTTAAGCCACCAGACGCCACAGTCACTGAAACCCAACGTCGAGCGTTGGAACCTGATAGAGCGTGTCTAACCCAATAGCCTACACATTTTGGTTACACACTACCAATTGTAGTTGAAAGTTATTTTACGTGACATAAATCTATGACAGGGGCCCGACGACTTCGACTAGGTTTGGACCCGTGAACTTGGGCATAGCAGTTCAGCATGCTACCGACCACGCCACCAAAGCCATGCATAGATATCCTACCGAGACATGCTTCTGATTTATAACCGACCGGCTGCGTGGCTCAGGGGTAACGTTCTCGCCTGCTGCACCGAAGGTTGCAGGATCTAATCCTGGCGCAGTCAGCTGGAATTTAAGGGTGCATAAATGCGAGGGAACAGTGTCTGTAGATTTACTGGCACGTTAAAGATCACCTTCAGAGCAAAATTCCGGAACCCCGGTGTCTCTAAAAGCCACAGTAGTCAAAAGGGGCCTAAAACCAATAACATAATTATTGATTTATAACCAGTTAAAGATCAAGTTCCGTTTTTTTTTTATTGAAAAGCTTTATAATACTTTCTACTAAGTATCCCAATTAATTGTGGTCGCCGGAGCCAATCAGGCTCATTTTGGTTTTAGCCGGGGATTTAAGGCCGGATGCTCTTCCTGACGCCAGGTGTAAATTCCACCCCACTGTCACCGGGATTGGAACTCCGGCCGTCCGGGTGATTGATGAGCACCTAAGCCACTGCACCATCACGCTCCCCTTGAAAAGCTTCATAATACTAGCCCAAAATCCATAGCTCAAATCTTTCCTTTTAGGGGCCTTTGGAAACTCGGGTGTCGTCTGGCTATTTGAACAGTCTGACTTCCCAGTCGGTCAACATGAATACACCCAATTAGATTGGGCGAGGACCTTTTCACAATGCTCACATACAGTTAAATCCAGCAACAATAACATACACCAACATAGCGCAGTCGGTACATTCTTGCTGGCTGCATGAGAGCACTATTGTCTCGCGGTAGAAAAATATGGGTGGCCGAGAGCGCTAACGCGCTACTGTACCTCGTGCCTCGCTGGCATCGGGAGAGCGTGGGTTTGAATCCCACCTCGGCCGTCCTGAAAATGATTTGCGAGGTTTCCCATTTTCACCACCAGGCAAATGCCTTTCAATAAGTCCATGGCCGATTTCCTTCCGATATCCTTTCCCTGACCCGTCCTGAAAAGAAAAGTACCGACATGGTCATTGGCTGCATTAATAAAATTATTAAAATATGTGCCAAGCTTCGCGATCTGTAGGTAAACTGTGGTTATACGTTGTAATGAAGAAATGTGTAGTCTCAAATGGGGACCCGGGCCGAAAGGCGACAACATTACTTCACCACATACACAAATCACAACCTACCGATTTTCCATACCCCACCCCACTGGCTATGCCGCTAAATTTAATACCGGTAGTAATATTTTACAACCGTAGTTTTGCCTGTGTGGATTAATTTTACAATATTTAATTGTTGAGGATACACAAGACTAAATGGGTAATTAGGGACTGGTTTATGACGGCAATTATACGAATTACCCACTGATACTGTTTATAAGTTAAATACATCTTTCAGTCCCTTCTGTTCAATGTTGATAAATGAATGGCTTTGGATGGTTTTCATTTGAAGTGGGTTTCTTGTAACACGAGGCGGACCTATTTTCTTGTGTTTCAGAAACTCACAGCATCCAAGGCTTATAAACTACAGTTTACTAGCCTTGCACAGCATCGTCTTTCTGCCAATATCTTAATACTCGTGCAGTAACTTGAGTTTACTTTTACGTTGATAGGTTTGTAATGTAATTTAGCGTCGGACAATTATATTTATTCCGCGTGCCCCATCACATTGTAGCCTACTTAGGAATAGAGATACCAATTATCGGTTGCTTCATTTCAAAGCTCCACAAGTTGGCACCAGTAATTCCTCATTCTATTAATATTTACTTGATATTATACCCTAACTTATATCTTATATTGTCGAGCGCCATTGTCGAACACGTTTGTTGTTAACTTCTTCTTCTCACTGTGCACTTGGAGGGTTATATTTGGATTACCAGTAGCCTAACTAAAATTCGGTGTTCTGAAATTACCTCATTTCATGTATTATATATGATAATGATTTGTGTGTTCTAGCTTCCAAAACATTATGGACGAACAACCATTAATTAAGAGTGAACCGGATGAATTCCTTAATATTGTGAGTATTTTTAATTGCCATATATCGAATAACATGATGTGAATGACGAGCTTGCTACCAAATATATTCTTCCTTCTATTGTTACACGTAACTTATAACTGTTATTCTGTCGGTATGTTTCATGTTGGGTCATACTTGTATAATTCTTTCTAGGAGTCCAAAGACCAAGTACCCTCTTCTAACCCGCTGGATGAACCTTGTGATATATTTGAATACGAAAACACGGCGGTCAAAGTGGAACATCAAATAGAGGTGATCATAGATTCTGTATCTCTTTTCTAATAGGCGGCTTTGGTGGCGTAGTTGGTAGCGTGCTGAGCTTGTATGCCCAAGATCGCGGGTTCCAACCCGGCCGAGGTCGTCGGTTTTTTAAGAGCGTCATAAATCCCTCAGTATGCCTTCCTTCGGAAGGGAAGTAAAGCCGGTGGTCCAATGACATAGATTTATGGCATGATAAAGAACATCCCCTTAATTACACTTGTGTGAAGCTAAATTAAAAGTTTAATTTGACTAACGCTCTTAGGTTCCATCTTTCGTCACCAGGAGCCGACTGCGGTGGCATCTAGTAACGAAGTTAGTCGTTGACGGTAGCGTTTGGTAGCAAAAATGGAAACTACTTGGAAATTCAGTGTCTGCAGTCCTTACTTGAATTTAAAACAGATAACACACACCAATACAGCCATCACAATTAACACCGGTTATCAGACAGATTCTATAGACACCCAAAGTACACGGGGCTACATGACCGCGTTGTCGCAGCCCCTTAACTGAGGAACCAACCATCTTTTCTAATTAATTTATTTATTTATCGTATAACGTTTTGTACCGGGAGTGTCCGAGGACACGTTCGGCTTGCCAGAGGCTGTAGCTGTTTCAAGTGGACATCCAGAGGGTGAGCTACAAGTTGCGTTCAATTTCAATTAGTTCCATCTATCACTACCAGGTGTCACTGATACCTAGTCATGAACGTTGGAACTTTGATAGAGCGTTCCAACTAAACATACCCTAGAAATTTAGCTTTACACATGTTTAGTCTGTGGAAGGAACTCCTACATGCTATAAATCTATGACATGGGACCGCCGGCTTTACTTCCCCTCCGAAGGAAGGCATACTGGGCGTTTTTAACGCTCTTAGAAAATAAGACTACTTCGTGAATTTTGGTGTTCTGTGAATACTTATCACTTTCTGCAAATTGTGTCTTGTTATATTTTCTCAACGACAAATATCTAGCTGCCTCCCTTGCCGGCATTAGCAAGCACTGGGCCAGTAGCTGAATTGGAGATGAAAAATCACTTCTGGAATGGATACAGTTGTTCAGTATTGTCTTCATGGTATCATTAAACACTATTGAGAATAGATGGTATATTGGCTTTCACGGCCAGTGAATTAAAACTCACCAAGCTTGATGTCCTGGGCGAAACCCCACACAAGACACGGCATACACGTAGAAAAATTGCTGAGTTTTAACTATTGAGAATACCTTTAAAATTGTCCCAAAGTTCAGGACGAAACACACAGGAATGTTGAGGTAGGGTGACCATTTGTATGAAAATAATTGTTCCTGCCAAAACCTAGACTAGCCCGGGAGACGTAAAACATGTGTGTGCTGGAGCGCATCGGGCTTCAACTGGAAATCTACATTATGAGATCAGTATCTGAACACTCATATGAAAATGAATGTGAGGTTTGGGGTGACCTCCGCTGCTTCACATGGCCAACAACTTGGTATTGACACACACTTGATGACAGCCTTCACTGCTAGCTCTTACTGTAAGTAAGACGATGTCTCAGCCTCCACCTTCATGACAGCCACCAATGTTGCACACATACTGTTAATTTGGTGGCGAGGGTTTCTCGGTTTTTCTCGGAGCGTGGTTCGGAGGAGAAAGAGGGATGTGGGTTGTTTTTGACTGGCACTAATTAATCTTGAAAGACACCCCAGATATGGTCTATGGCGCTGTGTCTCAGCCTTCATTGGACTGTGGTCGGCAATTTCATTTAGAAAAATTCTCTAGCCTTTGTCTATAAAGATTTTCATGTTCAGTTCTCTATTTTTAATTCATTGCGTTATCTTGGCAACTTCAATTGGTCATATATTATGAATTTAAAGGGAATTTGTTTGCATTGAAATTTCTAGTAGCTGCCACTGTTTTTACGAATAAACCTCGAATTCTTTCCTGTTCTCGTTTTATTTCTCTCTGCCTCAAGCATCTTTGATTTAAACTGGTCTCAAAAGGGTAAAGCATTCACGATATTTATCAACGATGCTTGTCCTTATTAACGTTCTACGGTAATTCTAAGTAACTGTATCTACGCCGTGAAATCACAACATACACACACGATGCTAGTAACAATATGCCATCCCTACGTTTGGCGAGTGTATACGAACTGAAATGCTTTCTGAAGTAAACTCCGCAAAATCTGTCAGGTTGATACAACAAAGGTATGAATGTGATTTTCAATTACCTTTGGTATGTTATTTTATTCCTTGATTTCTTGAGTGTAAATCATCTGAATAATATTATTAAACATTTAATGCAGCCAAGTTTACAAAACTACTATTTATATAAACTTCATTTCTATTGATTCGCATAATCACTGATTGTCCTTGTTCTCTTTGTACAGATTTCCAAGTGTCCATAGTGATCGCATGTATGTCCACACAGTTGACACTTGCATGCAATTTAAGGCTCATGATACGTCTTCTTGTGACAAATGATGTGATGGAAGCCGTGTACTGCCATTCTTGCATAGACGTGACGCATTTCAATGTTTTCTGTCGTCCATGATCGATCAATCATGGTGCCAGATGCAAAATACTCCGGATATAGGTCTTCTCGCCTTTAGATGAGTGTTGTCAATAGGTACTCTGATACATTTGTGTTGGGTAGATGTATTTGTGTCCTAAGATCTTCTATGAGGAAAGATTCTCTTGCCAGGAGATAAACTAATCTGGATCTTGACGTCTTTGAAACTCCAATTGCTTTCTTAATGTATACTGCCTTTACACTTTCTAATGAGGAGAGGATTTTCATTGAGTGATATGGCCAGATAATTTCTAAGCCATACGTCAATATTGGCAGTATTTTTGAGTTAAATAGAGACATTGCTGTCTTTAATCTGAGGGATCTTATATAACTTATTCCATGCATAGCCATTATTGCATGTGTAGCTGTTTCTAATACTTGTCTTGTTAAACACTTAGCGGTTGTTTGAATTGTGACTCCTAGATACTTGAAATATGGAGTGATCTTTAGTTGCTGTCCTTGTATGTAGATTTTTGCTGTTGCAGGAACTTTTCCTCCATTCCGGAATACCATCATTTCTGTTTCTGGAACATTTGTTTCAAACGCATGCATGTAGCACCATTCTTCTACATCGCTTATTGTTTTTTGTAATATTATCTCATCTTTTGATGCTATTACTGTGTCATCGGCATAGGCGCAAGAAATTATGCCTTCTCTGGATTATTGTTAATACTTTCTCCGCAGCAAGAATGAAAGGCAAAGGACTTAGCGGGTCGCCCTGTAGAACTCCGTTTGTTTGAAGTATTGGCTCTGATATTGAGAGACTGTCTGAGACTCGAATTGTATTCCATTCAGTATTGATCCTATGACTTGTGTCCTTATGCTATTTTCGTTTAAGACTTCTTTCAATTTCTTCATTATTAAGCTTCTATTTATGAGGTCAAATGCTTTGGTAAAGTCAGTATACAGAATATACAGTTGTTCTTTCCCTTCAACAGCTTCCCAAGCATTTCGTAATAGGAATTCAATAGCAGTCAAAGTCGATTTTCCCTTCCTGAATCATTGAGTTTCCGGAAGATGGTCTTCTACGGTCTCTTGAATCCTTTCTGTTATTGCTCTCGTGAATATTTTGAAGGGGATATTTTCCAAAGCAATACCTCTGTATTTATTTGGATCACTGGGGTCTCCTTTGCCCTTATATAATACCTTTATGAGGAACTGTCTCCACTGCGCAGGTATGGAGGCCATTTCAATGCATTTATTGTAGAGCTTTGTCCACACTGGTAAAAGTATGTGAGCAGTGTCTTTTATATACTCACTATATAATCTATCAGGTCCTGTAGATTTTAAATTTTTTGTGCCGTTTATGACATTGTAAACTTTGGTTGTGGTTAATGGTGTCCACTCCGCCTGTATTTGTTGGGCAGGTTGCTGAGTGTTTTCTGGTATATCCCCCTGGTGATTTTTGTTTAGTATGCTGACAAAATATGTCTCTCACTCTCTCATATTAATATAATGTGTTGGGGTTTGTTTCTTGTTGCATATTGCAATATATGGTTCTGTTGTAGCTTCGTCCACCAGGCTCTTTCCCTCTCTTTCCCAAAATGCTTTCATCTTTTCTTTTAACGTTTTCGTGTAATTACTCCTCATTTCAGAATATCTTCGCAGGATTATCGGATTAGCAGGGTTCTGTCTCAAGTGATGTAGAGTTCCTTGTACATCCCGTCGTAAGATGTAGCACTCCCTGTCAAACCATTGTTTTCCTATCCATTTATACCTAGGCGTTGTGGCTTGTCGTGGAAGGTCCTCTATGCTTTGCATTGCTTCCGTTGGTCTGGGATCTACTATTAGCTTTTCAATATTTTTTATCTCAGCTGATTTGTCTTCTAACTTCGCAATGTCTATTTTTCTTGAGAATAATTCTTCTGCCGGTCTGTGTGTTATTCGCCAATCACCTTGTAATTATATCAGCATGGGAATATGTTTTTGCAACGGGGTGTGAGTTACTTTTCCACAATTGGACCCTTAATTAGAGCGATGTCTATTGTGCTTTTGCCATTAGGGGATATGTATGTTGGAATATTGGATTTATTTAGTAGAAGGAAGCATTCCTCCTCTAGCTTATCCATTACTAGCTTTGTTTTGTAACTCTGAATATCCAGTCTACAGTTTAAATCTCCAGCTATGATTATTGGTTTGTTCTGATCACTCTGGACGCACAACTGGCCTATTTCATCTAGTATGTCAATAGCTGCTTTGTTCGGCTGGAAGTAGACTGCAATTATTGTAATGATATTAGTTTCAATCATAAGGGTATGTTCCATTTGTGCAGTATAGATTATTGGTGTTAGACTAGGTTTTATAAGGATTGTTATGCCTCCAGTTGGTCTTCCTCTTTCCCCTTGTTTTGCGTGAAGATGTGTGCAATAATTATCTGGGTGTTGCCATTCGTCTGTTAGAAACGTTTCCGTTGGAATTACTATATCATATCCCATTAAGAAATCTACTGGGGCTATATTTAATGCACCTTTTAATCCTTCTATGTTCCACAGCATTATCGTTAAATATTATTTTGCTTCATTGTCTTTATACATTTCTGGACATTTCTTTTGTGCCTTATCCAAGAAACCCCCCTTCGTCCCTCCGGAAGAAACGAGAACGTCTGACAGTGATCCCCACTGGCCAGAACTCAGCGTTGGTTACCCTTTGAAGACAGTCAAGAGGAATTCCTAGTTTGAAAGATTTTGTACTTCCATTTGTTGTCACCTCTTCGCATATCACATTCTCCTTGATACCCCTCTTAGCATGGACATTTCTAATAGATTCCGAAGTTGTCGCATGTTTTACTCGACCCACAAAGAGCCATGCTCTCTTATCTGCTGCTTGCAAGTATTCTTCTCCTGATCCAGTACCTGTTATGAATGGTTGCTGTCTTAACGGACGTTCCCTTCTACGGTTTACTATTGTCCACTGATTATTAGTTATATCTGCTTCTACATATTTTCCTTCATGGGACTGTGTCTCATCGTTAGTTGACGGTATCGTATCATCTCCTACAGGAAGGTTCGTTATTTCTGCACCCAGGGATATTAGAGCCAGAAAATATATTAAGGCTAGTTTTAGTTTTCCTCATCGTTGAAATGGTTGAGCTAGAATTCTGCATCTGTTCCCAAGTATTTTTTATTTCTTCTTTTATCATGCTTTCTATATTGTTTGAGAATTATTGCATCATCGAGTGAAGCTGTTGGGGGATTTCATTGCCAATGCTTTCCTCTATTGCAGTACCAGTGACGGAAGCTTCGTTGTCGGAATTCATCAATTCCCCACCAGATTGCGTTGTGTGCTGATTGCCCATTATGCTATTGCTTTGTTGATGTTCAATTACCTGACCACTTGGTGTCGTTAGTTGCAGGCTATTTACTTGCACCGGATCAACTCCCGACAGCGCCACATGATCTGCTGTCTATTCCTTGCAGGTCTTCCATGCTCAAAGCTTCTATGTGATCTTTTATAACCTGTCTTTCAGACTTGTCCTTTTCATTGATATCATGAGCCACATTTGAATTCCGTACTAAGGTATAATTCCTGATAGCTCTTACTGCTTCTGCTATGTCTTCTTTCGTTTCTTGTTTCATATGTCCTCCGGCTTCCGCGATGTCTTCAAGCTTTTTAAGAGCACATTCAATACGTATTTCTAACTCATCCGCCAACTTGCTTCTATTCTATTCCACCTACGCAAAGGATCGTATTTGTAAAACAAGTCATTTCTTTGCAGAATGATACAGACCTTCAGACGGATATTAAGATTGAGGAGTCGTCTATTCCTGAGCTCATTCCTTGCGTCAAAACAGAAACACCACCTGCTGATCTGAATGAGGTAAGTATCATTATGCATCTTTACAAGATGTTTGGCACAATCACGTTTTACTAGTTGCCCAGTACGTGCTCTCGTACTCTAGCAGACGTATAATTCTTGTAGTTACCAGCATAATATAGCAACAATATTGATGTTCCATACTCTACAATCGCCTCCCTTTAGCATTTAATTGAACTGAGGATTATAACCACTTATCTGTGCAGTGTCCGTCTCTAGCAGTAAGAAGTGACGAACCGTACGAAAGTCGTCAAGTGTATATATCTTCACTTAAGCTGAGATGTGCTGTAGAATTACATGGTGTATTATGTGTGTAAACGTTTAAGGTGATAACACAGAAATAAATTATTCCATCTTAACCCTAGGATGAGCGAGAAGAAAACCAGGAACAAGAAACTGATGGAAGTGGAAATCCATTAAATGAGTAAGTTTTCAACATACATAATATATTACCTTCCGCTTTAAGCGAGGATAGCTGTAAGTTTCAAAGTTGTGTTGGTAACGTCAGATGTGTCTCTTATTGTAAGTGTCTCGTCATTGAAGTGGATATTGATTTTAACTTTCTACTTAGCCGCCCTCAGAAGCCTCCGTGGCTTAGGCGGCAGCACGCCGGCTTCTCACCGCTGGGTCCGTGGTTCAAATCCCGGTCACTCCATGTGAGATCTGTGCTGGACAAAACGGAGGCAGACAGGTTTTTCTCCGGGTACTCCGGTTTTCCCTGTCAAAATTTCATTCCAGCAACACTCTCCACTATCATTTCATTTCATCTGTCATTCATTTAATCATTGCCCCAGAGGAGTGCGTCAGGCCTCGGCAGCCGGCACAGTTCATATCCTCGCCGCTAGATGGGGGCTTCATTCATTCCATTTCTGACCCGGTCGGAGACTGAAAGCAGGCTGTGGATTTTTTCACTTAGCAGCCCTCAAATTATGCTTTCTCTTTCAGAGTTTTCTCTGTCTTGAAGTATTTAAGAAACGTTTGTCAATCTGTTGATGGGAGCTATTTCTGTCTTGTAGAAGTAAGTTTGGAGGAAGTACACATGCAGCAGTGATAAGAATGTGAAAGTAGTCTTGTAAGGAACATCCATTACTTCAAACCCCCCCTCCACTGTGTCCTTAACCCCAAATGATTCTTCTGTAACACACACTAATAGCGTAAATAGCTTCCTCCTGATCCAAAAATGCAGGAAGTAAAATTCGGTATGTTCTTATGTTTTCACAAGACCAGCTTACCCAGTGTGGGTAGTCAAGACTTGTAGAGAGGGAAACATTAGGTAGACAGGTCCTGTAGAGTAGTACAATATAGTATAATACATGCATAAAGTCAAACATGTGCTTTAAGTACTGTAAACCCAAAGCAATTATCACTTTATGCAAGTACTTAAAATATTGTATTATGGTATAGGTCATGACAACTATCACTAAACAGTGTATTACAGTATAGCCTTATGCATGTCAGAGTAAGTGCATGGATTGCAGTATAGACTTTTAATGTATAATAATAAATTTGCTGGGTTATTTAGTTGACAAGCTTTTTAAAGGCAACGAAGTTGAGACAGTATTCCGATGTCAACCAGAACTTCAAAAAGAAAATGAAAGGATAAATCATGTTCACACCCAAATTAAACCGAATACAAATGAAACATCAAAACAAAATAGTGGACATTATTAATGAGCCCCAAAGAGGAAATTTAGTGCGGTTCAATTCGTCAATAAGGACACATGAGAATAACGAATATTTTCAAGAAATAAGGACTCAATATAGCATTCAGAACGAACAAGACACTCGGTAAGCAGTTGCGTGTGCCCCGTGAACATTGGGTGTACGCATGAGCCCCTGGTTCGGCTTTGGATGTTAGGTTAGGTTATCTTAGGTTAGGTTAGGTAGACTTGGTTAACTCGCCATTTTTTTAAGTGTTTGCGCTCGGTAGCCATCTTGGTTAGTAGCCCTGTTCTAAATAATAATAAATTATATATATATATATAAACGTATGATCAATAACTGCACTCTGTGGCGTAGTGACGATTATTGTATTTAAACATCGAATACTTTCTTCTCCCTACAGAAATATAACTACTTTCGACCAAAATAGTATGTGCACTCGAGTTTGAAGGTTGTTTGTGAAGTAACCAATAGACCTACATAAAATCCAATAACATCATCATTTTCGTCGTTCTATTTTACGTTAGTTCATGTAGGTTTGGAATTTTAATTTATATTTCCGTATGTTTTATCGCAGTTGAACACAAAAAGTGCCCGTTTTAAGCGCGTTTCAACCATGCGTCACATTTAAGAAGTATTATCTCACAAACCCGTCATCAAATCGAATCCAAATTTTAACACAATATACATTGGAATGTTGTATAACGAACACAAATTAAATATACCCTCCTAAAATCGAATTGGTTCAATCTTATGTTGGGATCGTAATTCCAAGAGTCCTATACTGCCAATTCGATTTTCCTGTTTTACTTGGGGTAATGTGATTTGAAATTAAAGTTCCAGTGTTCGTTGGTTCAGCTGAATTATAAATAAAATAAAATCGTTGCACTTCACTATCACTGTTTCAGCTTGGAATAAATTGAAATAATTTGTAAATTATAACATTCCCCTCAAAAATCTATCTTATCACACAAGTAAATTCACACATGTTTAAGAAAAATTAATTAATTATCACAAGAATATTATTTGTAGTTTAGGGTGTTAGGGGGTAGGCTTTCTACTCAAATGTCAACCTCACCTACACGTGGTGCACCCTGCTTTAGACTAACGAGGCTCTGACGACCGAGTGACTCCCGGGATAAGGAGTCCCCCACTATCATGCCACTGGCTCCCCAGGGAGGCGAATGAGCTGGTAGTGGTTAGGGCACTCTCTTGCCCTTGGGAAGAAAACTGTCCCTAAAGGCGGATGAACCACCTGTGGTCAACGGCATAGAAAGTCCTCAACGGCGGACCAGGTGTAAGGGCAATGAGTCCCTTCTTGGCTGGAATGGCGGATGAAGGCTACAGTGACTAGGATTTATTCAATCGTCTTGCATTTGCCTGCCATTGATCATCTTTCCTAAGTCATCAAGGAATGTGCGTTTGTTGATGTGCAGCAACATTCTCACGTTAAAAGATTTCACGCCCAGCAGTCTTCCAACAACTTTTGACTTTCTTCAAAGTCCTGCGGCGATCAAAAAGTTGCGACGGGGGCAGGATTGTGCAGTCTGGGAGCCTATAGTGATAACTTGGCACGTAGGCGGTAGATGTGTGATCGGTCGTCTTGCTTAGGGTTGTGGCTGTAGAGCAATTCGGCCGCTGCAACTACGACTGAGCAGTCCTATTTAGGGTCCACTCTGCTCACCCCACATGGGGAAGGGGCTAGAAAAGGTGCCCTAAACATAGTCAGCCACTTATACTACCGATTGGATAGCCGCCGCGTCCAAAGGTGTCACCTCCATGCGGTTGAAAATGTATAAGTAACAAATTTTATTTTGCAACCTGGAATGTAAAAACACTCACTGATGACCCCGCAAATGAGAGACCTGAAAGGAGAACAGCTATTGTGGGTAGAGAGCTACGGAGATACAATATTGACATAGCAGCACTTCAGGAGACCCGTCTTGCTGAGGAAGGTCAGTTGAATGAGCAAGGTTCAGGGTACAGCTTCTTTTGGAAGGGTAAACGTGAGGACGAACACAGAATACATGGAGTTGGCTTTGCCATTAAGAGCAAGCTTCTCAAGGATCTGTCAGAGCTTCCAACTGGGTATAATGAACGCCTCATGACACTAAGACTTCGGTTATATAACAACCAGCATGCCACGGTGATCAGCGCATACGCACCCACACTAGATGCTGATGATGACATTAAGGAAAGGTTCTATTCAGATCTGGATACCGTCCTATCAAACATCAACCGTGAAGATAGGATCATCTTACTCGGAGATTTTAACGCTAGAGTGGGCAAAGACTACAATGTTTGGAATGGTGTCATAGGTAAGGAGGGAGTTGGGAGCGAAAACTCCAATGGTATCAGACTGCTCTCCAAATGCACTGAACATGAATTGGTAATCACCAATACCATCTTTCGCCAAAAGAATCGCTTTAAAATATGGCAGTACCCTAGATCGAAGCACTGGCATCTTATTGACTATGTGATTGTACGCAAGAAAGATTTACGAGATTTTCTTATCACCAAAGCAGTGTCAGGAGCCGATGACTGTTGGACAGATCACCGGCTTATCAGATCAGTTATGCGTATACCATTATCCACACAGGGGAGGAAGCAACAGAAGAGCTGTAGGCATATGTTTGATACCGAGAAGTTTGGTAAGCCAGAGCATATCTTCCAATATAAAGAGTTGCTTAGCCAGACACTGCCACAGGAATACCATCCAGATGTAACACAGCACTGGGAGAGTCTGAAGACCACTATTCAGATTGCTTGCAAGGAAACGCTGGGATATAAGACCAGGAAACATCAAGACTGGTTTGATGAAAATGATGAAGAAATTGAAGCATTATTCTCAGAAAAGAGAAAAGCCTTGCAAACTTGGAGAAAAGATATGAACTCCCATACTAAGGAAGAAGCATTTTGTCTTGCGAAGGCAAATGTCCAAAAAGGAACTCGTGCGCTCAAAAATGCATGGTGGACATCCAAAGTTAAAGAGCTGCAATATCTAGCAGACAATGATTCACGACAGTTCTTCCAAGCCACAAAAGCGATTTATGGCCCCTCCACGTTTGGTAGAAATCCACTATGGTCCAGTGTCAAAAGTACACTTCTAAAAGATCAATACTCCATCATGAATAGGTGGAAGGAGCATTTTGAAGACCTCTTGAACCAGGAATCAGTTATTGATGAGCAGGTGTATGATATATTAGAACAATCACCCATCAGGGAAGAACTCGGTACCCTGCCAACACTGGATGAGGTTCAGTGTGCTGTTAATCAAGCAAAGCGACACAAAGCCACTGGATGTGATGGAATACCAGCGGAAGCTTTCAAAGAAGGAGGTGAGGAACTCATAAGCCGCATACATGATCTTATCATTAAAATTTGGAGAACTGAAAAAATGCCTGCTGATTTCAGAGATAGTCTGATAGTTCCCATATTTAAGAAAGGTGATCGTGCAGACTGCAACAACTATCGTGGTATATCATTGTTATCATGCCTTGGAAAGCTTATTGCTCGTATTTTGGCGAATCGTATTCTATCCCTGGTGGAAAAAATACTCCCAGAGAGCCAATGTGGTTTCAGGCCTTCTAGAGGAACTGCAGATATGATATTCACTGTTCGTCAGCATCAGAAGAAATGTAGAGAGCAAAATAGACCTCCTTATATTGCCTTTATAGACCTCAGTAAGGCATTTGACTCGGTAAACCGTGAAGCCTTTTGGAAGATTTTAGCATTGTATGGTTTTCCACTGAAATTTATTACCATCTTAAGACTACTCTACACTGATATGAAGGCAAATGTCATTGGTAACGACTCTATTGGAGAACCATTTCATTTAAATACCGGCGTTAAACAAGGCTGTGTGATTGCCCCTACATTGTTTTCTCTGTACGTTGCCACTGTCATGCAGTTAATCAAAGATGATCTTCCTACAGGCATACAGATAACTTACAGGATGGATGGGAAGATCTTGAATTTGAGCCGTCCAAAGGCAAGGACTCGAAGATCTCCTGCTGCATTGGTTGAGTTACAGTACGCTGATAGTAATGCAGTAGTAACTCAATCAGAGGACGAACTTAGGAAAATCCTGAATGCTCTTTCTTCAGCATACAAAAAGATTGGGCTGAAAATTAACACCAGTAAAACCCAAGTCCTCTACCAGCCAGCCCCTGGACAAGGACAAAGAAACATCAATGTCACCATCGATGGAGCGAAGCTTCAAGAAGTTAACACCTTTCCTTATCCTAGCAGCTCCCTGTCATCAAGTGCAAATATAGATTCCGAAATCCAACACAGGATTAACCGTGCTGGGGCATCCTTTGCAAGATTAAGATCTAGATTTTTTGACAACATTGATATCAATGCTGCAACGAAGATCCTTGTGTACAACTCAGTTGTAGTTCCCACCTTACTTTAAGGATCTGAATCCTGGACATGCTACAGACGTCATTTTAAAAAGCTGGAGCAATATCACCAGCGATGTTTGAGGAGAATTCTTCGTGTGACATGGCAAGACAAACGCACAAACACCAACATTCTCGAAGAAGCACAGCCTACCAGTGTTGAAGCCATGCTTTTAAAACGCCAGCTGGGATGGACAGGACACGTAATCCGCATGCCCAATAATCGCTTTCCCAAGCAAGTGTTCTGCTCTGAACTAACTGAGGGCAAGCGCTGTATGGGAGGTCCGAGGAAGCGATTCAAAGACGTACTAAAGGCTAATATGCAAATGTGCCATATTGATATCAACAACTGGGAGACCTTAGCTCTTGATCGCCCATCCTGGAGATCAATTGTTCATCGTGGTGCGATACACTCTGCAGAAAACCGCCGACGTATGACAAAAGATCGGAGGCAGCGCAGAAAGAACAGAGTGTTCATTAGAAGACAGGGAATGAATGCGGATGTCTCACCTGGACCTGATACTACCTGTCATCACTGCGGAAAAGTGTGTGTCTCCCGCATTGGGCTTTTTAGTCACCTCCGGACTCATCGATGAAGAGTCATTCGGCATTGGAAGGCCAACCTACTCGAGACGAGTGTTTGCTATCATCTATCATCATTTATCGTGTATTTATCATGATATTTAAATGTAGAAAAAGAAATAAGTATCCAAAGTATTTACATTTAGCATTCGTCATTACAGTAGAATGTTGTTGTTTGAGTCTTCAGACTTTTGACTGGTTTGATGCAGCCTTCCATGCCTCCCTGTCCTGAGCTAATCGTTTCATCTCTACATAGCTACCACGCCCTACATACGAGGCAATCTGTTTAACATATTCTAACCTTGGTCTACCACTACAGTTCTTGTCCTCGACCCTTCCTTCCATAACTAAGCTTGCTATTGCTGGGTGTCTTAGTATGTGTCCTACCAACCTATCCCTCCGCTTCCTTAGCGGTCGCCAGAAAAAACTCTCCTCTCCCACTCGTCTTAATACCTCTTCGTTTGTATCCCTATCTACCCATCTGAACTTCATCATTCTCCTGTAATACCACATTTCAAACGCTTCAATTCTCCTCTTTTCTGCTGCACCAATAGTCGAAGTTTCTCTTCCATTAGAGTGCCACGCTCCAGACAAGGGCTTTCAAAAATGACTTCCTAATACCTAAATCTATATTCGATGTCAACAGATACCTTTTCTGTAGAAATGCTTTCCTTGCCTGAGCCAACCTACTTTTATATCCTCTTTGCTTCGTCCATCACACGTTATTTTGCTTCCTAAGTAACAGAAGTCTCCTACTTCCTTTAGTTTTTCACCTGCCAAATTGATGTCCATAGAGGTCTCTGATTGATTTTGGCTGCATTGCAATATTTTTGTTTTACATATATTAATTTTCATCATGAATTCTTTCCTCAAGATGGAGTCCATACCATTCAAAAACTCACTCAAATCCTCAGGCGTGTCGGCCAAGATGACGATGTCATCAGCAAATCACAGAGCTGAAATTATTTCTCCTTGAATCTTCACTCCCACTTTAAATTTCTCTCTAATTTCCTTCATTGCTTGTTCAATGTAAAGATTGAAAAGTATGGGTGATAAGTTGCAGCCTTGCCTTACACCTTTCTGAATACCAGCTTCTCTCTCATGTCCTTCTGCTTGATTGACTGCTGTCTGGTTTCTGTATAGATTGTAGATCACCCTCCTATCCCTGTACTTTATTTAAATCATTTTCAAAATGCCAAACAATTTAGTCCAATCAACGTTATCAAAAGGCTTTTCTAAGTCCAGAAATGCCATGAACGTTCTCTTATCTTTTCTCATACTACCTTCCAAAATCCGCCTAAGACTTAGTACAGCTTCCCTTGTTCCTACATTTCTCTTGAAACCAGACGTCTTCACCAAACTCCGCTTCTATCTGGCTTTCCATCCTCTTGTAAATTATTCTAGACTGGATTTTTGAAGCATGAGTAATCAAGCTGATTGTACGGTAATCCTCACATCTGTCGGCTCCGACTTTCTTCGGTATAGGAATGATAACATTCTTCTTGAAATCAGAGGGTACCTCACCTGTCTCATAAATCCTACACACGAAGTGAAATAACCTGATCTGACCTTCATCTCATATGCAGCGTAGCAACTCAATTGGTATATCATCTATCCCTGGTGCTTTGTTCCTGCTTAAGTCTTCCAATGCTTTGTCAAATTCTGATCCCAATATTAAGTCTCCTTTTGTATCCTCATCAATTTCTTCCTCCCTTTCCATTACATGATTCTCAATCTCCATTCCCTTATACAAACACTCTATGTAAGCTTTCCATCTATCAACCTTTTCTTCCCTATCTGTTAGAAGCTTTCCATTTCTGTCCTTAATATTACAGCACTTGGTCTGCTTTCCCCCTAAACGTATTCTTAATCCTTCGATAAGCAGTGTCTGCTTTTCGTAATTTCACACAATTTTCTATATTTTCACATTTCTCTTTCATCCATTCTTCTTTCGCTTCCTTGCACTTCTTGTTAACCTCATTTCTCAGACGTCTGTATTCTGCTTTCCCTTTCTCATCTCTTATATTCTTGTGTTTCCGCCTTTCATCCATCAATTCTAGTATATCCTGAGTGATCCACGTTTTTCTCCCTATTCTTTCTTTCCTACCAATGTTTTTTTCTGCGGATTTTGTTATTTGATTCTTCAAAAGTGTCCATTCGTCTGCAATTGAAGTTTGTTGAGGGTTTTTCATTAGTCCTTCCTTTATATTCTTGAATCTTTCGTTTACATCCTTCTCTTTCAGTTTGTCTATTGCTCACCTTTTTGGCTTTTGACTTTTCTTCATTTTCTTCAACTTAAATCTGCATTTCATAACAACCAGATTGTGGTCAGAGATTATGCCAGCACCGGGATATGTTTTACGATCCAAAATCTGGTTTCAAAACCTCTGCTTGACCATAATGACGTCGATTTGGTACGGCCCTGTATCTCCTGGTCTCATCCATTTGTATATTCTTCTATTGTGGTTATTGAATAAGGTGTTAGTCATGACCAACTCATGCTCGGTGCAGAATTCCATCAGCCCGCTTCCTCGATCATTCCTTTCACCTAATCCGAAATCTCCTACTATCTTCCCTTCTCTTCCTTTTCCTACCACAGCATTCCAATCTCCCATTACTATAACAATTTGTTCACCCTTGACATACCGCAGAATTTCATCTATTTATTCGTAGACCTTTTCAACATCTTCATCATCAGTTTGATTGGTAGGCATATAGACTTGTACCACTGTGGTGCAGTAGGTTTTGTATTGATTTTTGCTACAATAATCCGTTCACTATATTGCTCATAATATTCCACCCGCTATCCAAGTTTCCTACTCATTATGAGACCAACCCCTGCTTGGCCATTGTTTGATTTAGTGCTAATGACCCTATATTCTCCTGACCAAAAGTCCTTTTCTTCCTGCCAGCGCATTTAACTAATCCCAACCAAATCCAACCTCAACTTATCCATTTCCCTTTCCAAGTTTTCTAACTTTCCACTTCCTAGCAGACTCCTAACATTCCACGCTCCGATCCGTAGAATGTCAGATTTCCTCTTTGTCACTTCTGTGATATTAACCCCCTCTCGAGTAGTCCCCACCCGGAGATCCAAACGGGGGACTAGTTTACCTCCGGATTGATATTTTACAAGGAAGGAGGCCATCATCACATGTAATTATGCATAGAGAGGTGCATATCCTCGGGAATAGCATTACGGCTGTAGTTTCCCGTTGCTTTCAGCCGTGCAGCAGATCGCAGTGTAGCCATGAGTTGGCTTATATTATCAAGTAGTAGAATACCGTTCAAATAATGTCCAACTTCTCTCATATTGTTCAAATGTTCATTAATGATATTACCGCAATCTCCAATTATATTATATCAATCTGCTAATCGTTGTTTAATTCCAGAATTCAGTTTCAATAAATTATAATCCATAAATTATTATTATATCTTCCACAAATTATTATTATTATTATTAATAATATAATCTTGATGCATTGAATAAATAATACAGCAAATACATTCATTAATGAATTGGTTATAGATCACATCATTTAATTGTTTTCCTTTCGAAGAGTAGATCATATAAAGTAGATTCTTTGTTATAATTATTAATATTTCTTTAACCCCTTATATCAATATCCATTGGTTTACAGCCTTTAATATTTCATTATTATTTATTATCGTATTCATAAAACATGCTTATCGCAATTATCATCAGGATTGTGTTCACAGACACCTCCTTGAATTCTTCTAATCACAAAAATCATTTGTGAATTACTTATTATCACTCCTAGAAAAATGAAATATTTCTATCATAATTATTGAATGGGCCACCTGACTTGCATTCAAATGTTGCCACTATAAGACCACTTATCTAGGAAGTGTCTACAACATAATTCTAATTACATGCTTTCATGTATAAATAGGTTGCTGTGTAAAAATATCATAAGAGAACTAACTTGATATATCTTGAAACATCAATCGGATCCATAATTCAGAATCTTCCAATACTCAGTAACTAGGATATCAATAAATTATTATTATTATTATTATTATTATTATTATTATTATTATTATTATTATATATTGCTATAATCTGCAATTATGCTTCACGTCGATGTCATAAATTGCTATACAAATGTAATTATGATCGTTGATAATCATGAATCAATAAATATGAATGTCACCTCTACTAAAATAAATTAGATATTATTACCATTATAATAATAATTCATAATAATTAATTCAGTTGTATAACTTATTAAACATAGCTGTCAAAGATCTGGAAATGTTGACAATCGCATTCATAATTATTCGCGCGAAAATATTCATTAATCGAAAGAATTATTATAAAAATAATTTATTAAATGAATTTAATTTTATCAAAGAATTAAATAATTATTAAGTTATAGTCTCTATAAGAAAAATGTGATATATATATATATATTAGCAATGACTAAATCCTTAAGTAGCTCTTTTATGTTTGAAAATCAGCCATAATATTACAATAATCCAAAAATAAAATCCATCATGTTTCATGGTGTTGGCTGTCTTGGTGTATTATGGATGTATGGTTTCACTGCCCTTGAAAATGGTGTGAAGTCCCACGATGACTAATCCTGTCTTGAATTTGCTAGACCGACATCGAATGAATTTGGAAAACGCCATCATCAACGTGCTGACTATATAAGTTACTGCGTCTGCTGATCCTGGTGTTCATCAAAGTCTATAAGTTTCCCCTCATTTTATTTAAGCTGACATCATCTTGACTGTGTAAAAGTTTTCAAAAGTTCCCACGATGAAATAATTGTTGTGTGAAATGAGCATTATGGAAAGTTCAGGTTCCCCAAATATAAATTGACTGTACGCCACTGCTATCTGTATGTTGCACATATTATGAATCTTGATATTCAGTTTTTATTTTAATTGTGTCGTTCATAGAACTGTGTTCTGCTCAGTAATGTTAATTTGTAGAGAACTACTGTGAATGTTGCAGTAATAATGTCTTATTGTGTCGAACCTAGGACTTCACATTGCACGAGTGCGCTGATATGTTGATTTGTAGTGTTCATTATGGCGTTCATCAGGAAGCATTAATAGTTCCTCGTGGTGTGTAATAATGTAGGAAATTGTTTTACTCACATAAGATACCGTTTCAAACACACGATTTTCACTGAATTCATCGCTGGTATCAATCTCTTGACCGTCCGAGGGTTTGTTCATATCGAACTCATGTTCAATAAGCAATCTGCTTCCCGTGCGCGATTTGGAAAGTCATAACCTCGGTTTGAATAGGTTAGATCTTTCCTGCGTGGACTCTCACCGAAAAAGAAAAAGAAAGCAGTGCGCTGTTACAACAGGTGACAAGATATCCCTCCTCTTATCACGTGGGGCGGTAAGGGGGTGAGTTGGGCCTCCCTCTCTTTGACGTAATACAATGTAACACACATGCAAGTTTTACACAGGTGATATATGATTAATACTCGGCGTTTTGCTATAATATTCAGTCATTAGTCAATTGGTATCTTCTATTATAAATATTTGTTAATACATGGATGTAAACAGCTGTAATTATTATTATTCTCGAATCAGAAACTAACATTGTAAATATATAACACAGTTATTATATTATCTTTGCCCAAAACTTGGCCACTTCCAATGCACTCTGTGTCCCCCGACGAAGATCTTCTTCCGTGCAGGATGCTGGGCACAGTCGACACTCAGTCATATGCTGAACAGTGTGGTCTTCTCCACAATCACATTGAATATCATCCTGGTCAATGTAACCCCATCTTGCCATATTAACCTTTGATCTGCCTACTCTAGAGCGCAGTCTATTCAGGGACTTCCAAGTCGTCCATTCCTCGTCATAGCCAGGAGGTAGAGTTTCAGAAACATTTTCCCAACCAGGAGGGAGGTTGGTCGTAGCCCTCCACATTTGCAACCTACCATTTTCAGCAGTGGTTCTAAGTTCCTTTCATGTTCTAAGGAAACTCTTTCTCGACTTCAGTCGTTGCGGCTGCGGTTCGTGTCCATATAGAGGATGAGTTATTTCATGCTCCACTGTCTTTCGTTCCTTGTTCGCAGCTATTTCTCTTCGAACAGGGGGTGGTGCTATTCCTGCGAGGAGATAAAGCCATTCGACTGGAGTTGATTTCAAGCAACCTGTTATAATCCTGCAGGTATCGTTGAGAGCTACATCCACCTGTTTGGCATGTGTTGAATTATACCAAACAGGAGAAGCATACTCTGCTGCAGAATAGCATAGTGCCATTGCTGAAGTTCGGATCGTTTCAGGTTGACTACCCCACTGTGATCCAGCCAGTTTCCGTTGTAGATTGTTCCTGGAAGAGACTTTCGACTTGGAGTTCATGCAGTGCTTCTTGAAAGTAAGAGATCTGTCAAGTGTCACCCCTAGATATTTTGGAGTCTCACAGTGTTCCAGTTCGACCCCTGACCATACGATCCTTAACTTGCGAGTAGCTTCCCTATTTCTCAAATGAAAAGCACACACTTGTGTCTTTGAGGGGTTTGGCTTAAGCTGGTTTATGTTGTAGAATCTGGAAAGATCTTTAAGGGCATTCGTGAGGGTGTTCTCCACTGTTTCAAAATCTGCGCTCTGAGTGGCTAGAGCAAGGTCATCAGCATACAGGAAACTTCTGCTGTTCGGGGCTATAGGTTGGTCGTTTGTGTATATATTGAACAGGATTAGAGCCAGTACACTTCCTTGCGGGAGGCCGTTTTTCTGTAGTCTCAATCGACTACGCTGTCCTTGAAAATCGACGAAGAACCTGCGATTTTGCAAAAGAGTGGCGATGAGCCTGGTTAGACTAAAATTCTTGGTGAGGTTGTAGACCTTGACTAGTAGTAGCTGATGGTTGACAGTATCATACGCTGCTGATAAGTCGACAAATACCACTCCTGTCACCTTACGAGCTTCAAACCCATCTTCTATAAACTGTGTGAGATTTAGCAGTTGTCCAGTACAGCTTTTACCAGGGCGAAATCCAGATTGCTGAGGTATAAGTAAGGGGTCAATTATAGGTGATAGGCGATTTAAAATCAATCTTTCCAGCAGTTTGTAGAGGTGACATAGTAGTGCAACTTGTCTAAAATTCTTTGGATTATTTCCTTCTTTGCCAGGTTTCAGCAAAGCGATCACTCGACTCTTCCTCCATATCTTTGGAATTTGGCTTTTGCTCTCACAGTTGTTGAAAAGTTGGAGAATCCATTTCTTCGTTGTTAAGTCAAAGTGTTTAATTAGCTCGGTCCGTATATCATCCAAGCCAGCTGATTTTCCATTTTTGCTCTGTTTGATAACCTTCTTTAATTCTTCCATGCTGAATGATGATGTGAGATCATTACTCTCCTCTTGCTCTTCTCTTTGCAATTTCGTTTTTTTTGATTTGTGGGTCGCCTTCCCGTTCAGCAGTAACTGATGTGCTATTTGATTGGCAGTGATATTATGATGTGCAGTGGTCTTAGTTGGGTCATTGCTTAGACATCTCAGAAGTCTCCATGCTTTATGACTGTCTTTTTTCAGATCCAAGTTTTCAATAGTTGTTATCCACTGATCCCTTTTTATCTCCCTTATAGAAGAAATGAGCTTGTTTCCTGCTTCCACAGTTGCTTCACTGAAAGGATTTTCTTAAAATAAGTTGCTATATTCTACTAGTAGGGTGGCTTGATCTGATGTAAGCCCGGGAATATAAGATGTTCGACAGCCACGGGGTATAGACATCCTTGAACATCTCTTTACAGCCATGGTAAAGGTGTCATAACATTCGGGTACTGGTTCTATGGAAGATACTTCGGTGTCCAGCAATTCTGTAAAGCTTGACCAGTCAGCCTTCTTAAAGTTGAATCTCCTCTGTGGTCTTATAGCAGCGAATAATTGGCACATTATTGGTCTGTGCTGTGAGTTTGGTATTGGGGAACAGACAGATTTTACACACTGTTGACTGATACTGCTGCTGCCAAATATGAGGTCAGGATTGTATGCTCGCCTCCACCTGCCGCTGTTAAAGGATCCAGGTAGCTTTGCATCATGGATTAAAGTCAGATGATTTATTTCTGCCCATTCTTGTACTGCTGTCCCATTTTCATCTTCGTGATCGTAACCCCAATCAGTACTATGGCTGTTGAAATCGCCGATCACAATCTGCACATGTTTATTTTCAAAATTGGATGGTTTGTTAAAAATGAATTCAGCACCAGGTGGTTTATAAAAGGATGAGATGGTACAATTAGTTGTTTCTAGGGTGAGGATTTCAATGTTGTTTTCTTCTGTAAATGCTGTAGATACAATTTGGATATCAGGATGAACAAAGATAGCACTTCCATATTTATCATGTGGTCTTTCAATGGCGAGACGCATTCCGTGTATTTTTGGTCGACGCATGTCACACCGTCTGTGTGTCTCCTGTATGCACAGTACATGGCACTGGTGATGAGTGCATAGCTCTTGTAGCAGTTCTTCTTTGGCAGGTGTTATGCCTTCTATGTTAATAGAGATAATCGTTAACTGTGGCCCTGAAAAGGGCTCGAAAGTGGATGTTTCTGTTGTGAAAGGATCAGCCGCCAGTGATTCAGTAGTTGACTGACGTTGCCCAGGATACGCCCGATTGTATATCATTTTCTTTGAATCACAATATAGACACAATCTTCGGGGAGGCTCCTTTCGTGTATCCCAGCTGTAATTAATGATGCGTTATACAATAAGTATAATTCATTTGTCAGAAAAAGCTGGCATCTCCTGGCTTGCGTTCATCTAGGCTATCGCTAGGCTAGAAGACTCGCTCTCAAGTTCATAATGCACTGTCCAGTTGCGAGCCTACGCTCCCGCTCTCTCTACAGCTGAAATGAGCGTACCTTAAGATTCGATTTCGGTCACATATTCCCCTCTCCTAGTTTTTAGCCTACTTTTCGCATTTTGTAAAAATGAGGAAAAAGTAGATTTATGAAATCGATCCGGGAAAATGTGTGTCTGTCTGCCAGTCCTTCTGTCTGTCTGTCTGTCTGGCGGTGTGTGTGTGTCCCCCCCTATCAACTCCTAAACGGCTGTAGCAACCGAACCCATATTTGGTATGAGTAAAGATCTCTACCTGAATATCTTAATGCCGTATTTGAAAATAATGTCAGTGCTACCAACTGCTGAAAAATCGCAATTGAAATTTCAGCTCCATGTTGTATATCTTGGAAGGTATGAATGGGAGCTATTTCAAAATTGATACTCGTATAGATAATGATATTTCAGTTTAATTTCCAGGAGGCCATACATGACAGTGTTGCCAAAATGATTCTAAACCTGCTGATAGGTCCAATTTTTAAATGCATATAACTTCCACACTATCAATTGGATTTCAACCAAACATCGTATGTACTATGTGTAGATAGACAGATATGACTGAGCGTATACTTAAGAGCCACCAGGACTGCCAACTGTTAATAAATGCACTCTCTATAGTTTTTATCCAAATACCAATATATCAGAAATTATGCAAGCCGACAGCTGTAAACTATGCACACGTATAGTACCTGACATTCTAGATTAATTTGGAGTAACTAATGGACCTCAGTACTACCAACATGATTCTAAGCCTGCTGATAGGACCAATTGTAAATACATGTAACTTTTGTACAACTATCAATTGGAGTTCAACCAAATTTCGTATGTGCTATGTGTACTATAACTGATATGACTATGCGTATTCTTAAGAGCAACCAGGGCTGCCAAATGTTAATAAATGCTGTCTCTATTTTTTATCCAAATACCAATATATCAGAAAGTATGCAAGCCAACAGCTCTAAACTTTGTACACGTATAGTACCTTACATTCTAGATACATTTGGAATAACAAATATACGTGAGTGCTTCAAACTTGATTCTAAGCCTGCTGATTGGTCCAATTATCAAATACATGTAACTTCTATACAAATAAATGGATTTCATCCAAAATTGGCACAACAATAGATCATAATAGTTGTAATTATTTCTGACCAACACATGCACGACAATGTCGCCAACATGATTTTACGCGCTGATAGGTCCAATGTCTAACTACCTGCACCGTCCATGCTATCCATTGGACTTTAACCAAATTTTTTATTCTGTACCTAGAGGTGGAACTAAGAATATATTCAGTCACCAGGGCTGCCAAATGGAGTGCTCTATTATGGTACATTATGCCGGTTATATTTCGAACTAATTAGAAATTTCGATATTACCAACTCAATTTCGTCATTATTCTAATTAGGTCCATTTAGAGTAATCATTGGAATAAATTTTACATTCCGAGGAAAGTAGGCTCTTTATTTCGTCACGGAACTTTATGTTTTATAAGTGAAAGATAGAGAACTTATAAAAACGCATTATCTTCTTAAACAATGTGACGAAATTTAGCATGATCATGTTTCATTCCACTTTCTAGAAATAACGTCTGAGATTCGCTGAGTTTTAATTTGCAATGACTTGGTTAGATTCAATCTCGTCTACTCGGTAGCTGTTGTTATCGAAGACTGCAACTATCTCATGTGGACCAGAAAAAAGTGTAGCAAATTTGCTGTATATTCTCATAGGAAGGTTTGAAGATTCTGGTCTTCTAATAAGAACAAGATCGTTCCCACTCAACGGTCCACTAAATCTTCTACCAGCATGTCTCTTCTTTCGTATATCCGCTCGTTTTTTCAGGCTTGCTTTGGCCATTTCAACTCTCATGGCGATAGATGGAGAAATTTCGGGTGGTGTTTTAACAATACCATCCCAGGCTCTCTCTGGCTTTCTTCCAAAATTCAATGGATATGTTATCTGAGATATACTTTCGTCAACAGTAGAGTTGAGACTCTCTTCGATTATGGGAATAACTTTCATCCATTTTTCGTGTTCATCAGACCAATATTAACGACAAAACTTTCCAATCTCCGACATAATTCGTTCTGCCGGATTCCCTTCAGGGTATCTAATGGAGTTAAGAATGTGTATGACCTCGAGTCGCTCCATAGCCTCTTGAAATTCTAAACTGGTGAACTGACTACCGTGATCACTCATTAAGAACTCAGGTTTCCCTGCTTCACGAAAAACACAGTTCACCAATCGCCTGATAACGTACCGTGATGTTGCTTTGTGGATTGGGTGAAGCATTACTAACTTTGATAATACGCCAATCGTAACTACAATGTATTGGTTCCTCTTAATGACTTGGGAATTGGACCATAAAGATCTGTGGCGTATAATTCTCGTGGTTTAGATGGAGTTATCGCTTTCGGCTGTTCTCTGGCGAGTTTTGAGGCATATTTACTGCGCTGGCAGCTATCGCATGTTCTGATGACCTTTTGTATGGACTCTCGCTTTATTTTCCAAGAAAAAGCTTCTTTCGCTGCATGCAAAGTCTTATCTACTCCTGCATGTCCAATAGATCGGTGTATGAGCCAAATAACTTTATTTAATAGCTTAAGAGGTATTATTGTTCTGAATCGCGAAAAATCCCTGTTCGTGAATTTCATTACTATATTTCCCACGATTTGATAATCTATCGCTTCTTTAGATGTTCGGTCATAATTTGGATCATCCCGGTCCATTTTATACTTAAGGAATCGGTAGATATTCCTCAGAGGTGCATATCTCTTCTGTGATATGGCTATGCTCCTCAGGTTTCCTAGAAGTGGAACAACATCAATAAGATTAATCACTGTTTCACATGGATTTCGGCTAAAAACATCCACCAAAAGATTCTGCTTGCATGAACGATGAATAATTTCCACGTCAAATTGTTGTAAGAATAATGTCCATCTTGTAATTCAGTCATTTGCAAGATCTGTTTTCATCATAAATTGTAGGGCTTGATGGTCTGTAATCAGAGTTACTTTTTATCCTATCAAGATCCTCTTCCATGTCTTTAGCGCATAGATCGCTGCTAATGCCTCAAGCTCAGGCACGTTGTAATTAACCTCCTGGTTTTTCAACTTGCGACTCGTAAAACCTAAATAGTGATGCCTTCTATCTTCATCCATATGGTACAGCATTGCACTAATGCCGATTTTTGATGCGTCAGATCCAATGTAAAAGTTTCTTGAAAATTCGGGATATTCCAGTTTGATATTTTCGACAAGCATCTGCTTCGCTCTTTGAAATGCTTCGTTACACCCCTCGCTCCATTTCCATTTATTGTTAACCTTCAATAGATTCTGGAGTGGTGCCATTATTTCAGTATAACTCGGACAATGTGTGGAAAAGAATTGACACATTCCCACGAATTGTCTGACCTGTCGTATTTTCCTTGGCTGCGGAAACTCTGATATTGCTTGTATTTTTGTAGGATTCGGTCTATATCCTGGTCCGTCAATAATGTGACCCAAAAATTTAATTTCTTCATGGAAAAATCTACATTTTTCAAAATTGACCTTGAAGTTGGCTTCTTCTATATTTGCAAACAACAAATTGAGGTGTTTAAATGTTCTTCCTGATTCGTTGAAGCTATTATTATGTCATGAATGTAACATATTACAAATGCCTTGACTTCTGGTGTTAGATTCGTATCTAATGCTCTAATCAAGGCCGGTCCGCTATTTTTCAATCCAAATGACATTCTTTTGAAAGCATATGTAACGTTATTAAACAAGAATCCAGCATATTGTGGATAGTTCTCTGATAATGCTACATGATAAAAGGAAGATGAGATATAGATTGTCGAAAAGTATCGCTTTCCTTCTAATCTTCTCAATAATTCACATATTTTCGGAGGTCGATCATGTTCTAATAACAATCTTTCGTTAAGCCCTCCTGCGTCCAAACATAGACGTAATTTACCGTTCGCCTTCTTGACAACAGCGAGAGGATTGAGAAATGGAGTAGGCATGCGACAAATAATATTAATCTGTTCCATCTGATTATTCATCTCTGCAACTTCAGTATGCCATTTTTCTGGGATAGGGTACAGTTTCTTCTTGTATGGCGAAGTATCTGTCAACTGAATCCCTTATTCGAAGTTCTTGATCAATCCATGTTTATCATTAAAACTCCAAAGTATTACTGTATCATTTCATTTAATTCCTTCTCGCCTTCTGGATCAAGTTTCACTCTATGTTCAAGCAGTTGTTATTCCGCTTCAATCGTGATGATCATTTCATCCCAGATGTTCATATTACCAGATTCCAATTCATTGCTTCCTCGGGCTTCTTCATTACTTCCCTCGGTGGAATTGAAGTATATCGTCCTTTTCTTCTTATCAATTATCATTCCATTATCGGTAATAAAATCTATTCCGATTATAACATCAAAAGTCAAATTGGATATTACCAGAACGATGTGTTGCATTAGCCTCACTGCAAGTACTAGATTCAACATCACAGGTTGTTGTTATTGTTTTTGTTGCCGAATCGGCGTTTTTTCTACCCGTGACCCGCTAGTGCTAGGTTGCGCTAGTGTATCCTCCTTCGAAGCTGATGGCTGGACATTCCTAAGTTGCTGAATATATTCTTGGCTTTCTTTATGCCTATCATCCAGGTTACTGTTCTGTTGCCCTTGATTATGGTATTGTCTGCCGTTGTTCATGTGATAATTATATATCTTCTATTCTGAATACGATGCGCAGATCGCCCACGGGCATCAACTAGATAGACCTGCCCTAGGCCTCTCCGGAGGTCACACGTTCATCATTCTGGTACCAGTTGTTCCTGCCTTTATCGTGATATCTCGAAGATCTCCTGTTATACGGCGTTTGTCTCTGATTGTTATATCTATTATTAGACATTGCTCTAGGATTGTATTCATGGTAGTTTGATCGATAATTTCCATTATAATTTTGTCGATTATAATACCTCGGTATTTTCTCTTCTATGTTAGTTGATCTATCCGTCTGAGCTGTTCTGTCCATGACTACGGCGTTAATTTCACGATTGTCTCTTCCTTCATGCCTACTGTATTGATGACTACTAGTATGATGTAGACGCCTGAGAATCTCTTCACAATCCGGTAGTGTCTCTATTCCCGATGCTATCAACATGCGCTGGACTTCTATAGGAACTTTTCTCGTTATTGATCTCAATAAGTCCCCTCGTGATAATGATGGTGTCAAAAATTGTAATTTGGTGAGCTGTGTAGTGAAATACCCTGCATATATCGTTGGGTGAGATGTGGCGTATTTCCTGGAATACATGTCTGCCCTGACGTCTAATTGTTCACTCGAACTCCAAAATCGGTTTATAAATGCATGGCTAAAGTGTCCATGTTCATAAATGAGTCTCGGAATGCTCTAAACCAGCTTAGTGGAATTCCTTCTAACGATCCTTCGACTATCATTAGCTCTCTTTCCTTAGAAATTCTATTCTCATCCATGTATTCGCAAAGGTCCCTTAGTATTCCATCTGAGTAGGGTTATTTTCCCCATTGAATTTTCGATGTCTATCATCAATGTTACGTATAATCGTGACATGTCCGGCTGTGGTTGAATTTAATTGAGCTGTACACGTTTCTAATGCACCAGATATATTATGGCTATGGGATGGCATAGATGGTTCCATAACTTCTCGACTCTTATCCGCACTAATTTTCATGTTGCTAAGTTCTGATTCGAGTTTCGAAATGCGCATAGTCGTTATACTTTATTCTAGCTTTAACGTTTTCTCCATTTCTAAAGATGTAACCACTACGCTGCCCTCCAGGTGTGTTTCCAACTCCTTATGCATTTCCTCAAAGTTATTGTTGCATTTACCAGTTAGTTGATCAATTTGTTTCTTGACCCCATCTAAGTCTCCAATATTAGTGTCTATCGCTGAACGTAAATCTGCAACTGATGCCATATTATTTTCTTGATATTTCGCTTAGTAGCCACCAAGTCCTTACTTAATCCATCCAAGTTATCATTCAGTTTCTTTTCTAATGCGCCCAGATTGTCTATGAATTGCGTCTTGACAACATTGTCCTGACACATGACCATGTAATTCGTTTCTCAGAGTTTTGGAATTATACGTCCATCTGCTATCTCAAGAGTCTAATTTCTTATCTAGAGCTGCATTGCTTTTCTCAAAATCTAACTTAACGTCCGAAATCGGCGATTGCAAACGAGTTTCGAGATTTTTAACATCGGTAGTTAATGCATTATTTTCAAGAGATATTTCCTGAATTCTGATTTAAAATTAATAATCGATAAATTAATTCTTCCTATGTCGGTATTAACCATCAATACATCGGCTGACAAATTTGTTACATTATTTTTCAGTTCTTTAGTTTCATCTTTAACTTCATTTAACTATCCTGTATTTAATCCTTAAATTCCTCAGCTTTCTTAGTCAAGCTTTTCAAGTTATTAGTTACAATTTGCACATCCTTAGTTATGGTTTGCAAATTGGCATTTGAAGTTTGCACATCATTAGGTAAGGTTTGCAACTTATTAGTTAATTCATCCTTATTAGCTGTTCAACCATTTTTAAGTTGCTGCTGATCATCAGACATTTGTCTAGTTAAGTCATTATTATTAGCCTTTAACTCGTCTTTAAGTTGCTGCCTGTCATCAGACATTTGTCTTCACAACTTATTAAATTCCTCTTGGACTTGAGCTAACAACATCTTAACTTCTCTGACACTTCGTTAGGCATATCAAAAATACTTAAGAATAGGGAAAACTTATAAACTGGATGACTAAACAAGACCATGAGAGTAGAAATATTTTCCTGTTTTTTCAAACATATTTAACGTCTAATAAATAGAGCACATTGATCCACTAAACTCACTCTGGTGAATAGAAAAGAGCAAAAAATAATAATAATCATAAAACAACTTCGTGCATGTATATTATTTTTCATCATAGTTAGCTTATAGAAATCTCAATTATCCTGAAATTAACTTTACGACTATATGTAAAACTAAGTGTAATATCATCATCCTAAACTGAATTTAAAATCCTGTTAAATAATACTGTCAGATATCAGAACACGTCTGACTACCTAACTGTCCCATTTTATTGCCTACATAACCGTCGGTTCGATCACTCTCAATTGGAAACCACTACGTAATGCACAAAGAAAAATACCCAAACATCAGTACGACTGTCTCAGTTCGTTACTTTAATGTCAGATATCACAAGAAAATTGTCTCCCAAAGGTACGATTTTCTCTGTTCGAGGCCTTTCACGTTGGGCGCCACGTCGACCTCATGTACTTCTATAGAAAATTGTCTCGTGATTGATCTCAATAATTCCCCTCGTGATAATGGTGGTGTCAAAAATTTAATTAGGCGAGCTGTGTAGTGAGATACCCTGCATATTTCGTTGGGTGAGATGTGGCGTATTTCCTGGAATACATGTCTCCCCTGACGTCTAATTGTTCACCCGAACTCTAAAATAGGTTTATAAATGCATGGCTAAAGTGTCCAAGTTCATAAATGAGTCTCGGAATGCACTAAACTAGCTTAGTAGAATTCCTTCTAACGATCTTTCGACTATCCTTAGCTCTCTTTCTTTAGAAACTCTATTCTCATCCATGTATTCGCGAAGGTCCCTTAGTATTCCGTCGGAGTAAGGTTATTTTCCCCATTGAATTGTCTATGTCTATCATAAATGTTACGTATAATCGTGACATGTCCGGCTGTGGTTGAATTTAATTGGGTCGTTGTTGTTCGAGTCTTCAGTTTTTGAACTGGTTTGATGTTGCTCTCCATGTCTCCCTGTGTTGAGCTAATCGCTTCATCTCTACATAGCTACCACACCCTACTTCCGAGGCAATCTGTTTCACATGTTCTAACCTTGGTCTACCCCTACACTTCTTGTCCTCGACCCTTCCTCCCATAACTAAGTTTGCTATTCCTGGATGTCTTAGTATGTGACCTACCAACCTATCTCTTCTCTTTATTTACAGTCGCCAGACACATCTCTCCTCTACCACGCGTCTTAATACCTCCTCGTTTGTAACCCTATCTACCCATCGGATCTTCATCATTCTCCTGTAACATCACTATTCGAACGCTTCAATTCTCCTCTTTTCTGCTGCACCCAGAGACAAGAGTGCCACTCTCGAGTCAAAGGCTTTAAAAATGACTTCCTAATACCAAATACCAAAATCTATATTTGATGTCAACAGATTCCTTTTTTGTAGAAATACTTTCCTTGCCTGAGCCAACCTACTTTTTATATCCTCTTTGCTTCGTCCATCACTGGTTATTTTGCTTCCTAAGTAACAGAAGTCTGCTACTTCCTTCAGCTTTTCACCTGCCAATTTGATGTCCATAGAAGTTTCTGATTTATTTCGGCTGCATTGCAATATTTTTGTTTTACATTGATTTATTTACATCATGAATACTTTCCTCAAGTTGGACTCCATACCATTCAAGAACTCATTAAAATCCTCAGGCGTGTTGGCCAAGATGACGATGTTATCAGCAAATCTCAGAGTTGAAAATATTTCTCCTTGAATATTCACTCCAACTTTAAATTTTTCTCTAATTTCCTTCAATGCTTTTTCATTGTAAAGATTGAAAAGTATGGTGATAAATTGCATCCATGCCTTACATCTTTTTAAATTCTAGCTTCTCTCTAATGTCTTTCAGCTCGAATACATGCTGTCTGGTTTCTGTATAGATTGTAGATCACCCTCCTATCCCTGTACTTTATTCCAATCGTTTTCAAAATGTCAAATAATTTGATCAAATCAACGTTATCAAAAGCCTTCTCTAAGTCTACAAATGCCACGAGCGTTCTCTTATCCTTCCTTATTATACCTTCCAAAATCAGCCTAAGACTTACTACAGCTTCCCTTGTTCCTACATTCCTCCTGAAACCAAACTGCTCTTCACCCAATTCCGTTTCTATCTGGCTTTCCATCCCCTTGTAAATTATTCTAGACAGGATCTTTGAAGGATGAGTATTCAAGCTCATTGTACGGTAATCTTCACAACTGTCAGCTCCCACTTTCTTCGGAATAGGGATGATAACATTCTTCTTGAAATCAGAGGGTACCTCACCTGTTTCATAAATCCTAGTGAAATAACCCGATCAGACCTTCATCTCCTATGCAGGGTAGCAACGCAATCGGTATATCATCTATGCCTGGTGCTTTTTTCCTGCTTTAGTCTTTCAATGCTCTGTCGTGTTCTGATCTCTATATTGCATCTCCTTTTGCATCCTCATAAATTTCCTCCTCCCTTTCCATTACATGATTCTCAATCTCCTTTCCCTTATACAAACACTCTATGTAAGCTTTCCATCTCTCAACATTTTCTTCCCTATATGTTAGAGGCTTTCCATTTGTGTCCTTAATATTACAGCACTTAGTTTTCTTTTCCCCTAATGTATTCTTAATCCTTCGAAAAGCTGTGTCTACTCATCCTAATTTCAGACAATTTTCTATACCTGAACATTTCTCCTTCAACCATTCTTCTTTCGCTTATTTGCACTTCTTGCTAACCTCATTTCTCCGACGTCTGTATTCTGCTTTCCCCTTTTCATCTCTTACATTCTTGTGTTTCCGCCTTCCATCAATTCTAGTATATCCTGAGTGATCCGCGGTTTTCTACCTTTCCATTCTTTCCTACCAATGTTTTCTTCTGCGTATTTTTTTATTTCATGCATCAAAAGTGCCCCTTCGTCTGCAATTCATGTTCACTAAGCAATATGTTTCCCGTGCGCGATTTGGAAAATCATAACCTGAGTTTGAATAGGTTAGATATTTCCTGCGTGAACTCTCACCGAAAAAGAAAAAGAATAGCAGTGCGATGTTACAACAGGTTTAAGTTCACGTGGGGTGGTAAGGGGCTGAGTTGGGCCTCACTGTCTCTGTCGTAATACAACCTAACACAAATGCAAACTTGACACAGGTGATATATGATTAATACTCGGCTTTTTGATATAATATTCAGACGTTAGTCGATTGATATCTTCTATTATAAATATTTGCTAATACATGGATGTACAGCTGTAATTAATGATGCGTTATATAATAAGTATAATGCACATGTCAGATAAACTGGCATCTCCTGGTTTGCGTTCATCTAGGCTGTCGCTAGGCTAGACGACTCGCCCTCAAGTTGATACTGCACTGTCCAGTCGCAAGCCTACTCTCCCGCTCCCTCTTCAGCAGAAAGGAGCGTAACTCTAGATTCGATTTCGGTCACAGTATATCCATGATTTTGGCATCGGAAATTATTTTAGAAATACTTAGTGCGTAGTGTGAACATGCTGGATAACAAATAGAGGTCGACAATTTGTAATACTACTTTGGGAGAAAGGGATTAAGACGTTGTGTTGAGAAAAGTGCACGTTTAGAATAAATGGTGCCAGCCAGAAAGTGGGACTCTCAGCTCAAGTAAATCAATCATCTCCACAAAATCGATGTAGCTCTAAATTCTGCTATCCATTCATCCGTGATGTATTCAACAGTGAGGAATAATAACCCGTATAAAGGCATGTGGCCAGTGTAATCCAAATGTCCGTTCTATAGCGAATTAAATGTGGATTAATTTGTGTCATTTGAATGTGCGGACACATCGCTAGTTACATGGTGTTCAGTTGGCTGTTTAATGATTCAATCGTGATGTCCTCGTACAGCCTAGTTTTTAACGTAATCTTTTGTGTATATCGTTGGGGGAAAAGAATGAGAATGTCGACATGCCTCTGTAATGAGTGATAGAAAATAAAATTGAACGCTCGTTCTTGAGTTATAAAGCAGCACCCAATTAACATACTGTTCAATCCCGGTGTTAGGGGATGGGACGAACAAGTGAGTGTTGATGTCTAATTTGGGGGTGGTTTCCTGAAGGGTGCATGTTTCCGCCTAATTGGGGGAAATTCAAGTGTGCGTGTTGGTAAAAGGATGTAATGCAAAGGGGGTACAAATCTACGGGGGTGCGATTACTTGCCAAGGGATGTGCGACTATGAGGGAGCTATTAACTAAGAGTAACGATTAAATATGAGCGAGTAGAAGCGAGACTCTCTGCAGAGTCAGCAGCTCGGCCGCTGGCTGACTTACTACTATGCGAGCACAATGGAATACCTGACGTTGCACTTCCTAGTACTCACGGTCAGGGACAATTAGGAAAGTACAGGTTGGACATACAGGTGTAAAGTCAGTGTGAAATGATGTACAGAGTTTAGGTTACTGGTCAGTATTTATTTGATCAGTTATGGTAATTGTGGCGTCCCAAGGGACAAATGTAATACAATTGTAAGTGTAGGTGTGGATGAAGGATTACAAGTTAATGAGGAAGTCTGAGCACACTCTCTCACCTGGTGATGACGATGTGTCGGAGCTGGAAACAGATGCACCGAGCCGTGGGCCGCAACGGATATTTGATCTCCTCGGGGCCTTCCTCTTCAGTGTAAAGAGAATGTATAGGCTTGTTATATTCCCAGCCTGGGGTGGAATTTGGGTAGAAGAAGGTATTTAGGTGTTTTTGAAGCATTCTGGTGGTCGAGGGTTTAGATGTTGATGTCCAGCGTGTGAGGTCAGTGGTGTAGGTCCTCTCTTCCTTTTAGGGTCGTAGGGTCCTGAGCCCTAAGGGCTTGGCCCTTAACAAGACCTCCTCGGCCTTTAGTTCGTGGCCTCACGAACGGGAAACAGTGTAGGTGTTGCGGTGTCGTAGTCCTTTTTTTCTTCCTCTTCTTCTTCTTCTTCGGTGCTGTGTAGATGTGTGGGCAGAGTGTGCTCAGAGGGTTTGGGTATTGGGTATGGAACATAGTATTTTATAATCTTGATGTTAAATGTTACAAATCAACAATGGCATATACATATATATTTGGTGTTTCATACAGGAAGGATAAAAAGCAGGTTTGGACGGGTGGTTGTGCCGTCCGTGCGTTGTCTGGAAAACATTCTCACTGTATGTACATCGTGTAGACAAAATATCAGTGTGTAAAAGATGGAAGAAAACTGAAAAATAGGTGCCTCGGGTGTACGTTAAGGGATTATATCAAAAATAGGTTTATTGTCTGGGGGTAAATGAGACATCTTTACAAATTTTGACGTTAGTAGAAAGAAATGAAAGAAACAACAGTGTGTTCACAGTGTGGCAGTGTCAAATGGTGTGACATATTATGTAAGATTGTGATAACGTTTTTGCCAATGTATAGGATACATTGGTTATGATGATAGTAATAATAATAATCATCATCATAATTGCAATAATAATATATATCATGCTAGTACAATAGAACAATATGAGTATGCGCTTGGCGCTATATTTATGTTATCAATAGTGGTGCCCATAATGCTGGGGTAATGTTATATTCTGGATACGGTGATCCTACCTTTGCTTGTGTACTCTTACCTTATAACTATAATTTACAATTTTGTTTTTGTACAATACCTCCTCGGGGCCTTCCTCTTCAGTGTAAAGAAAATGTATAGGCTTGTTATATTCCCAGCCTGGGGTGGACTTGCAAAGAGTAGTTTGTACAGGTGTTGATTGTAAGTCTATGTTGAGGTTATTTGTTACAGGAACATGTGGAGGTATTGTTGATAGAGATTGTGTATCTTCTAACAAGTTCAAGTGAATTGTAAGTTTCTTCTGCCAATTAGTGCGTTTCCTGACTACATTTCCAGTATACCAAGGCATTTTAGAGGGACCAGTAAACACAATACCACAGAGCAATCACTGATATACAAGGCTAGATGCACTGTTTCTGTGGAAACCATCTAGGTTATAAACAAAGCAAGAAACGCATAAAACTCAACATGCGCATGATGCACACTACAGGTTGGCAAAAACACAAATGTGGTCTATTTGAATAATTAGCCAGAGAAAATATCTTCAGTGCCATGTTGACTCCCCGCAGAAATCAAGTGTACTGTAGGCTAAATCAAGATCTAAATTATTAAAAGAACACACTTGTAGTTACAATATCATCATCATTTACACCGTTTTAAAGAGGACATTTGAAATATTAATAAAATAAAAAATACAAATGACCAATTAAAAAAAAACGGTAACCATTCTGTATCCCCTAGTACAATTGTATGTCCTAGCCTAGAGCATACATTGCACGTACAAAATAAGGATGTAATCCATTCGTTAGTACGGAAATTTTGTGCAGTTAATCATTCAACATTTCAGCACGCGTAGAATCATGTTGGTAGCATTGCAATGTCGGGTTACTGAAAATTAATCTGGAATATTATGTTCTTTAAGTTTGCAAAACTTGGCCTGCATACTTTATAATCTTCTGAGCCTAGGGTTCACAATTATAAAAAAATATTTATAATATTGTTTTCAACCTCAATTGCATTTTGTAAAGATTGACAATCTAAATTGCTTTTAGTAAGTCTTTCAATGCAGGTAGACGGGCCTTTTAGTGAGTATTTTGAATTTCAATTGCATTTTGTAAGTATTTTCAACCAAAACCGCATTTTGCACGAATTTTGAATCTAAATTGCATTTTGTTTGGTGGACATTTTGCACATATTTTGATCCTCAATTGCATTTTGTGGGTATTTTTAATCTAAATTACATTTTGTCTAGTATTTTCAATCTAAATTGCATTTTGAAAGTATTTTCAATTTCAATTGCATTTTGTAAGTATTTTGAATTTCAATTGCACTTTGTGACTAATTTGGATTGGAACTGGGATAGGGCCTATTTCAACCTGAATTGCATTGTGTATTTTCAATTTCAATTGCATTTTGTAAGTATTTTGAACCTCAATTGCATTTTGTATGTATTTTCGATCTCATTTGCATTTTGTAAGTATTGTGAATTTCAGTTGCGTTTTGTAAGTATTTCGACGCTACATTGCATTTTGTACATATTTTGAATCTAGCCTACTTTTTGTGGGTCTTTTTCAATCTATTTTTTTTTAAATCTTTTCTTTCTAAATTCCCTTTTGTAAGACCATATAGTAAATCAATCCTTCGATAAATGCCAATATTGTGTAGGGTGGGTATTTTGTAAGTATTTTTATTCTCAGTTGCATTTTGTGACTATTTTGAATCTAAATTACATTTTGTAAGTATTTTATATCTAAATTGCATTTTGTAAATATTGTCAATTCAAATAACAGTACTGTAAGTATGTAGTTAGTTGTAGTTGTAAGTAGGTAGTTAGTTTGTCTATTAGATATATGTCATTGTTCTATTAGACTGTGGTGTGTGAGTGTGTCTGGTAGCAGTTGCATTGTTTATTAGTTATAGTTCATTGTTTCAATAGACTGTGATGTGTGATTGCATGTGAGTGTGCCTGGTGACAGACTGTTTTAGTGGTAGTATTTGTTGTTGGTGGAACTTAAGTATTTTTTCGTTAGTAGAATTTTGGTATTTAATGGTTAGTACGGTAGAAGGTTAGTATTTTTGTTTAGTAGAATTGCTCTTTACTTATTCTGAAAGGGAGTAGCAGCCTTTCAGAATAAATCAATTCTTTACTAGTCTTATAGACGGTTAAGATATTGATAATATAAGCCAAATAATGGCTACACTGCGTCCTACTGCACGGCTGAAAGCAACGGGAAACTACAGCCGTATGCTATTCCCGAGGATATGCACCTCTCTATGCATAAATACATGTGATGATGGCCTCCTCCCTTGTAAAATTTCAATCCGGAGGTAAACTAGTCCCCCGTTCGGATCTCCGGGTGGGGACTACTCGAGAGGGGGTTAACATCACAGAAGTGACAAAGAGGAAATCTGACATTCTACGAATCGGAGCGTGGAATGTTAGAAGTCTGCTAGGAAGTGGAAGGTTAGAAAACTTAGAAAGGGAAATGGATACGTTGAGGTTGGATTTGGTTGGGATTAGTGAAATGCGCTGGCAGGAAGAACAGGACTTTTGGTCAGGAGACTATAGGGTCATTAGCACTAAATCAAACAATGGCCAAGCAGGGGTTGGCCTCATATTGAGTAGGAAACTTGGACAGCGGGTGGAATATTATGAGCAATATAGTGAACGGATTATTGTAGCAAAAATAAATACTAAACCTACCTGCACCACAGTGGTACAAGTCTATATGCCTACCAGTCAAGCTGATGATGAGGATGTTGAAAAGGTCTACGAAGAAATAGACGAAATTCTGAGGTATATCAATTGTGATGAAAATGTTGTAGTAATGGGAGATTGGAATGCTGTGGTAGGAAAAGGGAGAGAAGGGAAGATAGTAGGAGATTTCGGATTAGGTGAAAGGAATGATCGAGGAAGCAGGCAGGTAGAATTCTGCACTGAGCATGAGTTGGTCATAGCTAACACCTTATTCAATAACCACAATAGAAGAATATACACATGGATGAGACCAGGAGATACAGGGCGTTACCAAATCGACTTCATTATGGTCAAGCAGAGGTTTCGAAACCAGATTTTGGATTGTAAAACATATCCTGGTGCTGACATAAACTCTGACCACAATCTGGTTGTAATGAAATGCAGATTAAAGTTGAAGAAACTGAAGAAAAGTCAAAAGCCAAAAAGGTGGGCAATAGACAGACTGAAAGAGAAGGATGTAAACGAAAGATTCAAGAAGAGTATAAAGGAAGGACTAATGAAAAACCCTAAACAAACCTCAATTGCAGACGAATGGGCACTTTTGAAGAATGAAATAACAAAATCCGCAGAAGAAAACATTGGTAGGAAAGAGAGAATAGGTAGAAAACCATGGATCACTCAGGATATACTAGAATTGATGTATGAAAGGCGGAAGCACAAGAATGTAAGATATGATAAGGGGAAAGCTGAATACAGACGTCTGAGAAATGAGGTTAGCAAGAAGTGCATGGAAGCGAAAGAAGAATGGTTGAAAGAGAAATGTGCAGGTATAGAAAATTGTCTGAAATTAGGAAAAGTAGACACAGCTTATAGAAGGATTAAGAATACTTTTGGGAAAAAGAAGACTAAGTGCTGTAATATTAAGGACACAAATGGAAAGCCTCTAACAGATAGGGAAGAAAAGGTTGAGAGATGGAAAGCTTACATTGAGAGTTTGTATAAGGGAAAGGAGATTGGGAATCATGTAATGGAAAGGGTGGAGGAAATTGATGAGGATGCGAAAGGAGATTTAATATTGAGATCAGAATTTGATAGAGCTTTGGAAGACTTGAACAGGAACAAGCACCAGGCATAGATGATATACCGATTGAGTTGCTACGCTGCATAGGAGATGAAGGTCTGATCAGGTTATTTAACTTGGTGTGTAGGATTTATGAGACAGGTGAGGTACCCCCTGATTTCAAGAAGAATGTAATCATCCCTATACCAAAGAAAGTGGGAGCTGACAGATGTGAAGATTACCGTACAATCAGCTTGATTACTCATGCTTCAAAGATCCTGTCTAGAATAATTTACAAGAGGATTGAGAGCCAGATAGAAACGGAGTTGGGTGAAGACCAGTTTGGTTTCAGGAGAAATGTAGGAACAAGGGAAGCTGTACTAAGTCTTAGGATGATTTTGGAAGGTAGAATAAGGAAAGATAAGAGAACGTTCATGGCTTTTGTAGACTTAGAAAAGGCTTTTGATAACGTTGATTGGACTAAATTGTTTGACATTTTGAAATCGATTGGAATAAAGTACAGGGATAGGAGGGTTATATACAATCTATACAGAAACCAGACAGCAGTCATTCGAGTTGAAGGACATGAGAGAGAAGCTGGTATTCAGAAAGGTGTAAGGCAAGGCTGCAACTTATCACCCATACTTTTCAATCTTAACATTGAACAAGCAATAAAGGAAATTGGAGAAAAATTTAAAGTGGGAGTGAAGATTCAAGGAGAAATAATTTCAACTCTGAGATTTGCTGATGACATCGTCATCTTGGCCGACATGCCTCAGGATTTGAATGAGTTTTTGAATGGTATGGACTCCGTCTTACGGAAAGAATTCATGATGAAAATTAATAAATGTAAAACAAAAATACTGGAATGCAGCCGAAATAAATCAGAAACCTCTATGGAGATCAAATTGGCAGGTGAAAAGCTGAAGGAATTAGGAGACTTCTGTTACTTACGAAGCAGAATAACCAGTGATGGACGAAGCAAAGAGGATATAAAAAGTAGGTTGGCTCAGGCAAGAAAAGCATTTCTACAAAAAAGGAATCTGCTGACATCGAATATAGATTTAGGTATTAGGAAGTCATTTTTGAAAGCCTTTGTCTGGAGCGTGGCGCTCTATTTATGTTAAACTTGGACTATTGGTGCAGCAGAAAAGAGGAGAATTGAAGCATTTGAAATGTGGTGTTACAGGAGAATGATGAAGATCAGATGGGTAGATAGGGTTACAAACAAAGAGGTATTAAGACGAGTGGGAGAGGAGAGATGTTTCTGGCGACTGCTAATGAAGAGAAGAGATAGGTTGGTAGGACACATACTAAGACACCCAGGAATAGCAAGCTTAGTTATGGAAGGAAGGGTCGAGGACAAGAACTGTAGGGGTAGACCAAGGTTAGAATATGTTAAACAGATTGCCTCGGATGTAGGGTGTGGTAGCTATGTAGAGATGAAACGATTAGCTCAGGACAGGGAGGCATGGAGAGCTGCATCAAACCAGTCAAAAGATTGAAGACTCAAACAACAACAATACCTTAGAGATCTCTCGCGGTGGCCATTTATCTATACCTCTTACTCTCGTGCGCACTCTACCATCATGCCTTGTATGCCATTCCCTACTCAGCTGTTCCTGGTGCGGTTTAGTGGCTAGTCCGCTATTCTTTCGTTATACTTATTATGGAACCTCGTGGTTTTCCGTCGTGGGTCGGAATTCCACCTTAGGGTTGAAGGTTCGGCACTTACAACCTCCGTGCCGCCCTTAGATCCTGACGTCACGCTTCATTTGCGTGTGGAGATGTGTTTGCGTTCAGCAATGTTCAGCATCCCACGCATACTGTTCACTGCTGGCCGCTGACGTTGTCACCTTTAAGGGTGCAACTGTAACCTATGAGTAATGTGTTTGTGTGTGACATATTTAGTGTAGGATATGTGTGTCTGGGGTTTATATGTACAAGGGGTGAATGCCTGTCCTTGGTCATCTGCAAATAATGGAGATTGTAATAATTGTTGATATTGCACTCTTTTCTTCAGCCCTGTAATGAAATTTGTTATACAGATACAAGTTTCACATATAGATTCACTGATCATCCATGGGTATTTGTTTCTATGCTAACTTATGCCGGCTAGCAACTTAAGCTATCGTGTTTCTCTTGTGTATTTGTGTGTCATTTCAGTGTATATAAATGTGTAATTGTGTGTATCGTCGTCGGTGCACCTTGCTTTTACCTGTCATCCTGAAGATCTGCTGTCCCTCGTTGCTGCAGTAGTGGAGCTCTTTTTCTGAAAAATACATGATTAATAATGTACCTTTGGCCAATATCATTGAGCGCACCTACCACGCAGCGCTGTTTAAGGGTTGGCTCCGGTGCCATCGCCCTTGAGACGTCTTTGGACGTCTCGTGTATACATGTACTCTAGGGGTCGCTACCCGCTATTTAGAATAGGCTGTGTTAATGTTCATCTGGTCTTAGTGACAGGAAATTTATTTACTTAGTTATGTCGCGGAATGTTACTTCGTGAAATATGCTTTGTTGAGCCTTTTCTCGACGGCCGATTGCCGATCATTTACATCTCTAGGGATCGCTATCCCTATTTAATTTTAGGCTGTATAATAACTCATCTGGCTTTATTGCCAGGAATCTATATTTCTGTCGTGTCGTCACGGAATAATTCGCCGTGGAATAATTAAACTTACGCCTTATCGGCGGTGTGTTGACGCCGTCGTGTCGACGCGTTGTCGACGTGTAGAACGTCTCTGTTATCAGGCTTACCTTGTAAACGTGACAGTTTACAAGTGCTGAACGCGATAATTCGCATTTGTGTCGCATATACTGTTTTTGTAATCGTCGGGCTTACCCTAAATGGTGCCGAACTATTATTATGTATTGTAAAAGTGTACTTAACCTAGGTTTCTATTAATTAATGCTACAATATTTTTCCAAAATGGTCCTTAATCTAGTGCCGAAATATGTATTGTAAGCCTCTGTTTTGTAACAGTGCTTATTAAATTTGCTTAAGTCTAAGTTGCCTTCCAAATGCAACTGTCTTATGTACTAGAATTTTGACCGGAGCGATCGCCTGGGGCAGTCTCCCCCCCAGGGCACCACGCGTGTGTATTTTGGTAACACCGGTTGTTTCCAAAACCACCAGGCCAAATCCCTTTTGCATTCCGCTCCCTTAATCTAATTGTCGACTTCCCCCCTTAATAACTAATGTGTTTGTGTATGAAGGCCTGTGTAATTGCGTTGCTAAAAGTAGCAAACACTTTCGCGCGGATATCCATTATCATCTCCAGGTACCGGAATAATTCATTTATAATTTTGGCTTATAGCCGCCTTATTGTTCATTTATATTAATTATATATTTATATTCATTAATGGGTTGCCCAAGCCCTTCTGGGGGTCGCTCCTCTCCCCATTTTCATCTCTGGGGGCTTGCTGCTCTCCCATTTACATCTCTGCGGGCTCGCTGCTCTCCCATTTAAGCTCTGGGGGCCCGCTGCCCTCCATTTACTTGTGCCGGATCATCGTCCATTGTTTAGTGTTTGTGTGTTCTCTTCACCCCATGTTTGTGGAATACGTCTGTATAGGTGTATTTTTGTGTGATAAAGTGTGTTTTTGCCCCAAGATGTCTTTCCCTGGGCTGTTTTTCGGAATCCGTCCTTCCTAATCTGTTTGACCTGTGTCAATGTGCCTATTGTCTCGTCCTTCGGAGCCTATCTCGTCCGATTTCTGGGGTATTTCTGACTGTCCCGCATTAATTACTCGCGGAGTTTAGTGCTGAAATTTGGTATTCCCTCCTTTTGTAGTAATGCATGTTTGGTTCGTTTATAGTCCCAGTGTTTCTAAAATGTATCCCGTACATATCCATCTTTGTGTCGGCTGTTTGTGTGAATGTACGTTTTGTGTTGTCCTGTGACCTGTGTACCTGCCTTGGTTGATCTTCAGTCGGTCGACCTCTCTCCCTGTTATCCGTTGTGCCGCCCGTCCTTAGCTATAATGTGGAACCTAAATTATGTATACCTACTGTGTTTTACCGTGTGGCCTCTGGTTGCGTAATTCGCAACTAGCTGTCATTGGCTAACTTTTTGCTAGGTACGCATACTCTATCGGAGGTTGTAGAATGTCTACTATGTTTGCGTTGTGTGACTGCGTATTTCCCAGACATGTGGATTTGACGCTACCCGCCAATGTATGGTACGGATCTTTGTGCGTTCGCTAACGCCCTCTTTCGGCTATCCTAGCGATTACTATGAAACAGGCATGTGTACGTAAAAGTATGCCCTGTGTATAGTGTTTGTGAGCGTTTTGGTTATGCGTGATTTTGATTTGTGGGCGTATTGCGGTGTTGAATATGCCGTGTTGCATATGCGATAACACATGCTGGATAGCAGACTGCTTCCTGGCCGTCTGACACCTCAAATGTAAAGTACTCATGTTGTGCCTTTGCGTGAGTTGCTCTACCATTCGTCCAATACTAATTGTAATAAGTTTTTGCCCTGTGTATTTTTGTTTATGTACCATTCCTTGTCGTGGCTACGTGATGAGGCTACGTGTACGGTGAGAGTTGTGTGATTTGTTCCAACCAATCTCCTGAATGCCCTGTAAATGATCCTGCATCTACTTACAATTACCGCGTTCTCAATTTCTGTATTCGACCGTGTTTGATAAGTGTCTGCGCCTTGATTATGATGTCTCTGTCTGTGGAATTTATGCATCTGTGTATGTGTACTTCATGACCTCTAGTCGCATGTCTGGCAACTAGGTGTAGGTGGCAGCTTTGTTATTTTGTTCTCTGTATTTGGGTGAGGTCCTCGCGGTCCGAGTCCTACCTTTTGGCTTTCTTACCCATTCTGTTAGTAAAGCCATTTCCTTTCCTCTTCGCGGCCTTTCCTCCCTTACTTGTGAGTGTTATTGTTCTTTTATGGTACGCTTTCATTCGGCGGGCATGTATTGTGTCCTTTATAAGTTTGTGTCCATGCCGCACGTTCACTATGTAATTCAGGTCGTATATCCTCCTGCAAACCTTGAAGGGACCTGTCCAGCGTGGCATCAGGAACTCGAACACGTTCTTTTTGCGGGCGGAACTGGAAATCATGGCCTGTTGCCCTGTCGTGTACTCCACGTGCCTGTGTTTACTATCGTGCCACTTTTTTTGCCTTTGTGCCGTGATTATGTTTCTCCTCGCGTTCATTCGCGCTATCTGTAAATATTCTAACCGGGCTGTATTGTCTGTGAGGGTGTTCCTGGGGTTGCATATTGTACAGCCTCCCAGGGGTATGCACCCCTTGGAGACCATCCCCCCATCATCTGGCTAAATCTCCTAACTGGCAACCCTTGGAAAGCCAGACCAACATCCATTAATACCACAAGGACAGCTTGCCACTCTAGAAAACAGCTCAGTCCTTGCACAATTGTTACACACAGTGACATATTATAAACTGGGGCAGCTATGCCAACACATTGCTGACAGCATAGCGCCGAAGGGTATAAGAAGGCGTCGTAATCAGGTCAAGGGATCTCTCCATTATCAGTGCTTCAACGTTACGGCCGAAGGCTACGCTGGTGTCATCAGAGGTGAGTCAGTCGTGTTCAGAGTTCCTACTTTTGTAACCTTAATCCACAACTTGTACTTTCACATTGTTACATTGTTACATTCCCTACAAGGGACGCATACTATAACATCACAAGACCAATAAACACTTGGTCCACACTCTACACTCGCCTTACTGTTTATACGCCTCTTTACATCCCAACGCCCTTCCTTATTCCCGTCACGGTAAGACGTGACATACGGTAGTCTGATAGTGCTAGCTCAGATATCATTGTGTTCCTCGCGGCGGCCCGGCTGCTAGAGAGCAGCGCGTGCCACTTAGCTGATACAAGCAGATTCAGTTACATAATAAGCAGTCAGCTGAGCGACCAGCGCAGTGACCCTTGCATTGAGTCACATCCCCTAAAACACTACTACATTATTTATAGGAGCGCCCCCTAGTTCCTAACACACAACAACACTCTACACTGGTCAGCTTACCCTGCCAAAGGAAGCTACCCCTTTTAGGCACAGCTTTATAAATTAACACAATAACTCTTTCCTTTTAGATCCTACCACCCCCAAATAAGGGATCTAAAACACTGGTGGAGGCGGGGTACTACGCATAGAGAACAGGACTCAACCAACGAGCCCTCGTAGGTAAAACGACCCCTTCCGTACCGCAAAAAGCCAAGCAGATAGTGAAATTTTTTTTAACCTCATATTTTAATTAAATGTCCACATTTAGAACTACATTAAGAGACTTTGCACACCATTTATCGGCTAGTACAACTCCACTCCTGCCGAAGCTAAAAATTAGGAACGGTGACTTAATAACTGACCAGACTGCAGTACAACTTCTCAGGGACCTTGAATTCAAAACAGCACAGATCCATGCTCAACACCCTGCCGCCGCAGCACAAGTTATACATTTTACACGGTCCCAGGCCAGTGAACACACACAAGAGTCACCAGTATCCAGCGCTAGTGAGGTAGATTGCCTGCCAACACTCCATCCCCTATTGTTGCAGCAACTGCAGATCACAGAGCAGAAAGCCAGTAACCTGCTCGAGCGCATTTCAGAGCTATTAGAGACAGACACTATTAAAGCCAATAATCACACAACAGAAGCGGTTCTTGACATCCACACTATTTTGGAAACAGTAAAACAGGATTTAGACAGAACCGTACACATAGTCGAATCCACACAGTACGACAATACACCATCCATCAGCACAGACATATCAGGTGACGAGCCACCTGGTAACGTAACACAGGTGTCGTACACGGGAAGCGAGGCTAATTCCCCTCTAAACAGCCCAAACACCTCGGCACACGACAGCGGGGTGAACGGCACAAACAGACCAGAAGCACTACACAACCAACGAGACACAGCTGAAAACGAGATGAATAGACACACTGAGTACCCCATGATCCACCCCACAAAGTTCACGGGGGAAGGCCAGGATCCCGAGGAATACCTCAAGGCCTTCAATAGAACGGCCCGGATCAATGGTTGGAGCGAGGAAGTTAGGAAACGGCTCCTTCCTGCCTATCTCACAAAGGCGGCCATGACATGGTATGAGCTCCATGAGGACGCACTAGAGGCTGCCACATGGGAGGAAACCGCTGTAATGTTGAAGGATGAGTTCCAGCTTATACCAGACGATGACGATCTCTATGACCAGATTAGACAGAGGTCACAGGGACCCAAAGAGAGCGCCCAGGCATACATCAATGTTAAATTGATAATGTGCGAAAAGTACAATGCAGCCATGACAAATAAACAGAAAGTCAAGCTGTTAATGCAGGGCCTCAGACCAGCCATAGTGGAAAAGCTATGCATCATGAACAACCCCACGGTCCAACATATGTTAAATAACATAAAGACCATAGAGGAGGGGAGAAAGATCACGGAAAAGGCTACGGAAAAAGCCGTGGATCTGCACTTCCAAACTCAGAAAGACGACACTAACGCCAAAATGGACGAATTAGTGGACAGGATGGAGAAACTTACCATAGCTGCCATCCAAGCGGGCGGGAGACCGCTAAGGGATGAGCACGCAGACAAACGAGAACACTATCATACTGAGAGGGACAGGGGGTACACAGAGAGGAGACGCTACGGGAGGGAGGAAAATTACTACCCTCCACAGCGGCCAACAACACCTCCCCCACAGGATAGGCCACACTACCCTCCTCGATACTCACCGATGTCATACACGGACACAGAGCCGACATACCCCTCACGGCGGTCACCATCTCCGTACACACGGGAGTACTACCCTGAGGAGTACGACCACGACATCTTCCGACGAAACAGCCCGCCACCAAATAGACAGGCCTACGCTGCCCCACAATACAGGGCAGACAGGCAGTACCGGGAAAACTCGCCCCCACGTAGGCAGGGCTATGCAGCCCCGCAGTACAGGGGAAATGGGGAATATCGGGAGAACCCGCCCCCACGCAGGCAAAGCTATACACCCCCACAATACAGGGGAAATAGGGACAGGCGAGAAAACCCACCCCCGACCAGACAGGAGTATGCAGCTACCCAATATAGGGAAAAGGGGAACCGACGGGAAAACCCGCTCCCCCAGCATCAGACATACACTCCACCCTGGAGGAAACAGGAAAACAGACCCCCGGGCAATAATAGACAGGGAAGAACACACACGAAGGGCCCGGAACACTACCCCCTCCCCGACGAATACCCGAGGGAGTTCAGGGATGAGACACCCCACAGGACAGACAGGGGGGCAATACTCCCTACGCCTAGACACACACCGCAGGCGGGGAGCTGGCGCAGCCACCCCGAGGGGGGGCGCACATACATTACAGGCAGGCGTACACCCACATTTTCAAAAAACGCCTAGACGGGGAGGTTCGGCCAGCTAATGAAGCGGCTGAGGTTCCTCCCCCAACACAACACAAGAAAGGCCCTTCCCCCAAGCAAACTCGCAAGAGTAAGGGGAAGAAGCAGCCAGCTAAAGCTAAGGCTGACGATCCGCCCCCGGACCGTTTCCAAACACACCCCGTGCAAGGAGACGGCAACTGTCTGTTTAGGGCCATGAGCTTCCTAATCCGGAATACCGAGGACTATCATGGGGACTACAGACAGAAAACGGTCAAACATATCCTGGCCAACTGGAAAGAGTACCGGGACTTTGTGTCGGACGAGAGGGAAAACCCATTCCAGACCGGGGCGGATTACAGTAAATACATGGGTAAGGACGGCACCTATGGCAGTGCCGTAGAGGTGACCGCTCTCGGCAAGGTGCTGAAAGCCAACATCCATGTATACACTGATGTGCACTCGCCTCCGCTATTCTCAACTGCGGGATTCGATAGGGACCTACATGTACTTTTTACAGGAAACCCTAAGGCGGGACATTACATACCCCTCACAATCAGAAGCAAACAGCCTGAGAACCCGCCCACACCCTCCAGACAGAAAACCCTACCCCCTTCACCACAACACAGGGGGGGGGGAATTGACCACACACAGGCGCATGACGCGAGCTCGCTCGGCATGGGGAAGCCAGCAACAGGAGTCGAACTCGCGACCGCCTGGAACAAAAGGCAGGGTAACAAGGGCAAGCTCAGGGTCACGTTCGCAGACACACCTTCCCGAGAGGAAGAAACCAACAACAACATAACAACACAAAGGCTGGGAACGGTTAATACATTAAACGTTCGCCAGCAGACTCCTAGTATAACAGCAATACCGGTTAAAAGAGCTGGCAAGGTACTTGGCAAACGCACTTTGCTGACCGGGGCAAAGTATTCAGGACAGGAAGTCAGCCGAGAGGCGAAGCGTGCCAGGTACGATAAGCGGACAGCTCCGTGCCTTCCCAGCACAAATGTCACGCCGGCGACAACAACAACAACAACAACAACAACATACATCTTACACAACACATCGGTGCAGGGCAGTGGATTTCAGGTATCGGCCCTCACGATACACGCCACCATAAATGGCCACAAAGTGCAGGCCCTAATTGACACCGGGGCAGCAGTAAGTTGTGTTAATAGGAGACACGTTACCGAAGCCCAAATACACGGTGTCACGAGGGACATCCGGCTGGTAACGGCCAATGCTCAGACGTTAGAGAACGCGGGGGTGGCAGACATACATCTTAGGATAGACCATTTTGCCACAACGCACCCCATGTTCGTTATCGAACACCTTTCTGCGTCAGCCATAATTGGCATGGATTTTCTCGCTAAATATGAGGCTAGCATAAATTTCGCTAGTGGTCAGATGCTTTTAAAGCACGACCAGAGGCTCACCACACATCCCATGATATACACCACGAACAAAAATGGGATTCGAGCGGAGCGAGAAAATCACGAGCAACAGGCCTCTGCACTACATACTATCAGCCAACACACACACACGCACACAGATAAGGCGGCCAGCCAGAACCACAGGCAGGACCTGACTCCGGAGCAAAATAAAAGACTCACGGAGCTCCTGGAGACCAACAGAGATATTTTTGCCCACTCAATGAAGGATCTTGCTGTGACAGACCTCATTGAACACCATGTCACACTCACTAGTGACCGACCAGTACACCAGCCTCCCTTAAGAGTGAGCCAGAAGGAGAGACATGCCATCGATGCCCAGATCTCAGAGATGCTCGAGGCAGGGGTCATTGTTCCAGTTATTTCTAACTATTCCTCTCCAGTTCTGCTGACCAAAAAGAAGGACGGATCGCACAGGTTTTGTACTGACTACAGGAGGCTCAATAAGTTAGTCGAAAATGATAGTTATCCACTACCAAGGGCAGACACCTATTTGGACGCCCTTGGTGGAGCTAGCTGGTTCAGTTCGATGGATTGCTATAGTGGATTCTATTCAATCCCCGTCTATGAACCAGATAGGCACAAGCTGGCGTTCGTTACAGAGAACGGATTATTTACCTACACCCGTTTACCGATGGGTCTCCGTAACGCCAGCCAAACCTTCCAAAAGCTAGTGGATAAGACATTTTCAGGGCTTAAGTGGCGTTCCGTATTAGTGTACGTGGATGATATAACGGTCTTCTCCAACACTTTTGACGAGCATATCGTACATTTGGAGGAGGCTTTCGCAAGGATCAGAGAAGCTAAATTAAGGCTTAAACCTGCGAAATGTCAATTTGCCAGACAGCAAATTAACATATTGGGCCATATTGTCAACAGGGAGGGCATTATTCCCGACCCAGCTAAGACTGACGCAATAACGGGCATCCCAATGCCCACAAATTTGAAACAATTGCGCAGTTTTATTGGCTTGGCTTCGTACTATCGCAAGCATATCTATAGGTTTGCACACATCGCCCATCCCCTAACTGAACTCACACGTGAAAAAACGCCCTTCAGCATCAAGCAGGAACACATAGATGCCTTCAACACACTGAAGCAACTATTGACCTCACCTCCATTACTGCAACACTTCCACAGTGATAGGCCCACATTTTTACACGTGGATGCCAGCCTGTATGGGCTGGGAGCAGCCCTATTGCAGGAAGACGCCGAAGGGCGCAAACGGCCCGTCGCCTACGCTAGCAGGAAGCTAACGGCCGTTGAGACTAGATACTCTGCCACAGAGCGGGAAAAGCTGGCATTTTCGTGGGGAGTGAACTATTTTAGGGTATACCTCTATGGTATCAAGTTCACGGTAGTGACTGACCACGCGAGCTTGCTTTTTTGGGACAAATTTAAAAACCCAAATTCGCGGCTCAACAGGTTTATATTCCGCCTGTATGAATATGACTTCGTGGTCAAACACAAGAAAGGCGCTACACACCTAGACGCAGATGGGTTGTCTAGGCTGCCAGTAGCCGATCCCCCGGATGACAGTAAGGACCACGACTGGGACGATATGCCCACCTTTGCCCTGACGGTGATTAACGTCAAGCAGGAGCAAGAAAGTGATCCGTACTTGAAACAGATTCTATTGGCACTAGAAAACTTATATAATGTGGACTCCAAGACAGCACGGCTGTCTAGGCGATTTTTCCTAGACAAAGACGGGGTACTGAAACTTAAGCCCACGGCCATGCACGATAGCGCACCTATAGCGGTTCCGGAATCATTGAGAGAAAATATCATGATCGGACACCATAATAGCCCACTGGCAGGGGCGCACTTAGGTACGCATAAAACATACCTTAGAATCCGTGACAAGTACTATTGGGTAAACATGAAGGCCGACATAGATACCTTTGTAAAGACATGTCACACTTGCCAACGATTCAAAACAAGACCTGGCAAGCCTCATGGCCTACTCTACCCAATTCCCGTGGGAGAGTTATTTCACAGAGTTGGGATAGATGTGAAAGGCCCCATTACGACAAGTCAGAAAGGCAATAAATATATCCTGGTGGCCACCGAATATCTCACACGATATATGATTACAAAGGCCGTTCCCAAAGCAGACACGAACAGCATAGCCGAATTTCTATTTGATATAATTACACGATATGGCCTATTCCAAACCTTATTATCCGACAGAGGTACTATTTTCACCTCGAGAGTGCTCCAACAGTTTCTGGAGATACTCAGGATTAAGGCATACACTACAACGAGTTTTTCACCGCAAACCAACGGACTCACGGAGAGTATGAACAAAATACTTGGAATAGCGCTGGCTAAATTTACAGAGGACGCAGGAACAGACTGGGATGAATACCTGCAAAGCATTACTTTTAGTTATAATACCTCTGTATCTACGGCTACGAAACACTCTCCACACTTCCTACTGCACGGATACACACCCAGAAGTCCCATAGACAATATGTGTATCCCACAGGACGCCCACACAGACAACGCGGCCCGGCTAGAGCATTTGCAAATAGCCCGCATGGACGCTAGAAAAAACATAGCCGAGGCCCAGAAAAAGCAAAAAGAGCGGTACGATCGAAATAGGAAGACCGTGGAATACACACCCGGGCAATTGGTCATGGTCTCCAATTCTGCCCGTAAGAAAAACGTGTCCGAATTTCTCCTGCCACGCTGGTCAGGTCCCTTCAAAGTCTGCAGGGAGATATCTGACCTGAATTATATAGTGAGCGTGCGCCATGGGAGAAAACTCATAAAGGACACTATTCATGCCCGCCGGATGAAGGCATATCATACACGTAAAGCTCACACACCTACACGTACAGGCGGGCACACTGCTAAAAGAAAAGGAAACGATCCCACTGGCAGACGTGGAAAAAAGACCAAGAAATAGCCTTCAAACACCACTGACCGAACCGGGATATGATCCTAACACTCACCAGAACTATCCCGGTGACACTCGCGTACAACGACATTTTGTACCACGGATAGGAATATACCTGAACCCCGATACAGTTAACGCAAAATTTGGGGACACACATGTAGTTATTGAGAGGTTCTTTTGTATGGCGGACCGCCCCACTCACAATTACAGAGATAGCATTCAGACCGAGAGACACAAACATACAGTCACAGAGCATTGTCAAGCATGTAACAAGATAATGCACACGTGAATGAAATTGGACACTATCGAGAAGCGATAAGGCGCGCAGGGCTGGTTGACCTTCACGCACACAGACGAACTAAGCCTGTTCCAAGTGAGCAGGAATAAACGCATCATTCACGTCCGATCCAAGGACCCTAGAACTTCCAAAATTACACTACGAGGAGAGTTCAAAAATACGCAAACTCCTCACAATATTGGGTACTTTCGTTTGCGCATAGCAAATACACAGTACATGTGCCATAATATATATAGAACACAGAGAATGACATAAGGTCACGGGTTCCAATCCTAGTAAAAATTAGACACAAGGGAAAGCAATTATCCAGGCTTCCAACCACACCGAAATTGGCCCATACAAATACATGAACAGGGAATACTACATTTCCTCCCACCAAAAGCCAGACATAAAATTTCGAATTACACCAGACATAGAGAATACATTTCCCAAACACAGGTAGGAAAATTTCGCAAGACACAAGTCTTAGGAAACAATGGCCACACAACGTCATTACCTAACTAGGATGAATTGCTACATTAGTCCGCTAGGAATCTAAAACAATGACCACACTTGCATACGTGCAGAAAAGCACTTGCCGGCGGATGACAAACAATAACATCCCAGCCTGACATTACACATACCAACTGCTGACTTGCAGACTAGGCATACTGCAATACTGCTCATGACAGGGCACTATTGTTTACCGGCATTGACAATGAAATCAAAAACGCAAAACAATCATAACAACATACATTTTTTTTATTACACCGCAAAAGCACTTGGCAATGGACAAGACGTTGACAGGCCACGGGCGCCTCCCGCCCATACATGCGATACATATTACGACTTAGCCTGCAACAGACCAACCGTCCGCGTGGTGTAGCGGAACATAGTCACATACACGCACATGCACTCAACAATTAGGAGCAAACAGAGACAAGATCTCCCCCCTAATAACTTCTTTTATCGATCGTAAGGCATAGGAGTCATTACAGATGACTAGGACATAGCCAGTCGCACTACGACCACTGGCCACATTTACACTACAAATGGCAGACCAGATTAGGTCGTGAAGCTTTACTATCCCAAGGCGCGGATAGAAAGCAAGCATGGACCTAGGGAGGATGACAAACCATAGGTGGATAATCCGAGAGGGATTACCGACATACTACAGCAAGCTACCATGGTTAATACCCAATTCCCTTCCAATAACCCTCTCACGTCCAACATAAACCAACGCAGACATATGAACACGATCAAAACAGCCACACTACATTACAGAGTACACACAAGGGGTTGATGGACTTCATGCGTCTAAAGAGCAGGCACGCTACGCCTTGGACCACGATGCTACCACCTGAGTATTAGGGGTGGGTCGGCAAAAATTAAGTAAGCATAATGCGCATCTCCAAATGAGAGATGAGGCCATAGATATATATTAACCATTCTTTATTAATTAAACACGCCCGCATGACAGGAATATATTGGTATTATGCCCCACCCTACACCTATCCGTACATGAAGGCAGACGCCTCATATCCAGACACATGCATGACTATCCCATCCATTCACCCGGGATATTAATATCAAACCTGCATGAAATTTTCGTATCTTTGCAATCCCGGGAATTGCCTCCCCAGTCCACTCACTATAGGAGCATCCCAGCGGCATCACCGGTTCCAGGCCACCACTAACGTGGAACCCAAAGGTGCGCAACCCCTTCCTACCATACTTTAAGCCCACTCAACAAATAACTACCCCCAGATCATAATAACAGGGTACCTGACGCCACAGACCCTACTAACACCTCCATTAAGGTAAAGAAAGCATTATTGCTGGAAAGCTGACGTAGCAATGGTAGACCAGAAGTAGCCTATGTACTTAGAAGATCTACAACCCCACAACACTGGAAATATTTTACATTTTACACAGAGATTAAACTGTTTACACAGGTTACGCGACATTTTTTTTTGCAAAGGAATCTGATACGCTCTGATTGATGACAGCGGCGTAAGCCGAAGGTCGGAGGGACAACACTTTGAGAGCTGGGGAAGGCGATGTGGACCCTTACCCCAGTTGGCTCGACAGCGCAGCGACCTCACTTAACTTAACGACTAGACTAAACAGACGAACCACGTAAGGTCAAAGCATTCGCGGCCTGGCCGGGCAAGCTCTGGAATCCTAGGTGCGCATAAACCACCCCTGGGAGGAAGGGATGCTACACCCACTTCGTGCCACGGTCGTCGAAGCCAAGACCTGCAGGGAGACTTTCTGAGAATGGCGGGAGAAATAGCTCACTCCGCGCCGGACTCGGGAGCTATCCCTAGAGACGACTCCATTATGACTAGACTTCTAGTTAAGTTTAAATTTAAGTAGGCACGGCTTCCATAGCGGGAAGCAAAACTCCTATGCGTTGGAGTGAAATGTTACTCCGAAATACATAATACTACGGCCGACAATGGCGAAGAGATTCCTACAATGCGAAAAGCATACTACTACGGCCGATATAGGCGAATATTAATGCGACAAGCATACTACTGCGGCCGATACAGGCGAAGATTACTGCGAAAAGCAGATTGCGATTGCCGACAAAGGCGAAGAGAATATTATGCCATTGGACGACAATGTCCAATGCCCACATAAATGGCGATGCATCGGGCAGCCAATGGGCATTAAGAGAGGAGCATTGCGAGCGCCTCATAAGGGTTACGTGGGCGGCCCAGCTACGACTACACACGCAATGGCAACGGCAAAGAAATGACAAGTACAGCGGGCGAAACGGTTTGCTTAGTGGCACCGTAAGCCGCCTGTGACTAGATTAGTACTAGTAATAGACGTCGACACCTAGAATTAAGGGAACGGAATCCAGCGATCCTAGAGACAACCGGTGTTTCTAGGACTCGTGCGGGTGGTGTCCTGGGGAAGTAAATTGCCCCAGGCGATCGTTCTAGGCCAAATTTAGCTGTAAGACGGTTGCATTTGACACGCAACCTAGGATTAAGCAAATTTATTCACCGCTGTTTTCAGGTATGGCACAGCACATTTCGGCAGTAGATTAAGGCAACCCTTTCGGCTTAGAAATAGCATTTTTTTTATTAGACCATAATTAAGATAGATAGCACTAAGTAACGCCGTTCGGCGCCTGATGACCCAGAAACCCGGCATCAGGGTAAGTCCGACAACTCATGATAAGTCATGATAATTCGTCGTAAGATAGCATAAGCCTACATTCAAGGCAAAATTTTTTTTTATTATATATATATAGATTACAGTAGAATATCTCGGCACTCGGTGACTAAAAATCCGTTACCGAGGTAAGCCCGACCATACTTAGGATAAACTAAACTAACATAGGCTAACCTAGATTAAGTTAGACTTAAGTGGCAACATAATTGATTTTATATAATATGCGCAGCGATGGAACTGCTATATGTATTAATACACTCTATTTGCAGGAAAGCAAGGAAGCGATTGAATGTACATGTTTCCGGATATATGGCCATTAACACATTTTTGTTTTGCAGATAACGAGGATTATACACAAACCTGTTATATATATATATATATATATATCCCAACACAAAAAAAATACCACACGTTCTTGTACAGACACATACACCCTTTTTTAATTTCCGTTGCACCTCCTCAAGGTGACAGCGTAGCGACCACCGAAGCACAGTATCCGTGGGATACTGGGCATCGATGAGCGCCGAAAACCAGATAACACGCAAATAAGGCGTGACTTCGGCGTCTAAGGGCGGCACAAATATTGTAAGGACCGAACCTTCGACGCCAAGGTGGAATTTCCCAACCCACGGCGGGAAAACCACTAGGACATAAGCTCAATGGAGAAGGAATTAGCGGCCTAGCCACTAAACTACGATAAAATGGCTGAGTGGAAAATGGCCAGGAAAGAATCAGCGAATGGTATACAAAGGTCAGGTAAAGAGCTCTACGAAATGAAAGGTACCAGGCTCATGAGCAAACCGGTTTAACAATAAGATTCTTATTTATATATATACATTATATCATGCTTGTAAATTAAAGGTTTATATATACATTATATCATGCTTGTAAATTAAAGGTTTATATATACATTATATCATGCTTGTAAATTAAAGGTTTATATATATAAAATAGCATGCTTGTAAAGTACATGGCAACAATATGTCACGCCACCCAACACTGCCATAATGGCAACACTGGATATACGGTTTTGTTTTTTCCTTTCTACTCTCCTAACGCACAAATTTGTCAGGGTGTTCCGTTTTTTCCCAAACAAATAAATACTTTGAATATTTCCCTTAAATTATACCCTGGAACACCCATTTTTTTTTCTATTCTCTTCTATCTTTCTCTTCGCAGGGAGCACTTTTTCCCCAATATAAAGCCAGACGGCACAATTCCTCGTCTAGCTGGGTTTTTCCTCCCTGCACAACTATGTATCTATCAAAACCATGTTTTTTTTTCTTTTTTGAAACTAGCAATATGCCAGCAATAGCAAGGGCAATTTTTTTTCCATGTCAAATTTCTTTTAATGTCAAATTTTTCTCAGATGTCAATTCCTTTCAATGTCAATTTTTTCGCGATGTCAAATTTTTCGCAATGGCAATTTTTTTTTGTTTTGTTAATTTCCATTTTCACAATGCCAATATCAGTGTATACATATATCTGTACATCCCATAACCCTCCCCTCTGAACACGGGCTGATCTCACACCTACACTTCACGACATCACCCATTCTACACGACAACGAGGAAGACACCGCCAGACGATACGAGGGGGCCTCACGAACGACTTCATCAGCATCCCAACCTCCAGTTCCGTTCCCGTTCGCGAGGACGCGAACAAATGAAGGAAGACGCTTGTACAGCCTCCCAGGGGTATGCACCCCTTGGAGACCATCCCCCCATCATCTGGCTAAATCTCCTAACTGGCAACCCTTGGAAAGCCAGACCAACATCCATTAATACCACAAGGACAGCTTGCCACTCTAGAAAACAGCTCAGTCCTTGCACAATTGTTACACACAGTGACATATTATAAACTGGGGCAGCTATGCCAACACATTGCTGACAGCATAGCGCCGAAGGGTATAAGAAAGCGTCGTAATCAGGTCAAGGGATCTCTCCATTATCAGTGCTTCAACGTTACGGCCGAAGGCTACGCTGGTGTCATCAGAGGTGAGTCAGTCGTGTTCAGAGTTCCTACTTTTGTAACCTTAATCCACAACTTGTACTTTCACATTGTTACATTGTTACATTCCCTACAAGGGACTCATACTATAACATCACAAGACCAATAAACACTTGGTCCACACTGTACACTCGCCTTACTGTTTATACGCCTCTTTACATCCCAACGCCCTTCCTTATTCCCGTCACGGTAAGACGTGACATACGGTAGTCTGATAGTGCTAGCTCAGATATCATTGTGTTCCTCGCGGCGGCCCGGCTGCTAGAGAGCAGCGCGTGCCACTTAGCTGATACAAGCAGATTCAGTTACATAATAAGCAGTCAGCTGAGCGACCAGCGCAGTGACCCTTGCATTGAGTCACATCCCCTAAAACACTACTACATTATTTATAGGAGCGCCCCCTAGTTCCTAACACACAACAACACTCTACACTGGTCAGCTTACCCTGCCAAAGGAAGCTACCCCTTTTAGGCACAGCTTTATAAATTAACACAATAACTCTTTCCTTTTAGATCCTACCACCCCCAAATAAGGGATCTAAAACAATATATTGTCTATTGGGCTTCTGGGTGTGTAGCCATATAACAGAAAGTGTGGAGAGTGTTTTGTGGCTGTGGATATCGAGGTGTTATAGCTGAATATGATGGGCTGTAGGTAATTATCCTAGTCTGTCCCTGTGTCCCCCGTGAATTTTGCTAGTGCTGTCCCTATTATTTTATTCATAGCTTCCATTAGGCCACTTGTTTGGGGTGAGAAGCTTGTTGTCGTGTATGCCCTTATTCTCAGTATCTCCAAAAACTGTTGGAGCACCCTTGAACTGAAAATAGTCCCTCTATCGGACAATACGGTTTGGAATAAGCCATGTCGTGTAATTATTTCGAATAGGAATTCCGCTATGCTATTCGTGTCTGCTTTGGGTGTAGCCTTCGTGATCATGTATCGAATAAGATACTCTGTGGCTACGAGTATGTATTTGTTACCCTTTTCGGATGTGGTGATGGGGCCTTTAACATCTATTCCTACCCTGTGGAATAGTTCTCCTACAGGGATAGGGTTGTGTAATCCATGTGGCCTTCCAGGTCTTGCTTTAAATCGCTGACATGTGTGACATGATTTTACGAAATTGTCTATGTCTGCCTTCATGTTTACCCAGTAATATTTGTTTCAGATTCTGTGGTATGTTTTGTGCGTACTTAAGTGTGCCCCTGCTATTGGGGTATTATGGTGTCCGCTCATGATATTTTCTTTCAATGAGTCCGGAACCGCTATAGGTGCAGTATCGTGCATGGCTGTGGGCTTAAATTTCAGGAACCCGTCTTTGCCTAAGAAGAATCGCCTAGACAGCCGTGCTGTCTTGGAATCTACCTTGTCCAAGCTTTCTAGCGCCATTAGTATCTGTTTCAAGTGTGGATCACGTTCTTGCTCCTGGTTCATGTCTATTAGCGTGAGGGCAAAAGTGGGCATATTATCCCATTCGGGATCCTTACTCTCATCCCGAGGGTCGGCTACTGGCAGCCTACTTAATCCATCTGCATCTAAGTGTGTAGCGCCCTTCTTGTGTTTGACCACGAAATTATAATCGTAATTACGAAATATAAATCTCTTGAGGCGCGAATTTGGATTCTTGAATTTATCCCAAAAACAGACTGGCGTGGTCAGTTATTACCGTGAATGGGTTACCATAGAGGTATACCCGGAAATAGTTTACTCCCCATGAGAATGCTAACATTTCTCGTTCAGTGGCGGAGTATCTGGTCTCGACAGCCGTTAGTTTTCTGCTGGCGTAAGCCACTGACCGTTTGCGCCCTTCAGTGTCTTCCTATAATAAGGCGGCTCCTAGGCCATATTAGCTTGCGTCAACGTGTAGAAATGTGGGTCTATCGCTCTGAAAGTGTTGTAGTAATGGCGGGGTGGTCAATAGGTGCTTAAGCGTATTAAAGGCATGTATGTGTTCTTGTGTAATATGGAAGGGCGTCTTTTCGCGTGTTAGTTCTGTTAGGGGGTGGGCGATGTGTGCGAACCTATAAATATACTTCCTGTAATAAGATGCCAGGCCCATGAAGCTACGCAATTGTTTTATATTTGTGGGCATCTGGATACCCGTTATTGCGTCCGTTTTCGCTGGGTTGGGGAAAATCCCTTCTCTGTTTACAATATGCCCCAGGATATTAATTTGCTGCCGGGCAAATTGACACTTCGCAGGTTTAAGCCTTAATTTGGCCTCTCTGATCCCTGCGAATGCTTCCTCCAAGTGCACGAGATGCTCGTCGAAGGTCTGGGAGAAAACTGTTATGTCGTCTATATAGACGAGTATCGACCACCACTTCAGGCCTGAAAACGCCTTATCTACTAGTTTTTGGAAGGTCTGGCTGACGTTACGGAGCCCCGTGGGTAACGCTCTATATGCAAAGAGGCCGTTTTCTGTAACGAATGCCAGCTTGTGCCTATCCGGCTCATAAATAGGGATTGAATAGAATCCTGAATAACAATCCATCGAGCTATACCTGTTGGCCCCACTGAGGGCATCCAAATAGTTATCGGCTCGTGGCAGTGGATAGCTGTCATTCTCTATTAATTTATTGAGCCTGCGGTAATCAGGGCAAAACCGGTGGGAACCATCCTTCTCTTTGGTCAGCAAGACCGGAGCGCAATAGTTGGAAATTGTGGGCTCTATGATCCCTGCCTCGAGAATCTCCCGAATTTGAGTGTCTACAGCATGTCTTTCCTTCTGGCTCACCCTGAAGGGGGGCTGGTGGACTGGTCGGTCACTGGTGAGTGTGACATGGTGTTCAATGAGATCTGTTACCGTGAGGTCTCTTAGCGAGTTGGCAAAGATATCTCTATTGTTTTCTAGGAGTACTTTGAGCCTCATATCCTGCTCTGGTGTTAGGTCCTGTCTGTGGGTGTTATTGAGTTCCTTATCTGTGTGTGCGCCTGTGTGTTTGTCAATTGTGTTCAGTGTAGAAGTCCGGTGCTCGCAGGTTTCTCGCTCCGCTCGAATACTAGCTGTGTTTTTGGCGTATACCATGGGGTGTGTAGTGAGCATCTGATCCTGCATTAAGTGTATCTTGCCACTAGCAAAATTGATGCTCGCATCGTACTTTGCGAGAAAATCCATCCCAATTATTGCTGATGCCGAAAGATGTTCTATCACGAACCTGGGGTGTGTTGTTGCAAAATTGTCCATTCTTATGTGTGTATGTGCCACCCCTAAGTTTTCTAGTGTCTGCGCGTTGGCCACCACAAGCCGGATGTCACCTGTGACACCGTGTGTCTGCCCTTCGGCAACGTATTCGCTGTTTACGCAACTTACTGCCGCCCCCGTGTCCATAAGCACTTGTACTCTCTGCCCATTTATGCTGGCGTATGTTGTTAATGCCGCCATGTTGCTTCCTGCCCACTGTGTAGATGTGTTATTGAGTGTGTATGTTGTTGTTATTGTCGTTGCTACCGCGCCTGTGTTCCTTGGGGTGCTATTGTTTGCGTCGACCCGAGCATGTATGCCCGTGCCCGCTTCCTGCCTCGCACTTGTGCTGAGTGGGCACGGAGCGTCTCGCTGCTTATCGCATCTAGCACGCTCTTCACGTCATATGTTTCCTTGCTCCGCGATTCTGCTTCGCGTAGCGAAATCTGTTCGCGATTTGCCTCGTATCTCCTCTATTTTTTCCGCCCTGCTAGAATACCCGTTTTTTTGTGGGCAGTTGGTGTGGTTTCGATTCCCAGTTTTTGTGTAGATGTATCGGTTCTCTCCCTGTCCTGTGAGGGTGCGTCTGCAAACCTCACCCTTCGCTTGCATGTGTTGCCCCGTTTCTTGTTCCAGGCGGTTGTGAGTTCGACTCCTGTCGCTGGCTTTCCTATGAGAACTGTGTTTATGTCTTCCGCCCGTGTAGGGTCAACTCCCGCCCCGTGTAGTGGTGTTCGGGATTTGTTCTCACCCCCAGAGTGTGTGGGTTTGGATTTTTCTCCCCGTTTCTCTATCAATGATGTGTTCATGTCTGGCGATGTTGTGGGCTCAGTTTTTGTGATTTGTTCTAGTGTAGTTGTGAGAGGAGGGTAGTGTCCCGCTCTAGGGTTCCCTGTGAACAGTATGTGTAGGGCCCTATCGAATCCCGTAGTGGTGAAGAATGGGGGTGAATAAATGTCGGTGTAGACGTGTATGATATATTTGAGGACCTTGCCGAGAGCGGTCACCTCCACGGCTCCGGCATAAATACCGTCCCTGCTCATGTACCTCTTATAGTCCTGCCCTGTCTTAAATGGGTTTTCCTGTTCGTCCGCTGCGAAATCCCTATAGTCGCCCCAATTGTGTACGATGTGCAGTACCGTTCTTACTCTGTACGTTGTGTATTGTTCCTGGTCCCCATGGAGCAAGAAGCTAATTGCTCGAAATTGGCAATTGCCATCACCTTTTACGGGGTATGTATGGAAATGCCTCGAGAGGATTTCCGCTTGTGTTGCCCTTTGACTGCTCTTTTCCCTTGCTCTCCAGTTTCTGTGTAGGGGAGGGTATTCCTGGGGTGGCTGTCTGTGTTCGGGTCTTCGTGGGGAAGGGTCCTCATCTGGTTTTATTGCCGGTTGCCCCTTCCCATTCCAAAGATTTTTGGGAACGAGTTTCGTTGTCTGCCTGTAAATCTACCCTGTTCTTGGGGTGCATAACCTCGCCATTTTTTTCCTGAGGTTGGCAATTTGGCGTGGGCAGCAATACCTATTTAGGCTTCTGGGGTGCGCCCCGTCTGTACTCCTGTGGATAGTCATCCGGTAGTGGATAGTGTTCGGGTCCCAGTTCGTATTGCCCAGGAGTATCCCGCCTGTGACGTGGGGATGTTTGGTTGTGTCCCGGCCCGTTCCATCTACGCTGTGGGGTTGTTTTATTGTGCCGAGGGCCGTTCTTCCTGTTCTGTGGCGTGTTGTTCTGTCTCCGATAGGGAGGGGTATACGTTTGTCTCTGTGTGGGTGGGTTTTCCTGGTAGTCCCTGTTTCTTCTGTGTTGGCCGGAATCATCGGCTTGTCTGTTTGGGGGTGGACTGCCTCGGCGGGGAATACTGTATTCGTACTCAGGAGGGTAGTATTCTGGTGTGTATGGGGCTGGTGAATGTCATAGAGGGTAACTGACCTCTCCTGTGTGTATGGTGATGCTGGCTGCCATGGAGGGTAGGTTGGCCCTTCCTGTGTGTATGGGGATGTTGACCGCTGTGGAGGGTAAGTTGGCCCTTCCTGTGTGTATGGGGATGTTGACCGCTGTGAAAGGTAGTGTGGCTTCTCTCGCTCGTAATTTCGCCTCTCCGTGTATCTACTTCCCCTGTCCTGTTAATATATCTTCTCCGTGTCATTCCTTTCCCCCCTGAATGTCCCCCCGCTTGCCTGAATTGCAGCTATCGTTAGCTTCTCCATTCTATCCACCAACTCATCCATCTTTTGGCAGGTGTGCCCCTTTTCCGGATTGAAATGCTGATTCACGGCCTTCTCCGTAACTTTTTCCGTGATTTTCCTCCCTGCCTCGATTATCTTTATATTATTCAGCATGTGTTGTACTGTGGGATTATTCATGATGCAGAGCTTGTTCACTAATGATGGCCTAAGCCCCTGCATTAATAGCTTGACTTTCTGTTTAATAGGCATCGCGATGTTGTATTTATCGCACATCAGCAATTTCGAGTTGGCGTATGCCTGTGCGCTCTCTGTGGGCCCCTGTGTTCTTTGTCTTATCCGATCGTATAGATCCTCTTCGGCTGGTGTGATCTGGAATTCATTTTTGAATAGGAAAGAGATTTCGTCCCATGTGGCGTATTCTAAGTTGTCCTCATGGAGCTCATACCATGTCATGGCCGCTTTGGCTAAATATGCGGGTAAGAGCCGTTTCTTGACCTCGTCGCCCCATCCATTGATTCTAGCCGTTCTGTTAAAGGCATTGAGGTATTCCTCCGGGTCCTGGCCCTCCCCTGTGAACTTTGTGGGCTGAATCATCGGATACTCCGTTTGCCTGGCCATATCCTGCTCGTTTGTTTCCCCTTGGCTGTGTAAAGATTCCTGCCCGTCTATACTATCCGCCCCCCTGTTGTGTGATGAGGTGTCTGATCCTGTGTCGTTTCGGAGGGGATTATCCTCACCCCCCGTGTACGAAACGTGTGTTATGTTACCTGGGAGCTCGTCCCCTGATATATCTTCGCTGATGGGGGGTGTAATATCGTATTGTGTAGACTTTACCACTTCCACTCTCCTGTCTATGTCCTGCTTGACTGTCTCTAGGATAGTGTGTATGTCTAGGACTGCCTCTGTTGTTTGGGTGTCTTCTTTAATGTTGTCTGATTCCAATTATTGTGTAATGCGCGTGAGCAGGCTATCGGTCTTTTTCTCCGCAAGTTTGAGTAGCTGTAATATTAGGGGAGGGAGCGTTAGCAATAAATCTGTTGCACTAGCGCTGGATACGGGTGACTGTTGTTCCTGCGAACCGGTCTGGGCCTGTGATCGTGTGAAATGTATAGTTTGCGTTGCTGCTGCAGGGTATTTAACGCGGATCTCTAATGCCTGTGCTTCGAGCTCCTGGAGAAGGCGTGGCGCAGTGTGCTCGGTTATTAAGTCGCTATTCTTGATTCTTAGCTTTGGTAAAAGTGGGGTTGTGTTTGCCGCCAAGTGGTGCGCGAAGTCCCTTAGTGTGGTTTTAAATATGGTCATTTGGTTTCTACCGACCTTGCACTATGGGGTGGGTGGGATGTCTAATGTAAAAAAAATACGTTCTGCATAAAGGGAAAATCTACGGCGTACTCTCTAGAGAAAAAAATCTACTTTTTCCTACTTTTTGCTTGGCTGTTCTAGGTACTTCTACCGATCTACCACGAGGGCTCGTTGTATGAGTCCCTACCCTTAATTGGCGTGATACCCGGCCTCCACCAATTTGTTCAATCCCGGTGTTAGGGGATGGGACGAACAAGTGAGTGTTGATGTCTAATTTAGGGGTGGTTTCCTGAAGGGTGCAAGTTTCCGCGTAATTGGGGGAAACTGCAAGTGTACGTGTTGGTAACAGGATGTTATGTAATGGGGGTACAAATCTACGGCGGTGCGATTACTTTCCAAGGGATGTGCGACTATGAGGGAGCTATTAACTAAGAGTAGCGATTAAATATGAGCGAGTAGGAGTGAGCCTTTCTGCAGAGTCGGCAGCTCAGCCGCTGGCTGACTTACTACTATGCGAGCACAATGGAATACCTGACGTTGCACTTCCTAGTATTCACGGCAGGGACAATTAGGAAAGAACAGGTTGGGCATACAGGTGTAAAGTCAGTGTGAAATGATGTACAGAGTGTAGGTTACTGATCAGTATTTATTTGATCAGTTATGGTAATTGTGGCGTCCCTTTTAGTGAGGGACAAATGTAATACAATTGTAAGTGTAGGTGTGGATGAAGGATTACAAGTTAATGAGGAAGTCGGAGCACAAACTGTCACCTGGTGATGACGATGTGTCGGAGCTGGAAACAGATGCACCGAGACGTGGGCCGCAACAGATATTCGGTCTCCTCGGGGCCTTCCTCTTAAAGGTTCTCCAGTTCCTGAGTCGGCGTGTCGTCATTGTTGATGTCCCAAATACCGGCAATAGTGTCTTTGTGTGTGATGTAAGGTGTTGACTAACCACCTCGTGTCAGGTGGCCGTCTCCTTACAGTGTAAATAAAATGTATAGGCTTGTTATATTCCCAGCCTGGGGCGGATTTTGGGTAGAAGAAGGTGTTGAGGTGTCTTTGGAGCATTCTGGTGGTCGAGGGTTTAGATGTTGATGTCCAGCGTGTGAGGTCAGTGGTGTTGGTCCTCTCTCCCTTTTAGGGTCGTAGGGACCTGAGCCCTAAGGGCTTGGCCCTTAACAATATAATTTCATTCGAGGCGATGAAAGAACATATTGACCTTAAGTAAATAACGGCCGTATGTGAATGTTATTAACATTGCCCAATGCACAATATATTTTTTTCGTGCACGAGAAGGAATACCATTTTATCCAGAAGAACTGTTACTCCAAGATCTGAGACATATAAAACAGCATTGTTTGTATAATATGTATTCCGACTGCATGATACGTCATCATTGACGAGTAGAAACGCGCTCGGTTCCTCATATTTGAGGAAAACGTGCATATGAAAGGTACTGCCGAAAGTTACACTAACTTACTTACTTTACACTAGTTAGATCTCTGCATCATCTTACGTAACGAATTTAATTCCTATTCAGTCGGTCTACTCGATTGAACCCATATTGTAATGGGTGTTATTTCTTAACCCTGAGACAAATTATATTAGATTACATAATTCCCTGTCAACAAATGTTTAGAAAAAGGACATATGCCACAGAAGTTGAGGTACTCCAAAGTAAATTCCCTAAAAAGGGAAAGGTAACACAGAAGATCCCAACTCATATCGAGGTATCGTACTAGAAAACAATGGTTCCAGAGTGTTCACCAAAATACTATGTAATACAGGGCACCAGGAAATGTTCTCCGCAGTGCCCACATGCGTCTGCGAGAGCTATCATCAGTAGTTACGTTGGCTGCACTGCTGTCGCTTGTATCAAAACAAACACACAGTAAACTTTGTACTCACCACGGCCATTCATAACATATGCTGGAAGTGCTGATCACACATACGCTCGCTAATAGCAATACTCACTGACGATTTCGACAGGCTACCCAGGTATTTTTATATCGGGGTAAATACCCAGGGTATATACTCGGGTATTTTAGATTTTTATTATAAATCCTGTGCCGTGGTAGGTTGAACCTTAAAAAGGGTACCGGTTCCGGTATGCAAACTATTCTACATTAACTTTTTGAAATGTAACAACATTAGATAGTTAATAAAATTAATTAGAATTGGGACTTAAAAACAGAATTGGGAATTAGATCAGGAGATATAAACTAACACCTCCCCTTCACTGAAAAAGTTACGTTAAGTACAGTAGGCATCAAACAAGCAGTAGAAAATGGGAGGGAAGTACAGTGTCGGTTTGAATTCTGGGTAGGATGAGCTGATCACTGTTGATAACCCATATGCTTGCTGGCATACATCTTCACCCATTATAGGGCCCACATACTTCAAAAACTTCCTGACATGCATTTATATTATTTAGAGTATGGTTTAAAAATTAATATTGTTTTAATATTTAAAACTGAATGAATAATAACTTAAAGCACTTTAATTAAGCATCTTCATTTTTCTCTTTTCAAATGTCCTTTCTATTGAATATATTTTATTACCTTTTGTGTTTTGGCATACACATTTCAATTAATATGCATATAGCCTACTCTTATTACTACAAAAGTAGCTTTTCCCTCCCACATCTTTGTTGCTCGACCTTCTCAATATCTTGGTATGGTATTTATAAAAAATTTAAAACATACAACAACCAAAAGGTTTTATCCAATATTTTACTTTAGTTTAAGGAAAAAACACACTTCAAGACAAGGTTTCAGTGCCAAAACATATAAATACCCAAAAATACCCGGACGTCCATTTTCCTTTTCTTTTAGTTTTGAAGGATCAGTATTGTTCCTGATTTCAGATTAAGACATGAAATACCTGTGTTTCAGTCCTTGTTTGTCCAACACTGCATCAACACATCATAAAGTGTTGTACAAAGCTAAAAAAAACCTAATTTTGGGTATTTAAATGACCACTGGGTATATACCCGGGTAAATACCCAATTTATATTTACCTTCCCACTGGGCATTTACCCGGCCCACATCACTAGCTACAGCCCATACGTGTGGGATTCACCCTGTCAAGGACACCGTGCTGCCAACTAAGCTGCTGATGATAGCTCTGGAAGAAGCCGACAGTCACTGCGGAGAACATTTCCTAGCGCCCTGTAGATCGACCGAGTCGTTTGATACCCCTATTCAAGACTTTCAATTTGGCCATAGGAGGGGAAGATCAACTCTCCATGCCGTAAGGAATTTATTGACTAACATAGATGATGTCTTAAGAAATGAATAGGGAAAATTCTTCGCAGTTTTCATAGACTTTAATAAGGCTTTCGACTTACTGGATAGGGAAGTACTTATCAGAAAATTAGAGCGCTTTATATAACGGAAAATCTGTTACCATAATAAACAGAAATATACTATCTGACACGAGAGGTCATAGATGATGGCATTAACACATCGTGCGTCATAACACAAATGAACAGTGCACTACAGGGTGCCCGCATGAGTCCCGTATTATTCAATATCGTAACAGCCAATGTGACAAGAATCACTCATGGGATGGATTAGAAAGTCGTTGTGTACTTGTATGCTGATGGCATTGTCATAGGAGGATCAATCGTGAAAGACGTCGAAGATGCGATCGATAGACTCCTGGAATTGGCAATGGTAAATAAGTTTACAATCATAACAAAAAGCACACACCAAATGACCTTCCAGAAGGGAGGAAGAAGTGCATTACAAGACCAATTGTACCCAGAAGGAAACAAATTGGTCATTAAGAATCAGTTCAAATATCTGGGTATTTCCTTTCAAACCTTTTCTTGTTAGAGACAAAACAATAGCAGCGATTAGAGCTATGAAAGACTTTCCAAAGCCCGAAAAACTATTCCTGACCACCTCAATGGAACTCACTCAAATGGAAATAATACCGGTTTGGACTTATGGAGTTGAACTTACATGGGTTGTTTTTTTAGTTTTGGCACCAATGCTTCAGTGCCAAGTTGCAACAATGTTGGGCGCTGCCACTTTTACTGATGGATGCTGCCCTGCATCCCCTCTCTCAGAGCACATGACCTCGCCCGTCCTCACCACCGCTCGTGCGCAGTCGCGCCTGTTAGATGAGTAGTGTGAGACCATCGCTCGCGAAAGACAGTCGCTATGTTTTCCAAGTAGGCGCAGAGATAAAATTTCAGTGTGCTAGGAGTCCCAGTGCTAAACAGTGTCACCGAGGATTGCAGGAAGCGTGCGGTGCAGCTGCGTTACCATTCAGAACGGTAGCAAGATGGGTTGCAGCCTTTCGAGATGGGCGCGAACGTGTGGAGCACATGCCTCGATCTGGTCACCCACCAGTAAGTGATGACAATGTACAGATGGTGTCCGCGTTAGTAGAGGTGGATCGGAACGTAACGATTCGTCAATTAGAGCAAGATACTGGACTGGCGCATTCAACTGTCCTCCACATCCTGAAGGATTTACTGAAAATGAGGAAGATTGCGTCCAAATAGGTTCCGCATGACTTAACCGACATGCACAAATGGCTGCGATATGACGCTTGTCGTATGCACTTGCAGCGTTATGAGCGCGAAGGAGAGGCCTTCTTACGGCGTATCATAACCATTGACGAGACGTGGGCCAGATCTTATGAGCCACAGTTAAAACGCCAATCGAAAGAGTGGCGGCACCACGGATCACCACGGAAACAAACAGTTCGACCAACCCCCTCCAATGTGAAGGTAATGTTGATTCTTGCCTATGATTGGGATGGTGTGATCATTCACCATACTGTTCCCCGAAGGCAAACCGTTAATGCGGCGTACTATTGCTCGTTTCTGCAAGACCATCTCCAAGTAGCTCTGAGAAGGAAACGGTGCCACCACATGGTTACACCGCCCATCCTTCTGCATGACAATGCTAGGGCACACACAGCAGGCGTTGTGTCGGCATTGTTGGATCGCTGGGGCTGGGAGGTCCTCTATCACCCCCTATATTCTCCCGACATCAGTCCCTGCGATTATGATCTCATCCCGAAGATGAAGATGACAATGCGCGGGGAGCGCTTCGGTACCATTGAAGCCGTTAAGCAGGCTGCCGAGTGCTCTCTTCGTACCATCAATAGATTAGGCAGTGCCAACGGGATCAAACGACTTCCGCATCGCTGGGAACACGTTGTACGCAACGGTGGGGACTACATCGAGGGCCTGTGAAACTTGGAACCATCTAAGTGAGTTATTAATCCAGTTATAACTAAGGTGCCAAAACTAAAAAAAAACAACCCATGTATTTGGGATCAATTAAAAGTGAGTGTGGAAACTGTAGAGAATGTAAAGGCCTCTTTCCTCAAGAGAACACTTGGTGTATCGAAATTCATTCGATCGACATTCGTATGTGTACTAACTATGGAAGACTATCTTATACAAGAGATTAGAAATAGAATATTTCTGTCATCGACGACCGCTTTCCAAGATACTATAAGAAGACCAGAACAAAATGAGATTAAATTTGGTGTTAATTTTGAAGCACTAACGCGATGAGGAATTGCCACTGGACTCAGACTATTTACGAGCAGAGACATCTTGTCACCATGTTTCCACGTCATGGTTTTCATCACGCGGTCATGAACAATAAGAGATTTCATGAAACTTTTTATTCGCGTGTGTGTGAACTGTGTGATGTTCGGTGTGGCGAAAACCACTTGCAATTTGGCAAAAAAGATAAAAATCATTGTAAGATTATCCTAATCAAATCTAATGCACACTGTGCTTAATTGTTTTAATAAATAACTCATTTGGATGACTAATTGCGATCTTCAAGCAATCATTATCTGATGCTTTACATTTAGGTTTTTAATTAATCTATGTCCAAAATTGTGTAATGAAATTATATTTATATACAATATTTTGGTCACAGGATGTAATTGTATACTTATGAGTAATTGTACGTCATAAGTGTATGTTAGAGGCTACTTACCTAGCTTGGTTCAGTGGATATTTTCTATTGCTAGTACTATCTTCCACAGGTCGGAGAACATCAATACACATTATGCCCTCGCAGCCTCACTTGAGAAGCCAAATTTGAAGAAACAAATGCTCCTTCACAGTGGTGTGAGGCCGTATTCATGTAACACATGCGGAAAAAACTTTACTCTGAAAGGAAATTTGAAGACACACAAGATGACTCATACTGGTATCAGGCCATATTCATGTAGCACATGCGAAAGAAACTTTACACAGAAAGGAAATTTGAAGAAACACATGTTCATTCATAAAGGTGTAAATCCATATTCCTGTAGCACATGTGGATCAAACTTTACTAGGAAAAGAGATTTGAAGACACACGTGCTCATTCATAGTGGTGTTAGGCCATATTCATGTAACACTTGCGGAAGAAACTTTACTGACAAGGGAAATTTGAAGAAACACATCTTCATTCATAAAGGTGTAAGGCCATATTGCTGTAGCACATGTGGATCAAACTTTACTAGGAAGCAAGATATGAAGACACACGTGCTTATTCACAGTGGTGTTAGGCCATATTCATGTAGTATATGCCGAAAAGACTTTACTGTGGAGGGAAGTTTGAAGAGACACCAAATGGTTCATAATGGTATTAAGCCATATTCCTGTAGCACATGCGAAAAAAACTTTACTTTGAAAGAAGATCTGAAGACACACACGATGTTTCATACTGGCATTAAGCCATATTCATGTAGCACTTGCGGAACTAACTTTGCGAGGAAAGTAGGTTTGAAGAAACACACCCCCATTCATAGTGGTGGTAAGCCATAGTGGTATCAAATCCTATTCATTAGTTAGATACGGAAAGAATTTCTCACAGAACGGAAGATAAACGACGCAGATGTTCTTGCATAATAGTGTAAAACTAAATGCATGTAGTACATGCGCAGCAAACCATTCACTAAAAGATTACTAAGGAAACTCATGCGCTTATCCATACTTGTAAATATACGTATTGAGATGGTACATGTGGAACAAACTTTACCCTGAAGCGCTATTTAGAGTTTGGCTAGTTTTCTTTCCGATTTAAAGGTAAAAGAATCGCATTTGAGTAGCACATGTGGAATAAACTTTACTAAGAATGTATATTTTGAGACACATGCTTATTTATAGCAGTTTGCAACCCTTTTCATGCAGTGCATTTGGAGCAACATAACGGGGAAAGAGTCTGTGAAGACATATCTCCTAATTAATAGTGGGATGAAACAATAATCATTTAGTCCATCTGGACCATACTTTACTCTGCCAAGTTCTTATTATTAGTGGCCAAATGTGCTTCCTTGTTGTTAATGCGGAGCTATATTTGCACGGAAAGGATCTTTGAAGTTACATGCTAGTTCCTGAAGCCAAATTCATACAACATTTAAGGAATCTAAACTAGGAAAATAACTTTTGAAAAACTCAAGCGGAGAAAAAGTTAATAGAGAAAATAATTGTAGACACAAGCTTCTTGTTTCCGGTTAATAGCCGCATCTACACGGATTATGTCGAGCAAACTTTACTGAAGAAAAATGTATGGCAAACTTAAGTATTATATATGCAGCAAAATTTACTCACAAGTATCTCTTATGATTCGGTCGTTACTTAGTTGCCACAAGGCATATTCAAATAGTACATGCGGAACAGTTTTTACTTTATTGGGTGTATAACGACACATGTTAATTCATTCTTGCCAAAAGCAGTGTTCATAATGTATGTACGGATTAAAATTCTCTGATTGGGAGGCTCACAAAAATCCCTTGTTCATCGTGTGGGCAAGAGCCATATCCATTTTGTACTAGTGGTGAAGAGTACGAAGGGAGATTTCAAGAAGCACATTTTAAGTGATGTTCATGTTATCGAAAATAAGTTTAAATTACAAATCGTCCATGAAACGGATATACGTCGTATCCCACAAGTGATCAGTTTTATAGGGGACACAAAAAACATTGCAGGACTTCAATAATACATCCTAAATATATTATGAAAGTGTTAAATTGATTCATTCAAGTCTCGTTTGACTGCTAAATTGCCCAAATGGAGTTTTGTACATTTTTCTTGAATATATGTGGGTTATGACATTTTGAATCAACAAATTTTTACAGAATGTGGGTTGCGACGTTTTGCGCGTTGGTACTTTCCTACAAATTTATCGTTTTCACACAAAATATAAAAGCTAATAACGGTAAATAATTGAATATTTTATACACATACTGCTTAAAATAAAGTGGATAAATAATAAAAGTCTATTTTATTAAAACTGAACAAATGTACTGTATCCAAAATCCTCTCAAGGTTAGATAATAGGCTAATATTATTTAACCATAGTCAGTAATTAGAGTTTCTTTCAAACAAGAGAATTGGTGTTAAGTAAGTAGACTATTCATTGATTAACTAGCAAAATAAAACTAAGTACAAATATACCTACAACTTCACAAATTACAGATTACAGTATATCGCATTGTTCCTTTAGGAAAGTGTTCATTCTGAGAGTTTTCTCTACACATCAGGGGCAAACATTTTAGAAACCTAGTCTGCACAATAAAGATAACAAGAGAACATACATTACGAAACTAGTAGCAATCTTTTGCACCATGAGGGGCGTGGTGGCGCAGCGGTCAAACTGTATGCCTCTCACCAAGGTGGACCGGGTTCGATTCCCGGTCAATGCATGTGAGATTTTCGAGGTGAAATGCCATGTCCTGTGGTTCGGATTCCACGTAAAAAGGAGGTCCCGTGGCTCATGATCGCGAGATTAACGGTCACGTTAAACTACAAGCTTCCTTCCTTCCTTCTTTTGCACCAGCACTTTTAAGTCAATTACGACATTTAATCATGAGGGAGTGAATCGTAGAAGGCATGGCAGTCTTTTGGAAGACTGATTTCAACTGCTGCATGTGATAATACTTCTGGGAAGAAATTTTCCGTGGTTCGGAGTGGAGTGAAGGTCTTTTCTTTAGTTTTCATTCTATTGTACTGTGGACTAAATCACATTTTATTTGCGTCTGCCCTCTTTCCAGAAACGTTTGCCTGATTGTTTGCCCTTTTTGATGACATGGTCTAGCAAAGAATTTGCTATAATACTGTTCCTGTTTTGATATGTGCACCCTTCACTGTATATCGTCATTTCCTTATAATTTGCACAGTGGCATTTATGTAATCAATACTCATAGTTGCAAACGTTGATGCTGACAAATCGGTATCGATTTCGCTGAACCAATAGCACACACAGTGATGTGCAGTTAGGTTGAAAATTGTTAAAAACCGCCATAACTTTATGGCATGTTAATTTGGTTTTATAATAGAAAGCACTACCCTGAATTCATGCTGCAACCTTCACTGCCTGTAAGTCCATGGTAATTACAGTGCACTGTTTCTGTGCAGCAAGAGTTTTATCGTCTTCGGTTTTTTTTTCGTGCTCTATCTTTCCTAATTTTGTGCTGGATCCAGTCTTCTTTAGAAAGGTTACCTGCCTCACATTCAGCACACATGTCACATTGGTCCTTTTTCAGTTTATGTAAGGACAGATTCTTTGTATGGAATACGGATGAAAATTTAGTTCTGCTTACTGGAGTTCCATTATCATGTTGAATTTTCTCACAGTACAAATCATACAGCTGAGCCAAGGAATCTATACTCTGTTCGAGAACTAATTTCCTATTGTAATGCGAAAGAAGTTTCGGCAAATCGTTCAAGAATGTATTTAAATGCCCCACTTGCTCTTTATGCGCTGCAGGTTAGTCACTCATCCTGTTTTTCACCATGACTTCATCTGAAGCATACATTCCTGCTGAACTTTTACGCTCCCAATCTCTTACACAGTGTTGTCCTAACCCCAACGTAGGGAGGAACATCTTCTTGCAGACAGGTTCCCGAGTACTGCCCCCGTAATTGAATTATATAGAGACCACGGTGGCTATATTTGAAATTATAAGGAAAGTTATGGTTGTCATAGTTATGACGTGGGTAGTCATGACGTAAGCACGGATGACGTAAATGTTATGCCAGCAAGCTACTTGAGCTGAGATTCTCAGTGACGTCAGCATTTAGTCGAGAATGTTCCAAGATTTACGACGCAGTCGCAGGAAACGAGGAATTCTGCTGAGGAAGAAACTATGCTATTGGAGGAGAGGCATGAACCAATCAACGATAGTTTAAAGGAAGACGGAGATTGCTGAAACTATGGTATTTTTATTACTTTTGGAATGCAGAATTGTGGAAATCCATTTGCAGTAAAAGCATTGATTTGGAATTTTGGTGAAATTTATTTTCAGTTTTTGAATTTTGAAAATCCGTCATGTATTAACGAAGTTGGAAGTTTTAGCGATGACGTAGTATCACGCTTTGGAAGGGATGGAAACGCCCCTCGTGAAGTTAATAAAAGGGCTTGCGCAGAAGAGAGGAGTCTCTTTCGTTCTCTGATCATTCTGAGATCTCATTCTCAGATCATCGAAATATATTTGTGAAAGTTCTTTTCTTATACATTCATTATAGTGAGACGTCGAAGTGAACAGCAGTGAAAAGAATCGTCTTTATAACGCGTGGCGAGGCCACTATATTAACGAGATCCAAGTCAAACTAGGTGAAGTTGAAACGGACCTTAGAAAGCTTCTACAAGTTTAGCTTCGAACAGTTAGCGGTCACCGATAAGCTAATTGTATTGTGCAGTGCTACATGCAGTTATAGAGAAAAGCTGAACAATTTCGACCGATTAATTTGAAAGATATTAGCAGTTTTATACCACTGACAAAAGTGATTATCTCGCCACAAGAGAAGCACTTTTGTATAGCCAGAATCAACGCAACGGCTGACGCTGCGAGTGGAATAGAAAGACTTCAGATTGCTTGGTTACAGAACGATACAGTATAATGGAGCAATTTAATACGGCAGTTTGTTCTTCTAACACTACAACCGAAGAGCAGATGGAAGGCTAAGGGCTTATTGCAATTGGGACATACTTCAACGGAGTAAGATAGCGACATGGAACTTCGCTAATTGCTATTCCACACAAGCGAACATGCGGTGAATACCATCTACACCCATGTTTCGTAATTAAAGGCTGAATACCATCGAACAGCCATAAAAACAATTTCATACTCTGAATATGAATAATTTCTTCGGAAATTTCTACAAAACTTCATGACGATTGTCTACTGGAACTTCAGGGAATTTTTCAAGAGAGGTCAGGGGTGTCCCGACTCACAAAGAAGATTATTGCCGGAAGGATGTCTATTCGTCTTCGAGGAGCAGAGCGATTCACGGAGAAGGAAGCAGTTCGATTCTCCGAGGGTGCTATTTCCTATTTCGAGGATGGAGCTCAGCTTTAACGTGGTGAAATGGATCCATCAGCAGTCTTCTTTGGGGAATTTTCCTCTGGAACGTCAATCGGCAGATAAGGTAGTCGTGAACGTTTATTGTATTTGAGTTTCATAATGATATTTGAGCAACCATTTTTCCCATATTTTTTATCCTCATGTTTTTTTTGCCCTATTTTTTTTGTTGAGATTCTTATTCTCAGTACACCTTGATGAGTTTTGCATTTTTCGACGATTTTTTAAGACATTGTTATGTCATGGGCATAGTAAATGATTTTGAATCAGTTGAGACTGATATTTAGATTTTTCAGTAATTAATATTTTTGGTAGTCACGATTTGACTGTAAGTTAATGATTTTTATGGCAGATTTAAATTCAGACAGCGTGTCACTTTATTAAAGTAATTCTACCCCAGTTTAATTACTTTGACCAATTTTCTGTCATCATCAAGAAGGAAGAACATTTAAATGATTTTAGAGCGTTAAAATCTCTTACGTTGTCGACGATCTTGGAAATACTAGTCGTTATTTGTATTGATTGCAACACAGACATTTATCGTCAGTTATGAATGAACATTGCATTATAGACACTTTTGTGAAAGAGTAACTTTAATAAGGAATTATTGAATGCATTAAAGTCAAGAACTTTTGTTAGGAGTTTCTTCTCAATTAGAGATTTATAGAATCATGTTTGCATTCCCCAGTCTAATTGGATTCTATTCGACTACTTTGCATTTTAGTCGCACTTTATTTGAAGATAGTATTTTTATACTGCAATTTCTTTTAAGATGTTAATCTTAAATTTTGATAGACCAGACAGGCGTATATAAGCGTATTCACTATTAAATTTGTTTGTGATTGGCAAGTTTTGACTTCATTTCGGTTCATGAATGAAATCCACGAAGGTTAAATAAAAACAGTTTTGAAACAATTAATGATTATGAAAATTTTTAAGTGGAACTATAAATGTATAATCCCTAGTGCAGCGCGTGTTGAAAGTCGCTGAGATATAATGCCCTTGAATATGAAGGAAGTTCCCACAGGAATAAATGTTAAAGAATTATTTGTGGAAGTTTTGTAAGTTATGTGGAAGTTTAATGCCATATAGATTAATATATGATGATTTTGGGCATAATTTTAATGCAGTTGGTGCATTAACTTGTTAGCGAAGGATTTTCCGCTGGAGTAAGATTGTCATAGTTCGTTGAAAATTAATCAAATGATTTACTGTTATAATTAACACGAATTTTGAAAGAATTTGAGATAAGATTTTGAATGAAGGTTGCCGTCACAAATAATTATTAAAAACTTTATTAAACCTGATTGTGACATTAACATGTATAACTAACCTTCATTGGTCGATTATATTAAACACGATTATGAAAATTACCAACCGAATGAACATGTGGTTAATGTATTTATTAAATTAATAATTTAAACAATTTAAAAGTTAATATTGTAAATAATTGCTGTAAATATTTTTTGAAAATAATGTGAAACGAGAGTGATGTTAAAGGCGTGCTTATAATATTTTTATTGTCTTTGACAAATATTATAAACAATTTCTAATTGTTATAAATAATTTTGTGATTTTGTTATAAACATTTAAGAGCTAATTAAACATTTGGATTGAAGATAACAAGTTTAAGGAATTAACATGATGATTCAATAGGATGTGAGCAAAGTACTTGAAAGATTTGCGTAAATAATGTGAGTTGTCTTATAGACATTTAAAAGCTTGAGAGAACAAGCTATATTCTTACGTAACATAGCACGTGAGAAGGGAGTGTATTTGACCAATATGCAACAGGTTCGAGGGTAGCTCGCAGCTGGGCCAACATCTGGTTCACAGAGAGTGAGGTCGTACACACTCCGGCCTTGCGACTATAAATACCATTCTCATGTTTATTAAAAGGAAACCAAATGCTCTATATATGTCACACCCTGACGTCCTTTTTCCAATCCAATAGTGTTATGAATATTACGTTATTTTGAGCTCAAGGGAGCTAAAATGTTTTATATCATGTTGTATGATAATTTTTGCAAGTCCTACTGGAGGACGTAGTCAGATTGACTTGGGCTACTGATAGCCACGTTGATTTTGTTGTGCTAGTAAAATCATACCCGTTATTAGAAATAAAGCTTTTGTACAGTTCAAGGTTCTCGTCTTCGTTTTTGGCTCATTTTTAAATGTCATGGTGGAGGTTATTGTGTGAACAGACTTTAGTGATCCTGTTGTCAACTCAAACCCCGAGATAATTAAGAGGTAAGTAACGGTAAGTATGAACCCCCGTCTATTTTGGTGTGTTCCACAATGATTTCCTGTGAACTTCTGTGCTCTTATCTCGATAGTATCTGTCAGTGCCATTTTCATTGATGTAACTGTGCCGGTGCAATTGATAATTGGCAATCCGATTGAGGGGGCGGATATCTGACAGCCTACTATCCAGGTAAACGGGGACAGAAAGATTGGCGCAACTAAAACGTTGGGGCTCGATTCGACAAAACTGGATTACCAGGTTGAACGCCAGTAAGAGTGGCAAACCTAAAACGTGAGGTTCGATTAGACTCAAATAAAGAGGTTGATTCTTTGTTAGATGTCTAGGCCAATTGTAGTATTTAAGAGTGTGATTATATAGGAATTAAATGTTGTATTGTATTAGGAAAATTACACTCAGAAAAGATCAGATCTTATACAACTTGAGAAAGGTTAAATGGGCAGGAAACTTAGAAAAATCGCCTATAATCTGGAATCTTATTTTATTTGACCGGCTTATGACATTTTAGTCATATTAAAGATAAAATTTAAATTATTTGGATTGTAAATGTAAATTATTGGTGTTAGGATATTTTAAAATGAGCCAGAGAAATTTGAACATGTGCTTGAGTTTGTTTCAACATGAAGTATCGTCGAAGGTTAATTATAAGGTAGTTATAAGTTAGATTTAAGACAGAAAATTGATCAAAATTATATATGGTGAAAAGTGTTGCTCAAATGTTGTTATTTTGCTCTTTTGATGTATGTCCCTACAGCAATCCATTTTTGAATAATATTGTAATGGCAGATGAAAGTTTGAGGTTGATGCTAGAGGAGATGTCTGCTAACTTGAAAGCTAGCATGAACAATAGTATGAAGCAGATGCTGAATGAAAGCATGAAGGAGAATAATAGTCGAATGGAGGAGAATGTTAGTAATTTGTCTGCTAATTTGAATGCAAGGATGGAGGAGAATGCTAGTAATATGTCTGCTAATTTGAATAGTAGTATGAAGGAGATGGAAGCTAGGAATACTAGTCGAATGGAGGAGAATGCTAGTACTTTGTCTGCTAATTTGAAAGCTAGCATGGATGAAAGTTTGAAAGGTATCCAAACTAGTGCTGCTAATTTGGAGGATAATATGTCGCGTTTACAGATTAATACCCTAGGAATTGAAAATACTGTAACGGACATGCGTACAGACGTGTCTAATGTCCATAAAGATGTGTCTATTGTGCATAAAAGTGTTGATGATGTTAAATTTGATGTGTCTAAGGTACAGAAAGACCTTACAATGTTAAATCTAGATGTAGCTAATGTCCGAGGGGATATTTCTTGTGCTAGAGCCGAAGTAGTTGTTGTCAAAAATGATGTTGCGACTGTCCAAGACAAGGTCGAGGAAGTCTAAAAAGAAATTCAAAAAGCTAGAACTGATGTATCCAATGTTCAGGTAGACATTAATGACATTCATGCGGATATAACTGAGGTGCAAAGTGACATAACTAAGATTCAGGTAGAGGTCAACACAGTTTTCGTAGATATTACTAAAGTCCAAACTGATGTAAATAAAGTCAGGGAAGAAATCGAAAACTCAAAAACTCTTTGTACGCGTAATATAACTGCTTTAGCGACTAGGTTAGTCGATGAATCAGTTAGAACAACAACGTCTTTAGCAGAGTTGAAGTATGATGTAGAGGTCATGAGAACCCAGGTATTAGACCACAATAGAGTATTAAAAGAGGATATCGAAGTAGACATAGCCGAAATGTTAACAGCAAACGTAGCGGTATGGAAAGACGAGTGGAATAAGTCAAGTGGGGAACATGTAACCCAAATTCAGGAAAGGATTGAAAGAAAACTTGCCAGTACGCAGATAGAAATTAACAATGAAGTAGTACAGATTAGGAAAGATTTAAGCGTCAGGATAAATTCGCTATCCGAAAAACAAGTTGACGATAGAACACAACTAGATCAGGATATGCAAACTTTAAAATCTACATTAGAGGATCAAATTCATAAAGTTGTCTCGGATGTAAATGAAACGACGAGTAAACTGAAAAATTTGAAGTTAGGAGAGGCTAGTTTAATGGAAAACTACAAAGAAGAGATTATCAAGAAAGTCTTAACAGAAATCACTGACAAGGATACAGAAGGCTTAGCTTGCGAATTGAATAGGAATTATGCTAGAAGACATAACCTAGAGCCAGAAGAGAGAGACGTGACTCCTGAAGAACGTGTATCCAGATTCAGAGAGGAGGATGACGAGAGGAATATGGAACATGAGTGGAACTATCGAGATAGTGGGAAAAACTATCCGGATTCATATCCGAGGAACGTGACGGTCATCAGGAATTTCGAAGACAAACCACAAAAATTCAGTAACACTGATAGTTTGACACCTATAGAGTATGTAAGGAATCTCAAAGATTATTTCATCGAAGCTCACATTCCCAGAGAGAGAGAGATGAAGATAGTAGAGAGATATCTGATTGGAGGACCCCTTGAATGGTTTCGCGCATTTAGATACACATTCAGTAACTTTGACGAGTTTGCAGAGGCATTAATCAAGCGATTTTGGTCTATAGAAGCGCAGAATTCGTTAAGAGCGGAGGTGTATTCAAGAAAATACTCAGGTACTCTTCCAACGAGGTACGCTGATTTCTTTACGAGTCAGTTGTCCCGCTTGAGATTTTTGCAACCCCCATTGTCCACGGAGCAACTAATAGATGCGATTTCTCGTATGCTGCCAGTTGAGGTGAGGAGACTTATAATTTCGTCCAACATCAGGGATTTATCCAGCATGGATGAATTACTAAGAAGGTTAGACTACACAAGTCCAATGCCTAACGTAGTCCAGAAAGGTCAAAGGCAGGAATTTAAAGAAATCAATACGGTATATATGGACCAAGTCCAACAAACTGACAAGCCAGAGGAGGAGAAAAATGACAATGTAGGTCCTCACAGGAATAGTCAGTTTAGAAATTACAGATCACAAGGTTACCGGCCGTATCAACAGAGAAGAGGTTGGAATTACAACCGAGGAAACTACAATGGAAGAGGCAGATATTACAACAATAATGGGTATAACCGTAACTATAATAGGAATAACCAAAACCAAAATAGAAACCAGAATACTCAAAGTCAGGTTATGACACCTGATCAATATCAGCAAAGAGAGAAGGAAAGCCAGCAATACTTAAAAGAATTAAGGGATAAAGAAGCTGACAATCAAAAGAAAAGGCAGGATGTTGTAATCGATCCTGGGCCTTCTACGAGCCAGCAGAATTTTGAGGTCGGTAACACAAAAAAAAAACGCCGATTTCTCAACGTCAGTGAGAACCTGTAAATACATTGCCACACCACACCTGATTACGATTAATGAGATATACGAAGTTACCGATGAAGATTTACTAGAAGAGAGGGGTATTGTTAAAGAGGAAAGACCATGTGCCTTACCTATTATTGCTGTACGGATAGATGGACAGCAGTACAAAGCCCTGATGGACACTGGTGCTATTATTTCCATCATTTCAGAGGAATGTTATCAATGTCTGCTAAGAGGAGAGAACATGACAGTTCTACCTGTTTCTACCGTCAAAGTGAGAGGGATATTCCAAGATAAGGCAGTGAAATGCAAGATTCAAGTGTTATTGAACTTTGAGATCAATGGAAGGAATTATGAACAGATCTTCATTGTGGTGAGCAAGATCAATTTTGATATGGTGCTTGGAATCGATTTTATATCGAAGGTCGGAGCTATTATTGACATGAAGAACAGAAGTATTAGCTTTAATGATGGGTACATAATCACAGAAGAGATAGAAGAACAGGACGTGAAAAACAGTCTGGAAATAGACCTTTGGGAAGAAATTTTGAATACAATAATTAATGAAGTGGAAAACTTAGAAGAAATACCCAGTAGAAAAACTGAAGGATTTGAAGAAATTCAGGGGGAATTTGAGGATCTGATAAAGGAATTCCAAGATATCTTCGATGAAAAGCCTGGATTGATTAAGGATTATAAGTACAAGATAAGGCTGACAGATGAAACCCCTTACCAGAAGAGAATATACCCCATTCCTGAGAAATACTATCAAGAAGTACGAGGGTTAATCAGAAAAATGGAGGTAGACGGGATTATTAGAAAACAGGCGTCGTCTTATATAAACCCCATCACAGTAGTGAAGAAAAGTAATGGTCAGATACGTCTTTGTCTCGATGCCAGGACCATCAACTTGAAGATTATTCCAGAAAATGACAGACCACCCAAGATTAGAGATCTGCTTCGGAAATTCAAAGGAAGAGCATGTTTCAGCGTTCTTGACTTGACGTCTTCATTTTATCAAGTTCAACTAGAAGAGGATAGTATGCAGTACACTGGATTCCTATTTGACCAGACGTCATGGGTCTTTGCCAGAATGCCTTTTGGAATGGTTAACAGTGGACCAGCACTTATTCGAGCACTTGATAGTAAGCTCACTGACGAAGTGAAATAAAATGTAATCTGCTACATTGACGATTTAATCGTATCTTCACCCAGCGCCACAGAACATTTAGTGCACTTGAGAAAGTTGTTCGAGAATTTAAGGGAGGCCAATATCAAGGTGAACTTTGGAAAATGTCAATTTTTGAAGAAGGAGATAAATTACTTGGGGTATACTATTGATAAAGACGGATATCATCCAAACATGAAAAAAGTAGATGCGATCACGAGATTTCCAAAGCCAACTAAGGTGAAACAAGTCAGAGAATTTGTAGGTGCATGCCAATTTATTAGCAGCCACTGTCCAAGATACTCGGAAATTATGGCTCCTCTGTATGACTTACTCAAGAAGAACAACAGATGGAAATGGAGTACCGCTGCAGACGAGGCTTTTGAGAAAGCAAAAGAGATGCTCAAAAATAATGTGAAACTGGAGTACCCAGACTTTGAGAAGGTGTTCTATATTGAGTCTGATGCATCGAGAATAGGCATTAGTGCAGTCTTATACCAGAAAGACGAGGCAGGCAACAAGCACTACATTGCGTTCACTAGTCGGAAGTTGAAAAAGCACGAGGAAAACTACTTCACGACAGAGCTTGAAGCGTTAGCTTTTGTGACAGCTTTACAAGCCTGGAAGAAAATCCTGCTGGGACATAAGGTCATCATTATTACTGACCATAAAGCACTACAGTTTATGTTCAAACTGACATGTCAAGTGATAGATTGACACGTTGGGCTTTGTTCACCCAACAGTTTAACGCTACTATTGTCCACCAGCCTGGGAAAGATAACTTACTGGCTGATGCTCTATCACGTAACCCTATTAAAAATGTGCAGATACACCATGTACAATTGGAGCAAGAAGATGAAGAAACCGTTAGGAGGTTAGCCCGAATCGGTGTGTCACAGAAGAGACACGCTCCAATAAGGAAAATGTACAGGTTCCTCAAGGGTTACATGGACAATACGGATGTTGACTATGAGGCTACACGGAGAAATTCACGACACTTTGTCTTGAGTGGAGACATCGTATGCAAGTATGCTGACCCTGCGCATACAAAACTCCGAATAGTCGTGCCACCTAAACTTGTTGTCAATTTAGTGTGGGTAGCTCATCATGCAACTGGACATGCCGGTTTAGATAAAACTCTTAATACACTTAAAGAGAGATTTATCTGGACTAACATGCGTTCCAGCATTGCCAAGGTCATTCGATCCTGTGACAAATGTCAAAGAGCAAAGTATGCTTCTGCTTTACTAAAGGGAAAACCGAAGGCGATGATTCCTTCTAAGCCAAACGAACTTATGGCGACGGATATATTTGGCCCCTGTCCAAAGGGATACCAGGGTAACCAATACCTGTTGGTGACCGTGGATGTTTTCTCAAAATTTGTTACAATGAGTCCCATGCAGAAAGCTAACACGAGGAACGTAGTAAGCAGACTGGAAAATGCTGTATTTCCTAAAGCTGGTATACCGGAATATCTACTGTCAGATCATGGAACGCAGTTTACGTCCGTGGAATTTGCAGCGGTTATGGAAAGGCTTGGCATTAAGCACTTGTTTTCAAGCGTGCGTTACCCTGAATCGAATTCCTCAGAAAGATATATGGCTGAATTTTCGAAATTCTGTCGAATTTTCTGTCCAAATGATCATTCTGGTTGGGTGAGATTTGTACCCCTTATTGAGGAATGTCTGAACTCTACAGTGCAGGAGAGCACAGGAGAAGTGCCAATGCGACTTCATCTAGGAAGAAACCCAGAAAGGCCGTGGGATAATCTTTTCAACCACATACCGAGAGATCCCGACATAGGAAGACAGCAGAGGATTGACAAGGCAAAGGAACAACTCCAGAAAGCAGCAGAAAAACGATTGAAGAGAGTAGCTGGAAAACGTTTTGGTACACCCTTTCAAGTTGGAAATCTTGTATTATTACGCAGCCCTGTCAAGGCTGATATGACCAAGAAAATATACCCCAAATTTGGATTAGTGTTCCTGGGGCCGTTTAGGATTACGAACGCCTATGGAAACAACTGTTATGAACTCTACGATGATGAGAATAATGTCGTTTACGGCAAGTTCAATGCTGGAAATTTTAAAAGATACTATCCTAGAGTAAGCCAGTAATAATTCAATTTCGTGTTCAAGAGAGTTGAAGTACTTGTAACATTGGGTTTAAAAACAATTTGCAACTGTTTTTAAAACGTGGTGAGAGGAGAATGCCCCCGTAATTGAATTATATAGAGACCACGGTGGCTATATTTGAAATTATAAGGAAAGTTATGGTTGTCATAGTTATGACGTGGGTAGTCATGACGTAAGCACGGATGACGTAAATGTTATGCCAGCAAGCTACTTGAGCTGAGATTCTCAGTGACGTCAGCATTTAGTCGAGAATGTTCCAAGATTTACGACGCAGTCGCAGGAAACGAGGAATTCTGCTGAGGAAGAAACTATGCTATTGGAGGAGAGGCATGAACCAATCAACGATAGTTTAAAGGAAGACGGAGATTGCTGAAACTATGGTATTTTTATTACTTTTGGAATGCAGAATTGTGGAAATCCATTTGCAGTAAAAGCATTGATTTGGAATTTTGGTGAAATTTATTTTCAGTTTTTGAATTTTGAAAATCCGTCATGTATTAACGAAGTTGGAAGTTTTAGCGATGACGTAGTATCACGCTTTGGAAGGGATGGAAACGCCCCTCGTGAAGTTAATAAAAGGGCTTGCGCAGAAGAGAGGGGTCTCTTTCGTTCTCTGATCATTCTGAGATCTCATTCTCAGATCATCGAAATATATTTGTGAAAGTTCTTTTCTTATACATTCATTATAGTGAGACGTCGAAGTGAACAGCAGTGAAAAGAATCGTCTTTATAACGCGTGGCGAGGCCACTATATTAACGAGATCCAAGTCAAACTAGGTGAAGTTGAAACGGACCTTAGAAAGCTTCTACAAGTTTAGCTTCGAACAGTTAGCGGTCACCGATAAGCTAATTGTATTGTGCAGTGCTACATGCAGTTATAGAGAAAAGCTGAACAATTTCGACCGATTAATTTGAAAGATATTAGCAGTTTTATACCACTGACAAAAGTGATTATCTCGCCACAAGAGAAGCACTTTTGTATAGCCAGAATCAACGCAACGGCTGACGCTGCGAGTGGAATAGAAAGACTTCAGATTGCTTGGTTACAGAACGATACAGTATAATGGAGCAATTTAATACGGCAGTTTGTTCTTCTAACACTACAACCGAAGAGCAGATGGAAGGCTAAGGGCTTATTGCAATTGGGACATACTTCAACGGAGTAAGATAGCGACATGGAACTTCGCTAATTGCTATTCCACACAAGCGAACATGCGGTGAATACCATCTACACCCATGTTTCGTAATTAAAGGCTGAATACCATCGAACAGCCATAAAAACAATTTCATACTCTGAATATGAATAATTTCTTCGGAAATTTCTACAAAACTTCATGACGATTGTCTACTGGAACTTCAGGGAATTTTTCAAGAGAGGTCAGGGGTGTCCCGACTCACAAAGAAGATTATTGCCGGAAGGATGTCTATTCGTCTTCGAGGAGCAGAGCGATTCACGGAGAAGGAAGCAGTTCGATTCTCCGAGGGTGCTATTTCCTATTTCGAGGATGGAGCTCAGCTTTAACGTGGTGAAATGGATCCATCAGCAGTCTTCTTTGGGGAATTTTCCTCTGGAACGTCAATCGGCAGATAAGGTAGTCGTGAACGTTTATTGTATTTGAGTTTCATAATGATATTTGAGCAACCATTTTTCCCATATTTTTTATCCTCATGTTTTTTTGCCCTATTTTTTTTGTTGAGATTCTTATTCTCAGTACACCTTGATGAGTTTTGCATTTTTCGACGATTTATTAAGACATTGTTATGTCATGGGCATAGTAAATGATTTTGAATCAGTTGAGACTGATATTTAGATTTTTCAGTAATTAATATTTTTGGTAGTCACGATTTGACTGTAAGTTAATGATTTTTATGGCAGATTTAAATTCAGACAGCGTGTCACTTTATTAAAGTAATTCTACCCCAGTTTAATTACTTTGACCAATTTTCTGTCATCATCAAGAAGGAAGAACATTTAAATGATTTTAGAGCGTTAAAATCTCTTACGTTGTCGACGATCTTGGAAATACTAGTCGTTATTTGTATTGATTGCAACACAGACATTTATCGTCAGTTATGAATGAACATTGCATTATAGACACTTTTGTGAAAGAGTAACTTTAATAAGGAATTATTGAATGCATTAAAGTCAAGAACTTTTGTTAGGAGTTTCTTCTCAATTAGAGATTTATAGAATCATGTTTGCATTCCCCAGTCTAATTGGATTCTATTCGACTACTTTGCATTTTAGTCGCACTTTATTTGAAGATAGTATTTTTATACTGCAATTTCTTTTAAGATGTTAATCTTAAATTTTGATAGACCAGACAGGCGTATATAAGCGTATTCACTATTAAATTTGTTTGTGATTGGCAAGTTTTGACTTCATTTCGGTTCATGAATGAAATCCACGAAGGTTAAATAAAAACAGTTTTGAAACAATTAATGATTATGAAAATTTTTAAGTGGAACTATAAATGTATAATCGCTAGTGCAGCGCGTGTTGAAAGTCGCTGAGATATAATGCCCTTGAATATGAAGGAAGTTCCCACAGGAATAAATGTTAAAGAATTATTTGTGGAAGTTTTGTAAGTTATGTGGAAGTTTAATGCCATATAGATTAATATATGATGATTTTGGGCATAATTTTAATGCAGTTGGTGCATTAACTTGTTAGCGAAGGATTTTCCGCTGGAGTAAGATTGTCATAGTTCGTTGAAAATTAATCAAATGATTTACTGTTATAATTAACACGAATTTTGAAAGAATTTGAGATAAGATTTTGAATGAAGGTTGCCGTCACAAATAATTATTAAAAACTTTATTAAACCTGATTGTGACATTAACATGTATAACTAACCTTCATTGGTCGATTATATTAAACACGATTATGAAAATTACCAACCGAATGAACATGTGGTTAATGTATTTATTAAATTAATAATTTAAACAATTTAAATGTTAATATTGTAAATAATTGCTGTAAATATTTTTTGAAAATAATGTGAAACGAGAGTGATGTTAAAGGCGTGCTTATAATATTTTTATTGTCTTTGACAAATATTATAAACAATTTCTAATTGTTATACATAATTTTGTGATTTTGTTATAAACATTTAAGAGCTAATTAAACATTTGGATTGAAGTTAACAAGTTTAAGGAATTAACATGATGATTCAATAGGATGTGAGCAAAGTACTTGAAAGATTTGCGTAAATAATGTGAGTTGTCTTATAGACATTTAAAAGCTTGAGAGAACAAGCTATATTCTTACGTAACATAGCACGTGAGAAGGGAGTGCATTTGACCAATATGCAACAGGTTCGAGGGTAGCTCGCAGCTGGGCCAACATCTGGTTCATAGAGAGTGAGGTCGTACACACTCCGGCCTTGCGACTATAAATACCATTCTCATGTTTATTAAAAGGAAACCAAATGCTCTATATATGTCACACCCTGACGTCCTTTTTCCAATCCAATAGTGTTATGAATATTACGTTATTTTGAGCTCAAGGGAGCTAAAATGTTTTATATCATGTTGTATGATAATTTTTGCAAGTCCTACTGGAGGACGTAGTCAGATTGACTTGGGCTACTGATAGCCACGTTGATTTTGTTGTGCTAGTAAAATCATACCCGTTATTAGAAATAAAGCTTTTGTACAGTTCAAGGTTCTCGTCTTCGTTTTTGGCTCATTTTTAAATGTCATGGTGGAGGTTATTGTGTGAACAGACTTTAGTGATCCTGTTGTCAACTCAAACCCCGAGATAATTAAGAGGTAAGTAACGGTAAGTATGAACCCCCGTCTATTTTGGTGTGTTCCACAATGATTTCCTGTGAACTTCTGTGCTCTTATCTCGATAGTATCTGTCAGTGCCATTTTCATTGATGTAACTGTGCCGGTGCAATTGATAATTGGCAATCCGATTGAGGGGGCGGATATCTGACAGCCTACTATCCAGGTAAACGGGGACAGTACCATTCTTTCATTTAAAATAATAAAGGAAGGTAACACTTCTCCGAGATTATTCTTCAGATGTGTATCACCACTTTGGTACTATTTTCTTAATATTATTTTGCGACAAATACCTTATCGCTGCTTCCATGACATTATTGACCAAAATTCTTGAAATATATAATTTCGCTCCTCCTCAATGTCATCACACTTTTGTTGTGCATATTTCCTACATGATTCACAGTTGCATCTATCCCCTAACTTTTCTTCATTTCTGGGTTGGTCCTGTACAACTTTATTATTTTTAATCCTATAGGCTAACCTATGTATCCCTTCCCTTGCATACGCTTCCTTTTATTTAAATTTCTACTCCAGCACTTACAATTACCCCTCTTTTGCCTTAAGGAATATCACGTGGGGAAGGGTGAAATTCTGTATCAAAAGGCATATCTGTAGCATCTGGGTTAGCTGTTATGACAGAAATGTTGGTGTCAGTAGCAGAATTTTGATCTTCCCTAGGTTCTTCCAATTCCCTGAGTGCCCATGTGACGGCTTACTACCAAATATCCAAGTAAACAATCAAAATGACTACCTGCAATTTGTCGTAACCCTCACGTATATGCGGGATACAACATTATGCCATTACGGCTACGTATAACATTATGCTGAAAGCAAAATGTCGTAACCCTAACATTTTGTTACTCATTGAAAACATCACCGGGGATACAACATTTTGATTTCCATGAAAATAAAATAGAAATATTTATCGGAGAGATATGACATTTTTACTGAAGATGGAAACCTAACCCACAAGCCTGAAAATGGCAAAAAGTCAATTTCGCTCAAATTGAGGGTTACGACATATTGCAATTTCATGGACGAAATAATGTGTTATTGCGGACTGAAGAAAATTCACGAAATACAAGCAGAGAAAGGTTTGTTAGAAAGCGGGGTATTCATTAAGCACATGTTATACCAGAGCTCGTATGTATCCTTGTTGAACCATATCTTCATTCTTACTTGAAGAAGAAAAAAGCTACGTTTAAGTGATATTTGTTGGAAAGGAGTTTGCTCAAAAGATTGGTCCAAGGAGACACGTGTGTATCCGGAATGAATGACTACTACATTCAAAACAGGGTTCTAAAAAGAGTATCTTAAGATATAATGAATTTTATCGACAGCAGGAGAATGCCATATATCTTGTGAATCACTTAATCAGCTTGCTGGGCATTTGAAACACAATTATTGCATGTTAGCCAGAACAACTTGGGAGCTTTCATGTGAAGCAGAGTTCACTAAAAGGGTTTGGGTAAATTGAAAGCTCATATTTTATACAGATCAACCATTCGCAAAATTCATATAATATATTTGATTTGTCATTCAGTATACGAGTCAGTTTTAAAGTTCATAATCTATAGTGGCCATCAGTCACATTCAAGTAATTAAGCATAAAAAATTTACTTTGCGATGTACAGTATACTCTGGAATATCTGGTATGCGGATTAACCTTGCACGTTTTCGCCTAATTAAAACTTATTGAGAATACAGTATACATTACATCAATATCTGTTCTTCAAAAATGTACTGTAAATTGAATAGGTTTGAATTTTTATTTGTATATATTTTTGCAGTGTATTCCGTACCTTTCGTTCATATTTTTGCAGTGTAGTCCTGGTGGAAGACAGTTATATTTAGTGCGTTTTGGTGACATGTACACGACTTCTTCCTTTGCCCAAACTTATTATGTAATAGCGATGTGTAAGTTTCACAGGAGGTGGAGACAGGCTTGTTCGAAGGTTGCTGGAAGGTAAGTGCTGTCTGCATGCCATTGACGGATCCGCTTGACTGGTCAACAGCTGTTAACAAGTTGCCATTCAGTAAGACAGCTCTTCAGTGTATAGATTATATGGGGCAAAGAGGGTTTGAATATGGTGACATTATTGCCGCATGCAAAATACGTCTGGAGTTAAGCGAGCAGAGAACTATTACAGACAGCACTATAATTTTGGTGAGTTATCATAATAAATGTATTATAGCCAACTTTTTAAATAACTGTTTTCCTAAAATAGATAATAGAAGGCAATGTACTTACAATAAACACATGCTTTTGGACTATAAATGCCATTCACCCCGGTCATTGTGCCGGATATTCGAGAGTACCGTACTTGTGTAATAATGAAAATCCACTGATATTCCCGTCGTAATGAAGGGAGACAATTAACGTATTTCCCTAAAATAAATTTTCGCAAATAGTGGCCAGCTTTCATTTGATATAGACGGTTTAAGTGACAACCTGTATATCCTCACTCGCCGGAAGGCACTTTGACATCATATTTGAAGCGTGCTATGAAAGGTTTCAAGTGAAGAGACGTAGGGAGAGGATTTTTCATACATCAGAATGAAAATATCTGGAAATTTTACAGGAAGTGTAGGTAAGACATTATTCCATTATTCGAATGTTATAGTTAGTGGTATTTGTACATCAATCAATAGATGTTCTGCGAATGTTATTGAGATGAGTTTTCTTCACATACAGAACCCTTGCAAAAGAAGCGTAACAAGACTCAATTTCGGGGTAGTGTTTCGGTCCATGTTAGCCGTGCAGTTAAATTTGCTTCTCATAGTTTACAAGGATACAAAGGGCAAAATCATAACTAAAGAAATGAGGTAAACCAGTGTACTAAATAAAAACAAGTTTAATAACCAAAAATATATATAAAAAATTAATTATTACAACATCATGGATTTAAATCCCACAACTTCTAAATTACACCACAACTGCAATCCTAAGTTGTGTCTGCATCACGAATCAAGTGGCGTTCAAATATCCACAATTTATCATTTAATAAAATAAATATCTCAGGAGAGATTGTATTAATAAAAGACGTTTGAAACAATACGTCTTCTTCAAACCTATACTTTGCGCGCATGTGATGATGTTTTGACTAAATGATGGAAATAAGTACGATTACATGATTCGTTACCATATGGCTCCCCGTCAAGCAACGAATCCGCAATACTGCGTAGATTAGATTAGCTCGGGGAACACACAACAAAGCACTAAAGAAATATCCGACACCCGCTACCCTTATATAATACACAATAGAACTCCGAACGAGGTCTTGACGACGTGCCAGAAACATGAATAATGCCCAAAACGGGTCTTGGCAAATGAACACAAGCGTACGTGACTACAACAAATACATGAGGACATGACCGAGCGTCATTCTAATTTTTACAAAAGCAACAACAATCCAAAATGGATTATATTAAAATACAAAAGAATCATCACTATGCCCAGTGGCATTTAATTACAACAACACATATATTCATTTCAACTTAACGCAGGCATTTATGGTCTGAGTATGGCGAACTCCCCTTTAAATCACAAATTATACATACAGGCTCATCTCACTTTAAGAATCGAGGACACGGAACACCAGCCTAAAACCTAATTAGTTTTATCTTAAATCTGTCCGTCCCGACGAAGTAACATGTCTTTAACCCAGTGCGTTTACAACTACAAATCGGAAGCTCGATCATGGAAATACCTCGTATCTCCTGAAAACATGTGTGAATAAATACCATATTTTGTCCCAATAATTCTCTCAGGAATTATAAGACACGACGATCCGGCCAATAGCTTCCATGGAGTACCATACTGCCGTTAATTATATATTGTTGCAGACAGGAATCATGGTCAGATTAACACGATGTTCCCCGCGCATGTAGACACACATCATCACGCATAACCACATATAACGCACACCTGGGTAATGACTTCATCTCACATCTCACCACCTGAAATACGCACAGATTTAAGATGCAATGGAAAGACTTAAACTGCTTTCCCCAAAAAATCAATAAAATCATTACTTCTGTAGTTTTACAGCTTACTAAGAGAACTATGGTTCCCTGCAAATAAAATTGCACTCGGCAAATCACAAAAAACGCATGTTTGAGTCAAAACACAAGGTCAAATATTACCCCCAAAATTGTAGTTTTATCGTTACATTTATTCCACAAACAGCACCATTTATCGCTCAAACCATAAGTTCTGCTCAAGCGATTTGAACAAAGCAATCTGTACACGCGTTGTACAGTTACCAATTACATAACAATCATCTTTAAAATCAGAAAATTGAGTGTAGTCACGCACGACATTACACTCGAGTGTCGGTACACAAGGAAAATCAAAACTACATTTAAAACGCACAAGAAAATATTCACAGTTCCCCAGTCAATCTAACTACGACTAAAATTGAATAATCAATATTTTGTACGTATTCATTTGCCAAAACAACTTCAGCTCACATCGCCAACCATGACCCAGCAGCTATTTAGTCGGACGTCGACATCGTCGCTGGAGTGTCCATGGTCATCCTTCCGACTATTGGCCTCGTTGCAGACATCTTGATGATTTCTGAGGATGGAAAATGTTCAGTTATTACACAATTCTAAACTAACTACTAAAATTGCTAAATGATTTGCTATATCAACTCAATGTCCTAAACAATTTATACGAAGAAACCGTCCCTAAAGATATTTCTTAAGCCTGATAGCTTCTAATATTCACACGCAAATTATACATTTCAGAATGATGAAAGTTAAAATGACTTTCTGCCGAATACTTAGTTATTTGAAAAACTCGTCAGAGTTTCGAAGTTCTACTATTATCACTAGTCTCCACAGAGACCTCAAAAAAGATATGACCTGTGTCCCATGACACATCAAAATCGAGTACACGTGCCACTTCGGACACATCAAAATTAAGTACAAGTGTCACTCACGACACCTCAGAATAAAGTCAGTAAAGCCAACAGCTCGGCGACATTTATACAGAACACGGCAATTCACCCGTAGAGGGGACGAAATTTAAAAATAATTCGGAGTTTTTGAGCTAAAGACTTGCGACTAATTTCATTGAGCTTCTCTCATTGCATAGATTAAGAATTTGATCGGCGGAATCTCAACGATCATGGGTTTCATTAATATCCATTTCACGCCAAATCAAAGGTACGCCAGTTTTCGCGGGCCTACAAAGCGTGCCCTGTTTCATTCGTCAATTCAAATTCATCTCGTAAAGTGTGGCCTAGAAACTCCTCCCACTTTATGACCTACAAGTATCTTCTTCCTTGTCACACTCTGTCTCTCCTTCCCCCGCCGGCGTAAGTTGGTAGCAACCGCTCCATGACTCACCAAATGAAGCCACGCTTTTTGAACGTTGGCCTCCTTAGATCCAAGAATTCTGACACACATTTCCTTGTCTCACTAGCTTGGTTTAAATATATCTGCCTCGTCCTCTTACTCCCAATACTTGCAACATTTTTCCTCAACTCGTATCCACTGCTGCTAATATGAATGCCCTCTTTCAAATTTAGGAAATAATAATATGAATCATTATTATATCTGATGATATCATAAGGGTTCAATAAATATGATATGTCCAATTAATATTTTAGGGAGAGAGGTTTGAACACATCAAACTGATATGCTTCGGAGTTGTTATAGAAGAGAGTTTTAGTGCACATCCAAATAATATGTTCTGGGAATGTACACTAGTGTCCAAAAGTTAAGGATAATTTATTAATAAGCAAGGCAACAGGAAATTGACCGCAAATTGCATGACATATGCACCTACCAACCTTACGTGTTAGATCTGTATAGGAAATGAGTATTCCCTGCTTACTCTAGCGGCGTAACCGCAAGGTAAACACAGCCAGTGCCTTCGCCCCGTATTCGCTCAGTCGTGTTTGCCCTGTTATAGTTGGCGGAGTGTAGCCTCGTGCTGAACATGACAACATAATGGCACACCGAAGCCTTTTGGACCCCGTTTTGAAGAGAAGAATACTCGGCCACCTGGAACCAGGCCAGACATAGACCAAGATCGCCGCATCATTGAATGTGCCTTAAAGCAGCGGTTCCCAAACTTTCTCGGTCACGGAACACTTCAGAAGTAATGTTTTTTTCCGCGGGCCCCTAAATTTATGCTTGATTTTCCCTGCATTTTGAATCCACAACGTTCTTCCTGCTTTCATCTATTCTTATTGCCTGGGTGTTTTGTATACCTTAACGATAACGTACTAGGTTTCGAGACAAAGATGAAACATTTAATACATACAAGTCTTTATTTTGGTACTGCCCCCGTAAATTGAATTATATTGAGACCACGATGGCTGTATTGGCAAATATGAATAAAGTTAAGGATGTCATAGTTGTGACGTGTATATTCATGACGTAGGCACGGATGACGCAGATTTCATGCAAGTAGGCTGGTTGAGCTGAGATTCATGGTGACGTCATGATTTTGTTCGAGAAAGATCTGAAATTTACGACGCAGTCGCAGGAAACAAGGTATCGTGCTAAGGAAGAAGTTACGCTATTGGAGGAGAGACTCGAACCAATGAACGATAGTTTGGAAGGAAGACGGAGATTGCTGAAACTACGATATTTGATTGCTTTTGGCATGCAGATTTGTGGAAAACTATTTTCAGTTATGGCATTGATTTGGAATTTTGAAGAAATTAATTTTGAGTTTTTGAAATTTGAAAATCCGTCAAGTATAGCCAAAGTTAGAACTTCTAGCAATGACGGAGGAACAAACTATGGAAGGGATGGATACGCCCCTTAAGAAGTTGATAAAAGGTCGTGCACAGGAGAGAGGAGCTCTCATATCTCTCATATTCTCTCATATCTCTCATAACCACATATCTGATTTTCTAATAACGCATATATATTTCAGATGTCATATAGTCATTTTCGAGTGAATAAGTGAAGCAAGTTGTCTTTAGCGTGTGGTTAAAGCCCGGCGCATCGAACGAACACGGAGCAGTTCCATTTTACGCTGTTCGAAACTAGGTGAAGTTGAAACGCTCACATTAACGTTTCTACCAGATAAGATATCAAGAGTTAACTTCTGCCTTTATTATAATTCAATTGGGCAGTACAACATTGAGGTGCATAGAAGATTTGAACAATTTCACAGTTATACTTCGAAAGATATTGACACTTTAAGACTGCAGACAAAAGTGATTTTCTCGCCACCTGAGAGGCACTTTTAAATTCTACATTATACACTACGGCTGACACGTGCATCGCAACCGTGATATTGGAGAATACGTTTGGTATTACAACGATACATTCTACTATGGAACATTATAATCTTGCAGTGCTTTCAATGATTATAACAGAAGTTGAGATGGAAGGCTAAGGCTTTAATGCAATTGGGACATATATCGATGGAGTGAAGTAACAGCATGGAACTTCGTTAATCGTCTTTCTACAAAAGCGAGCATGTAGTGAACATCCAACTACACTCATGCATCGTGAATCCATCGCTGAATTATATCAGATGACAGTGGAAATATTTTCATACTCCACCATTATGAATATTTCTGCGGAAATAACTGCAATAAACTTCATGGCGAATTACGACTGGAACTTCAGGGAACTTTCAAGAGAGGCCAGGGAGGACCCGGCTCACAAAGAAGAATTTTGCCAGAAGGATGTCTTTCGTATACGCGGAGCAGTGCAATTTCCGGAGAAGGAAGCAGTTCGATTCTCCGAGGACGCTGATTCCAGGTTCGAGGACGGAGCACATCTTTACGCTGGTGAAATGGAACCAACAGCAGTTTTCTTTGAAAACTTTCCTCTAGAACTTCAATCAACAGATAAGGTAGTCGTGAACGTTTCTTGTATTATTTGAGTCATGTAGCGATATCTGAGCAACCATTTTTCCCATATTTTTGTCCTATATTTTGCCCCATTTTCTTGATTAACATTTCTGTACTCAGTACACTTCGATGATATATGCCTTTTTCTACGATTTGTTGAGACATTGTTATGTCATTGGCATAGTTAAATAATTTTGGATCAGTTGACACTGATAATTTAGATTCTTTCAGTAATTTGCATATTTTTGTAGTCACGATTTGACTGTAAAGTAAATGATTTGCTATGGCAGATTTGAATTCAGACAGCGTGTCACTTTATTAAAGTAATTCTATTCAGTAAATTACTTTGACCAATTTTCTGTCATCCCCAAGAAAGAAGAATAATTAAATGATTTTAGAGCGTTAAAATCTAATACGTTATCGACGATCTTTGAAATACTAGTCGTCTAATGAACATGATTGCAACATAGACATTTATCATTGCATTATAGACAATTTTATGAAATATGAACTTTGATTACGATTTATTGAATACACTAAAGTAATGAACATTTGATAGGAGTTTTTCTCAATTATAGATTGGAACAATAATGTTTGCATTCCACAGTTTAATTGTATTCTATTCGACTATTTATGCAGTTTAGATGAACTTTGATTGAAGATAGTATTTTATACTGCGTTACTTTGAAGATATTAATCTCAATTTTGATAGACCAGGGAGGAGTGTCTGATCGTATTTGCTATTAAATTTATTTGTGATTGGCAAATTTTTACTTCATATCGATTCATGAATGAAACCCACGAAGGTTAAATAATAACAGACATTAATACAATTGATGAATATAAGAATTTTTGAAGAGGAACAATGGATGTATAATCGTTAGTTCAGTGGACCTGTAAAAGTCGCTGATGAGTAATGCCCTTGAATAGTGAAGGAGGTTCCCACAGTAATAAATGAAGTTGTTGAATTTATGAGTGGAGGTTTTTGTATGTAATTTGGAAGACTTTGATGCCATATATATGAAGATATATGATGAATTTTGGGCCTATTGTTGAGCAATTTTGTGCGTTTTGAGCGAAGTATTTTTCCGCTGAATGTATTGTCCTGGTTCTTTGAAAGTTATTCATGTGAATATACTGTTAAAGTTAACAAGAGTGTTAAATAATTTGAGATGAAGATTTTGAATGGAGGTTACCGTCACAAATAATTAATAATTATTATTAAATCTTATTAAACCTGAATTTGACAGTTAAATATAACTAACCTTCATTGGTCGATTATATCAACACAATTTGAGTAATTATCAACCGGATAAACGTGTGGTTTAATGTATTTCTTGTATAAATAATATAAACAATATAATATTGTAAAATAATTTTGTAAATATCTTTGATAACAATTTGTAATGAAAGGGATTAATAGAGGCGTGTATAAAATTTCCAATTGTCGTTTGACATTGTTATAAACAATTTATTATTGTTATAAATAATTAATGAACTTTTGTTATTAACATTAAGAGTTTGTTTTTATACTCTAAACAACGCTAATTAAGCAAGTGGATTGAACAATTAAACATGATTTAGGATTATTGGAGTATTCCACTGGTGTTTGAATGGAGCATTTAAAACATTTGCGTGATAATATTTCAGTTGAGATGTGGACATTTAACGTGTTTTGAAAGGAGAGCTAAGCTCTGATGGAACTCGCTTATGCTAGGGTTGAACGGACAGGTGAGTCCACTTTGACGATGCAGGTGCATTGCAGCTGGCCCGGACAACTGTATGATAGAGGCCAAGGACGTTTACATAATAGCCTTGTGGCTATAAATAAAATGTGAAGTGTATAAACACGCAAACCAATTGCTATATGTGTCTCGTCCCAAATCCCGTTTCCATTCCAAGTGCATTATTATTTTTACGTTATTTTGAGCTTGAGAAAGCTGAAACATTGTATGTAGAGTATACAAGTCCGACAGGAGGACATGGTTATGTGGTCGATGGCTTCTGATTGCCACGTGAATTTTGTTGTTTTATTTTTGTTAAATTCATTCTTTATGTGAAATAAATTATTGTGCAGTTTAAAGTTTCTCGTCTTCGTTTTTGGTTCATTTTAAATATCATGGTGGAGGTTATTGTGTGGGCATACTTTAAGTGATCCAGTTGACAACCCAGTCCCCGAGATATATTTAAGAGGTAAGTAAAGGTAAGTATGAACCCCCGTATATTTTGGTGTGTTCCACAATAATTTCTTGTTAACTATTGTGCTCTAATCTCGATAGTATCTGTCAGTGCCATTTTCATTGATGTAGCTGTGCCGGTGCGTTTGATTATTGGCAATCCGATTGAGGGGGCGGATATCTGACAGCCTACTATCCTGAGATCGGGGACAGTAGGATTGGCGCCGCAATTCGGTGGGGCTCGATTGACAACACTGGATTACCAGGTTGAACGCCAGTAGAATTGGCACAATCGAAGTTCGGAGTGCTTGAATAACATTGGATTACCAAGTTATTGCAGTAGAATTGACACCGCAATTTTTGTGGAGTGTTCGAATAACATTGGATTACCAAGTTATCGATGTCAAAGGGATTGTGAAGACTCAAATAAAGAGGTTGATTCTTTGTTAGATGTCTTAGCCAATTGTAGAATTTGAGAGTGTGATTATATAGGAATAAAATGTTGTATTGTATTAGGAAAATTACACTCAGAAAAGATCAGATCTTATACAACTTGAGAGAGGTTAAATAGGCTGGAAACTTAGAAAAATCGCCTATGATCTGGAATCTTATTTTATTTGACCGGCTTATGACATGTGTAGTCATATTAAAGATAAAATTAAACTATTTGGATTGTAAATGTAAATTATTTGTGTTAGGATATTTTAAAATGAACCAAAGAAACTTGAACATGTGCTTGAGTTTATTTCAACATGAAGTGTCTACGAAGGTTAATTATAAGGTAATTATAAGTTAGATTTAAGACAGAAAATTGCTCAAATTTATATATGGTGAAAAATGTTGCTCAGATGTTGTTATTTTGCTCTGTTTGATGTATGTCCCTAAAGCAGTTTATTATTGAAATATTATTGAAATGGCAGATGAAAGTATTAAGAAAATGTTGGAGGAGATGTCCAACAATATGAAGGAGATGGAAGCTAGGAGTGCTAGTAGAATGAAGCAGATGATGGAGGAGAATTCTAGTAATATGTCTATCAGGCTGGATGAAAGTGTGAGGGAGATGGAAGCTAGGAATACTAGTAGAATGGAGGAGAATATGAAGGTTCTTCAGACCAGTTCTGCAAACCTAGAAAATAATGTGTCGCGTTTACAGATCAATACCCAGGGAATCGAGAATGCTGTAACTGACATGCGCACAGACGTGTCCAATGTCCATAAAGATTTATCCAATGTGCATAAAGATGTGTCTGATGTTAAAATTGATGTTTCTAAGGTACAGAAAGATCTTACTATGTTGAATCTTGATGTTGCCAATGTCCGGGGTGATATTTCAAGTGCTAGAGCTGAAGTAATTGTTGTTGGGAATGATGTTGCTACTGTACAAGACAAAGTAGAGGAAGTTCAAAGAGAGGTTAGAAATGCTCGAACTGATGTGTCAAATGTCCAAGTTGACATCAATAATATTCATTCAGATGTTAATGATATGCAAAGCGATATCAATAAAATACAAGTAGAAGTCAATACTGTTTTTGTAGACATTGCTAAAGTTCAGACTGAAGTTAACAAAGTTAGGGAAGAAATTGAAACTTCAAAAACGCTTTGTACTCGTAACATTAGTGCATTAACAACTCGATTAGTTGACGAGTCTGTTAGGACAACAGCTTCTTTAGCTGGTTTAAAATACGATGTAGAGGTCATGAGAACCCAAGTATTAGATCACAATCGTTTACTTAAGGAAGACATTGAGGTAGATATCGCGGAAATGTTAACTGCAAATGTAACGGTTTGGAAAGTTGAATGGAAGAGGTCAAGTGGGGAACATGTAGATCAGATTCAGGAGCGAATTGAAAGAAAACTTGCCAGTACACAGGTAGACATTAAAAATGAAGTAGTTCAGATTAGGAAAGACTTGAATGTAAGGATGGATTCGCTATCCGAAAAGCAGGTAGAGGATAGAACTCAAATAGGTCAGGACGTGCAAGCATTAAAAACTGCGTTAGAGGAACAAATTCATAAGGTTGTCTCTGATGTTAATGAAACTACGAGCAAACTGCAGAATTTGAAACTAGGAGAAGCTAGCATGATGGAAACCTATAAGGAAGAGTTGATTAGGAAAGTCATCACGGAAATCACAGACAAGGATACAGAAGGATTGACTGGTGAAGAGGATAGAAATTACGTAAGAAGATGTAACCTCACTACAGAAGAGAGAGATATTAATCCTGAGGAACGTATATCCAGATTCAGGGAAGAAGAAGAGGATCGGAATATTGAACCTGAATGGAAGTATCGTGATAGTGGGAAACATTATATGGATTCATATCCGAGAAATGTGACAGTCATCCGGAATTTTGAAGACAAACCTCAAAAATTTAGCAACACTGATAGTCTCACACCGATCGAATATATCAGGAACCTTAAAGACTACTTTATAGAAGCCCACATTCCTAGAGAGAGAGAGATGAGAATCGTAGAAAGATTTCTAGCTGGAGGACCCCTTGAATGGTTTAGAGCATTTCGGTACACTTTCAGCAATTTTGACGAATTTGCAGAGGCACTGATAAAACGATTCTGGTCAATAGAAGCTCAGAATTCATTAAGAGCTGAGGTATACTCGAGGAAGTATTCAGGTACTCTTCCAACACGGTACGCTGATTTCTTCACGAGTCAGTTATCACGCTTGAGATTTTTGCAACCCCCATTGTCAACAGAGCAGTTGATAGATGCGATTTCACGTATGCCGCCTGTGGAGGTAAGAAGACTGATCATATCGTCAATATCAGAGATTTGACCAGTTTGGACGAATTATTGAGAAGGCTTGACTACACGAGTCCAATGCCAAATTTGGTACAAAAAGGTCAGAGGCACGAATTCAAAGACGTTAATACGGTCTACATGGATCAAGTGCAGCAAACTGATAAGCCTGAGGAAGAAAAAACTGAAAATGTAGGTCCTCACAGGAATAATTATTTCTGCAACAACAGATCCCAAGGTTACCGTCCATATCAGCAAAGACGAGGCTGGAATAATAATAGAGGGAATTACAACAACGGAAGAGGTAGATACTATAACAATGGTTATAATAGAAACTACAATAGAAATAACCAGTACCAGAATCAGAATCAGAATTCTCAAGGTCAGGTTATGACACCCGACAAGTATCAAGAAAGAGAGAAAGAAAGTCAGCAGTATCTGAAGGAATTACGAGAAAAGGAAGCTGAAAACCGAAAGAAAAGACAGGATGTAGTGATCGATCCTGGTCCTTCTACAAGTCAGCAGAACTTAGAAAACAGAAATTCAGGACAGAAGAGAAAGTAGAAAGGAGACAATGCATTAGCCACACACAAACCAGAGAAGAAGAGACTTATGATTAAGGAACATAGAAGAAATATCATACAAGAGTAAGCCAATAATAATTCAATTTCGTGTTCAAGTGAATTGAGATATTTATAACACAGAGTTTAAAAACAATTTGCAACTGTTTTTAAAACGTGGTGAAGGGAGAATGCCCCCGTAAATTGAATTATATTGAGACCACGATGGCTGTATTGGCAAAAATGAATAAAGTTAAGGATGTCATAGTTGTGACGTGTATATTCATGACGTAGGCACGGATGACGCAGATTTCATGCAAGTAGGCTGGTTGAGCTGAGATTCTTGGTGACGTCATGATTTTGTTCGAGAAAGATCTGAAATTTACGACGCAGTCGCAGGAAACAAGGTATCGTGCTAAGGAAGAAGTTACGCTATTGGAGGAGAGACTCGAACCAATGAACGATAGTTTGGAAGGAAGACGGAGATTGCTGAAACTACGATATTTGATTGCTTTTGGCATGCAGATTTGTGGAAAACTATTTTCAGTTATGGCATTGATTTGGAATTTTGAAGAAATTAATTTTGAGTTTTTGAAATTTGAAAATCCGTCAAGTATAGCCAAAGTTAAAACTTCTAGCAATGACGGAGGAACAAACTATGGAAGGGATGGATACGCCCCTTAAGAAGTTGATAAAAGGTCGTGCACAGGAGAGAGGAGTCTCTCATATTCTCTCATATCTCTCATAACCGCATATCTGATATTCTAATAACGCATATATATTTTAGATGTCATATAGTCATTTTCGAGTGAATAAGTGAAGCAAGTTGTCTTTAGCGTGTGGTTAAAGCCCGGCGCATCGAACGAACACGGAGCAGTTCCATTTTACGCTGTTCGAAACTAGGTGAAGTTGAAACGCTCACATTAACGTTTCTACCAGATAAGATATCAAGAGTTAACTTCTGCCTTTATTATAATTCAATTGGGCAGTACAACATTGAGGTGTATAGAAGATTTGAACAATTTCACAGTTATACTTCGAAAGATATTGACACTTTAAGACTGCAGACAAAAGTGATTTTCTCGCCACCTGAGAGGCACTTTTAAATTCTACATTATACACTACGGCTGACACGTGCATCGCAACCGTGATATTGGAGAATACGTTTGGTATTACAACGATACATTCTACTATGGAACATTATAATCTTGCAGTGCTTTCAATGATTATAACAGAAGTTGAGATGGAAGGCTAAGGCTTTAATGCAATTGGGACATATATCGATGGAGTGAAGTAACAGCATGGAACTTCGTTAATCGTCTTTCTACAAAAGCGAGCATGTAGTGAACATCCAACTACACTCATGCATCGTGAATCCATCGCTGAATTATATCAGATGACAGTGGAAATATTTTCATACTCCACCATTATGAATATTTCTGCGGAAATAACTGCAATAAACTTCATGGCGAATTACGACTGGAACTTCAGGGAACTTTCAAGAGAGGCCAGGGAGGACCCGGCTCACAAAGAAGAATTTTGCCAGAAGGATGTCTTTCGTATACGCGGAGCAGTGCAATTTCCGGAGAAGGAAGCAGTTCGATTCTCCGAGGACGCTGATTCCAGGTTCGAGGACGGAGCACATCTTTACGCTGGTGAAATGGAACCAACAGCAGTTTTCTTTGAAAACTTTCCTCTAGAACTTCAATCAACAGATAAGGTAGTCGTGAACGTTTCTTGTATTATTTGAGTCATGTAGCGATATCTGAGCAACCATTTTTCCCATATTTTTGTCCTATATTTTGCCCCATTTTCTTGATTAACATTTCTGTACTCAGTACACTTCGATGATATATGCCTTTTTCTACGATTTGTTGAGACATTGTTATGTCATTGGCATAGTTAAATAATTTTGGATCAGTTGACACTGATAATTTAGATTCTTTCAGTAATTTGCATATTTTTGTAGTCACGATTTGACTGTAAAGTTAATGATTTGCTATGGCAGATTTGAATTCAGACAGCGTATCACTTTATTAAAGTAATTCTATTCAGTAAATTACATTGACCAATTTTCTGTCATCCTCAAGAAAGAAGAATAATTAAATGATTTTAGAGCGTTAAAATCTAATACGTTATCGACGATCTTTGAAATACTAGTCGTCTTATGAACATGATTGCAACATAGACATTTATCATTGCATTATAGACAATTTTATGAAATATGAACTTTGATTACGATTTATTGAATACACTAAAGTAATGAACATTTGATAAGAGTTTTTCTCAATTATAGATTGGAACAATAATGTTTGCATTCCACAGTCTAATTGTATTCTATTCGACTATTTATGCAGTTTAGATGAACTTTGATTGAAGATAGTATTTTTATACTGCGTTACTTTGAAGATATTAATCTCAATTTTGATAGACCAGGGAGGAGTGTCTGATCGTATTTGCTATTAAATTTATTTGTGATTGGCAAATTTTTACTTCATATCGATTCATGAATGAAACCCACGAAGGTTAAATAATAACAGACATTAATACAATTGATAAATATAAGAATTTTTGAAGAGGAACAATGGATGTATAATCGTTAGTTCAGTGGACCTGTAAAAGTCGCTGATGAGTAATGCCCTTGAATAATGAAGGAGGTTCCCACAGTAATAAATGAAGTTGTTGAATTTATGAGTGGAGGTTTTTGTATGTAATTTGGAAGATTTTGATGCCATATATATGAAGATATATGATGAATTTTGGGCCTATTGTTGAGCAATTTTGTGCGTTTTGAGCGAAGTATTTTTCCGCTGAATGTATTGTCCTGGTTCTTTGAAAGTTATTCATGTGAAGATACTGTTAAAGTTAACAAGAGTGTTAAATAATTTGAGATGAAGATTTTGAATGGAGGTTACCGTCACAAATAATTAATAATTATTATTAAATCTTATTAAACCTGAATTTGACAGTTAAATATAACTAACCTTCATTGGTCGATTATATCAACACAATTTGAGTAATTATCAACCGGATAAACGTGTGGTTTAATGTATTTCTTGTATAAATAATATAAACAATATAATATTGTAAAATAATTTTGTAAATATCTTTGATAACAATTTGTAATGAAAGGGATTAATAGAGGCGTGTATAAAATTTCCAATTGTCGTTTGACATTGTTATAAACAATTTATTATTGTTATAAATAATTAATGAACTTTTGTTATTAACATTAAGAGTTTGTTTTTATACTCTAAACAACGCTAATTAAGCAAGTGGATTGAACAATTAAACATGATTTAGGATTATTGGAGTATTCCACTGGTGTTTGAATGGAGCATTTAAAACATTTGCGTGATAATATTTCAGTTGAGATGTGGACATTTAACGTGTTTTGAAAGGAGAGCTAAGCTCTGATGGAACTCGCTTATGCTAGGGTTGAACGGACAGGTGAGTCCACTTTGACGATGCAGGTGCATTGCAGCTGGCCCGGACAACTGTATGATAGAGGCCAAGGACGTTTACATAATAGCCTTGTGGCTATAAATAAAATGTGAAGTGTATAAACACGCAAACCAATTGCTATATGTGTCTCGTCCCAAATCCCGTTTCCATTCCAAGTGCATTATTATTTTTACGTTATTTTGAGCTTGAGAAAGCTGAAACATTGTATGTAGAGTATACAAGTCCGACAGGAGGACATGGTTATGTGGTCGATGGCTTCTGATTGCCACGTGAATTTTGTTGTTTTATTTTTGTTAAATTCATTCTTTATGTGAAATAAATTATTGTGCAGTTTAAAGTTTCTCGTCTTCGTTTTTGGTTCATTTTAAATATCATGGTGGAGGTTATTGTGTGGGCATACTTTAAGTGATCCAGTTGACAACCCAGTCCCCGAGATATATTTAAGAGGTAAGTAAAGGTAAGTATGAACCCCCGTATATTTTGGTGTGTTCCACAATAATTTCTTGTTAACTATTGTGCTCTAATCTCGATAGTATCTGTCAGTGCCATTTTCATTGATGTAGCTGTGCCGGTGCGTTTGATTATTGGCAATCCGATTGAGGGGGCGGATATCTGACAGCCTACTATCCTGAGATCGGGGACAGTAGGATTGGCGCCGCAATTCGGTGGGGCTCGATTGACAACACTGGATTACCAGGTTGAACGCCAGTAGAATTGGCACAATCGAAGTTCGGAGTGCTTGAATAACATTGGATTACCAAGTTATTGCAGTAGAATTGACACCGCAATTTTTGTGGAGTGTTCGAATAACATTGGATTACCAAGTTATCGATGTCAAAGGGATTGTGAAGACTCAAATAAAGAGGTTGATTCTTTGTTAGATGTCTTAGCCAATTGTAGAATTTGAGAGTGTGATTATATAGGAATAAAATGTTGTATTGTATTAGGAAAATTACACTCAGAAAAGATCAGATCTTATACAACTTGAGAGAGGTTAAATAGGCTGGAAACTTAGAAAAATCGCCTATGATCTGGAATCTTATTTTATTTGACCGGCTTATGACATGTGTAGTCATATTAAAGATAAAATTAAACTATTTGGATTGTAAATGTAAATTATTTGTGTTAGGATATTTTAAAATGAACCAAAGAAACTTGAACATGTGCTTGAGTTTATTTCAACATGAAGTGTCTACGAAGGTTAATTATAAGGTAATTATAAGTTAGATTTAAGACAGAAAATTGCTCAAATTTATATATGGTGAAAAATGTTGCTCAGATGTTGTTATTTTGCTCTGTTTGATGTATGTCCCTAAAGCAGTTTATTATTGAAATATTATTGAAATGGCAGATGAAAGTATTAAGAAAATGTTGGAGGAGATGTCCAACAATATGAAGGAGATGGAAGCTAGGAGTGCTAGTAGAATGAAGCAGATGATGGAGGAGAATTCTAGTAATATGTCTATCAGGCTGGATGAAAGTGTGAGGGAGATGGAAGCTAGGAATACTAGTAGAATGGAGGAGAATATGAAGGTTCTTCAGACCAGTTCTGCAAACCTAGAAAATAATGTGTCGCGTTTACAGATCAATACCCAGGGAATCGAGAATGCTGTAACTGACATGCGCACAGACGTGTCCAATGTCCATAAAGATTTATCCAATGTGCATAAAGATGTGTCTGATGTTAAAATTGATGTTTCTAAGGTACAGAAAGATCTTACTATGTTGAATCTTGATGTTGCCAATGTCCGGGGTGATATTTCAAGTGCTAGAGCTGAAGTAATTGTTGTTGGGAATGATGTTGCTACTGTACAAGACAAAGTAGAGGAAGTTCAAAGAGAGGTTAGAAATGCTCGAACTGATGTGTCAAATGTCCAAGTTGACATCAATAATATTCATTCAGATGTTAATGATATGCAAAGCGATATCAATAAAATACAAGTAGAAGTCAATACTGTTTTTGTAGACATTGCTAAAGTTCAGACTGAAGTTAACAAAGTTAGGGAAGAAATTGAAACTTCAAAAACGCTTTGTACTCGTAACATTAGTGCATTAACAACTCGATTAGTTGACGAGTCTGTTAGGACAACAGCTTCTTTAGCTGGTTTAAAATACGATGTAGAGGTCATGAGAACCCAAGTATTAGATCACAATCGTTTACTTAAGGAAGACATTGAGGTAGATATCGCGGAAATGTTAACTGCAAATGTAACGGTTTGGAAAGTTGAATGGAAGAGGTCAAGTGGGGAACATGTAGATCAGATTCAGGAGCGAATTGAAAGAAAACTTGCCAGTACACAGGTAGACATTAAAAATGAAGTAGTTCAGATTAGGAAAGACTTGAATGTAAGGATGGATTCGCTATCCGAAAAGCAGGTAGAGGATAGAACTCAAATAGGTCAGGACGTGCAAGCATTAAAAACTGCGTTAGAGGAACAAATTCATAAGGTTGTCTCTGATGTTAATGAAACTACGAGCAAACTGCAGAATTTGAAACTAGGAGAAGCTAGCATGATGGAAACCTATAAGGAAGAGTTGATTAGGAAAGTCATCACGGAAATCACAGACAAGGATACAGAAGGATTGACTGGTGAAGAGGATAGAAATTACGTAAGAAGATGTAACCTCACTACAGAAGAGAGAGATATTAATCCTGAGGAACGTATATCCAGATTCAGGGAAGAAGAAGAGGATCGGAATATTGAACCTGAATGGAAGTATCGTGATAGTGGGAAACATTATATGGATTCATATCCGAGAAATGTGACAGTCATCCGGAATTTTGAAGACAAACCTCAAAAATTTAGCAACACTGATAGTCTCACACCGATCGAATATATCAGGAACCTTAAAGACTACTTTATAGAAGCCCACATTCCTAGAGAGAGAGAGATGAGAATCGTAGAAAGATTTCTAGCTGGAGGACCCCTTGAATGGTTTAGAGCATTTCGGTACACTTTCAGCAATTTTGACGAATTTGCAGAGGCACTGATAAAACGATTCTGGTCAATAGAAGCTCAGAATTCATTAAGAGCTGAGGTATACTCGAGGAAGTATTCAGGTACTCTTCCAACACGGTACGCTGATTTCTTCACGAGTCAGTTATCACGCTTGAGATTTTTGCAACCCCCATTGTCAACAGAGCAGTTGATAGATGCGATTTCACGTATGCCGCCTGTGGAGGTAAGAAGACTGATCATATCGTCAATATCAGAGATTTGACCAGTTTGGACGAATTATTGAGAAGGCTTGACTACACGAGTCCAATGCCAAATTTGGTACAAAAAGGTCAGAGGCACGAATTCAAAGACGTTAATACGGTCTACATGGATCAAGTGCAGCAAACTGATAAGCCTGAGGAAGAAAAAACTGAAAATGTAGGTCCTCACAGGAATAATTATTTCTGCAACAACAGATCCCAAGGTTACCGTCCATATCAGCAAAGACGAGGCTGGAATAATAATAGAGGGAATTACAACAACGGAAGAGGTAGATACTATAACAATGGTTATAATAGAAACTACAATAGAAATAACCAGTACCAGAATCAGAATCAGAATTCTCAAGGTCAGGTTATGACACCCGACAAGTATCAAGAAAGAGAGAAAGAAAGTCAGCAGTATCTGAAGGAATTACGAGAAAAGGAAGCTGAAAACCGAAAGAAAAGACAGGATGTAGTGATCGATCCTGGTCCTTCTACAAGTCAGCAGAACTTAGAAAACAGAAATTCAGGACAGAAGAGAAAGTAGAAAGGAGACAATGCATTAGCCACACACAAACCAGAGAAGAAGAGACTTATGATTAAGGAACATAGAAGAAATATCATACAAGAGTAAGCCAATAATAATTCAATTTCGTGTTCAAGTGAATTGAGATATTTATAACACAGAGTTTAAAAACAATTTGCAACTGTTTTTAAAACGTGGTGAAGGGAGAATGCCCCCGTAAATTGAATTATATTGAGACCACGATGGCTGTATTGGCAAAAATGAATAAAGTTAAGGATGTCATAGTTGTGACGTGTATATTCATGACGTAGGCACGGATGACGCAGATTTCATGCAAGTAGGCTGGTTGAGCTGAGATTCTTGGTGACGTCATGATTTTGTTCGAGAAAGATCTGAAATTTACGACGCAGTCGCAGGAAACAAGGTATCGTGCTAAGGAAGAAGTTACGCTATTGGAGTAGAGACTCGAACCAATGAACGATATTTTGGAAGGAAGACGGAGATTGCTGAAACTACGATATTTGATTGCTTTTGGCATGCAGATTTGTGGAAAACTATTTTCAGTTATGGCATTGATTTGGAATTTTGAAGAAATTAATTTTGAGTTTTTGAAATTTGAAAATCCGTCAAGTATAGCCAAAGTTAAAACTTCTAGCAATGACGGAGGAACAAACTATGGAAGGGATGGATACGCCCCTTAAGAAGTTGATAAAAGGTCGTGCACAGGAGAGAGGAGCTCTCATATCTCTCATATTCTCTCATATCTCTCATAACCGCATATCTGATATTCTAATAACGCATATATATTTTAGATGTCATATAGTCATTTTCGAGTGAATAAGTGAAGCAAGTCGTCTTTAGCGTGTGGTTAAAGCCCGGCGCATCGAACGAACACGGAGCAGTTCCATTTTACGCTGTTCGAAACTAGGTGAAGTTGAAACGCTCACATTAACGTTTCTACCAGATAAGATATCAAGAGTTAACTTCTGCCTTTATTATAATTCAATTGGGCAGTACAACATTGAGGTGTATAGAAGATTTGAACAATTTCACAGTTATACTTCGAAAGATATTGACACTTTAAGACTGCAGACAAAAGTGATTTTCTCGCCACCTGAGAGGCACTTTTAAATTCTACATTATACACTACGGCTGACACGTGCATCGCAACCGTGATATTGGAGAATACGTTTGGTATTACAACGATACATTCTACTATGGAACATTATAATCTTGCAGTGCTTTCAATGATTATAACAGAAGTTGAGATGGAAGGCTAAGGCTTTAATGCAATTGGGACATATATCGATGGAGTGAAGTAACAGCATGGAACTTCGTTAATCGTCTTTCTACAAAAGCGAGCATGTAGTGAACATCCAACTACACTCATGCATCGTGAATCCATCGCTGAATTATATCAGATGACAGTGGAAATATTTTCATACTCCACCATTATGAATATTTCTGCGGAAATAACTGCAATAAACTTCATGGCGAATTACGACTGGAACTTCAGGGAACTTTCAAGAGAGGCCAGGGAGGACCCGGCTCACAAAGAAGAATTTTGCCAGAAGGATGTCTTTCGTATACGCGGAGCAGTGCAATTTCCGAAGAAGGAAGCAGTTCGATTCTCCGAGGACGCTGATTCCAGGTTCGAGGACGGAGCACATCTTTACGCTGGTGAAATGGAACCAACAGCAGTTTTCTTTGAAAACTTTCCTCTAGAACTTCAATCAACAGATAAGGTAGTCGTGAACGTTTCTTGTATTATTTGAGTCATGTAGCGATATCTGAGCAACCATTTTTCCCATATTTTTGTCCTATCTTTTGCCCCATTTTCTTGATTAACATTTCTGTACTCAGTACACTTCGATGATATATGCCTTTTTCTACGATTTGTTGAGACATTGTTATGTCATTGGCATAGTTAAATAATTTTGGATCAGTTGAGACTGATAATTTAGATTCTTTCAGTAATTTGCATATTTTTGTAGTCACGATTTGACTGTAAAGTTAATGATTTGCTATGGCAGATTTGAATTCAGACAGCGTGTCACTTTATTAAAGTAATTCTATTCAGTAAATTACATTGACCAATTTTCTGTCATCCTCAAGAAGGAAGAATAATTAAATGATTTTAGAGCGTTAAAATCTAATACGTTATCGACGATCTTTGAAATACTAGTCGTCTTATGAACATGATTGCAACATAGACATTTATCATTGCATTATAGACAATTTTATGAAATATGAACTTTGATTACGATTTATTGAATACACTAAAGTAATGAACATTTGATAGGAGTTTTTCTCAATTATAGATTGGAACAATAATGTTTGCATTCCACAGTCTAATTGTATTCTATTCGACTATTTATGCAGTTTAGATGAACTTTGATTGAAGATAGTATTTTTATACTGCGTTACTTTGAAGATATTAATCTCAATTTTGATAGACCAGGGAGGAGTGTCTAATCGTATTTGCTATTAAATTTATTTGTGATTGGCAAATTTTTACTTCATATCGATTCATGAATGAAACCCACGAAGGTTAAATAATAACAGACATTAATACAATTGATAAATATAAGAATTTTTGAAGAGGAACAATGGATGTATAATCGTTAGTTCAGTGGACCTGTAAAAGTCGCTGATGAGTAATGCCCTTGAATAATGAAGGAGGTTCCCACAGTAATAAATGAAGTTGTTGAATTTATGAGTGGAGGTTTTTGTATGTAATTTGGAAGATTTTGATGCCATATATATGAAGATATATGATGAATTTTGGGCCTATTGTTGAGCAATTTTGTGCGTTTTGAGCGAAGTATTTTTCCGCTGAATGTATTGTCCTGGTTCTTTGAAAGTTATTCATGTGAAGATACTGTTAAAGTTAACAAGAGTGTTAAATAATTTGAGATGAAGATTTTGAATGGAGGTTACCGTCACAAATAATTAATAATTATTATTAAATCTTATTAAACCTGAATTTGACAGTTAAATATAACTAACCTTCATTGGTCGATTATATCAACACAATTTGAGTAATTATCAACCGGATAAACGTGTGGTTTAATGTATTTCTTGTATAAATAATATAAACAATATAATATTGTAAAATAATTTTGTAAATATCTTTGATAACAATTTGTAATGAAAGGGATTAATAGAGGCGTGTATAAAATTTCCAATTGTCGTTTGACATTGTTATAAACAATTTATTATTGTTATAAATAATTAATGAACTTTTGTTATTAACATTAAGAGTTTGTTTTTATACTCTAAACAACGCTAATTAAGCAAGTGGATTGAACAATTAAACATGATTTAGGATTATTGGAGTATTCCACTGGTGTTTGAATGGAGCATTTAAAACATTTGCGTGATAATATTTCAGTTGAGATGTGGACATTTAACGTGTTTTGAAAGGAGAGCTAAGCTCTGATGGAACTCGCTTATGCTAGGGTTGAACGGACAGGTGAGTCCACTTTGACGATGCAGGTGCATTGCAGCTGGCCCGGACAACTGTATGATAGAGGCCAAGGACGTTTACATAATAGCCTTGTGGCTATAAATAAAATGTGAAGTGTATAAACACGCAAACCAATTGCTATATGTGTCTCGTCCCAAATCCCGTTTCCATTCCAAGTGCATTATTATTTTTACGTTATTTTGAGCTTGAGAAAGCTGAAACATTGTATGTAGAGTATACAAGTCCGACAGGAGGACATGGTTATGTGGTTGATGGCTTCTGATTGCCACGTGAATTTTGTTGTTTTATTTTTGTTAAATTCATTCTTTATGTGAAATAAATTATTGTGCAGTTTAAAGTTTCTCGTCTTCGTTTTTGGTTCATTTTAAATATCATGGTGGAGGTTATTGTGTGGGCATACTTTAAGTGATCCAGTTGACAACCCAGTCCCCGAGATATATTTAAGAGGTAAGTAAAGGTAAGTATGAACCCCCGTATATTTTGGTGTGTTCCACAATAATTTCTTGTTAACTATTGTGCTCTAATCTCGATAGTATCTGTCAGTGCCATTTTCATTGATGTAGCTGTGCCGGTGCGTTTGATTATTGGCAATCCGATTGAGGGGGCGGATATCTGACAGCCTACTATCCTGAGATCGGGGACAGTGCAATGTATAAACAATTAATTTAGAACAATTCAAATTGGATTTCCATCTAATTTCTAATGTTATGAATGAAAAAATGTTTCATTTTCGTTCTTAAAATAGTTTTGAAATCGGGATTTGTGTCCGACAGCTGAATACGTAAATCCGGGGCAGCATTCAACTTACTCCTATAATTGTAAGCATAAGCAGAAAAGCCTGCTTCGCATCGATGGGTGGACACGAAGGTGATCAGAGCTCAGATAGCCTTTTCGGCCACTGATGGGTATACGTCTACCAGTCCTAGCCAAAAGTTATTCAGCGGCACTAATTCAAATTTCGTTTTAAAAGCGGAGGTATATTGAATTTCAATAAGATCTTTAGAGTCAGGCACGGACATGTGAGGTTTATTTCGGTTGGCAAATGGATTAATTAAATGCCTCCCAAGTGTTTTATGCACATCAGCTTTGATTCCCATCTCATTTTCACTCAGAAATTGTGCCAGGAGAGAAAAGCATTCGATGTCTTTCTTATTTACACATTTGATCCAAAAGTTGAGTTTTGTATTGAATGATGTTATTTTGTCTCTGAATATGAACGTGTTTATATCTTTCTGCTGCAAAGATGTAGTAACATCTTTCAGTTTCCCGAATATGTCAGCGAGGTAAGCATATCGCATGAGCCACTTCTCGTTGCGTAAAAATTCAGCATGTTTTTTGTTAGGCGAGGAAAGGTCTTATTCCCCAATGAAGAAAACCAGAAGCTTGTTGCGCAGCTCAAAAAGCCTGGCCGGGACATCTACCACCTAAAGCCACTATCCCGTTGGCCAATCACAGACTCTGCGGAACATAACAGTATAGATGTGAGGAAGAGATTAGACGGCAGGCATCGGCCATTTCTGTGATAGAAATCCCAACGCTAGAGCCTGAGGTCAAAGTTAATCTAATGTTTAGGATAGCGCTATTAACAAGAGTTGGACTCGAGAAATTTCAAAGATAAAGAACTAACAACATTTCCTTTTTCTACGGGTGAAAACGAAAATAATTACATATTTGGCATGAAAGTTATTAATTGAATTTGCAATATACAAGGTGTCCGGGTTAAAGGTATAATAATATAAAATGTAATAACTTCAGAAATAATGGAGATATTCATTGGCGGTTTGTTTCTACAACTAGGGTAACTCAAAATGTTTCCTGTATTTGCTTGCGGTGGTACCACATGCGCATGCGCGTATCTGCATTGTTCACGAAAAGCGCGCCAGTAGCCATGTGACTCCATAGCAGAAGGTGTTCTGTGTGCTTTCGCTCGCGGAGCTAAAATCCGTTACACTAGTACAACGTAGATTTCGGCGTGATTATGGACTGTTACTAACTGATGATGTTCCCACTTACGTAACAATAAAGAAATGGGATTTCATGAATCGTGGGTTCCCAGATCACTGGATTGGGAGAGGTGGTCCATCAAATGCTTGGCCCCCTACATGTCCCGACATTACGCCACTTGACTTTTTCCTGTGGGGGTTTGTCAAGAATCAATTGTACCAGACACCAGTTCGTGATCTAGCAGATCTGCGTCGTCGCATTCGTGCAGCTATTGCAAATGTTACGCCTACAATGCTGCAGAACACTCGAAGAGAAGTGGAATACAGATTAGATACCTGTAGCGCCACTAATGGTGCGCATATCGAGATGTATTAGGTATGTAAGGGAACATTTTGAGTTACCCTATTCGTAGAAACAACCCGCCAATGAATATCTGCTTTACTTCTCTAGTTATTAAATTTTATATTATTATACCTTTAACCCGGACACCTTGTAAGTGCCAAAAAGGGGGTTAGAAAATAATAACGGATGAAATGCATGAATAGACATGAAAATTCAAAAAAGGGACATTGCTTCATGCCTTCCAATTACCCATTCGATAAGAACCTACGCTACAGTAACACCGATTGAATCCAACTTCACCATAGACGTATACAAATATTCCTCAGTCAAAGACCATCAGTTCATCCACACCAGAAACAGTATAAAAGTTTCTATTAAGCAAGGAATAAGTACAATATTTTTCCAAACCATGCTCCCCTCAGCAAAAATCCTTATTTCATCTTGTGTAAGACCATCCAAAGACAACTTTTTAAAAATCTATTTATAATATATTTTTTTCCATCACCAGATATTTTAGACATAGGAATTTTTAGATAATTATTTTATAGTATCATCAGTTTAAATCACACTTTGTTACAGATCTGTTTTTAATACTTCTATAGATTTTTTATTACATTACGGGAAAAGCCAAGGTAAATATTGATCAACTTTGCTTGCAATTAATTTAGTTTTAATGTATTTTGAAGGTTTTGAAGAGTTCGTCAAAATGGCGCCTGGTGATAGCTGTGCAAATAGTGCTGTAGTAAACAAGCTTAAAATTACTGGTAAATTGTTGTGTTGGAGGTGTAAAAATATAGGAACGGACTCCAATTTATGTTCACCTTGCACGATAAAGGTAAAGAACGCGAATGTAGTGGTGACTAGGGCCAAAGCAGAGCTAGTTGAGGAAGGTGCGTGTGGAAGCATCACAACTTGTGAACACGACTGTGATTATCAGGAGCTTAAAAATGAATTAGTGTCTAAGGATGAAATAATCAGGTTACTGAAGGAGGATGTGAGAAGACTTGTTGAAGAGAATGAACGATTAAGTATAGACCAGGGCGAAAGAAGTGAAAAGTAGACTCATGTTGTGAAACTTGGTACTGGACTAACTAGGCCAAATTTTAGGCCTATGATCGTGGACTATAGTGTGTGTGTGTCACTTAGGAAGTCATTTGGGGGACTCCAAGAAGTAAGGGACGATAACACATCAGTGAAAAAAGTGTGCCTAAGCCTACTAAACAACAGAAGTACGTAGGTAAAGTGTTGAGTTATGCAGACAGTCACGGACGCGGAGCAGCAGCGAATATCTTGGCGAGTTGTGGTAACATGGCAGTCACTTCAATAGTGAAAGCCGCGGCATCATTTACTGCAGTTGTGAGTGGATCAAAAAGTGGAACAGCTTCGTTATATTCGAGTGATTTTGTGGGTATCGTTGGTGGCTCTAATGCTGTTTCAAGAAATGAAGGTAAAAATGCGATCAGCTCCCTGAAAGGAACTCTATCTTCGCTCACCCACACTAACGTCGTAGTTGTGAACCTTCCCCACAGGTATGATCTAATGGAGAAATCCTGTGTAAATGAAGCTGTAAAAGACACGAATGTAGGGATTGCGAAGGTATGTGAGCATTTTCGCAATGTTCATACGCTAGATGTTAGTAGGTTGGATAGAGCTATGCACACTAGACACGGGCAACATTTGAATAAGCTAGGTAAGGAAGTCTTAAGTTGTGAAATAAGTAAAATTATTAACATGAAGTTGAAGGAAAAGGTAGACACCATTACATTACAGTGGGCACTTGGGTATCAGAACCGGGGAAACTGTTAGACGAAGCTACATCTGAAAAACAGATTCAGCAGGTTTATTCATAAACCACTAATAGTAAATTAAAAGGGTTCAATATTGATTTTAATATGGATATCTACCATCAGAAAGTTCAACATCTAAGGAATAAAGTAGATCATTTAAATAACCTCATAAATTCAAAAATCTACAGTGTTGCTGTGTTCACTGAACATTGGTGTGAGAGGGAGGAAATAAAAACCATGCATCTAGATAATTATATACTAGCCAGTATTTACTGTCGAGAAGAAATGAAAGGTGGGGGTGTGAATCTGTACTGTAAAATAAATGTTAGATACCAGGAATTGGGGTGGGTTAATAGCTATGGAAGGGATCATGACTTAGATGTTGCAGGTATTTTAATTCAGCTGAATGATGATTTTGAAATATTTTAGCAGGAATATATAGAGCCCCAAGTGGAAATATGCAAATATTCCTAAGACAGTTTGATTTACTTCTGAATAAAGTAGCCAAAAAATATAGAAACATAATAGTAGTCGGTGATTTCAATATAGACTGGTTTGCACATGACAGGTCCCTCGAGACATTCAAAGACATTGTATTGTCATTTGGCCTTAATAATCTTGTCAAGGAGCCAACTAGGGTAACTAAACATTCTGAAACATTAATCGAATACATTATTACTAACATGCCAGACGAATTAAGTAAGTGCACTGTTGTGGAAAATTTTGTATCTGACCATCGTGGCCAGGAATTAAAAATTGCATTTCCTCATGAATCTCAATTAAATCAGTCTACATGGAAGTACACTCGAAATGTATCTAATAATAATGTAATGGAATTCACAGAAGAACTTGGTAATGTTGATTGGGAGGAAGTGAGGAATATTAGGGATGTAAATGCTGCCTGGAAAAGATTCTGTTCTATTTTTTATAGGTGTATCTTAATTTATCTTGCCCATTAGTTAAAAGAATAAATAGGAATCACCAGAGCACTAAACAACAAAACTGTCTGATCTGTGCCATAGGAAAATACAACACATGATTGATGCTTTCGATAGCTACATGCAAACAGGATTGAAGCTTTATAAAGATGACTATAAAAATTTTCAAGTAGAATATTATGAAGAAATAAAAGAATTAAAGCAGAAGAATATGAAAATAGAATAACAAATTCTAACAACTTTGCCAAAGAAGTATGACAAATAGCTAAAGCAACATGTGGGAAAATATTTCGATAAAAATCAATAACAATCTTGTTAATGCACCTTTACAAATAGTAACAGCATTCAATGATTATTTCACTCAGCCACCTGTTAGAAACAGTGTGAATGTAAACAGTAATAGAGCAAAATGTAATGGTCATATTGTTGTTGGAAATAAATGTGGTAATAGCAGTAAAAAGCAAATCACATGTAATAAGTCAATCTTCCTGAAACCAACTACCAAAGATGAAATAAGTACGATAGTCAGAAAATTAAAAAATGAACATAGTCATGGCTGGGATGAAATTTCACCCTGGTTGTTGAAACAGTGCTATGGGCCAATCCTAGATATTCTCACAGAACTGATACATCTTCCCAGATATACTAAAGCTATCCGTTGTTAAACCAATCTTTAAAAAGGGTGACAGACTTCAACTAGGTAACTACAGACCGATCGCCGATTTTAGAGTATGTGATTTACCGTAGAATAATTGAGTTTGTTGATAAGAATGAGTTAATAAATAAGAATCATTTTGGTTTCAGGAAGGAATTATCAACTATAAATGCCATTGCAGAATTTTATGAAACTCTGCTTGCTTCTCTTGATGATAATAAATGTGCTGTTGGGGTTTTCATAGATTTGACAAAAGCATTTGATACAGTAGATCATCAATTATTATTGGATAAGGTAGAGGCTTATGGTATAAGAGGAGTAGCATTGGAACTGTTAAAATCATATTTGAATAATAGATGGCAATTTACAGAAATTCCTTTTAAGAATGGTGAAAATATCTCCAAGTTCCAATCCATTCCTGGCTTAGATAAAAAAAGGTGTACCTCAAGTTTCAATCCTTGGTCCCCTCCTTTTTATTCTCTATGTAAATGATGTACCACAGTCAAAAAATAGTTCGAATGTTTCATATGGAGACGATACCTCAATTTTGAACAGGAACTGTAATAAAACAATTACTCTTCAAGAAACTCAAAATAGTATTGATCTTGTCACTCAATATTTTAATGAGATACTGTTAAGTGTAAACCCTTCAAAAACCAACTTTGTAATATTTAACAAGCATAAGGGAACTAATTTAGAAGTAGATCGAAATCTTTACTGAGGATCTGATGATATTCAACAGGTACTGTAGCCTCAGCGAAATTTTTGGGTATTACAATAGATAATAAATTATCATGGGATGAGCATATAAATGAAATCTGTAAAAAAAACTCCTTCGTTTTAAAGAGAATTTCAATATACAATAGCAGCGAATACCAATTAACAGTCTACTATGGATTAATACATTCTCAGATATCATACGGTATTGAGATATGGGGTGGGGCAGCAAATAGGAATATGGAGAGAATACTTAAACTGCAGAAACGAGTAATACGATACTTGTTTGGGTTGAAATCGAGAGAATCATGCAGAGTTGCATTTAAGAAGCATAATATTTTAACAATATTTTCATTGTATATTTTCAAAGTTATCTTGCTTGTAAGGGAAAATCAAGATAAAGTTGTCACAATCAACAATGTCCACAATCATGAATCCAGAGGGCAGAATGACTATTCTCAAAAGAGGGTAAATAAACAATATGCAGAAAAAGATCCTTTCAAAAAAGGAGCTATATACCACAATAAGTTTCCAAACCACTTAAAAACTTGACTGAAACTGGGTTCAGAAAGTCTCTCAAGATATACCTAGCCCAGAAAGTGTTGTATTCTTTGAGTGAATTTTAAAGAAACATGTAACTGTTTAATTATGTAAAAAAGTTGTCAATATGCAAATTTAACTGTGAGTATTTTGTGTGACGTATCCAATTCTGTGTGATGCACGTTCTGGATATAAATAGTATTGTATTGTATTGTATTGTATAGGTATTTACTGAGCCACAATGTGGCTGAAACTCGTATAATATATTCTATTTTTATTTATTGACTATTGTGGATTAAATTTAAAAAATCTTACGGTATTTTACATGTCATTATATTAGCAATAAGCAAATCTTCTAAATATGATTAATTCCTTATCATTACGTTCCAAACATTGTACAATTTAGCAGACCAAAGCATCTTTAAAAATAAATTAATATGATTATTTCCTCAGAAACAAATATTTAAATCAGCACTAATGTATATTAATATATCTCCAACTTAATGTTTTAAACTCTAGCAATAGAATGGGGAGCATATTTGATATGTGAGAAAGCTCTAACCTGCTAGCCTAATGACCTTCCAATTGTGCCATTACTCCCGAGGGTTCATAGGAGCTCTAAACTTAACAATATTAGCTCAAGGCACTCCAGGTGTGTCAATAACCTTAAGGGGACCCATCTGCGCACAGTATGGGTAGGTATCTTGGAGCCCTAAACTAAATAATACTAGCTTAAAGACACTCCATTTAGTCAATAACTCTATGAAGAACAATCTTCTAACAGGGTGGGTACTGGACACATATTTAAAACGACCTAAGTGAAGGCAGGGGTCGGGAGTCGAACCGACAGCTCTCAAGTACGGAGGCGCGAAGGCTGTGCGCTGGAAAATTAAAACTAACGGCATAGGGATGGGTATTAATATTACAGCTATTGCCAGAATAAATGGGAAGAGTTTTCGTTTATAAATAGCGAGGTTATAAAAAGAAATATAAGACGCTATTTTATTAGCATGGAGAGGAATGAGATTTATAGACATTGGAAACTGGCCAGAACGACAAGTTCTATGAAGACGGCAATTGGGAAAATCCGGTTTATGGATGGCACGAGCCCAAGGTGACTTTGAAGCGTGGCAGAAGGAAAATCTAACCGCGTAAACGTGACAGGTTCATCACGTGACCACTTTTTAACCAATAGCAATATTACATATTGGCGGCCACCAACATTTCAATTATATTTGGAAATAACTTATAGAAAAGAATATGTGGTAAAAATGGAAAGCTGACGGTAAATAAAAGTTGTGGGTATACATTATATTTTGAGATTTAATAGGATGAGACCAATATTTAAAGATGAAAGATTTTACAAGGTCGAATGCCAGAAACGCCATTTTTATAATCGCTATTAGAGCAGGGCAGAGGGCATTCTCTTCAAGTCTTCGAAATCGACAAGACGTATATTTCTGAAGCAGCGAAAGTTACATACAAGATTGAGAACGGGAAGAAAATATTATTGCGCGACTACATAGAAGATGAACACCATTGAAACAATTACCATGAAAGCAGAAACAACAATTAATATATAAACCCAATAATTACGGCTGGAGAAGATATATGGAAAATCTTTGAAACAGCGGAGAAAACTATAGAGTGGTAACACCATTGCCAACAAGAAGAAACATATTTCTACAATCTACAATTATTACTCAAGATATAAGGGATTTTAAGAAGATGTTATTGAATTTGGGGTCAACGAAGATATTTAATATGAATTACTCTTCGATTGATATGGAAAGCTACTAAATCATGAAGGGGAACTAACTACTTTCAACATGAGGATTTCAGAAGTGACTTAGCTCACATACTAAGGCTTTGTCGAGGCAGGTGAAAATCCAACATCATGATTCACCAAATAACATCATATTCGCATATACGACTGCAAGGTATTTCCTTAAATATCAAAAGGAATACCTATAATCTACAACAACAACCATTCGACGGGGAACTTCGAGTTTGCTGTTCGCAAGAAGATATCGCCTATGACACCGAGAGTATTCAGATGTCGCGGGACTCGAGCCAGAAGGGGACGGTGACGGCAGGAACGGGTTCGCAGCTGATGAACGAGGGAGAGAGGGAGCGAGCAGGTGGGATCCAGACACATGAGCACACGACCACTCCAGGTACCGGTATCTCGGCTGATCGACATTCTACATAAAGGTGGAGACAGCTGCGTGGGAGTAACAGGTCCTATTTGGATTCTGGGAACTGTTTTGGCAGACGGTAAAGAACATCCAACGAATACTTAGTAGTTAGATTGCAGTAATGTTGATTCCTTGAACAGACCTAGTTTTTGTGTGGCTAAATTGATAGACTTGTTTTTAAACCATTTTAATAGGTTAATTGAGTGAGGAGCACCGTTATTATCGTTTAAATGTTTATATAAATGTTTTGGGAACGTCGTCATTAGTATTTTGACGTATTTAAGGTTGTATCATCGTCATATATCGTGATTGCGAGTGTATTTGATCGTTACTTGTATTTGCATAGTTATAGTGAAATATTTTAAACGTGCGTTAGTTCTGACACCCGAATAAGCAGAATGTCATTGTTGACATGATATATATACAAACAATTTTATGGCAGAGATGTATTTTGGAAAGTAGTATAGAGACACAAATCAGTGTTCGGTTTTGTTGAGAACAACAATGAACTTATTGTCATACACCAGACTTATTAAGAACGATGTGCGTTATTTAAAACAATCTGTTGTATTGACACGGATAACAACGCTATATTGCAGTACAGAAAAATATGAGGTGTATAATGAAACAGTAAAGAAACGAATTCTTGTAAGAAAAGAAAGGAATGTACAAGATGAAATGTATTTAAGTTAGGCACACTTAAATGAAGTGAATGTAACGTAATTTTATCAAGCAAAGACGAGAATATCTAGACCGTTTGTATAATGTTAGAATGTTTGATGAACAATGGTTCCACATATGAAAGAGGAGTAATGAAATCGCATAATAAAAGGTTATTAAGTACAGTGGTGACAGAATTCGAATAATAAAGGAACAAGAAGTTAAATACAGGACGTTTATTAAGTATTGACGTAAGGAAAGGAATGTGTAATCGGTAGAAGTATTGTAATTTGAACTTTATGAGTAGGAGTATTCAGAGAAATGGGATTATTATTATTATTGCGTGTAGTTGAAACGAATATGAAGGCGTAGGAAATGACGCTACTGTGTGTTTTGTGGTTGATATAATGAGATATTCCTTAGAAAGTGTACAATATAATGCGAAGGTATAATGGAATTCCGACTATGTTGTCGAGGTATAATATATGAAATATGCGATTAATATAAATGGTCACTATAATGAAGTAATGGAATGAAATGCGTGTAAGTAAGGAACCGTAGATCATCTGATATATATCAGTCTTATATTTTATTAAACCTATTGAATGGATTTGTCAATTGAAGAGCAGTTTTTAGCTTTACCGTTTGAAGCATTTGCTCTATGGAAGTAAAAGTAAAACCCTGATATGACATGAAAGTAGAAATATTATTATTATTATGAAAGTTAAAAATGATAGTTACGAGCAGGACTAGTGAGAAAACTCATTATCGCGTAGCTAACGATAATGGTGTTAGATTTGTAAATACACTGTAAATATTAATGTATAAAGTAATACTTTAGAATGTCTATCCGAATCAATCGTATACGTAGAAAGTTTTAGAGTAGAGTAATAATGTGTGGAATGTATCATCTAGTGAGAGAATGTAGATGTTTACTTGAGGAATATTTTCGAATGTTATAAGTACAGTATGAGCCACAAGTGTGACTACATAATTTTTAAATGTTAATTATTGTCATTTAACATGGGAGAAATACTTTATTTCTCGTCGTTTTAGCCAAACAGACTTGTTATTAGTGACGAGGAGATCACTTCGTTTATTTGTTTTAAATATAAATATATTTAATTGTGAGAATGAAAGTTGTACGATGTGAGTGTGGATATGACAGGACGGAGTGTCCTACTTTTCTGATTTTTATAAATAAATCAGCAGGCGCTAGTTGGCATTTGGCAGATCATTTTTATAGAACAGCTTCTATCTTTAATAATCTGGAAACGATAGTGCAGCTATTTAGGTGCTGGCGCTCATTGCAAATTTAAGTAACCGTTCACCCTCGAGATTCTCAGAATCTTGTCCTACCACATCTTCGTTCGTAGCTAAGTAGACGTACTATCGTATTTTTGATGAATATACCAGCATTCAGAGGTTACTAGCTATCCATCTAGCATGGATCCGTTGATCTTTTCTAGCTAGGTATCAACTCCCTGCGTGTTCCCTTCCATCCCTTAGGATAATAGGTGGTGGCTACGTCAGCTTCTGGTGCGGTACCTAGGCGCTAAAACTGCATGATATTAGCTTAAATATACTCCAGGTTCGTCAATACCTTATTAGTAGTGTGAGGTTAACCATCCGCATACAGTATCGTGGGTACCTAGGAGTTAAAGATGAATGATATTTGCTTAAAGACACGAGAAATCGTCTGCTCACAGTCTGGGTAGGTACCTAGGAGATACCTTCAGATGAACATAGGCTGCATACGGTGGGTACATAGGAGCTTTAAACTGCATGCTTTGAGCTTAAACACAATTCAGTGTGTTAATTACTCTATGAAGTACCATCTGCGTACCGTATACGTGGATGCATAGGTGCAGTAAGCTGAATGATATTAGCTTAGTGACACCCCCAATTGTATCAATACGTCTAACAGAAACCATCTTTTCACAGTCTGGGTGGGTAATGTGCCCGATTTACCAGTGCTGTGGCAGCCAGAATCCTCAAGATGACAATGGATGGTTGTAAACAGCAGCACCCCGGCTGAAAGTACTTACCGTCACAGCTAGCATATCACACACTGAAAACTAGGAACATATAAGGATGAACCCCTAAATAATAAATACTATGGTCTGTCCTCCCAGGGACCGAAAGCACCTAATCGAAAGAGAGCTAGAGAGCTCTATAAATCTCGGGTCACATAGGAATGTGGATTGGGTAAATAGGCATTGCTTCAATATCTTGACCATAATATTTATTTCAAACCCCCAGTACGATAAATCATAACGGCAAATTCTTAAAAAAACATTGCAAGCAATCGTAAACACGTGCTTGCATTTATTGATAAAAAATGCATCCACTTGTCACTACAAATTATTAGTAACAACACAAATAAAAGTACAATACGAATGACTTCAAAACGTCAATAAACATTCTAGAGTTACACAGGTGTGTATACCTGCTTAGGTGAAATAAACTAACAAAAATCGGAATTCGCCCACTACGCCCAGGAATTCAGGATCGACGGAAATAAAAATATAGATTAAGTGAATCGATGGAAATGGCTCTTATGACGATGGCCTGTCGTCATTACAACCGCAACGTTGAACTCTATACATGTTCGACTCCTGAATCCTGTCGCTATCTCCAAATAAATCAAATTAATCTAAATATTAATTTATATACAATGAAAATAATAATCTTGACTATATACAACCGTCAACCTACTCTGCTAAAATGGTCATCGCTCAACTGCCATTATTTAATTGAGCTCCAACGGCGCAGTAAAATTCTACAATCTTCCACTAACAGTTCGTTAAAATCATGTGTTATTTAGTTACAATAAGGGTCAGTAGTCTAGTCAACTAAGCCCAGACTAAGGTATAATTCACTCCTCACTAGTCTTAACTCCATTAAAAAAATACTAATAACCAATAAATCTCTCAAAAGATATCAGGAACCTCGCTTATGGCACAAACTATACTCGGAACGGGACTACAAAGCTGACCGCTCAAGCTCGCCAGTAGAGGCGCACATACTTCCCATTCTCCTAGCCACATCTCACTTCATTCCTTCTTGCAAATACAGCCTTTGTTCCTCCCTTAAATACGATGCAATATGTTTCCAATATTCTTTCATTTAACAAGCGGTACTTCCCACAGTCGTCAGAGCTATCAAGCTGATACTGGATACATCGCTATGTTGCCATATTTCTCCATGGCCTTCAATACTCCGTTCACAACACGGGAGTAATTCATCACTGACACGCTGTCGCACCAAAACAACAGGCCACGACGTCGTAAGGCACTAGCCCTCGCCTCCATGAACTGACAAAATCAAATTCCATGTTCGTCCTAACACATTCTCTTAATAATAATAACAGCTGTCTTCCAACAATCTCCTTAATATGTTCCTCTCAAGTTACCAAAAAATGACTGATATCGTTATAATAAAATAATAACATAATAGCTCCTGAACTAAAGCGTCAATGCTTTCTCTACAATGTAAACAATAGCAATAACAAGCTTTCATTCTTAAATCCTAACAATGTTTGCTTTAATGATATCAAAATATGTTATTCCTCGACTAGGAATAATTCCTGTTTATCAGTCTCAATTCCAATGAAAGCGTAATACTGACTATTAGTCTTCAACGACTATCGACAATGATAAGGATTCCTTAAAGAAATATCAACAGCTGAATCGCAACTTATATTTGTAAACTCCAACTAATTAGAAATAAAAATTCGATGAAAAATATTTAATATCGGAGAATACTCAAATGCGATTCAAAATATTTAAATAAATAACAAAATTCAAAATTGAGGATCCTAATCCTGGGATTATATGAAAATCATTCATCCTAAAAATGGGATAATCCAAAATCCTTAAATCCAACGAATGAAAATAATTTCGATCTCGAGTAAAATATAGAGAATAGGAAAATTCCTAAATAAGAAAATCGTAAAATGAAAATAATCCTTAAATAGGATTCAATCCTAACTTCACGACAATGTCCTCCATAAAAATCCTTAATCCTTGACGAAAATCAAGCTTTCAGAAATATCGTAATCAAAATCGATGTTATCTATCGTCGTGAAAATCCTTCCATGAATTCAAAACGTACAACTAAATCAACAGCTAAAATTTCTAATTATTAACAATCTGAAAGATCAGAACTGGCATTAACCATAATCGAAAATACGTCGATGTCCTAAAATGCATACTGGCAGAAAAGATCTCCAATCCCAATAAGCATTTACTTCCAATGAGACTGTCCACACACAAAAGCTTCAATGTCGATTCCAATAAACATTTTAACGTAGATGGAAAAACAGTGAATAATCACAATGAGATTAGTCCTACAGGCGTGCTCCAAACATCTAGCAACTACTGAACTGATGAAATAAATGAGCTTTTCATCTTACTTTGTGAAGGCTTCGTGTTGATTCACCGAAGCACTTAGCATGAAGAATGAACTACGGACCTCCGGTCAGATCCGACTCGGCTCCCTCGAACAAGCTCCCCTCGCTCAGCGCTGATCGCTCGGTCCTCGGCTCCAACTCGATGTTCCACACAGGCACGTCCCTCGGTAGTCACTCACCTCCGTGGGTCCCGCTGGATCGAATCCCGACATCTTCTTGGCTCTCGAGCGTCACTCCCTACCACTCTTCTGATCTTGTCCCCTCGAAGATCTGGTTGATTTTGTTCATATTATATCTCATGTATGTTCAGTTCGTGCGATTTATGTAGTCTTTCTGCTTCTTAATTTCCATGGCCACATCGTGCCTCCGATCTTAGTGTTTTGATATTGGCCGACCATGAACACTCCTGCTGCATCGTTTAGACTACATTTCCCCTATGCATTTTAATACGCACACATCTTACTCGTAGCTAGTTCGCATATACCAGTCCCATATATATTTATAGCATTTTCCATGTTCATAATAATTTCACTCAGAATAATTAGTTTACAATTCACACGTTTCTTCTGCATACAGTTTTCGTCAATATATATTTCATGCACTGTTCCCTTAATAGCACGCCCTTGCGTTAGCTATAAATCAATCTCAAATAATGTTTCACAAATCTCGATGACAAAATGGACGCCCTTTGTCCTTCATACAACAGTCACATTCACGAAACATGTATTTATATCACTTGAAATCCTCTCAAATCTTTTGTACTTCACACACGTTACCTACGCGTGTACTTACTTGCGTTTACCACTATTTTTCACTCGTTTCTTATAATTTTCAACATTTCACAACGGGTCTCTGTCTCTCACGGAGCACACATTCGACACGTCCGTCCGTCTCGCAAGTCATTACCAGAGTCAACTCACCATGGCCGCATCTTGTCCTAGCACCCTCAAATTTTAGCGTGGCAAACACCTTTTCACGCGTGATCATGGCTTATATCGAATTACCATTGAACTGAAGCAGATCTTTACATACATTTTAACATGGTAATTCACAAATTAAATACTGTAGTTATTTCAGAGTCCCAAAAATGATATAAATAGCCAAAATATAATTTTTGCTCAAATTAAATATGATTTTGAAAGACTTCCATTGGCTACTTTCGTCACGTGACCTCGGCCTAGCGACATGACCTCTCCCTTGGACACCTATATTCGTATGGCGGGTAATCTACCTTCTCAGGCGTCCAATCAGAACGCTCCTTATATCTGAACGCCGTACATCCAACCATCTATTTTCTCATTGGGCAACACCTTTTCTTCACCAACTCTTGCCGCTAAACCGGATTCATGACCACTTTCCAGGCCTCGTTAATATTCCAAACTCGATGTTAAAATTTTTCGTGGGTCTCTCCATCATCATAAATCGAATTCCGGGGACAGTACCAATGAGCTCTAATCTGAATAATATTAGCTGAAAGGCATTATTTCTTTTCCTATACCTCAAATGTAGTGTGAGGGGAATCATGCACTTGCAGTGTGGTTGGAAATGAGGAGAAAAAGCACATATATAGGTGTGTTATACTTCTAAGAGGAACAATCTTCTCACAGTCTGGCTGGGTACTGTACCCGTATTTCCTACCATTACCTGTTGAAATCCCTCGATGAGAGCTGCATCGTAGAACCTGAAAATCCCCGGCTATTAAAACCCCCATATCCTACCAACAAGTAAAGAGATAATAGGGTAACCAGTATTCCTAACAGGTCACAATAAGTACGACCATAGCTTGATGAAAAAATCTAAGTCATAGAACAAGAGATTCCACCAATAGGAATATCTCAAGAGGGTGGTATACCCTAGAAATGCCTAGCGGTGGCCTTCTTAACGCGAACTTCCATCACCTCTTTAACGCATCACGCAATAAATTTAAAATAAGAAAAAAAGACAATTTATTCAAGAAATAAACATGATAAAACAAATAAGCGATGTCGTCAAGTCGACTTGATAATCCACAAAAGGACCGTGGATTAAAATAAATAAGTTGCCTCGTGATTCAATACAAATTAAGTACCCTCAATTGGATATGAATTCCAATTTCCTAAAACAAATTTACTTGAAATGATCCCACGAAACGAAAATATTGGAGCCACTTCGCTAATATACTTATCTAAATCATGATGAATAGCAGTTATTATTCTATACATTTTTCATAATTGTTATCATTCTTACGGTATTCAGTGCTGTTCAATTATATATATAATATTTACATATTTTACAATCTATACACATATGTGAAAACAATCTTAATTATTTCTGATACTGACTTTCCTACGACATTCGCATCTCGTAATATTTATTTAATTATCAATGTATTTTTTCCAATCCTGGTTAATTCAAACGAGCTATTAAGCTTAGCAGAATGTTTATTTTTTATATTTTTAATAATTATTAGATACAACCATGAATAGGTCATTTTACACTAATATTTTTACAATTTTAAATAATATTAACAAAAACAACAACAACAATAACAGGTAACAAATGGCAGTGATGGCAGCAAGGGACAAATCTCGGGAAAGACGTAGGGAATGATTGGGGTAGTGGGTGATTAGGAGAGTGAGGGGGTAGGGATTGAGGATGAAAGGGATTTTCTAATGTTATGTTTGAATGTTAATTTCAATATTTAGTAATATATATATTGTGCCCAAATCCAGTTGCCCAGATTTGAGAGCACAGGCCCAGATGCTAAGTCCAGAGCTGAGATTTTGAATAGCGCACTCCCATTGTTCTTAGAAGGGTTTCGAAGCTTTATGCAGCCAACAGGTCGCTAAGTGACGTAGCAAGTCGTCATAGTCGAGGCTATATTTTTATTAAATATTTTCAGATTGAGTGGAAACATGAGACCTACACCAAATTACTGGCCCAGACAATGGAAGAAGAACGTGCTATATTTCAAGAAAAGTGATCGAGCTGAAGCTGAGATATGAGATGTATTACTTTGAGCAGATCTCAAGCAGTGACGTCAAGGAGTCCGCCCGCAGAGTATAAAATGGCTGGGAGCCATAGCTCAGTATGTTACTTCGCCACACCACTCAGTTGCTGATACATCACGTCCCTACTTCGTAAGCGCTATGCATCTAAGGACATCGTTATACTTTGAAAATATCTTCGTGCACATGGCTGCAATACACTACGTTTTACTAGCACATGGTTGCTATGACTTAGTGAATTCTACGACAGTACATGGTTACTGGACTTCGAAAAGTGTTTGAAATTTTAGTGAACTTGGAATTCTTCGTGAGTTATCACTGAGGTGATAGACTTTGTGGCAGAACATTGGTAATTATCAGATTATCTACATCAAGATCTACAAGAATGTAAGTTACATTTTGCATTATTTGTATGCCTAGTTAGCTGGAATTCTCATTTTTCTACAGTCTTGCCAATACATTTTTTCTTCGATATTTTGCTGTTGCAAATATTTTTGCGAGGCTTGGGAAGCCTTGATCTGAGTAGTTTTTACACTCATACATGAGACGTCAATTATTTGAATTAATGGACGAGCAAAACGAGCATTTATTTGATTTTGATATTATTTTTCTAATCGCGGTCATCAGCCGTAGTAACTGTAAATTTAATTATAAATTTAAGTTGAGGAATGGATTTTTGTCCATATTTAAGAAGTAGAGGATGATATTTCCCGAACAGTTTAGCAACGTTAATTCCATTTGTGGAAATAATAATAATAATAATAATGCTGATTTTATAATAATAATTATTCTGTTCAACATTTTTCTGAGATAATAATAATTATGATTTATATTTTCTAATAATCTTATCATGCAGTGAATTTATAATGTTGATATTTAAAACAGTTTGCTAGATCGGATACTTGTTTTTCCGAAGCCTAGTGGTTAACGCATGCCCACATTCAACTAACAGAATAATTCTATGGGAACAGTTTACACTTGCATTATGCAATTAAATCTTTTAGAAGACACGGAAAGTAATGATACGAGAAGCAAATAGAATGTATAAAATAGGGTTTTACTAGAGTTTGTATAAATATAAAATCATTTTGAGCAACGTCTTGTGATAGAACGTTTGGCTAGAAATAGACACTGTGTGGAATTATTAAGGTTTAAACTGATGGTAAAATTACTGTATACTCATAGAGGAGCTTACTAGCATATAAATCTTCCAGTTTGAGTAACAAGCAGAGGCTTGATTATTATGTATAATTTGTGGAAATAGTTAAATATGCCATTCTGATTGTGCAATTTAAGTCGCAGGAATGAGGTTGTTATAATGGAGCATAAGCCATATTGTAGGTTGGATGACTTTAAAATATGTTGGGAGTTGTAATATTGTTGCAAGCCACACTTTCGTCGATTTTATAACCAAGGGTTATTTTATGGAACCATCATAGTCAATTCACAGTTTACCCACGTGTTCTATAAATATTTCCTAGTAATTGTTGACCCGGAATTTTGTTATTAACATTTACCTTTCATTATGAGAAGACTTTAGCGTTGTCTAGATGCTAATTATTATCATGTGATTTTGGACACATTTAAATCGAATGGGCCGATGCTGTAAATGATTTAAAACTGTTATTTCGTAACCACCACTACAATTTATAGGATATTTGTGATCCTGTTGAAAATATAAACTTTATGTAAATTAATGAGATGATTAACATTTTTGACATTCTGTCGAAAAATTGTAATTTTGATAATAGCAACAAATAATATTATTTTTGTGATACTTTTTCTAAATAATATTCCAAGTGATATTTAAATAATTGAATGGTTAAATCCATATTTAATAGGATTGATGCTTTGTTGTTAATAAATTTTGACCATGATATTGCTAATTGAGTCAAGAACTCAGAATTTATTTCCGATCGAGAACAGATGGTACCATACATATTTTTCTATTTATCGAAGTTCTGAGAATCAATGCTCGAATGTCCATGTAATTAATATTGCGTTATATTCATTGTTATGACTTTATATTTGAACCAGTTTTTGAGATACTGATTCCTGAAACAAGTGTTAGTTAATTTTCTGCTACTATTTTGAAAAACAAAAAACAGTGATTTTTTCCATCGAGTGATAATATTTCATTTCAACGTGTGAATACTTAAAAGTTAGGAATCAGGATGGGAAATTAAATTTGCACTGACAAACCTACGGTTGTAAATAATTCATTTGAATGATGTCAACAGGACTAACAATCTGACTTTCATTTAAAATGGTTAGTGTTCATGTGTTAGTGAATTTGTAAATTTGTGTATATAAATGTATGATCCGTCATGCATACATAGTGCAATTTTAGCAATACTTCAGTCAGCTTTTTAAACATTTTAATAAAATGAGATAATGTTTCGAATTGTGTTATTTTCAAAAAATCTCCTCCTATCCTTAATGTTGCATAGAGCTGAAAATCAGTAAAGCAATTTTTTGTGTTATTGTAGTCACTTTAACCCTTATGGCGCCCTGGGATGTTTAGATTCTCGTGCTGACTGATTTTTGTTGAAATGCATATGTGGTCGTCCGACATCGGTCTAAACGGGCACAATATATATATTATACTTAATATAATTGTTGTGACCTCGTTATCCAAACTCCAATTGCAATACTTGAACTGATAATCTACTTAACTGATTAATGCTGTGCTCAGTACAATTTATGATCACCACGTAGGTCTATTCTGTCATTAATGAACAGCTGATCATGTCTCCTGGGACATTCTATTACAACCACACTTGGGTTCAATTCAACAAACATCTGGTGTAAGACTTCACTAAGTCTGGACACGATTGGCAATAACTGGCTGAATCCAATGCATGAGAAAGCTTCAACAAGCATAATACCTTAAACAAGAATTGTAATCAGCAATAGCAACAGATATGCCTAACATACAAATATGCGTGCACCCTTAATTGCTAACCATCAAACCTTATTTTACTGTCTCATTAATCAGATTATCATAATACCTAAAACCGTGCTAAGAAAAATAATTAAAGCTGTAGCACGTTACTGAAATTTATTATTGTGGGTTTCAAATAAATACCAAAAAAGCCTAGAAATCTTGCCTCACAATTATATGATACATCCTGAGTTACAACTAGACATGTAGTAAGTCTTCCCTGGGATTTGCTTTTCAAAAATTTGGATGTTCATACGCTGTTATATTTACACAAACTATTGCTTTACTATTTACTTTACCTCTGAATTTAATCGTCAGTATAACATCATAATTATTAACTCCACTCAGTATACGAGGCTCAAAATAAAAGTACAGATTGATCCTCCCAAATACAAGATCGCCCCTGACTCCAACAACTCGAAGATACCCATAGATAACACCTACACCATGGGTCCAGGTTAACAACTAAGGCTAAACGACTGTTGATCCATTAGGGATATCCACCAATAAAATCTCGCTCCCCAAAACCAAGTGCATTCTCAAAATAATTGACAAAATGATTTAAGCCCCCCATATCAACTGACTTAAATAACTTCATAATATCAAAGTGTTATTTGTGAATCAATGTTCCTCATCTATTTAATCGCTAACGAGAACGTATATGCAAATCAATGTGTGCACATGACACTTGAACAGTCTATCGAAATCCCAACACTCCTTATAATAAGCACAATTAACTATGTTCCTATAGAAAAATACGAAGTTCTTCCCCTATCGGTTGATCTTCACGACAATGAGAATATGCATATCAATTTAGATACATACTAAAATTACTAAAAGCTAATTAGCAAAAACAATACTACACAAAGGATTCGTTCATTATTTGAACCAAAATCCTGGTTGAACAGAAGGTCTGACTCGAAACAGACATTGAACCTGGGCCTTTGCTCAACCATTTACACATTTACTACACAAAGGATTCGTTCATTATTTGAACCAAAATCCTGGTTCAACAGAAGGCTATACCATGACATAGTATGCTCCTTCTCAAACGCCGGTGCTAGAACCAAGGAACCTCCCCTGCTCGTTCTGCATCTGGTCCAACTCTGCGTATCACCATGGTCTCGTGAAAATTCTCCGCACACGGTTAGATGAACACGATTCTCCCGGAATAATTTCGTCAATTTATCATACCGTGTAGGCCAACGCGAGCAACCACTAATACATTCCATATTCGAAATGGTCACTTTACTATTTCGACTCATGCTTGTAAAGTCTGAAGTTGCATGGAGTCCGTTTCCAGAAAACGTGGCAGAAAACTTAGTTGCACGATGCTCCCACTATTGCCTTGAATGTAGTGCCGCTATCACATCTTGGCCAGCCTTAATTACGGCTTCAAATGTCAATTCAAACCTTCCCTCCGACGTTTCGGATGATAATACGTCATACATAGGGAGAATATATCACTTAGAAAATGTATTCCTGATATCGGCCTGTGTTCGGATAAGATTTAATCACAGCCGTATCCCGATGAAAATGTACAGCATGCCTGCACGTAATGGCGGCTCGAAAACGTGGACACTGGTCAAACAGATTACTCCACGTGTCCTGCCATTGAAAAATGTACAAGTCCATTTATCCGCACAATATGGGCTGAACATAATGTTTAAGTCCAATTTCATTAACTTTTCTATAAGTTCTGATCATATAAAATCATTTTAAGTCTATGCGACTAACACGTAACTTTGATATTTGCGTGCGAACGATTTTCACTTCATTCCGTGGTCTCAGTAATCCCGATCGACGTCTAAGTTAGTTCTCCTTTGCTGTCGTGCTTGCTGGTATTACGAAGACATCAATCTCCCCCACTCCTGACGTCTCAGATCGATGATAGTCGCTTTAGGTGGGAGTATATACATATTATTCCGTATATCATCATCAGATTATCAAATATTTATATGTAATAGACTTCTGCTATATAAATGTACATTATGACGTATAAAAAACCTTGTATTCGGCTTTTAATATATTTTAAACAATATAAATCTTTCTTAAGGGCTGAGATCGGTGCGAGATATGTCGTAATCGAATGTGTTATTGATCGCTATAGCTTCGGTTTCCTCCTGACAAGCTCGATGGCTGGTCATAAGTTCACGAGCTGAACTCTTCCCACTAGCAAGCAGCTGGACGGAGCGAACGCGCTCGCCACGTCACAAAGCAGTACTCGTAAATATCTTAACTTACAAACCTCAAAATAACGGTACAGTACTGTACCCGAAAATACCTACCGTCAGCTTCTTGATATCCCACGATGATAACTGGATTGCAGAACCTGAAAACCCCGGCTAAAAACCCCCCGATTCTACTCAACAAGAGACGGGGATAATGGGGCACAAGGATAACCTAACAGAGGGAACGTAAAGAAAAACCATGGCAAAGACAGAAAATCTTGCTCAAAAGAACACAAGAACAACGTAAAAACGTAATCTCCAAAGCGTGGAAAAACAATGAAATGCCTGCAATGGTTTCCTTAACGTGACCTCTTATCGCAGCTATAAAGTATCACTCTGAAAGAATTAAAATGAAATTCTCCGAAATGTATTCAAAAATAGCGTTATAGCAGAAATTGCTATAACAACATAACAAGAAATAAAGAGCAGCTGCAGTTTCAAATGGAAGCTGAAATCTATGAGACCTGAATACATCTTCTAGTTATCACTAGACAAATTGTATTCCCAAAAACAAGTTACACACTGTTTAAATCAACACCCTACCATGACACAAGTAATGCCTTAAAAGCATTATCGAAAATCAATTCCGCGTTTGTGTAGGTAAATTTTAATCCTACAAATTACTATATCACTTATATACAAAATTTACACAAATATACACTTTATGTGGCCCACTCCAAGTGTGTTTTCTCCAAAATTTCGCAAGCAACGATTTAACATCCTTCCAATAGTTCATTAGTTTTATTCGCTTAAGTTTTAAAATGTTGAAATTGGTCCTCTCCGACCAAGCGATAAAGCTCAGTAGAGGTTTACTGTACTTTAATAATAGCTGAAATCATCAAAGTCAACTGACTAGGATAACTGTAAAACCTTTGTCAGCATGGTGATTAAATCCAGAATAATTAAAATTGATATCAACCAACACATGTATACATCTCTTATATTATAGCTTGCATACTTTTCAACAACGGAAATAACGCTTGTAGTGATACGCTGAATTAAACTTGGAAGTAAGTCAAATTATACTTGACTACACAATAACAATGATCATGGACAAGTTTCCATGAAATACCCTAATATTTATTCGAATATTTATTTCAGTTTTAATGCCTCCACACGGCTCTATTCTTAAACATTTTTACTCCCCTGAGTACTCATTTCAAGATTAATGTGTCATACACACACATATTAACGCATATTAGTCATCCTCAATGGTGAACGACGAATTTATTCTTGCAATTAATTCTCAGCTGATAACTGTTATTACTACTGTACCCCATACCTAGTTGAGGCTACGCCTGTTGTGATCGAGCCATAGTTGAGATTTGTGGGCAAGGAGAAAAGATAGCGCTCAGATCGAGTCAGAAGAATGGTAGGAAACGACGTAGGAGGCCAAGGGAGATGGAGCCACTACCCCTCAAACATATGGAATTATGGGAGAAATACTGGATAATTATAAAAATTAATTTGGAATAAAACCTTTTCTAACCTCAGAAGGGAAGGAAATATCAAGAAATCTTATTGATAATAACTTGAAGAAAGGTAGACAACTCCTTAAGTTATGTTATAACTTTATAGCCGAAATAGTGTGGTCGAGGTTAGAGATGTGACGTCAGACAGCGGAAGGAAGGAGGAAGTCACGTGGTAGGTCAGGGCGAGACGGCTGAACGCAGTGACACCAGCGAAGAGAAGTATTCCAGCAGTCCAGCTGAGTAGATCAAATCGTGCTATAATAGTACAGTTTATAAGGCAGTGCAATACGGAAAGTTACGTGCGGGAGAGAGTCGCTAGGCGAGGCCTGCAATGCAGTATTCGGAGTTCGTTTTTGGAACACACGCTGTCCATAGGGCAGGTCATTCAAGCCGTTAACTTGAGCAAGGAAGCCGGTGTTCAGACACATGTTATTTCAACATCGCAGTCGTATTCAAGTGAAAAAGCAATGCTTTTTCAAGCTTACAATTTACCGAAACAATACGCAGTATTACACTAGGATTGAGAAACATTATTTAAGCTACATTCTCAATGTATAACAGCACAGCGAAGCAGTATAATGAGGCCAGTATTCAACCTCATATTACACAAGGACAGTGAAGCGGAGCGTGTCGTGCTGTGGGCGACATTTTGTTACATTGCGATAGTCCACGAGTTGAACATTACTCTGACATTTTGTCAAGTTTGAGATGTTAGGACTTGTGTTTCAACAGTCCAATTGTGCAGTCCAGTTACAATCATATACTTTTATTATGGACATTCAGATGGACTTGAACTTATTTCAGCGGTATTACAGCATATTTCATAATGCATTTGAACCGAAATATTTAAGGCGACCATGGGGCCGTTCCAACATTACTGCTTTTGGCAAGTGAAAATATGTAAGCGTATACACTTTGTGAATGGTGGCACGTGCAGTATAATAGTTACATATCATGAACAGTTATGAAATGTCTTAGTTACGAACACAGATACAGGGTGTCTGACAAATCCGTACACTTTTGAAGCTACATTATTTTTCTACCAGTGCAATTCAGCCGCTGTGGAGACTAACATTATTATCGAATGCCAACCGAATAATTTATGGAACAGTGGCAAGACATATTCGAAGAGTATGGGGTACTCTGTGTTTTTGAACTTTTGTGGAAGATTTTGGACAATATCCATGATGGATAATCTTCTGTTCATCATGTCGTGCTAGGCGGATACGGAGACGTGATGGCATTTCAGAGCGATGGATTCGGTTCCTAACTAAGAGGATAAATATGACATCAAATTCACTTGGATGGAGTCAGGCGTTAGTTCAGTGGGTGATACAGCGTTTTCGTCGATCTTGCGAGAAATCTGTGACAAACAATTGGATTACCGACGATCTTTTAATTCTATTAACATCTGGAATATGAAGGTATTGTAAGAGTTATGGCATTACTGATATGATTTTTCATGAACACTGGGCATACTCGTATATATTTTAGTAGGAGTACTACTATTAGTTTTCGACATGGCTTAGATATTTTATTACTCCATTTGCTAAAATATGGTGTTACCATGTGATATGGCAGGCACATTTATGCAACGTTCTCACCATTGGTTGACTTTATTAGACAGGATTTTGGTCTTTATATTTTTCTGTGAGGATAGTATTTCTTGATTATGGATATTTTAGCGAGTGTCTCGAACTCGTGATCTGCAATTTTATAATTTGAGTATGTACAATTCATCACTTGGCATTTTTTTAATTTTATTGGATTGTTTGGTGATATTAAAATTTTATTCACTCAAGTGAATGCATATCGCCTTTATGTGACAAATAGAGTCGTGTTGATTCCAATCATGTACATTCACTCATTAGCCTACGAGATGGGGCCTGTTTTTCTGAGTAACTGTGTGGTGGCACTCCCCTTACCTGTCGTTTCTAGGGAATTATCATCATAGTCTACGAGGCGGGGCCTGATACTCTAAGCAATTGTGTGGTGGTACTCACCTTACCTGCCAATCGATGGTCTCATTTTATCATTCGAGTGTAGTTATGATCGTAAGAGGATTAAACAATAAACTACCAGTCACATATTAGTTGAATTTTGTTAAATAAATTAAAAATAAATGTCAGCAGGGTTACACTTTGTAATTCTTGTTTCGCCAATCCAATAATTTGTTGCAATACTCTTTTGAGAGTATATTCATTTAACAGTTGATACTTTTGATACTCTTTGTGAGTGATTTGATACCATTGAGAAGGATTTCAAGTAATTGAAGCTTGTAAGATGAGTTACTTATTGTCAGAATTTATTTTGAGGCAGATCATTATTAGATATTTTTGATGTGAGGTAATATAACGCATTGGTGTTTTTCTTTGAAGTAAATCTTGAGGATCTAAAGAGAATTTATGCTCTGAATTAAACCAGATCTTGAATTGGATTACGATTACTAAGGTAATTTTCACATTGTTTAAGAAGTTGTCTAGATATGACCAGATTAATCACAGTTCTTGTAGATTTTGTGCGTTAATCATCTGAAGCCAGTTATATATTTTTGTGGATCATGCAACGTGATTATGTGAAGTATTTTTGATAGATATTTTTGGAGGTTGCCCTGTGAAAGTTTGCAATATTGCCAATGATAATTTTGAGGCAGACTTGAGGTTGTTGAACGTAGTCTAGCATATTTTTGAGATTCATTCTGTGCGCTGAATAATTATGGTGTTATATGGAATAATCATGGTATTCAAATGTGGCATTTGACAAAGTGAGATTAAATGGTGAAATTTTGGATAGTGGGATCCAACGTGATTTTGTGAAGGCAAAGTATTATTTTGGCATGATAATTAAATATGAGGTATAACTTGGAACTGATAAAATTTTATGACAACGTCCTATAACCTATTGTATAGCCCGGGGGCAGTATCCCCTAAGACCCACCTCTCCATCTTTCATCAAAACCACCCTCATAGGCATACCATAAGCCTCATGTACTTCTTCAAACACAAGCAGGCCCGGCATACTGCTGACAGCCACGCTTACTTAATACAAACACGAACACAGTAACTGGAGCGACAGCAATGAGGAAATGCTGACCAGGCAGTGGGGGGAGGCCTTAAAGGCTAGGCCCGGAAGAACCCCATTATCTGATCTTGGCCAGCGGCCCTGCCCGACGAGGTCCGTTCTAGCTCTTCACCAGGTGAGATCTAGCCGTGTGCTCAGATACCTTATCTTTGTAAACACCTACCCTAAACATTTGTGCACTTTACAACTTGTACTTCATTTTATATTTGTTTAACTCCCCAAAAGGGACATCATATCACAGCTACTGGCCAATAAACACTTGGTCAGTAAACACACACGTTTATTACTAATCACACTCCATTTTACATCCTTATACCCAACCTGACCTTAGTCATAATTGCCCCAGACCGTAGAGACCAGTAACTGCATCGTTAGGATTCTTATTGTACTCGAGCAAGTGGCCTGACTGCCGAGTGTCAAGTCGCCGACTCTGCACGTTCGCTGAATTGCTCACTCTACTTAATTGGCAGGCTAGATTAGCAGCCTGCACTTAGACATTCATCCCCTAGCAGGTAAGCGCATCCTGCAGGGACGCCCCCAATAGATTAAGCACTCACACCAACACACTACACTGGTAGTCTCTCCCAATCACGGGAAACTACCCTCATCCGGAAACAGCCCTTAAAATTAGCACACCTACACTACTCTGTATATCCCAACCCCAACAAAGGGATAAAACACTATATTAAACAATTTTTAGGAAATGAAATAAATAAATAATTTTGAAAATCCAAGATTTTCTGATTATAATAATAATAATAATTTATGAAATAATAATCTGAAGTTTAAACATATTAATGATCTGACCCGATGAATTAAAATTTGAATAAACTCGATGAATTAAATAAATTGATGAATTAAAGTTGAATAAACTCGATAAATTAAATAAATCGATGAATTAAAAGTTGAATAAACTAACTGAATTAAATAAATTAATAGGTGATTAAACAGCTGATGAATAAATGAATAAAAGAGTGATAATTAATTAAAGGAGCTGATGACTAATAAAATATAAATGAATTTAAATGCATTTAAATAATAGATATGATTCAAATAAATTGATGAATTGCAACTTAAATTAATGAATTAAACAATTTAAATGGATGGATTGAGATAATTTAATTTGAACGAGATAATGAAATGAGAGCGTGTGGATGAAAATCTAATGAATTGATGATTATAATATTCATTTCAATGATCTGGTGGTAATAAATTAATTATTCTTACTTGAATATAACGAATATTGGGATGAGAACTGATGTGAGAAACATTTAATTTTTTTTGACATGATAATGATGGTGATGACCAATGAATAATGAAGTTTTCTTTGATTCGCAACCAAGCAATGATCAGCAATAATGTAAATATGGAGTATAAATTAATTGTTAAATTTGTTGGTAATTGTTGGGATTTCAAACATTGATTAGAGCCATTTAAGCCATAGAAATGAGTGAATAATTAAATATATGTGTTTTTAGGGTATTTTGTGTTAGACAGATTCATATTTCTTGACATCCACGTTACTGATGTTAAATTAACGAAATGTTAGGTCTCAGGGATAACGAAATGTCAGTGACGCAAAGACATAGTGCTACGGTGGCCCTGAGAACTCAAGCGAACTTTAGTAATTTTTATTCTTTCATGTGGATGAAAAATACTTTGAAATAGCACAGAGATGGTTCGATTTTTGAGGACTATAACAACCTAATGTTTACATTCGACCATACTCTTAGGCAGGGTTTGTGTTTCTTTTTCTGTCTGACTGATTAAGTTTAAATAACTTTTGTTTTATCTTAGTTGTGATCTGATGATGATGTTTTCCCAATCCTTTCCTTTGTCTCAATTAAGGCTTAACCAGAAAGGATGTGGTTTGCTAGGAGTTCAGTTGATGGCGCCCATTTCTATTTGCTATTATGATTAAATTTAAGCCCGTAACGACCCTAGAGATACTTTATCTCGTGTTACCCTCTGCTTTTGTGACATTTCGACTGAATTTCCGACACATTCCTTATTTTATTTCATGTTCATTTAACTCCACTCTGGCCTGGGAAGCCATATATGTGATGTAATGGCAGATGGGTCATCGCATACCTCGGATGAACGGGTTCAGCGGAGGGTAAATTGGCTTTTCTCATACGTGGGGCTTCGATTTTGTTCATTCAATGGGAACACATCAGATTGAGGTTACGAGGAGATTGATCTCTATTTCATTTAATGGTGTTATAAAATTTATTGAACTTGGTCAGACAATAGACTTGTATGCCCATTCCAGTGATCATGTTAATCATATTAGTGTTATATCATGTTTAATTATATGTCATTTTTCTTATACCCAAGTGTAGTTAGGAATGGATACACTGTGATGTTTTGCTATCCAACGTCTCTGAATTAAAACGTTTAGTTGGAAATTATAGATATGTCAGCGGAAGATTTGGCTAAGGTGTTAGGGTTTTGCAGAGTAGTATGTCCGGCATTGTGGCAAATATTACTAGAATGGAATCGGAAGTCAAAGAACAGATAAATGATTCAGAAGCTAGGTTACAAGCTAGATGTAAAGAAAATGTGAAAGCTTTACAGTCTAGTAATGAGGAAAATTTAAAGTCATTGCAAATGAGCACTGAAAATAATTTAAAGTCATTGGAAGAAAGACTGCAGTCCACTAGTAAAGCTGAATTGAAGTCATTGCAGACTAGTAACGAAACTGACTTGAAGTCATTGCAGACTAGCACTGAAAATAACTTAAAATCATTAGAAGAAAGATTGCAATCAAGTAGTAAAGATGGTTTAAAGTCATTGGAAGAGAGATTGCAGTGTAGTACTGAAACTAATTTGAAAGCTAGTGAGGCTAATTTAAAACGTAATTTTAAAATGTTAGAATCTAGATTACAAGCTCGTAGTGAAGAAAGTAACACAGAGTCGAAAAATAATTTAACGAGTTTGGAAAATAGATTAACGTTAAAAATGATGAATTACAATCAGATATAAAGGCAGTAGAATTGAAAGGAGAGGAAAATTTGCACATGTTAAGGAAAAACATTCTAGAGTTAGAAAACAAAGGTGAAGAAAATATTCTTAATTTGAGAACAGATGTTTTGTCTATTCAGAAAGATAATAAATCAGATGTATCGAAATTACGATTCGACATAGATGGTTTAGTAGCAGATGTAGGCAAAATACAAGAATGGTCTACCGAAGTATCTTTGAATCCTAGATTAAAGGTTTAGAAACGAATTTAGGTAATGAAATTAAAGGTTTGAAATCAGTAATTGGGACAGTCAAAGAGGAAGTCTCAGGAGAGGTTAATTCTAACTTGAAATCCTTAGAAAACCAATTGCAGGCAGACATTAAGAAAATTGATGATGACATAGATCAAAGAGTTAATGAAAACTTAGCATTGTTTAAAAATAGTGTCGGTGCAATAGTGGAAGATCGGTATAGTGAGGTCGATGCCGAAGCAAAAGAAAAGCGTTCAGGGATGGAAGAGAAATTAATCGCAAGTATGGCGAATTTGGAAGGGAGATTCACTGAGAATAAAGAAACGATGAAAATCAATTCAGCTCAGTTCAGGACAGATGTAGATCAACTAAAGGAACAGGTCGCATCAGTCAAGACAACATGCGAAGATAAGATAGACAAACTGAAGAACGATTTGGAAGAGAGTAACAGAACACAGACTGTTATTTCATTAGACAATTTGGAAACCAAAGTCAAGATAGTGGAAAAGCGAACGGAAGATAGAATGACTAAACTGGAGTCAATAATAAATAATTTCACAAGTCAAGACGTAACAACGGGGGATGTATCGATGAATCAAACACCGATAGGTCGTAATATGAATAGTCAAGAGGTGAGCGCAGGAGAGGATAGTCAAATGCAACAAAACGTTACTTTTGAAAGGACTAGTTTAACCCCTCAAGGTAATTTGAATCAGAATATAAACACTTTTAATACGAATGAACGATACTCAGGTCCGGTGACCATCATCAGAAATCTTGATGATAAACCAAGAAAATTTTCTGGGAATACAGGAGTCACACCAGTCGAATTTTTGAGAGATATCCGAGATTACATGGTGGAACATCGAGTAGCTAAGGAAAGAGAACTAAGGGTATTCGAACGCGCCTTAGATGGGCCAGCTTTGACGTGGTTTCGCGCGTTTAGACGCAACTTTGCGAACCTGGAAGTATTTGCACTAGCATTTTTCCGACGATTCTGGAGTGCAGAAGATCAGTTAAACGTGAGAGCAGAAATGTACTCAAAACGTTACTCTACGTCGCATCCAACACATTATGCAAATTATTTTACATCTCAGTTAGCTAAATTGCAATTTTTGATTCCTCCATTGCCAGAAGACGAACTGTTACAAGCAATAGCAAGGCAGTTGCCAGTAGAAGTCCAAAGATCACTCATAGCATCGGGAGCGAATACACTTGAACATTACGATGGTTTCCTACGCAGATTGGATTACACAAGCGCTCAGATGACACCTAGGAATTCGAGAAATGAAAATCGGAACACGCAAGCAGTGAATGCGGTAGTTGTCGATAATGCAGCACAGAAGATAGGAGAGATTCATGGGGGAATAGAAGAAACGAAGAGAATAGAGGAAATATTCATAACGTCCGTGGAAATGTCAGATATCAAGGACCGTATGAAAGGCCGTATGAACGAGATCCAAGAGATGGTAGATACAGGAACTACAATCAAAATTCCAGATATCAGAACCGGAACGGATACAATAACCGATATCGAGGCAGATATAATAGGAATCAGAATCAGCAGTCCAATCAAACCAATAGACAAGGCAATAATAATCGGAATGATCAGAATGAAAGACGACAAGAAAGTCAAGAGTACGGGAGAACAAGGTGAGAGGATAGACAACCTAGTGCACCATCCGAAGAGTTAATTCGAGATGTCTATAGGGCAAGCACGAGTGGTGCAGAGAAAAACGACAAATTAACGCCGAAGCAACATGCTAGTCATCGGGAACCCATCATCATAGTCGAAAGATACCAGGTTAAAGATGAAGATTTAATTGAAGAAGAAGAAGATATAGTCCACCGAGGGAATCGACATGAATTGCCAGTTATTAGTGTGGAAGTCATGGGAAAAGAAATAAAGACATTAGTAGATACAGGGGCCATGGAGAGCTTGATATCCATAGGCTGCCTGGAAGAATTGAAATTGTCAGGATATGTTACGATATTGCCAACTGTTGTTAGCAAGATTCAAGGGGTGATCCCAGACAAGAACATAAAATATAAAAGTCAGGTACTTTTGGATATTGGAGTTGGAACCAGATGTTTTGAGCAAATATTCCTAGTTGTAGGCCAACTACATTTTGATATGATCCTAGGAGTGGATTTCTTAAGTGAGAGTGGCCTGATCATAGATATGCAGAGTAGGCGCATGTACTTTCAGGAAGAAGACATTGAAAATCAGGAATCCAAGATGACATTCTCAGAGAGAATATATTGGATGAGATTGTATATAACATTGAAAGGTGTATCGAGAGTAAAGCTGATATGGAGAGTAAGATGAATCCGGAAATACAGGAGCAATTTGATCACGCAATTTCAGAATACGAGGACATATTCAACGATAAACCAGGACTCATAGAGAATTTTACTTATAGCATCAAGTTGATGGATGACAAGCCATATCACAAGAATTTATATCCCATACCAGATAAATGGAAAGAAGAAGTCGGTACGATGATAAGCGACATGGAGAGAGATGGAATTATTAAGAAGATGCCAACTGCTTATTTGAATCCTTTAGCTGTTGTCAAGAAGTCTATTGGTAAACTGAGGATATGCCTAGATGCTAGAGCCCTTAATGAGAGAGTTCTTCCTGAACACGACAGACCACCTGTTATTCGTGAACTGTTGCGCAGATTCAGAGGAAAGAATTTCTTTTCTACTATTGATCTGACTAGTTCCTATTATCATATAGAACTAGCAGAAGACTGCAAACAATATACGGGATTCCTATTTGACCATAAAACCTATGTTTTTACTCGTTTACCTTTTGGAGTAAAGAATAGTGGTCCGGTGATGATCCGAGCACTAGATGAGAATTTATCAGATGCAGTTAAAGAACATGTAGTGAGCTGTATAGATGACCTGATTATAGCATTTGAAACAGCTGAAGAGCAATTCAGGCACCTTAGAATGCTTTTTGAAGATCTCCGGAGGACGAATTTTAAGGTGAATTTCGACAAATGTCAGTTCTTTTATGGGGAAATCGAATTTCTTGGATACAGGCCCAATCCAAAGAAGATAATAGCTATTTCGGAATTTCCGACCCCAAGAAAGTTTAAAGAAGTTCGGCAGTTTCTAGGAATGTGTCAGTTCTTTTCAACACATTGTCCTGAATATACCGAAACGATGGCACCTCTGCAGGATTTGCTAAGGAAAGGAAATTGATGGAAATGGGACGACGAATGTAATCAAGCATTTTGGCAGCCAAGAATAGGTTAATCCAGAATGTTAAACTCGAATACCCAGACGTTGCTAGAAGATTTTTTGTGGAGACAGACGCATCCAAAATAGGCATCAGTGGTATCCTATATCAGATGGATGATGCAAACAGACACAGATATTTGGCTTTCACCAGTCGCAAACTCAGGAATTGTGAAAGGAATTATTATGCAACGGAGTTAGAGGAATTAGCAGTGGTTCCTGCTCTTAAGACGTGGAGGAAGGTATTATTTGGGCATGACATAACGGTGATCACAGATCATAAAGCCCTCCAATTTATTATGAAGACGGACTTAGCAAGCGACCGTATCACCAGATGGGCTCGTTTCTTACAACAATTTAACCCAACCATTGTGCATAGACCTGGGAAATTAAATCTGTTGGCAGATGTGTTGAGTAGAAACCCTTGTGAAGAGGTAATTGTCAACCACGCAGATCTTGTTCAAGAGGACCAAGGAACTCTGGAGAAGTTGAAAATGTTAGCACAAACTCAGAATAGATACACACCTTTGCGAAGGATTTACCGTTTCTTAATACGCAGGATGGATAACGCCGATCCAGATTTTAGAAGAACGGAGATAGAAGCTAGAAAGTATCACATGATGGGAGGTATAATATGTAAATATATCGATTAGAATCACACCAAGCTTAGAGTTGTGATCCTACCCAAGCTTGTCAAACCGGTTATTTGGATGATACATCGAACCGCAGCTCATGTAGGTGTAGATAAAACTCTGGCTCTTGCCCAAGAAACTTTTGTTTGGAGGCAAATGGGACAAACGATCCGCGACGTCATAAAGACCTGTGCCAATTGTCAGCGAAGAAAATATTCATCTAAACTAATGAAGGAAGTTCCCAGACCGTTATTACCTAGCAAGCCGAGAGAACTTTTCGCTATGGACATTTTTGGTCCGATTCCTCGTTCGACGAAAGGAAACCAGTTTGTTTTGGTAACTGTAGACGTATTCTCTAAATACGTATCTCTGTGTCCAATTCAGATAGCTACGTGCAAGTATGTGATCAACAGATTGGGGAAGACAGTAATTCCAAGTATGGGTAAACCTGAAACATTGTTGAGTGACCATGGATCACAATTCACCAGTATGGAATTTTCAACTGCTATGGAACGTTTGGGAATAAGGCATGTATTTAATTCTGTACGTTATCCAGAGGGAAACCTGGCCGAGAGAATTATGCCAGAGATCAGTAAGATGTGTCGTTTATACGTTTCGAGACAACACCACCGATGGCTGGAAGTCATACCCATCATTAGTCAATGCTTAAATTCTACCATACATGAAAGTACAGGACAGAATCCGTCCGTGCTTCATCATGGGATGAAACCTAATAGACCATGGGACCAAATAGTGAAGGCACCAGTAGATCCAGAACCTACCCAAGAAAGAAGAGTCGAGATGGCAGGAGAAAGACTCAGAAGACAGGCAGAGAAGAGGGCCAGGAGGCATGCAGGAAGAAGGTTTCATGAACCATTTCAGGAAAATGACGAGGTGCTGATCAGGAAGCCAGTCACATCGAATCTTCAACAGAAGATATACCACAAATTTGCGCCATTGTACGCTGGTCCATTCCGAATTGATGAGGCATAGAGAAATAACAGCTATAAGATTGCTAGAATCTACACGAATGAAGTTGTTGGAACTTTCAACGCAGCCAGCATTAGGAAGTGTCATTATGCTTAGGAAGAGGATGGTTGCATAGCTATCGTGTACATAATATGTTGTACATAGAGAATGCCTGAGAGTATTTTTCTTTCCTCAAGACTGATAAAAAAAAAGGAGATGTACGGGAGAGATGTACCCGATACCTAGTTGAGGCTATCGGCTAAGCCAGTTGTGATCGAGCCATAGTTGAAATCTGTGGGCAAGGAGAAAAGATAGCGCTCAGATCGAGTCAGAAGAATGGTAGGAAATGACGTAGGAGGCCGAGGGAGATGGAGCCACTACCCCTCAAACATATGGAATTATGGGAGAAATACTGGATGATTATAAAGATTAATTTGGAATAAAACCTTATCTAACCTCAGAAGGGAAGGAAATATCAAGAAATCTTATTGATAATAACTTGAAGAAAGGTAGACAACTCCTTAAGTTATGTTATAACTTTATAGCCGAAATGGTGTGGTCGAGGTTAGAGCTGTGACGTCAGACAGCGGAAGGAAGGAGGAAGTCACGTGGTAGATCAGGGCGAGACAGCCGAACGCAGTGACACCAGCGAAGAGAAGTATTCCAGCAGTCCAGCTGAGTAGATCAAATCGTGCTATAATAGAACAGTTTATAAGGCAGTGCAATACGGAAAGTTACGTGCGGGAGAGAGTCGCTAGGCGAGGCCTGCAATGCAGTATTCGGAGTTCGTTTTTGGAGCACACGCTGTCCATAGGGCAGGTCATACAAATCGTTAACTTGAGCAAGGAAGCCGGTGTTCAGACACATGTTATTTCAACATCGCAGTCGTATTCACGTGAAACAGCAATGCTTTTTCAAGCTTACAATTTACCGAAGCAATACGCAGTATTACACTAGGATTGAGAAACATTATTTAAGCTTCATTCTCAACATGAACATGAAGTATAACATAAATTTCTCGCCAAATCAATACTTTTTACTTACTTAAAAATTCTATAGGTACATGTTTCGAAAACACACAATGTTTTCTTCCTCAGCCCACTTATTGGTGTTAAACATCATAAAACATCGATAACCTCACTAAATAACAAAAACACAGTTCACATTTCTTCTCTTGTTCTTCAACTACATTCTCAATGTATAACAGCACAGCGAAGCAGTATAATGAGGCCAGTATTCAACCTCATATTACACAAGGACAGTGAAGCGGAGCGTATCGTGCTGTGGGTGACATTTTCTTACCATGCGATAGTCAACGAGTTGAACATTACTCCGACATTTTGTCAAGTTTGAGATGTTAGGACTTGTGTTTCAACAGTCCAATTGTGCAGTCCATACACTTTTATTATACACTTTTATTATGGACATTCAGATGGACTTGAACTTATTTCAGCGGTATTACAGCATATTTCATAATGCATTTGAACCGAAATATTTAAGGCGACCCTGGGGCCGTTCCAACATTACTGCTTTTGGCAAGTGAAAATATGTAAGCGTATGCACTTTTTGAATGGTGGCACGTGCAGCATAATAGTTACATATCATGAACAGTTATGAAATATCTTAGTTACGAACACAGATACAGGATGTCTGACAAATCCGTACACTTTTGAAGCTACATTATTTTTCTACCAGTGCAATTCAGCCGCTGTGGAGACTAACATTATTATCGAATGCCAACCGAATAGTTTATGGAACAGTGGCGTGACCCATTCGAGGAGTATGGGGTATTCTGTGTTTTTGAACTTTTGTAGAAGATTTTGGACAATATCCATGATGGATAATCTTCAGTTCATCATGTCTTGCTAGGCGGATACGGAGACGTGATGGCATCTCAGAGCGATGGATTCGGTTCCTAACTAAGAGGATAAATATGACATCAAATTCACTTGGATGGAGTCAGGCGTTAGTTCAGTGGGTGATACAGCGTTTTCGTCGATCTTGCGAGAAATCTGCGACAAACACTTGGATTACCGACGATCTTTGAAATCTATTAACATCTGGAATATGAAGGTATTGTAAGAGTTATGGCATTACTGATATGATTTTTCATGAACACTGGGCATACTCGTATATATTTTAGTAGGAGTGCTTCTATTATTTTTCGACATGGCTTAATATTTTATTACACCATTTGCTAAAATAAGGTTTTACCATATGATATGGCAGGCACATTTATGCAACGTTCTCACCATTGGTTGACTTTATTAGACAGGATTTTGGTCTTTATATTTTTCTGTGAGGATAGTATTTCTTGATTATGGATATTTTAGCGAGTGTCTCGAACTCGTGATCTGCAATTTTATAATTTGAGTATGTACAATTCATCACTTGGCATTTTTTTAATTTTATTGGATTGTTTGGTGATATTAAAATTTTATTCACTCAAGTGAATGCATATCGCCTTTATGTGACAAATAGAGTCGTGTTGATTCCAATCATGTACATTCACTCATTAGCCTACGAGATGGGGCCTGTTTTTCTGAGTAACTGTGTGGTGGCACTCCCCTTACCTGTCGTTTCTAGGGAATTATCATCATAGTCTACGAGGCGGGGCCTGATACTCTAAGCAATTGTGTGGTGGTACTCACCTTACCTGCCAATCGATGGTCTCATTTTATCATTCGAGTGTAGTTATGATCGTAAGAGGATTAAACAATAAACTACCAGTCACATATTAGTTGAATTTTGTTAAATACATTAAAAATAAATGTCAGCAGGGTTACACTTTGTAATTCTTGTTTCGCCAATCCAATAATTTGTTGCAATACTCTTTTGAGAGTATATTCATTTAACAGTTGATACTTTTGATACTCTTTGTGAGTGATTTGATACCATTGAGAAGGATTTCAAGTAATTGAAGCTTGTAAGATGAGTTACTTATTGTCAGAATTTATTTTGAGGCAGATCATTATTAGATATTTTTGATGTGAGGTAATATAACACATTGGTGTTTTTCTTTGAAACAATTCTTGAGGATCTAAAGAGAATTTATGCTCTGAATTAAACCAGATCTTGAATTGGATTACGATTACTAAGGTAATTTTCATATTGTTTAAGAAGTTGTCTAGATATGACCAGATTAATTACAGTTCTTGTAGATTGTGTGCGTTAATAATATGAAGCCAGTTATATATTTTTGTGGATCATGCAACGTGATTATGTGAAGTATTTTTGATTGGTATTTTTGGAGGTTGCCAAGTGAAAGTTTGCAATAATGCCAATGATAATTTTGAGGCAGACATGAGGTTGTTGAACCCAGCCTAGCATATTTTTGAGATTCATGCTGTGCGCTGAATAATTATGGTGTTATATGGAATAATTATGGTATTCAAATGTGGTATTTGTAAAGTGAGGTTAAATGGTGAAGTTTTGGATAGTAAGATCCGACGTGTTTTAATGAAGGCAACGTATTAATTTGGCATGATAATTAAATATGAGGTATAACTTGGAACTGATAAAATTTTAAGACAACGTTCTATAACCTATATTAAACAATTTTTAGGAAATTAAATAAATAAATAAATAATTTTGATAATCCAAGATTTTCTGATAATAATAATGATAATTTATGAAATAATAATCTGAAGTTTAAACATATTAATGATCTGACCCGATGAATTAAAATTTGAATAAACTCGATGAATTAAATAAATTGATGAATTAAAGGTTGAATAAACTCGATAAATTAAATAAATCGATGAATTAAAATTTGAATAAATTAACTGAATTAAATAAATTAATAGGTGGTTAAACAGCTGATGAATAAATGAATAAAAGGGTGATAATTAATTAAAGGGGCTGATGACTAATAAAATTTAAATGAATTTAAATGAATTTAAATAAGATATATGATATAAATAAATTGAAGATGTTGTAGATTAAGTACAAATGTTGGGAGCGAAAGAAAAATATTAGGTGTACGGGACGGATCCCAATACAAAGTTTTATTAACAAAATCATTAAGATGAAACAGTCTAATAGAAGACTGAAAAGTATAGAGAGGACATTATTATGAATCGCCGAGCCAGGGAAAGGGGAGCTCGTTGCTCATTTACAAATGTTTGCTATTCTTATTATTATAATGATACTATGATGATCAAGCTTAAAGTTTGTAGAACAAACATGAATTTGTTCTTGAAAAGTAGGATAAATATCCATGAGAGAAATTGATCAAAGTACAAAAAGCAAAAAGGCAACAGTCAACGAAGTTCACAGGGCTCATCTACAAATTGCAGCCAAGTGAAGTTTGGCAATGGTGAAAGGGGGTTAATAAGTTCAATAATTGTTAAATGTGGGTTTTGAAAACCCGAGAAAACATTAAACACCTTGGAGTAAGACTAGGAGATGGCGGTGGCCAAGAGTAACAAGTAGTTCCGTGAAGAACTATACAGCCTATTTTCATATATCCTACTCATGTTAATTGCCTCTATCAACATACAAACTTTCAGTTTGATTGTTGTAATAGATTCGTAGATATTGAGAACCGTCTAAATATTTCAGATGGTCGCCAGGTTGGATTATTATTTATGTACTATTACATGAAGATTGTTGTGTACGTGTGGTATTCAGACTTCAATCGCATAATTAGGCCACAAGAAGTAAAAACGAGATTTTAAAATTTGGCACAGCTGCCATCTTGTGGTTATGAAAACAATTAAAATAAATTAGATGTCAGTGGATTAACATTTGTATGAGCATTTAACATGCAAAGTTTCACTGCACTCGGATGGTTAAATCGCGAGAAACGTCCATTTAAATATTTAAAGTTCGCATCGCCGCCATGTTGGATTTGTGCCCACCAGGTTTGTGAAAGTTATATCTGCGAACTTATGCTTATAGCCTCTATGAACATAAAAAAAATAAGTTTGATTGCTGTAAATGATTCGTAGATATTGAGAACCGTCAAAATATTTGGGATGCTCGCCATTTTGGATTGTTATATGTATAGGCCATAGAGTAATGCGCCATTAAAGGAAAATTATTGCTTAGCTTCATCATTCAATCTTTCACTTCGATCGTATGATTACGACACAAGATATAAAAACTTAATTTTAAAATTTCGCACAGCCGCCGTCATGATGTTATGTAAACAATTGAACTAAATTAGATGCCAGTACATTACAATACGTATAATCATTTACTGTAACACATTTCACTGCGCTCAGATTGTTAAATCACAAGAAAGGTCTATTAAAATGTTCCTACTTCGCTTGGCCGCCATATTCGTTTTATACTTTACAGGTTTCTGAAAGTTATACAGATAAACTTGTAACAGGGCCCTTTATCACCGACCAAAATTTCAGGGTGATATCTTAAATAGTTTCGGAGATATTGAATGCCAGTGAAATGTTTCGCACAGCCGCCATTTTGAGGTCATGTAAACAATTGAACTGAATTAGACGCCAGTACATTAAAATGTGTATAGACATTTGCTGAACCATGTTTCATTACGTTTGGATGTTTAAATCGCGAGAAAAGTCTATTTAAATGTATCAACTTCGCTTGACCGCCATGTTGGTTTTGAAGTATCCAGGTTTTTTGAAAGTCTCATAAGTCAACTTTTATAGTTCCCTTTATCACAGTACAAAATTTCAATGTGATATCGGAAGAAGTTTCGGAGATACTGAATGCCGGTGATATATTTCGCACTGCCACCGTGTTGGATTGGTGAGACACAATAAAATTTGTAGGGCACGGTCGGGGTCGGCCAGAATGGTGCTATGATCTTACCGAGTTTCATTGAAATCGCTCCAGCTGTTTAGAATTTATTAGGGACACACACACCTCACACACACACACACGCACACACACACACACAGACAGACACACCGACAAAAGGTCATCTCATAAATCTTTTTTTTTTTTTCATAAAATGAATATAGGCTAAAAATAAGTTATAAATAGAAGTAATCTCAAAGGGAGAATGATTGTTGTGCTCGGAATTCACTAAAATGTTCTCCAGCAGGGCACTACTGAAAAATATAGCGAAATAATTAACCAAAAACCCTTGATTGAAGAAGAACAACAATCAAGATGCATAGATTGCAATGACCTGTGTAGGAAGTTGGCTGAGCGAGCTATACCAGCAATTGACAATCTAAAGAGAATCGTGGAACAAATTTGACAAAATCGCATTTAATGACGTTTTGTTTTGAGCACAACAAATATAAGAAATGCTTGCACCAGTTAACGTGGAACATATACAATGGCTTTCGTAAGTGAAAAAGGAGACTAGAGATTTTAGTAATAAGTAGGGCCCGGATAGTTATGTGCTTAACTTTTCAGAAATATGTATTTATTTATGTGCTTAAAAGTGGGAAAATATGTGATTAAGTTTCCAAAATATGTTCTTAAATTTATACCATATTAGTGTTCCCCTAAAAATAGTTGAAACGTTCACAGTACGAATATTCCCGCTTAACAGACCGGGTCTTGCCTCAATTTCCGAATCCTACAATACTTCTTGAAGATGCGTGATACGAAATCATATATGTGCTGTTTTCGGATTTCATTCTAAAGAATGGAAGAAAAAGTCACTTTAAAAACTTTCTTAGCACTGATTGTATTGTCTTATACTGATACTTGAGTGCGTAAATCTGCTCGATTGGCGTGATAAGTAAATTAATTGTGCCCCCGCCACAGCTATACAAACGCGCAGTTAGACAGTTAAACACAGCTAGACCATTAACAATAGCCCTCAGATGAACTAAAATTCACTATTTGGTTTCCATCAGCAACTTCAACAGTATTTTAATGTGCAAGACACTTAAACATATACACACAAAAATAAACAGAATTGTATAATTTCCAAGTTGTAACATATACCGGCACGCAAAGAACTTTCCAGTTAATCCACCGGCTGACTGTCAATGTCTAGAACAAAATAATATAGAAGAAAATCACTCGACTTATGCCACTCGAAGCCATAGGCTACACGAAACTACTATATTGGAACGTAACATACACATACACACAGAGAGAACAAATTGTTTTGATTTCACGAATTTCTAAGTACAATAGAAGTACACTACACGGGTCGATGCTTCGTTCTAGGCTTTAAGATTGCAATGCACAACAAGCAGCATTTTCAAGTTTTCAAAAAGGAAGCTCTGCCTATTTGCAGCTAATACACTCTTGTATCACGAAAAGCTTCTTACCACATCGGACGAGGTTATTGGTGCATATTTAAAGCACGCAATGTCTGACTCTTAAAAATATTCTTCGTTGGGCTCCAGATCTCCGTTGCCACTAAGGACACGACTTATTTGCACAAGTTTATTGTACCCCGGATTCTTTGATAAGACGTTCCTTAATTTGCCCATAACTTGTTTTCCGGTCTCCCCGGGAGAATTCTCAAGCTTTTCACGGACTTGAAGAATGTCCTGCAGAGCTGACGAAAGTGGTACGTCTTTCTTCTCAAGTTTTAAGATTGTGGAACTTAAAAAAGCAAAGTTAGATTTAATGTACACCAAGTCACCTTGAACTCCCTTTGCACACATAGGTTCTATAGACTCACTGATGCATGCAGCATCATCATTGTTTAGTTTTTCGAGGACTGATTTTGTAATCTCAAAATTGACCGCATAATAGCACGCCGCTTCCAGCCAAGTACCCCACCTGGTGCAAACTGGTTGTGGAGGTAGCAGCAAATCAGGGGCACATTGTTTGAATAAACTCACTCGACTGGGTGCTTTAACAAACACTTTCTTCACGGATGCGATTACTCTGTTCATATTTGGAAAAATACTCCTTACTGTTTCAGCAACACGGTGCATGCCATGCGCTAAACAAGTTAAATAAATCATCTTGCTGTACAGAATTTTCAACCCCTGGGATGCTTTAACCATGTAAGGTGCAGCGTCTGTAATTAATAGAAGCACTTTAGCACATCGGATGCCATCGGGCCACAGAAGCACCATAGCATCATTGAAAGCTTTAGCTATTGTGTAACTGTTGATTTTCTCAAGATGAACAGTTGTCAGTAAAAATGACTGTGATGGATCGCATTTTAATGCACCAACTATGATGTTGGATACGTAACGGCCAGTAACGTCGGTCGTCTCGTCCATTGCAATCCACACAGCGTTGTCGCCAATTTCAGTACGAATTCTGTGTACTGCCTCAGAGTAAAGTTTAGGTAAATAGTTCTTACGCAGTGTTGACTCGTCAGGGAGAGGAATTTTGACGTACTTTTCTAACGTGCCACGTAGCACTGGATTCTGCAGTTTGTTAAGTGGTATATCAGCCGCAAGAAATGCTTGACAAATGTCTTGTGAGAACTGGCAGTTTGCTGGACCATATTTCACATCTTGCATTTCGGGAAGCAAACGTTGTGTCGACTTCTTTAAAGATGCATATTTCACATGTTTCGCTGTCGCAACATGTTGCGTAACTTGTGAAAGCATGCCTGCCACTGTGGGTTTCTCACAAATGTTGCAAAATTAAATAGTTCCATCTCCCACACTAAGCGATTCAAAGTAACACATTTCGCACTTTTGGGACGCCTCGTATTCGTTGAAACGAGACCGCCACTGTCAGTATACTCACAAGCTTCGCAGACCACTGTGATTTCAACTAAAATTTCCCGTCTAGGTAAAGACTAGTGGAGGCGTAATGAGCCTGTTAACTCCAACCTCCCCCCCCCCCCCCCACTTCCTGCTTTACTTAATGACCGGGAAATCCCTGTCTTGAAATACAACTACAGTATGAAGACAATGGAGCACTGACAAAAATAGAGAAGCCAATTACTGGAATTTCAAAGGGTCGAAAATGTGGTCAGCAGTCATCCAGGAAGTACAACATACCACCAAATATAGGAAATATGTGCTAATGAATAAATACGCCAGAATATGTATTTATTTATAAAATCTGTAAAAATATGTAAATAAATAGAAAATATTTAATTAAATAAAAAATATTTAAACACATAACTATCCGGGCCTTAGTAATAAGCATTGCAGGTAATCTAGATTACTCTTCCAGTAAGGATCGTGAACAGCACTAGTAGAATACCACAAGTAGTTGCTGCTAATTATAGGACTCAGACCAAAGATACACTAAAATGATTAAATATAAAAAACTTGTAATTTATTTCTAAAGCTTGATTAAGTGAGTGAATACCTTACAAAATAGGGTGTCTCAGTAGACACAATTAAGCTTGAAAATGGGCTAAGATAGGTAAAAATATATTGATCCTGAGATCCTGGACACAGCAGGTGCCTATGCATTAGGGCAATATAATGCAAGTAGCGAAAATACTTTGAACTTGATCATAAGAGTTGGAGTTGAAGCAGTAAAATTGTACTCTATGCAGATACGTTTGACTCCACAGCAGATGCTGCTGAGAAAACGGAGACTTTTGCTACAGGGCCCTTATGGCAAGAGAAAGACGAAACTGGCGTTCGAAGTCACCAGAATGATACAATGCTTAGACGGCAGGAAAATGCTAAGATTGGCCCTACACGGTTACCAAATGAAATCATGTGTAGACGACAGCAACATAATTGAACTGGTTTTAGCCAGTACCAGAAGAAGTATCGAACAATTATGTTTAGATTAAAAGAGTGACTTATATACAACTTAGATTATTTATATTGGTTTATGGTTTATGCTAAATTCAAATAGAAGGAAGACACCACTGTGATGTAACTTCCAGGTTACAAAAAAGTACAGATAATTTGTTTATACCAGATTTTTTTAGTAAAGGGGGGGGGGGGAATGGGGAGGTAAGAAAAGCAGGTTGTTTTCATTATTGTTCATGCATAATCTTTGCTCCGGAAACTTATCCGGGATCCAGTTAATTTATGGCTTGGAGTACTGAAAGTATATGTTAATAGTTATTGTTTGATAAATGGCACTGTTTGGCTAGTTAATATATTCCTTTAGAGGGGGCGTATTGCAATTTTATTTCAATTGAAGCGTTGATGCGGTTTCTCGAAAGTCATGTGTTACTAGCGGTGTCCATTGAACCGTTAGAACTTGAAACAGGTGTATTTCGCTGTGACGTCACAGACTTCGTATTTGAATACTCCTAGAACTAACTTGATGAATTTTCTGGGATTAGAAGAAGTTCAATACAATTCCCACGGTGGCCTCAATTATTTGTGTTTGACAGAATTTGTGGAAAGTCCTACGATGCGCCCTAACATAATTTGCAATCTCTCATAGCCATGCATTCCCTCGGAGGAAATTGAGAATTGAAACCCGTAGATGCTCTGACATTACCAGTAAAATGTAGCATTTGGCTAGATAACACTGCGATAAAAGTTTCTAAAACAGCTTCATTGCAGAATTAAAACATATTTCTGTAGTTATCTTTCACATGATTAGTTGTGAGCGCAGGTTTAATGTAGGTTCACTACATGGCTACAACAAGATTTCGGGCGAAGCAACTGACTCTCAGAGAGAGGTCAAAGCAACTGCTTGGTTAACCAACAGAGTCTAAACGGCGAGTGAGACAGCTCACAGCAGTCGGTAGTGAGGCACGGAGAGGGGCAGGAGGGAGAGAACTGTGACGTGAGACACAGCGAATACAACTATGTAACTTTTTTTTCTCAAGCACAAATTTCTTGTCTTCAGGCAATTAGTCGGTGACTCAGTCACTCATTCCCAACGCCACACTGGTTTCAGAAAAGACCCATGTTAGCAGTACGAGTTCAAAAAGTAAAGTTCACTGAGTATAAAGCGAGAAAGTCGCCCTCTGGTGGGGATGAGCTGAGGTGGTAAGCCTTCTTCATCAGCCGTAAACAGAGAGTTCATGTGTTGGCCGAAAGATAGCGCACCAAGAAGAAACTTGACGTTGCTAATGATTGGGGTGAAAGGCGACTCGTACGCTAAAACATACTTTCAAAGAACATGAGAAAATGCAAAACAACAGGGCGAAACACAAGAAGTATGTAGGTGGTATGCACGGAAGAAAAAATAATAGCAGGCAAAAATCAAAGAGAACCCAAGGTGGGTGGAGATTAATGAACGTTTAAGTGTATATTCAAAGAATATACCAGAATGCATTATCGTTAGGCGTCTCTTATGCGTCAAGTGTAACTCCCTCGTCACTCGACCTTCGAAAATGAAATCTACGGACTAAAACTCCCTTTTCCAAGAAGTCCATAGAATTAGTTTTCTCCAAAAGCGGAAAGTGGAAACCAACTCTGAAGGCTTTGGTTCTTCCACTAGTTGCAATCTTATTGACATATATGTCACCGTCTATTCCATTTTTCTCAAGTTATTTCTTGAGTGTTGTGACAGTAGTGACGTCCTTAAAGCTTCCTATCGAAAGCCACGCCATGTTGTCTACGGCTTGAAGATCGGCATCTTCCTTTGTACCAACTACTGATGCCCCCTTGGGCTGTTATAAATTTCTGTTCCTATTTCTTCTCGATGCAACATCTGAGAAAGGACAATTAGGCCTATCCTCAGTAGAGATGATGACTTCCTATGAGACAGCATCCCCTGTATCCATATAAAGTCTTCCCTCAATTGTGGTAAATCCCTACTAGTTACTAGGGAGAGCCATTCTGTATTAGATCGTGCTGTACTCTCACCATTCTTGACAGCAGTGCGATTATTTTTCTAGTTCTTCTGGACACAACTTCTGAGAAAGGGTGATCATAGATCGATTAAAAGCTTCTTTCAATGACATTAGCAATGAAAACATACGGTACCATTATTCTCATATTAATATGATAAGTATTTGAGCGCGACGTTTGGTTTGAAATCCAGCGCGATTCATGGTTGCAGGGCGAGCTAGGTACAGCTGGGAGATTACGATATTTTCCGAGTACCGGCGAGCGGGCCCGAAACCGCTGTGACGCGAGACCATCATGGTGACTATTGACCCAGTTTATTGATCTACCACCAGGAGTACATTTTTTAAGGAATGAGAAGAAATGAGAATAACATGCAAGATTTGCATGTTATTATAGATGATGTAAGATCAAAACTTGATATGTATTTTGATATATACGATATACATGTTAACATTTTAAGTTATGGACTACATTCACCAATGCGATGAAAACTTGATCCATGTTACATCGTGGTGGGGGAAGACGGAGACTTCCTGTAACCATCCACGCACGGCAGTGGTCAGATCGTATTTCAAGTCACATGAAAACACATCTCTCGAGGAGAGTTAAAACGCGTTACGAAAGTATCCAGTTCGACGCGATAGCATTATCAAACTCGTTGATATTTCGACAGAGCCAGTGTCGAAGAACTCTGTTTATTTTCACACAAGATGTGGACTTGTTAATAAACACACACGAGTAGAACTTGTGTTTTTCACGGATAAAGTCATACGCTCATTTTAACGCGAGGACTGTAAATTGTACTGCAATTACAATTAACATTATAAGGAACTTGAACTACGTTACAATAAGCTGCAATTCACGACAGTGAACTTTGTATTTAAAAGCAGTGCTATAAATACATGTGTATGATTTCAAATACGCAGCAATGTTGTTGGAACTTTGAACATTATTTCTCATCTACAAACGACATATTGTTTGACAAGATGTCGAGAGGAATAGTTCTAATGCAGTTTAGTTTACTAACTATGGCGGGTTAAACACGCTAACATGAATACTACTGAACCAGCAAAGCATCGAACATTTCAGTGGAACATTTCAATGAACCCGGGTAATGACTTACACTTACTGCGGGGCCACAAGTACACAGCTGATTAGTGCTTTCCATCGCTATTCTTTGTGCCACTCATGCGTGTAGGTTAATCACATTCCGTTTGGATATGGATATCGCGACACTACGTTAGAACAGACTTTGCTCTGGATGGAGTTGGAGTCTTGAAGGAGTGGTATTAAGAACAAAGTTCCAAATGGTTCCGCCTCGTCAATACTGTTTATTAAAATGTCGTGATACAATCACCTGTCTTTTAACACATGGTACATGTTTAAACGTCTAACTCGTATTGACGTCTTCATCAGCCTAAATATTTGGGCAGCACTTAAAACATTCCCTTTATATACTGGGTGAAGTTAAAAATTGTACATTAAAACACACATAGATCACTGTAACACATTAAAAAGTAGTTAAAACATTTTCTTATGTTAAAAGCTTCATAAAATCCTCAGCCGGGCTTGGCAGTCTTTCTTGGTTTATTTCTAATGTTAGCTTCAGAACCCCAAGCAAGGGGTGACCATTCCCAACTGGAAAGAAATGAAACTATGTATGAGAGAAAGAAGTGTTAGATAAAATAATACTTTAAAAACACTAAATGTTATATAAAGACTTACGATGTAATGCGGCAATGAGCTAACAGGGCCGTGCTGAGTCGGACGGAGACAGAGCTGTACTGAAACAGGGTGTCAACATGGAAGCAACAAGCAAGACAATAGGGGCGGAAGAGGAGAGGGGTGAGAGTTCGGGAGTGTTTTGGTTAGGAGTGGGGAAGGGGGGAAGGGGGGGGGGTATGGAGTAAGTTTAGGGGCAGGTAACATGGATCAACGGTTGTGGATTTATTTCTATGGTGGTTTATATTTTGTTTTGTAATGGATTAACTTTTCATAGAGTACGTTGTTTTCGAAATGAATCTCATTAAGATTCGTTAGGGGGGCGGTCTTTTGGGCTAAATCGATTTCAATTTCTACTAAGATGTTCATTGTAGTTCCTTCATTTGCTCGATGTAAGATTCTCAGATCGTTGTTAATGTCTGTGAACTCATGTTTGGTATCATTCATATGATTTGCCATGGCGGAAAATTTATTGTATTTAATGGCATTGAAATGCTCACCATATCTTGTTATAAATGCTCTACCTGTTTGTCCACAATAATTAGCGTCGCATTTAGCACATTTCAACATATACACACCTGATTTACTGAATTTGTTCGTATGGTTCAATTTATTAGTATTGAATAAAATATTATTGTTTGTGTTGGAAGTTCTATATGCTATTCTTAGTCCACACTTTTTGAAAATATTTGAAATACTATAAGTTTTGGTGCTGAAATACGTGAAGGTCGCGTATTTGGGCTACTCTTTTTGTTCCGGCGTTAGGCGGGTGACCGGTTTGTTTTTAAGCTTGCTGATAATATTGTTGACAAACAGGGATTTGAATCCGTTTACCTTGGCAATCTGTTTAATGATTTTTATTTCTTCATTTAGATCTGTTTTGCTTAAAGAAAGGGAAAAGGCTCTGCTGATCATACTATAAAAGGCGGCTTTCTTTTGATTGCCCGGGTGGTTAGAGTCTTTTCTTATTGTCGTGTGGGTCTGGGTTGGCTTTCTAAAAACTTTATAGGTTAACCTGTTATTATTCAAACAAACTGTAGTGTCAAGGAAGTTGATTTTACTGTTTACGGATGATTCAGAGGTGAATTGTATGCTTTTATCCAAACCGTTTAATTTTTGCACGAGTCCTTCTATGTTTAAAATAGTATCATCGATTATTACAAACACGTCATCCACGTATCTTCCCCAATAATGTATACCGTCAATTTTGCCTACAATTTCTTCGTGTTCCAGATGATCAAGATATATGTTAGCTACTAAACCAGATAGCGGAGATCCCAATGAGATTCCTTCTTTTTGTTTATATATCCTATTGTTAAAAGTGAAAAAAATTGTTTGTAAGTGTGAATTCTAATAGCGTCATGAATTCGTTAATTTCTACTTATGACAATATACTGTTGTTAGACAAATTTTGTTTAATGACCTTGAGCGATGGTGCAATTGGGATGTTTGTGTACATATCTTTCACGTCTACGCTATGCATGGAGTGTTTGCTCATTAAGGTAAGTTTCATGGTTTCTTTGCAGAAATTGAGTGTGTTTTTCAGGGATTTATTTGCTTTAAAAATGTAATGTAAAAAAAATCATTAAACAGATTGCCAAGGTAAACGGATTCACATCCCTGTTTGTCAACAATATTATCAGCAAGCTTAAAAACAAACCGGTCACCCGCCTAACGCCGGAACAAAAAGAGCAGCCCAAATACGCGACCTTCACGTATTTCAGCACCAAAACTTATAGTATTTCAAATATTTTCAAAAAGTGTGGACTAAGAATAGCATATAGAACTTCCAACACAAACAATAATATTTTATTCAATACTAATAAATTGAACCATACGAACAAATTCAGTAAATCAGGTGTGTATATGTTGAAATGTCCTAAATGCGACGCTAATTATTGTGGACAAACAGGTAGAGCATTTATAATAAGATATGGTGAGCATTTCAATGCCATTAAATACAATAAATTTTCCGCCATGGCAAATCATATGAAAGATACCAAACATGAGTTCACAGACATTAACAACGATCTGAGAATCTTACATCGAGCAAATAAAGGAACTACAATGAACATCTTAGAAGAAATTGAAATCGATTTAGCCCAAAAGACCGCCCCCCTAACGAATCTTAATGAGATTCATTTCGGAAACAACGTACTCTATGAAACGTTAGTTAGTTAGTTAGTTAGTTATTGTTGTTTTAAGGGGCGGAACTACGAGGTCATCTGCCCCGAAACGTTAATCCATTACAAAACAAAATATAAACCACCATAGAAATAAATCCACAACCGTTGATACATGTTACCTTCCCCTAAACTTACTCCATACCCCCCCCCCTTCCCCCCTTCCCCACTCCTAACCAAAACACTCCCGAACTCTCACCCCTCTCCTCTTCCGCCCCTATTGTCTTGCTTGTTGCTTCCATGTTGACACACTGTTTCAGTACAGCACTGTCTCCGCCCGACTCATCATGGCCCTGTTAGCTCATTGCCGCATTACATCGTAAGTCTTTATATAACATTTAGGGTTTTTAAAGTATTATTTTATCTACCACATCTTTCTCTCATACATAGTTTCATTTCTTTCCAGTTGGGAATGGTCACCCCTAGCTTGGGCTTCTGAAGCTAACATTAGAAATAAACCAAGAAAGACTGCCAAGCCCGGCTGAGGATTTTATGAAGCTTTTAACATAAGAAAATGTTTTAACTACTTTTTAATGTGTTACAGTGATCTATGTGTGTTTTATGTACAATTTTTAACTACACCCAGTATATAAAGGGAATGTTTTAAGTGCTGCCCAAATATTTAGGCTGATGAAGACGTCAATACGAGTTAGACGTTGAAACATGTACCATGTGTTAAAAGACAGGTGATTGTATCACGACATTTTAATAAACAGTATTGACGAGGCGGAACCATTTGGAACCTTGTTCTTAATATCATTCAGTCAATACGGGAAAAAATGTGCGACTCTCAGAGTCAAAAAGAAGTTGAAGGAGTGGTAGCTGACCGTTCATCCAGGATGGATGATAGCCTGTTAAACCAGGGGGATCCTCTGGAGTGGAGAAGGTGTTCCGAGGTTCAATTCCCGACGATCTGGGGAGTCCAAGCTATTGCTACATTTGAGAGAATATGTGATATGCAGGGCTTATCAATGCTCTCATTTGAACTTCTAGATTCGACAAGGTACAGAACAATCAGTAGAGTCTTTCGTAGTAGAATGTAGACATATAAATGCTAGTTTCTGCCATTATTTCTTGTGTATATTTGCTTTTTGAGTAGTATGTCGAATTATAAAATGTAGGCATGACGTTCTAATCATGACTGATTGTATACTCGACAGGTTTTAGATTCTAATAAGGAATTCAACCATTTTCACTTTGTATTTCTTGATGTTTAATTAAATGTAATAGTAAATTCAGTAATATTTTTATTGAAGCTTTCAGGGTGTAGTGAAGAGGATTTCGATAGGCACGTTGTGATTTTGCGTATTTAGCAGCGTGGTGAACACATACATCTCAATCTTTGACATTTTTCGCAGCTGTATACGCTGTTATGAGCTACACTTATCACTGAACTTCTGGAATATTATACATTCGAGTGATGCTGACAAAGGTTTTTACAGTTATCCTGGTCAGTTATTTTTGGTGATTACTGCTGTTATAGAGATAATGTTAAACTCTACTGAGTTTTATTGCTTGTGAAAATAATACTACCGAATGATATTCTAATGGAAGGATGTTGAGCCCTTTTGCTTTCGTAAAAGAAGAAGACACACTGGGAGTGTGCCACAGACACTCTATATAAATGTATATTTTTGTATATAAGGGTATATTTCGATTTGTAGGCTAGAGGACCTACTTAAATGTGGAATCTTTTTATAATGCTACAGAAGCATTACATATTTTTGTCATATTAGGTCTTTGTATTAATTAGATTTCGATCTATGTTTCGTCTTTTAGTGAAATGCAGTTTCACTAGTGATGACTAAGAACAGTATTCACTTGATTTGGATTTTACCTTCCATTTGAAGCTACATTTGTCTTTCTTGTTGTTTTTGCCATAGCAATCATTTGCTATCATTCTACTTAATGAATAAATATTGGATAGTTTCATTTTAATTCTTTGAATGTGATACTTTATAGACGTGATAAGAGGCCACGTTAAGGAAACCATTGCAGGCATTGAAGTGTTTTCCACGCTTCTGAGATTACGTTTTTACGTAGTTCTTTTGTTCTTTTGAGCTCGTTTTCTTTCTTTGGCATGGTCTTTCTTAACGTTTCCTCAGTTAGGTAATCCTTGTGCCCCATTATCCTCGTCACTTGTTAAGTAGGATCTGGGGGTTTTCTAGCCGGGGTTTCCAGGTTCTACGACCCACTTATCATCAAGGGATTTCAACAAGCTGACGGTAGGTATTTTCGGGTACAGTACGGTAGGTGAAGTTCTTTTATTTGTCAACTACGTTGTCAAACACGATTTTGCAAACAAAGGCCGTCAAAGTCAGAAGCAGAAGAAGTACAGAATTCAGTGAGCTGTGAACTTATCATAAATGAGCCTATCTCCCTTAGATTTTGATGTAACACCGTAAAGTACCGAGGGCTAGGGGCACGACGCATTGGAAAGCGTTCAGTGTACAACCAGCGAGCTTCATGACAGTTTCCCTCAGCCAACCCATACATGAGATGCATGTCGGCGCATTCTTCATTAGATGAAACGTCCGCCATGGCGAATGTGGCACTTCCACACTGTGGAGTAGAACTGAAATTTCTCCTGTGTATCGGGTCTGAAACAAACCCCACACAATTCATCGTGCAACCTGGAGTGGTAGCCGTTTGTTTACATCCAAGGCACGGTGGAAGCGCCACCATGTCCCAGCTGTCCAATGAGGCGTCACTTTCATTATCCCCTCCCCGCAGCCTCATCGCTCCCGTCTGTGTGTCTTTGGCCCTGCTTCCGCTTTCCCGCCCCGCCAGTCATAAAGTTCGAATGATCCAGGTGAGCGAATAAGCAAAGAATAAAGAGCCTATTGAATTTTTAAAATTTTAAATGAGGCCCAGAATTAAACAGGTTAATGCCGTTATTAATGCGCAATACGATCCGTAATGCAAAGAAATATAAATAAAAAACAAATCGTTTTTTCCCCTCAGGATTCGAGCCCGAAGCAGATGGGAAAACACGGAACGGTGCCAGCGCCTTCCCCATTGAGCTACGAGAACCACAGTTCAGCAGCTCGGCTCGTAACACACAAGATTGTTGACGCCACACTCGATGTTGCTCATAGCACGACGTTGCCAAGTTTCCTCGTAATTAGAATTGTTCACAGGGGCTTAACGGTTGGTTTGCGCCCACTGGTATCTTAACTCATATTGCTCTCCAGTCCCACCCCCATGCGAGGTTTGATTTTCTACCTCTTATATTCCGACATCCTGTGTATTATGCACTTATGAAAAGACAATTATTTCTAAATTATAATTATAACTAACTACATAAGCAGACGAGGTTATATTTGTCGACAACTGATGTCGCAGTCACCTCAATTATTAAAAAAATGCAACCTTAATTTATATTTTAGAATCACTTCTTTTGTGATGTGTTTCCATAGAGTTCATCATATATGTTTAAACTGTATTATCCTAAAGTAATATTTATAATGATATCCGTTTACCTTAAATTTGTATGAATATTAAAAAAAACTGATTTATTTATTTAACAGAAAGGATTCTTTATTTTATTTTTAAAGGATATATTGTAAACTCCTGATTAAACATTTCTAAAAAGTGTTCCAGATAAATTGCTTGTTTTTGTCATTTATTCAGTAATTATATATTTTTTAACTTTTTTTAAATCTTTCTACAAATTCAAGTCTATACCCCGAACTTTATGATTGGCGGGGCGGGAAAGCGGAAGCGGGGCCAACGGCACGCAGACGGGAGCGATGAGGCTGCGGGGAGGAGAAAGTGACGCCTCATTGGGTCGCTTGGTCAGCTGGGACATGGTCTCTTACGAGCACGCGGAATCAACAATGGTTGGCCTTTCTTTTAGCCTTGTTTTCCTTAATACTCAACGAATGAATTTTTCGTTGGATGGTCCATAAATCGTGGTTAGATCTTGTCTCTTTGTCCTCGAAACTCCGTGTAAGAGCAATTTTCTTGTTTTTCGTTTGGTCTATTACATTTGGCGATCCTAATTCTTTAAGGTCCTTCTCAGTCTGTTTGAACCAATATGATCTCGTTGTTTTGTTATTCTGGTATGTGTGAATTTAATAATTTACTATAGTCTGTTTGGGGCCATTTCTTCCAAGTGCCCCATCAATTGGATTCGTTGCAGATGCATTGCGTCTGTGAGTTTAGAGATATTTTTATATTGTAACCTTCGGTCCGGGGTATAGACTTGAATTTGTAGAAAGATTTAAAAAAACAGTAGAAAGATATATAATTACTGGATAAATGACAAACACAAGCAATTTCTCTGGAACACTTGAAATCCTTTATTACAAACGACCATCATAAAATATTCTAGTCTTTCTGAACCTCAAACGCATTGAATTGGACGCTTCACACACAGATATTTATTTATAATACGCTTTCATTATAACTTTAATCTGCCACTGATTAGCTCCTCTCTGCCATTATTTACTTTGTTCCACCAATATTTACTATACTTAACACCAATTCTCAGAATTAGCACAATTGTTTATTCAAGTTGTAATTGTTTATAAATTCAAAATTATATAATTGTTTGTAATATTTCAAACAGTTTATCAAGCTTTGTAATTACTTGTAATATTTATCATTGCTAATAATAATAATTTTGTAATTCTTTATAAATTTGTAATTAATTAAAATTTTAATTTGTTTATAAAATTTTGAAATTTGTCATTGTTTAATAAATTTGTAATTGTTTATAAATTTTTGTAATTGTTTATAAAACATAATTGTTTACAAAATTTGTAGGATAGCAACGTTTATAAAAATGGACAATTGTTTATAACATTAGCAATTATTTTATCAAATGTTTATAGTAATAGTATTGGCAATTTAATATAACATTAGCATTTATTTAGTTCAACTAAACTTATTAGAACTATAATTGTTTCTAACATAATTATCTGGATTTGGTAATTGTTCATCAGTATTGACATTTTTTTATACCATTAGCGTTAATTTTTACAATTGTTTATAACTAAATGTATTTGTACCGATTCAATTCAAAAATCATTCCAATTACTAGAATAAGTGAAAATAACCTGAAATAAATTACATGTGATTAAGTTCTATATATGTAATTTATTTCAGGTTATTCTTCACATTTTGTATTGCCATCGGGGGAGTAGCTTGAGTAAGGGCGGTATCTAGTGTAAGGGGTAGCGGGCTGTCTGAATGGCAACACGTGAGTGTAATGTGTATTGTGAGAGCGGGGTGCGGGCGCTGAAGGTCGCCTGGTGGCCTTGTCACGGTGAGTAAGCACAGTAAGGCAGGTCGGCAAGACAACTAATGTGTACGGGAGGACGACTGCTCGCAGGGACCCGGGAGTTAGGAGTTCGATGCGGGAGCTTGAAAACACAAGGGGTTACCCTGGGTGTATAATGGTGGTTCATTCCACAAGAATGGGGGGATGCAGAACTTTACAGTACAACAGAGACGAAATGGAAGGAATTACAAAGTAGTGTAGGTTTGGAGTGGGAAGGACGAGTCTGAAGCATTAACCTTAGAGCAACACTCACCAGCTTGTAGATTGTAGAGGCAACAACGGGTGGCGTGACGGGAAGAAATCCCCGTCTTGCTGGCGGGATTATTTTTACTAATCCTGGTAGTGTAGCAACCTTTAGTCAGCAATCGTAAGTGTTTATGTGCTCAAGATAAAGTTGATGGCTGGCTGTTTGTTTTATGTCGAAATGTTGCTTCATGTGTGAGGTAGGTCGCCAGTCCAGTTTGATTTTTGCTGTTGCTTTGTCTTATGGGGTCGTGGCGTGAAAAAGGAGATGATTATGCCCCATGGGGGTTCGGGGCATAACAATATTATATTAATTAGAATTATGTTCGTTTTGACCAACTGAAAGCGACAATATACATCGTTCAACTCAGTTTAACCTTGCCCCTCTTAGCCAACTGTCACATAAACACTTGTACTATCCCAGCATTTGCGTGGGGTGGATGTGGGAAACCACTATGCAACAAGGTGGACAGCTAACTTTCTAGTTCGCTACTTAATATAGAGGTACGGTATCTTATATTCCATGTTACAAATCGCAGTTCCCTAAGGAGTAATAAAGAAAAGGGGTAGGTAACTAGCGCACAAGGGTTATCATAATAATGCATTTTATTAATCCCTTAACGAGTCAAGGACTCATATACAAAGGAATTGTACAGTTTTATCTCGATGGCGACAAATTACAATACAATGTTTAGTTTACAAAGTTTTCAATATGAAAATATATACAACATTTTGTAGCTTTCATAAGTTTTTGTACCAATGTGTTCTTTTGTCTTCTCAGATTATGAAATTTCTTCAAACTGACATTTTATAATCATTCCACATAAACTGTTTTAGCCTCCTTTTAAAGATTGGTAGGCTAGGTGCAATTTTTATATTTTCTGGTAGTCCATTGAATTTTACAAAGGCACTATACTTAATGCTATTACTGCCATATTGTTTGGAATTGATATGGAAAAGTGTTATGTCATCTGCATGTATAGTTTTGTAAGCGTGTAAATCAGATTGTTTAGTGAAGTTTAAATTTATGTGGATTCTGTTGTGTAGGATTTGGTATATTAGGACATTTGATTTGATTTCTGCATTTAGGGCTACTGGTTGAATTTTACTCGTAATATAAAGGTGTTTGGTTGGTGTTAAAAAAGGGTAGTTATAAATATTTCTTATGGCTCTATTCTGAATTACCTCAATTTCCTTTTTTAGGTAATTTGAGCATTTTATCCAAATTGTATTCAAATATTGTAAGTGGCTATGGATTAAGGAAAATTACACTTTCCTGAGTAGATATTTTGGGATATAGTAGCTCAATTTTTTTTATCATCCCAGCGGCAGGTGATATTTTTTTTACTAATGCATCAATGTGCTTTTGCCAGGAGAGATTTTCATCTATTATTAAGCCTAGGTATTTGACAGATCCCGGTCACTCCATGTGAGATCTGTGCTGGACAAAACGGAGGCAGACAGGTTTTTCTCCGGGTACTCCGGTTTTCCCTGTCAAAATTTCATTCCAGCAACACTCTCCACTATCATTTCATTTCATCTGTCATTCATTTAATCATTGCCCCAGAGGAGTGCGTCAGGCCTCGGCAGCCGGCACAATTCATATCCTCGCCGCTAGATGGGGGCTTCATTCATTCCATTCCTGACCCGGTCGGAGACTGGAAACAGGCTGTGGATTTTCATTTGACAGATGAGACCCTTTTAACTGCTTTTCCATTCAGCATTATATTCTGAGTGATGTCTAACTTTGTTCTACGCTTAGATATTATTAAATAATTTGTTCATTTATTGTTAATTTATTTGACTGGGTCCAGCCAAGTATGGTATTCATGTCCTCCTGCATGTGTGTAATCAGCGTGTTGGTGGTGTACGCATTGTAAAAGATGCTTAAGTCATCTGTAAACAATGTTATATTACCATGAAAACGGAGTGTTGCTATGTCATTAATATATACTAAGACGAGGGAAGGACCCAGTATTGATCCTTGGGGCACACCGTGGGTAATATTAACTTCCTCACTTCTGTAGCCATTTATTTCAATATACTGCTTACGAATAGATAGGTAATTTTTAAACCATGTCCAAGCTACTCCTCGGATACCTGCTTTATCTAGTTTCCCTAAAAGAATTTCATGGTCAACAGTATCAAACGCCTTTCTTAGGTCTATGAAAAGGCCACTCGCTGTCATCTTATTGTCTAAGACATCCTGCAAGTTAGAGATAATATGAATTGTAGCTATTTCTGTGCTTGAGTAATCTCGGAATCCATATTGCCCTTTGTAGAAGTAATCATTTTTATTTAAGAAATTAACAATTCTGTTTTTTACTACTGTTTCGAGTACCTTGGATATGGGTGGGAGGATGGAAATGGGCCTGTAATTGTCCGGATTGCTTTTGTCACCTCCTTTATAGACTGGTATGACTCGTGCTATTTTTAGATCATCAGGCACCAGACCAGTCTCTAACGATACATTTATTAAAGTAGTTAGTGGCTACTTAGCAAGTCAATGGAGTTTTTTAACAATTTCACTGACATACCATCTTTGTCTCGGCTACTTTTCATTTTAAGGCTTAATATAATATTGCGAATTTCCATCTCATTAGTCGGGGTCATAAATATGGAATCTGTGTTGACATTAATTTCATTAACATTCTTCCCTGGGGGGATGTTTATGGCTAATTTGTGTGCTATGTTTATAAAGTGAGTGTTTAGAGCATTGCAAATATTTTCTTTTCCTGTGAAAGATTTACCGTCAATTATTATCTCACTGGGACCATCTTTGTTTTCAGCTGTGCGGTTGCAGATCATTTCATTGATTACTTTCCAAGTATCTTTTATGCTATTGGCATTCAATGTTAATTTATGTTCATAGTATGAGGATTTCAGTTTCCGTTTTAAAGCTGTCACTTTGTTCCTACATATTATGTGCTCTTCCTTTAAGAGGTTATTGTTTCTGTGAATGCTAGTTTTAAGTTTAGCATGTAGTAGGTCCCTTTGTTTTATTAGTTGAATTAATTCTGTTGTTATCCATGGGTTTTTGTGGTTCTGGTGTATTTCCTTCAAAGGTGAGTCAGTGTTTTCTTTGTTGGGTGTCTGTGTTAAGATTTTGTGTTTCATGGCGATGTAAGTTTCGTTCAGCTCATCTAAGCAGTCTATTTGATTGAGATCACTAGAGCATTTGTTTTTGTTCACGTACCGGTAATTTTTATTCACGTTTTTTTGAACTAGACCTTTGGTTGTTGGGGGCGTATTAAATGTCATGTTCGAGATTGGGCTTTTGCCTGGATAGTAGTTTGACCAGTAAATCTCAGTTACAAGAATATTATCATCACTAATATCACTATTTATATTGCTTATTCTATAGGCATATTTACAGTTATTAGCGGCCACCTGATCAAGGAGTGTACTTGTTGATTCACTTATTCTTGTTGGATAGCGAGTATTGCCTTGTGTGAAACCATGGCTTGATAGTAGATTGAGGTGTGATTTGGTTACATTATTTTTAATTAGCATATTAAGGCTTTCACGGCCCGGATTATTATATAAATAATTCATGCTTTTGGGCTAATGCCGTGTGTATTTTTAATTTGAACCATACGTTTCGGAGAAACCTTGCCTCCTTTTTCAATGGAAATAAACAATGTGGCCATAGAAAGTAAATCAATGAGATTACAAAAAATATAGATAAATTCCTCTGTTCGTCACCAGAGAGCAGCTGCCAGAAATTACTGTATGGACCATGGTGGAACGGCGGACAGATTAGTAAGTAACGAGAAGGTAAAGGGGGGGGGGGTGTGGAAATATAGAAACTCCTCGAAGAATGAGGAGGGGGGAGGGGGGGGAGGGGGGAGTTACATGCCTTACAAACCATCTTTAAGGGTAATGGCTATAATGAATCCACTATATATAGGTCCCTACATCCCAGAAGGAGGGATAGACAACCTTCTCAGAGCTCCGACGTGAGAGGAACTGCTTACCTCCCTTATATTCACAACACCACTGACCGCGTTGCTAAGATTCTCCGCAAGCACAAGATAAAAACAGTTTTCGGCACTATGACGAAAATTGGTCAACGTTTAGCATTAAACAAAGATAAATTGTCCCCATCACTACAACCTGGGGTGTATGAAGTCCCATGTACTTGCGGAAAAGTCTACATTGGACAAACAAAACGGTCCATTGCAACTCGCATCAAAGAGCATCAAAGGAACATCCGTCTAAACCAACCTGACAAATCAGCTATAGCTGAACATGCCCTGTCTTCAGGGCACGATGTTTGTTTCAAGGATGCTCATGCGCTTGCCCTTGTTAAGCACAACTGGTCTAGAATTATAAGGGAGGCAGTTGAAATTCGTAAAAATCCCAATAATTTTAACAGAGACACTGGATATCAGCTAAGTGACACTTGGCTACCAGTTATTAAGGATCTAGGGAGATAGTTCCTCTCAGTCTCTCTGTTCTTCACATATTTAAAATTGTACATTTTCCCTCTAGGGCTCAGAGCCTGGATTTGATCTCCTTTGTTCGTCACTGGGGAGTTTCCATCTGTTTTTTCGCCGTTGACTGTATGACGTTAGGTATCGTTCAGATACACTTCCCTTTTGTTTATGTTTCCCTATATATCCATCTAACCCTCCCCCCCCCCTCCCCCCTCCTCATTCTTCGAGGAGTTTCTATATTTCCACCCCCCCCCCCCCCCCTTTACCTTCTCGTTACTTACTAATCTGTCCGCCGTTCCACCATGGTCCATACAGTAATTTCTGGCAGCTGCTCTCTGGTGACGAACAGAGGAATTTATCTATATTTTTTGTAATCTCATTGATTTACTTTCTATGGCCACATTGTTTATTTCCATTGAAAAAGGAGGCAAGGTTTCTCCGAAACGTATGGTTCAAATTAAAAATACACACGGCATTAGCCCAAAAGCATGAATTATTTATACATTATTTTTGTTTAATAAGTTAATATTTGTATCACTAATGCATAAGGAAAGATTGTTTTTCGAGAGAATGTGCTCTAGAAATTGCATGAATTTTGTTGCGTTTTTTATGTTAGGATTATATACTGCAATTATATTAATAGTATGCAGGTTATTGCAACGAACAGTATCATTTCTTATAAGCTCTAACTGGATCAAGCTATGGTTACTCTCAACTAGGTTAAGAACTTTTGTATTCCATTTTTTTGGACATAAACTCCCACACCTCCACCATCCTGATTGTCTCTGTGTACAAATGCAACAGAATAGTTGTTTAGGTTGAAGTATTTAGCTTCATTACTTTTTACCAAGTCTCGGTTACCACTATGACATCTAGATTTTCCACAATATGTATTAGTATCTCGATATCTTCTAGTTTATTTTTTAGGCTTCTGCTATTCAGGTAAAGACACTTGATTTGGCTAACCTCATTTTCAGTGTCTGCTATGTAGTCGTGGATACAGTCATATTTACGCTCATCAATTGATGTGTGTAAGTCAACATCAACTAGTAGGTCCATGTCTTGATTCATTATTATTACTGTGAATGGGATGGCTGAGCCTTGTTCATGGAAGAGTCTCTTACTAGCCTTTCAATGTCTTCTGGTGAGCTGATCCTGACAGCCATGTCACTATCTGATTTACGGACGAATATTTTGCAGTCCCGGGTCCAGACGTATTTAAAACCTAAATTACGGAGGTCTCTTGCCTGTTTGTGAAGTACTTTATTTGCTGGCGTCAAATGCTCGTTAATGTAGATAGGCCTAGCCCCATCCATTGATTCCTGCATCACTTGAGTTCAGGTAAGGTTTGGATCTTTTGCCTTTTAGAATTGCGTCTTTTTTTTTTAGCCTGCTGCAGAATTTTACTAGTAAAGGAGGTGGAAGACCTTCTCTGCTGTGTGGTAGCCGATGGCAGGCGTCGATATCGGACTCAACAACTGTGACACCCAATTGGTCAGCGATAGTCTTGACAATTAGAACGGGGTTTTCGTTTGAAATGTGCGGCACGCCATGAAGGTCTAAGTTGTTTCGCCGAACGTACTGTTGAAGCTCGAGATTCTCTTGCTTTAACAATTTGACCTCACTGCAGACGATATTCTTATCCTTCTCTAACTCACAAACTCTTTGGCTGAGCTTTGTCATTTCTGACAAGGCTTGCTTCAGAGTTTGTGCGGCAGTTGAAATGTCACTTTTCATACCATCGAAACAATCAGGAAAGTATGTCACGGACTTAAGCATGTCATTCTGAGTCTTTTCAATGTTTTCGAGTTTTGTCAGTCGGAGGTTGATTTCACAAACAAGATCGTGTAAATCTGGTTTACTTACATTCTCGTCTGGCGAGGCGATTTTAGAAACCTCATCCGTAGTTGACTTATTACTCATTGCACTGCACACGACACAATACCATTGCTTGGCCTTGTCGGACAAAAGCCGGTTAAAAACTGTTTTCTTTATGTTTACACAGGTTCTGTGGTATGATTTACCACATTCCCCATCACAAATTATGTAATCTTCATTATCAGTTACACATTTTTCACACTGGCCGCACTTGGTTGATTTGTTACTTGTCGCCATCTTGTTTGAGTGGGAGAATCGGGTTATGAAGGTGGCAAGGTTAAACTGAGTGAAACTGCTTGCCTAAGACCATCCAGTATATAAGAAAGTTGAAACATTTCGTCAGATGAGCGCCGTGAGAGGAGATAGCCACTCCGCCGCTAAGCTTGAGCGAGCAGCGAATCACGATACAAATTTGATCTCATAGCATGCCCCTTAGCGAACCGTAAGTACCGATATGTCTTTTTAAAGATGCTTTTGAACACAGAAATACGTGATAACTAAAATTTCACTGAAAACCTGTGTTTCGGTGGTGTCTGCAATTGTGTTTGTTATATTGTTATTAAGGCGAGGCCTAGTGTAGCCCGTTCTAACCCTGACACCAGATCTGAGATTCTTGACTGAATCGTAAATCGAACCCGGACCTCATGGGAGGCAGCTAAATATGCTAGCCACTACACCACACTACATCATAATGAATTGCTTTCTGTATTTCTATTACCGGCACCTACCTTGGCGTCAGGAAGGGTATCCGACCGTAAATACCATCCGCCACAGAGCATTTCATCTCACCCCCTTCCATAGGGGGGGGGGCTGTCTGTCCTGGAAAACTATGAGTATTCTCAGGGGACTGTCACCCAGAAATATCTCAGGGGACTCTCACCCAGAAATATCAACCAATATTTTAGAGCATATTGGTCTAACTTTGTGTAATTATTTTAGATAAGAGTTAATTGTGAAATTCTAAGTTTATGTAGCCTACAATTTAGTGGCAATACAAAATAAAAGTAAAATACAACACAAATAACATTTTATACTTAATGAATTTTCTATTATGGCAAATATCTAAAGATTTGACAATTTATTAAGCAGAAAGGTAAACAGTTATTTTTTTAAAATAATTTTTACAAATTGATTATTTATTTCTGAATAGTACCGTACTGTGGAATTCCCAGTTTTGCCTCTCAAGGCTGAGTGTACCCCGTTCCAGCCTTCAGACCAGAATTAAAATTTCTTGGCACAGCCGGCAATCGAATTTGGACCTCCAGGGTGGCAGCCAAGAATGCTATCCACTACACCATGATGTAGTCTAATTTCAATCTTACAGTAATATTGATTATAACTTAGACAATAAGTTAAGATTAGGGTGCAACCAATTTTACAATTTTTACAATTATTTTATCCTTTTACCAAAGTATTTGACCAAAGCACTTTCTTAATTATTATTGTTTTTTTCGGGGTGGGGGGTAGAGCCACAAGCTCCCCCCTTATATACGACCCTGTCCCCAACCCTTTGGTAAAGGCAGAGTCGGCCCTAGCCAAGTTTCCAGGTGGTGCCGGATCTCATTTGCTCCCCCCTCTCGTTCCCGCTGTAGAGACTAAAGGTAGCATACATGTTCCGCATCATTAACAACTCAGACTCCGAAAGATAAGAGTAGTATTATGGAAGAGAATCAATAACAGTAGATTGGTTAGTGTAGAATGATGTAGGTAGATGCAGGCGCCTCGGAAAATTCCCGCTTCGTTGCTGAGACAAGCCTCGGTAAGCACAAAGGTCTCGGACTCCTCAACAGTATCTTTTTGAAAGGTTAATTTCAGCTGCTAAGGCAGATAATAGACAATGTTTAACTAATTCAAATTGAAGAGGATTTTAAACTGATATGTCAATGATCTTCCAAGAACGTTACAGGAATAAAATGTTAATATTGAGAAACTATTATATTAATGTTAAAGCTAGGAAGGTAAAATTTGTTATCTAGGTAGTTACTAGCACAACGAGAGAGGAGGGAAAGGGATTTGAACATAATACTCAACTCCTTATTATTTCTACAATTCCATGCTGTAGGCCTATGTCTATAGCTTTGAAATATGCACGCCTCAGAGTCATCTCACTCATAAATAGCGGTTCAGTAGTAATAAGGTGATTGGGTTTTAAATTCTTCACAATCTATTGTTGCATTTTCTGCGCCCCGCACATGACAGCCCGAGGGCCGCTCCTGGGTAACGGGATTAATAAGGGGTGGGCACACATTATGGTGTTTGAAGCTATTTTCAGTGTTGCCTTAGTAAACGAATGTTTGATGCTTTTCAGTCAGTCTACACGATTGTACCCAAACAGAGATGGGTTATTCCCTAACCCTGAAAAATATTTACAAGAGATTAATAAATCCAGTTGGATGACCAGATATGATCGATGAAGACAACTGCTCTCACCAGGACGCGCAAGATTCAATCAGATAAGTAGCCTATACAATAAGACCTGGATTGACCTTTTAACTACAATCACATATTCACTGTAAACAAGCTAGTTTGGAGGTCGATCACCACTTCAAGTATTTTAACAAAACATCACATCACATAGACCATAACTTACAAACATTGACGAGTTGAACTATCTCAACTAATCCCGCAACTAAAGAAGTGTAGCCTACATATTGTAAATATTTTCACCCATACTTTCAGACATGAAGTGTACCGTTAATGGGTCTGATGATGATGTAATTTCCCATCTCATTTCGGTACACTCGTGTTGACCGATCAAAAAGCATTTAACTTTCGAGTAGACATGCATAAAGCGCCCATGTAGCATTGATACGGTAGCCTACTCAGAATGACATTGGGTTGCCTAAAGATTAGCCTACGTCATGTAGGCCTACTTGGTTCATTGAGCGGCTTGGATATCTGGGTCATGCTCCGTGTACTTCGGTGTGTGTATAATATAATAATCTGTGTTACTGTGGTGTCTGTATTAGAGTGTGAATATTGAGAAGGAGGCGGCCGTGGCCCGAATTTAGGAATCATCCGGGTGATTGCCTGGAGTAGAATTGGGCATAAGAACATAACATAAAGGAATAACAGATATTTTCTCTGTTTTGTTAGAAATGCATCCATTATATTACAATTTTCCTTACACTATGCCTGGAAGGGCCTATCATCGGTGTGTTTTACGGACGCGTTGCTAGAAATATCGTCATCGAGTTCGTGTCTTTGATGAACGAAGCGGCGAAATATTACGATCAGAGAATTTTCAGTCCCATGTTGGGATATTTGAAATGCCCCCTAACGACGTGACTAAATTTAATACCGGTAACAATAATAACTTAATATTTAACAACCGAGCGGATAAGTTTACAATATTTAATTGCCGAAGTTACACAGGTTGAAATGTGTAACTAAGAACTGCTTTATGGCGGCAATTATACGGGTCATCCAGTAGTAGTACCTTTATAAATTTGTTAGGGTCTTCCAGTTCTTTCCGCTCAATGTTGGTTCAATGAAGGTGTTTTGTTATTTTCATTTGAAGTGGGTTCATTGTAACAAGTGGAAAAACTAATCTCTTCGGTTTTCTGAAACTCGCAGCATTCAGTTACTGGCAATATCTTACTCGTCCAGCAACTTGAGTTTACTTTTACGTTGATAGGTTTATGATGTAATTAAGCGTCGGGCAATTATATTAATTCCGTCTGCTCCATCCCATTGTGCTCAGGTTTGTATCTAGCCTACTTATGAATAGAGGAACCGATATTATAGGTTGCTTCTTTTCACTACTCCGCAAGCTGGCACCAGTATTTCCTCACTCTATTAATATTTTACTCGATAATATACCCTAACTCATATCTTATAACACCGAGCGTCATTGTCGAATACGTTTTACTGTTAACTCCTTCTCACTGTGCACTTAGAGGGTTATATTTGGATTACCGTTAGCCTAACTTGAATTCGGTGTTCTGAAATTACCTCATTTCATGTGTTATATATGATAATGATTTGTGTGCTTTCTGAACATTATGGAGCAACAGCCCTTTATTAAGAGCGAGCCGGAAGAATTCCTTCATATTGTGAGTTATATTTAATTCATATATCGTGTAACATATATTAGTGATGAGTATGACAAGTCTGCTACCAAATAGTAAGCTAACCAGGATGTATTCCTCTTTATAGTTACACATACGGTGAATTATTAGTTATTCTGTCGGTATGTTTCATGTTGGGTCATACCTGTATAATTCTTTCTGGGGGTCAAATGACCAATTACCCACTTCTAACCTGCTGGATAAATCTTGTGATATATTTGAATATGAAAACACGGCGGTCAAAGTAGAACATCAAACATAGGTGATCATAGATTGTATATGTCTTTACTAATAATAATGTGAATGATTTTCACAATTTGGATTATTCAGTATTGTTTCTTATTTTAGCAATAACTGATGTTTTTGTATTCATAACGCTGGTTCACTGTGCGGGCACCCTGACATTCACAGTAGGTGAAGACTATACCATATGATGTGCAAACAGTGGCTAATTTATTGGTAATGCAGGTTCACACTGTTGGCACTCTGACATTCATAGTAGGCGAAGACTACACCATATGTTGTGTCAACAGTGGCTAATTTATTGGTAATGCAGGTTCACACTGCTAGCACCCTGACTTTTACAGTAGGTGAAGACTACACCATATGATGTGCCAACTGTGTTTAATTTATTGGTAATGGAGGTTCACACTGTTAGCACCCTGACATTCACAGTAGGTGAAGACTAAACCATATGATGTGCCAACCCAGGCTAATTTATTGGTAATGCTGGTTCACACTCTTAGCACCCTGACATTCACAGTGGGTGAAGACTACACCATATGATGTGCCAACCCAGGCTAATTTATTGGTAATGCAGCCTCACACTACTCGCACCCTGACATTCACAGTAGGTGAAGACTACACCAGATGATGTGCCAACCCTGGCTAATTTATTGGTAATGCAGGTTCACACTGCTAGCACCCTGGTATTCACAGTAGGTGAAGACTACACCATATGATGTGCCAACAGTGGCTAATTTATTGGTAATGCAGGTTCACTCTGCTAGCACCCTGACATTCATAGTAGGTGAAGACTATACCATATGATGTGGCAACAGTGGCTAATTTATTGGTAATGCAGGTTCACACTGTTAACACCCTGACATTCACAATAGGTGAAGACTATACCATATGATGTGCAAGCAGTGGCTAATTTATTGGTAATGCAGGTTCACACTGTTGGCACTCTGACATTCATAGTAGGCGAAGACTACACCATATGTTGTGTCAACAGTGGCTAATTTATTGGTAATGCAGGTTCACACGGCTAGCACCCTGACATTTACAGTAGGTGAAGACTACACCATATGATGTGCCAACTGTGTTTAATTTATTGGTAATGGAGGTTCACACAGTTAGCACCCTGACATTCACAGTAGGTGAAGACTACACCATATGATGTGCCAACCCAGGCTAATTTATTGGTAATGCTGGTTCACACTCTTAGCACCCTGACATTCACAGTGGGTGAAGACTACACCATATGATGTGCCAACCCAGGCTAATTTATTGGTAATGCAGCTTCACACTACTCACACCCTGACATTCACAGTAGGTGAAGACTACACCAGATGATGTGCCAACCCAGGCTAATTTATTGGTAATGCAGGTTCACACTGCTAGCACCCTGGTATTCACAGTAGGTGAAGACTACTCCATATGATGTGCCAACAGAGGCTAATTTATTGGTAATGCAGGTTCACTCTGCTAGCACCCTGACATTCACAGTAGGTGAAGACTATACCATATGATGTGGCAACAGTGGCTAATTTATTGGTAATGCAGGTTCACACTGCTAGCACCCTGACATTCACAGTAGGTGAAGACTACACCATATGATGTGGCAACAGAGGCTAATTTATTGGTAATGCAGGTTCACACTGCTAGCACCCTGACATTCACAGTAGATGAAGACTACACCTCATGACGTGCCAACAGTGGCTAATTTATTGGTATTGCAGGTTCACACTGTTAGCACCCTGACATTCACAGTGGGTGAAGACTACACCAGATGATGTGCCAACCCAGGCTAATTTATTGGTAATGCTGGTTCACACTGCTAGCACCCTGACATTCACAGTAGATGAAGACTACACCTTATGATGTGCCAACAGTGGCTAATTTATTGGTAATGCAGGTTCACACTACTAGCACCCTGACATTCACAGTAGGTGAAGACTACACCATATGATGTGGCAACAGTGGCTAATTTATTGGAAATGCAGGTTCACACTGTTCGCACCCTGGTATTCACAGTAGGTGAAGACTATACCATATGATGTGCCAATAGTGGCTAATTTATTGGTAATGCTGGTTCACACTCTTAGCACCCTGACATTCACAGTGGGTGAAGACTACACCATATGATGTGCCAACCCAGGCTAATTTATTGGTAATGCAGCTTCACACTACTCGCACCCTGACATTCACAGTAGGTGAAGACTACACCTGATGATGTGTCAACCCAGGCTAATTTATTGGTAATGCAGGTTCACACTGCTAGCACCCTGGTATTCACAGTAGGTGAAGACTACACCATATGATGTACCAACAGTGGCTAATTTATTGGTAATGCAGGTTCACTCTGCTAGCACCCTGACATTCATAGTAGGTGAAGACTGTACCATATGATGTGGCAACAGTGGCTAATTTATTGGTAATGCAGGTTCACACTGTTGGCACCCTGACATTCACAGTAGGTGAAGACTATACCATATGATGTGCAAACAGTGGCTAATTTATTGGTAATGCAGGTTCACACTGTTGGCACTCTGACATTCATAGTAGGCGAAGACTACACCATATGTTGTGTCAACAGTGGCTAATTTATTGGTAATGCTGGTTCACACTGCTAGCACCCTGACATTTACAGTAGGTGAAGACTACACCATATGATGTGCCAACCCAGGCTAATTTATTGGTAATGGTGGTTCACACTCTTAGCACCCTGACATTCACAGTGGGTGAAGACTACACCATATGATGTGCCAACCCAGGCTAATTTATTGGTAATGCAGCTTCACACTACTCGCACCCTGACATTCACAGTAGGTGAAGACTACACCAGATGATGTGCCAACCCAGGCTAATTTATTGGTAATGCAGGTTCACACTGCTAGCACCCTGGTATTCACAGTAGGTGAAGACTACACCATATGATGTGCCAACAGTGGCTAATTTATTGGTAATGCAGGTTAACTCTGCTAGCACCCTGACATTCACAGTAGGTGAAGACTATACCATATGATGTGGCAACAGTGGCTAATTTATTGGTAATGCAGGTTCACTCTGCTAGAACCCTGACATTCGCAGTAGGTGAAGACTACACCATATGATGTGCCAACCCAGGCTAATTTATTGGTAATGCAGGTTCACACTTGTAGCACCCTGGTATTCACAGTAGGTGAAGACTACACCATATGATGTGCCAACCCAGGCTAATTTATTGGTAATGCAGGTTCACTCTGCTAGCACCCTGACATTCACAGTAGGTGAAGACTACACCACATGATGTGGCAACAGTGGCTAATTTATTGGTAATGCAGGTTCACACTGTTAGCACCCTGACATTCCCAGTAGGTGACGACTACACCATTTGATGTGCCAACCCAGGCTAATTTATTGGTAATGCAGGTTCACTCTGCTAGCACCCTGACATTCACAGTAGGTGAAGATTATACCATATGATGTGGCAACAGTGGCTAATTTATTGGTAATGCAGGTTCACACTGTTGGCACCCTGACATTCACAGTGGGTGAAGATTATACCATATGATGTGGCAACAGTGCTAATTTATTGGTAATGGAGGTTCACTCTGCTAGCACCCTGACATTCACAGTAGGTGAAGATTATACCATATGATGTGGCAACAGTGGCTAATTTATTGGTAATGCAGGTTCACACTGCTAGCACCCTGACATTCACAGTAGGTGAAGACTACACCATATGACGTGGCAACAGAGGCTAATTTATTGGTAATGCATGTTCACACTGCTAGCACCCTGACATTCACAGTAGATGAAGACTACACCTTATGATGTGCCAACAGTGGCTAATTTATTGGTATTGCAGGTTCACACTACTAGCACCCTGACATTCACAGTAGGTGAAGACTACACCATATGATGTGGCAACAGTGGCTAATTTATTGGAAATGCAGATTCACACTACTAGCACCCTGGTATTCACAGTAGGTGAAGACTACACCATATGATGTGCCAACCCAGGCTAATTTATTGGTAATGCAGGTTCACACTGTTAGCACCCTGACATTCACAGTGGGTGAAGACTACACCAGATGATGTGCCAACCCAGGCTAATTTATTGGTAATGCTGGTTCACGCTGCTAGCACCCTTACATTCACAGTAGATGAAGACTACACCTTATGATGTGCCAACAGTGGCTAATTTATTGGTAATGCAGGTTCACACTACTAGCACCCTGACATTCACAGTAGATGAAGACTACACCTTATGATGTGCCAACAGTGGCTAATTTATTGGTAATGCAGGTTCACACTACTAGCACCCTGACATTCACAATAGGTGAAGACTACACCATACGATGTGGCAATAGTGGCTAATTTATTGGTAATGCAGGTTCACACTGTTAGCACCCTGACATTCACAGTGGGTGAAGACTACACCAGATGATGTGCCAACCCAGGCTAATTTATTGGTAATGCAGCTTCACACTGCTAGCACCCTGACATTCACAGTAGATGAAGACTACACCTTATGATGTGCCAACAGTGGCTAATTTATTGGTAATGCAGGTTCACACTACTAGCACCCTGACATTCACAGTAGCTGAAGACTACACCATATGATGTGGCAACAGTGGCTAATTTATTGGAAATGCAGGTTCACACTGTTCGCACCCTGGTATTCACAGTAGGTGAAGACTATACCATATGATGTGCCAATAGTGGCTAATTTATTGGTAATGCTGGTTCACACTCTTAGCACCCTGACGTTCACAGTGGGTGAAGACTACACCAGATGATGTGCCAACCCAGGCTAATTTATTGGTAATGCTGGTTCATGCTGCTAGCACCCTGACATTCACAGTAGATGAAGACTACACCTTATGATGTGCCAACAGTGGCTAATTTATTGGTAATGCAGGTTCACACTGTTAGCACCCTGACATTCACAGTGGGTGAAGACTACACCATATGATGTGCCAACCCAGGCTAATTTATTGGTAATGCTGGTTCACACTGCTAGCACCCTGACATTCACAGTAGATGAAGACTACACCTTATGATGTGGCAACAGTGGCTAATTTATTGGTAATGCAGGTTCACACAGTTCGCACCCTGGTATTCACATTAGGTGAAGACTATACCATATGATGTGCCAACAGTGGCTAATTTATTGGTATTGCAGGTTCACACGGTTCGCACCCTGGTATTCACATTAGGTGAAGACTACACCATATGATGTGCCAACAGTGGCTAATTTATTGGTAATGCAGGTTCACACTGCTAGCACCCTGACATTCACAGTAGGTGAAGACTACACCATATGGTGTGCCAACTGTGGCTAATTTATTGGTAATGCAGGTTCACACTGCTAGCACCCTGACATTCACAGTAGGTGAAGACTACACCATATGGTGTGCCAACAGTGGCTAATTTATTGGTAATTCAGGTTCACACATCTAGCACCCTGACATTCAGAGTGGGTGAAGACTACACCATATGATGTGGCAACTGTGGCTAATTTATTGGTAATGCAGGTTCACACTCCTAGCACTCTGACATTCACAGTAGGTGAAGACTACACCATATGATGTGCCAACATTGGCTAATTTATTGGTATTGCAGGTTCACACTGCTAGCACCCTGACATTCACAGTAGGTGAAGACTACACCATATGATGTGGCAACTGTGGCTAATTTATTGGTAATGCAGGTTCACACTCCTAGCACTCTGACATTCACAGTAGGTGAAGACTACACCATATGATGTGCCAACATTGGCTAATTTATTGGTAATGCAGGTTCACACTGCTAGCACCCTGACATTCACAGTAGGTGAAGACTACACCATATGATGTGCCAACAGTGGCTAATTTATTGGTATTGCAGGTTCACACGGTTCGCACCCTGGTATTCACATTAGGTGAAGACTACACCATATGATGTGCCAACAGTGGCTAATTTATTGGTAATGCAGGTTCACACTGCTAGCACCCTGACATTCACAGTAGGTGAAGACTACACCATATGGTGTGCCAACTGTGGCTAATTTATTGGTAATTCAGGTTCACACAGCTAGCACCCCGACATTCAAAGTAGGTGAAGACTACACCATATGATGTGCCAACAGTGGCTAATTTATTGGTAATTCAGATTCACACAGCTAGCACCCTGACATTCAGAGTGGGTGAAGACTACACCATATGATGTGGCAACTGTGGCTAATTTATTGGTAATGCAGGTTCACACTCCTAGCACCCTGACATTCACAGTAGGTGAAGACTACACCATATGATGTGCCAACAGTGGCTAATTTATTGGTATTGCAGGTTCACACGGTTCGCACCCTGGTATTCACATTAGGTGAAGACTACACCATATGATGTGCCAACAGTGGCTAATTTATTGGTAATGCAGGTTCACACTGCTAGCACCCTGACATTCACAGTAGGTGAAGACTACACCATATGGTGTGCCAACTGTGGCTAATTTATTGGTAATGCAGGTTCACACTGCTAGCACCCTGACATTCACAGTAGGTGAAGACTACACCATATTGTGTGCCAACAGTGGCTAATTTATTGGTCATGCAGGTTTGAACAATTGACACTCGGTCATTCACAGAATATTAGGATTTTACCATATGCCGATGCTTAGTGTCAATCATAAGTCATTTGAGATATGATTGAATGTAAGGGAATTTGCGCTGCTGTTTGTTCATCCTGGTGCTTATAGGATAGTGGATAACAAGGAAGACTGCTATAATACGAAATTTGATCTCCGTAGTGGTTTTAATTAATGTATAGATACTAACTTGGCTGTTATCAATCATAATTCAAATGAGAAACCATCCCCACCACCACATCTTTCCTTCCTCTGCTTCATGGAAACGAGAGCGAGTCAGAACTCGAATCAGAAAATCTTACGCTTCGTGCAGTTTTGCCAAGCAATTACACCACAAATTGCATATGGCTGTCAAATCTTGATATAATTGATGAGTTTATGGAGTGGCATACTCTCTGGAGTAATTTGTAAACATTTATATTTTAGTTGGCTCAATGGAATACACAACTACCGTAGAACGAAGAGGCTTGAAACCCACGAAACCTGAGCTGAACCCGGCATTGCTTTTACTTACGTGTGCAACGATCCTCAGTTTCATCTTTCATGCGCACCTCCATCGGTTTACTCTCCTGTAGTTCCCATTCCTACGGTTAAAGGTTTTATTCCATAATCTCAGCTTCTTTTCTTTTGTACCTATTACCCTCTTTTTTATGGAGGCATGATTTCTTCCTTCATTTCATGATATTCCCGAACTTTTTTAAGAGGTAACTAAAACGATGTGGCAGTGTTTATTGGTGAGAAAAATGACGTGGCTCTTAACAACGGTGTGGAAATAAGAACACAACTCAAAAGAAGACTTTGTAATTTAACACTCACCAATATGATTGTGGTTTATCTTCCTCATAGATATTATTAATTATTGTTATTCGCACAAATGTGGAAATCAGTGTGAATTATATATTTTTATCATTTTGTTTTGCATAGTCGTTTACTGACCTGACTCTTTTCCTACATATTTTTGTATGGCATCTAGCAAATTATATACACATCGCTGCTAGCTCATGGTAATTCTTGTTTGTGCACCGTTGATGGGGAAAACCAATTATAGATAAATTATTGAATACATGCCGCATCTCAAAATTGGCATATGTCAATCATTGCCCCAGTAGAGTAGAATTGTGGCCATATTTCTATTATTTTTTGTCAGCATCCTTTCAAATACTTGAGTGGTTTAAAAAAAATTGAGACCTGATGTCTTTTATTAAAATGATTCTCTGGCCAGGAGGTACACTAGTCTTGATCTCGAGGTTTTTGCTACTCTTTTGGTATAGAGTTTTCAGTCGTTTTATTGGATTTCTTGGTTTTCACTCTTTGGATTTATTTTGCATTTGAAAAACTTAATTGCTATTTTTAAATTTAGTAATCTTATGTACTTGATGTCATTTAGTGCTCTAACTGCGTAAGTATCATGTAGTTTCATTCCCAGATATTTGAAATCAGACACGACCTTGATAAACGTATCATTGTTATTATATTTTGCACTTTGCATTTTTGCCTTACCTCCTTTTCTGATATTCATAATTTCTGTTTTTGTCACACTACTATTCAATTCGTTATCCTCTCACCAATCTTCCGTATCACCTATTGTTTCTTGTAATTTCTGTTAGTTTGTTGATGTGACTACTAAATTATCTGTATATATGTTGGTAGATACTTCATCTTTCTTCTCCATTTCTCTTAATATCTCTTCAGCACTAAACTGAAGAGTGCAGGGCTCATGGGATCTCCCTGAAGAAGAACGCCTTTTGTTTGAAATATGGGCTTCGATAGTAACAAGTTATCTGATTTTCTTATTATGATGTATTTCAATATTGCTCGTAATATGATGTAATGGAAAATTAATGGGTTTTAAATGAAGTAAAAGAGGATATTGTAGGGGCAGATGACCGCCTCCTTAAGGCAACAATAACTAGCTAATGGGATATTGTAAACATTTAAGGAACACCCAGTAACTGCATTCAGCCTTCCGTTATGAACACTATAATAGTAATAGTACAAGAGGTAATGATATAAATGTATATCAAAATGTTGTAGGAAATAACAGTGGTAATAGCAGTGCAATACAAAACAAGTGTAATAAACCAGTCTTCCTAAAATCAATAACGGAAGATGAATTAAGTACGACTGTCAGAAAAATAAACATAGTTATAGTTGGGAAGAAATTTCACCCTCGATATTGAAACGGAGCTATGGTCCAACCCTAGACATTCGTACAGAATTGATAAACGCGTATCTCTTAAAAGGTATCGCCCAAGATACACTAATTCTATCCGTTGTCAAACCAATTTCTAAATGGGGTGACAGACATCAACTAGGCAACTACATACCGATAACAATTCGTTACTATTTTAGAGTACCTATGTAATTAGCCATTAAAATATTAGTGTTTATTAACTTAATACGATTGATTTAATAAATAAGAATCACTTTGGTTACACGGAGACCATATCAACTATAAACGATTTGCAGAATTTTATGGAACATTGCTTTCCTCTCTCGATGGTAATCTAATAAATATGTTATATCGTCGATCTGACAAAATCCTTTGATATAGTAGATCATGAATTATTATAGGATAAGGCAAAGAATTAATGTGTAAGAGGAGTGGCGTTTGATCTGTTAAAAAATATTACAGATGTCAATTTACACACGGTATGGTGTGAATACCGCGTAGTTTGAATACACTCCCAGTGTATGCCAAAACGTTATAACTCGATGTTCAATTCTTCATCTACTAGTTTATAGTCTTTTGTAAATTATGTACCACAATCAAGAAATAGTTTAATTATTTCATATGCAGATGATACCTCAAGTTTGAACTGGGACTGTAATAAAACAATTACACTTCATGAAAATCAAAATAGTATCGATCTTGTCACTCAGTGTTTTATTGAGCAAATGTTAAATGAAACCCATAAATACTCAGCATTATAATTACGTCACTTGAAACCCAGAAAGTGTTATATTCCTGTGCTTCTAAATGTTGAATGTGTGTAAATATGTCAACTTACATGTGGATATGCTGTGTAAGATAATGATGTATCCAATTCTTTATTAACAGCCGGTTCTGGAAAACAAAGTCTTGTAAGTTTGCATAAGGACAGTGGATGTGGGTAACACTAACAACCTTACATCGCAAATGTAAATCTCGCGGAAACGTGACACGAGTATTGATTAGCTGCATCTAAATTGATATGTGATGTTATTTGTTCCCCAAATACGTGGAAGGGCAACATGTGGCTCACTAAAATACGCCCGAGACTGAAGGGTTTTCAGCTCTCATATACTATAATATTAGTGCAATAGGTTGGGGAGGATATGAGAACACCCTCTTGGGCTGCCCCAGGTCTGTCGAGTGTTTCAAATGCGTACAACTTCAGTCTCTCTATGGATGTTTCATATGAATCTGAGGATGAAATATAATCACAAAAGTATTCCTTGTTATATGTCAAAAAGGGACCTGACGGTCACATGCTCCACTAACTAAGAATAACCCCTCAAAATATGTAATCTTCGAGATTAAATCATGTTCCTAGCCATCAGACAGTTGAACAAACTGGGATCAGAAGAAAATTTTCGACCGTGGATGCCAGACTAATAATCCATAATAGAATTTGTTTCTTTAGAAGCTCGGAACATCATGATCACAAGACTATGTTCTTGGCAGTTTGCTCAATCATTGAAGACATGTAGTGTGTGTACTGTGGACAGATCATGAGTTAATCCGTGTCAGGAATGTGCTCCGCGCAGTGCATTGTTACAAATGCTGACAACTTTAAGATGTTCTGTGAATACTTATCAGTTTCCGCAAATTGTGTCTTGTGCTTAGGCAGCTCACTGATAACCTTTTCTGAACGACAAATATCTAGCTGCCTCCCTTGCCGGCATTTGCAAGCACTGGGCCAGTAGCTGAATTGAAGGTGAAAACTCACTTCTGGAATGGGTACAGTTGTCCATGATTGTCTTCATGGTATCATTAAACATTATTGAGAACTAGAAGAAGTACCCGTTCTTCGAACGTCTTTTAGAACTTTCTGGCTTAAATCATTAATATAATCACACATTCTTAATGTATTATGTTGTTTCCATGTTACCAACTACATGTGTAGACTACATGCATTTTCACTTACCCAATTATTAATCAGAGGTAGGAAAGTGAAAATCCACAGCGTACTTTCAGTCGATTGACCGGGTCAGGTAGTAGAATTAATGAAACCCCATCTAGCAGCGAGGATATGAACTGTGCCGGCAGCCAAAGCCTGTCGCACTCCCCTGGGGCAATGATTAAATGGATATACATGAATGATTAAATGAATGACAGATGAAATGATAGTGGACATTGTTGCTGGAATGAAATTGTGACAGGGAAAATCGGAGTACCCGGAGGAAAATCTGTCCGCCTCCGCTTTGTAGGGAGGAAAGTGCGTTAATATATTGGAAATAAATATCAGCTTCTATGTAGTAAATTTAAATAACCTTTCTTAAATATTGAACACCTATCGTTTAACGGCTTCATACTATATTTAAACATATAAACAGTATGCTAAAAATACATCAAACTTGGTAGCAATTGTCATATCCGCAGTAAGTAATATTGAGGAAACTACGTATCATGTCATGATAAAGAGTAACAGTAACATAACAAACTTTGATCATCCCAAGTAATAATAACAAAATCAGTTTTAATCACAGCAAATTTTCTAAGTTTATACCGTGTCTTGTGTGAGATTTCGCCTAGTAACTCCGAGATGGTTCATCAGCGAGCACTTATGGTCCATTTGCTGACTACCAAAGGATTAGCAAACTGCGCGATACCTGATTTCTTATCTAGAACACCTCTGGTACTTTACTGCGAGAGCTAAACGCTAAAACTGTCATTCACCTCTCTATAAAGGCTTCCAAAATGATTGTATATTGAATTTCAGGGAAAAGCAGTTAAAACTAAGCAACTTTTCTAGGTTTACGCCGTGTTTTGTGCGGGGTTTCATTGGCCATGAAAGGCAAAGTACCAACTTTATTGAAATAAGTTTGTCCAATTCTGCAGTAAGATTAATTATGAAAACTAAGTAACTAATGTGTCTGTCGATAGACTTCGACACCTTCGTCTGTGAATTAGGGTTTCTGATCATGGTAAAAAAACGAAAAAAAAAAACAGATAAATATTGGCCAACAGAAATATTCAGTTAACAAAAACCAAATATATGAAAAGTAAGAAAGCATACCGTGCAAAGTAGAACGCACTATAACATAGCAAAACAGCGTAAAGATTAAAATACTCACATAAAATAACCGGCACAAGGAGTATAAAATTAGACTCAAAATCACGCCTCGTTTCAGACCCCACAAACCGCCTCTATAAATAAATCAGTTCATGTAGGGTCTAACATAGACTAACATAGCTCGGCGTTGACAGTATTTTAGAGCACAGATTTAGGTTTTACTCGCTAACCGTTGGAGATACACGAAAAGTGATAAGGACCTTTCGGAAGGAAAATTAAATTTTAAACCTCGTATGCACCATCAGAAGTTTTCTGTTTCTTGGCGTTCTCTTTTTATTTGAAATGGAAATATGAAATTTTGAAACAAAAGGGTGTAGTGACGTCGCTAAAATGGTCACCATTTTTAAATAGTGCAAAATATCGTAATCAAAAGTACCCTGTATGTGAACCTGGTAAAACAGCTACATCCATGCAAAATTTAATTTTAATCGGACCAGTGGTTCTTGCGTGATTGAGTAACACACAGACAGGCACACACCATCTCATTTTTATATATTAGTATGGATAACGTTGATCTGTTTCTCAGAGGGTACACAGTTTTTTGGGAATATCTCCGAAACCGTTCATTTTAGGACCTTAACAATTGAGTTTCGTTATCCCTAGGGGACCTCCGAGTGTTATTTCTCGTATCTGGTGGCTTAAAATGAGCTAAATCTGGTCTTTGTACTTTTGTCCATGCTCAGTGCCAAAGGGCCGAAAAAACTCCCTTACAAATTGAATTTTCAAAAAAAAAGGCTTTTAGTGAGCGCCTACAACATAGAATCAACCAACATGCAAAATTTCAGCTATCTTGGTCTAGTTGATAATACCTTGCAAATTGTCCCAACAGTTTAGGACGAACACACATTTGTGAATGTTGAGGAAGGGTGTCCATTTGTATGAAAATAATAGCTCTTGTCAAAACCTAGACTAGCCCGCGAGACGTTAAACAAGTGTGTTCTGGAGCGCATCGGGCTTCAACTGGAAATTTAACCTCCTATGAAAATGAATGTGAGGCTTGGGTTGACCTCCACTGCTTCACATGGCCAACAACTTGGTATTGACACACACTTGATGACAGCCTTCACTGCTAGCTCTTACTGTAAGTACGGTGTTGGCCCACCCTCCACCTTCATGACAGCCTGCAATGTTGGACACTCACTGTTAACTTGATTACGAGGGTTTCTCGGTTCTTGGAGCGTTGTACGGAGGAGAAAGAGGGATGTGGGTTGTATTGTACTGGCACGAATTCACCTTGAAGAACACCCCAGACATGGTCCATGGCACTGTGCCTCAGCCTTTACTAGACCGTGGTCGGCAATTTCATTTGGAGAAACTCTCCAGCTCTTGTCTATAAAAATATTCATGTTCAGATCTCAATTTTGAATACATTTTAATACATCTTGGCAACGTCAATTGGTAATGTATTATGAATTACAAGTGAATTGGTATGCAATGAAATTTCATGTAGCTGCCCCTGTACTTCCGACTAAATCTCGATTTCTTTCTCGTTCACGTTAAATTTCTCTCTGCCTAAAACATTATTGATTTAATCTGGTCTCAAGAGGGTAAAAGAATCACGATATTTGTCCTTAGTAACGTTATATGGTAACGCTAAGTAACTGCATCCACGCTGCGAAGTCACAACACACACACTCAATGCTAGTGACAGTATGCCAGGCCTACGTTTTGCGAGTGTATACGAACTGAAGTTCTTACTGATGTTAACATCACAAATACTGTCAGGTTGACGTACCAAAAAGTATGAATGCGATTTTCAATTATCTTTGTTATGTTATTGTATTCCTTGATCCCTTCAGTGCAAATCATCTGAAAGATATTCCACCTATGCAGAGGAACATATTTGTTAAACAAGTAATTTCTTTACAGAATGATACAGACCTTCACACGGACATTAAGATTGAGGAATCTTCCATTCATGAGCTCATTCCTTGCGTCAAAACAGAAACACCATCTTCACATCTGAAGGAGGTAAGTATATGTATGGCTCTTTACAAGACATCCCCTTATCATCTAATTGCATTTCAATATAAGGGTGGTAATTTTACAATTGTGTTGATGACAAACAGAATGCTTGGCTGTTTGGTTGTGTTTTGTACTGCCTGCACAATCCATTTTGATGAAAGGATGACGAATTTAAATTTCTGTCCCGTGCGATAGTTCTACCCGCGACCGCCGGCTTTGTGCGATGTTGCTCTGATCACTGAGCTAATATGGGATGCATCTTATTCGTATATGTCATTAAGAAAGGTATATTATGTGAAGCTAGCATATGTTCAGCACAGTCACGCTTTACTAGTTGCCGACTCTGTGCTTTCGTACACTACCAGATATTTAATTTGTGTAGTTATCAGCATAATATAGCAACGATATTGATGTAACATACTCTATATTAGACTCCCTCTAGAGGCATTTAATAGAACGGGAGATAATAACTACATATCTGTATAATGTTCATGTCTAGAAGAAAGATGTGATGGAGGGTACGAAAGTCGTTAAGCGAGTATATCTTCACTTGCGCTTAGCAGAGCTGTACAATTACATGGTTTGTTGTTTGTGTAAGCGTATGAGGTGATAGCACAGAAATAAATTATTCCATCTTATCCCTAGGAGGTGAAAGGAGAAGACCTGGAACGCGAAAGCGATGGAAGTGGAAATCAATTAAATGAGTAAGTGTTCAACATACATAAAATATGATCTTCCGCTTTAAGCGTGGATTGCTGTAAGTTTTGGAATTTTATAAGTTTTGTTGGTAATGTCAGAAGTGTCTCTTGTTGTATGTCTGATAATTGAAGTAGATATGTGAACTTTCTAGTTAGCGTTCTCTCTAGTTTGAAGTATTTGAGAAACGTTTGTCAGTCTTTTGATGGGAGCTATTTCTGTCTTGCAGAAGTGTGCTTGGAGGAAGCACACATGCCGCAGTGATAAGAATGTGAATTAGTTTTGTAAGGAACATCCATTATTTCAAATCCCACTCCACTAAGTCCTTAGCCCCAAATGATTCTTCTGTAACCCAAACTAAAAGCATAAATAGCTTCCACCTGACGCAAAGTTTCAGAAAGTAAAATCCAATGTGTTCTTACTTTCTCACATGTGTGCTTTAAATAAAGTCTAGCCTAACACAATTATCATTTGATGCCTGTGCTCTGAATAGTGTATTACAGTTTAGCCTTATGCATGTGGGTGGCAGGAGAATGACGACCAGATATGGATTGCAGTATAGACCTTAAACATATTATAATAACTTTACTAGGTTATATAGTGGACAAGTTTTTAATGAACGCAACGAAGTCCCAGAAATGGAAATTATGTGCGGTTCAACTTCGTAAATACCACAGGGCAGTATTATTAAGACATGAATTCGTTTCTTGGATGAAGGGCTGATGAAAGTGCATAGAGACAGCTACATGCCTATTTTCAATGAATAGTAATTCATTGGAATCAGCAGGGCTTGGACTCGGAATGGTAAATGTTTTGTATTTTTACCTGCAATATTATTGCAGACGCAGCGAGAAATTGTTGGCATTATTTCATGGTGTGCTCAGAACCATCTGTCCTTAAAACAGGATTTATCACTTGTATTACTGAGGAGAAACGTTCCCATCTCTACCTCTAATTCAAAGTACTGTATAGTAAACATGCACCTCATACGCTATCTACGGGCTCTTTATTAAATTAAAAAATAATACGAAGCCAACATTATTTTAACTAAGTTAGTCGTTTCAAATCTCTACCGGACATCGACAGGGGCTTCATTCATGGCTACTCGAGGTGCGATCAGTCCAGCACAATCATAGGCGCATTAGTTTTCGAGTCCTTGGGTGTTAACCGCGGACACACCTCTTTCTGATAGCAAGAGAACTGGAATTTCATGTATGCAGAGCTCCAAATTTGTTTTTAACGAAATTGAAATCCAGGGCAACATCCTACCTCTAGAGACCAAAAGTGCAATTACATCGTTAACGTTGCATAAGGCATCTGGACCCGATGGCATAACTGCTGAGCTTCTGAAGGAGACAGGCGACAGGTGTGCAGATCAAAACACAATCAGAAAAATTGGATTATGGCCACCTGCATAGATTTTTGTTCCTTTGTGCAAGAAGGGCTCCACAATGAAATTTGTTAATTACAGGACCTTGGCCCTAATTTCATATGTGAGTAAGGTCATGCTTTACATATTGAGCGAGAGTGTCCAAGCTTTCCTTGCATTTCTGATCCCCCTGAACAAGCTGGATTTGTCCAAGGTAAAGGTATCAGGCAAAATATATTAAACATTTGTCAGCTGATTAAAGATTGCAGAAAATTTCAGCTTCCGGTTATTATCTGCTTATTTGATTATTGCAAAGCCTTTGACTGTGTGTTCAATGGGAGAAGTTGAGGCATTGGTTAGAATAAATGGAAAACAGTCTGAATATTTGAAGATCAAATTGGTGTCCTTCAAGGTTGTATACTACCACCGCTGCTCTTTAATATTTATGGAGAATACAACTTAACAGATGCGCTGGACGGAAGGGTTTGTAGCATTCCTGTTGGTGTAGGAAAATATCATACTTTCATTGTGCAGTTGATAATGCACTCATAGCTATTAATGAGATGAACATGACCGATATCCTTACTCGTGTCAAAGTTGTGAGTGCAGTTATTGAACTGCAGATTAATATTAATAAGACCAAAGTTATCATTGATAGACCCGAAAAATTTACCAATCCAAATTCCTTCAAGGAATTCCAGTTGTATCAAAACTACTATGCCTTGGTTCAATTATTTCTGATCCAATCCGCTCTGCTAGCTACCAAAATTCAGAAGAGAACCGCAATGGCCAATATGTAATGAAGAATGTGTCCCATTTATGGAAAAATTGCCTTATTTCGTTTTCACATAGTACGCAGTTTAGTATTTCTATATGGAACTGAGACATGAACACTCCATGATAGAGACTGGAAGAAAGATGATTCTTTTGAAATTAGGTGCTGGCAAAGGATGTTTCGTATACCTTGAATGTTATTTCATACCAATGAGTCCATTATGAAAGAGTTACCAAATTCATTGGGCACATAATGCGTCGTGGGAAGGACAGTTTAGAGAATCAGATTATCCTTGGAAATGTCCTAGGAAAGGGAGACCGTTGATGAATTTCCACTCGATTGTCCAACATCAAGAATGCAACTGGGCGGATCCTTTTTGGAGCAGCATGTTTGAGAAGGAGAAGCAATAGCAACCTCGGAGTTCACGGTCCTAATGATTGAGGGATCGATGTATTGACCTCCTCGGTGATCACGATCCTCATGATTCAGGGTTCCATGTATTGATGGTGATGTTTGATAGATACTTAACTTCCTACTCTAATCTGCCTGTTATATGATTCATATATTAATTACAATTAGATAAAAGGTAGATTATATGATTAATTATGTTTGTTACTTTCGTTCACTTTGGAGTAATATCTATTCCATCCTCCTTCCAGACATCTTGTTATTGTTTTTTTTTTTTCAAACCAAAGGTGTCGAGGTTAACAGCCAAGAATGTCGCCATGCTACCCAATCAAAGGCTTCAGAACAAAAATTTATTCCGATGCCAATAACGGAAAGATGATTTTCCTGTCGTAATTTTGTTTATTGAAGTGCATATGGATACACAATTTTATCCATCTAGTGCGTATATGAATTCATCAGAAAATTTTCTGATGCGCGGTTAGGCCACATTTTGTCGAAACAATTAGCGCCACCTATTGTAAAATGAATTTAAGACTCAGAAATCTTAGCAAGAGTATGCACAACAACTCTCCGGACTTTCATCACAATCGGATTTATGGTTCATAAACGTATACGGGACAAATGAAGAATTAGGAAACATTCATTTGTATGTGTATAAATTCAAAACTTGATGGTGGTGATGGTGAGAAACGAACTTATTTAAACTACCCCTAAATGAAAAACAATATGGATAACCTAGAGTGGGAAATTAACACCAATGGTAGGCGACCAACATTTAAATAAAACTGAACAAATCAAGTTTCAAATTTATTCAAACCTAAAGGAAAACAGGAGTTTAAATTTAACAATGTTTATCTTCACCTGAAGTAAAAACATCAAACTCATCACACCAAACAAAGTGAAATAAGAAGCTACATAAATAGATAAGCATAAGTCAGTGGTGGCCGCTGGATTCTAGAACCGGAGAGGCGGTCTCATTACTAACCAACTCTGCACATTTATTTTGATAAATTTCACAGATGGAGGAGAGCAAGATGGAACGAGTATTATTCGATCTGAAACGTTTTGGATTGAGTATTAGCGAATGCTTTGGACACCCCATCCTACGGTTCTACAGTATTTTAAGGTGTTTTTATTATGTTAACCAATAATTGATCACTGATGTAAATTAATGTAGAATGGAGATCATGCAAATTGTGAATTCCAGGGCGCTAGAGTACTCAGTGGCGTATCAAGGATATCAAAGTTACATTAGGGGTGAGCAAAATGAGACATAATCAATAGAAGCAATGAAAATATTCCATGCAGCCGTAAGCCTAATTGTAGCATTTGGGATGGAAATAATAATAATCTGTGAAAAGCTATCGCTAGGAGATCTAAGAACCATTGAGAAAGTCAAACCTAGATGTTAGAACCACAATTATCATCATCAAAGTCAAAGCAAGATACACACAATCGAGATTGGTGCACGTACTAGCAAAGGAAACATATTACATGTAGACTCTGAGATATAAGCACTCATTACCAACCTCACATTAATACATGCAGATTCTGAATGAAAGGAATATGATATGTGAATAAATATGGCCGGAATTCTACACAACTGCCTCCATGTTGGAGAGAAATTGGACCGGCCCAAACCAGGAGCTGCGACATGTTTTAGTAAGAATGGCTATACATGGGTTCCACCACTAACTCTGTGCGACGGCGCGTTACCACGAAGCAACAGAAGACTGCGAGTGCACGCTATGTGGTAAGAGATGTGAGCGTTATCACGTAGAGAGAAGAACTAAATCAGTGACTGAATACAGCAATATACCATAATATCACGAGCTAATGAATTAATGTATTAAGTATGATTGTACTAACTGGCCATTTGGCGGCAATAACTTTTCAATTTTCATTCATAATCATTAATAGCAAAACTTCGCTAACGAAAGTTGGAAACCTGGTATCTACTTTCATCTTGGTTGATTTCGATAACATTGTATGCGTCAGGGGTATGACATTTCATAGGGTGCGAACGGATTGCTTGCTGTAGAGCTACGGTGTGGCAGTTCTGCCAACGAATGAAGAATTAGTTTTAGTACTAAGGTTTCATAGTTGGCACTCATCAACGCTCCCCCCAAACCGATCGGGTTGAGTTGTTTGCATTCTTTGGATTGTGCTTCGAAGTGGTGAATGCGGCCTCGTGTTGATTGTGGTTCCGTCTTCTGGTTTTCTTTTACTGAACACATTTCATACGTCACTAGAACTGTCTGCGGTACTGTGACCCTCTATTGCTATATATTACTTGGAGTGTAAATAATACGTGCTCTGGTGTGTTAAGAACTGTTGGTGAGATGGGACAAATCAGCATCATCACTTACTCCGTAATTGTTGCAACCTCCCTCACTTATTCATGGTTCGTTGAGGCCCCTTGAACCACGTGGTTCCTAACTCTGGCGGCTTTCTTCCTAGCCTAGTATTCCTATGGGTTTCTTTCTTTTCCCGAGTCCACGTCACTCCCACTACAGGACGCAATGTTTTAGTTGTCAATGACTGGATAGTGTCGGATGTTCCAATCAGCATTGTAAATTTATCCCTCTTGAATATATCTTTGGGATGAAGTTCTAAAGATTCGAGGTATTATCGAACAAGTCTCGTCTATTTGGCGTCTGTCCTCTTCCCTCTAGAAATGATGTTGAAGATTCTTGAGGTCAGTGTCTGGCTGTCCATTCTGTCCATAGAAGATAAGTCTCCTCTTTCTCATGGCTGATGTTCTGCTAGTAATAAATTTTGAACTCCGCCTTATCAGTACTGTTGGTTGGTTCCTCAGTTTAGGGGATGCGTCAACGCTGTCATGTAGCCCCGTGTAATTTGGGTGTGTGTAGAATCTGTCTGATAACCGGTGTTAATTTTGATGACTGTACTAGTGTGTGTAATCTGTTTTAAATTCAAGTAAGGACTGCAGACTTTGAATTACTTCAAGTAGTTCCTACTTTTGCCGCCAAATAAATGATTAAACGTACCTGTTTCGTTATGTCATTGATACCTTCTTCAGCGTGATGATATGTAAATCGTAAAGTAGATAACAAAGCCAAAATAGAAATGGATATCCTTGGTTTGAATTTAAGAAATTAAAAACTTGCAAATATATTAAACTTCTTCCTTGTTTGATTCATGAAATTGGTGCGTTGCTTTTTATGGATAGAAATCCTGGATCGGCGTATTAGAAGTTTATGATCTGTGCAGATGTCATCAATATTCCGGTTTTTTTTTCGTGATTAGGACATCACTTTTGTCGCACTGTCGGGTAATGACATAATCAATCATGTGCCAATGTTAAGAGTGTGGGTGCATCCATGTGGTCTTGAAGCGATTTGGCAGTTGGAACTGGATGTTGGTGATAAAGAGCTCATGCTCAGCACACAGGCCAATAAGTAACAGACCATTAGTACTGCATTTCCCAATTCCATGTTTACTCATGTCTTTTCCCCATAATAGGCTGTCCCTCATCATTCTGGCATTGACATCTCCTAGTAGTGCAAGCTTGTCTGTAGCAGGCACCTTAGTGAGGACTGTGTTCAGTTGGTGGTAGAAGCTGTTCTGAGAATCCTCGTCATCCGTAAGATTGGGGGCATATGAAGAGATGAGAGTAATGAACCTGCCTCCTTCAAGAGGTATAGGGAAAGTCATGAGTCTTTCATTTACTGCAATGGGAACGATTCGATGATCATTCACCAATTTGGTCTTTACTGAAAAACCCACACCATGGATGCGACGTTCATTTTCCTCCTTTCCTTTCCAGAAGATGGTGTAGCCTGATGAAGCCTCAATTAATTTTCCTTCTCCCGTGAATCTGATTTCACTGACAGTAATGACATCAAAGTTAAGTCTGTTCAGCTTATGGTTGACGAGAGCTGTTATCGTTGTCTAATAATGTTCGGACGTTCCATGCACCAAAAGTGAAGGACGTAGATATCTTTCTTTCATGATTTCGACCACAAGTTGGGGTAACCCTCTGAGTGCGGTTTCCCAGCCAGGTATTGGAAGTGACAACCGATGTTTAGCCCACATTTTCTAGTGCCTTCCCCATTCAGGGTGGGCAGCGGTGATACTAAATACGCCTGCCCGTTTGCTGATGTTGCGCTGGATCCCTGAGTATTCACAGGTCTCAGGGAGGCGACCATCACACATCTGCCGCCAACGTGCAGGTCCACACTAGAAGCTCCAGTTTACCCAAACCAGCTTCCGTCATCCTTATCCCATCGCCGTTGGGCTTGTTGAGAAACATCAGGAGAGAATGTCATATGCATGAGTTTGTTTAAGGTGGATCGCAACTTGCCAGTGAGTGACCCACACACTATGGTCCTAGAGCCATTCACTGCGGGACATAGAGCATGAGACATGCAATGGTCCTAGAGCCATTCACTGCGGGACCTAGAGCATGAGACATGCAATGGTCCTAGAGCCATTCACTGTGGTACATAGAGCATGTGACATGCAGTGGTCCTAGAGCCATTCACTGTGGCACATAATGCATGAGACATGCAGCTTCCAGCACTAGACCTGCAATGGAACGCCGCAGACTCAAAATATAATTAAGTTGCGCCGTTACGGCCAATCTTCCTGGCATGACCTCTTCCACCTCCACAGCCGTTCCTCCTCCACCTGCTTTGCAGTTGGGCGGAACACATTGGATTTCAGTGGCATTTCCTCCACTGAGGGCCAACACCCAATCCCAAGGAGGCTCCTCCGCCCAAAGCCGTTGGCCTACCTTAGGAATTGAGTCATTTACCGCCGCTCAACACTCAGAAACAAGTGAAAAGTGGAATGAAATCGTGTATATGAGCTCCCAACATAATTGTGTTTAAACAACGTTCAAAGTGTATATACCCATATTGTTCAGTGCTGTGTACATTTAGTGTCTAAGTAAGTAATTGAATAATCAAGTTCATATAGGTTTGAAATAGCTTCTTATAGAGAAATATTCATTCGCCTGAATATCCTTTCTAAAATTAGATACACCTAAGTAAAAGAAAATATAGCAAATACATCTCGTATGTCCAAAGAAGACATATCTCAGATTAGAAACTGAGTCTTGTCAACCGGAAGAGATGCTCACTGCGACATCTGTAGTAGACAAGTACATGATTCTGAAGAAGTAATACAATGTGAAAAATGCACTTACTGGCAGCATCGCATATGTGCTGAGATAACCAAAGGGGAATATGAGATATTGAAGAGGAGTAATTGTAAACTAGCATGGTTATGTTTAACATGCAAGCCGAATATACGAAAATCAACCGATCTTGAAGAACGGATAATTAGAGTAATAAATACAAAAATAGACGATGCTCTAGTTTCAATGAAGAATAGCCTACGAGCACAAATGAAAGATGGATTCCAATGCATATTGCGAAATGAATTGCAAGCACACAGAACACCTGCATTCAAATATAAAGCTCCAAATATTCCAGCAAATAACGAAACAATCATCTTAGATATTGCAAATGAGTGTGACCCTCAAGAGAAAGGAGAAATTGTAGAAACCGATATCAACGAGGAAAAAATAAAGCAGGGAGTCTTCTCTCAGAAAGATATACGTAAAAATATGGAGATACAAAATGTAGACACATGGGACGCAGGAACAAAAGAGGAATCCTGGACAGAGGTAGTAAGGAAAAGAGATCGTAAAATAATAGGGCTAAAAAATACAACACTAGGTCAATTTCGAGCAGGCATCCGTAAAGCTTGGCTTTACGTAGGAAAGGTTGATGCACCTGTGACTGTAGATGATGTGACTAATTATATGACCGATGGAGGGATAGAAGGGGTTATTGACTGTAAACTAGAAACAAAAGGGCAGAACAAAGCATTCATGGTAGGTTTCAACTTTGAAGAAAACGTAAAGACAGACAACCCCGAATTCTGGCCCAAGAATGTAATGGTAAGGCAATATCGTTTTCGCTTCCAACAACAACGAGGTGCCACATTCATTAGAATTGATAGACAATAGATATGCTGAGACAAAAGAGTTTTCCGCCCTGCTCTGGAATATTGAAGGATTAATAAACGCTATGAGACTAATTACAGATCAGCTAACAGAGAAGATATAGTAATTTTGACTGAAACTCTCTTAACAAAAGCAGTAGACGTACAAGGTTATTATGGAGTACATTCATTAGCCATTCAGAGGGGAAAAGGAAGGCCAAGAATAAAACTTGGTAATTATTTACACTTCGCAGATCGTAATTGCAGGAGTATACATACAACCGCACATATCGACTGAGGACACCTCGGAAATAATATCAAAGATCTACAATTTCATTGGAAACGCGGAAAATGTAATAATAGCTGGGTACCTAAACTGTCGCATAGACAAACCAGACCACTAAAGCTTAACGATCATGACGCAAATGGCGGAAGAAGGATATAAATTAATCAATAGAAGGGACCTTATAACTTATGTTGCATGCAATGGATCCAGTGCAATAGACCTAGTGTTCATAAAAGGAAGAGGCATCCAACCTAAGACGCAGTATGGAGCATGGACCTCGGAACTTGCCCCGATAAGAAAACATATACCGATTAAAACAATCGTAGAAACAAAACAAGAAGACGAAGGATCAAGAAGACATCATGAGGAGCGGAAGTTTACATGAAAAATAAATCTCGATAAGCTGGAAATTTTGAGGGACGAAGTATATGAAGCTACAAACCAAATTCAGCAAAATCGTATTGACACAGCCGTTAATATAATGAAATTGACGTTATCAGAACGGCTGCAGAACCATACAGAGAAAGAAAGGCAAAAATATGGTTTGACCAAGAATGCTTTCAACTAAGGAAAATAACTTTGCACGCACTCCAGAAGGTCAGAAGTAACAGTAAATTAGAGGATCTGGAAGAATATTCAAAAATAAAGAAGACATATAAACAACTCATTAAGGAAAAAAGAAAACAACACACAGAAAGGGAAGCAGAAAAGACAGCTGAAAAAGCAAATAAGGACCCATTCATCGCATTACGAAAGAAAAAGAGTACTCCCATCACAGAAATTCAAATAGACACATGGAAAAGGCATTTTGAGGAGATTCTAAACACGAAGAAATTATCGCCAGACATTCACTATGTCTCAACAACGGAATCCCAAATAAAACATATACAAATAACCCAAGAAGATGTGAAAAGTGCAATTGCAAGAACTAAGAATAAGAAGGCAGCGGGTCCAAACGGATTATTCAATGAGCACATTAAAGGAACTGCAACCTAACTTTTGGATGTATGGACAGATCTCTTTAATCATTGTTTGAACACAGGCCAAATACCTGAATCATGGAGACAATCAGTCATAAAAGTATTGTATAAAGGGAAAGGGGACGCATCCGACCCACACTCCTACTTGAAAACAATGATTTTAAAATATTTACAAGAGTGATTACGGACCATCTTGTTAAGGAACTAGATCACTTTCTTCCTGATCAGCAATACGGATTCAGGAAACAACGAGGCACCATACAAGCAGTTAGTGAAATTGAACAGACATTGCGATTTCCAAGAGGAAAATATTATGCAATATTTATAGATTACACTAAGGCTTTTGATTTTCTAGACAGAGAAATTCTCTCACAAAAATTGGCAACAATGATAGGAGAAAACCATAGTATTACAATATTACTAAGAAACATTTTATGATATAATAGAGTTAACATCAGTGATGGAATCACTATTTCCGAAGAAATATACCAGACATATGGGGTGATGCAAGGAGATCCGATTAGCTATGCTCAATAATCATAGGTATGTCGGCTGTGGTAATATTAAACAGAATTAGGCTAATCGCAAGAACTCAAACAAATAAACTATCCTAAGCATTATCTAGTAGAGAAGGTTTTACGTAAGATAGGCTAAAAAGTCATTGGTTGGGTACATTGGTTGGGTTTTAGCTCAGCATTCAATTCCTGGATTGATGAAAAGGATCTAGTTTGAGTCTTGTTGGTTGGTTGGTTCCTCAGTTTAGGGGCTCCGACAACGCGGTCATTTAGCCCCGTGTTCTTTGGGTGTGTGTAGAATCTGTCTGATAACCGGTGTTAATTGTGATGACTGTATTAGTGTGTGTTTCTGTTTCTTAATTCAAGTAAGGACTGCAGACTTTGAATTTTTCAAGTAGTTCCTACTTTTGCCGCCAAATGCCACCGTCAATAACTACTAGTTGAGAACTTGGTTACTAGAAGCCACCGCAGTCGGCTCCTGGCGACGAACGTAGGAACTTGAGCGTTGTTTGCATTTTAACGTAATTTAGCTTTACACAGGTATAATTAGTGGAATGTTCTTTAACATGCCATAAATCTATGACATGGGACCGCCGGCCTTACTTCCCCTCCGAAGGAAGGCATACTGAGGGATTTTTAACGCTCTTAAAAATCCGTCGACTTCGGCCGGATTTGAACCCGCGATCTTGGGCATAGAAGCTCAGCATGCTACCAACTACGCCTCCGAAGCCGCCTTAGTTTGAGTCTGTTGTGCTTCTGAACACAGCCAAAAATACCTTTGTTAGCTCAGCTTATACAGAGACATTGTAAACGAGACGAAGAAATGGACGGCAAATTATTTGAATTACTTAAGGCTAAAGAATACATGATTGCTTTAAAGAGCATTGAAGAAACCATCGATGAACAGCAACGAAATAAAAATGCAAAGGAATTTCTGGAATATATAATACAAGAGTTACTCATCACTTATGTCATGCTCAGCGACGTAGGGGCGGTAAATAACGAATTTTTGGATTTTTCATCCACAATTATACAGAGTTTAGAGCATATAGATAATCTTCTTCACAAAAATATCCCCTTACATAGAGAAACTAAAATATTTGCACATGATGGATGATTTAAATGAGATAACAAATCTAGGGCAGGCTTCTGGTCTGGGATTGCGACGACTTTGTAACCTCCCTCATTATAGCCGAGGCCTCGTTTTAAAACATCTAGGTCCTCAGAACGGAAAGTCCTTGGTACAATTCGAAGAAGAACGCGTATATAACAAAGAAACATGTAACTCCAAACAGCATTATTAACAACATTTGAATGTCTTGAGTCTTAAAAAAAGAAGTCACCGCACTTTTATTGTGAGGAGAGAGGTTTAGATCTATGCAATGCTGTTCAATGCATAGCATGTGTTTGACCAGCCATTGTAGTCTCATGTGAGCACACACCACAGGGATCAATCATAAACGTTCTTTTTTTTTTGAACAAGTTACAACCCTGGACAAATGAGTAGTTGCATAATGTCCGAGAGCAAACGTGCTTACATTGTCAGACTTGATCACTCTCTTGTCATCATCTCGACTCAGAGCAATCTTGTGCAAGCGGTCAGTAGTTACACGGCGCAACCTGGACCTGAAAACCTTCATCAACACTCGTAACATTGAGACTTCGAAGATGCATCGTTTAAAGTCCTGGAGACCAATGGTTCGTGTAACTCCCTTACTTTTTTATTAACCATTTTTTGTTTGTTATGTCCAAAGCATACATTTTCGGTCGAAGTCCTATAAATTTCCGAACGAGCTTTCCACATGCCTCGCCTTTATATTTACCCAGCACCATCTTTTCTTTATTGAATACAGAGTGAGTAGTCACAGGTGAGTAATCACTTGTGACGAAATACTCATTCAAGTTAGCGCTCGCCGTGTCCTGGTAAACATCATCAGTTGTTACTGAATGCATAAATGAGTCAGTGTCCATGTAGAATAATTTCAACTTTTCACTGCCATAGAACGGAAGCAAAACGTCATGGTGATATTGATACATCAGCGTTTTGGATAAATCGAGAGCAGTCATATTTATGTAGACTGGTTTGTCTAAATATTGTGAACGTTTTGCTAAATGAACAGCCGCAATATTAGGTCCGAAGATCGTTCTGTCAACAAAGTTAGGTTTGACACAAGATTCTCAAGCCGTTTCGCTGTTGTTACGAGACGAATTTCTAGGAGGTTTCGAACGTTTTCTGTTTTTTCCGAACATAGCATTATTAAAAAGCTTGTATAAGTCCTTTCCAAAGTCGTTCTTAGCTTGTTTTCTGAGTTCATTGTTAAAGTCCACGTAACTCCTTTGCCAACGACATTGAACAAATCTTAACCATGGACCTTTCTTACCACCAGACCATGTTCTATTGCATGTTTTAAAGCCATGCAATGGACAACATAGCGTTCGCGGCTTCCGAGATGTAATACCAGTTTCTCCACAACAGCCAACTTGCGCGGTTTTCTCCTTTCAGCAAGAAATGGCACATCGTTATGTAGGTCGTTGTGTTCTTTCGGTTAGTCGATATTCACCTCGAAAACTTAGCCATGTTCATCATTTAGGCCGAGTTCTTCAATTTGACAGTGTCTGGAGAGACCCAGCGAAATCCACCGTAAGGAAGTGGTAAGGACATGGCCCAACCATACAGATTGTTAGTTTCTACATACATAATAAACTGTAATGGTTTTTCGCGATCATATTCAGGCATGTACTTATTATTTGCCACTCCAAAGCGATGCGAAACGTGAATCATACCACCTCGTATGCCGCGCTCTACAAAACGCAGTTGATCGTAGTCTGTTAGGTCATCGAGCTGAATGCCTGTATAAAGCAGCATAGCATCCCAGATAAGATAAAGAAGAGAAACAATATTAGGTGGGTTGAGTTTGTGGGTTCGCTTAGTTGCCGTGCGTAATGTTTCGACACGTCTGCACAGAGAAGCACGTCTTCTTTCGAGCACAGATCGCTATATTCGTCCAAGGCCTTAACACCAGAATGTTTCCATATATTCTTTGCATGTTCATAGTCCTCATCGCTAATATTTTTCTATTTTAATTTGTAAAAGAACTTTTCCTTTAAAGGTAGACTCGTTTCTTCATATTTACCCCACGAGTCGATGTATTCATACAGAAAAACGCACTATCTCCTCATTAAAGAAGCATCGTTTTCTCCAAAGTGTTTGATATTTTGAGGAAAGTGTTCTTAGTTTTCGGCTAGCTTTTCCAGACTGCTATTCAAGAAACAAAATGAGTCTTTAAATTTAATTCGCACATAATCATCTAGAATATATTTCGTGACTTTTCACTAGTGTTCTGAGCAGCTGTCACTCTCCCCGGTATTGAACTTAGTTCTCTTACAATAAAATACATATCATAATTCTGGAGATTATGTACAAACACGGATAAGAATGTGACTTGTTTATATTTCAAATTGCAATTGTTATGTGCACAGCCTGGGTGTTCCCCGGTGATATGACAGTGGTCTCTCACTTGGTAATAATTTTCTTGATAAAATTCTTTTCCACATATGCAACAAGCCTTAGCCACGTTCTTGCTCCTCTGTCACGTTCAAAGACAGTTTTTCTTCGTGCACAAAACTAAATGTGCGAGCCAAACTTGTTAAATAATTAATTAACTCCTTGACTGCATTAGGTCCGTGGTATAGTTTCGGCTCTCTATGTAAACAGAGTTGTATGGCTTCGATTGGGGAATCTGCTTTTAAAGTATACACTAAAGATCGTGGGTTCATGTTCCTGATAGGAGGTATTCCAACTCGCTTCGTCCCTAGGCGGACAAGATTGAACAGGTTTCAAGAGGCATTCAAAGAAACTTGAACCTTATGGTGAACATCTCTAAAACACAATTTAAAACTGCCATCGTGTAATTTCACACGAGCAATTTGATGGTCAAGACAGTTTATTTTATGGTCTGCTAGTTTCTCGGCAGCACTTCGCCCGTGCTGGTCATGGAAATGAGAAATGCAGCTCATGCATATAGCCGAGACATTATGGTATTTCGTTAGTTCACTTAGGTCCAGGGGGATAAAGTATTTTTTAAAATTAGTGTCCTAAGCCTTTATTGTTAGTAATTCACAACAGATTGGTATGGTTTGCTAACACTTCATCAACAACCTATTACGACAAAACGTTGTGTTTATTATCTAAACAGGAAACGTTTACAGAAATATTATTCTTTTTCAAAATAAAGCGTGTTGTGTATGCATACTAACTTTCAACTTTTATTTCCTTGAACAGTCACAACTTAGACAAAATGACCACACAGCAGTGAGTGCAAGACAGCTTGTTCTGTATGCATACTAACTTTCGACTTTTGGATGATTGACATCACTGCGCCTGTAAAAAAAATATACTAGTCCCTATAATAGAACAAAGTGTATTAGCATTGATCGCTTGTAACAAAAAGTACAGGTCCCTATGAGAGAACATAGTTTATTAGCATTGCTCGGTTGCTGAAAAGAATCACAAGTCCCTATAATAGAACTCACAGGAAAAGTATTGCTCGCGTGCAACAAAGAGTACACGTCCCTATGATAGAACATAGTTTATTATCATTGCTCGTTTGCTGAAAAGAATCACAAGTCCCTATAATAGAACTCAGAAAGCACCAGCGCTCACACTAACAGAACTAGGAATCGAACCTGGGTTTTCTGTACCAAGTTCTGCAAAATACAATACAAAAAGTACAAGGCACCATGATATAGAACATACGAATGGCCCATTTGCACAGTAGCCACTCGCCAGAAGGAACAATTTTGTACTACTCCTTTCTAATCCTTGACATTCTATAAACATTAAACATTAATGAACCACGGTTTCCAAGAAATAATTTAACATAATATTACAACTCAAATTCATTATACAAATGGACACTAATTTACATTCACTCACTTGCTAATACCAGCAGACTGGCAACTGACTAGTGGTGTATTTTATAAAGGAGTTGAGGGGGGAATGTGCTACGCCCGTCTCACTAACTCTCCTGTGGCTAACTGAACACTTTTGACGATTTGGCTAATTCATAAGTGGTTATTACCGCTTATTACCACCGCAGGGGATAAATTTAAAAACATAACCCTTTAAACAAAACAAACTAGATTACGCTGAAACCCAAGCATCGGAATGTGAACACCTCCAGTCGAACACGTCCTCACAAAATATGTTTACCAGGTCAAGCCATCAACCATTCGATCCACATAGAAAAAAATCATTAGAACTAGGCAATCCTTTAATCCACGACACAAGAATGAAAAGCATGACTGCCAAGATTTTATTGTAAAAACAACGCCATTTCTTTATGAAAATAATTAATAATGCACTCTTCTCGCATTAATAACGAACAAACGTTAATAGAGACCCGATACTGGTATATTCATGTCTTTGGCACCGCAAATTAATTTAGAAATACTTTTTACATAGTATGAACTTGCTGGATTGAAATTCAGGTCGAAAATTTGTAATACTACTTCGGAGGAAGGGGATTAAGTCGTTGTGTTAAGAAAAGTGAACGTTTAAAGAAAATGTGCCAGCCAGAGAGTGGATCGCTCAGTCCAAGTAAAGCAATCATATGCACACAATCGGTGTAGCCCCAAGTTCTGCTATCCACTCATCCGTTATTTTTTCTACAGTGAAGTATAATAACCCTTATGAAGTCACGTGGCCAGAATGGTCATTTTATAGAGAATTACATGTGAATTGATTTGTGTCACTCGAATGAGCGGACACATTGCTAGTTACTTGGTATTTATTTGCCCGTTTCAATGAATTAATCGTGATGTTCTCGTACAGCCTTTTTTTAACGTAAATTTCTTGTCTACTCGACATGAAAAGAATATCAGTGAAAACATTCCACTGTAATGAGTGATAGAAAATAATATTGAATGCTCGTTCTTGAGATATAAAGCAGTACCCAATTACCATATAATTTTATTCGAGACGATGACAAAACATCTTGACTTTCAGGAAATAACAGCCGTATGTGAATGTCATTAACCTTGCCCCATGCACAATAATATTTTCGTGCTGGAGAAGGAACATCTCGTTATCCAGAATAACTCTTACGCCAAGATCGCCGTCGTATAAAACAGCATTGCCTGTATAATAAGTATTCAAACTGCATGACAATTCATCATTGAAGAGTAGAAACGCGCTCGGTTCCTCATATTTGAGGAAAACGTGCATAGTAATGGTACTGCTGAAAGTTGCACTAATTAACTTTACATTAGTTAGATCTCTACATCATCTTACGTAGCGAAATGAAATGCTATTCAGTCGGTCTACACGATTGAACCCTTGTAATGGGTGTTATTTCTTAGCAAACAACAACAACCCCTGGCACTATACAGCCCATGACGGGCTAAGGCCGACCAAGCGTCCGCTGCCCAGCCATTTGGCCTGCAGATATTGGGGTGACGCGTGATCAGCGCGTCGGGTCCCCTCGGCCGTTAATCTTGGTTTTCGTGATCGGGGCGCTGTCTCACTGTCAGACAGATACTCAATTGTCCCCACGAGGCTGAGTGCACCCCGTTCCAACCCTCACGTCAGTTTTAAAATCCCTGACGGAGCCGGGGATCGAACCGGGAGCTTCCGGGTGAGAGGCAGGTGCGCTACCCTAACACCACGGGGCCAGCGTTATTCCTTAACCTTGAGACGAATTATAATAGATTACATAATTCTCTGTCATTAATTGTTTAGAGAAAGGAGATATGCAACAGTGGTTGAGGTACTCCAAAGTAAATTCCCTAAAAAGGGAAAGGTAACACAGAAGATCCCAACTCCTATCAAGCTATCGCACTAGAGAAGAACGGTTCCAAAGTGTTCACCAAAATCCTCTGTCATAGGTTGACCGAGTTGTTTGACACCTCTATTGCGGGCTTTCAATTTAGCTTTAGAAGGGGAAGGATCAACTCTTCATGCAGTATTTAATTTATTGACTGACATAGATGATGTCTTGATAAATGGGGATAATTCTTCGCAGTTTTCATAGACTTTAATAAGGCTTTCGACTTACCGGATAGGGAAGTACTTATCACGATATTAGAGCGCTTTATAGGACGGGAAATTTATCTTGCCATAATCATCAGAAACATACTATTTGACACCAGAGGTCATAGATGATGGCATTACAACATACAGTGTCATGACCCAAACGAGCAGTGTACTACAGGATGACCACCTGAGTCTCGTATTTTTCAATATCGTAACAGCCAATGTGACAAGAGTCACTCATGGGATAGAAGAGAAGATCGTTGTATGCTTGTATGTTGATGACATTGTCATAGGAGGATCAATCCTGAAAGACGTCTAAGATGCGATCGATAGACTCTCGGAATTGGCAATGGAAAATAAGTTTACAATCATAACTAAAAAGACATACCAAATGACGTTCAGGAAGGGAGGAAGAAATGCATTACAAGACCAATTGTACCTAGGAGCAAAACAAATTAGCCATTAATAATCAGTTCAAATATCCGGGCATTTGTCTTCAAACTGCAAGAGCCACCTACTCTTTTCTTGTTAGAGACAAAACTATAGCAGCGATTAGAGCTGTGAAAAAAATCCAAAACCCGAAATACTATCCCTGACCACCTCAATGGAACTCATTCAAATGGAAATAATACCGGTTTTGATTTATGGAGTTGAACTTATATGGGATCAATTAAAAGTTAGTGTGGAAACTCTAGAGAATGTAGCGGCCTCTTTCCTCAAGAGAACACTAGGTGTATCGAAATTCACTCGATTGAGATTTGTATATGTACTATGTATGGAAGACTAACTTATACAAGAGATCAGAAATAGAATGATTCTGTCTTCGACGACCGCCTTCCAAGATACTATAAGAAGACGAGAACAAAATGAGCAGATATTTGGTGGTAATTTATCAGCACTGACTCGATGACGAATTGTCACGACTATTTACGAGTAGAGACATGTTGTCGCCAGGTTTGCACGTCATGGATTACATCATGCGGTCTGCACTAATAAGAGACTTCATGAACTTTTTGATTCGTGTGTGTGCGAACTGTCTGATGTTCGGTGTGGCGAAGAACACTTGCTATTTGGCAAAAAGAGAAAAAAAACATTGTAAGATTATGCATATCAAATTTAATGCTCATTGTGTGAAATTGTTTATAAAAAAAAAATATTGTACTTGGATCTTCAAGCGATGGTTATCTGATGCTTTACACTTAGGATTTTTAATCTATGTCCACAATTGCGTAATAAAATTATAAATTATTTTGGTCCCAGAATGTAATTGTATACTCAAGAGCAGGGAACGGATATCTCTTTGTGAAGCTATACTTAATTATATTTTGTATTATCTTTACAAATCATGGTGTGTGGAGTTCAAAAATGGAGTATTTATGTTCCGTATTTTTCCATATTTTGGAGTTTAGCACATAATGTTCAATATTCTTAGCCATTATGGTCAATACAGTCCATATTTCCGCAAAAAAAGTATTAAATTCTATTAAATTAACTGTCCTGTCATTAATGGAGAAGCATTTAATATTTGAACTGGGGTGAAACTCATCATCACGCCTGTCCACGCCTGAGTTGATAAGGTAAGGTGATAAAAGGCGTGGTGAAAGAGAGATGAGTGAACCCGGAAGAGGTGAGATCAGCTGAGCATCACACATAACATCTACTATGCCTGTCCCATAATTTTGTTACTCAGGAAATCCCATTCATTCCATGTGCTACTCGACACGCCCCGTCCAGTTGCTGCTACGAAATTATGTGTTTATGAAGTCTTTCTTACTGGGATTTGAAATGCTATTGAAGAATATATTTTCAGAGGTGATATTTTGCAACTCAATGCTCAGTTGTTATACTACGTGATGCATTATTAGTGAAGTAAATACTAATAACCATGGTTTCACTCCTTGCGCTGAAATTTATTTCATAATATTACTCCAATTTTTGTTATAGTGTTACTGGTAGTAATAGCTGCGTATTGTTTGTGCTGTGATAGAGTTCATCATGGGGTGTGTTAGAACACTTGAAGTCTTACAGTCCATCAGAGCGAAGCCAGCACCAACCTATGCTGTGAAAATCAGTACCCTGCGAGACCAAAAGCGCATAAGACAAAGTAGGAAAAGGTGCTCAGGTGACAGTAAGGGGCTAAGAAAAAATGAAAGTGGTGAAAATATCACTGGAGGAAAAAAGAAAGCAGTCTGAAGGGCATACCTGTAGTGCAGGGCAGTTCTAAACTGTGTGAAGTTGCATAGATTTTTATTTTGCATTTTATGGCTTAACAAAATTTTAATGTTTTCTATCATTAAAAAAGTCCCTTGTCATTCAGTTTTTGCCTGATACAAGTACAATTTTACTCAGACGTAGCTAGATAGTTGGTGCATAAATATTAGTATGCAATTTGTTGTGAAAATACGATTCAAAATTATTTTTGAGCTACCAATTTCTGTTTGCAATCATATTTTAAAAACTCAACATTACATTAAAAAAAAATCTACTTGCTAATTTGTTTGTCAAACAACAAACTGTGACACTAACTTTTGTTAGCATAGGTATTAAGAAGGTTTGTGGAAAATTTGGTACCAATTGGAAAAATATTGTGATGCAAGGGACTTTTTTTAAAGATGGTGGTAAAATGGCATTTAAAAAACTCCTACTCAGAAATTGGTAAAAGTTCAATGAAAAATGTAGAAGTTAGAAATTTCAGTATTATGTCCCCTTAAGTCCTTAAATAATTCCATATTTCAATAAAAATAACTAAATGTATATACAGTAAGTACATATTTCATGAATTATTAGTACATATAAATCCGTTCCCTGCGTATGAGTAATTGTACGCCATATGTGATTTTAGCCTATGATCATCTATGAAAAAATAGGCTTATGAGATCACCTTTTGTCCGTGTGTCTGTGTGTGCGTGTGTGTGATTGATTTTTGTGTGTCCCCCCCCCCCCCCCTTATAACTTCTAAAGAACTGGAGCGACATCAATGAAACTCGGTAAGTTCATAGCACTATTCCGGGCGACCCCGACCGTGCTCTTCAAATTTTGTTACGTCTAACACCAGCATTCAATATCTCCGAAAGTATTACCGATATCACCCTGGAATTTTGTACAGTGATAAAGGAAGCACTAGAAGTTCACTTAAGTGACTTTTGAAAACCTGGTAACAACAAAACCAACATGGAGGCCGAGCCAAGTTGCGACTTCTAAATAGACGTTTCTCGCGATTTAACCAACCAAACGCAATGAAACTTGGTACAGTATATGTTTATACAAATTGTAATGCACTGGCATCTAATTTCGTTCAATTGTTTACATAACCTCAAGATGGCGGCTGTGCGAAATATTTCACTGGCATTCTATATCTCTGAAACTATTACCGGTATCACCCTGAAATATTGTACGGAGATAAATGGCACTGCTGGAAGTTCATTTATGAGATGTTCAAAAACTGGTTATCTACAAAACGAACATGGCGGCCAAGTGAAATTGAAAGTTTTAAATAGACTTTTCTCGCGATTGAATAAACCAAACGCAATGAAACTTGGTACAGTAAATGTTTATACACGTTGTAATGCACTGGTATCTAATTTAGTTCAATTGTTTACATAACGTCAAGATGGCGGCTGTGCGAAATTTAAAATTAAATTTTTATTTCTTGTGTCGTAATCATGCGATCGAAGCGAAAGTTTGAAAAATGAACTTACGCAATAATTTTCCTTTATTGGTGCATGGCTCTATGGCCTATACATATAACAATCCCACATGGCGACCATCCTAAATGTTTAGACGGATCGCAATATCTTCGAATCTATTACAGCAATCAATCTGAATTTCTTTATGTTAATTGGGCTATGAACATAAGTTCACCTATAGGATTTTCAATAACCTGGTGATCACAAATCCAGCATGGTGGCGACGCGAAGTATAAATATTCACATGGTCGTTTCTCGCAATTTAACCATCCGAGGGCAGGGACACTTGGTAGAGTAAATCCTTATACAAATGTTGATCCAATGGCATCTAATTTTTTCAATTGTTTCTATAACCACAAGATGGTAGCTGTGCGAAATTTTAAAATCTCGTTTTTATTTCTTGTGTCCTAATCATGCGATTGAAGTTTAAATACTACACGTACACAATAATTTTCATGTAACAGTACATAACTCAAAGACTACATATAAATCCAACTTGGTTACCATCCGCAATATTTAGTTGGTTCTCAATATCTACGAATCTGTTACAGCAATCAAACTGAAATTTTGTACGTTGATACCCGCAATTAACATAAGCAGGATATATGAAAATAAGCTGTATAATTCTTCACGGAACTACTTGTTTATATTATCATGTTAGTGGCTACTTACCTAGCTTGCCTCAGTGGATATTTTCTATTGCCTGTACTATGTTCCACAGGTCGGAGAGCACTCTTACAAATTATACCCCTGGAGCCTCACATTTTCAATATGGTAACAGGAACATGCCAGTCTGCAGTGACATGTGGAAACAAATCTCAACTGATAACGGTCTAAAGCCCTATTCATGTAGTACATGTGGAGCAAACTTAACTACGAAGGAAAATTTGAAGAAACACATGCATGCTCATAGTGGTGGGAAGTCAAATTCATGTAGCACATGTGGATCAAACTTTAGAACAGAGGGAAGTTTGAAGGAACACATGCTCACTCATAGTGGTATATGGCCGTATTCATGTAATACATGCGGAGCAAATTTTACTAGTAATAGAGATTTGAAGAGACTCATGCTCTGTCATAGTGGTGTGAAACCATATTAATGTAGCACATTTGGATCAAACTTTACTGCAAAGGGAAGTTTGAAAGAACACATGCTCCTTCATAGTGGTGGGAAACCATATTTATGTAGCACATGCGGATTAAATTTTACTACGAAAGGATGTTTGAAGAAACACATGCTCTATCATAGTGGTGTGAAACAATTTTCATGTAGCACATGCGGAAAGAACTTTACCCTGAATCATGTTTTATAGAATCGCCTGCTTACGCACAGTGGTGTAATGCCATATTCATTTATCACATGCGGAGCAAACTTGAAAACGAAAGAAAATTTGAAGAAACACATGCTTACTCATAGTGGTTTGAAGTCATATTCATGTAGCACATGTGGATCAAACTTTACTATGAAGGGAAATTTGAAGGAACACATGCTTACTCATAGTGGTATTCGGCCGAATTCATGTGGCACATGTGGTTCAAACTTTACTGAGAAGGGAAGTTTGAAGAGGCACATGCTCATTCATAGTGATGTAAAGCCATATAAATGTCGCTCACGTGGGTCAAACTTTACTGAGAAGGGACGTTTGAAGACACATGCTCATTCATATATGCTTATATTCATAGTAATATATGACTAAATTTATGTAGTACATGCGCAGCAAGCTTTTCACTAAAGAATTTGTAGGAAAACACATGTAGCCTAGTTTTCCATACTTGTAAAAATACGCATTCGTAAGGTACATTTCGAACAAACTTTACCCTGAAGCGCTATTTGGAGATCGGCTAGTTTTCTTTGTGATGGGAAGGTAGAAAATGCTTATTCATTGCTGCTTACAGCCCTTGTCATGCAGTGCATTTGGAGCAACTTTATTTATTTATTTCTTTTATTATATTATTTACTTATTTATTATTTATTTATTTATTTATTTATTTATTTATTTATTCATTAATCAAAGCACAAACCACAGCATCACGATTGTACAAATAACAACAAAATAACAATTTAAAATAAAATATAAGATAAAATTTAACAAATCACCAAACAAAACAAGTCCAGATCAAGAGCCGGTAGAATGTCCTTGCTCGTAGCCGTGTCGTCAGTGGCCAAGATGACAGTTCTCAATACAATTTAACTTCTCCTTCGCCTGCTTCAGGAACGTCCTCTTGTTTGTGGATATGTCCAACTCGCGTTTACTTGCAATGCTATTGTGCAGGGCTGATATGCGGTTTTGGTAGGATCTTTGGATTATGGAATGTTTTGTGTGTAGAATGTGCAGAATATCTTTGAGCCTGGTAGAACGGGAAGGGGCTCTTAGTATGAAAGGTGACAGCAGGTGGTCCGAACAGTAATGGTCATTTAAAATAGAATGTAGGAACGACAGGTCAGTTACCTGTCTTGTCGAGTTGAGTAGAGGAATGTTTATGGCTGAAAGTACCTGCTGGGTTGTGAAGTGTCTAAACCTTGGCATTCTGTTCCTTACAATGGCAGCAAAGAAGGACTGAAATCTGTTTAGGGGACACTAGGGGTGAATTTTTCAACTTCCACATTTGTTATCAGAATGAGTTGAAATTTAAACTGCACAATAAAATTAGTAATACTAAGTCACATACCAAATTTGAAAACAATCAGATGAAAGTTAATTGATTTTTTACTAATTTTATTATTAAAATATAACGTGCGATCAAAATGCTCCATGCGCATTAGAAATTGTGTAAAACGCTTGATTTTTAAATTGCACATACAGAAACCTATTCTAAATATTATAACATTGAGACATTTCAGAAAAGTGATACATGTATGATGTTAGATTAATTTCATATTATGTGCCACCATGTTTTATAAATTCTGATAATTTTTCATAGATTTTTTTTGCCTGTAATTTACAAAGTGACCTAAGATATTGCAATGTCATCTTACAACACATGTATTTCTGAATATCCAGTGATATTTTGAGTAAAATTGGTGAATATATCATGCGCATGGAGTATTTTCATAACCTAAAAATGTTGTTTGGAGATAAAAGCATTTTTATAAAATCGCATGCTATATTACCAAGTTTGGCTCACCTAATGAATCAAAATGACCCAGATTCATATGATTTGCCTTCCAACTTCTCCTTGGCAGCTTCCTGTTGTGTTTTCTTCAACTGCAGACCCTGTCGTGTCTTCTTCACCTGCATCGAGCTCCTTCTGCTTTCATAAATTCTCATTTGATCACAACGCTCACTTATTTTTGAGGAAACCATTGAACTTTCTTCATTTCTTACTTCACATTTCAGTTCCTGTGTCGCAGAGCAGCCCTTATTGAACTCAGAAACACCAGCGTATGTCCCCATGTCCAGTCGCTTCTTCGATATAAAAATTTCTTTAGGACATTTCTTCCAAATAACAGAGTGAACAAACTCATTTGAATTTTGTGTTCCTCCCCTGCTACATCTGGCTAAAAGCTCATTGCTGGCCAGTCTCTGATACACAGGGGCAATGCGGCAGACCATTTTTTCTGAAAATTGCACTGACATCTTAGTGTGGCTTTCAGGTGTCTCACCTCGAGCAGTGGTTCTATTATAGAAACACCACGAGTCAGTTCCCTTGGGGCATTTCTGATGTTGTGGTTTCTGATCTGTGGATCTGTAATGATACAGAGTGGCATAAATGGCAGTCTTCATTGCTTGAACATCAGGCATATGTTTCTGAATTGACTGTCTGTAATAACTGGACAACTTCTTTATTGTGTCCATTTTCAAAGTTCCACGACCACGACCCCCCCCCAAATTTGTGTCCTTGGTATCCTTTTTCAATTTCAGAAGCCCAGTAGCCATTCGTTTAGCGACATGGTTGATACACTCCTCTTTTATTATTTTAATTCCTTCGCCATACACTGCAATTCCATTCAGATGCTAGTAAGTCTTTGCATCTCCATCAGAAAGTACAGTTGTGTATCGCATTGCACACTTCTCAACTGATCTTTTCCACATTATATCAGCAGCGTGTACTTCTATTGCCCCTGATGACCCATCATAGTTTTTACAGCATTCCCCACTTCTTTCATGATGTTCAGCTAATGCCATGTACTCTGGTGTATCAGTACCCAGTTCATTGCCAAGTAAGGCACAATAATGGCAAAATTTTGACAAGACTTCATGGTCAATAACGAGACCTGTCAAGATATCTACAACTAAGCCAATCCCATATAATGATTTATGACCTCTGCGGTGCCATGTTCCATCAAAACTAACTGCGATATCAATAACATTAGCCTCTATGAGGGATGGGTCTACACATTCATGTGCGTTACGAACTACAGTTCGACTCTCACTCAGCATTTTCTCCTTGAGACAATCAACTTCTGTTGCTAAGTTGTGCATGTGACTGGTGAAGGTCTTGGAATTCATGCAGTGCATTTTCATAGCCATACAAAATTTTTGCATGTACCTGTGACCAAGTCCAAGATTTAGGGAAGCTTCTGTACCCTTTCTATTTACTTCAAATGGAGCTCTTTCTGTTTTGCCCTCATTTGCTTTTACCCGAGGACTTGTGTATGCCTGACCTGCACAGTGTCCACATGATTTGCATACTACATGTAGTTTATTAGCAAATCCATGCTGCTCGTTTATCACCACATTTAGGGAAGCTTGGCTACAGTGAGGACATTTCAATTTTTTTAATAAATCATGAAATGTGCTAGTGTGCAGTAAAATATAACTTTCATCTGATGTAGCTAATGACACTGATGCATAAGAGGACAGTTTTAATTCAGACCTAGTCTTGTCAGAATTACTAACATCTCCTGATTTATATTTATTTACAAACTCGGTATTACTGGGGTTTGAACAAGCACTAATGTTTACAGTTTGTTGGGAATTAATTTGTAGGCCTACAGTTTGTAAAACACTAACCACTTCTGTAGGCACCACTAATGAAATAGGCCTAGAAGCTGTCTCATTCATATTAGCTTCTTGCTTCTTTTTACGAGCCTCTATTGCCGCTGAAGTTTTTCTTTTTCTCTTGGTATATCTTCCTTTCGAAACACGCCAACGTGAACTTACTACATCCATTATAATCACAAATTTCAAGCCACATGCACTGATGTAAACAATAAAATTTAAACATAAACACAGGAAGTTACTACCTGTTCAATTGATAATATGCAACTGTACGTAAAGATAAGTTAATTATATAATAAAAATAATGTATAGGACAATATAAATGTAGGAAGTTATATGGCAAAATATACTTTCAAACAAATCAATCCGTAAAAGTTTCACATTAGATTTTAGTGTTTATATTGGTTAGGCCTATGTAGTTCTAATATTAGACACTAGATAGCAGCACAAATCATTACCCACAGAGATGTTGGCAATGGCTTCAAAATAAATCGAAAAAATCCACACAGTAATGGATATATAAAAATACAATCACTGAGAGAGCATGAAGGGGGCGTTTAAAGTCTAACGCAGAGGAGATTTAAAAATGTCGCTGAGCCTTTAAATATGGCGATGCATGAAAACTGTTTTACTGAAATGATCCGCAGGGGTCCATTAGATAAATATATGGTAAAAACAAAAAAACAGTTATTTTGCCATATTTGCCTAAAAACTCAGCCCTAGTGTCCCTTAATTTAGATATGTTTGACGGGCTAGAAGTTGTCAAAATAGGAGAGCAGTAGTTTACAATGGGCTGGATTATCGAGAGGTAATAGAGGCGAAGGGCTGTGGGATTTGATATTTCTGAGAAGCGGTAGAGTATGCCAAGGAATTTCATGGCTTTGGATAAAGAATATTGTATGTGTTCTTTAAAGCTTAACTGGTTTCCAATATGACCCCGAGATCTCGCTGATGCGTAGCTGCGGTAATGGGCCTGTCAAGTAAGGAATATGTTGTATGTACTGGCGAATTGCGTAGGGTAATTGTTAAAAGGTTGCATTTATCTGGGTTTGGTTTCAACTTGAATGTGCGGCACCAGTAGGATAGAGCGTTAAGTGAGGAGTGCGGCGTTGGCTGGTGTCTTAATTTCATTGAAAATCTTGCAGTCATCTGCGAATAGTAGGGTATCGGCTGTGCCAGAGAGTTTGGATGGCAGGTCGTCCATAAATAATTAAAATAAAAGATACCCAAGGGCACTGCCTTGTGGGACGCCAGAAAGCACAGAAGCCAAGGGGATGAAGTGCCTGATATTACGACTATCTGTTGTCGGTTCTGTAGAATGCCGGCAAGGAGTGTTAGGAGATTGCCATGTGTAATGAACCGTTCAGTGATTTTTTGGAGTAGTAGGGTATGGACTATTAAGTCAATTGCTTTCGATTTATCTACGTAGCAGATATCGACCTTTCTGCAATGGCATGTGTTGCATAGCTGTGGATAGTGACCAAGTTAGTGAGGCACGAGCCTCCAGGAAGGAAGCCATGCTGGCTGGTTGAAATATATGGTAAGGTAAAAGACAGGAGACGTTGGTGGATTATTTTTTCAAATATAAAGGATAGTGCGGGTAGTATAGATACTGGTCGGTAGGATGATAATGTTTGTTTTGTCCCCAGATTGGAATATAGGGACGATGTTGGCCTGTTTCCAGGCAGTGGGAAAATAGCCCTAGGCAAAGCACATGTTGACTAGATTGGAAATCGGTGTACAGAGAACAGTGCCGGTATTTTTCAGGAGGATGGGACCAATATCATCGAGACCGGTAGCTTTGCTGGTGCGGAGAGATTGAAGTAGACTGAGGACTTCATTTGGTGTTGTTATTTTCGAAAAAGTGCAATGTGCTGCTGTTTCTACTGGTGGAAGGGGTTGATTTTGGGTGGGAGTGGAAAACTTTTCAAAGATATACCTGTTGAATAGCTTATTGCGGTCTGGTCCCTCTGCTGTGGTTCCCTGGTGTTCTACGCTAACGGGAATCCTTTCAGTTCTCCTCCTCGAGTTGATGACGGACCAGTAGCGCTTGGGATTTTCCCGGACGTTCTCAGTGATGGCTTCTATATGCCCCGTGTAGTCTCTACTGAGCAGACGTCTAGCGTGTCGGCGAATGCACTCGAAAGTATTACGAGTGTGGGGGTTGGGGATGTCCTTCCAAACCCGCCAGGCCTTCTTTTTGTTTCCCATGGCCACCCGAGTTTCATAGGAAATCTGGAACGGGTACTTGCTGTTGGTAGGCTGCCATACCGACACGAAGTCTTTGATGCTAGCAAGTAGCCAGTCGTACAGCAGGGCGATTGCCGACTCCACGTGAGGTGTTCCGAGGCGGGTCCAGGGCAGGCATTCCAAGGCTAGCTTATGGCTGGTCAGTCAGCTCGGCGTCAGTTGAAGGTCGGGCGCGAGGGAGGCCCCTTGACTACTTTTGAGTGTGGGGTGGGGGGAACAAAGAAGTTTTGAGGGACTTATAGTCAGAGACAAAGATGTTTCTACCAGCAGTCAGGGGCGTATATAAGGGTGGAGGTTCCATTTCCCCCCCCCCATCCCGAAAGAAACCAATAAAAATTAAGAAAGTGTTGGTTTGGTAAGAGCATAAAATAATTGTAAATGTGGTTGTACACTAATCTTAACTTATTGGCTAAGTTATAAACAATATTATGATTAAAATAATACTAACTCGTGGTGTAGTGGCTAGCATTCTTGGCTGCCGCCCCGGAGGTCCGAATTCGATTCCCGGCTCTGCCAAGAAATTTTAATTCTAGTGTGAGTGCTGGAACGGGGTACACTCAGCCTTGTGAGGCAAAACTGTGAATTCCATAGTAACTTACGGTACTTTTGAGAAATAAATTATCAACTTGTAAAAAAAAAAGAAAAAAAACTGTTTAACTTTCTGCTTAATAAATTGACAAATTTTTCAATATTTGCCATTCATACTCCTTAGATCTTAATAGAAAATTCATTAAGTATAAAATGTTATTTGTGTGTTGTATTTTACAACATTTTTGTATTGCCAGTAATAATTGTAGGCTATATAAACTTTGAATCTTATCTAAAATAATTACACAAAGTTATATGCTCTAAGATATTGGTTGATATTTCTGGGTATTTTGCGGTGACAATCCCCTGAGAATACTCACAATTTTCCTGGATAGTCAGCCCCCCTCCCCCGAAAAAAAATGTATATACGCCCCTGCCAGTGTTCGATTTCAGTTTAAGTGAAGATAATATGAAGTCCAGTACGTCGGGGTCCCGCGTTGGGTACATGTTATGCTGCTGTAATCTGAGGCCATTAATAAAATTATCTATAAAGAAGGATTCATCATTATCAGGTGTACCTGTTGTTGGAGAGGTCCATTTTAAGGTTCATGAGTCACATTCATGTAATTTACAGTATACTCTGGATCTGGTTTGCGGATTAACCTTGCGCGATTTCGACTAATTAAAACTTATTGAGATTACAGTATACATTACAACAATATTTGTTTTTCAAACTGTACTGTAAATTGAATACTTTTGAATTTTTCGTTTGTACATATCTTTGCAGTGTAGTCCCTGTATTTTTCGTACATATTTAGCAGTGCAGTCCCGGTGGAGTGAAGTTATATTTATTGCGTTTTTTGGTGACATGTACATGACTTCTTGCTTTGTCCAGACTTGTTTTGTAATAGCGAAGTGTAAGTTTCATTAGGAGTTGGCTAGTTGCTGGAAGGTAAGTTCTGTCTGCATGCCACTGACGGATCCGCTTGACTGGTCAACAGCTGTTAACAAGTTGTCATTCAGTAAGATGGCTCTTTAGTGAATAGATTATAAGGGGTGAAGAGGGTTTGAATATGGTGACATTATTGCCGCACTCAAAATACGTATCGAGGTAAGCAAGCAGAGAACTATTACAGACAGCACAATAATGTGGGTGACTTATCATAATAAATGCATTATAGCCTACTTTATAAGGAACTGTTTACTTAAAATAATAATAGAAGGCTATCTTCTTACAATAAACACATGCTTTTGGACTACACAAGTTTTTTATCCATGGAGGCGAGGGTGCGTTTTCTCTGTTCCACAAGATACAAATGATGGTTGCTGGATTGTATCCTGCACTGTGTATGAGACATAGCTTTGCCAGTGCGTAAAACCGCTAAGTAATCGTCTACTCGTAGCGATTTTACCACTGCCCTACCTACACCTTTTGCTCTTTTGGCTTCCTTACAGTCGAGTGTGCGATAAGCATACATTTTCGAGGCCAAACCTACGAATTCCGTCATAATGGAATCACCGCATTCATCTTTTAAATTCGTTTCCCGGTCAATGCATGTGAGATTTTCGAAGTGAAATGCCATGTCCTGTGGTTCGGATTCCACGTAAAAAGGAGGTCCCGTGGCTCATGATCTCAAGATTAACGGTCACGTTAAACTACAAGCTTCCTTTCCTTCCTTTTCATCTTTTAAAACTCCCATTACCTTCTTGTTTTTATGGGCAGATGAAACATGTTGTCAGCGCTATAGGAAGAAGTGTCGAACCAGTCACTATGTTGTCTCATGACGTCATAGGGGTTGCAGTGGCGAATGTGGTAAATGAATGAGTCCGTATCCATATACAAAAGAGAGACATCCTCAAAATGGCGTTTGGCAAACTCATAGTGGAATCGATACATGACCGATTTGGAAAAGTCTAAAATGACTTGGCCCAAGTAAATGGGCTTATCCATGGTCACGCTGGTCTTACTCATTTCAATAGTAGCCAAATCCGCATCGATAATGTTGATTGATTTGAAATTCGGCTTGGCAATATACCGCCGGGCACCCCACTGCCCCTCCCAGACATTCACCAATTTAATGTCACGGTATTTGCGGACATTCTCCATGGACTTGCCATAGATGCAGTTGTTCATTAATTTAAAAAAATTAATTTCAAACTGCTGTGTTGCCATTTGTCGGTGCTCTGTGTTGAGTCGCATGTATGGCTCGAGCCATGGTTTTTGGGCAAAAGAAATACCCCTATGGATTATCATCAACACCAAGCCTTGGGCGAGGCATTGGACCAACATTTGGATATGTAGCACATACCGATATTTGTTGTAAAGTGTGCGCATGAGTTTTTTAATTTTCACTCTACTGTCAGGGGGAACCATTTGCTCAAGGTAGAATGGGAAATCGGCATGTTCATCATACAAGGATGAGGGATATTCAATATCCACTTCTAGCACATATCCACGGCCTGTTTCTTGGCTAGCCTTGATCACATCAAATTGTGACACTTGTTTCTCTGTCAGTCAAGCAAACTTCCCATAGGGCAAAGGCTGACTAATGGCGTAACCATACAAATTAATCACGTCATAGTACATTAAGTACGATTCTGGTTTGTCTGATGAATAATCAGGAATGTAGAAATTTTTCGCTTCGGCATGGCGCTGGTTAAGCGACACAAAGCCGCCACGAATGCCCTTTTCAAAAAATAGAACCATGGCTACGTCAGTGAGTAAATCCAATTCCACTTGAGTGTATTTCAAAGCGGCATCGAACGAGAGCCCAGGACTCGTATAATAGTGAGCCGGGTCAAGACCGTAAATGTGTTGACACAACTCATGGAATTTTTCAAACACATCGGTGAGCAGCAATACATCCAGTTTTAGGTAATGCAAACCATATTCACTTAGCGTCTTAATGCCAAACACTCGCCAAACTTGACATGCATGTGCATAGTCTTCATCGGAAACGGTACTGCGTGTTAGTTTTGAGTAAAATTTCTCTTGTGGAGGGAGTTTTCTTTGCTTTAACACGTCCCAGCTGTTGCAGAAATCATACGGGAATATACCTTTCCGAATGCACAATTGAAATTGCTCAGGATCATTAAAATCCATTCTAGTATTTTTTAATTCCTCCTCATTCAAGCCATTCAAAAGACTGTCTAGCGAGGATATCATAAACTTAAAGGAATCCAAAAATCGAATGCTAAAGTCGCTCAACCTCCATGTCAGGGCTGTAAAACGCTCATGGTTTTGGGGGATAATGGTAAACGAGCCCTTGTTGACATGACCCAATTCACGAATCAAAAACTGAATGTCATAATTCGCCGGATTGTGGAAAAAGACACTGATGAAACGAGGAGCTGGAAAGTTAAAATTGAATTTACTATGCGCAGATCCACGAAACTCCCCCGTAAAGTGCGAGTGATCACGAACGGTGTCTTCAGCACTGATCAGTGGATTTTCGCAAATATGGCATGTCGTGGCATGCACATTCTGCTGCTGCTGTTCTGGGGATAGGCTCATGGGTACTGGGAGGTCCAGTAATTCCTGTACTTCATGAGCCAACTTCAAAAGTTCATCCAAAAACCATCTGACTTAATCTGGTCCCTCACGGTATTTGTAAACGGATTGTGTGGGGTCATAGGCACACACCACAATAAATCCTATGGCAAAAGGTTCATGTTTTTGAATGGGTGTGGTTGAGCTGATGGTGAGATCTGGTTCACATCCCGCCATGGGTGTGGTGAGTGCTTCGAAATCTGCATATACCACGCTTATGAATGTCCTTAAACTTTAACACAGCCTGTCCCCTTGTGGCAATATTTGTCTCACCGCTTCCTGAGAAACGCAATCTACCCTCTGACGTTCCAATAGCGTAGGAGGGGTAAAATATTTCAGACAACGACCTCAAATATGTTTTACACCAGTGTGCTTTGACACTTGTCTGCTTAGCAATCTACTTAAGCTTTTAATGAGGCAATAGTGATGTCGTTGCGTTTCTTTTGTGGCATAAAGAGGACCCACAATCTCATTACCATCAAGGCCATAGACCATGAACGAAAAGTCATGGTTGTCTTGTTCAAACCTATGGATCTCGTTTAAGTCCATAGGGAACGACACACGAGTTAAATATAAAGTTTGTTTTAATTCAACAAACTTGGCCTTGTGCATTCCCAGCCTGTGACAGGCGCGTAGTGCTGGTTGCAAATAGGCTGCCACACACCACAGGAAGCAATCATTTTCACGGTTCTCAATGTTCAGTACAGCCTTTTTCGAAGCTGTTGCTGGTGGTGTTTTAATAAAGCTAGACCCAGCATTCAACGGGTTGAAATGACATGTTGATTTGCAGGTAAAGGATTTTGTTTAACGCTAAACCACTCGGTCCTTGTTGCAGTTTATCAAATTTTGATAGCAAGGCATTCACCACATGGCTTTGATACCACTCGTTCAGATTATCGGCTATCAAAAGCTCTTGCATTTTACTGCAAATATAAAATGTCTCTTTATGCTCTACGTCCATCTTTTTATATATGAAATCGCACACTAGTTCTGTATTCACCTTTAAAGCCGTATGCAACCTTTGCGCTGTACAAATTTCAATTTTAAAATTTTCAAAACAAGATTCTAAAAATTCATTGGTAATCAAACTTTTTCTAACATTGACCACACGACCAGAGCACACACGCAATTTGAAACAACTGTTTAGGGGTTCCAAATTTAACGTATCCGCTGCAGTAAAAGACATTATTTTGAAAGAACACTCTCACCTGAGTTTTCAGCTGTAGACTGTTTGACAATGGTTCCACCCTAAAGCCACTTGGTTTTCAGCTGTTGTGGCTAAAGCAGTAGAGTTTTATTCTCCAAATATTTAAAAAAGAAATAAAATAAACCACCATGAGTATATCAATTCCATATAGTTTATGCATTTCATAAACAAAACAAAATCAAACAGGTTATATATATATAAACAAATCTCACCTAGACGTGTAATGCTTTGCTTTATTCCCGTCTCGTGTGCTAGTGTGGTAATGGTTTCCTTTTCTAGCTGTCTGTCTTTCTCTCTTTTTCAATCTCTTCCACAGACACACAACAGGAAGGCTATACACGTTATCTGCAAACAAATAAATAAACATTTATTTATAACTTTAACAATCAATAATTAATTGCATGTAAATATACACACATCAAAAAAAGTTTTGCATCACCTCGGTTCCCAGATCTCCGGCATATAGACGTTGACTGTGTATATTGTATCCAAGATACAGTCCCTTTGACTGTTTATAGATGTCACTAAAACTGCTCAAAGATGTAAACAACCATGCATGAGCAGGGCCTATTAGACGGAGGGGGTACGACAGCCGATCAGTTCCAGTCATTCCACCAGGACGAAGGTACGCTGCTCATGTTGTCTGTAGTTCTACCATGCCTAGAAGGTCAATACCGCAGTTCGATCGCGTCCGCATTGTTACTTTGTGTCAAGAAGGGCTCTCAACAAGGGAAGTTTCCAGGCGTCTCAGAGTGAACCAAAGCGATGTTGTTCGGACATGGAGGAGGTACAGAGATACAGGAACTGTCGATGACAGGCCTCGCTCAGGCCGCCCAAGGGCTACTACTGTAGTGGATGACCGCCACTTACGGATTGCCGCTCGGAGGAACCCTGACAGCAATGCCACCATGTTGAATAATGCGTTTCGTTCAGCCACAGGACGTCGTGTTTCAACTCAAACTGTGCGCAATAGGCTGCATGATGCGCAACTTCACTCCCGACGTCCATGGCGAGGTCCAGCTTTGCAACCCCGACACCATGCAGCGCGATACAGATGGGCCCAACAACATGCTGAATGGACCCCACGGAATTGGCATCACGTTCTCTTCACCGATGAGTGTCGCATATGCCTTCAACCAGACAATCGTCGGAGACGTGTTTGGAGGCACCCTGGTCAGGCTGAACGTCTTAGACACACTGTCCAGCGAGTGCAGCAAGGTGGTGGTTCCCTGATGTTTTGGGGTGGCATTATGTGGGGCCGACGTACGCCACTGGTGGTCATGGAAGGCTCCGAAACGGCTTTACGATACCTGAATGACATCCTCCGACCCATAGTGCAACCATATCGGCAGAATATTGGAGAGGCATTTGTCTTCATGGACGACAATTCTCGACCTCATCGTGCACATCTTGTGAATGCGTTCCTTCAAGATAACGACATCGCTCGACTACAGTGGCCAGCATGTTCGCCAGACATGAACCCTATCGAACATGCCTGGGATATGTTGAAAAGGGCTGTTTATGGACGTCTTGACCCACCAACCACTCTGAGAGATTTACGCCGAATTGTCGTTGAGGAGTGGGACAATTTGGACCAACAGTGTCTTGATGAACTTGTGGATAGTATGCCACGGCGAATACAGGCATGCATCAATGCAAGAGGACGTGCTACTGGGTATTAGAGGTAGTGGTGTGTACTGCAATCTGGACCACAAATGCTGAAAGTCTAGCTGTATGATGGTACAACATGCAATGTGTGGGTCTCATGAGCAATAAAACGAGCTGAAATGTTGTTTGTGTTGATCTCTATTCCCTTTGTATTTAACGGTTCCGGAACTCTTGGAACCGAGGTGATGCAAAACTTTTTTTGATGGGTGTATATAAATTGATAAATATATAAATGAATAAATATATAATAAATACCTACCCCACAAAATGGTTTAGTATTTTCCACCAACACCAAAACTGTTAAACAAGACCAGGGGTTTCACGCAATGCAATGTGTTCAAAGGTAGTCACCTAAGTGAGAGTGGAAATGATAACGACATGTCTTTATATATGTTACGTTGCTTGTATAATCATTTTTCCCACGCTTTGAACATTCTGTTATCAAGCACGTGGACAGCTAACGTCCCAGGTGAACACCTGTGCCAGGTCAAATTTCACATGAACTTGCATTTTGTCACGTACGAAGCAAACAGGATGTGACTTGTTAACAGGTATCGGACACGCGGACAGCTAACGTCTAAGGTGAACACCTGTGCCGGTTCAAATTTCACATGAACTTGCATTTTGCCACGTACGAATCAAAAACAGGATGTAACTTGTTTAGCGTACATGTGGTTTCACACGTGTTCACATGCATTTCCCACTCCCCTGCCATCTTGGTTGTCAGATTATTTCACCTTCAAGTGTCCTCTGCGTCATTGTCATTTTCCATTGCACCTGTTGTCAAGTCAGATCAGTGCATTCCAATAAGCTCAAATGACATTCACCTCCTGCCCGTCTGCCCATCTGCAAGTTTGTTTTCTGTACTCGCTACAACCAACATAGAACCAAGTTCTCATCACAGTTTACACGTTAAAGGCTCTCTTCCGGGGTTAAATATCAGAAAAACAAACCCTCGCTCTGTCATAAACCGACCCGCCGAAATATCGATTGTTCTATTAAGCATGGTCATTGTGGTTAGCGACAGGTTCGTTGAAACACACACACACCCAGCCGTATCGTCACTCTCAACCACCATGCTTCATGAACATTTTAAACAGGTAAAGAAAAAAAGGTTTTTTCAATATGTATGGCGTTAGGCCCGTTGTGAATTATTTTTTGAAAACAATATCTACCATATTCGAAAGGGGGCGTTAGCCTAAGTCCTAGGACACCTCGTACACGTCTTTAGGCTTATTGGTTCGTGAGTTATCAGCAAAAATCCCAAAAACACGTGTTTACCCCAAAATCAAGTTTCACTTTTTTAAAATAACAAGTGGTCCATAGCAAAGACCCCATCAGCCCGAGTCCAACGATACCTCATTCGTGAATCTCCGACCACGGGTTCGGGAGTTATCGGCAATGTTTGCAGGAAAGTAGGCTGTGGTTTTAACCCCCCCCCCCCTTTACACCACTACTGCAGTTTTAGTTCTAGAGGCTTTAAATTTATTTTAGGGGTCGAGGGGGTCAAGGCCATTCATTTATGACAAACGAACTTTTTTGTAAACTTCCTAGTTTCCAAAATATAGGATTTTCAAAATTCGAGTGTTTTCAAAAAAACATCAAAAATAAAAAAGTTTTATTATAGAAAATAAACGTCATAAAGACCATTCGTTTGAGCCATGGCACAACATTCTATCATGTTTGGTTTTCATACTATCACCTACTTTCCAAAATAAAAATTTTCAAAAAAAAAATATAACGAGTGGTCCATAGCAAAGAGCACGTCAGCCTGAGTCGAACGTCACCTCATTTGTCAACATCCGACCATGGGTTCACTAGCTTTCGCAAATATTACATGGCTGAGGCTTAGTAGTAAGGGCATGTATGTTCTAGAGTGTAATAGAAGCCCCATCATCACCCTACTGAGCCACAATGTCGCTGAAACTCGTATAACATATTCTATTTTTTTTTATTGACTAATATGGAATAAATTAGAAAAATCGAACGGTATTTTTCTTCTCATTATATCAGCAATAAGCAAATCTAAATCTAAATATGATTAATTCCTTATCATTATGTTCCAAACATTGTACAATTCAGCAGACCAAAGCAACTTTAAAATTAAATTAATATGATTATTTTCGCAGGAACAAATCTTTAAATCAGCACTATTGTATAGTAATATCACTCCAACTTTATGTTTTAAACTCTGGCACTAGAATGGAGAGCAGATTTGAAATGTGAGAAAGCTCTAACCTGCTGATAGCCTAATGACATTCCAAATGTGCCATTACTCCTGTGGGTTCATAGGAGCTCTGAACTTAAAATATTAGCTCAAAGACACTCCAGGTGTGTCAATATCCTTAAGGGGACCCATCTGCGCACAGTATGGGTAGGTATCTTGGAGCCCTAAACTAAATAATACTTGCTTAAAGACACTTCATTGAGTCAGTAACTCTATGAAGAACAATCTTCTAACAGGTTGGGTAACTTAGAGCACTAACCTGAATTATATTAGCTTAAATACACTCCAGGTTCGTCAATACCTTATTAGAAGCGTGTGGTATACAGTATGGTGGGTACCTAGGAGATAAAAACTGAAGGATATTACCTTAATGGGTCGATACCTTCAGAGGAAAATAGGCTACATACGGTGGGTACATAGGTGCTCTAAACTGCATGCTTTGAGCTTAAAACCTGCATAGGAGCAGTAAGCTGAATGATATTACCTTAGTGACACATGAATTGTGTCAATACGTCTAACAGAAACCATTTTTTCACAGTCTGGGTGGGTACCTAAGAGCTCTAATCTGAATGATATTAGCTCAAAGGCATTATTGCTTTTTCGATACCTAAAATGTAGTGTGAGAGGAATCATCCACTTACAGTATGGTTGGAAACTGGGAGTAAAAACACATAGACAGGTGTGTTATACCTCTGAGAGGAACCATCTGCTCACAGTCATGGTGGGAGCCTAAGTACTCTAAACTGAAGTACGGTACCGTATATTAACGGGGATACGGAATCGCCTATCTTACCAATGTTTAATTTGTTTAATTCATGTTCCTTTTCCTCAGAATCTAACAAAGGTATGATACAACATTTCATTCATTCACAGTCTGGCTGGGTACTGTACCCGTATTTCCTACCATTATCTGTTGAAATCCCTCGATGACAGCTGGATCGTAGAACCTGAAAATCCCCGGCTAGAAAAAGCCCATATCCTACTGTGCCCTTTCAGCATGAAATATGCAAATCACAGTATGCCAGCAATGCTCAAATCGGGATTTTCGGGGTTATGGTATGATCTCCCACTCTGTGATTTACACATTTTGGATTAAATAGAGGATACACTTCCAAAATAATAAACAAAGTCAACTCCTACTATAAAACATTTAATTACTCAAATATATGGCACTACAACAAATTAAACAAATAAAATATTGACCCATAAATTCTAACTTGTTCAGAGTGAACAAGGAATACATAATAAAACAAAGATTAAATCATAGTAAATGGTTTTCATAAACCAACAAACTCATATTACTTTTCACTTCCATATAGTGTCCTTCTAAAATTCCCTAAAATCAAGAGCTCCAAATGGCTCGATACTTTTTATATACACTGTGTTTTTCATTTACAACACATCACTTCCTATTACATGAATATATCTTATAATCAAAAAATATATAATCCTTATTACCGTACTGTTACTCATTTACTTAAATTTTTGGGCTTTCACAATGTTCTTTAGGTTACCATCTCTCTCAAGTCAACAATTCACTACCGTGATTGGGAAACATTTGCGTACTCCCAAGCTACAGAAGACTACTTGAACACGTCAAAAATTAAGATCACTCCCGGAATCTAATTGTCTTCACTAAACTCGTGAATCACTACATCATACTTATAACATTACATTAGGGATTTATTATTATTTGTCTCAAAAGACGATTATCTCATAAGAAAGCAACGATCTGAACTTGCAAGCGGTAATCTTCATCTAAACGAACCTTGGTTCGAAGACCGGGTCGTTAAAACAAACTCTAAACACTCTTGTGTATTATAACTTCAAACAGACGGCTCTCTAGAACTACCACAACACTTCAATAGTAAGGGTCTGGCCTGGCCACTTAGCGTGATTTATAGCCAGGAGCAGGAACTTCATGGTCTCACTCACAAGAGACGAGCTACCCTCAGCTTTTACACAGCTGTTTCTTAAATGCAGTTCTTTGAACCGGTAAGGCTTTCATACAAATTACTATAAAAACAATATTGAGGTTCCACAAACCTCTCCCCTTAAACTCGGCATTTATTAATTATGAAGTGTCCTCATTGGCGGGTAAGAGTAATTCAATACAACAACAAATATTTAGGGGCTTCCACATAGACGAATCTGGGTTCGATTCTTTCAAATGCCTCGGGAACTATATCCCATACTGGAGGACTTATAACATTAGCGACTTAGGGCGGCCTTTTACCTTATACCTGCGCTCATAATACAATAAATATTTCGCACCCTTTTACAATACAATACACACATGGCCTCGTGATCACATCACTATTTAGAGGACTTACCATAACTCAATTTCCACGACCAACTGCCCCTCATAATTAGTGTTACCGAGTATATTTAGGTTCAACGCTTTCCTAGCGTGACAAATTACTTCAATGCGCTACATTGCGCTATTACTTTAATGCCAAGTTGCCTTCAATGAACTGATAATTCAAAATCAACATTTGATTGTACATCTCAATTCTATATTAATCCTCTCCCGTGACAATAATCGCTTTATCTTAAGAACATGTGTTCATAACATGTATTAATTCATTTAAAGGAGCTCATAAGCTACTATTTTTCATATAATTCATCATAATATTCCTTCAATTATATATCATTATTATTATTTTTATTATTACGCTTGCTTTCACATATTTAAATCATTTATCAAATATACTGATATCTTATTTCAGACATTTCCCCCAAGGGATTTATTTATTTCACATAATTATTTTATACCTTCTCAATTTTAATCGTTCAGATCACGCTATACTTCTGATATTTGTTATTCAAAACCATCCCTATTCTTTCGTTCTCAGGTGGATTGTACGCAAATCTTCCCAACACATAACATAATGAAATGGTTACTCACATGATATTACGGTCACCGACCGAATTCTCCAGCGATGTTTCATTTTTGCCCACTCAATGTGTTTAAGTCATCTTGATTAATCCCATTTCACACAATGACACTTCTTGATACACATACACATTATTTACTTTAAACACTGGTAACATATTGAATACAATTTTGTATTCTTTTATCATACACAAATAAATTCACTAAAAATTATTACACTAAAACAAATCTTACTATATTTACATTACACCGCTTTTAATCACTGAGGCTTCGATTTTTGCCTTACACACGTGATTTCTTTCATCCCCGTTTCCAAGGGCGACACTCTTAGACGTCGGCTCCCTAATCTAGCCAGATGGTGAAAGTCTCGATCAATCTCCCCTCCCTGGAACGGTAATTCTTCAGATCCGGTTTTCTGACTATCGGCTTCTATTTTTACTAGCTCGAAGTCGTTCCTTTCTAGACACTATTTAGTGTGTCTAGATAAAGTCTGTCCTGTTTACGGCCTCTCGAATACTTTATCGGTGACCTATGATTCCCTAGCATTTACTGCTATTCCTTCACTTCGTAGCTTATTGTTTGTTACTGTTCGTTTGTCTCTTTTAGACAACGTATTGAATTAAATTCTCACTTCTTATTATACTGCGCTCTAGTTCCTATCTTTTCGGTACACTAGGCGTTACTTATTTCGTCCGACCCTGATCGGGTTCCTTAACTTTGATAGAATGTTTGTTTCACTATCGTTGGTACTTCAAAACGTTACGATACTTTCTGTCGTTTAACTGAACTGTTATTTGAAGACCTATCGCCTGTTCTTTAAGTTCGCAGCCTAACTTTGACTGTAATACGGAACTCGCACTATAAAGACTGACGCTTGCTTAACTAAATCCTGTACTAGGATGTTTCTATGTCTTCACACGGCGATACTAATTGATACTTCTTATACTGTGAAGCTTCATCGTGCAACGTCTCGGCGCTCACGGAATGACTGTATCTGATGATCTGGACACTGTGATGCAGCGCCTCCCCACGAGGTCTGCTGTAAACTGCATTGACGATGTGATGTAGCTTGACGCTCCCCTCGGGCTGTCGGAAACTGCATGATTGGTCTGGCTCTGCCAGGGCTTTTATACAAATCGGCGACAAAAAGATAAAATCCTCGTCTTTTTCAAAACTTACTTTTGAAGCAATAGTCGCACACTTTTGAAGCTCGTTTTCTAAACCTAAACTGACTTTTTGCACATTAAAATCGATCGTACAATTCCGACATATTAAATAAAATTTGCTCTTCAGATACGTGGGTGTTGCAGTTGATTTTTAATCCCTACCACCTCGGGTCTCGGGGAACTTTTAACTACGTCATGCTGCGTTTGCACTTCTTTCCTGTGCAATTATTATAACATCTTTACCCACACAAAAATCTCTGTTCCAAAATGATTCACAATGATATCTTTCTTTTGTTAATTATATTCTCGCAAATGGCTTAAATCTAATTATTCCTCTACTTGCACAACTGAGAGGTTGCCATTTTAGTGCTGCGTAAGATCAATTTCCGAAACCTCTTCTTGCTCACACACAGCGGAAAGTTTTTAATTCTATTTATAACCATGATCGGCTCCCTATCGGTGCGTCATGCATGATATCATTTCCTGGTGCCACCTGGACTCTTATTCTTGCACAACGTTATACCAGTCCTGTACATAAAATATTTCTAAGTTCTATTAAAGACTGTATTTTTCCTCTCTTCTTTTACCAATAAAACATGGATTCGACCCCTTGAACCAATGGTAAATGGGTTCACTACCTACAAGTATAGGGATAATAGGGTAACCGGTAATCCTTACAGGTTGCATTAAGTACGACCATAGCTTGAAAAAGATCTAAGTCATAGAGTAAGAGATTCCACCAATAGGAATATCTCAAGAGGGTCGAATAGCCTAGAAATACCCAGGGATGGCCTTCTTAACGCGATCTTCCATCATCCCTATAAAGCATCACGCAATAAATTTAAAATCAGAAAAATAGACAATTTATTCAAAGAATAAACATGATAAAACAAATAAGCAATGTCGTCAAATCGACTTGATTATCCACAAAAAGACCGTGAAATTATAAATAAGGTGGCACGTGATTCAACAGAAATTAAGTACCCTTTTTTGGATATGAATTCCAATTTTCTAAAACAAATTTACTTGAAATGATCCCACCAAACGAAAGTATTGCCTCCACTTCGCTAATATACTTATCTAAATCATGATGAATAGCAGATATTATTCTATACATTATTCATAATTATTATCATCGTATTCAGTGCTGTTCAATTATGTATATAATATTTACATATGTTACAATCTATACACCTATGTGAAATCAAACTTATTTGTTTATGTTACTGACTTGCCTACGACATTCGCATCTGGTAATATTTATTTAATTATCAATGTATTTTATTCCAATCCTGGTTAATTCCAACGAGCGATTAACCTTAGCAAAATGTTAAATTAAATACAATATTTAAGAAATATATATCATAATTAATATAATTGTTCTGACCTCGTTATCCAAACTCCAATTGTAATACTTAAACTGCTAATCCACTGAACGGTATCAATGCTGTGCTCAGTATAATATATGATCACCACGTAGGTCTATTCTGACATTAATTAACAGCTGATCATGTCTCCTGGGACATTCTATTGCAACCACACTTGGGTTGAATTCAACAAACATGTGGTGTAAGACTTCACGAAGTCTGGACACGATTGGCACTAACTGGCTCAATCCAATACATGAGAAAGCTTCAACAAGCAAAATACCTTAAACAACAATTATAATCAGCAATACCAACATATATGCCTAATATACAAATATGTATGCACCCTTAATTGGTAACCATCAAACCTTATTTTACTGTCTCATTAATCAGATTATCATAATACCTAAAATCATGCTAAGAAAAATAATTAAAGCTGTAGCACGTTACTGAAATTTGTTATTGTGGGTTTCAAATAAATACCACAAAAGACTAGAAATCTTGCCTCAAAATTATATGATACATCATGAGTTACAACTAGCATCATCAACTTGTAGTATGTCTTCCCTGGGATTTGTTTTTCAAAAATTGGGATGTTCATCAAATACGCTGTTATATTTCCAAAAACTATTGCATTACTATTTACTTTACTTCTCAATTTAATCGTAGTATAACATCATATTAACTCCACTCAGTATACGAGGCTCAAAATAAAAGTCGAGATTGATCCTCCCTAAAACAAGATCGCCCCTGACTCCAACGAACTCGAAGATACCGATAGATAACTCCTACACCATTGATTCAGGTTAACAACTAAGGCTAAACGACAGTTGATCCATTAGGGATATCCACCAATAAAATATCGCTCCCAAAAGCCAAGTGCATTCTCAAAATAATTGAGAAATAGATTAATTAAAGCCCCTCATATCAACAGACTTAAATAACTTCCTAATATCAGAGTGTTATTTGTGAATCAATGTTCCTCATCTATACAATCGTTATCGAGAACGTATATGCAAATCAAAGTGTGCACAAGACACTTGAACAGTCTATCGAAATCTTAACACTGCTTATAATAAGCACAATTAACTATGTTCCTATAAAAAAAAATGGAAGATCTTCCCCTATCAGTTGATCTTCACCACAATGAGAATCTGCATATCAATTTAGATAAATACTAAATTTACTGAAAACTAATTACCAAAATGTATACTGCACAAAGGATGCGTTCATTATTTGAACCAAAATCATGGTTGAACAGAAGGTCAGTCCCGAAACAGACATTGAACCTGGGCCTTTGCTCAACTATTTAAACTACCGATAGAAAATTTGGCAATCGTGATTGCATTCAAATGCCTAACTAAACTATCGTAATAAACTTACGTTCCAGTACTTTGCGAAGATTCTTTTAGAGGATTAAAAAGGATATACATTTGTCCTGGTAGCCCCCAGGCAATACCATGACATAGTACGCTCCTTCTCAAACGCCGGTGCTCGAACCAAGGATGCTCGATCTGCATCTGGTCTGACCCCGCGTATAACCACGCCCTCGTGAAAGTTCTCCGCACTTGGTTAGATGAACACGATTCTCCCGGATTAAGTTCGTCAACTTATCTTTCCGTGTAGGCAAACGCGAGCAATCGCTAATAAATTCCATTTTCGAAATGTTCACTTTACTATTTCGACTCATGCTTGTAAAGTCTGAAGTTGCATGGAGTCCGTTTTCAGAAAGCATGGCAGAAAACGCAGTCGCACGATGCTCCTACTATTGCCTTGAATGTAGTGCTGCTATCACATCTTAGCCGGCCTTAATTACGGCTTCAAAAGTCATTTCAAACCTTCCCTCCGACGTCTCGGATGATAATACGTCGTACATAGACAGAATATTTCACTTAGTACATGAATTCCTGATATCGGCCTGTGTTCGGATAAGATTTATTCACAGCCGTATCCCGATGAAAATTTACAGCACGCCTGCACGTAATGGCGGCTCGAAAACGTGGACTCTTGTCAAAGAGATTACCCCGCGTTTCCTGCCATTGAAAAATATACAAGTTCATTTATCCGCACAATATGGGCTGAACATAATATTTAAGTTCGAATTCATTAAATTTTCTATAAATTCAGATGATATAAAATCATTTTAAGTCCATGCGACTAACACGTAACTTGGATATTTGCGTGCGAATGAATTTCACATCACTCCGCGGTTTTAGTAATCCCGATCGATGTCTCAATTAGTTCTCCTTTGCTGTCGTGCTTATTGGTATTACGAAGACATCAATCTCCCCCACTCTTGACGTCTCAGATCGATGATAATCGCTTCAGGTGGGAGTATATACATATTATTCCGTATATCTTCTTCAGATTATCAAATATTTATATGTAATTGCCTTCTGTTATATAAATGTGCATTCTGACATACACAGTACCTCGTACTCAGATTTTAATATCTTTTAAACAATAAAAATATTCCTTAAGTGCTGAGATCGATGCGAGATATGTTGTAATCGAATGGGTTATTGATCGCTATAGCTTCGGTTTCCTCCGGACAAGCTCGGCGGCTGGTCATACGGTCACGAGCAGATCTCCTCCCACTGGCAAACAGCTGGACGGAGCGATCGCGCTTGCCACGCCACAAAGCCGTACTCGTAAATATCTTAATTTACAAACCCCAAAATAACGGTACAGTACCTAGGAGCTCTAAACTAAATGATATTAACTTGAAGGCAATCTAGTGTGTCAATCACTCCATGAGGAACCATTTGATCACAGTCGTGGTGCGTACCTAAGTGCTCAAAATTGAAGTACGTTATCGTATATTAACGGGGATACGGAATCGCCTATCTTACCAATGTTAAATATGTTTAATTCATGTTCCTTTTACTCAGAATATAATAAAGGTAAGATAATTAAATGTATGTCACATTTTATTCAAACGTAACTTATCATAGTAATGGAGAGAATTTTATATAGAACTTCAGGGCAGTCTGAATTTGTTATTTATAAAATGTCAAAAAATATAACTACTTTCTCTTAAAAATACAGCCAAACTCCAAACAGTTTTACTTTAAACAAGTAAGCTTGTCCATTAAAATATTAAACTCTATAAGATAAAATTCATGGTGAATATTTCACAGCTCGGGGATAAACAGTCGCCTAGAGAAGGGAACACACATCTTTTAAAAATGGAACTGAGAAAACTGCATTCAAAACTTTCCACACATAATGATTATCTCATTGTTAGCGCAAGTGTAAATACATTATGGCAATTCATAATAGTTAATCTAAAATGTGTTCCACATCATTTTAAAGGACAAACTTCAGATATTCATAAAATATAAACATTGCTGGTTTTGACATTTATAACCATTCCGTATTCTGTTAGACACTCCAGGTGTGTCAATCAGAGGATCCATCCGCTCACAGTCTGGGTTGGTAATTGAGAGTACTAAAGTGTAAGATATTAGCTAATTGACGCTGCTGGTTGTGTACATTCCCTTCAGGTGAACAGCTGCATACAGTCGGAGTGGGTTCCTTGGAGCACTGAGATTTCGTTACAACTGCTGGTTCATCCTTGGGAACAAAACAAGTACATTCTTTAGGTGTAGAATATTGTGTATATGCTGTAGTTGAGAATATAATTAAACAGCCAATTACTCTAATATCATCAGACAATATTGTATTTTACTTTTGCTAAGTTTCCGGGATATTCGACGTGTCGATGCTGTGTAACAGTGGTCGTTATTCAGGACGCTCAAGCGCGCTGGGGCTCTCTGAGTCCATTTGGAGAAGTTCGCTCCAGACAAGTCAGTTCCTTACGTTAAATTTGTAGAAATATGTAATGTATTGTAACATGTTTTCGACAAATCATCGGAGTCATCGTCAGCTTAAATGTAAGGAAATGCACTATTATTTCAAAGCTTATAAATACTTTCCTAGAATTTGATAATAATGAGTTTACGTAAGAGCCAATAAAAGGAATAAAAGAAAGTCTTACAGATTAATAAAATATCTTTAAGTTTTGAATATTGATACAAATTTAAGGTAATCGGATCTACTTGCCAAAATTTCTACGATAATTTAGTTAGAACATATATTCTATATAGGATATATCGTATTAATATTTATTGATCGCAGCCAATGACCATAAAAGAAAATAATGTCTTAAAAAGGAAAAGCTTCTTTTCGGTTACATAGTTGTCATTTTTTTAGCTTTCCTGATGCTCTCCATTGCTGTGTTTCCTTCCTCAATCAATTGCCTTATTCCCGCCATGGCCTCTTCCAGCTGTCCTTCATCAATATCATGGAGTATGCGTGGAACCTGACCAATATTCTCCTGATGTATTTGTGGCTCCAACCACCTTTGTATCATTTGTGTCTTCATTAGTGTTCCCGTGGACATGGTTGTCCTGAGTGTCGTTCTTACTGGAATGTGTTTCCTGATTAGCGCTGCCTCATTGCTTGTCAGACGATTATGTTCCAGTGGTATATCAAAACCTCTAATGAGTGTGAGGTCTATGGCGCTTCTTCCATATCTCTTATTAATGTTGTGATATAATGCGTCGGTCCTAAGTTATCTGTTAGTTTATGAACCATTTCTTGACGGTCTAGTAGGTTAATCATTCTCCCTTTCCTTTGTTTGAGTGCTTGTGGACATCGTTTAGTAAACATTTGACAGCCTGGATGGTCGACCGTCCCTGTCTGAAACCAAATTGTTCATCTGACATCATGTTGTTAGTCAACACGGTTAGTTTTTTGTGGAGTAGATTTCTAAAAACCTTTAACGCGGAACATACTAAGGCGGTTCCTATATAAGCATTCATATCACACGTGTCTTATTTTTAGCCTAGTTTCATTTATGAAAAAATAGGTTTTTGAGATCACCTTTTGCCGTTGTGTCTGCCTGTGTGTGCGTGTGTATCCCCCCCCCCTAATAAAATCTAAACGCCTGGAGCCGTTTCAATGAAACTCGGTACGTTCTTAGCACTATTCCTGACGACCCCGAACGTACCCTTTAAATTTGGTTACGTCTCACCAATCCAACATGGCGGCTCTGCGAAATATTTCACCAGCTTTCAATATCTCCGAAACTATTACCGATAGAAGTTTACCTATGTGACTTTTGAAAACCTGGTAACTACAAAACAAACGTGGCGGCCAAACGAATTTGCGACATTGAAATAGACGTTTCTTGCGATTTAACCAACCAAACGCAATGAAACTTTGTACTATATATGTTTAAACACAATGTAATGCACCAACATCTAACTTCGTTCAATTGTTTACATAACCTTAAGATGGCGGCTGAGTGAAATATTTCACCGATATTCTATATCTCTGAAACTGTTACCGGTATCACCCAGAAATTTTGAACGGAGATAAAGGGCACTACTGAAAGTTCATCTATGAGACTTTCTAAAACCCGTTAACTACAAAACGAACATGGCGGCCAAGCGAATTTGAATGTTTTAAAAACACTTTTCTCGCAATTTAATGATCCAATCGCAATGAAACTTGGTACAGAAAATGTTTATACACATTGTAATGCATTTGTGTCTGTAAATTAACCTCAAGATGGCGGCTGTGCAATTTTTAATTTTATGTTTTTATTTCTTGTGTCGTAATCATGTGATCGAAGTGAAAGTTTGTATAATGAACCTTCGCAATAATTTTCCTTTAAAGGTATATGACTCTATGGCCTACACATATCACAATATTCAACATGGCGATCATCCGAAATATTTAGACGGTTCTCAATATCTACGAATCTATTACAGCAATCAAACTTAATTTTTAATGTTCTTAGGGGCTATGAACATAAGTTCACCTATAGGACTTTCAATGGCCTGGTGATGAGAAATCCAACATGGCGGCGATGCGAAGTATAAATATTCACATGGGCGTTTCTCGCAATTCAACCTTCCGAGGGCAGTGAAACTTGGTGTAATTTTGTATGTTGATAGTAGCAATTAACATAAGTAGGATATTTGAAAATAGGCTTTAGTTCTTCACTGAACTACTTATTCTTTATATAATACTTTCATAAAGGAAGATCTCCATCTAACTGGACTACTCATAAAGGAAGATCTCTCCATCTAACTGGACTACTCATAAAGGAAGATATCTCCATCTAACTGGACTACTCGTAAAGGAAGATCTCTCCATCTAACTGGACTACTGCCTGCTGAATTGTATTTGATGAAAAGCCTTGACAAAGCTTCTGCCGGTATGTGCAGAGAAGCCTTGAGATGTTCATTACAGAATAACCATCTCCGCAAAGTGGCTGGTTCACAGTGGGGTAGTCAGCCACAAACCCTCCGTACATCTGCAATGGCACTTTGTTATTCCGTCGGAGAACATGCATGTCCTGTTTGGTATTCTTCATCCCATGCCCGACAGTTGGATGTGGCCCTCAATGAGACTTGCAGGCTAGTGACTGGCTGTTTAAAGTCTACTCCAGTTGACAAACTCTACTGTCTTGCAGGAATTGCCCCACATTGTATTCGAAGGGAAATGGCTGTGGACAAGGAGAGGCGTAGAGCGGACCAACAAAGCAACACCTCCAGTTCAGAGACTAAAGTCAAGGAAAAGCCTTCCTACGAACCTCTGAGGAACTAACTAGATCATCTGCTTCAGCGAGAGTACGGCTTTGGAAAGCCAAGTTCCCCGTCATCCCAGGACAAATGACAGTTTCAGAACGTTTGCCACTTGGCTGTCATAAAGACCGAACTGTGTGGAAGTCTTTGAACAGATTGAGGCCAGGATTGGACAGATCCAAAGTCAATCTAGCAAGATGGGGCTATATCAATTCCAGCAACATCACATGTGACTGTAGCGAAGAGCATATGCTCTAGTGTCCATTGTGCCCATATTACTGCACCGAAGATGATCTTTTTAATGCAACACAAAATGCACTTGATGTTGCTAGGTTCTGGTCGAGATTGGTGAGAAGTGCTTTGAAATTTATTTGTGTTGTGTAGTTTACTATGCATAATTGAACTATGTAAATGTCATTTATGATACGATGATAATAATAATTGCAGATATTATCGGTTTTTTTTTGTGCTGCGATTTGGGGCTGTGCTCCAAGCGATATCCATGATGAAGGACACGATGATTGGCAGGTGTTCTCTTATTACTAGAGCATTAGCTATTTTCCAGTCTGCTAGTTGTATTCCCTTCAAATTTGTGAAAATTAGATCAATTGTGCTGCTGCCTTTTTGGCAGAAGTAGGTTTTATCGCATTTATTATTCTTTAAAGGGAGACCGTTATCTTCCAAATGTGAAATAACAGCATATGCCTTTTCTTGCATTACATCAATGCGACAATTCAGATCGCCAGCTATTATTAAAGTCTCCTCTTTATTTATCTTGTTTATGACCTGGCTCAGTTCGGTAATAATATATTTTAATTCTAGCTCTGGTTGAAATATACGGCCACCATGACATTTGCAGCCAGAATGTTTTCTGTATCTTGAATGATGTGAAAGGGACATAGCCAGGGTTTGAGAGATATGGTTATTCCTCCTTTGGTTCTTCCTAATTGTCCTTGTGAGGCATAGGAGTGTATTGTGTAATGGTTGGGAGAAGACCAATCTTTGGCGAGGAAAGTCTCTGTTAGAACAATCATGTCTTTGTCAGCTAAAATATTGGGATTTAGTTGTTGGAAAGCCGTGCCTGGGACTTCGACAATGCAATGTGGAGCAATTGGAATAAAATTCCAATCAATCACAAAGGGAAGATGTAGATTAATGAAAAAGGTTGGGAGAGGAAGATAATACTCGTATTAGGTGCAAGGGACAGGCCACAATACTAAGTTTTGATAACAAAAAGAAGAATAGGTATAAAAGAGGACTGGAAATCTGGAGGGGACATTAATATGAATCGCTGAGCGAGCAAGGCAAAGTAGTGTAAGGGAAAGGGGAGCTCGTTGCTAATTTACGTTTTTTTTTAATTCTTATTATTATATTGATCATATTCTATGCCCAAGATGGCGGGTTCAACCCCGGCCGAAGTCGTCAGATTTTTAAGAGCGTTATAAATCCCGCAGTATGACTTCCTTTGGAGGGGAAGTAAAGCCGGCGGTCCCATGTCATAGATTTACGGCATTATAAAGAACCTTCCACTAACTACACCTGAGTGAAGCTTCATTACAGGTTATATTTGACTAACGCTCTTACGTTCCAAAGTTCGTCGCTAGGAGCCGACTGGCATCTAGTAACAAAGGTCAGAACTAGTTGGTGGGTGATGGTGGCATTTGGTACCAAAAGTTGTAACTACTTTAAAATCGAATGTTTGCAGTCTTTACTTGAATTTAAAAAACAGATAACACACACTAATACAGCCATCACAATTAACACCGGTTATCAGACAGATTCTACACACACTCAAAGTACACGGGGCTACATGACTGCGTTGTCGCAGCCCCTGAACTGAGGAACCAACCAACCAAGCTAAAGTTTGTAGAACAAGAATTTTTTCTCGAAAAGTATGCTAAATATCCCTGAGAGAAATAGATTAACAATGTTTCCACGGCCCATCTACAAATTTCAGCCAAGTGAAGTTTGACTAGAAAGGAGGATAATTAACTCCAATAATTCTTAAATGTGGGTTTTGAAAACCCGAGCAAACATTAAACTCGGTGGCGTAAGACCAGGAGACGGCCGTGGCCAAGGGAAGAAATAAGTTATAACTAGAAGTAATCTCAAAGGGAGAATGATTGTTGTGCTCGGAATTCACTAAAATGTTCACCAGCAGGGCAATAATGAAAAAGTTTGCGAAAGAAAGAACCAAAAACTCTTGATTGAGAAAGAACAACAATCAAGATGCATAGATTGCAATGACCCTAGGTAGGAAGTTGGCTGAGCGAACTTTACCAGCATTTAACAATCTAAAGAAAATCGTGGAACAAACTTTACAAAATCGCATCTAATGACGTTTTGTTTTGAACACAACAAGTATAAGAAATGCTTGCACCAGTTAACGTGGAACATTTACAATGGCTTTCGTAAGTGGAAAAGGAGACTAGAGAAGTTAGTAATAAGCAATGCAGATAATCTAGATTACTCTTCGAGTAAGGATCATGAACACGACTAGTAGAATACCACAAGGGGGCGACCGCGGAATCGTGCTTAGAAGCTGTGCCCGGCATATAAAAATGAGCAATTCAATTGCTGAAAAGAATATATATATGTAGTTGCTGCTAATTTATTATTGGTATCAGACCAAAGATACACTTAGAGTATTAAATATACAAATTTTGAAATTTATTTCTAATGCTTGATCAAGTGAGCGATTATTTTACATATAGGGTGTCTCAGTAGACACAATAAAGCTTGAAAAGGGGCTAAGATAGCTAGAAATGTATTGATCCTGATATCCTGGGCACAGCAGTTGCCTTTGCATTAAAGAAATGTAATGCAAGTAGCGAAAAGACTTTGAACTTGAACATACGAGTTGGAAGTACCTAAGTAGTGAAATACTAATAAGCACCATAACGAGCCTGGTAAGGACTTATCCTGGGAAGGATGAACTGGTGAGGACAGTGGACGTAAAACATCTAGGGGGATGTTAAAGCCTCCTCTAAGCAAATTGGTGCCTCTTCCTACAGAAGAATAGTTGATCTTCACAGATCAAGGGGGGCAAGGTGGACAGGATTTAGGAATTGTTGGTTGTTAATGTTGGCAGCATGAACAACTGAATGTAGGTAAGACAGGCCCTCATGGCGAAGGTTTTAAGTTGAGTCGCATTTTAAGTATTCTATTCATGTTATGCTTGTTACCGGTATTGTAATGCAATTTAAGTGCAATAAACCTAATGAGAGCATCCGGTAGAATCAGAGTACACTCTATTGTAGTTCTTAACGCTACCAGACTAACATTTAAGATATTTTATACATTAAAATTGGTCCTCTGGATCGGATGCTATTAAGAGGCGTAATCGAAGCCGAAGTATGGTGATCTCTTTAGGGCTATGGTTTTAAGTGAATATGAACATCCCACAGATGTGTGAGTGTTATAATACAATGTGCTAGTGAATACGGTACCGTAGGCCTACTAAAAGCCGGTAAGATTTTAAGATTATATTTCATTGTGGTGGCTGCCTGTTGCGTTCCACAACTGGGATTGTTAAGGAGTGACTGTTGCTGATATTTTAATCTCAGACTGTAAATTTCGTAGAACATTTAATGCGCAACGAATGTTCTGTGGTCTGTGAACTGGTTAGAACAACGGTGTGATTATTTCCCATACAAACTGGAGTACCGAAATAAATATTCGAGTGAATAACGATATGTGTGAAGTTCAAACTGGGTTGAAATGGAGCGGCGTTGCCATCTCGTGGACAATTGGGAACCAATGGAATCAGCTGTCAGTCTACGTAAAGGTTATCGATGATCATCAACAAGATAAGTCCTCTCCTATTGTCAATTCCTTAACCTTAGATTCACAATGGATCGTAACACAATTAAGGGCCTTGTAAAGCATCATTAACACGCATGCAGACATTTGTAACTAATTATGATACCCAAGGAGATGCTATTAAAGTAGAAGGAAGTTTACGGGATTTACCAGGTTTAAGAGAAAATTTTGAAAGAGTACAATTAGATCTAGAATTAAATGATGAAGCTCAAGATCATTCAACTGCTAGTGTGAATTTTGAAGATCTCTACTATACAGTATTAGGAAAGTTAGAGGCCTTGGCTAAATCCATACAGTCTTCTCAAAATGTTAGCACATCTGGAAATACAATTTCAAACGGTATAGCAGTGAACAATGTGCATTTACCTAAAATATCAATGCCTCAGTTTTCTGGTGATTTCAAGGATTGGGTTAACTTCAAGGACACATTTGAAAGCTTGGTAGGAAATAACCCTTCTCTTACTGGTGTTCAAAGGCTACATTATTTGTTTTCAGCATTGAAGGGTGAAGCCAAGCATCTTGTATTGAATATTCCTGTCTCAAATGATAATTTTACTGTTGCATGGGAGTTGATAAACAGTAGATATGATAACCCTAGATTAATTGCAGTACGACATGTTCATGAATTGCTGTCTCCCCCATCTGTTAGTGAAGACTCTGCAGTTGAACTCAGGTGATTGATAAATCACATGGCCAGTAATAAGAATGCATTATAAGCACTTCAATTAGATGTCTCCTTGTTTGAACTGGTTCTTATCCAAATTATGCTGAACAAGGTTGATAGTAGAACCAAAAAGAAATTTGAAATGATTTCAGATTCTAAAAAGGGTTGTGACTGGAGGGATTTAAATGAATTTTTGGAAATAAGTTGTCAGGCACTAGAAGTAGTGAGCGTAAACCCACAGTCAACTCACAAATTTAAGTTTAAACCAAATAAGTTCAAGACAGAGGGGTTCCACAGGTTTTCCCAATCTTATGTTAGCACAGACAAGCAATGCACATACTGTAATCAGTAACATGTTCTATATCATTGTGATACGTTTAAGGGCTTGACTGTGTCACAGAGGTTGGAATTTGTTAAGTCTAAGAATCTGTGTTTCAACTGTCTTCTTACAAATGACCACAAGTCGTCACAGTGTAAGAGTAGCTCTTGTCGAACGTGTAAGGGGAAACACCACACGTTACTCCTTGCTGTAAATGGTAATTGTTACGTGCAAAAGCCCGTCCCAACGTTTTTAAAATGCATCTCCCCTATATATATATGTATCCCGACCTTTAAAGCGCCCGCCTGATGGCTTGGTTGGGCTTATGAACTCGAGGTGGCAGCATCTATCGACTCCTCTTGCTGGAGTTGTAGCCTCTAGCCGAGTTGTATCTTCGACCGCTAGAGTGTGTTTGTGATGTCTTCTGATCTCATCCTAATCGAGACATATTTGAAGGATATTGTGTTCTACGCCATTGAACAAAAGACTATATATACATCATGCCGCCAAAATAATTATATAATATGCACATTGTTACTTGATGTGTCAATCTGTGATTGGACAATTACAATTAACATTAATGCAGTGCGGTTTTTTTACCTTGGATTCTCCGCCATCTTGGCATCTTAATAGTCTGTCGTCAAGAAAGCAACAAGCCGGCTGGTTGGTGAAAGAGTGTCTCTCCGTGTGCTGGGGGCTTTGGCCCCTAGCCTCTACAAAATATGGATATATGCTAAAAAGGAAATGTCTGTGCTCTTAAGGCTGTATTTTCGCCATTTCGCCGTGAAGAAGAAGTATGAAATAGTAATCGCAACTAGATGCAAACAGGAGTGCTTGTTACCAAAACAGCGCATGTGCGGGTTAGCCATTTTGAGGCAATCGAGTGCCTTATAATATTATTTAATTTGAGTGTTAATAATTTTATTATTATTGTGTCTCCACAGAGATGTTTTTAAGGTACGTTATTATTTAATATATATATATTGTTATGGAGCTCCGATATTGGCCTTATATTTATATTTTTATTCTGTATTTTATTTCGTGTTCCAGGCCTAATATTTCTGTTTGTTAATGTTACCTGATATGTAAATATTTCCTTTTTCTGTGCCTTCCAGATACACGTACCTAGTTATCGTACCTGGTATTATATTTTTTATTTAGTGTATTTTTCTTTTGGTAACCTTAGGGATTGCTCTATTATTAATTTGATTTACGATCCGTTGCAGCCTAAATTGCCTCATGTCAATAGTGTTAAGGCGTAATTCTTCCCTCCCTTTCTGTTCTCTCTGGTGTCGTTTAAATTTAAAAAGGTAATTGTTTGCCGTAATTCGACCGGACATACGGTCGTCTATTTGGTGGCCATGTTTGTTTTTTGTTTTGCCCGAGTGCATTCTGGTCTGTGGAGTGTAGTTCTCTTGGGTTCGAGTGGGACACTCAAACGTGTTGTGGCGTGAGACTTAATAATTTTTGTTAATCTTGTTGGTTTAACTTTGTGTTTTTGTGAGTGTTCCGGAGTTTTCTTTCGTCATGAATGTTTTAGTTTTGTGAATTAATGTTATTTTATTTAAATTTTGTTTAACTTTTCGTTTTTTTCTCGTGGCCTTGATGTCTGCATGTCGGGTCGGTATTGCGTACCTTGGTAAATTATCGAGCCCTTTCTCATTTGGTAATACCTGTATTCTGGTTTTCTATCTTTTGGGCTTTAGTATTTTAATTTTAATTTAAAAGCTTTTCTTTTTTTTTTTTTGCTTTGCAAGCAAGCATGTTTAGCCGTCTCTTACCTACTTATGTAATTTAATTATGTTGGCCTTAAGCCATGTGCATCACCAGAGAGAGGTTGTTGTGGCAATAGAGTTTCCTTTTTATAATTTTGTTAAATAATATTTTTCTAGCCCCTTTGTTTGCTGAGTAAATATTCTTTTAAATATTAAGCAACTGTTGTGGCATCATTTCGTCGGTGACAGTTCGGTTAGTTATCGGTCTATGTCTGTAGACGAGCCTGTGCGTTTCCCTCTTCTCCACTTCCTCCCACCTGTAGATGTTCTTCTGTTGGGGCATGTCTTCTGGCGGTGATTTTGCAGTAAGCGACGCGGACCTCTCAGAAAGGTAAGTAGGGCCCGATTCCAGGTGTCGCAGTGGTAGCAGACCGAGCTCGTGTATCGCTTCTGCAGCTATCCCCTCCCCCATGCCGCAGGCTCGTTTTATGGACCCTGCTGATAGAGCGGTTGCTGATGGGATGTGTCATGTCAGTGCACTTGATGTTATGTTTTGCTAATCCTTGTCGTCTTTTTTTCGATTTCATGTTTGCCTCTATGTGGTGATATGTGAAGTGACCTGTTCCAAGCGAGGTGTCTGTGCTGAATTTTATCCTGTTTGCGATGCAACATTCCCAGTGAAAGAGAAGCTTGGTAAGTGACTGGCATGTGTTCTTGGCATGGGAAATGTGGGTTTGTTCATTTTCTGATAGCCTACTTGCTGCGAGTAAAGGCATCGAGGAGCCCTGTCTGAAGCTGTTCGCCCTGTGATTTGTAGCAATTTGTTATTATTTAGCTTCCAGTTCTCGAGCCAGGCAAGGGATGACATCTGCAGTTCTGGGCAGCATTGTGCATGATTTTGTATGTCGAAATTCCAGGTGTCGAGGCAGTGTCCGTGTTTAAGAAGACTGTTGTGTTCCTGTATGTTTCTGTTGCATGAAATTCTGTTGTAATATGCTGTCCTCCTGATACCGTATATTTATTATGGAACTGTCACGCCTGTTGGTGTTATGGAGAAGTGTAGTCCGATTAAAAGGGCTAAACTATGGAAATCTGCCCTCCCTGTGTCCCTACTGTGATGCCCAAAGGCACACTTAACGTGCATGTCACTATTATTTGGCTTGAAGTTCTTCCTAAACTCATTTAAGGAAAGTTTTTGTTTTGAGATGTGACAGTGTGCGATTTGTAATTTTTTGTTCATACACTTACTTTATGCTGCAATCGTTCTGGGATAAGTATGTATGTTGTGCAAATCATGTCTGGATGTATGTGTTAACGTTAGATTTTGATTTAGATTTGTAGGGTGGGGTAATTCAGGGTTTGTTGTGTTTGCAAAAGTAAGTATAGGATCATATTTTTAATAGTTGCTTTCCTTGTAATTTAGAACTAAACCGAAAATGTAGGTGTGTTTTACGTGGAGGTATCTACTGTCTGGGGTTAGCTAGGTTAGAAGTATGGGATTCTTTCTTGGTTTGATCCCTGGGCAGGTTGTATATAGGACTTGCACGATCCGAAGAGCCTCAGGTATGGGATTGATCTGTTCGATGACATGCAAGCATATGTGTCATGTGAGTAATTTGTAAGGGCATTGTGTTTCTAATTGTATTTGTTTGAGTCATGATGTCTCTACGACTACATAACTTGCATATTTGTGTATTAATGGGAATTATTTTTGTGGGTGGGTAAAAATTATGTATTGCTGCAATTGGAGTATGTTGTGCGATGAATATGTTGTTGTAAATATGAGGTCTCAGTTCGTGAACAGCCATAATGTAATGTGCTTTCTGCTTAATTAATTAATATAGGGTCTTCTAAATTTACTGGGGTTAAATTTCTGTTGGACATTGTGGTCATCAGCTTCTGTAAGTCAGCTTGTTTTGCGTTTAAAGCCAGTAATCTGTTGTTGCTGGAAATCAGGGTCATCAGTTGCATCATGCTAACTGTAAATGACATAGGCCTACTTTTAGTTCATGCTATGGCAATCTCGGTCATCAGCCACTGTAACTTAAGAAAACTTCTCTGCTTTTGACTGGTAATTCTAAATTTTTTCTGCTTAAATCGTTAGGAATGGTGCGTTAGTGCTCTCTGTTAGCCTCGTCTTTCGACAAGAGCGGCTTGTTTCTCATCTAACCGTATTTTCGGGCCATGTTAGGCATCCTTTGGTTGTACGTGTTCGTGTCTTAAACCTGAACGAGGAAACCTCATTGTACCTCGTGTACTGTTGAACATAGTTTTTTTATGTTGGATTTTTCTCACCCAGGCGGATTTCGGCTGTATAGTCATCTGGTGTCGAACCTCAATTTCGTTCCTTGTGTTAGTGTACTGGTGTTTTGTATTCTGCGCTGCCATTTCCCCTTCGTTTTTTTTATCGTTTCTGTAACTGCGTTTGTATTCCTCATTGTCCCCATGCCGAGCAATGCGTGCGATCACGAACCAACTAATGTAGATGCATATATGTCAGCTTATTTAATTTTTCTTTTTCGAAACCCTAAGGCCAATAAAATATCCAGAGTGCATCTGTCGCACATAAAACGAGGGGGAGAGAATTGTAATGAGAAAATGCTACCATAGAATTTGTAAACTGATTTTTGTATAATGTAGAGTATCCCTAACCTTCATTGAAGCCTTCAGGCATCTGTTCCTTCTGGAATTTTGAATTGGATTTGCAAACTCTACTGGGATACACCTTGTAACTGTTGGGTAATTCCCATTTAATGGCAAAATGTTAGCATCATGTAATAGCCTACCTTTGTGAAATTGGAACTAATTTTGATGTTCTCGTAAAGATGCTAGCATGTAAGTTGGACTCGGTGGGAGACCTAACTCATGGTGAGTTTGTATAGCTGTTTCCTTGGGAATTTGAGTGGTCATTCCTCTACCGTAGTTCCTTCAAAATGTATGATCGTTCAACGCGTGAATTCTGGAAATGCACTTCTAGTCTGTAAAAAGGTAACCTTGTTAATGAAATATTGTAAGCACGGATCTAGGTCATGGTCAGGATTTTCTTCATATAAATTAAACCATGTTTCTCATGTATCAAAATGTATTAAGAATTAGTAATTTCTGTAAACCTTTATTTTTGAAATTAGATTAACTTCTGTTTTGTAAATGGCTGCCCAGTCGTCGCATGATATCTGGCACATTGCTTCCACCTACTTCGTCTAAAGCTAACAACAATGGACTTTTTGAAAATTTACCTAACGCGTCTCGAACTCTGAAAGCACTGCAGGTGCTGGTGTAATGCGTTTCTGAAGACTTATGGACACAGTGATGCTGTTGACTAAGTGGTTTGCGAGGTGATCAATTATCCCATCACTGATAATCTGACCCTGCACTCTTCCTAACCAAAAATATGCGGTTTTTATCCATCAATTGGAGTTAACTGGTGAACATTACCTTCTGGATGCATGCTTGGTGAATCGACTAGTTATGGAGTGCTGCCTATGCCTAGGCATATTCGTGAACGGTGTTCACGCTTAAGGGAGGGAGACTGTTACGTGCAAAAGCCCGTCCCAGCGTTTTTAAAATGCATCTCCTCTATATATATATATATGTATCCCGACCTTTAAAGCGCCCGCCTGATGGCTTGGTTGGGCTCATGAACTCGAGGTGGCAGCATCTATCGACTCCTCTTGCCGGAGTTGTAGCCTCTAGCCGAGTTGTATCTTCGACCGCTAGAGTGTGTTTGTGGTGTCTTCTGATCTCATCCTAATCGAGACATATTTGAAGGATATTGTGTTCTACGTCATTGAACAAAAGACTATATATACATCATGCCGCCAAAATAATTATATAATGTGCACATTGTTACTTGACGTGTCAATCTGTGATTGGACAATTACAATTAACATTAATGCAGTGCGTTTTTTTTAACTTTGGATTCTCCGCCATCTTGGCATCTTAATAGTCTGTCGTCAAGAAAGCAACAAGCCGGCTGGTTGGTGAAAGAGTGTCTCTCCGTGTGCTGGGGGCTTTGGCCCCTAGCCTCTACGAAATATGGATATATGCTAAAAAGGAAATGTCTGTGCTCTTAAGGCTGTATTTTCGCCATTTCGCCGTGAAGAAGAAGTATGAAATAGTAATCGCAACTAGATGCAAACAGGAGTGCTTGTTACCAAAACAGCGCATGTGCGGGTTAGCCATTTTGAGGCAATCTAGTGCCTTATAATATTATTTAATTTGTGTGTTAATTATTTTATTATTATTGTGTCTCCACAGAGAAGTTTTTAAGGTACGTTATTATTTAATATATATATATTGTTATGGAGCTCCGATATTGGCCTTATATTTATGTTTTTATTCTGTATTTTATTTCGTGATCCAGGCCAAATATTTCTGTTTGTTAATGTTACCTGATATGTAAATATTTCCTTTTTCTGTGCCTTCCGGAGACACGTACCTAGTTATCGTACCTGATAATATTTTTTATTTATTTAGTGCATTTTTCTTTTTGTAACCTTAGGGATTGCTCTATTATTAATTTGATTTACGATCCGTTGCAGCCTAAATTGCCTCGTGTCAATAGTGTTAAGGCGTAATTCTTTCCTCCCTTTCTGTTCTCTCTGGTGTCGTTTAAATTTTAAAGGTAATTGTTTGCCGTAATTCGACCGGACATGCGGTCGTCTATTTGGTGGCCATGTTTGTTTTTTGTTTTGCTCGAGTGCATTCTGGTCTGTGGAGTGTAGTTCTCTTGGCTTCGAGCGGGACACTCAAACGTGTTGTGGCGTGAGACTTAATAATTTTTGTTAATCTTGTTGGTTTAACTTTGTGTTTTTGGGAGTGTTCCGGAGTTTTCTTTCGTCATGAAAGTTTTAGTTTTGTGAATTAATGTTATTTTATTTAAATTGTGTTTAACTTTTCGTTTTTTTCTCGTGGCCTTGATGTCTGCATGTCGGGTCGGTATTGCGTACCTTGGTAAATTATCGAGCCCTTTCTCATTTGGTAATACCTGTATTCTGGTTTTCTATCTTTTGGGCTTTAGTATTTTAATTTTAATTTAAAAGCTTTTCTTTTTTTTTTTGGCTTTGCAAGCAAGCATGTTTAGCCGTCTCTTACCTACTTATGTAATTTAATTATGTTGGCCTTAAGCCATGTGCATCACCAGAGAGAGGTTGTTGTGGCAATAGAGTTTCCTTTTTATAATTTTGTTAAATTATATTTTTCTTGCCCCTTTGTTTGCTGAGTAAATATTCTTTTAAATATTAAGCAATTGTTGTGGCATCATTTCGTCGGTGACAGTTCTGTTAGTTATCGGACTATGTCTGTAGACGAGCCTGTGCGTTTCCCTCTTCTCCACCTCCTCCCACCTGTAGGTGTTCTTCTGTTGGGGCATTTCTTCTGGCGGTGATTTTGCAGTAAGCGACGCGGACCTCTCAAAAAGGTAAGTAGGGCCCATTTCCAGGTGTCGCAGTAATGTTAAGGAAATGGGTGTTATTCACGAAACCCAACCCCAACTCACTCACGGAAATGAAGCAGATATCAGGTCATCGGAGATCAAAGCTGGAAGCTATTTTTTATTTGGAGGCCAAGAGAATGTTAATGTATTGTTGGCAACAGCTATCGTACAGGTTTTGGACACGAAAGGTGTAATGCATAAGGCGCGTTGTCTTCTTGATTCTTGTAGTCAATCTAGTTATGTGACGGAACGAATAGTTCAAAGGTTGAATTGAACAATATCGAGAAATCATGTCCCAATTGAAGGAATAAGTGGAATTAGTCATCAACCGAAATACTGTGTTAAGTTGTCAATTAAGTCGAGGATTTCCAAGTTTAATGCTGGTGTTCATTGTCTGGTATTAAGTAAAATAACTAATTGCCTACCTGCCAGACATAAGGACATATCTAAATGGAACCTCCCTAAGGATATCCAGCTAGCCGGTCCTGAATTTAACATTCACGGAAATATTGACATTTTGCTAGGAGCAGAAGTGTTTTTCGACATTATGGAGCATGATCGCAGGTCCAGACAAGGTGACTGGCCAGTCTTACAAGATATGCAGCTAGGTTACATTATTTCTGGCAGATTTCAGACAACATCTCATGTTCGTGGGTCTTATCAAAATTTCTTCCTTTGTAACGAAGCACTTGATCAGCAATTAACAAGGTTTTAGGAATTAGAGGATGTTTCGAGCAACTTGAAGGGAACTGACCATGATGTCCTTGAGAGGCATTTTCAGAAAACTACAGTACGTGACGCAGATGGACGATTTGTTGTAAACTTCCCATTTAAGAAGGATTCAAGTTATCTTGGAGAGTCTCATCAGAATGCATTAAGTCGTTTTTATCTTCTGAAGAGGCTTTTTGTAAGACAACCTGTTCTGGCTGAAGCATACAAAAATTTCATGACTTGAGTATGAAGAGCTAAATCAAATGAAGGAAGTTAAGGAGACTCAAGACGTGGATCTGAAGGATGTCTATTACATTCCTCACCATGCTGTCTTTAAGGAATCAAGCACGACAACTAAGTTAAGAGTAGTCTTTGATTGTTCAAGTAAAACGTCTAGCGGGTGCTCTCCGAATGACTTACTATTATCTGGCCCCACACTTTAACAAGAATTGTATTCAATAGTACTAAGAGTCAGAACTCATCCAGTGGTATTCACGGCCGACATCGAAAAAATGTACAGAAATATACTAATATGTCCATATCAAAGGCGCTTCCAGCACATTCTCTGGAGATCTAGTCCCATGGAACCCGTTCGTATTTACGAATTAAGAACGTTGACGTATGGAATGATACCAAGTTCCTTCCTAGCATCGAGGTGTTTGCTACAATTGGCATACGAAGAAGAAACGAGAAATCCCATTGTATCTCGAGTGTTGATGGAAGACTTTTACATGGATGATATACTTACTGGAGCTGAGAATGTGTGTGAGGCAGTTCAATTACAGCAAGATTAATTTCATATTCTGTTGAATGCTGGATTTCCATTAGGGAAATTTTCCTCCAATCATCCTGCCTTGATTGAAGCTGTACCGCCGGACTGCAGGGAAACTCAATTGCCAGTTTCATTGGATAAGGAATCAGGTGTTAAGACATTGGGAATATTGTGGCACCCAATATCAGACAAGTTTCTTATCGCAGCTAAGGATCTCAAGTCAACTGTTAAGGTGAATGTTCCCACGAAACGACAAGTGATGTCAACAATTGTTTCAGTGTTTGACCCAATTGGTCGCATTGGTCCTTACGTTATTGGTCTTAAAATGTTTATGCAAGAATTGTGGTCGCATAATTTGCAATGGGACGAACCCTTGCCACAATCATTGACAGATACCTGGTGTGAGTTAAGTTCTCAGCTATCTGATGTCAAATATATTCATATTGATCGATTTGTTTTAAGTTCTCCAGTTTCGAAGGAAATACAGATGCTTGCATTTTGTGATGCGAGTGAGAAGGCGTATGGATGCTGTATTTATCTTAGAAGCGTCAGTAAAGAAGGTGACATATATGTTAAATTGCTGTGTGCCAAGTCTCGAGTGGCTCCCTTAAAGAAATCCACTATTCCAAGACTAGAATTGTGTGCAGCTGCTCTTATGTCCAAACTTGTACAGAAAACTACACCCATCTTGAAACATAACATTTCTCGCACCTTTTATTGGTCAGATTCGATGGTCGTTTTAGGATGGTTGTCTTCTCCAGCGTTACGTTGGAAGACGTTTGTTGGAAACCGTGTATCGCAAATCCAACGATTGACTGAGAATAGTTGTTGGGGACATGTATCATCATCAGATAATCCAGCGGATTTAATTTCACGAGGTCTTAAGGTAAAGAATCTTCGAAAATCGTCTTTATGGTGGCAAGGTGCAGCCTGGTTGAAACAATCACAGTCCTGTTGGCCCAAACAAGTCCAGACAATTCATAAGAATGAGTGGCCAGAAGAACGAAATTCAACCTCTAAAACCTTAATATCGTTGGCAGACTCTGACAATTTTAATAGACGGTTTTCAAGTTTTAGTAAACTTATAAGGGTTGTGACCTACTGTCGAAGATTCATCTACAACGTCAGGCATTCTGACAGAAGGACTGGAATTTTGAACGGCGATGTGTTGAAGACATCCTTGAAGATCTGTATCAAGATGGCACAACTTTCTGCTTTTAAGAAGGAAATTGATGCTCCAAAGAAGAAAGAACCGATATCGAGGAGCAGCCGTCTCCTTAACCTTAATCCATTTCTGGACGAAGAAGAGGTATTAAGAGTAGGGGGAAGATTGAATAAATCGTTTCTGCCACATGAAACCAAGCATCAAGCGATTTTACCTTCAGATCATCATCTGACAACCCTCATCGTGGGAGCAGAACGTTACCGCTTACTTCATGCTGGACCAGAACTGATTATCTCCAGCTTACGTCAGCGATATTGGATCCTAAGAATTCGGCAGCTAATCAGACCTATTCTTCACAAATGTCTGCAGTGTGTCAAACTGAAGGGAGCGGTAAGAACACAGTTAATGGGACAGCTTCTCGATGTTCGAGTCCAAGCTTCTCGTCCATTTACAAATGTGGGCGTCGACTTTGCCGGGCCTCTTATGATGAAGGCTGGATCTGCTAGAAGTACATCGGTCCAAAAATCCTATATTGCTCTGTTTGTATGTATGTGCACTAAGGCGATACATACTGAGTTGGTTTCCAGTATATCATCCAGTGCGTTCATAGCAGCCATGAAACGATTCACAGCCCGTAGAGGCAAATGTTTAAATATGTACTCCGATAATAGAACTAATGTTGTCAAGGCTAATAAGGAATTGCAGAAGTTTCAAGGACTATTTTCGTCTCCATCTTTCAGAAAACATTTGGAAGACTTTGCAGCCAGTGAACAGTTCCGATGGCATTTCATACCGCCTGGCTCCCGACACTTTGGTGGTCTTTGGGAAGCAAATATAAAATGGTTAAAGTATCATCTCAGACGCATTGGATCAAATTTATTCACCTATGAAGAGATATGTACCCTGGTGTATCAAATAGAAGCGTGTCTGAATTCAAGGCCTTTAACTGTGTTAAGTAATGGCCCTGACGATCCTCTTCCCCTTACTTCTGGCTATTTCTTGATTGGTTCTCCACTAGTATCCTTTCCTGAACCCGATTTGAGTGATGTTCCATTGTCTCAGTTAATAAGATGGGAGAGATTGCAGTATCTTTGGAAGAGATGGTCCACTAGCTACTTGAGTGGTCTCCAGCAGCGGCTGAAGTGGAAAACAGTGCAACCTAATGTTCCTGTCGGCACTGTTGTGCTCGTGAAGGATGAGAACATTCTACCTCTCCAGTGGAAGATGGCGGTGGTGGTAAGGACTTATCCTGGGAAAGATGGACTGGTGAGGACAGTGGACGTAAAAACATCTAGGGGGGATGTTAAAGCGTCCTATAAGCAAATTGGTGCCTCTTCCTACAGAAGAATAATTGATCTTCACAGATCAAGGGGGGCAAGATGGACAGGATTTAGGAAGTGTTGGTTGTTAATATTGGCAGCATGAACAACTGAATGTAGGTAAGACAGGCCATCATGGCGACGGTTTTAAGTTGAGTCGCATTTGAAGTATTCTAATCATGTTATGTTTGTTACCGGTATTGTAATGCAATTTAAGTGCAATAAACCTAATGATAGCATCCGGTAGAATCAGTGTACACTCTATTGTAGTTCTTAACGCTACCAGACTAACATTTAAGTTATTTTATACAGAGCCTTTCAGTTGAAGGCTGTAAAGTTGTACTCTAAGCTGAGTCGTTTGACACCACAGCAGATGCTGCTTCGAAAATTGAAACTTTTGTAAGAGGTCCCATATGGCTAGAGAAAGATGAAACTGGCTCTCGAAGGCACCAGAATGATACAATGCCTAGACGGCAAGAAAATGCTAAGATTGGCCCTTCACGGTAACCAAATAGAATCGTGTCTAGACGACACCAAAATGACGACGCTGGCCTTAGCCTGGACCAGAAAAAAATATCCAACAAATATGGTTAGATTAAAAGAGTGGCTTATATACCAATTAGATTATTTATACTTGATTACGGTTTATGCTCAATTCTAATAGGGGGAAGACACCACTGTGATGTAACTTCCGTGTTACAAAAAGAAGTACAGATAAGTTGTTTATACCAAATTTGTTAGTAAAGGGCAAAAATTGGGGAGGTAAGGAAAGTAGGTTGTTTGGACTATTGCCCATGCATAATCTTTGCTCCGGAAACTTATACGGGAACCAGATAATTTATGGCTCGATGCACTGAAAGTTTATGTAAGTAGTTTTTGTTTGATAAATTTCACTGTTTGGAAAGTTAATATATTTCTGTAGAGGGGGCGTATTGCAATTTTATTTCAATTGAAGCATTTACGCGGTTTCTTGAAAGTCTTGGGTTACTAGCGGTGTTAGTCCATTGAACCGTTAGAAGTTGAAACAGGTGTATTTCGCTGTAACGCCACAGACTTTGCATTTGAATACTTCTAGAACTATTTTGATGAATTTTCTGGGATTTGAAGAAATTCAATGCAATTCTCACGCTGGCCTCAATTATTTGTGTTTGACAGAATTTATGGAATGTCCTACGATGCACCCAAAAATAATTTGCAATAGATCATAGCAATGAACTCCCTCCCAGGGAATTGACAATTAAAACAAGTAGATGCTCTGACATTACTAGTAAAATGTAGCACTTTGTGTCTAGCCGGCAAGATAAAACTGCGTTAAAAGTTTCTAAAACAGCTTCATTGCAGAATTAATACAGATTTCTGTACTAATCTTTCACATGATGAGTTAAGAGCGAAGGTTTAATGTAGGTTCACTATATGGCTACAAGATGTCGGGCGATGCAGTTGACTCTCAGAGAGAGGTCAAAGCAGCTGCTTGGTTAACCAACAGAGTCTAAACGGCGAGTGAGACAGCTCACAGCAATGCAGCAGCGAGTCGCGGGGAGGGGCAGGAGGGAGGGAAGTGTGACGTGAGACACAGCGAATACAACTATGAAACACAACAAGAAGTTCCGTGACGAACTAAATAGCCTACTTTTGTTAAAATTTAAGATTCATGCCAATCTATATAGACCTATCTAGAATAATGACGAAAGTAAGTGGGTAATATCGAAATTTATAATTAGATCGAAATAAACCCGGTATAATGTAGCCTAATACAGCACTACAGTTGGCAGCCCTGGTGACTGAATATATTGTTAAGGTACAGAATACAAAATTTGGTTGAAGTCCAATGGATAGCATGGACGTTACATCCAGTTAGACATTGGATCTATCAGCGCGCGTACAATCAAGTTGGCAACAATGTCATGCATGTGTTGGTCATAAATAATCTGAAATATTATGATCTCTTGTTGTGCCAATTTTGGATAAAATCCATCTAGTTACATGACTTTTAAAATAGGACCAATCAGCAGGCTTAGAAACATGATGGTAGCACTGACGTACATAAGTTACTCCAGATTAATCTAGGATGTCAGGTACTATACGTGTGCATAGTTTAAAGCCGTCGGCTTGCATACTTTCTGATATATTGATATTTGGATAAGAAAACAGTTGGCAGCACTGGTGGATTTTAAGAGTACGCTCCGTCATATCTGTTTATGTACACATAGTACATACGAAATTTGGTTGAAATCCAATTGATAGTGTAGAAGTTATACGCATTTAAAAATTGGACTTATCAGAAGGCTTAGAATCATTTTGGCAACACTCCCATGCATGGCCTCCTGGAAATTAAACTGAAATTTTATTATATATATGTGTGCCAATTTTGGAATAGCTAACATGCATACCTTCCAAGATATCCAACATGGAGCTTAAATTTCAATTGCGGTTTTTCAGCAGTTGGTAGCACTGACATCATTTTCAAATATGGGCTTGAGATATTCAGGTGTAGGTATTTACTCATACCAAATTTGGATTCGATTGCTGCAGCCATTTAGGAGCCGAAGGGGAGGGGGGAACGGGGGGACGGACACAACCAGACAGATAGAAGGACAGACATTTCCCCGGATCGATCTCATAAGTCTACTGTTTCCTCATTTTTGCAAAATGTGAAAATTAGGCTAAAAATCTCTTGCATGCACCAATTTCTTGTCTTCAGGCAGAGTCCAAAGAGTGGACTTTACGGAGTATACAGCGAGAAGGTTGCTCTCTGGTGGGGATGAGCGGAGGTGGTGAGCCTTCTTCATCTTCCGTATACAGAGAGTTAACTTGTTGGCCAAGAGATAGCGCACCAAGAAGAAACTTGACGTTGCTGATGATAGGGGTGGAAGGCGACTTGAACGCTAGAACATACTTTCAATGAATATGAGATAAAGCACAGGAAGAGGGCGAAACTGAAAAAGTATGTTGGTGGTTTGCACGGAAGAAAGCAAGATGTTTCAGTAAAGAACATATAGCCTACTTTCTCCTAAATATATGATTATAGTTATAACTCGGTGATTTTATCAAAGAGTATAATAGAATCATTTCTTGGTTGAAGACCTTAGAAGATATTTACCTCTACCAAACACCACAACCTCGAAAAAAACTGCTACCATCATTGAAGAAAGAAAGAAAGATAAGAAGTATCTCAAGAATGTTATGGATCTGGAGACATAATCGACCGGACTAGCTGCGCGACTCAGCGGTAACGTTCTCGCTTGCTGGGCCCTAGGTTGCGGGTTCGTATCCTGGCGCAGTCAGCTGGCATTTGAGGGTGCACAAATGCCAGGGAGCCGTGTCAGTAGATTTACTGGCACGTTAAAGATCCCCTTCGGGGCAAAATTCTGGCACCCTAAAAATCACAGTAGTTAAAAGGGACGTAAAACCATTATTATTATTATTATTATTATTATTATTATTATTATTATTATATTATTATTACATAATCGACCTGACGTGGGCAACATCCAACTTTGAGTTGAGGCGTGTGTTTACACGTCTGGCTGTGCATGGCTTTCATCACCCTAAATGAATTAACAAATCTTTCCATGACCCTACAGGGACGTGAGTATACCAACTATGTGGATATTTTCGATTGCTATTTGGCTGCAATAAAAGTATTAATTAATATCCTGAACTAGCATCAACTGCAAGAGTTCACGTACTATGTGAAATCGTTTTGTTCTTTACTTCAAATAACATTTACAAATAACGCACAATAAGCTGTTACAAACCCTTTAAAATAAAAAGTAAAAATGTATCGTAGTATCATCTTGTCATTCTTCAAATTCGATGCGCATAGAATGCCAATGGTATGCTACTCGATGGAGTCCCACGTAGACCAGTCGTGATATCTAGTGGAGAAGTATCGAACAAGATAATCCTTACGGGGAGAGTGCATTCTAGCGGCCATAAAAATAAACTTTTTAATAAAATCTGTAAGTTAATCTGTAGGCCAGCGTGTTGTTCACCGCCAGTTGGCCATGATAATTCACTTTCTTGCTGCTAGATGTCTCGTGTAAATCTGCTGGCGAATTTTGTTTTAATTAAATATATATTTTCCAACGTAATATGCACAATATTACGCTTAATTTTAAAACGTCTGAGTCATTGCAAAACAATAAATATAAACATTTCAAGCAAAGAATCCTAACTCTGATGGGGTTCGAACCTTTGCCAACGCTTTATCACGTAGCCAAACGTGTCAATGGGCATCGTCCGATATCAAATGAGTTACATAGAACCTGTTCGAAAATAATGATTTAGACTAAACGATTTCATCAGTGGAGTATATTATTTATATATAAAGCATTTCAAACAAAGTTTATTTATTTTGTATCAGTACGCTATATTGCATGCAATACTCAAATTAATGAAATATAAGTCAGGCACAAGATATCCGCTGCCATCTTGCCTTTTAACTCAGACGGCTCAGCTTTTTAAAATCTCTTCTACACTATAGTATTACAAAATAAACTTTTAATTTCGAACGTGCCTCTTCCTTTAGAACAGATGATAGCAAACACTCGTCTCGAGTAGGCTGGCCTTCCAATGCTGAATGACTCTTCATCGATGAGTCCGTAGGTGACCAAAAAGCCCAATGCGGGAGAGACACAGTTTCCCGCAGTGATGACAGGTAGTATCAGGTCCAGGTGAGACATCCGCATTCATTCCCTGTCTTCTAATGAACACTCTGTTCTTTCTGCGTTGCCTCCGATCTTCTATCATACGTCGGCGGTTTTCTTCAAAAAGTATCGCACCACGATGAACAATTGATCTCCAGGATGAGCGATCAAGAGCTAAGGTCTCCCAGTTGTTGATATTAATATGGCACATTTGCATATTAGCCTTTAGTACGTCTTTGAATCGCTTCCTCGGACCTCCCACACAGCGCTTGCCCTCAGTTAGTTCAGAGCAAAACACTTGCTTGGGAATGCGATTATTGGGCATGCGGATTACGTGTCCTGTCCATCGCAGCTGACGTTTTAAAAGCATGGCTTCAACACTGGTAGTCTGTGCTTCTTCGATAATGCTGGTGTTTGTGCGTTTGTCTTGCCATGTCACACGAAGAATTCTCCTCAAACAACGCTGGTGATATTGCTCCAGCTTTTTAAAATGACGTCTGTAGCATGTCCAGGATTCAGATCCGTAAAGTAAGGTGGGAACTACAACCGAGTTGTACACAAGGATCTTCGTTGCAGCATTGATATCATGGTTGTCAAAAACTCTAGACCTCAATCTTGCAAAGGATGCCCCAGCACGGTTAATCCTGTGTTGGATTTCGGAATCTATATTTGCACTTGATGACAGGGTGCTGCCAAGATAAGAAAATGTGTTAACTTCTTGAAGCTTCGCTCCGTCGATGGTGACATTGTTGTTTCTTTGTCCTTGTCCAGGGGCTGGTTGGTAGAGGACTTGGGTTTTACTGGTGTTAAGTTTCAGCCCAATCTTTTTGTATGTTGAAGAAAAAGCATTCAGGATTTTCCTAAGTTCGTCCTCTGATTGAGCTACTACTGCATTATCATCAGCGTACTGTAACTCAACCAATGCAGCAGGAGATGTTCGAGTCCTTGCCTTTAGACGGCTCAAATTAAAGATCTTCCCATCCATCCTGTAAGTTATCTTTGACTAACTGCATGATAGTGGCAACGTACAGAGAAAACAATGTAGGGGCAATCACACAGCCTTGTTTAACGCCGGTATTTATATGAAATGGTTCTCCAATAGAGTCGTTACCAATGACATTTGCCTTCATATCAGTGTGGAGTAGTCTTAAGATGGTAATAAATTTCAGTGGAAAACCATACAATGCTAAAATCTTCCACAAGGCTTCACGGTTTACCGAGTCAAATGCCTTACTGAGGTCTATAAAGGCAATATAAAGAGGTCTATTTTGCTCTCTACATTTCTCCTGAAGCTGACGAACAGTGAATATCATATCTGCAGTTCCTCTAGAAGACCTGAAACCACATTGGCTCTCTGGGAGTATTTTCTCCACCAGGGATAGAATACGATTCGCCAAAATACGAGTAATAAGCTTTCCAAGGCATGATAACAAAGATATACCACGATAGTTGTTGCAGTCTGCACGATCACCTTTCTTAAATATGGGAACTATCAGACTATCTCTGAAATCAGCAGGCATTTTTTCAGTTCTACAAATTTTAATGATAAGATCATGTATGTGGCTTATGAGTTCCTCACCTCCTCCTTTGAGAGCTTCCGCTGATATCCCATCACATCCAGTGGCTTTGTGTCGCTTTGCTTGATGAATAGCACACTGAACCTCATCTAGTGTTGGCAGGGTACCGAGTTCTTCCTTGATGGGTGCTTGTTCTAATATATCATACACCTGCTCATCAATAACTGAGTCCTGGTTCAAGAGGTCTTCAAAATGTTCCTTCCACCTATTCATGATGGAGTATTGATCTTTTAGAAGTGTACTTTTGTCACTGGACCAAAGTTGATTTCTTCCAAACGTGGAGGGGCCATAAATCGCTTTTGTGGCTTGGAAGAACTGTCGCGAATCTTTGTCTGCTAGATATTGCAGCTCTTTAGCTTTGGATGTCCACCATGCATTTTTGAGCGCACGAGTTCCTCTTTGGACATTTGCCTTCGCAAGACAAAATGCTTCTTTCTTAGTACGGGAGTTCATATCTTTTCTCCAAGTTTGCAAGGCTTTTCTCTTTTCTGAGATTAATGCCTCTATTTCATCATCATTTTCATCAAACCAGTCTTGATGTTTCCTGGTCTTATATCCCAGCGTTTCCTTGCAAGCATTCTGAATAGCGGTCTTCAGACTCTCCCAGTGCAGTGTTACATCTGGATGGTATTTCTGTGGCAGTGTCTGGCTAAGCAACTCTTTATACGGGGAGATATGCTCTGACTTACCAAACTTCTCGGTATCAAAAATATGCCTACAGCTCTTCTGTTGCTTCCCCCTCTGTGTGGACAATGGTATACGCATAACTGATCTGATAAGCCGGTGATCTGTCCAACAGTCATCGGCTCCTGTCATTGCTTTGGTGATAAGAACATCTCGTAAATCTTTCTTGCGTACAATCACATAGTCAATAAGATGCCAGTGCTTCGATCTAGGGTGCTACCATGATGTTTTAAAGCGATTCTTTTGGCGAAATATAGTATTGGTGATTACCAATTCATGTTCAGTGCATTTGGAGAGCAGTCTGATACGATTGGAGTTTTCGCTCCCAACTCCCTCCTTACCAATGACACCATTCCAAACATTGTAGTCCCTGCCCACTCTAGCGTTAAAATCTCCGAGTAAGATGATCCTATCTTCACGGTTGATGTTTGATAGGACGGTATCCAGATCTGAATAGAACCTTTCCTTAATGTCATCATCAGCATCTAGTGTGGGGGCGTATGCGCTGATCACCGTGGCATGCTGGTTGTTATATAACCGAAGTCTTAGTGTCATGAGGCGTTCATTATACCCAGTTGGAAGCTCTGACAGATCCTTGAGAAGCTTGCTCATAATGGCAAAGCCAACTCCATGTATTCTGTGTTCGTCCTCACGTTTACCCTTCCAAAAGAAGCTGTACCCTGCACCTTGCTCATTCAACTGACCTTCCTCAGCAAGACGGGTCTCCTGAAGTGCTGCTATGTCAATGTCATATCTCCGTAGCTCTCTACCCACAATAGCTGTTCTCCTTTCAGGTCTCTCATTTGCGGGGTCATCAGTGAGTGTTTTTACATTCCAGGTTGCAAAATAAAATTTGCTACTTATACATTTTCGACCGCATGGAGGTGACACCTTTGGACGCGGCTATCCAATCGGTAGTATAAGTGGCTGACTATGTTTAGGGCACCTTTTCTAGCCCCTTCCCCATGTGGGGTGAGCAGAGTGGACCCTAAATAGGACTGCTCAGTCGTAGTTGCAGCGGCCGAATTGCTCTACAGCCACAACCCTAAGCAAGACGACCGATCACACATCTACCGCCTACGTGCCAAGTTATCACTAGAGGCTCCCAGACATCACAATCCTGCCCCCGTCGCAACTTCTTGATCGCCGCAGGACTTTGAAGAAAGTCAATGTTGTTGGAAGACTGCTGTGCGTGAAATCTTTTTACGTGAGAATGTTGCTGCACATCAACAAACGCACATTATTTGATGACTTAGGAAAGATGTTCAATGGCAAGCAAATGCAAGACGATTGAATAAATCCTAGTCACTGCAGCCTTCATCCGCCATTCCAGCCAAGGAGGGACTCATTGCCCTTATGCCTGGTCCGCCGTTGAGGACTTTCTATGCCGTTGACCACAGGTGGTTCATCCGCCTTTAGGGAAAGTTTCCTGTCCCAAGAGCAAGAGAGTGCCCTAACCACTACCAGCTCATTCGCCTCCCTGGGGAGCCGGGGGCATGGTAGTGGGGGACTCCTTATCCCGGGAGTCACTCGGTCGTCAGAGCCTCGTTAGTCTAAATCAGGGTGCGCCACGTGCAGGTGAGGTTGACATTTGAGTAGAAAGCCTACCCCTTACACCCCTTAGAACAAAAGATCTATGTTTACGAAAGCCATTTTGATACTCTCCTATTTGTAAGTCTAATTGGGGTTCTGAACGATTGAGTAAAGCTTTGGAAAGAATTTTATATGCTACTGACACAAGCGATATGCCACTATAATTATTCGGGTCAGAATTAGACCCCTTCTTGTGGATAGGGTGTATTATGGCCACTTTCCATTCCTAGGGAACTTTTTCATTTTCCCAGATCATATCAATTATATCTTTCAATTGTATGATTGTATCATCATTAAGGGCTTTCAGCAACTCAGCCCTAATCCCATCTTCACCAGCGGCTTCGTTGTTTTTCAAGTTGCGTATAATTTCTTTAATTTCGTCTAAGTCTGGTGCTATAGAATTTTCATTTTGAATGTTAGTAGTATTGTTGATAAACTTGTCTTCCGGATTATGACAATTGTGTAGGTCTTCAAATTACTCTGCCAATATATTACAATACTCAAATGTTGAACAGATATGGAATCATAAAACTATTTTGCAAATGAGACAATTAAGAAATAAAGACACGACAGTTACTTTTATAGATTTTGCAAAAGCCTATGATTCCATTGACAGAGAATCTCTCATCAACATTCTAAAAGAATTTGGTTTGGATCCTAAAACTACTAACATTATTCAGGATAAGCTAACAAATACCACGTCCAAAGTCCGATTTCGTTGGAAGTTCTCCACGGCTTTTGAAATAAACATAGGAGTCAGACAAGGTGATGGATTGTCACCATTACTTTTTAACTGTGCCTTGGAAAAGGTGATCCGAGAGTGGAGGAAAACAGACACCAAAGGGGTAAAATTTGGATATCAACGAGATAACATATATATAGATTGTTTGGCTTTAGCTGACGACATTGCTCTAATTACTGATACACCGGAAAATGCCAAAATACAAATTGATAATTTAATACAACATGCAAATAAAATAGGTCTACAAATTTCCTTCACAAAGACAGAATTTATATCCAATGTCAAAAATAGTCCTGATAAATTATGTATTCCACAAAACGAAATCAAAAGAGTGAATTCTTTCAAATAACTCGGTGAATGGATTACAATAAATAATAATGAGAAAAACAGCCTAACAGTTAGAACAAAGAAAATGAATATAGCTTTCCAGCTCACCAGGATCATTTATAAGAAAAAAGCATTGCCTAATTCTATTAATATTAAACATTATAATACTGTTGTGAAACCAGAGGCCTTATATGGATCTGAAAGACTCAAATCTACTATATAAAGCTCAAATACCACTGACTGACTGATTCATTCATCACGAAATCTCAGAAACCACCGAACGGATTGGAATAAAATTTGGTATCCAGCTTTCTCAAGGGCCGCAAACGCCCACTAAGAAAGGATTTTTGGATATTCAGGTTCTAAAGGGGTGTTAAGGGGGTACACCTGCATTTCATTGAATAGCAATATCTCCCGATTGGTTTCATTGGGGGATGTGATACTCGGCATATAAACTCATCATTAAAAATAAGAAGACATGTGTCTGAGGGTTTTTCGATGTGGTGTATATTATGAGGTGAAAGGGGTGAAAAGTGGGGGTTGAAGGATTCCTAACGGAGCGTGTATCCCTTAAACGACATAGGCAGGAGTTTGGAACTCAGCGGGAAAAAATCAGCATAAAAAATAAGTAAATAGGTGTTTGACCGTTTTTTCATAAATCCAATTTAAGGGGCCCATGGGGAGGGGTGAAATTATGGGGGGAGGGACGTAATATGTCTGAGTGTAAAATTATACATGGCCCATGTTGTAGACAATAACAAATTACATCTTTTTTGTCTCTTGCTATTTCATCATACGACGAATACTTACGGAGTCATTAATGATTTTGTACTTTTTGGCCGGAATTTTCCAAGTCCCAGGAATGACATAAAAATTGATTCGAATGAAATTTCAAAAAAGATTTTTTTTAATACTTTTATTATATTTTTCACGTCTTTTAGGGTCCGAAACCAACATGATATTTTGATGTTTTTTTTTCGTCCCATGCATTTTTCGTTTCAGGTGATAGAATTATTTTCCACTAGGACCCATACTTTTTTATATACTATATAAAGCTCAAATACCACTCACTGACTCATTCATTCATCACGAAATCTCAGAAACCACCGAACGGATTGGATTGAAATTTGGTATCCAGCTTCCTCAAGGGCCGCAAACGCCCAATAAGAAAGGATTTTTGGATATTCAGGTTCTAAAGGGGTGTTAAGGGGGTAGACCTGCATTTCATTGAATAGCAATATCTCCCGATTGGTTTCATTGGGGGATGTGATACTCGGCATATAAACTCATCATTAAAAATAAGAAGACTTGTGTCTGAGGGTTTTTCGATGTGGTGTATATTATGAGGTGAAAGGGGTGAAAAGTGGGGGTTGAAGGATTCCTAACGGAGCGTGTATCCCTTAAACGACATAGGCCAGGAGTTTGGAACTCAGCGGGAAAAAATCAGCATAAAAAATAAGTAAATAGGTGTTTGACCGTTTTTTCATAAATCCAATTTAAGGGGCCCATGGGGAGGGGTGAAATTATGGGGGGAGGGACGTAATATGTCTGTGTGTAAAATTATACATGGCCCATGTTGTAGACAATAACAAATTACATCTTTTTTGTCTCTTGCTATTCCATCATACGACGAATACTTACGGAGTCATTAATGATTTTGTACTTTTTGGCCGGAATTTTCCAAGTCCCAGGAATGACATAAAAATTGATTCGAATGAAATTTCAAAAAAGATTTTTTTAATACTTTTATTATATTTTTCACGTCTTTTAGGGTCCGAAACCAACATGATATTTTGATGTTTTTTTTTTCGTCCCATGCATTTTTCGTTTCAGGTGATAGAATTATTTTCCACTAGGACCCATGCTTTTTTATATCTCTTATATAAAAACAAGTGTCCTGACTGACTGACTGACTGACTGACTGACTGACTGACTCATCATCGCCCAGCCAAAACTATTGAAGTTAGAATCATGAAATTTTGGGGATATGTTCGTGGTAAGTCGAAAACGCGCACTAAGGAAGGATTTTTGGATATTCAGGTTCTAAAGGGGTGTTAAGGGGATAGACCTGCATTTCATTGAATAACAATATCTCCCGATTGGTTTCATTGGGAGATGTGATACTCGGCATATACACTCATCATTAAAAATAAGAAGACACGTGTCTGAGGGTTTTTCGATGTGAAGTATATTATGAGGTGAAAGGGGTGAAAAGTGGGGGTTGAAGGATTCCTAACGGAGCGTGTATCTCTTAAACGACATAGGCGAGGAGTTTGAAACTCAGTGGAAAAAAATCAGCTTAAAAAATAAGTTAATAGGTGTTTGACCGTTTTTTCATAAATCCAATTTAAGGGGCCAATAGGGAGGGGTGAAATTCTGGGGGGGGGAAACAGGAAAGAAAGTGTCCTAACTGATTGACTGACAGACTGACTCATCAAACTCAGGGGGAAAAAACTGCTTAAAAATAAGTAAATAGGTGTTCGACAATCTTTTTCAAAAGCCCAATATAAGGGGTTCTTGGGGAGGGGTGAATTTCTGAAAAAAGGAAATTGAGAGGAAAAGTCCTAACTCACTCACCATCGCCCAGCCAAAATTATTGAAGTTAGACACATGACATTTCGGGGAATATGATCATTGTATGTCGGAACCGTCCACTAAGGGAGGATTTTCGGATATTCAGGGGGTCTTAAGGGGGTTAAACCTGCATTTCATTGAATAACAATAACTCCCGATTGGTTTCATTGGTGGATGTGTTACTCGGCATATGAACTCATAAAAAATAAGAAGACATGTGTCTGAGGGTTTTTCGATGTGGTGTATATTATGAGGTGAAAGGGGTGAAAAGTGGGGGTTGAAGGATTCTTAACGGTGCGTGTATCTCTTAAACGACATAGGCGAGGAGTTTGAAACTCAGCGGAAAAATCAGCTTAAAAGATAAGTAAATAGATGTTCGATCGTTTTTTTGCTTAAATTCAATTTACGGGGATCATGGGGAGGGGTGAAATTCTGGGAGGGGGGGGGACCGGAAAGAAAGTGTCCTAACTGATTGACTCACTCACTCACTCTTCAAACTCAGGGAGAGAAAACTGCTTAAATATAAGTACCGGTAAATAAGTGTTTGACAGTTTATTTTTCATAAATCAAATTTAAGGGGTTCATTGTGAGGGGACAAATTCTGGAGGAAAAAAATGAAAGAAAATGTCCTGACTCACTCACTCACTCACTCACTCATCATCATCCAGCCAAAATTATTGATGTTAGAAACATGACATTTTTGGGATATGTTCGTTGTATGTCAAAACCGTACACTAAGGGAGGATTTTCGGATATTCAGGTTCTAAAGGTGTCTTAATGGGGTTAAACCTGCATTTTATTGAATAACAATATCTCATGAGTGGTTGCATTTGCTGATGTGATACTCGGCATATAAACTAATCATTAAAAATAAGCAGACATGTGTCTAAGGGTTTTTCGATGTGGTGTATATTATAAGGTGAAAGGGGTGAAAAGTGAGAGTTGAAGGATTCCTAACGGAGCGTGTATCTCTTCAACGACATACGCGAGAAGTTTGAAACTCAGCGAAAAAAAAAACAGCTTAAAAATAAGTACATCGGTGTTCGGCCGTTTTTTCATAAATTCAATTTAAGGGGCCAATGGGGTGGGGTGAAATTCTAGAGAAAAAAAGGAGAGAAAGTGTCCTGACTGACTGACTAACTCACTCATCAAACTCAGGGGAAAAAGACAGCTTCAAATATAAGTTAATAGGTGTTCGAACGTTTCTTCATAAATCCAATTTAAGGGGCGCATGGGGAGGGCGTAAAATTCAGGTAAAAATAATTGAAAGAAAATGACCTGACTGACTCACTCACTCATCATCGCCCAGCGAAAACTATTGAAGTAGGAAAAATTAAATTTTGGGAATATTTTCGTTCTATGTCGCAAACGTCAACTAATGAAGGATTTTTGTTTATTCGGGTTCTTAAGAGGTGTTAAGGGGGTAAACGTGCATTTCATTGATTAACGATATCTCACGAGTTGTTTCTTTGGCGATGTGATATTCGGCATATAATCTAATCATTAAAATTAAGCAGACATATGTCTAAGGGTTTATCGATGTGGTGTATATTATGAGGTGAAAGGGGTGAAAATAGGGGGTTGAAGTATTTTTAACGGAGCGTGTATCTCTTAAACGACATAGGCAAGAAGTTTGACATTCAGCGAAAAAAAACAGCTTAAAATATAAGTAAATAGGTGTTCGACCGTTTTTTCATAAATCCAATTTAAGGGGCCCTTGGAGAGGGGTGAAATTCTGGGGGGGGGAAAACAGGAAAGATAGTGTTCTAACTGATTAACTCACTCACTCATCAAACTCAGGGGGGGGAGAACAGCTTGAAAAGAAGTAAATAGGTCTTCGACCGTTTTTTAATCATAAATCCAATATAAGGGATTCATGAGAGGGGTGAAATTCTGAAAAATAAATGAAAGAAAATGTCCTGACTTACTCACTCACTCATCATCGCCCAGCCAAAATTCTTGAAGTTAGAAACATGAAATTTTGGGGTTGTGTTCGTTGTATGTCGAAAACGTCCACCAAGGGAGGATTTTTGGATATTCAGGTTCTAAAGGGGTGTTAAGGGGGTAGATCTGAATTTAATTGAATAGCAATATCTCCCGATTGGTTTCCTTGGGGGATGCGATACTCGGCATATAAACTCATCATTAAGAATAAGAAGACACATGTCTGAGGGTTTTTCGACGAACTGTATATTATGAGGTGTATGTGTGAAAAGTGGGGGTTGAAGGATTCCTAACGGTGCAAGTATCTCTTAAAAGACAGAGGCATAAAGTATGAAACTCAGGGGGAAGAATCAGCTTGAAAAATTAGTAAAAAGGTGGTCGATCGTCTTTTTCATGAATCCAATTTAAGGGGCCCATGGGGAGGGCTGAAATTCTGGAAGAAAAACTCCACTAAGGAGGGATTTTTGGATATTCACTCTCATCGACCAACCAAAACTATTAAAGTTAGAAGAATGATATTTTGGGGATATGTTTCTTGTGTGTCGAAAACGTCTACTAAGGAGGGATTTTTGGATATTCAGGTTCTAAAAGGGTGTTAACGGGATTAAACCTGCATTTCATTGAATAAAAATATGACACGACTATGACGCGAGCGAAGCCGCGGGTACCTGCTAGTCTCTTATATAAAAACAAGTGTTCTGACTGACTGACTGACTGACTGACTCATCATCGCCCAGCCAAAACTATTGAAGTTAGAATCATGAAATTTTGGGGATATGTTCGTGGTAAGTCGAAAACGCGCACTAAGGAAGGATTTTTGGATATTCAGGTTCTAAAGGGGTGTTAAGGGGATAGACCTGCATTTCATTGAATAACAATATCTCCCGATTGGTTTCATTGGGAGATGTGATACTCGGCATATACACTCATCATTAAAAATAAGAAGACACGTGTCTGAGGGTTTTTCGATGTGAAGTATATTATGAGGTGAAAGGGGTGAAAAGTGGGGGTTGAAGGATTCCTAACGGAGCGTGTATCTCTTAAACGACATAGGCGAGGAGTTTGAAACTCAGTGGAAAAAATCAGCTTAAAAAATAAGTTAATAGGTGTTTGACCGATTTTTCATAAATCCAATTTAAGGGGCCAATAGGGAGGGGTGAAATTCTGGGGGGGAAAAACAGGAAAGAAAGTGTCCTAACTGATTGACTGACAGACTGACTCATCAAACTCAGGGGGAAAAAACTGCTTAAAAATAAGTAAATAGGTGTTCGACAATCTTTTTCAAAAACCCAATATAAGGGGTTCTTGGGGAGGGGTGAATTTCTGAAAAAAGGAAATTGAGAGGAAAAGTCCTGACTCACTCACCATCGCCCAGCCAAAATTATTGAAGTTAGACACATGACATTTCGGGGAATATGATCATTGTATGTCGGAACCGTCCACTAAGGGAGGATTTTCGGATATTCAGGGGGTCATAAGGGGGTTAAACCTGCATTTCATTGAATAACAATAACTCCCGATTGGTTTCATTGGTGGATGTGTTACTCGGCATATGAACTCATAAAAAATAAGAAGACATGTGTCTGAGGGTTTTTCGATGTGGTGTATATTATGAGGTGAAAGGGGTGAAAAGTGGGGGTTGAAGGATTCTTAACGGTGCGTGTATCTCTTAAACGACATAGGCGAGGAGTTTGAAACTCAGCGGAAAAATCAGCTTAAAAGATAAGTAAATAGATGTTCGATCGTTTTTTTGCTTAAATTCAATTTACGGGGATCATGGGGAGGGGTGAAATTCTGGGAGGGGGGGACCGGAAAGAAAGTGTCCTAACTGATTGACTCACTCACTCACTCTTCAAACTCAGGGAGAGAAAACTGCTTAAATATAAGTACCGGTAAATAAGTGTTTGACAGTTTATTTTTCATAAATCAAATTTAAGGGGTTCATTGTGAGGGGACAAATTCTGGAGGAAAAAAATGAAAGAAAATGTCCTGACTCACTCACTCACTCCCTCACTCATCATCGTCCAGCCAAAATTATTGAAGTTAGAAACATGACATGTTTGGGATATGTTCGTTGTATGTCACAACCGTACACTAAGGGAGGATTTTCGGATATTCAGGTTCTAAAGGTGTCTTAATGGGGTTAAACCTGCATTTTATTGAATAACAATATCTCATGAGTGGTTGCATTTGCTGATGTGATACTCGGCATATAAACTAATCATTAAAAATAAGCAGACATGTGTCTAAGGGTTTTTCGATGTGGTGTATATTATAAGGTGAAAGGGGTGAAAAGTGAGAGTTGAAGGATTCCTAACGGAGCGTGTATCTCTTCAACGACATACGCGAGAAGTTTGAAACTCAGCGAAAAAAAACAGCTTAAAAATAAGTACATCGGTGTTCGACCGTTTTTTCATAAATTCAATTTAAGGGGCCAATGGGGTGGGGTGAAATTCTAGAGAAAAAAAGGAGAGAAAGTGTCCTGACTGACTGACTAACTCACTCATCAAACTCAGGGGAAAAAGACAGCTTCAAATATAAGTTAATAGGTGTTCGAACGTTTCTTCATAAATCCAATTTAAGGGGCGCATGGGGAGGGCGTAAAATTCAGGTAAAAATAATTGAAAGAAAATGACCTGACTGACTCACTCACTCATCATCGCCCAGCGAAAACTATTGAAGTAGGAAAAATTAAATTTTGGGAATATTTTCGTTCTATGTCGCAAACGTCAACTAATGAAGGATTTTTGTTTATTCGGGTTCTTAAGAGATGTTAAGGGGGTAAACGTGCATTTCATTGATTAACGATATCTCACGAGTTGTTTCTTTGGCGATGTGATATTCGGCATATAATCTAATCATTAAAATTAAGCAGACATATGTCTAAGGGTTTATCGATGTGGTGTATATTATGAGGTGAAAGGGGTGAAAATAGGGGGTTGAAGTATTTTTAACGGAGCGTGTATCTCTTAAACGACATAGGCAAGAAGTTTGACATTCAGCGAAAAAAACAGCTTAAAATATAAGTAAATAGGTGTTCGACCGTTTTTTCATAAATCCAATTTAAGGGGCCCTTGGAGAGGGGTGAAATTCTGGGGGGGAAAACAGGAAAGATAGTGTTCTAACTGATTAACTCACTCACTCATCAAACTCAGGGGGGGGGAGAACAGCTTGAAAAGAAGTAAATAGGTCTTCGACCGTTTTTTAATCATAAATCCAATATAAGGGATTCATGAGAGGGGTGAAATTCTGAAAAATAAATGAAAGAAAATGTCCTGACTTACTCACTCACTCATCATCGCCCAGCCAAAATTCTTGAAGTTAGAAACATGAAATTTTGGGGTTGTGTTCGTTGTATGTCGAAAACGTCCACCAAAGGAGGATTTTTGGATATTCAGGTTCTAAAGGGGTGTTAAGGGGGTAGATCTGAATTTAATTGAATAGCAATATCTCCCGATTGGTTTCCTTGGGGGGTGCGATACTCGGCATATAAACTCATCATTAAGAATAAGAAGACACATGTCTGAGGGTTTTTCGACGAACTGTATATTATGAGGTGTATGTGTGAAAAGTGGGGGTTGAAGGATTCCTAACGGTGCAAGTATCTCTTAAAAGACAGAGGCATAAAGTATGAAACTCAGGGGGAAGAATCAGCTTGAAAAATTAGTAAAAAGGTGGTCGATCGTCTTTTTCATGAATCCAATTTAAGGGGCCCATGGGGAGGGCTGAAATTCTGGAAGAAAAACTCCACTAAGGAGGGATTTTTGGATATTCACTCTCATCGACCAACCAAAACTATTAAAGTTAGAAGAATGATATTTTGGGGATATGTTTCTTGTGTGTCGAAAACGTCTACTAAGGAGGGATTTTTGGATATTCAGGTTCTAAAAGGGTGTTAACGGGATTAAACCTGCATTTCATTGAATAAAAATATGACACGACTATGACGCGAGCGAAGCCGCGGGTACCTGCTAGTACTATATAAAGCACAAATACCACTCACTGACTCATTCATTCATCACGAAATCTCAGAAACCACCGAACGGATTGGAATGAAATTTGGTATCCAGCTTCCTCAAGGGCCGCAAACGCCCACTAAGAAAAGGATTTTTGGATATTCAGGTTCTAAAGGGGTGTTAAGGGGGTAGACCTGCATTTCATTGAATAGCAATATCTCCCGATTGGTTTCATTGGGGGATGTGATACTCGGCATATAAACTCATCATTAAAAATAAGAAGACACGTGTCTGAGGGTTTTTCGATGTGGTGTATATTATGAGGTGAAAGGGGTGAAAAGTGGGGGTTGAAGGATTCCTAACGGAGCGTGTATCTCTTAAACGACATAGGCGAGGAGTTTGGAACTCAGCCGAAGAAAATCAGCATAAATAATAACTAAACAGGTGTTTGACGTTTTTTCATAAATCCAATTTAAGGGGCCCATGGGGAGGGGTGAAATTATGGGGGAGGGGGGGAAACGTAATATGTCTGAGTGTAAAATTATACATGGCCTATGTTGTAGACAATAACACTTTACATCTTTTTTGTCTTTTGCTATTTCATCATACGACGAATACTTACGGAGTTATTAATGGTTTTGTACTTTTTGGTCGGAATTTTCTAAGTCCCAGGAATGACTTAAAAATTGATTCGAATGAAATTTCAAAAAATAGTTTTTTTAATACTTCTATTATATTTTTCACGTCTTTTAGGGTCCCAAACCAACATGATATTTTGATGTTTTTTTTTTTTCGTCCCATGCATTTTTGGTTTCAGGTCATAGAATTATTTTCCACATGGACCCATGCTTATCTATCTATATAACTAATGTTATAACGGGATTCCAAATGTTATTGCGGGCGAAGCCGCGGGTAACAGCTAGTTAATGAATAAAGGTGAAATTAACAAAATCATGGTCATGGAAAGGAAAATAATTAGAAGTATACTTGGCCCTAGGAAAGTAGGAGCAGATTACAACAGACCTAGACCATATGTAGAAATTTATGAGCATGTAGAAAACATACTACATACCATGCGAAGAAGAAGATTATCCTTTTTTGGACATTTACAAAGAATGAACGATGATAGATTGACAAAGAAAATTTTCAATAAAATTATAAAACTTGAGATACAGCCAGCTTGGTTTCAACAGACCTTGAATGACCTTAATGAGGCCAATATACAAATTTAAGACATACCTAATAGACAACTCTTTCGGAACAAAATTAAAACAGTCACCCTCAAGGAGGAACTAGAACGAAGCAGAAAACAGCCACACAACATTGAGGAGCTTCGGCGACAACAATCTGAAAGAATGAAGCAATTTTGGGTGACCAAGAAGAAATCTTATAGCAAAACTTGATGCATTGATTTAACTTGCTCTATTACGGGCTATTCGATTAAATAAATATAATATTTTACAACCGTTGCTTTTCCTGCGTGGGTAATTTTACAATATTTAATTGTCGAGGATACACAAACTTAAATGTGTAACTAGGAACTCGTTATAACGGCAAGTATACGGGTTACCCTCTGATAGTATTTATAAGTTAAATACATCTTTCAGTCCCTTCTGTTCAATGTTCATTCTATGAGGGACTTTTGTTGGTTTTCATTTGAAGTGGGTTCCTTGTAACAAGAGGCGGTACTAATGTTTTCAGTTTTCTGAATATCAATGTAGCCTATCCTCTTTCAGCCAATATCTTAATATTCGTGCAGTAACTTGAGTTTACTTTTACGTTGATAGGTTTGTAATGTAATTTAGCGTCGGACAATTAGATTTATTCCGCGTGCCCCATCACATTGTGCTCAGGTTTGTGTGCAGCCTACTTAGGAATAGAGAAATCAATTATAGGTTGCTTCATTTCAGTGCTCCACAAGCTGGCACCAGTAATTCCTCATTCTATTAATATATTACTCGATATTATACCCTAACTCATATCTTATAATGTCGAGCGTCATTGTCGAATACGTTTGTTGTAAACTTTTTCTCACTGTGCATTGGAGGGTTGTATTTGGATTACCAGTAGCCTAACTTGAATTCGGTGTTTTGAAATTACCTTATTTCATGTGTTATATACGATAATGATTTGTGTGTTCTAGCTTCCTAAAAATTATGGACCAACAACCATTAATTAAGAGTGAGCCGGATGAATCCCCTAATAGTGTGAGTTTTATTTAATTCATATATCGTGTAACATGATGTGCATGACGAGCTTGCTATCAAATAGTAGGCTTACCAGTATGTTCTTCTTTTATTGTTACACGTAACTTATAACTGTTATTCTGTCGGCATGTTTTATGTTGGGTCATACTTGTATAATTCTTTCTAGGAGTCGAAAGACCAATTACGCACTTCTAACCAGCTGGATGAATCTTGTGATATATTTGAATACGAAAACACGGCGGTCAAAGTGGAGCATCAAACTCAGGTGATCATAGATTTTATATTCCTTTTCTAATAATAATGTGAATGATTTTCACAATTTGGATTATTCAGTATTGTTTCTTATTTTAGCAATAACTTATGTTTTTGTATTCATAACGCTGCTTCACATTCAGAGTGGATAATGACATAAATTATGCACGACGTATCACTTTTTTTTCCCTTCGCTTCCATTTCAACAAAATATCATTTTGATATCGTATTTTATCATTTTGGAGCACATTATCAATTTTAACTTCCAACCTTGATCACTTTTGCACCGACAGCATCCGATATATGTGCTAAATCACGTAAATATGTGTTCTATTTAACAACCGGAGCCATGTTCATCAGACGTTTTTAGTATGTGAAACTGCCGCAGTGAGCGCTCACAATGAGACATACACTTCGACGTCAGTAGTTGCCAACATGTCCGATACAAAATACACCAGACGACACGTATCGTTGTAATTATGTGATAAAAGAAATAATTGGTCTTTTGTGTATTATCTGTATGTGTAAATAATGCTTGTGTGGGAGAGTGAGGCCAACTTCACTTTACCGCAATCAAAAACCATTGATCTGGACGCATTAATCTGTAACCATTGTCAAAAACCATTGGATTGGACAAAACTAAGGTTAGAATGGTCGGGTGTAGGTGCGGCCTTGACGTCCGGCTATCATTTTGTTGCAGGTTACAGATTGGTTATGCTTTATCCGCACGGTAGTGTTTTTGGTACTAAAATGTGTTGTTGCAATAGCTTCAGAAACTTTTTAGGTTGATCATAGAACCGCTGATTGAAGTTACTGATTGTTATCAGGCAACTTTGGCAATCCATAGTGTCTAAATGATTCAATTCGGCGCTTTATGAAATGATCTGAGTGCTGCACAAGAATGATGCGCACTAGAGAATGAACTGGGCGCTTTTTGTTTGATATAGTACCGTAAGGGTGAGGTTGGCAGTACTGTCTTGATGACAGGCGGGGCTAACGAAGAGACCCGAATACTCACGACCGCAACCGATGATGATTGATTTGAACTAGTGGTGATCAGAGCTGTAATTTTGGCTAATTAAGCCAAGATCCTATTTGGGATGGTTGGGTGGGTCACAGACGGCGTAGGAGTAATCATCTTTTACTACATTTTCTCCAGATATTTTCCTGACCATTACTACTAGTATTTTGATTAGTCTTTCTGATTTAGAAAAGTTATGACGAAGTCATACGTCATGCATTGCTGCCGTGAAGACTACACCATATGTGTTGCCATCAGTGTCTAATTTATTGGTGATGCAGGTTTGAACAATTGGCACTCGGTCATTCACAGTAGGTTAAGACTTTGCATAAGGCATTGAATCTAAGGGAAGTTGCGCTGCTGTTTGTTCATCCTGGTGCTTATAGGATAGTGGATAACAAGGAAGACTGCTATAGTACGAAATGTGATCTCCGTACTGGCTTCAATTAATGTATAGATACTAACGTGGCTGTCATCAATCATAATTCAAATGAGAAGGTATGCATGGGAGCTATTCCAAAATTGTCACACATGTAGATAATACCATTTCAGTTTAATTTCCAGGAGACCATACATGACAGTGTTTCCAAAATAATGTTAAGCCTTCTGATAAGTCCAACTTTTAAATGCATATAACTTCTACACAATTAATTGGATTTCAACCAAATTTGTATGAAATATGTGTACATAAACAGATATGACTGAGTGTATTCTTAAGAGCCACTAGGGCTGCCAACTGTTAATAATTGCTCTCTCTATTTTCTTCTTCCAAATAACAATATATCTGAAAGTATGCAAGCCGACAGCTTTAAACTATGCACACGTATAGTACCTGATATTTTAGATTAATTTGGAGTAACGTATATACTTCAGTTCTACCAACATGATTCTAAGCCTGCTGATAGGACCAATTTTTAAATACATGTAATTTCTATACTATCAGTTGGATTACAACCAAATTTCGTATGTGCTATGTGTAACATAACAGATATGGCTATAAGTATTCTTAAGAGCAATCAGGGCTGCCAACTGTTAATAAATGCTGTCTATATATTTTTTACCCTAATATCAATATATCACAAAGTATGCAAGCCAACTTTGCACATGTATAACACCTGCCACTCTAAATTAATTTGGAGTAATTAATATAAGTCAGTGCTGCCAACATGATTCTATGCTTGCTGATAGGTCCAATTTTAAAATAAATGTAACTTCAATACTCCAAAATTGGCACAACAAGACATCATAATATTTCCGATTATTTCTAACCATCACACGCATGACATTGTTGCCTACATGCTTTTACGCGTGCTGATGGATCCAATGTCTAACTGCATGTAACGTCCATTGGACTTCGACCAAATTTTGTATTCTGTACCTTAAGAGATGGAACTAAGAATATATTCAGTCACAAGGGCTGCCAACTGTAGTGCTCTATTAGGCTACATTATACCAGGAATATTTCGAACTAATTAGACATTTCGATATTACCAACTTAATTTCGTCATTATTCTAGATAGGTTCATATATTGTAGAATAATCATTGGCATGAAAAGTAGGCTCTTTAGTTCGTCACGGAACTTCTTGTTTTCATTGGGTTTTGCATAGTCGTTTATTGAACTGACTCTTTTCCTACATATTTCTATATGGAATCTAGCAAATTATGCATACATCGCTGCTGGCTCATGGTAATTCTAGTTTGTGCACATTAGATGGGTACAACCAACTAATTATACATAAATTAGTGAATAAATGCCGCATCTCAAAGTTGGCATATGTCAATCATTGTCCCAGTAGAGTAGATTTGTGGGCTTATTTATATTCTTTATGTCAGCATCCCTTCAAATACTTGAGTGGATTACAAAGGAAATTGATACCTGATGACTTCTATTAAAATGATTCTCTGGCCAGGAGGTATACTAGACATGATCTTGAGGTTTTTGCTACTCCATGGTCTCTTTTGATATAGAGTTTCCACTCTTCTTTTTTTATTTCCTTTGCATTTGAAAAACGTCATTGCTATTTCTAAATTTAGTAGTCGTATGTACTTGATGTCATTTAGTGCCATAGCTGCGTGCGTAACATGGAGTGTCAATCCCAGATATTTGAAATCAGGCCCGACCTTGATAAACGTACCACTGATACAATTTCTGGCACATTGCTTTTTTTCCTTACCTCCTTTTCTGAAATTCATAATTTCTGTTTTCGTCACATTACTATGGAATTCGATATCTTCACACCATTCTTCCATATCACCTGTTGTTTCTTGTAATTTCTGTTAGTTTGTTGATTTGACTACTAAATTATCTGCATATATGTTGGTAGATACCTCATCTTTCTTCTCCATTTCTCTAAATATCTCTTCAGCGGCTAAACTGAAGAGTGCAGGGCTCATGGGACCTTCCTGAAGAACGCCTTTCGTTTGTAATATGGGCTTCGATAGTAACAAGTTATCTGATTTTCTTATCATGTTGTATTTCATATTGCTCGTAATTTGATGTAATGGAAAATCAATGGGTTTTATTTGAAGTAAATGAGGATACTGTAGGGGAAGATGACCGCCTACTTAAGGCAACAATAACTAACTAATGGGATATTGTAAACATTTTAAGAAACACCCAGTAACTGCATTCAGCCTCGCGTTATGAACACTATAATAGTAATAGAACAAGAGGTAATGATATAAATGTATATCAAAATGTTGTAGGAAATAACAGTGGTAATAGCAGTGTATTACAAAACAAATGTAATAAATCAGTCTTCCTTAAATCAACAACGGAAGATTAATTAAGTAGGATAGTCAGAAAAATAGACATACTGTAGTTATAGTTGGGATGAAATTTCACCCTGGATATTGAAACAGTGCTATGGTCCAACCCTAGACAATCTTACAGAACTGATAAACATGTGTCTCTTTAAAGGTATCGCCCAAGATATACTAATTCTCTCCGTTGTTAAACCAATTTCTAAAGGGGTGACAGACATCAACTAGTTAACTACAGACCGATAACAGTTTGGTACTATCTTAGAGTACGTATGTAATTTGTCATAGAAATAATAGAGTTTATTAATACAAATGATTCGTATAAGAATCACTTTGGTATCATGTATTCCATTTCATCTATAAATGATTTGCAGAATTTTATGGAAAACTGCATTCCTCTCTCGGTGGTAATCTTATAAATGTGTTATATCGGATTTCGTTGATCTGACAAAATCCTTTGATACAGTAGATAATGGATATTATTGGTTAAGGCAGAGGTTTATTGTATAAGGGGAGTGGCGTTTGATCTGTTAAAACTATTACAGATATCAATTTACAAACATTTCTTCAGGATTTAGAATACACTCCTAGTTTATGTGAAAACGTTATAACTCAATGTTGAATCCTTCATCTCCTACTTGATATTCTTTTGTGAATTATGTACCACAGACAGGAAATATTTTAATTATTTCATATGCAGATGATGCCTCAAGATTAAACTAGGACGGTAACAAAACAATTACACTTCATGAAACTCAAAATAGTATCTATCTTGTCACTCAGTGTTTTATTGAGCAAATGTTAAGTGAAACCCATAAATACTCAGCTTAATAATATTTTCAAGCGCAAGGTAATTTAAAAGTAAATCGAAAATTATACTCTCGAACCGATGATATACAACAGGTGGCCTCAGCAAAACGTTTGGGCAGTAAAATAGATCATAAATTATCATGGGAGGAGAATATAAATGAAAAATGTAAAAGATAATGAAACTCATGTTTTAAAGTGAATTTCAATATACTTAAGCAGCGAATAGCAGTTACCCGTTTACTGTTGATTAATACATTCACATATTTCATCCGGCATTGAGATTTGGGTTGGGTTGGGCAGCAAATAGGAATAATGTGGAGACTATTGAAATTGCGGAAACGAGTAATAAGATACTTGTTGGGTTGACACAGAGAATCATGGAGGGTTGTATTTATGAAGCATAATATTTTAACAATATTTTTAGCCTATTTTCAATTTTGAAAAAATAGACTTATGAGATCACCTTTTGTCCGTGTGTGTGTGTGCGTGTGTGTGTCTCCCCCCCCCCCCTAATAAAATCTAAACGGCCGGAGCGATTTCAATGAAACTCGGAAAGTTCATAGCACTATTCCGGGCGACCTCGACCGTGCCCTTCAAATTTTGTTACGACTCACCAATCCAACATGGCGGCTGTGCGAAATATTTCACCAGCATTCAATATCTCCGAAACTATTACCGATACTTCCCTGACATTTTCTATGGTGATAGAGGGAACTACTCTAAGTTCACTTATGTGACTTTTGAAAACCTGGTAACTACAAAACCAACATGGCGGCCAAGCGAATTTGCGACTTTTAAATAGACGTTTCTCGCGATTTAACCAACCAAACGCAATGCAACGTAGTACAGTATATGTTTATATACAATGTAATGCACCGACATGTAACTTCGTTCAATTGTTTACATAATCACAAGATGGCGGATGTGCGAAATATTTCACCGGCATTATATATCTCTGAAACTATTAGCGGTATCTCCCTAAAATTTTGTACGGAGATAAAGACTTTCAAAAACCGGTTAACTACAAAACGAACATGGCGGCCAAGCGAATTTGAAAATTTTAAATAGACCTTTCTAGCGATTTAATGTTCCAAGCGCACTGAAACCTGGTACAGGAAATATTTATACTTATTGTATTCCACTGGTATCTAATTTAGTTCAATTGTTTACATAACCTCAAGATGGCGGCTGTGCGAATTTTAAAATTAAATTTTTATTATTTCTTGTGATGTAGTCATGCGATCGAAGTGAAAGTTTGAATAATGAACCTACGCATTAATTTTCCTTTAATGGTACATTCCTCTATGGCCTATACATTTAACAATCCAACATGGCAACCATCCGAAATATTTAGACGATACTGAATATCTACGAATCTATTTTAGCAATCAAACTGCATTTTTAATGTTCATAGGGGCTATGAACTTAAGTTCACCTATAGGACTATAAATTACCTGGTGATCACAAATCCAACATGGCGGTGACGCGAATTATAAATATTCACATGGACGTTTCTCGCAATTTAACCATACGCGTGCAGTGAAACTTTGTACAGTAAATCCTTATACGAATGTTAATCAGCTGGCATCTAATTTATTTCAATTGTTTCCATAACCTCAAGATGGCAGCTGTGAAAAATTTTAAAATCTCCTTGTTAATTCTTGTGTACTAATTATGCGATTGAAGTTTGAATACTACACGTTCACAATAATCTGCATGTAACAGTACATAACTCTAGGACCTACATATATAAAATCCAACATGGTGACCATCCGAAATATTTAGTTGGTTCTCAATATCTACGAATCTATTACAGAAATCAAACTGAAATTGTGTATGTTGATAGTGGCAATTAACATATGTAGGATATATGAAAATAGGCTGTATAGTTCTTCACGGAACTACTTGTTATGTATATTTTCGAGTAAACTTGTAATAAACATTCAACATAAAAAGTTGTCACAATCAAAAATCTCAACATTCATGAAACTAGAGGGCAGAATAACTCCTTTTAAGAAAGGGTTAATAAACAATATGCCGAAGAGGATTCTTTTGAGAAGGAGTTATATACGATAATAAAATACCGAGCTACTAAAGTCTTTCACTGGAGTGAGTTTCAGAACGTCACTTAAGTTTTATCTAACCCAGAAAGTGTTATATTCCTGTGCTTCTAAATGTTGAATGTTTGTAAATATATCAACTTACATGTGGATATGCTGTGTAAGATAATGACGTATCCAACTCTTTTTTAACTGCCAGTTCTGGAAAACAAAGTCTGATATGTTAGTGTAAGGTCAGTGGATGTGTATCCCACCTTGAATGGTTTCAATCATGGTAAGACTATAACACTAACAAGAGTACACCACCAATGTAAATCTCGCAGAAACGTGTCACAAGTATTGATTAGATGCATCTATATTGATATGTGATGTAATTTGTTCCCCAAATACATGGAAGGGCGGCATGTGGCGCACTAAAATACGCCCGAGACTGAAGGGTTTCTGAGTTCTCATATACTCTAATATTACACTACCGAGGGAATGGTTGAAGTAGTGCAATAGGTTGGGGAGGATATGGGAACACCTTATTGGGCTGCTCCAGGTCTGTCGAGTGTTTCAAATGTGTGCAATTTCAGCCTCTCTAGGGATGGTTCATTTGAATCTGAGGATGAAATATAATCACAAACGTTTTCCTTGTTATATGACAAAAAGTTCTGTTTGATCTGTTAAAAATATTGCAGATATCAATTTACAAAAATTGTGTAATCTTCTTGATAAAATCATGTTCCTAGCTATCAGAAAGTTGAACAAACTGGGATCAGAAGAATGTTTTCGACCGTGGATGCCAGGCTGAAAATCCTTAATAGGTTTTTTTCTTTAGAAGCTTGGAACATCATGATCACAAGACCATGTACTTGATGTTTGCTCAGTCATTGAAGACCTGTAGTGTGTGTACTGTATACAGATCATGAGTTAATCCATGTCAGAAATGTGCTCCGCGCAGTGCATTGTTACAAATGCTGACAACTTTTATGTGTTGGTGAATACTTATCCGTCTCTGCAAATTGTTTCTTGTGCATGGGCAGCTCACTGCTTATGTCTTCTGAACGACAAATATCTAGCTGCCTCTCTTGCCGACATTTGCAAGCACTGGGCCAGTAGCTGAATTGAAGGTGAAAACTCACTTCTGGAATGGGTACAGTGGTCCATGATTGTCTTCAAGGTATCATTAAACATTATTGAGAATACCTTGCAAATTATCCCAACAGTTTACGACGAAACACACATTTGTGAAGTTGAGGTTGGGTGTCCATTTGTATGAAAATATTAGCTCCTGTCAAAACCCAGACTAGCCCGCGAGACGTTAAACAAGTGTGTTCTGGAATGCATCGGGCTTCAACTGGAAATTCGCATTATGAGATCAGTGTCCGAACACTCACATGACAATGAATGTGAGGTTTGGGTTGAGTTCCACTGCTTCATATGGCCGACAATTTGGTATTGACTCTTGATGACAGCGATCAGTAAGATGTTGGCCCACCCTCCACCTTCTTTGGTTGTACGGAGGAGAAAGAGGGATGTGGGTTAATTTTTACTGGCAAGAATTCACCTTGAAGAACACCCCAGACATGGTAGGGCACTGTTCCTCAGCCTTTACTAGACCGTGATCGGCAATTTCATTTTGAAAAACTCTTCAGCTCTTGTCTATAGAAATATTCATGTTCAGTTCTCTGTTTTTAATACATTGCGTAATCTTGGCAACAACAATTGGTCATGTATTATGAATAACAAGTGAATTGGTATGCAGTGAAATTTCAAGTAGCTGCCGCTGTACTTACGAATAAACCTTGATTTCTTTCTCGTTCTCGTTAAATTTCTCACTGCCTAAAGCATTCTTGACTTAATATGGTCTCAAGAGGGTTAAAAAATCACGATATTTATCAACGTTTCTTGTCCTTAGTAACGTTGAATGGTAACTCTCAGTAACTGCATCTACTCTGTGAAGTCGCAACCCACACTCAATGCTACTGGCAATATGCCAGCCCTACGTTTTGCGAGTGCATATGAACTGAAGTTCTTTCTGATGTTAACATCACAAATACTGTCAAGTAGACGTAGCAAGGTACGAATGCGATTTTCAATTACCTTTGGCATGTTATTTTATTCCTTGATCCCTTCAGTGCATATCATCTGAAATATATTATTCCACCTACGCAGAGGAACATATTTGTTAAACAAGTAATTTCTTTGCAGAATGATACAGACCTTCAATCGGATATTAAGATTGAGGAAGCTTCTATTCCTGAACTCATTCCTTGCTTCAAAAGAGGAACACCATCTTCTCATCTGAAGGAGGTAAGTATATTTATGCCTCTTTACAAGACACCTCCTTATCACCTAATAGCATTTCAATATAAAAAGTGGTAATTTTACAATTGTGTTGATGACAAACTGAATGCTTGGCTGTTTGGTTGTGTTTTGTACTGCCACAACAATCCATTTTGATGGAAGGATGGTGAATTTAAAATTCTGTCCCATGCGATACTTTTACCCGCGACCGCCGGCTTTTTGCGATGTTGTTGTGATCACTGAGCTAATATGGGATGCATCTTATATGTCATTTAGAAAGGTACATTTTGTGAAGCTAGCATGTGTTTGCCACAATCACGTTTTACTAGTTGCCGACTCTGTGCTTTCGTACACTAGCAGACATATAATTCTTGTAGTTACCAGCATAATATAGCAACAATATTGATGTAACATACTCTACATTAGACTCTCTCTAGAGGAATTTAATGGAACGGGAGATAATAACTACATAACTGTATAATGTTCATCTCTAGCAGTAAGACGTGATGGACCGTACGAAAGTCGTTAAGCGTGTTTATCTTCACTTGCGCTTAGCAGTGATGTACAATTACATGGTTTGTTATTTATGTAAACGTATAAGGTGATAGCACAGTAATAAATTATTCCATCTTATCCCTAGGATGAGCAAGAAGAAATCCAGGAACGCGAAACTGATGGAAGTGGAAATCAAATAAATGAGTAAGTGTTCAACATACATAAAATATGATCTTCTACTTTAAGCGTGGATTGCTCTAAGTTTTGTAATCTTATAAGTTTTGACGGCAACACCAGGAGTGTCTCTTATTGTAAGTCTGATAGTTGAAGTAGGTATTAACTATCTAGTTAGCATTCTCTCTATTTTAAAGTATTTGAGAAACGTTTGTTAGTCTATTTTTGTATTGTAGAAGTATGCTTGGAGTGTGATTTAGTTTTGAAAGAAACATCCATTTCTTTAAACCCTCCTCCACTGTATCCTTAACCCCATATGATTCTTCTGTAAACCAATCCAAACGCGTAAATAGCTTCCTCCCCACCCCAAGTTGCTGCAAGTAAAATACAATGTGTTCTTACTTTCTCACATGTGTGCTTTAAATAAAGTTTAGCCTGTCACAATTTTCATTTGATGCCTGTGCTCTAAATAGTGTATTACAGTTTAGCCTTATGCTTGTGAGAGTAAGTGGCAGGAGAATGCAGTATAGACTTTAAACATATTATAATAAATAAATTTACTGCCGGCTCCGTGGTGTTGGGGTAGCGCGCCAGCCTCTCACCCGGAAGCCCCGGGTTCGATTACTGGCTCCATCAGGGATTTTGGAAAGAGATGTGAGGACTGGAATGGGGTACACTCAGCCCCGTGAGGACAATTGAGTAGCTGTCTGACGATTAACGGCCAACGGGACCCGACGCGCTGATCACGCGTCACCCCAATGTCTGTAGGCCAAAGGGCTGGGCAGCGGTCGCTTGGTAGGCCTAGGCCCTTCATTGGCTGTAGTGCCAGGGGTCATTATTATAATAAATTTACTAGGTTATAGAGTGGACAAGTCTTTAAAGAACGCAACGAAGTTCAGACAGTATTCCGATGTCAATCCAAAACTTGAAGAAAGAAAATGAAACTATGAAACAATTTTTTAAACCCAACAAGTAGAGACCGAATACTTATGAATCATCGAAGAAAAAGGAAATTATATGCGGTTGACTTCGTAAAAAAACACATACAAATAATGAATATTTTCAAGATACAAGGATTCAATAAAGCATTCAGAACGAACACACTCGGTTAGCACATACTTAACAGCAAAATAACGTAGATAAACCCACATTCTAAGTCAGGTGTGTATTTGTTCACATACAAAGAAGAAGGATGTAATTGTATCTATGTAGGGCAAAGTGGAAGACAGTTTACAAGACGATTTAATGAACACAGAATGCAATAAAAGAACAGAACACCCAGCTATTTGTGAACAAATCCACGACAATATCAATCGTTTCACCAATATAGAAATAGAACTAAAGATTATACACCACGATTTACAGTGCAGAGCTCTTGATATTAAAGAGTCCATTGAAATATATCTACCCAAGAAAGATAATCCCGAGAATCTAAACGATCACATGATTCTATAAGGATCCCCAGTATTCGTACTGCTAAATAAGGTGAGTCCACAATCATAATGATTTGATGAGGTAATGAATGCTTATGCGAAGAAATAAGTAAGGAAGGAGGATGCACCCTATGCTTATTCTCAGGCAGGCAGTGTTGCAGGGTCCTATCTCACCTTGATGACCAATTGCAAGGAAATATGGATTTTATCTAAGCTAGACGGGTGAATTAAATGGCTTACGGTAGTGATCTTAAAGTTCCAGGACCTAAAACATACACCAGTTCGTAAATTCATTCCAGCCTGAGATATTTTCCACATTCTTTATGTTATAGAAGTAGTTACAATTTCAGTCAATTGATAGAGTGGAAGGAGACGTGGCACATGTTACAAGAAGCAATGATATGCATCAAAACACGGCAGACTTTCAGAGGTTGGCGAACACAGGGAAAAAAAAAATCACCAACTTAGGAAGATATATAAGATTTTTTTTTCCTGTGCGGTTGGTCTGTAGACAGCATGGAATCGATCAAATTACATTTGCGTAGAATAATGACCCGTCAAATTTTAAAGACCTCGTGTACTTGGAAGGATCAACTTTATTCTTCTTATTAGAAATATGACGGCAACAGGTTATGCTTCTGAGTACTAGTGGGTGTAGTTGGGAACGAGGAATAGGGGAAGAAGCATATAAAGAAAATGTCATTTGTATTTTTCAACACGTACCAAGTTCCAAATTTTGCTGTGTTCTGGAGTCCATGTCCTGAGTTTGAGACTGGATATTGGATAATTTCGTATGCCCGAAGGACAGTATTATTAAGACATGGATTCGTTTCTTGGAAGAAGGGCCGATGGAAGTCCATAGAGACAGCTACATGCTTATTTTCCATAAATAGTTTCTCATTGGAATCAGCTTGGCGTGGACTCATAATGGTAAATATTTTGTATTTCTACCAGCAATATTATTGCAGACACAGCAAGAAATGTGGTTTGGAAGTTTTGGCATTATTTCATGGTGCGCTCAGAACCAACTGTCCTTAAGACAGGATTTATCACTTGTATTACTGAGGAGAAACGTTCCCATCTCTACTTCCAAGTCAAGGTACTGTATAGTAAACGTGCACCTCATACGGATTTTTGTAACGAACCCGAACGGGCTCCTTATTAAATTAAAGAATAATACGGAGCCAACATTATTTTAACTAAGTTAGTCGTTTCAAAGATCTACCGCACATCGACAGGGGCTTCATTCATGGCTACTCGTGGTGCGAACAGGCCAGCACAATCATACGCGCATTCGTTTTCGAGTCCTTGGGTGTAAACCGCGGACACAGCTCTTTCTGAGAGTAAGAGAACTGGAATTTCGCATACGTTTCGTACAGAGCTCCAAATTTGTTTTTATCGAAATTGAAATCCAGGGAAACATCCTACCTCTAGAGACCAAAAGTGCAATTACATCGTTAACGTTGCATAAGGCATCTGGACCCGATGGCATAACAGCTGAGCATCTGAAAGACAGATGTGCAGATCATCATGGATGTTTGCAACAAAATCAGGAGAATTGGAATATGGCCACCTGCATAGATTTTTGTTCCTTTGTGCAAGAAGAACTCCACAATAAAATTTGATAATTACAGGACCTTGGCTCTCATTTCATATGCGAGTAAGATGATGCTTTACATTTTGCATGAGAGTCCCCAAGCTTCCTTGCATTTCTGAGCCCCCTGAACAAGCTGGATTTGTCCAAGGTAAAGGTATCAGGCAAAAGGTATTAAACATTCGTCAGCTGATTGAAAAATGCAGAAAATTTCAGCTTCTGGTTATTATCTGCTTATTTGATTATTGCAAAGTCCTTGACTGTGTGTTCAAAAGGAGAAGATGAGGCATTCGTTAGAATAAATGGAAAACTGTCTGAATATTTGAAGATCAGAATGTTGCCTGTCAAGGTTGTATACTGCCACCGCTGCTCTTTAATATTTATGGAGAGTACAACTTAAGAGATGCACTGGACGGAAGGGTTTGTAGCTTTCCTGTAGGTGGTAAGAAAATATCTAACTTTCATTGTGCAGTTGTGCAGCTATTAATGAGATGAATATGACCGATATCCTTGCTCGTGTCAAAGTTGTGAGGGCAGTTATTGGACTGCAGATTAATAGCAATAAGACCAAAGTTATCTTTGATAGAGCTGGAAAATGTACCAATCCAAATTCCTTCAAGAAATTCGAGTTTTATCAAAAATACTATACCTTCGTTCAATTATTTCTGATCCAATCAGCTCTGCTAGCCACCAATATTCAGAAGAGAATCGCTATGGCCAATATATAATGAAGAATGTGTCCCATTAATGAAAAAATTGCCCCATTTCGTTATCACACAGTACGCAGTTTAGAATTTCTGTATGGAACTGAGACATGAACGCTACATGATAGAAACTCACAAAAAGATGGTTCTTTTGAAGGTTGGTGCTGGCAAATGATGTTTCGCATACCTTGGATGTCATTTTATACCAATGAGTTCATTATGAAACACTTACCAAATTCATTGGGCACATAATGCGTCGTGGGAAGGACAGTTTAGAGAAACAGATTATCATTGTAAATGTCGTAGGAAAGAGAGTCCGTGGACGAATTTCCACTCGATTTTCCAACATTATCAAGAATGCAACTGGGCGAATCCTTCTTGGTGCAGCATGTTTGTCCGAAGAGTGGGTGTGATAGGGAAGGAGAAGCAATAGCAGCCTCGGAGATCATGATCCTAATGATTGAGGGATCGAAGTATTGACCTCCTCGGTGATCACGATCCTCCTGATTAAGGGATCGATATATTGACCTCCTCGGTGATCATGATCCTCCTGATTAAGGGATCGATATATTGACCTCCTCGGTGATTTCGATCCTCATAATTCAGGGTTCGATGTATTGATGGTATTGTTTGATAGATACTTAACTTCCTACTCTAATCTGCCTTTTATATGATTCATATATTAATTACAATAAGATAGACGGTTTTTATCCGGCATCGATAAGTAATATTTTCATTGTCTTTTAGAGTAACATCTATTCCATCCTCCTTTCAAACATCTTGTTATTGTTCTTTTCAAACCAAATGCGTCGTGCTTAACAACCTTGAATGTCGCCATGCTTCCCAATCAAAGGCTTCAAAACAAGAATTTATTGCGATGCCAATAACAGAAAGTAAGTTTTTGTGTCGTAATTTTGTTTATTGAAGTGCATATGGATACAAAATTTTATCCATCTAGTGCGTATATGAATTTATCAGAAAGTTTTTTGGCGCGTGGTTAGGCCACATTTTGTCGAAACTATTAGCGCCACCTATTGCAAAATGAATTTAAGACTCAGAAATCTTTGCAAGAGTGTGCACAACAACTCACCAAAATTTCATCGCAATCGGATTTATGGTGCATGAACGAATACGGAACACATAATGAATTAGGAAATACTCAATTGTTTGCGTAGAAATTCAATATTTGATGGTGGTAATGATTAGAAACGAACTTATTAAAATTAACCATAAAGGAAAAACAATATAAATATCATAGAGTGGGGAATTAACATCAATGTTAGGCGAGCAACATTTCAATAAAACTAAACATATCAAGTTTAAAATTAAGACGAACCTGAAGAAAAACAGGAGTTTAAATTATACAATGTCTATCTTCACCTGAAGTTAAATCATCAGACTCATCACACCAAACAAGGTGAATTAAGTAGCTACATAAATAGATAGTGCATAAGCCAGTGGTGGCTGCAGGATTCTAGAACTGGAGAGGCGGTCTCATTACTAAACAACTCTGCACATTTTTTTTGATACATTTCACAGATAAAGAAGAGCAAGATGGAACGAGTATTATTCGATCTGAAACGTTCCGGATTGAGTATTACCGAATGCTTTGGACACCCCATCCTACGGCTCTACATTATTTTAAGGTGTTCTTATTATGCAGACAATCAATAATTGCTCTCTGATGTAAATTAATGTAGAATTAAGGTAATGCAAATTGTGAATCCCAGGGCGCTCAGTGGTGTAACAAGGGTATCATTGGGGGCGAGGACTCGAACAAAATGAGGCATAATCAATAGAAGCAATGAAAATATTCCACGCAGCCATAAGCCTCATTGTTGCATTTGGGATGGAAATAATCTGTGAAAAGCTATCGCTAGGAGATCTAAGAACCACTGAGAAAGTCAAAGCATTGGGCTGATAACCTAGATGTTAGAACAACAATTATCATCATCAAAGTCAAAGCAAGATACATGAAGAGATCTCTAGGTCTCCCAATGAACACACAATCAAGATTGGTATACGTACTAGCAAAGGGACCATATTACATGTAGGATCTGAGATATAAGCACTCATTGCCAACCTCAAGTTAATACATACAGATTCTGAATGAAAGGAGTATGATATGTGAAGAAATATGGCCGGAATTCTACACAACTGCCGCCATGTTGGAGAGGAAATGGACCGGCCCAAACTAGGAGCTACGACGTGATTTAGCATGAATGCCTATACATGGTTTCCACCACTAACTCTGTGCGACGGCGCGTTACCACGAAGCAACAGAAGACTGCGAGTGCACGCTATGTGGTAAGAGATGTGAGCGTTATCACATACAGAAAAGAACTAATCAGTGACTGAATACAGCAATTTACCATAATATCATGAGCTACGGTATTAATGTATTAAGTATGAATGTACTAACTGGCCATTTAGCGGCAATAACTTTTCATTCATTATATTTTCATTCCTAATCATTAATAGCAAACCTTCGCTAACGAAAGTTAGAAACCTAGTATCTACTTTTATCTTGGTTGATTTCGCTAGCATTGTAAGTAGTGGAGTAAGGCGGTTTCTAACGCACTCATTTTATTTGTACCCGACTGTACATGTTAAAATAATTAATATCTCGCGAACCCATGGTCGGATGTTGACAAATGAGGAGTCGTTGGACTCGGGCTGACGCCCTCTTTCCAATGGACCACTCATTTCAACCCCTAAATAAAACCTATCCCTACTAGGGGGTGAAATTGTAATTTTTAGTGAAAGTCTCTTTTCAAATACGACATGTATAAGGTGCGCTGCTAAAATGAACTTAAATGTTGTTGCTCATATCGCGCATGTGTTTTTCTGGCTGCTGCTATGGATGAACATTTTTGTTTTTGTTTTTTACGCATGCGCACTTGGGATTTTTGTAAGAGGGCGAGCTCTTTGAAAAAAATGATTGATAAGAAGGGGTTTTGGTGGTGAGGAGAGAGCCAGATAGTCGCCTACTTTCCTACGAAGTTTGCCGATATCTCTCGAACGCAAGGTCGGATTTGAACGTGTGACGTGTCAAATCGCTTGTCTCGAAGCCCTATACATGTTATTAATAGGTTAGAGTTTTGAGAATGAGGGAAACAGGCTTTTTGGGGGTAAAACCATGATTTTAGACTTTTCCGATATCTCACGAATGCATGGTCGGATTTGGTCCTATGACGTGTCAAATGGCTTGTCTCGAAACCCTTTTTATTTTGGTAATAGGTTAAAGTTTTTGAGAATGAGGGAAACAGAATTTTTTGTTGTAAAACCGTGATTTTAGACTTTCTGTTATATTTCACAAACCAATAACGCCAGAGACGTATACGAGGGGTCGTAGGACTCGGGGTGACGCCCCTTTCCTCTCTCTTTTCGAATATAGTATTTATGTTTAAAAAAATGCGAAAGGGCCTAACGACACTTATGTTGAAAACATTTCAGTTTTTAAAACTTTTTCTTTTAATCTGTCTAAAATGTTCATGACGAGTGGTTGTAGATAGAAAGAGACGATACCACTGGGCACGTGTTTCAACGAAGCTATTACTGGCCACGGTGGTGATATACCAATACAGTATTCGCTATTTCGATGAGACGGCGGGTCGAGGGTTCGTTTTCTGACTTTTCCTATGATGGAATTCCTAATTCCTAAACCCCCTGAAGGGGGTCTTTAACGTGTAAACGATTATGAGTGACATGACAAATGATAATTCCTTGATCCGATGAAGTTGGCTTTAGATAGAACAAACAGAACTTGGTTATATATTGCTTGAAGTGAGTATAGAAAACAAACTTGCTGGGGCAGACTGACAGGATGTGAATGTTATTTGATCTTATTGGAATGCATTGACTTGACAGGACAATGAAAAAAAGCACAGAGATGCTGAGGACACTTGAAGGTCAAACGATATGGCAACCATGGTGGGAGGGGGAAGCTAGGATGATGTTGCCGATCATGTTCAATGTTCAATGGATGAATTTATATTTTGCGAAGCATTGTTCGGAGAGGGTCATGGGACGACTTGTTTTAAGGGTATTTATTTTTTCGATGTTTCCTATGGTGGACTCATTGATTAAAATAATCCAAAACTTCTAGGGCATGGCCTTGAGATTTTATAAACCGATAATGGGATTTTGACATACAAGATCCACTCAGAACTTGACATGATGTCATTCTTTTTATGGCTTATGAATTTCCCCAAAAAAGACCCAAAACCACAAGATCATGGACTTTTGCTTTTCTTAATATATTGCAAACCCATAATGTAAGATGTTTACTGTGAGTGACGAAATCTAGCTAGGTAAAGAAAGAATTATTGTAGGATATATGTATGGTGACTGACACGTCTTTGACCATTGGAACTTGTTTTCCGATTTGACTGTAGTACATAGGGAGTATAGGTTGTAGGCATGGATTGACAAACAGTGCACACAAAATTCAATTTATCGATTCAAGAATTAAGAGTAGACTATCATTATTTAATTGGTTAAAGAGTGTAGCTAAAAATTAAAAAATGGTGACTACATTAAACTAAACTGAACCAAGTCGAATCAAACCCAACTGAACCAAACCAAGCCTAAAGCAAACCAAACCTAATCAAGAACAAGCCAAGGGCTTAAGTGTAAAACTTGTGGGGGAATGCAGTCATTGGCAATGTCCAAAGGAAGGGATAACGCTCTACCTCTAGAGGGTAAGGTAAAGCTAGCGCATGGTGCTAATGCATATTCCTAAGTACATGAACCACACACACACAACTATCCTATGCTGTTTTTATGAGTTAACTGTTAAAACTTACTCAGTGGTTACTGAACAAGTTGGTCGCTACACACAACAAGCTTTAAATACTTGAGGCTAATAATCTATACACACACACACGCATGTTCTAAACTAAACTGTCTTGCTGGTAGTGCTCACACAGTAGGCAAATGACAGAAATGCTTGGCTAACAGAAATACAATCATTTTCGTTTGTCTAATGTTACCAGCTAACCATTACATGCTATAGTGGTGAGCACATGTGCCTCTTACACTGGAGATCGTAACTTGATGTCTAGCTCTAAGGCCTAGAATGAATCAAACTAAGAAAGAAGGGTATGGTGACGCAGTGGTTAAACTGTTAGCCTTTCACTAAGGTAGACTAGGGTTTGATTTTAGGTTAATATACATGTCATAAACAAACAAACAAACAAAAAAGCGGAGATAATGTTTAAAACTGATTACACTTGTCTCTTTTCAAATTATTACTTAGATTGCAAATACAAAGGTGGACTGGGTTTGATATACAGTTAATGCCGCCTATCGCATACTAGCCTGTAAGAAAGCCAAACAAGCAAAGTAGAGCAGTGGTAAAATCGCTATGTGTAGAGAACTACCTAACGGTTTTATGAACTGGCAATGGTATGTCGCAGAAACAGTGCAGGATACAATCCAGCAACCATAATTTTTATCTTGTGGAGCAGAGAAAACATATATATAGAGAGAGAGATAGAAAGCTTGTATATGTATGGGTAGCATTGATTGTTTGACCAGAGAAAATACGATGAGGTAGGGTGGGCAGAGGGAGAATTAACACTTATATATGAATGAATGGTAAATAGTATTTTTTTTTCAATAGTTTTGTTTTTCAAATGCAGTGGTAGATAGCCGTTATTTTGTAAAACATTCTTACTTGCAGTAGTAATAAGACTCTATGGTTCCGCTAACACATAGATAGACTGTATTATTGCCATGGTCAAGCACTCACATTAAGATCATTTACAAAATCATAAAATGAAAAATAAAAAATCTTGTTTTGGAAATATCGTTTTTCAACATACACAAAATAAATATATAAAAAATTTGTAAACAGCAAAATGGAAAATCCATGGTCAAGCACTCACATTAAGATCATTTACAAAACCATAAAATGAAAAATAAAAAATCTTGTTTTGGAAATATCGATTTTTTTCAACATACACAAAATAAATTATAAAAAATTTGTAAACAGCAAAATGGAAAATCCATGTTTCCATATAGACAAAATTTAAAAACCTTAAACGGACATTTAAGAAAATATATGCAAATGGGAAATTGACAAATGTGTAAATATGAAAATGGAAAAATCCATGTTTCCATATCATGAAATTGAAAAACATCAAACTGTCATTTTAAAAAAATGCAAATGGAAAATTGACAAATTGCAATGCGTGAAATGTGAAATTGAACAAATGGCTATCATTATTTTTTTTAAAAGAACATGGTGCTCAATGGTTGAGGTGTGAATCAAACCCTCTCTACTTATTTGGACCACCCGAGACTGAGTTTTAGTTGTCATACCGCTTTTAAAAGTTTGTGTTAAATCTAGGAATTGAACCCAAGAGCTTGTAGGGGAGATTCAAGATTATAATATGTTAAACAGATAGCCTTGAATGTAGGGTGTGGTAGCTATATAGAGATGAGACGTTTCGCTCGGGGCAGGGAGGCATGGAGATCTGCATCAAACCAGTCAAAAGACTGACGACTCAAACAACAACATGTAGAGCTCACCAAAATAATGTTGTGTAACGGTAAATGTTAGTCAACGAACAGTAATGCATTACTAAAACCCATGACACGATACCTAAGAGCTTTTCTAAAATTATTTTAAAATGCCTTTAACCCTATATTAAACACCCAGTTCACAAGACTCATAACTGCAATGTTAAGGTCGAACAAAACAAAATCTATATTTCAAAACAAACAAGTGGTTTAGTCAATGTATACTGGAAAAAGTTTTATAAACACTCAAGTCCACAAAAATAATTAAATTAGTAACTGTCAGGTTGACCGAGTGGTTATGGTGTTTGACTTAAGTTCAAATTTTCTGTACGAGAAAGCAAGGGTTCGAATACCTTACCTCAACATGACTTGACCACACTGTATTATTGTGTACTCGGTACACAAACCATAGATAGAGTGTATTGTTTAAGGTCACTCTCTTTGCGAACATAGTCAGAGACTGTTGATGGTTAACAATTGCATTAATAGTGGGACATAGGGATAGCAATTAAGAAAAACAGACAATACCCATACACTTTTTTTTATTTATTTAATGTAAGTACTTGTACAATAGTTATATACAAACTACAACTCTCTTTTGTCTATTACTATTTAGTCCTTTTCGATCCACTTGCATAACAAGGCAGATGACTTTGTAGTTCAGCCCCTTAAAACAACAACAACACTACCTCTTGCATAGTCTGTGATGTTGATGACTCTTGAGGCGTGGAAGATGGATACAACATAACTTTTACAACAGGGGTTAAACGTTGCTCAACAATCAATGCACTATTTTGAGTAGCAACATCTTTCTCTTGTACTAACTTATTAGCATTCTGATAATTTTTTGCCAACACCATCAGTGTTTTGTCTGGAGCACTACATTGATGATCACTCACACTTAAAACCACACCATTTCTACTTTTCATATTGCCTCGACATCTTGTTGACCTCTGTTTTGAGCATCGCCAGAATATTATTCCTTTTACATTTTGTCGTCTATAGTTATAAGAGTAGCCTTTATAGAGTACACGTTGTTTACCTCGGTTAGTTGTAGTAAGTTCCATAGTAGTAACTAACCTGTTAGTATGATTTGCACACTACAAAGGTTATCTCTGTTCTGGTAATAGAATTATTTAGCGTTGGCTTTTATATTTAATATGTACAGTTAAAAGTAATAGAAAAGTGGTAGAAAAGTGGTAGCAAAGTGGTAGACAAGTGGTAGACAATTGGTAACATAGTAGTAGAAAAGTGGTAGCAAAGTTGTAGCAAAGTGGTAGAAAAGTGGTAGCAAAGTGGTAGAAAAGTGGTAGCAAAGTGTTAGCAAAGTAGTAGAAAAGTGGTAGCAAACTAGAAAAGTGGTAGAAAAGTGGTAGAAAAGTAGTAGAAAAGTGGTAGCAAAGTGGTAGAAAAGTAGTAGCAAACTAGAAAAGTGGTAGCAAAGTGGTAGAAAATATTACATGTATTGTTAAGAAATAGTTTAAGCGGTTACATGGATTCATTACACTATAATTTTAGCATCACGAAGCTCATTTTCTATATCCAAAAGTTCTTTCTCATATTTAGTATGACCAGCCTGTTTACAGGTATGCAAGTACTGAAGCCGCTGGATTAGCTTATTGGGATTGTTCCAGTAAACAAATTTAACAAATGATTTTTTTGGGTGTAAACCATTATCATCCTCCTCATCATCATCATCATCATAATCATCATCATCATCATGGTTATCATCATCAATATAATTATCATCAATATAATCATCATCACTATTACTATCTAATCCTTTTTGTTCATCTTGCAATGCAACAACCTTTGGCATAGTTTGTGTTGTCTTTGATAGTGTTAGAGGTTTCTTAGACGTTAACCACTGTCCTAACATGTCTTTTTCAGGAGATAATAAATGCTCTTTAACAAACAAAGCACTATCTTGAGCCACACTATTTTTTTCTTGGTCTTGCTTTTTTTACCTTGGTTAGGGTATTTTGTCCATTTAAATGAGTATTATTTTGAGATTTACAATGATGATCGATTGAAATAAGTATGTTGGAGCCTTTTGTTTTAATCATTCCTCGACACTTTTTAGATCGTTGTTTCGAACAGCACCAAATAACAGTTCCATTTTTATTAGTTCGTTTTACAATATATGCATATCCTTTATAGTAAGCACATGGCTTACCATAGCTAGTCGTTGATACTTCCATGTCGACTGTTGAGCATAAACTAACCTCTAGTAAAGTTAACTCGATAATAAAAATGATAGTTTGTAGTATGTGCAGTTTAAAGTAAGAGCAAAAGTGAGAGTCAGATGGTAGAAAAGTGTTAACAAAGTGGTGGAAGAGTGGTAGCAGTTTATAGTAGTCATGATCTTTTTTACCAGAATGTGATTTGAGTAAATGTAATTTCTAAACCTTAGCAGTGAGTAGTCAGTTAGTCTTAGTTCAGACAAGCGTAAACAGTTCTCCAATGAATCAGAGATCAAGATTTGCATTATGAAACAGTTGTGTGTAACCAATTAGGTATCGGTACTTGATAGCTTCACACATGAACAAAAATTCCAACATATCTGACATCAGATTTTCATTATGAAACAGTTGTGTGTAACCAATTAGGTATCGGTACTTGATAGCTTCACACATGAACACAAATTCCAACATATCTGACATGAAATACATGATTTGAAAGTTGACAAAGAATATCCAATCAACCATTGTAGTTGCAATGTCAAACACAAAGACAAAATCAGCATGAACTTTTAAGTTACAGGAAAATTCTATGAAATAGACTATGCATGAAATTTGGAAATACACATTAGAAGTTTGCAACACCATCCTTCTAGCCTATATAAATTATCGACATGGAAAGTGTGCACTGCCCCTAACATTAAACCAATTTATCAATAACGCAAGTCAACAATCAAAACATTTTGTCTTGAGTCTATCATTTAATGCATATATTCTGTCTACATTGAACAGTAACAAAAAACGCCATTCATAATTAATTAAGTTTGCTTTAATTCGTTATGTAATGATAAATACATATTTAAAGTTTTGGCTGACTGTTCAGAGTGAATCGGCTTTGAACACATAAGAGAGGGAATATTTTAAGACTTAACCTCTGCTCACCTAACATAACCTAAATTTACCTAACCTAACCTTATCATATAGGTAAGAAACGGGTCAAGCTATGCTTTCGACTACCGAGTTTCAGTTACTTTTCAAGGTTACTCTCCCGAACATTGCCGGAGACTGCTGATAAACACCTATGTTCCCACGGCGGCGGCGCGCAACGACTTACATGATGCGCTTCCCCCTTTTCATTGATCCCTGTAGATTTGTCCCTTTGGACTGGTCCCTGTTGACTAGCCCCTTTGGAAGGGCCCTTTTCGAATGGAGTCATTCTTGACGGGTCCCTGTGGACAGGTCCTTTTGGCTGATCCCTTTTGGACCGGTCCCTTTGGACTGGTACCTATGGACTGGCCCATGCAATTATCCAAATTATGTCAAAGGGACCGGTCCAAAAGGGATCAGCCAAAAGGACCTGTCCACAGGGACCCGTCAAGAATGACTCCATTCGAAAAGGGCCCTTCCAAAGGGGCTAGTCAACAGGGACCAGTCCAAAGGGACAAATCTACAGGGATCAATGAAAAGGGGGAAGCGCATCATGTAAGTCGTTGCGCGCCGCCGCCGTGGGAACATAGGTGTTTATCAGCAGTCTCCGGCAATGTTCGGGAGAGTAACCTTGAAAAGTAACTGAAACTCGGTAGTCGAAAGCATAGCTTGACCCGTTTCTTACCTATATGATAAGGTTAGGTTAGGTAAATTTAGGTTATGTTAGGTAAGCAGAGGTTAAGTCTTAAAATATTCCCTCTCTTATGTGTTCAAAGCCGATTCACTCTGAACAGTCAGCCAAAACTTTAAATATGTATTTATCATTACATAACGAATTAAAGCAAACTTAATTAATTATGAATGGCGTTTTTTGTTACTGTTCAATGTAGACAGAATATATGCATTAAATGATGACTCAAGACAAAATGTTTTGATTGTTGACTTGCGTTATTGATAAATTGGTTTAATGTTAGGGGCAGTGCACACTTTCCATGTCGATAATTTATATAGGCTAGAAGGATGGTGTTGCAAACTTCTAATGTGTATTTCCAAATTTCATGCATAGTCTATTTCATAGAATTTTCCTGTAACTTAAAAGTTCATGCTGATTTTGTCTTTGTGTTTGACATTGCAACTACAATGGTTGATTGGATATTCTTTGTCAACTTTCAAATCATGTATTTCATGTCAGATATGTTGGAATTTGTGTTCATGTGTGAAGCTATCAAGTACCGATACCTAATTGGTTACACACAACTGTTTCATAATGAAAATCTGATGTCAGATATGTTGGAATTTTTGTTCATGTGTGAAGCTATCAAGTACCGATACCTAATTGGTTACACACAACTGTTTCATAATGCAAATCTTGATCTCTGATTCATTGGAGAACTGTTTACGCTTGTCTGAACTAAGACTAACTGACTACTCACTGCTAAGGTTTAGAAATTACATTTACTCAAATCACATTCTGGTAAAAAAGATCATGACTACTATAAACTGCTACCACTCTTCCACCACTTTGTTAACACTTTTCTACCATCTGACTCTCACTTTTGCTCTTACTTTAAACTGCACATACTACAAACTATCATTTTTATTATCGAGTTAACTTTACTAGAGGTTAGTTTATGCTCAACAGTCGACATGGAAGTATCAACGACTAGCTATGGTAAGCCATGTGCTTACTATAAAGGATATGCATATATTGTAAAACGAACTAATAAAAATGGAACTGTTATTTGGTGCTGTTCGAAACAACAATCTAAAAAGTGTCGAGGAATGATTAAAACAAAAGGCTCCAACATACTTATTTCAATCGATCATCATTGTAAATCTCAAAATAATACTCATTTAAATGGACAAAATACCCTAACCAAGGTAAAAAAGCAAGACCAAGAAAAAAATAGTGTGGCTCAAGATAGTGCTTTGTTTGTTAAAGAGCATTTATTATCTCCTGAAAAAGACATGTTAGGACAGTGGTTAACGTCTAAGAAACCTCTAACACTATCAAAGACAACACAAACTATGCCAAAGGTTGTTGCATTGCAAGATGAACAAAAAGGATTAGATAGTAATAGTGATGATGATTATATTGATGATAATTATATTGATGATGATAACCATGATGATGATGATGATTATGATGATGATGATGATGAGGAGGATGATAATGGTTTACACCCAAAAAAATCATTTGTTAAATTTGTTTACTGGAACAATCCCAATAAGCTAATCCAGCGGCTTCAGTACTTGCATACCTGTAAACAGGCTGGTCATACTAAATATGAGAAAGAACTTTTGGATATAGAAAATGAGCTTCGTGATGCTAAAATTATAGTGTAATGAATCCATGTAACCGCTTAAACTATTTCTTAACAATACATGTAATATTTTCTACCACTTTGCTACCACTTTTCTAGTTTGCTACCACTTTTCCACCACTTTGCTACCACTTTTCTACTACTTTTCTACCACTTTTCTACCACTTTTCTAGTTTGCTACCACTTTTCTACTACTCTGCTAACACTTTGCTACCACTTTTCTACCACTTTGCTACCACTTTTCTACTACTTTTCTACCACTTTTCTACCACTTTTCTACCACTTTGCTACAACTTTGCTACCATTTTTCTACTACTATGTTACCAATTGTCTACCACTTGTCTACCACTTTGCTACCACTTTTCTACCACTTTTCTATTACTTTTAACTGTACATATTAAATATAAAAGCCAACGCTAAATAATTCTATTACCAGAACAGAGATAACCTTTGTAGTGTGCAAATCATACTAACAGGTTAGTTACTACTATGGAACTTACTACAACTAACCGAGGTAAACAACGTGTACTCTATAAAGGCTACTCTTATAACTATAGACGACAAAATGTAAAAGGAATAATATTCTGGCGATGCTCAAAACAGAGGTCAACCAGATGTCGAGGCAATATGAAAAGTAGAAATGGTGTGGTTTTAAGTGTGAGTGATCATCAATGTAGTGCTCCAGACAAAACACTGATGGTGTTGGCAAAAAATTATCAGAATGCTAATAAGTTAGTACAAGAGAAAGATGTTGCTACTCAAAATAGTGCATTGATTGTTGAGCAACGTTTAACCCCTGTTGTAAAAGTTATGTTGTATCCATCTTCCACGCCTCAAGAGTCATCAACATCACAGACTATGCAAGAGGTAGTGTTGTTGTTGTTTTAAGGGGCTGAACTACAAAGTCATCTGCCTTGTTATGCAAGTGGATCGAAAAGGACTAAATAGTAATAGACAAAAGAGAGTTGTAGTTTGTATATAACTATTGTACAAGTACTTACATTAAATAAATAAAAAAAAGTGTATGGGTATTGTCTGTTTTTCTTAATTGCTATCCCTATGTCCCACTATTAATGCAATTGTTAACCATCAACAGTCTCTGACTATGTTCGCAAAGAGAGTGACCTTAAACAATACACTCTATCTATGGTTTGTGTACCGAGTACACAATAATACAGTGTGGTCAAGTCATGTTGAGGTAAGGTATTCGAACCCTTGCTTTCTCGTACAGAAAATTTGAACTTAAGTCAAACACCATAACCACTCGGTCAACCTGACAGTTACTAATTTAATTATTTTTGTGGACTTGAGTGTTTATAAAACTTTTTCCAGTATACATTGACTAAACCACTTGTTTGTTTTGAAATATAGATTTTGTTTTGTTCGACCTTAACATTGCAGTTATGAGTCTTGTGAACTGGGTGTTTAATATAGGGTTAAAGGCATTTTAAAATAATTTTAGAAAAGCTCTTAGGTATCGTGTCATGGGTTTTAGTAATGCATTACTGTTCGTTGACTAACATTTACCGTTACACAACATTATTTTGGTGAGCTCTACATGTTGTTGTTTGAGTCGTCAGTCTTTTGACTGGTTTGATGCAGATCTCCATGCCTCCCTGCCCCGAGCGAAACGTCTCATCTCTATATAGCTACCACACCCTACATTCAAGGCTATCTGTTTAACATATTATAATCTTGAATCTCCCCTACAAGCTCTTGGGTTCAATTCCTAGATTTAACACAAACTTTTAAAAGCGGTATGACAACTAAAACTCAGTCTCGGGTGGTCCAAATAAGTAGAGAGGGTTTGATTCACACCTCAACCATTGAGCACCATGTTCTTTTAAAAAAAATAATGATAGCCATTTGTTCAATTTCACATTTCACGCATTGCAATTTGTCAATTTTCCATTTGCATTTTTTTAAAATGACAGTTTGATGTTTTTCAATTTCATGATATGGAAACATGGATTTTTCCATTTTCATATTTACACATTTGTCAATTTCCCATTTGCATATATTTTCTTAAATGTCCGTTTAAGGTTTTTAAATTTTGTCTATATGGAAACATGGATTTTCCATTTTGCTGTTTACAAATTTTTTATAATTTATTTTGTGTATGTTGAAAAAAATCGATATTTCCAAAACAAGATTTTTTATTTTTCATTTTATGGTTTTGTAAATGATCTTAATGTGAGTGCTTGACCATGGATTTTCCATTTTGCTGTTTACAAATTTTTTATATATTTATTTTGTGTATGTTGAAAAACGATATTTCCAAAACAAGATTTTTTATTTTTCATTTTATGATTTTGTAAATGATCTTAATGTGAGTGCTTGACCATGGCAATAATACAGTCTATCTATGTGTTAGCGGAACCATAGAGTCTTATTACTACTGCAAGTAAGAATGTTTTACAAAATAACGGCTATCTACCACTGCATTTGAAAAACAAAACTATTGAAAAAAAAAATATTATTTACCATTCATTCATATATAAGTGTTAATTCTCCCTCTGCCCACCCTACCTCATCGTATTTTCTCTGGTCAAACAATCAATGCTACCCATACATACACAAGCTTTCTATCTCTCTCTCTATATATATGTTTTCTCTGCTCCACAAGATAAAAATTATGGTTGCTGGATTGTATCCTGCACTGTTTCTGCGACATACCATTGCCAGTTCATAAAACCGTTAGGTAGTTCTCTACACATAGCGATTTTACCACTGCTCTACTTACGCCTTTTGCTTGTTTGGCTTTCTTACAGGCTAGTATGCGATAGGCGGCATTAACTGTATATCAAACCCAGTCCACCTTTGTATTTGCAATCTAAGTAATAATTTGAAAAGAGACAAGTGTAATCAGTTTTAACCATTATCTCTGCTTTTTTGTTTGTTTGTTTGTTTGTTTGTTTGTTTGTTTGTTTGTTTTTGACATGTATATTAACCTAAAATCAAACCCTAGTCTACCTTAGTGAAAGGCTAACAGTTTAACCACTGCGTCACCATACCCTTCTTTCTTAGTTTGATTCATTCTAGGCCTTAGAGCTAGAAATCAAGTTACGATCTCCAGTGCAAGAGGCACATGTGCTCACCACTATAGCATGTAATGGTTAGCTGGTAACATTAGACAAACGAAAATGATTGTATTTCTGTTAGCCAAGCATTTCTGTCATTTGCCTACTGTGTGAGCACTACCAGCAAGACAGTTTAGTTTAGAACATGCGTGTGTGTGTGTATAGATTATTAGCCTCAAGTATTTAAAGCTTGTTGTGTGTAGCGACCAACTTGTTCAGTAACCACTGAGTAAGTTTTAACAGTTAACTCATAAAAACAGCATAGGATAGTTGTGTGTGTGTGGTTCATGTACTTAGGAATATGCATTAGCACCATGCGCTAGCTTTACCTTACCCTCTAGAGGTAGAGCGTTATCCCTTCCTTTGGACATTGCCAATGACTGCATTCCCCCACAAGTTTTACACTTAAGCCCTTGGCTTGTTCTTGATTAGGTTTGGTTTGCTTTAGGCTTGGTTTGGTTCAGTTGGGTTTGATTCGACTTGGTTCAGTTTAGTTTAATGTAGTCACCATTTTTTAATTTTTAGCTACACTCTTTAACCAATTAAATAATGATAGTCTACTCTTAATTCTTGAATCGATAAATTGAATTTTGTGTGCACTGTTTGTCAATCCATGCCTACAACCTATACTCCCTATGTACTACAGTCAAATCGGAAAACAAGTTCCAATGGTCAAAGACGTGTCAGTCACCATACATATATCCTACAATAATTCTTTCTTTACCTAGCTAGATTTCGTCACTCACAGTAAACATCTTACATTATGGGTTTGCAATATATTAAGAAAAGCATAAGTCCATGATCTTGTGGTTTTGGGTCTTTTTTGGGGAAATTCATAAGCCATAAAAAGAATGACATCATGTCAAGTTCTGAGTGGATCTTGTATGTCAAAATCCCATTATCGGTTTATAAAATCTCAAGGCCATGCCCTAGAAGTTTTGGATTATTTTAATCAATGAGTCCACCATAGGAAACATCGAAAAAATAAATACCCTTAAAACAAGTCGTCCCATGACCCTCTCCGAACAATGCTTCGCAAAATATAAATTCATCCATTGAACATTGAACATGATCGGCAACATCATCCTAGCTTCCCCCTCCCACCATGGTTGCCATATCGTTTGACCTTCAAGTGTCCTCAGCATCTCTGTGCTTTTTTTCATTGTCCTGTCAAGTCAATGCATTCCAATAAGATCAAATAACATTCACATCCTGTCAGTCTGCCCCAGCAAGTTTGTTTTCTATACTCACTTCAAGCAATATATAACCAAGTTCTGTTTGTTCTATCTAAAGCCAACTTCATCGGATCAAGGAATTATCATTTGTCATGTCACTCATAATCGTTTACACGTTAAAGACCCCCTTCAGGGGGTTTAGGAATTAGGAATTCCATCATAGGAAAAGTCAGAAAACGAACCCTCGACCCGCCGTCTCATCGAAATAGCGAATACTGTATTGGTATATCACCACCGTGGCCAGTAATAGCTTCGTTGAAACACGTGCCCAGTGGTATCGTCTCTTTCTATCTACAACCACTCGTCATGAACATTTTAGACAGATTAAAAGAAAAAGTTTTAAAAACTAAAATGTTTTCAACATAAGTGTCGTTAGGCCCTTTCGCATTTTTTTAAACATAAATACTATATTCGAAAAGAGAGAGGAAAGGGGCGTCACCCCGAGTCCTACGACCCCTCGTATACGTCTCTGGCGTTATTGGTTTGTGAAATATAACAGAAAGTCTAAAATCACGGTTTTACAACAAAAAATTCTGTTTCCCTCATTCTCAAAAACTTTAACCTATTACCAAAATAAAAAGGGTTTCGAGACAAGCCATTTGACACGTCATAGGACCAAATCCGACCATGCATTCGTGAGATATCGGAAAAGTCTAAAATCATGGTTTTACCCCCAAAAAGCCTGTTTCCCTCATTCTCAAAACTCTAACCTATTATTAACATGTATAGGGCTTCGAGACAAGCGATTTGACACGTCACACGTTCAAATCCGACCTTGCGTTCGAGAGATATCGGCAAACTTCGTAGGAAAGTAGGCGACTATCTGGCTCTCTCCTCACCACCAAAACCCCTTCTTATCAATCATTTTTTTCAAAGAGCTCGCCCTCTTACAAAAATCCCAAGTGCGCATGCGTAAAAAACAAAAACAAAAATGTTCATCCATAGCGGCAGCCAGAAAAACACATGCGCGATATGAGCAACAACATTTAAGTTCATTTTAGCAGCGCACCTTATACATGTCGTATTTGAAAAGAGACTTTCACTAAAAATTACAATTTCACCCCCTAGTAGGGATAGGTTTTATTTAGGGGTTGAAATGAGTGGTCCATTGGAAAGAGGGCGTCAGCCCGAGTCCAACGACTCCTCATTTGTCAACATCCGACCATGGGTTCGCGAGATATTAATTATTTTAACATGTACAGTCGGGTACAAATAAAATGAGTGCGTTAGAAACCGCCTTACTCCAGGGGTATGACATTTCATAGGCTGCGAATGGATTGCTTGCTGTAGAGGTTCGTTGTGGCAGTTCTGCCAACGAATGAAGAATTAGTTTTAGTACTAAGGTTTCGTAGTTGGCAGGCACTCATCAACGCTCGCACCAAAACCGATCGGTGGGAGTTGTTTGCATTCTTTGGATTGTGTGTCGAAGTGCTGTTTGCGGCCTCTTGTTGATTGTGTTTCCGTCTTCTGGTTTTCTTTTACTCAAAACACATTTTATACGTCACAAGAACTGTCTGCGTTACTGTGAACCTCTATTGCTATATATTACTTGGAGTGTGATTAATACGCGCTCTGGTGTATTAACAACTGTTAGTGAGATGGGACAAATCAGCACCTTCACTTATTCCGTAATTGATGCTTCCTTCCTCACTTATTCTTGGTTCGTTCTCTTGGATAACGTGGTTCCTAACTCTGGCGAGCTTTCTTCTTAGCCCATTATTCTTTCTTTTCCCGAGTCCATGTCACTCCCACTACAGGACGCAATGTTTTAGTTGTCAATGACTGGAGAGTGCCGGATGTTCCAATCAGAATTGTAAATATATCCCTGTTGAATATATCTTTGGGATCAATTTATAAAAATTCGAGGTATTATCGAACAAGTCTCGTCTATTTGGCGTCTGTCCTCTTCCCTCTAGAAATGATGCTGAAGATTCTTGAAGTCAGTGTCTTGTTGTCCATTCTGACCATAGAAGATATGTCTCCTCTTTCTCATGGCTGATGTTCTGCTAGTAATCCCCCTTATCAGTACTGTTAGTGGTTGGTTCCTCAGTTTAGGGGCTGCGTCAACGCGGTTATGTAGCCTCGTGTAATTTGGGTGTGTGTAGAATCTGTCTGATAACCGGTGTTAATTGTGACGACTGTATTAATGTGTGTTATCTGTTTTCATTTCAAGTAAGGACTGCAGACATTGGATTTTTGCAAGTAGTTCCTACTTTTGCCGCCAAATAAATGATTAAACGTACCTGTTTCGGTATGTCATTGATACCTTCTTCAGCGTGATGATATGTACATCGTAAAGTAGATAGCAGAGCCAAAATAGAAATGGATATCCTTGGTTTGAATTTAAGAAATGAAAAACTTGCAAATATATTAAACTTATTCCTTTTTGATTCATGAAAAAGGTGCGTGTCTTTTTATGGATAGAAATCCTGAATCGACTTATTAGAAGTTTAAGATCTGTGCAGAAGTCATCAATATTCCGTTTTTTTCGTGATTAGGACATCACTCTTGTCGCACTGTCGGGTAATGACATAATCAATCATGTGCCAATGTTAAGAGTGTGGGTGCATCCATGCGGTCTTGTTGCGATTTGGCAGTTGGAACTGGGTATTGGTGATAAAGAGCTCATGCTCAGCACACAGGCCAAGGAGTAACAAACCATTAGCATTGCAGTTCCCAATTCTACGTTTACCCATGACTTTTCCCCATAATAGGCTGTCCCTCCTCATTGTGGCGTTGAAATATCCTAGTAGTGCAAGCGTGTCTGTAGCAGGCACCTTAGTGAGGACTGTGTTCAGTTGGTGGTAGAAGCGGTTCTTAGAATCCTCGTCATCGGTAAGATTGGGGGTATATGAAGAGATGAGAGTAATGTACCTGCCTCCTCAAGAGGTATGTGGAGAGTCATGAGTCTTTCATTTGCTGCAATGGGAACGAGTCGATGATCATTCACCAATTTGGTATTTACTGAAAAACCCACACCATGGATGCGACGTTCATTTTCCTCCTTTCCATTCCAGAAAATGGCGTAGTCCTTTCCAGAAAATGGCGTAGCCTGATAAAGCCTCAATTATTTTTCCTTCTCCCTCGAATCTGATTTCACTGACAGCAATTACATCAAAGTTAAGTCTGTTCAGCTCCTGGCTGGTGAGAGCCGTTATCGTTGTCTAATAATATTCTGACGTACCATGCACCAATAGTGAAGATCGTAGATATCTGTCTTTCATGATTTTGACCACAAGTTGGTGTAACCCTCTGAGGGAGGTTTCCCAGACAGGTTTTGGAAGTGACTACCGATGTTTAGCCCACATATTCTAGGGCCTTCCTCATTCGGGGTGGGCAGCGGTGATACAAAATAGCCCTGCCCGTTCGCAGATGTAAGACTGGATCCCTGAGTAGTCAGAGGTCTCAGGAAGGTGACCATCACACATCTGCCGCCAACGTGCAGGTCCAGACTAGAAGCCTCCAGTTTACCCAAACCTGCTTCCGTCATACATATGCCATCGCTGTAGGGTTTGTTGAGAAACAGCAGGAGAGAATGCCATACGCCTGAAGTTGTTTAAGATGGATAGCAACTTGCCAGGGAGTGACCCACACAGGATGGTCCTAGAGCCATTCACTGTGGGACATAGAGCATGAGACATGCAATGGTCCTAGAGCCATTCACTGCGACACCTAGAGCATGATACATGCAGCTTCCAGCACCAGAACTGCAATGGAACGCCGCAGACTCAAAATATAATTGAGTTGCGCCTTTACGGCCAATCCGTCTGGCATGACCTCTTCCACCTCCACAGCTGTTCCTCCTCCGCCTGCTTTGCTGTTGGGTCAGAACACATTGGATTTTAGTGGGATTTCCTCCACTGGGGGCAACACCCAATCCTAAGGAGAATCCTCCGCCCAAAGCTGTCGGCCAACCTTTGGAGTTGAGTTATTTACCGCCGCTCAACACTCGGCGTTAGCTGTTTATACAAGCTAGTTGCCAACCCAGCTATATCTCCTCCTTTCTCATTCCGGGCTTGGGACCGGACAACGGTGGGGTGTACACCTCGTACAGCAACGTAATAGCAAGTGAGATAGAGCGTTTCAATCGAACGTTAAAAACACGCATGTGGCGAGAGTTTACAGCGCAGGGGTCCTATCGCTGGGTCGACTTAATAGCAATGCTGGTGACGCGTTACAACGATATCAAACACAGGACCATTGGCACAAGGCCTCATCTCGTAACTAAAATTATTCCACGGCTGGACAGGCTCTTTAATCCCATCAAATCAGTCGATCCTAGATGCCACCGCCTTCACATAGGCGACCTCGTTCGCATCACTAAACAATAGTCCGTTTTCGACAAAGATTATACTTCCAATTGGAGCACTGGGTTTTTTCATATTATTATTTATTATTTAGCGTATGATGCTTACAAGACAGAAAAGAAGTATTTACACTATATACAATAAACACTATTCACAGCATTAGGGCCATCTCTTCGAATTTGGACAGGAAGGTCTGTAATCCACGCAATTGCATCAGGAGTTGCTGAGTGGAGATCATCCAAGGCGCCGGGATATGAATACAGAGGGCACTCCTGCACAATATGCTCGATAGTCTGCATTTCAAAATCACAGTCACATCGGGGGGAATCTATCCAACCCCACTGGTGCAGCGCTGCACCTGTTCGACCAGTACCACATCGGATTCTGTTGAGCGTTGACCAGACTGCCCGAGGAAGATTAGAACCAGCAAGTTTTGTGGTGGGGTCACAGACTTGAAGTGGGCCGCGAGGTGAGGAGTTTCGCCATTCGTCTCTCCAGGCATTTCGGAGGTTGAACTCAGTGGACGAAAGATCAATAGCTGTTTTGCATGCTGGCTTTCGGGATTTCAACCTCTTTGTAGAAAGCCGTATGACATCCTGATGAATAGGAAGCTCAGCATTTTATTTGATCCTGTACCATAAGCGAACAAGAGCTTGCTGTCTCCTTATATGAGGTGGAGCGATATTACAAAGTACAGGTAGCCACTGGGTAGGGGTGCAACGTAGAGTACCAGAGATGATGCGCATTGCCTGGCGGAGTTGTATATCCACGAGTTGGCAGTGAGAGCTGTTCAACCACACGCCTGCACAATATTCAGCTGGAGAATATATGACAGCCAGAGCGGTAGTCCTGAGTGTGCTGGCGTCAGCGCCCCATGATGTTCCAGCTAACCTACTAAGTAGGGTATTGCGACTTTTTAGTTTTTCAGCAGTATTTTTCTGTATGTTGTTGATAAGTCAGTGTCCTGTCCAATCTTATGCCTAATTACTTAGGACATCTGTTGTACTTTGGGTATTGATTCCTAAACTTAACTCTAGGTTGGTAGTTTGCCTCTAGGTTCTTAAGGTGGAATGTGGCAACTTTAGATTTTGAAGCACTTGGCTGGAGGCGCCACTTCTTGAAGTATTTATCCATCTTCTGAATATCTGCATTCATTATATCCTCTGCTTCATTAAAGGTTGTATTTTGGCCTGTAAGATGTATATCGCCCGCATAGATGAATTTTCGGGATCGAGTTTCGGGCAGATCATGGGTATACAAGTTGAATAGCAGAGGGGATAGAACTGATCCCTGTTGCGGACCATTATTAATAGTGTGGAACCTGCTTCTTACATTTTCAGTGAATACTTGGAATAGCCTGTTATTCGGCATATTGCCAATCAGGGTGACTATTTTAATGCTATGAACTGCCTTTATAAGTTTGAGGAGAAGTCTTTTCCTCCAGACAGTATCATAGGCTGCTGAAAGATCCAGGAAGACAGAAACACTTTTGAGCTTCTTCTCAAAACCAGCTTCTAGATCGGAAGATAGGGCAAGGACTTGATTGCAGCAGTCTCGATTTGGGCGAAATCCAGCTTGTTCAACAGGAATCAGTGACGCAATTGCAGGAGCAATCCTATCCAGTAAAAGCCTTTCAAGTAGTTTGTAGGTGATACTAAGTAAGGTAATAGGTCTGTAGCTTTGAGGTAGCTTAGGATCCTTCCCTGGTTTTAACATTGCAATAATTTTGGTATTCTTGAAAGATGGAGGCAGACGTCCTGAATGCAGAATGGAACTGAAGAAGGTGGCAAGCCATCGCTTGGTTGCTGGGCCACATTTCTTGAGGAACTCTGGGTACACACCATCAAATCCTATTGCTTTGCCAGTCTTAAGACCATCTAAACCCTTTTGTATCTCTTCTAAAGAAAATGGGCGTGAGTACAACGGATGTGGTTGGACTTCTTGTTTTAACTGGTTGAATTCCAGTCGTATCTTTCTACTGAACTTCTTCTGTCCTTCAGTCCTAGATGTAGAAACAAGGTGGTTAGCTTTGGATTATACATTGATACTTGATTGCTTTCTCGATAATATAGACGTTGTGTCCAGTTTTCGTATGAGAGACCATGGCTTCCAACTTGAGTGGGAAAAATTCACGTTTTCAACAGTCTTGGACCATTTCTCTCTTCTAGCACTGTCCAAGGATTTCAGCACTTCAATTGCTTTCTACGGCTGCTGTATTTTTCAAATTCACAGCTTAGACGAATTGTTTCTTCATTCCAACCTGGGATATAGTCTTTTCGGACTCCTCTAGGAATGCTTCTTTTGGCAGCAGCCTTGATCAAGCCAACAAACCGGTCATAGTTCTCAGGGGTTGGTTGCACCCATCGAACATTAGCCTCAGTATATCTTGCGTACATTTCGCAGTCACCTTTTTGGAAGTTGGAGTCCAGATCTTATTACAGGTATATGAATACCGATGTTATAAATGATGGGTCTGTGTTGGCTGCGCGGGAAGTCATTCAGAACTTGTCTACGGATTTGTGGTGTTGGAGTCATTAGGTCTTGTGAAACAAAACATAGGTCAGGAGAGTAGTCCAACGAGCTGAATGGAATGTACCTCGGTCTTTTAACATCAAATATCAGTGCGAGATTATTTAAATCCATCCATTCAAACAACTTGTCCCCATTATCATCATTTCTGTCATATCCCTAGGAAGTATGATGGCCGTTGAAATCACCAAGTATTTCACTATCTTCATCAGGTACAAGTGCAACGGGATATGGCCAGCCGACCAGTGGAGGTTTATATAAGTTCATGACGGTAACATTCTGTATCTTGATGGAAGCTGAGAATACATTCTGGCGTATAACAGAAGGCAAGACTGTACAGTCTTCAATGTCATTCTTAATATAAATAGCAATACCATATTTTAGATGATGCAGTTCCGTCGCTATCTTGTATCCAGAAATTTTACCCCTATTAAACAACTGAATACCATCTTCGGTGTGAGTTTCTTGTAGTGCCAATACATCTACTGATTGTTCCATGAGTATCTTGGATAAATAATCACACTGTAGCTCTACTAATGCCCTCAATGTTAAGGTGGCAAACCGTTAGTTGAGGGCCCAAGGTCCGAGTATTGAATGACGAGTCCTTAGAAGGACTTTTCGTGTTATTTCTACTGTCATGACCGTGAGGCCCCATGGGGCAGTACGGTGGCATCTCATCACTGTTGCTTCCTTAACACCACCCGGGGGACACGTGTAGGGCAATTTAAGGTTATACCTACGGACGAGAAGCAACGTTCATACTAAAGAAGTGAAACTAGGCAAGCCTGTTACTTATTTGCTGGAAGACCTTAGCGGTCAGCCCATTAAAGGCAGGTTATATCTCGGAAGAATTCAAACTAACAAGCTATCCTCAGCATTATCTAGTAGAGAAGGTTTTACGTAAGATAGGCTGAAAATTCTATGTACATTGGTTTGGTTTTAGCTCAGCATTCAATTCCTGGATTGATGGAAAGGATCTAGTTTGAGTCTGTAGTGCTTCTGATCACAGTCAAAAAATACCTTTGTTAGTTTAGCTTATACAGAGACATTGTAAACGAGACGAAGAAATGGACGGCAAATTATTTGAATTACTTAAGGCTAAATATTATGAGAATGCATTAATGAGCATTGAACAGCAAAGGAATTCATAGAATATACATTCAAAGAGATACTCTTTACTTGTGTCATGCTCAGCAACATAGGGGCGGTTAATAACGATTTTTTGGATTTCTCATCCACAAATGTACAGAGTTTAGAGCATATAAACAATCTTCTTCACAGAAATATTCCCCTTACATAGAGAAATTAAAATATTTGCTCACGATCGATGATTTAAATGAGCTGAACGAACTAGGGCAGGCTTCTGGTCTGGAATTGCGACGACTTTGTAACCTCCCTCTAAACCGTCCATTTCCAATTTCAAAGCTGCGTATTTTCCCCGCATCGTATGTCGGTGTGATGAGTTTTCCGTTTTCTGTCCTGCACGTTTTGCCTCGCTATCACCAGCTACAATAGGATCATTAAATAGACGTGGCTCTGTTTTAAAACATGTGAGATTTTCGAAGTGAAATGCCATGTCCTGTGGTTCGGATTCCACGTAATAAGGAGGTCCCATGGCTCATAATCGCACGAAAAACTACAATCTTCCTTCCGTGAACTTATTATTTGCATCCCAGGTATGAGAAGGAAGAGAAACGAAATGAGCTGGATCGCATAGTTGCCGTGCGAATTGTTCCGGCAACATCTGCGAGGAGAAGCACGTCTTGTTTCAAGTACAGATCGCTGCATTCCCCCAGGTTTTAACACCAAAATGTTGCCATACTTTATTTGTGTGATCATAGTCCTCATCGCTAATATTTTCCCCTTTTAATTTGTTACGGAACATTTCCTCTGAAGGTAGACTCGTTTCTTCACATTCACTCCACGAGTCGATGAATTCATAGTGAAAAACGCACTTTCTCCTCATTAATGATGCATCGTTTCCTCCAAAGTGTTTGATAGTTTCAGGAAAGTGTTCTAAGTTTAGGTTTTATGTTAGGCTTACCTGAGTTTTAAATAGTTCACTGCCTGGAAACAATGGTTGCACTTTACTGCGTCTCGGGTTTTCAGCGACTGCTACGGCGGTAAGGCTTTTCTTTCCAAGTTTCTAAAAATAAATAAAATAAACCGATATAAATACCTAAATTCAGGTTAGTACATGCATTTCATAAAATAAAATATGAAACAAAAAATGAAACAAGTTAGTTTAAAAAAATAATCCCACCTTCACTTGCAGTGGCTTGTTGCTGTTTCCTTCTAGTGGGCTCAAAAGTAAACTGGTTTCTTGTATCTCAGACATGTAAGGTATACCGGTTATCTGCAAACAAATAAAATAAAAAATCAATAATTACCTAATCAATAACTACAAATTTAAGGTTCATTAGCATGACATGATTAAAATAATCGTTCATAGGTACTTACCAAAAAATAAAAGGATTTTTCTTCCACAGCTCTACTGTATACGTCCATGTGCTAAACTGGCAAGTGCATGACTAACACAATCGTTATCAGTTAGCCTAGCAACAGCAAAAGTTGTATTTTCTCAGCGTTTTGATCTTGAATGGTTCTCTGTCTCTCTCTCGCACGTGTTCCCACGCCTCTTCACATTCCTCAATCTGAATAAGATTCGTGTACCTTATACTAGTTTCATGTTTTTAATAAGGAACCAAAATGGCTACCTCTTATACATCGGTAGTCCTACTGTCTCAGAACCAAATGGCGGTCTCTGCTTGAACAGCACACCTGCTAGCCACACGAGGCAAGTAAACTGATATCACACTTCCTGCTGACGTAGACATTCCTGCCTCGTCAGCACCAGCAACAGCTCTCACGAGTCCTCTGGCTAGGTTCAATATTCAGTCACCAGTGAGCTGGACTGTGTGCGTGTTAGCATTCAAAACATGTGTGTGTCTTATTATTATTATTATTATACTAAACGTTTTACTGTAATAATAATTACTAGCAAGCGGCCATCCTCAATACATGAGCATGTTAACCACATACTTTCATCCTAAAACACATGACTTTACCCAGTTCAATATTTAGTTTATAACATTTCAGGCCAATGACCTTACCGTTTTGGCTCTTTGCATACAAGCACATGACTTGGTCGAGCAAATGTTATAGGTTTCCAGATTCTGAAACCATTTTCTGTGCCAGACAGCAGTCTCGCTTATCACCGTTTACTAGCATGTTAAAGATCCCCTTCAGGGGTAAAAAAATTCCTAGCACACTTAACAAATTTTCAAATATTCGCCTCTATCCGTCATAGGAAATGTCACAAAACCAACCGTCATAAGCTGCCCCCGCCATCCCACCAAAATAGCAATTCATTTCTTCCGGGCACGGTCATCGAGATCGCCAACGTCTAAGAATCACTTGGTCATATCCTACTACCGTCTGTTGTGTCAGAGAGCGATCTCGCTAATCACTGTTAAGTAAAACGTTAAAGATCCCCTTCAGGGGTAAAAAATCTTAGTATGCTTGTCACATTTCAAAATATTCGCCTTCATTCATTCGTCATAGGAAAAAATATCGAAAAGCAACCCCTCGTTTTGCCATACATCTCTCCCGTCGAAATAGCCATTTCCAGTATTCACCATGCTCAGTCATAGCCTCGTTGGAACATGTGTCAAGCGCTACCGGCTCTCTGTCTACAAACACGCTTTTATTAAAAAAAATAGTTTTTTGCCCTAGACTCTTGACATTTATTTTCGTGGTAGAGGGGATAGGGATCTTTCATTTATGTCAAACAAAATTTTTTGTCAACGTATTAGTTTCCAAAATAGTAAAAATTCAAAATTTGAGTGTTTTCAAAAAATCTCAAAATATAAAAAAGTTTTATTATAAAAAATAAAGGTCATAGAGACCATTGGTTTGAACTATAGCACAACATTCTATCATGTTTGGTTTTCAAGTTATCGCCTACTTTTAAAAACATAATTTTTCAAAAAATGTTTCAAAAACATAACGAGTGGTCTATAGGAAAGAGGACGTCAGCTCGAGTCCAACGACACCTCATTTGTTAAAATACGACCATCCGTTCGCCAATGATCACCAATGTTCGCGAGAAAGTAGGCTATCATTTTGTTTTTCCTCTTACACCCATGAAACTTGCTGCCCGCCTAGAGGGCATACCCACCTTTCATTAACGTCAAACAATCTTTTTCCCAAAATTCACCTTTGCCTAAATAGCGCCAATCCAACAAACAAGAATTTTCAAAAAAAAAAATACCAACACACATGCTTAGCCAAGAGAACGTCATCCCAACGCCAACAATACCTCGTTTGTTAAAATCCGAACACGCGTTCGGGAGATATCGCCCAAAGTTTATATGAAAGTAGGGGGTGAGGCAGAACCTACAACCTCCCACTACTGCACAGTTTTAGTCCTAGAGGCTTGAAATTTATTGTGCGGGTAGAGGGGATCAGGGCCATTCATTTATGTCAAACAAAATATTTTGTTAACTCTTTAGTTTCCAAACTATAAAAATTTCAAAATTGAACTTTTTTTTCAAAAAAATGTAAAAATAAAAACGTTTTATTATAAAATATAAAGGACATAGAGACCGTTCGTTTAAGCTATTGCACAACATTCTATCACGTTTGGTTTTCAAACTATCACCTACTTTCGAAAACAAAAATTTTCAAAATTTCTTTTAAAAATATAATGAGTGGTCCATAGGAAAGCCCCCGTCAGCTCGAGTCCAACGACACCTCGTGAATCTCCGACCACGTGTTCGGGAGTTATCCGCTCGCATTTGGAGTAGTGGTGGTGGTGGGGGCAGAACCCCTCGCTCTCCCCTACTCAAGAGAATTTTCAGTAGCATAGCGGCTGATCCGATTTAGATTTAGATTCATATTATCAATTGCCTCGTCTATGTCATTTATTTTTGTGTGACAATATATCTGAATATCATCTGCATATAGATGGTAGTTGCAGTTTTCCTGTTTCGATGAGATGTCGTTCAGATATAGAATGAATGTAAGGGGGCCGAGAATAGAACCCTGAGGTACTCCATTTATTTTGAACTTCCACTCAGTTCTGTTTTCATTAAGGAGAACACGATGTCTTCGGTTATGAACATAGGAGGCGAATAATTTGAGAGCAACGGGGCTAAGATGGAAGGATTGCAATTTAGCCATGTCTGTATTAACGGTGCCGAATGCACTGCTGAAGTCTAGAAGAATGAGTATAGTCACTATACGCTCATCCATTGCTTGTCTTACGTCATCAGTGATCATAATGAGTGCAGTAGATGTGCTGTGTCCTTTCTTAAATCCAGACTGTAACGGATCAAGTAGTGAGTATTGCGTCAAATACTGTACAAGTTGTTCATGCATAAGTTTTTCTAGTATTTTGGAAATTGAGGAAAGTATGCTTACAGGTCGATAGTCGAATGGAGAATTTGCAAGTGAATTTTTAGGAACTGGAATTACTAAAGCATTTTTCCATATTGTTGGGAAGAACCCTTCTAAAAGACATGTGTTATAAATGTGCGTAATAATTGGCAGTAGTACTTCTATCAGGTTAACGATAAGGGAAATTGGGATGTCATCTATTCCGACTGCATGTGATTTGATAGATATTTTTTTTTCTTACGACAGTTTCATTTATTTTACGAAACTTGAATAACGGTCGGTGAGGTAGTGGGACACATTGCAGTGAATTTATTGTTGTTTGTATTATTTGGGGATCAGTACTAATTATTTATCTAGCATTGTGAGCATGTAAGTCATTGGGATTAATATCATGCTTATTGGAGTCCTTAGTGTGCCTCCCAATTCCTACTGACCTGAGTTGCTGCCAGGTGCTCCTAGCATTCAAGTTGCCGGCTAGCTGTTGGAAGTAGGCATACTTTTTATTTCGAATCATTTGTTTAACTCAATTTCTAAGCACACGATATTTTTCAAAATCGTCACTTGATAAGGTCTGCTTATAACGTCTGTGTAATGCGCCACGTTCGGCCATTGCGGATTTAATGTCGCACGATAGCCAGGGGGAAGCTTTGCGAGTGACCTTGGCTGTTCGTTTAGGTGCATGTTTGCCATATAGTTCCAGCAGTATTGTGTTAAATCAGCTCACCTTTTCATCAACGTCAGTCAAGTTTATATATCGTTCCATGGACAGAGAATTGCGTCTTGTGTTAATTCTCGAATGTTCAATCTTTTCATGTCTCTATATGTTATGTATTTAGGTGCCGTTTTTGGAGTTTTTAGAGAAAAAGCTAAATAAATCAGGTCGTGTAAAGATATGTCAGGTACTGAAATCTGTCCGTGTTTTAGTATTTTCTGTGGGTTATTTGTGATAAGTAAATCAATTAGAGTGCGTGAAGACCCGTGGGGGGGGGGGTGTACGTGACGAGTGGTAGTATTGTCATGTTACAAGAGGTAAACCTGTTCCGTAAACGATTTTCGTCAGTGGAGTCTGTTAATATGTTTGTGTTAAGGTCACTAAATATAAGTACGTGTGCGTAGGTAGGTAACAGTCTTAGTAGAGTTTCTTCAAAATACAAGAAGTTTCCTTCTTTAGGTGGTTTATATACAACACCAATAAGCACTTAAGTCATGTCAACAGTGAGCTCAACAAATATATATTCGGTCAAGGGGTCGGTAGATACTGTCGAAGTTTTTATAATCTTTGCCGGCAAATTGTTTTTATATAATAAAGCTACTCCTCCTCCTCGACGCTTCTGTCTATTGTGAATGAGCGAATTGTACCCTACTAGACTTATCATGTTTAAAGGGACAGAGTCATTCATCCAGCTTTCACTAATTGCCACAACTTTTACCATGCTTCCTTCAAAAATAGGTTGGAGCTCAGCTTGATGCACTATTATAGACTGAGCATTGACATGGGCAAACAGCAGTGAACGGGGAGGGGCCGAAAATTCCCTTTCCAGATGATTGCTGGTGGGGGGAGACGAAGACAGGGAATGGGAAGGGCTGGGAGGCTCATTGTCAAGGAGAGGGTCGGGACTGAATGTAACGGTACCAAATGCACTGGCCATAAAACAATATACAGCATGCAACTTACCATTGCTTCCTCATGTATACACAAGCCACAAGAAGCAATTAAACAACCACACTCTCTTAACTCAAAATTAAACCACCTATCACTTATCTAATCACTTACACTAAAATTAAAATAACATATTAAACACACACTCACAACTACACACATTAACCTGTTCACTTAACTTCCGATACCAGCCCATTCATTGAGCAGGCTAGTTCTGCTGGAGTGTTAACGTAATGGTTTTTGCCCTTGCGTGATGCTGTCAGAGACTCAGTTATTAGGAACTTAATGTATTAGCAATGCTCGCTTGTAACAAAAAGTACAAGTCCCTATAATAGAAATTAGTTTATTAGCATTGCTCGCTTGTAACTAAAAGTACAAGCCCTATAATAGAACCTAGTTTATTAGCATTGCTCGCTTGTAACAAAAAGTGCAAATCCCTCTAATAGAACTTAGTTTATTAGCAATGCTCGCTTGTAACAAAAAGTGCAAATCCCTCTAATAGAACTTAGTTTATTAGCATTGCTCGCTTGTAACAAAAAGTACAAGTCCCTATGATAGACCTTAGTTTATTAACATTGCTCGCTTGTAACTAAAAGTACAAGCCCTATAATAGAACCTAGTTTATTAGCATTGCTCGCTTGTAACAAAAAGTGCAAATCCCTCTAATAGAACTTAGTTTATTAGCATTGCTCGCTTGTAACAAAAAGTACAAGTCCCTATAATAGAACTTAGTTTATTAGCATTGCTCCCTTGTAACAAAAAGTACAAGTCCCTATGATAGACCTTAGTTTATTAATATTGCTCGCTTGTAACTAAAAGTACAAGTCTCTATAATAGAACCTAGTTTATTAACATTGCTCGCTTGTAACAAAAAAAACAAGTCCCTATAATAGAACTTAGTTTATTAACATTGCTCGCTTGTAACAAAAAGTACAAGTCCCTATGATAGACCTTAGTTTATTAATACTGCTCGCTTGTAACTAAAAGTACAAGTTTCTATAATAGAACCTAGTTTATTAGCATTGCTCGCTTGTAACAAAAAAAACAAGTCCCTATAATAGAACTTAGTTTATTAACATTGCTCGCTTGTAACAAAAAGTACAAGTCCCTATGATAGACCTTAGTTTATTAATACTGCTCGCTTGTAACTAAAAGTACAAGTTTCTATAATAGAACCTAGTTTATTAGCATTGCTCGCTTGTAACAAAAAAAACAAGTCCCTATAATAGAACTTAGTTTATTAACATTGCTCGCTTGTAACAAAAAGTACAAATCCCTATGATAGAACTTGGTTTACTAACATTACTCGCTTGTAACTAAAAGTACAAGTCCCTATAATAGAACTTAGTTTATTAGCATTGCTCGCATGTAACAAAAAGTACAAATCCCTATAATAGAACTTAGTTTATTAACATTGCTCGCTTGTAACTAAAAGTACAAGTCCCTATAATAGACCTTAGTTTATTAACATTGCTCGCTTGTAACTAAAAGTACAAGTCCCTATAATAGACCTTAGTTTATTAGCATTGCTCGCTTGTAACAAAAAGTACAAGTCCCTATGATAGACCTTTGTTTATTAACATTGCTCGCTTGTAACTAAAAGTACAAGCCCTATAATAGAACCTAGTTTATTAGCATTGCTCGCTTGTAACAAAAAGTGCAAATCCCTCTAATAGAACTTAGTTTATTAGCATTGCTCGCTTGTAACAAAAAGTACAAGTCCCTATAATAGAACTTAGTTTATTAGCATTGCTCCCTTGTAACAAAAAGTACAAGTCCCTATGATAGACCTTAGTTTATTAATATTGCTCGCTTGTAACTAAAAGTACAAGTCTCTATAATAGAACCTAGTTTATTAACATTGCTCGCTTGTAACAAAAAAAAAAAGTCCCTATAATAGAACTTAGTTTATTAACATTGCTCGCTTGTAACAAAAAGTACAAGTCCCTATGATAGACCTTAGTTTATTAATACTGCTCGCTTGTAACTAAAAGTACAAGTTTCTATAATAGAACCTAGTTTATTAGCATTGCTCGCTTGTAACAAAAAAAACAAGTCCCTATAATAGAACTTAGTTTATTAACATTGCTCGCTTGTAACAAAAAGTACAAGTCCCTATGATAGACCTTAGTTTATTAATACTGCTCGCTTGTAACTAAAAGTACAAGTTTCTATAATAGAACCTAGTTTATTAGCATTGCTCGCTTGTAACAAAAAAAACAAGTCCCTATAATAGAACTTAGTTTATTAACATTGCTCGCTTCTAACAAAAAGTACAAATCCCTATGATAGAACTTGGTTTACTAACATTACTCGCTTGTAACTAAAAGTACAAGTCCCTATAATAGAACTTAGTTTATTAACATTGCTTGCTTGTAACAAAAAGTACAAATCCCTATAATAGAACTTAGTTTATTAGCATTGCTCGCTTGTAACAAAAAGTACAAGTCCCTATAATAGAACTTAGTTTATTAGCATTGCTCGCATGTAACAAAAAGTACAAATCCCTATAATAGAACTTAGTTTATTAACATTGCTCGCTTGTAACAAAAAGTACAAGTCCCTATAATAGAACTTAGTTTATTAACATTGCTCGCTTGTAACAAAAAGTACATGTCCCTATAATAGAACTTAGTTTATTAGCATTGCTCGCATGTAACAAAAAGTACAAATCCCTATAATAGAACTTAGTTTATTAACATTGCTCGCTTGTAACAAAAAGTACAAGTCCCTATAATAGAACTTAGTTTATTAACATTGCTCGCTTGTAACAAAAAGTACAAATCCCTATAATAGAACTTGGTTTATTAACATTACTCGCTTGTAACAAAAAGTACAAATCCCTATGATAGACTTTAGTTTATTAACATTTCTCGCTTGTAACAAAAAGTACAAGTCCCTATGATAGACTTTAGTTTATTAACATTTCTCGCTTGTAACAAAAAGTACAAGTCCCTATGATAGAACATAGTTTATTAACATTACTCGCTTGTAACAAAAAGTACAAATCCCTATGATAGACTTTAGTTTATTAACATTTCTCGCTTGTAACAAAAAGTACAAGTCCCTATGATAGAACTTAGTTTATTAGCATTGCTCGCTTGTAACAAAAAGTACAAATCCCTATGATAGACTTTAGTTTATTAACATTTCTCGCTTGTAACAAAAAGTACAAGTCCCTATGATAGAACTTAGTTTATTAACATTTCTCGCTTGTAACAAAAAGTACAAGTCCCTATGATAGAACTTAGTTTATTAGCATTGCTCGCTTGTAACAAAAAGTACAAATCCCTATAATAGAACTTAGTTTATTAGCATTGCTCGCTTGTAACAAAAAGTACAAATCCCTATGATAGACTTTAGTTTATTAACATTTCTCGCTTGTAACTAAAAGTACAAGTCCCTATAATTGAACTCAGTTTATTAGCATTGCTCGCTTGTAACAAAAAGTGTAAATCCCTGTAATAGAACTTAGTTTATTAGCATTGCTCGCTCGTAACTAAAAGTACATGTCCCTATAATAGAACTTAGTTTATTATCATTGTTCGCTCGTAACAAAAAGTACAAGTCCCTATGCTAGAACTTAGTTTATTAGCATTGCTCGCGTGTAACTAAAAGTACAGGTCCCTGTAATTGAACTTAGTTTATTAGCATTGCTAGCTTGTAACAAAAAGTGCAAATCCCTATAATAGAACTTAGTTTATTAGCATTGCTCGCTCGTAACTAGAAGTACATGTCCCTATAATAGAACTTAGTTTATTAGCATTGTTCGCTCGTAACAAAAAGTACAAGTCCCTATAATAGAACTTAGTTTATTAGCATTGCTCGCTTGTAACTAAAAGTACAGGTCCCTATAATAGAACTTAGTTTATTAGCATTGTTCGCTCGTAACAAAAAGTACAAGTCCCTATAATAGAACTTAGTTTATTAGCATTGTTCGCGTGTAACTAAAAGTACAGGTCCCTATAATTGAACTTATTTTATTAGCATTGCTCGCTTGTAACTAAAAGTACAAATCCCTCTAATAGAACTTAGTTTATTAGCATTGCTCGCTTGTAACAAAAAGTGCAAATCCCTCTAATAGAACTTAGTTTATTAGCATTGCTCGCTTGTAACAAAAAGTGCAAATCCCTCTAATAGAACTTAGTTTATTAGCATTGCTCGCTTGTAACTAAAAGTACAAGTCCCTATAATAGAACTTAGTTTATTGGCAATGCTCGCTTGTAACTAAAAGTACAATTCCCTATAATAGAACCTAGTTTATTAGCATTGCTCGCTTGTAACAAAAAGTGCAAATCCCTCTAATAGAACTTAGTTTATTAGCATTGTTCGCTTGTAACTAAAAGTACAAATCCCTATAATAGAACTTAGTTTATTAGCATTGCTCGCTTGTAATAAAATGTACAAGTCCCTATAATAGAACTTAGTTTATTAACATTGCTCGCTTGTAATAAAATGTACAAGTCCCTATAATAGAACTTAGTTTATTAGCATTGTTCGCTTGTAACTAAAAGTACAAATCCCTATAATAGAACTTAGTTTATTAGCATTGCTCGCTTGTAACAAATATTACGACCCTATGATAGACATTAGTTTATTAGCATTGCTCGCTTGTAACAAAAAGTACAAATCCCTCTAATAGAACTTAGTTTATTAGCATTGCTCGCTTGTAACAAAAAGTGCAAATCCCTCTAATAGAACTTAGTTTATTAGCATTGATCGCTTGTAACAAAAAGTGCAAATCCCTCTAATAGAACTTAGTTTATTAGCATTGCTCGCTTGTAACTAAAAGTACAAGTCCCTATAATAGAACTTAGTTTATTGGCATTGCTCGCTTGTAACTAAAAGTACAATTCCCTATAATAGAACCTAGTTTATTAGCATTGCTCGCTTGTAACAAAAAGTGCAAATCCCTCTAATAGAACTTAGTTTATTAGCATTGTTCGCTTGTAACTAAAAGTACAAATCCCTATAATAGAACTTAGTTTATTAGCATTGCTCGCTTGTAATAAAATGTACAAGTCCCTATAATAGAACTTAGTTTATTAGCATTGCTCGCTTGTAACAAAAAGTGCAAATCCCTCTAATAGAACTTAGTTTATTAGCATTGTTCGCTTGTAACTAAAAGTACAAATCCCTATAATAGAACTTAGTTTATTAGCATTGCTCGCTTGTAATAAAATGTACAATTCCCTATAATAGAACCTAGTTTATTAGCATTGCTCGCTTGTAACAAAAAGTGCAAATCCCTCTAATAGAACTTAGTTTATTAGCATTGTTCGCTTGTAACTAAAAGTACAAATCCCTATAATAGAACTTAGTTTATTAGCATTGCTCGCTTGTAATAAAATGTACAAGTCCCTATAATAGAACTTAGTTTATTAGCATTGCTCGCTTGTAACAAATATTACGACCCTATGATAGACATTAGTTTATTAGCATTGCTCGCTTGTAACTAAAAGTACAAGTCCCTATAATAGAACTTAGTTTATTGGCATTGCTCGCTTGTAACTAAAAGTACAATTCCCTATAATAGAACCTAGTTTATTAGCATTGCTCGCTTGTAACAAAAAGTGCAAATCCCTCTAATAGAACTTAGTTTATTAGCATTGTTCGCTTGTAACTAAAAGTACAAATCCCTATAATAGAACTTAGTTTATTAGCATTGCTCGCTTGTAATAAAATGTACAAGTCCCTATAATAGAACTTAGTTTAATAGCATTGCTCGCTTGTAACAAAAAGTGCAAATCCCTCTAATAGAACTTAGTTTATTAGCATTGTTCGCTTGTAACTAAAAGTACAAATCCCTATAATAGAACTTAGTTTATTAGCATTGCTCGCTTGTAATAAAATGTACAATTCCCTATAATAGAACCTAGTTTATTAGCATTGCTCGCTTGTAACAAAAAGTGCAAATCCCTCTAATAGAACTTAGTTTATTAGCATTGTTCGCTTGTAACTAAAAGTACAAATCCCTATAATAGAACTTAGTTTATTAGCATTGCTCGCTTGTAATAAAATGTACAAGTCCCTATAATAGAACTTAGTTTATTAGCATTGCTCGCTTGTAACAAATATTACGACCCTATGATAGACATTAGTTTATTAGCATTGCTCGCTTGTAACAAAAAGTACAAATCCCTATAATAGAACTTAGTTTATTAGCATTGCTCGCTTGTAATAAAATGTACAATTCCCTATAATAGAACCTAGTTTATTAGCATTGCTCGCTTGTAACAAAAAGTGCAAATCCCTCTAATAGAACTTAGTTTATTAGCATTGTTCGCTTGTAACTAAAAGTACAAATCCCTATAATAGAACTTAGTTTATTAGCATTGCTCGCTTGTAATAAAATGTACAAGTCCCTATAATAGAACTTAGTTTATTAGCATTGCTCGCTTGTAACAAATATTACGACCCTATGATAGACATTAGTTTATTAGCATTGCTCGCTTGTAACTAAAAGTACAAGTCCCTATAATAGAACTTAGTTTATTGGCATTGCTCGCTTGTAACTAAAAGTACAATTCCCTATAATAGAACCTAGTTTATTAGCATTGCTCGCTTGTAACAAAAAGTGCAAATCCCTCTAATAGAACTTAGTTTATTAGCATTGTTCGCTTGTAACTAAAAGTACAAATCCCTATAATAGAACTTAGTTTATTAGCATTGCTCGCTTGTAATAAAATGTACAAGTCCCTATAATAGAACTTAGTTTAATAGCATTGCTCGCTTGTAACAAAAAGTGCAAATCCCTCTAATAGAACTTAGTTTATTAGCATTGTTCGCTTGTAACTAAAAGTACAAATCCCTATAATAGAACTTAGTTTATTAGCATTGCTCGCTTGTAATAAAATGTACAATTCCCTATAATAGAACCTAGTTTATTAGCATTGCTCGCTTGTAACAAAAAGTGCAAATCCCTCTAATAGAACTTAGTTTATTAGCATTGTTCGCTTGTAACTAAAAGTACAAATCCCTATAATAGAACTTAGTTTATTAGCATTGCTCGCTTGTAATAAAATGTACAAGTCCCTATAATAGAACTTAGTTTATTAGCATTGCTCGCTTGTAACAAATATTACGACCCTATGATAGACATTAGTTTATTAGCATTGCTCGCTTGTAACAAAAAGTACAAATCCCTCTAATAGAACTTAGTTTATTAGCATTGCTCGCTTGTAACAAAAAGTGCAAATCCCTATAATAGAACTTAGTTTACTAACATTGCTCGCTTGTAACAAAAAGTGCAAATCCCTCTAATAGAACTTGGTTTATTAGCATTGCTCGCTTGTAACAAAAAGTACAAATCCCTAAATAGAACTTAGTTTATTAGCATTGTTCGCTTGTAACTAAAAGTACAATTCCCTATAATAGAACTTAGTTTATTAGTATTGCTCGCTTGTAACTAAATGTACAAGTCCCTACAATAGACCTTAGATTATTAGCATTGGTCGCTTGGAACAAAAAGTGCAAATCCCTATAATAGAACTTGGTTTATTAGCATTGTTCGCTTGTAACTAAAAGTACAATTCCCTATAATAGAACTTAGTTTATTAGTATTGCTCGCTTGTAACTAAATGTACAAGTCCCTACAATAGACCTTAGATTATTAGCATTGGTCGCTTGGAACAAAAAGTGCAAATCCCTATAAAAGAGCTTAGTTGATTAGCATTGCTCGCTTGTAACAAAAAGTACAAGTCCCTATGATAGAACTTAGTTTATTAGCATTGCTCGCTCGTAACAAAAAGTACAAGTCCCTATAATAGAACTTAGTTTATTAGCGTTGCTCGCTTGCAACAAAAAGTACAAATCCCTATGCTAGAACCTAGTTTATTAGCATTGCTCGCTTGTAACAAAAAGTGCAAATCCCTCTAATAGAACTTGGTTTATTAGCATTGCTCGCTTGTAACAAAAAGTGCAAATCCCTATAATAGAACTTGGTTTATTAACATTGCTCGCTTGTAACAAAAAGTGCAAATCCCTCTAATAGAACTTGGTTTATTAACATTGCTCGCTTGTAACAAAAAGTGCAAATCCCTATAATAGAACTTGGTTTATTAGTATTGCTCGCTTGTAACAAAAAGTGCAAATCCCTATAATAGAACTTGGTTTATTAACATTGCTCGGTTGTAACAAAAAGTGCAAATCCTTATAATAGAACTTGGTTTATTAGCATTGTTCGCTTGTAACTAAAAGTACAATTCCCTATAATAGAACTTAGTTTATTAGCGTTGCTCGCTTGTAACAAAAAGTACAAGTCCCTATAATAGAACTTAGTTTATTAGCGTTGCTCGCTTGTAACAAAAAGTACAAATCCCTATGCTAGAACCTAGTTTATTATCATTGCTCGCTTGTAACAAAAAGTGCAAATCCCTCTAATAGAACTTGGTTTATTAGCATTGCTCGCTTGTAACTAAAAGTACAAGCCCTATAATAGAACTTAGTTTATTAGCATTGTTCGCTTGTAACAAAAAGTGCAAATCCCTATAATAGAACTTAGTTTATTAGTATTCCTCGCTTGCAACTAAATGTACAAGTCCCTACAATAGACCTTAGTTTATTAACATTGCTCGCTTGTAACAAAAAGTGCAAATCCCTATAATAGAACTTAGTTTATTAGTATTCCTCGCTTGCAACTAAATGTACAAGTCCCTATAATAGAAATTAGTTTATTAGCATTGCTCGCTTGTAACAAAAAGTGCAAATCCCTATAAAAGAGCTTAGTTGATTAGCATTGCTCGCTTGTAACTAAAAGTACAACTCCCTATAACACAACCTAGTTTATTAGCATTGCTCGCTTCTAACAAAAAGTACAAGTCCCTATAATAGAACTTAATTTATTAGCATTGCTCGCTCGTAACTAAAAGTGCAAATCCCTATAAAAGAACTTAGTTTATTAGCATTCCTCGCTTCTAACAAAAAGTACAAGTCCCTATAATAGAACTTAGTTTATTAGCATTGCTCGCTCGTAACAAAAGTACAAGTCCCTATAATAGAACTTAGTTTATTAGCATTGCTCGCTCGTAACAAAAGTACAAGTCCCTATAATAGAACTTAGTTTATTAGCGTTGCTCGCTTGTAACAAAAAGTACAAGTCCCTATCACAGAACCTAGTTTATTAGCATTGCTCGCCTTTAACAAAAAGTGCAATTCCCTACAATAGAACTTAGTTTATTAGCATTGCTCGCTTGTAACAAAAAGTGCAAATCCCTCTAATAGAACTTAGTTTATTAGCATTGCTCGCTTGTAACTAAAAGTACAAATCCCTCTAATAGAACTTAGTTTATTGGCATTGCTCGCTTGTAACTAAAAGTACAAATCCCTCTAATAGAACTTAGTTTATTAGCATTGCTCGCTTGTAACTAAAAGTACAAATCCCTCTAATAGAACTTAGTTTATTGGCATTGCTCGCTTGTAACTAAAAGTACAAATCCCTCTAATAGAACTTAGTTTATTAGCATTGCTCGCTTGTAACTAAAAGTACAACTCCCTATAACAGAACCTAGTTTATTAGCATTGCTCGCTTCTAACAAAAAGTACAAGTCCCTATAATAGAACTTAATTTATTAGCATTGCTCGCTCGTAACTAAAAGTGCAAATCCCTATAAAAGAACTTAGTTTATTAGCATTGCTCTCTTCTAACAAAAAGTACAAGTCCCTATAATAGAACTTAGTTTATTAGCATTGCTCGCTCGTAACAAAAGTACAAGTCCCTATAATAGAACTTAGTTTATTAGCATTGCTCGCTCGTAACAAAAAGTACAAGTCCCTATAATAGAACTTAGTTTATTAGCGTTGCTCGCTTGTAACAAAAAGTACAAGTCCCTATAACAGAACCTAGTTTATTAGCATTGCTCGCCTTTAACAAAAAGTGCAAGTCCCTACAATAGAACTTAGTTTATTAGCATTGCTCGCTTGTAACTAAAAGTGCAAATCCCTATAAAAGAACTTAGTTTATTAGCATTGCTCGCTTCTAACAAAAAGTACAAGTCCCTATAATAGAACTTAGTTTATTAGCATTGCTCGCTCGTAACAAAAAGTACAAGTCCCTATAATAGAACTTAGTTTATTAGCGTTGCTCGCTTGTAACAAAAAGTACAAGTCCCTATAACAGAACCTAGTTTATTAGCATTGCTCGCCTTTAACAAAAAGTGCAAGTCCCTACAATAGAACTTAGTTTATTAGCATTGCTCGCTTGTAACTAAAAGTACATGTCCTTATAATAGAACTTAGTTTATTAGCATTGCTCGCTCGTAACTAAAAGTACAAGTCCCTATAATAGAACTTAGTTTATTAGCATTTCTCGCTTGTAACAAAAAGTACAAGTCCCTAAATTGAATTTAGTTTATTAGCATTGTGGTGTTTGAAGCCATATTTTCAGTGTTGCCCTAGTAAACAAGAGTTTAGTGCTTTTCAGTCGGTCAACACGAATGTACCCAAAAGAGATGGGTTATACCCTAATCCTGAAATAAATTACATGAGATTAATAATTTATAAATCTAAATAAATTAAATAAAAGCAAACAACTCTTGTTCCTGGATAACGGGAGTTTAAGATCATATATAAATTAATGTCATTAAATTTACAAAATCCCCGCAAAATAGAATGAATTTATCCATGACGTAGATCCCCGTCATTACAAATACTATTCGTTACTCTATACATTCTAACTCCCACCTCCTATCTTCATAAAATACTTCCGCAGAAGCGATACAATCCTACTATAAGTTTAACTTAAAATACGCACAAAATATAACTCTTAAAAATTTCCTATAAATACTATGCACGGTTTATATACAAAAATGATAAAGTTCGTCAACTAACATCTTCAAGAAATTATATACACTTGGCAAAATGCCTATTTCTAACATGAAATATTGACACTAACTGTTTCAAAACTTCTTCCTTCAACTAAATTCCTTTAGAATTAAAAAAAATTAGCACATAACCGTGTCTTCATCGGTAACAATGTTGCAATCTGGGATTCTATAATCCGTACAGTTAAGTATAGACATAGTTTACATTTTCTTCCACACTGGTCTATCGTAAAAATAAAAATACTTAATAAAAATAGATTTTCTTTCACGTAGAATAATTACCTTTATTGTAACGTTAACTCAGAACCATTTAAATAGAACTCCGTCAATTGAGTCTATCTCGATAACTTCGAGTACTTCCATACAACACTACTGCTTCTTAACGAAATTTTCCTTCAATCATAAAAATCTTATGCACTTCTGTCTCAACAGATTTTCCTTCACAAATGACACACTGACATAACTGTACTCATTGTCATAAATTTAATACGTTCCTCCGTCAATACGGGAATATAAAATAAATATCTTTCCAAGATATACTTCGCAGTTCCTTCTCCACATTAAATAGTATTCCCCCAATACATTCTTACTCATTACAAGATTCTTATAGCAGTTCCAACTCATTTAATAAAAATACTGGTTCATTCGAAAACTGATCTTAACAGGTAATATAATAAAATACCATTGCTTCGATAACAAATTGCATTCATCTTCGAAATAACATTTTTCATGTTCGCTGCACTCAGCTAATATACTTTTCTCAAGTATTTCTTAAATCTTTAACTGTATTACTTTAAAGTCGTAGCTTGCATTTACTTCTATTCATATTAAAATATCATTTCCATTCTTACTCTGTTACTATTCTTACACAGTTCCTTATTTTAATATTCGCAAATAATGTACATTAATATTTACCACCAGATCTGTTGAACAAGTTATCAGATTATAACTTTGATCAGATCTTTCAAATAGATCATCAACGATCACATTATTAAACATATACCTCTGTATATTATCTTTGGAACATATTTTCATTAAACTCTCGTCATTACAAAACTGCTCAAATTCATTTTTAAAATATAATATCCATTATACAATAAAATTCGAGCTAAAACGATAATATTCGAGTTAAACGATAAGATCTCCATCAAGTGAATTCGAAATCGCATAAAATTCTAAATTCCAGATAGCAATCTTAAATCGTCACAAAAATCGCTTACAAATCCAAAAATCTATGAAATCGAAAATTTAAATACTACCTAACAAATCGATGAAAATAACAAATCGAGAAGTAATAAAATAACAATTCGAAGATTAAGAAAAATGACATTAAATTACTAAGTTGTCGGATATTCTCAAAAGTTTCTACAATTCTACAAAATGGGATACTTCGTTGGTATCTCTGCTGCGTAGATCTGTCTAGAAGTGGATTTTCCTCGTTGTTCGTCAGAAACAGATTGTAACTGAGATATAGCCCCCTCAGGATGTCGTGTGGGACTCCGCTCGATCTCCCTCGGAAGTCTCCAAACTGTCAGGAACGGGATGCGTACTCTAACATCATCTTGTAGTCGTCCTTTCATCTTGGCAATCTTCTTAATGAGCTGGGAAAGCCCTTTCTCTGTTAATTGCGCTGGGTCCACCCGAGCCACACTCCTACAGGAATTCTTCTTTCTTCTCCGCCGCAGTTCTGGTAGATCAGTATCCATCATTTAAGTCAATGACATTACTTGCAGTTGCAGATTTATTTGACGTAGGAGAAATTAGGTGTTTATCTCCACCACGGTGTTAATATCATATCATTTTAGATATTCTAGCCGTTGTCATAGCTATGTTCCCTGTAGCATCTTAGTAGCACATCTCCATCACTGTAGATTTAATCGTTTCTTCCCCTCTCAACTTCAGAATATTTGACATGGTGATAACTCAAGAATAAAATATTCTATCACCTCAAAGCGTTGCTTTCAACAATTTCACGTATTCTTCTTCAATAATATCGTAGTTACTCTTTATATTGCAGATATTAATTACTTGGCGTAATATCTTATAAATCTCTTTGCTTATATAAGTTTTGTAGATATACTTTCCTCTTCGAAGTCGTTGCCAATTCTAAAGCTTTGTTCTTGCAAAATGTAGCGAAGTTTTGTGGACACTTCCACACCCTATGAAGTCGTGAATAATAAGCAACGCGACTCAGGTCGCTTGTCCCCCACTCTAACAATAAAGTTGGCGTCACCTTATAAAAAACTTGCCTAAATGGCGCGTTGATAGCGAATATGATATTATTCCTTAATTAAGCATTTAATTAGCTGCAATGATCTATAAACGTTTCTTATTTATATATTAAAAACTTTTCTGATGTTTCAAAGTGTTAATATCTCGCTGGTAATTAGATATGCTAATTGCGCTAATTGCTTTCTTCTTAGTAATGCCTTTTCTCATTGGCTACTTTCGACACGCGTCTGGCTTGTGTCTCCCACTCCTTGCTTGCTGCTACGATCGGAAGTCCTCGGATACCTTCGTGCTATCAGACAAGCTTCACTCCCCCGAGTCGTCCTTCCTTGCACGTGTGGCTAGTAATTACCTGATTGTTTGTGCTCTATTAACTTTGCTAACTGCGCTAGGTGTATAAACCTGCTTGTGGTTTGATTCCAGACTCCGTTTTATTTATCATTGTCTAACTTACAAAACCTTCTCAAGATAGAATATTTTCAAACACAAATACGCGTACAGTACGATATCCTCCGCTAGATGACACAGGAGTAGCGGTTCTTGAAGGCGACGTTTAAGCTCAGCTGTTCATCAAAGTGCCAAGGGCGCAGTCGAGTGACGGACTACCTTCGTTCGCGACCGGAAGTGCATATTTTTGCCGACCACCCAAACCAAAATGTGAGTATTTATCAGAGTATTTCCTCATTTCTAACACATTTCATTCACTATTGATAGCCCAGTTGCTCATTCTCCCCACAACATCCACACAAAACACTATCTTTAAAACTGTCATATAGTGCTTCTTCATTTTTGCCACCACCGTTGTCGCTCCTATTATGGGTTTTATGGAATAAATGTTTCTATATTTACACCTCTGTATGTGAATTAAATGTTCGATCAAACACAAAGCCAGTCATATTGCCATTGAAAGTGAAAATGAAACTCACAATTGAAAGATACGGGAGGACGGTAGATTACCGTCGCGCGGCCGCGTGTTTTACATAAAGGGGCGCGACCGCGACCATAATACAGCATTTCCTCTCTAAAATTTGCACAGTAGCCATCCACCAGAAGGAACATTTTTGTACTTCTCCTTTCTAATCCTCGACATTCTATACACTTTATATCAGTAGCGGCCAATATCCTTGTGGTTCGGTAAAATGGATACACGGGTAGGTTACCCACTTGTTTTCGAAGCATGTAAGGACAACAAGGAGACCATCGCAAATGGTCTCTAAAGGGATCATCCCCTTCTTCCCAGTGTGAAAGTTCAATACGACAAAACACACAGCGCACCACATCTTCTCGGTTCAAGTAAAAAAAACGGCTTTTGCAAGTTTATGTGTTGGCAAAAAGCCTACAGGCCAGGATCCAAATGTTGACCAACTATTATGTTCTGATTTTAAATTTAACCCACGTAGTAAACCAACTAGCTCACTTGTTGTATTTGGTACTAACGCCATGTGTTATAATAAAACTTTTTCTTATTGTAAGTTATTAACGTTGCACAAGAGCCCAGAGTACTTTAAAGCATAATGCATGCTTGTTCACTATCTGTTCATTACGTTAATGGCACATGTCAACACCTAAAAGCAAACAAAATAACCCATCACTCAATCAATCAATCAATCAATACTTGTAAATAAAACGTTAACGTTAATTGGCATTAATATATCAAAACACCATTAAAAATAAACTGTATGTTGGCACTAACAGTAACCCATGTACTTATTTTCTTTTTATAAAGCTACAGTCATTTACATCCCCCCCCCCCCCCTTTAACCAATATATAAACAAAAATGAATGCCATGTCATTTTGTTCACATTATCATGTTCAAACCTGTGGATATTCGTTGAGTCCATAGGGAACCACCCATAAATTGAATTTAAATTTTTGTTTAGAATATCCAACATGGCCTTGTACTTTTCCCAGTCAACAACAACATAGGCATTATTCAAGAAAGCAATCATTGTCCCAGTCATGTACAGGTAATGAATTTTTTTGTGTAAGAGTTTTTTTCAGTAGTGGTAAAATGCAATAGCATTTTAAGTTAGACTTACCTGAGTTTTCAATAGTTCACTGCCTGGAAACAATGGTTTCGCTCTACTGCGTCTTGGATTTTCAGCAACTGCTACAGCGGTAAGGCTTTTCTTTCCAATTTCTAAAAATAAATAAAATAAAACGCTATAAATACCTAAATTTAGGTTAATACATGCATTTCATGAAATAAAATATGAAACAAAAAAATGAAACAAGTTAGTTTAAAAAATAATCTCACCTTCACTTGCAGTGGCTTGTTGCTGTTTCCTTCTAGTGGGCTCACAAGTGCAATGGTTTCTTCTCTCTCAGACATGTAAGGTATACCGGTTATCTGCAAACAAATAAATAAATAAAATCATTAATTACCTAATCAATAAATATGTAAATATATATATAAATCAATAAATATGTAAATGAATAAATATATATATATATATATATATATAAATACCTACCCCACAACAAGGTTAAGTATTTTCTACAAACACCAAAACTGTTAATCAAGACCAAGTGTTTCACGCAACGCAGTGTGTTCAAAGGTAGTCACCCAAGTAAGAGTGGAAATGATAACGACATGTCTTTATATATGATACGTCGCATGTATAATCATTTTTTCCCACGCTTTGAACATTCTGTTATCATGCACGTGGACAGATAACGTTCAAGGTGAACACCTGTGCCAGGTCAAATTTCACATGAACTTGCATTTTGTCACGTACGAAGCAAACAGGATGTAACTTGTTTAGCCCTTCTGTGGTTTCACGCGTGTATGCATGCATTTCATACTCCCCTGCCACCACGGTTGTCAGATTATTTCACCTTCAAGCGACCTCTGCGTCTTTGTCACTTTCCATTGCACCTGTTGTCAAGTCAGATCAGCGCATTCCAATTAGCTCAAATGACATTCACATCCTGCTAGTCTGTCCCCCTCTCCAGCAAGTTTGTTTTCTGTACTCGCTTTGACCAACATAGAACCATGTTCTCATCATCGTTTACACGTTAAAGATCCCCTTCGGGGGTAAAATGTCAGGAAAAAACCGCACCCTCGCTTTGTCATAAACAGACCCGCCGAAATATCGATTGTTCTATTAAGCATGGTCATTTTGGTCAGCGACAGGTTCGTTGAAACACACACTCATCCAGCAGTATCGTCTCTCTCAACCACCTCGCTTCATGAACATTTTAAACAGGTAAAGAAAGAAATTTTCTTTTCAACAAAAGTGTCGTTAGGCCCTTTGTGAATTATATTTTGGAAAGAATATCTACCATATTCGAAAGGAGGCATTAGCCCGAGTCCGAGGACACCTCGTACACGTCTCTAGCGTTATTGGTTTGCGAGATAGAGCAAAAAGTCTAAAATCACGCTTTTACCCCAAATATGGTTTTCATTCCTGCTCAACATGAACATCCTTGGCAAGAGGATAACGCGACGAAAAAAATGACACCTCGTACACGTCTCTAGGTTTATTGATTCGTGAGATATCGGCAAAAATCACAAAAAACACGTGTTTACCCCAAAATCGAGTTTCCAATTTTTTTTTTAATATAACGAGTGGTCCATAGCAAAGCCCCCGTTAGCCCGAGTCCTTGGACCCGTCGTACACGCCTCTAGCATAATTGGTTCGCGAGATATAGCAAAAAGTCTAATAATCACGTTTTTACCCCAAAAAAAAACATGATTTCAGCATTTCACCATTCCGACACCGACATTCCCGTAAAGAGCGCAACGAGACGAAAAAAACTAATCCAAGCACGCCCTCCTAGCATGACTCCTTCTATTCCAAGGTCTCAGGGGCTCACAACTTCCTTTTGTAAGCAGCTCTGTCACTACCACACTACTGTCACGTTTTTATCTTAGAGACTTGAAATTTATTTTGGGGGTAGAGGGCGTAGGGACATTTAATTCATGTCAAACAATTTTTTTGTAGAATTCCTAGTTTCCAAAATATAGGATTTTCAAAATTCGAGTGTGTTCAAAAAAACATAAAAAGTAAAAATGTTTCATTATAGAAAATAAAGGTCATAAAGGCCATTCGTTTGAGCCATGGCACAACTTTCTATCATGTTTGGTTTTCAAACTATCACCTATTTTCGAAATCAAAAATTTTCAAAATTAAACAAAATATATAATACAGGGTCCATAGGAAAGAGGACGTCAGCTCGAGTCCAACGACACCTCATTTGTCAACATCCGACCATGGGTTCACGAGATATTGGCTTGGACTCACGCGGCGGCCATGACACTCGTTAGAACTCTCACTTACCCCCCCCCCCCTACTCACAGTCATGCATAGACTTGCTCCAGTCAAAAGGAAAACTTGGCATTCTTCCTGCATCAACTGTAAAGATTGGAGGTGTTTTACCCGACAGTATAATTAAAAGTAAACAACAGGTTTTGCTAGACATGGAACTTGCCGGAAGGAAGATACAACACATCTTCCTGGTCTTATCACATTCAAATATCGACATCATAATTGGAGTTGATTTTATCTCTGACAATGGTCTAGTCATTGATATGAAGAACCGATATATATTGAACCCTTGCAAAGAAGCATATGAGACTCAATTTCGGGGGGTGTAACAGTCCATTTCGTAAAGTTGCTGTTAAGCGCTTCTTATAACATGCAGGGTAACATATAACAAAAAAAAGATGTTCAGTAAAGAACATATAGCCCACTTTCTCCTAAATGTATGAGTATAGTTAACTTATAACTCGTTGTTATTATCAAAGAGTATAATAGAATCATTTCTTGGTTGAAGACCTTAGAAACTATTTACCTCTACCAAACGCCACAACCTAGAAAAAACTACTACCGTCATTGAAGAAAGATAGATAAGAAGTATCTCAAGAATGTTATGGATCTGGAGACATAATCGACCGGACTGGCTGCGTGGCTCAGTGGTAACGTTCTCGCTTGCTGGGCCCTAGGTTGCAGATTCGTATCCTGGCGCTGTCAGCTGGCATTTGAGGGTGCACAAATGCGAGGGAGCCGTGTCAGTAGATTTACTGGCACGTTAAAGATCCCCTTCGGGCCAAAATTCCGGCACCCCGGCGTATCTAAAAGCAGCAGTAGTTAAAAGGGACGTAAAACAAATAACATTATTATTATTGTTATTATTACATAATCGACCTGCCGTGGGAAACATCCAACTTTGAGTTGAGGCATGTCTTTACATGTCTGGTTGTGCATGGCTTTCACAACCCTAATTGAATTAACAAATCTTTCCATGACCCTACAGAGACGTGTGTATACAAACTATGTGGATATTTTCGATTGCTATTTGCCTGAAATAAAAGTATTAATAACGTGAACTAGCACCAGCGGCTAGAATTCAGTTACTATGTGAAATCGTTTTGTTCTTTACTTCAAATAACATTTTCAAATAACGCACAATAGGCTGTTACAAACCCTTTAAAATAAGAAGTAAAAATGTATCATAGTATCATCTTGTCATTCTTCAAATTCGATGCGCATAGAATGCCAATGGTATACTATCAATGGAGTCCCATGTAGACCAGTCGTGAAATCTAGTGGAGAAGTATCGAACAATATAATCCTAACAGGGCGAGTGCATTCTAGCGGCCATAAGAAGAAACTTTTCAATAAAATCTGGAAGTTAATAAGTAGACCGGCGTGCAGTTACCTTTTTGGCTGCTAGATGTCTCGAGCAAATCTGCTGGCGAATTATGTTTTAATTAAATATATGTTTTGCACCGTAATATGCACAATATAACGCTTAATTTTAAAACGTCTGAGTCATTACAAAGCAACAAATATGTAAAATGTCAAGCAAAAAACCTGAAACTGATGGGGTTTGAACCATAGGCATAGGAATGATAGACCAACGCTTTGCCACGGAGCCATTTGTGCCAACGAACATTGATCTATATAAAATGACTTACATAGAACTTGTTAGCAAATAATGATTTAGACCTAACGATTTCATCATTGGAGTATATTATTTATATATAAAGCATTTCATACAAAGTTTATTTATTTCGTATCAGTACGCTATATTGCATGCAATACTCAAATTAGTGAAATATATGTCAAGCACAAGATATCCGCTGCCATCTTGTCTTCTTACCGAGACGGCTCAGCTTTTTAAAAGCACTTCTGCACTATAGTATTACAAAATAAACTTTTAATTTCGAACGTGCCTCTTCCTTTAGAACAGTTAAATCGATTCTCGGCTCGATAATCGGAACTGGTGGGTCCCATGATATGGATTATAAAGTTTGCATAATTCGCATGGCCGCCATCCTGAAATGGTACGGCGGATGACCTTGTAGTTTGGTCACAAGACGCGTCCTATATGAAGGTATGTTATTACCAAATTTGGTAGAGATCGGATAATTTGGTTAGTCGCTATTTGAGTTTACGTTTTGTACGTTTGAGTGGCCGCCATTCAGGTTTCGTAAAGATGGCGGCGATATAAAACATGACACTGAGGTGCCCTTTGCTTGTTCTACCTCTGTACCAAATTTCGTTCAATTCGGTTTCACAGTGTTCGAATTGATAGGGGGGACAGACACTCACACACACAAACAGTCTCACACACACAGACAGACACAATTTTTGGCCCTGTAGTGATCTCATAAGTCTACTTTCATTTTTTGCAAAAATCGAAAGTAGGCTAATAACATGCAGGAAAGAGTGAATACCAGGATTAAAACATAAGAATTTAATAAACAGATCAACAAATTTATACTATTTACAGCAAAAACACAAGGACTCCCAAATGACACCCTCTTGAATTAATAAAAATGCCAAACTAGGCCTGATCTCAGGAGAGATCGTAAACATCTGGACCAAATGTCCCAAATTACTGCAATGACATGTGCGTGTGCGGCTTCTCTGCATGCGGTACGATGTGTACAATTTAATGCGAGATCCGTTACCATCCAGTAAACCTTCAGGGGACGAATCTGCATTGTCTTAGAGCTAGACAAACACGAGGAACCAACTAAACACTAATTAAACTAAATCCGACACTTCCTACACTGAATAAGACAAAATAATTTCCGCAAGAAATTGTAATCAAAGAATTGCCGTAGCAATCCACACTAACGCCTAAAATTAGGACTTTTAAATTAACACAAGTAAATCAACACGTGACCAATCAATAAACATACACACATGGCCGCTTGCCATTTTTACATGAAAATACGAAATACACCCAACGGTGTCACGACAAACAACTAACATATAAGCAAATGAAATGAGTCACAGAAATCACTAGGCTCAAAGCCAACATTTACATCATAAAACAAATATTTCATTTCATACGATATGTGGTAATTCGTAACGGACATGGCGAACTCCCAATTAATATTATGATCCAACGATCATTAAAAGAACAGGTTTGCTACAGATAGCTTACAGGGGTCAGTCGGTCAGCTGGACTGCCTAAACGATGAATCACCAGACATAGACGGGCGCAAGGTGGAATCTGCAACATCTGTCAACCCACGTGTTAATATACCTCGACCTGCCGTAGCAATGGCTCGAGTCTCGAAAAAGCGTGCTCCCAATAGCACATAATATACGTGTGTGTCAAATAAAAATATCTTAGCATTTCCCAAGGAAATCCAAGAATCAGCAAAGGACAAGGTACAGTAGCCTCCAAGGGCGCTCTGCCTTTCCATAAAAATACCATCAAAATTTGAGGGCAGTAGACACATTCTACTCCTCATCACGAAGAATCAAATACACACACCTTGACACAATACACACACCAGTATCACACGTATGGGTTTGACAGAAACCTGAAATAAAAGACATAAATATTTCCACCGACTTGCGTTCCCAGTCTAGTCCTTGACTGAAGAACCTGAAAAGGGATATAAAAAAAAACTCAAAAATATAGAACTAAGGTGTTCTACAGTGACATCTTAACGTGTTCGGTCGAGAACCCTAGTATGAAGAAAAACCTGTTCGTAAAACATCTAACAACGTTTACCCCCTTCTCCAACTTAAAATGAATTTGAATACAGCACCATTTATTGACCATGACGAGCTCAGTATTCGCGTGAATAAAATCCAAATGCACGCGCCGTGCATACTAATAATGACTCATAAGAAAAATATACAATCACACAAAATGTTTGGCCACGTGCCAACGTACTTTTAGAAGAAATGAGTGTCGGAGCACAAAATCTAAAATACACTAGCAAATCCAAGAATACAATTATTTACACGTTCCCGCGTCTAATCTAGCTACATATTGAATAAATCAATGGTTCGTACATCACCGTCCAGCTTGCAGAAAATCAACCTCCATCCCAGTGCATTTCCCACGGGAAATTTACTCCGTCATCGTCAACATTCTGGTAGAGGCGTAGCACATCATCCCACCAATCGACCTTGCTGTATACATCTTGGCGTGGCTTCTTAAAAAGAAATGTTCAAAATTATAATTTTACCCTGTTAAAATCGCTATGAGCTACTGGCTTTCACTCACGAGTCCTGGGCGATTTTTCTACGCTGAACTGGCTGTATCTAAGCATTTGCTCACTTCACACGCACATATACATCTCACAAAAATATAACACAAAATTTACAGAAGAACATTACAGTCTTAGTCCGCCATGCAGCTGGCATTTAACAAGTCTCTCAAATTACGTATGCCGAGTAGCGCTTATCTCAACTAGAGATCTCCCCTCCGCTAGGCATGAACTCGGGTCCCAAGAGCACCATAAAATGTTCGTTCAGACTGACGTGAACTATGCTCACCAGAGCCTGATAAAATCGTGTCTCAAACCGGCGTGAACGGTGCTCCTCAGAGCTCGATAAAGTTGTGTCTCAAACTACTCATCACCGATCAATTTATTAGAAACTTGCAGCATGGAATGGAGTGGGGGCAATCTGAGAAATAATATGTAATTTTCAGCTCACAGACTTGGGACTAGTATCAAACTTCTTCTTTTTATTTAAACGTCTCAATGCACTTATGCGGAATCCTATCGCATCGGCGGTTCATCATACACGTGTTTTCAGCGCCTTTTTTTTTGTACTCACATCTCCGCGTGGTTTAGGCGTCCTCTCTCCTGATTCGATGATTCAATCGTGTATCGGTTGGAAATTCACCTCTGGCACGCCCATAATGACGCCAAATTGGATGCGCGTTCACTCTGAATTTGTCCTTGAACTGGGCTTACCCGGTCATCCCCAGGAATAACTATCACGCCACCTCTGTTGCAAGCGTTGCGACACACTACCTGTCTTCCGTTGTCTACTTTAACATGCACTGACTGGATATCGGTAATAATAATAATAATAATAATAAAAATCATGAAGACTTATTGATCGTCAAATCAATAAAGGTTTATTTATCCTCAGCAAGGTTTTGCAATTCGAAGCAAGTGATTGATTTGGATTTTAAAAATATATCCACTCTAGTATAGATAACATCACTTAAGTACCTCACTCGTCTGCCTGAATGTACATTCCACAGTCCCAATTAGTGTGCGTACTTCTCGCAGCTGTGTTCGCCTCTGAGATTTCATTCACCCGTCTCGCTAGACCTCCCCTTCTTACTCACACATTTACAACTTCGGCCAGACCTGCCGTCTTGTTTACAAACAAGAGCTCGCTCCTCCCAGGTACCACGTAGCCAAGTGCATTTGAGTGTGGGCTCTCAAATTATTTTTTGCAATTGGATTCTGCATTCCTTGTCCAGATTACCCATCAAATGGTTCTCTTCTTCTTCTTCTTCTTCTTACTCTTCTTCTTCTTCTGCTACCGTCTTCTTCTTCCGCTACCGTCCTCTTCTTTTGCTACCGTCTTCTTTACCATATTTCCAGACCCTTGCCTGAAACTTCGTCCCGCGAATTTCTTCTGCTATTTTTCCGCATCTCCTCCCGTCTTGCCACCTTTTCTGCATCCTCGTTACTGTGATTGTCGGGATTTCTTCTGTTGTTGATGGCTCGTCCCTACTTCTCTTTCTCTGTTTCCTCGTTTGCATTTAATTCATTCAGATATTTTTGCGACTCAGCGTAACGCTCGTTCAAATCGTTACGGTAATCTCTCTGGTTTTCTTGCCGATAATCCCTCTGATTATTCGATCTACCGTCCCCGTTCCTCTTATATGGTCTACCCTGACTTTGCTTTCCTCTCCAGTTAGTATATTCTCGCTGGTACGTCCTCTGATTGTGATTGTTGTTCTGATTGTTGTAGATATCACGGCGATTTTGGGAGTTCCTATTATTATTATTATTATTATTGTATTGGCTTCGACCGTCGAATTCCTGCCGTCTGGGCGTAAATTGTGTGCTAGTGGACTGCGTCTTCGTCTGATTCCTCTGACTTTGACTGTTTTGATGCCCCTGAACTATTTCTGCAGTGTTCACGCATTCCATATTCCGTCTCCCGGTCTGCGGACTGATCATACTCGTTTCGTCCAAGTGGCGGAGTATCTCCTCGGCCTGAACTGCGGTTTTTATATTTCCTGCCACTAAAAATTGCTGTATGTTCATCGGAAGCTGCTTGCCGATAGTTAATACCATGTTTTCCTCTGACGGAGGTTCGTCAAAATCCCGGAATTTTACTAGCTGTTGACTAAAAACTCAGAAAACCTTGTAGGGTGTGTACTATGGTATGTTCTGGTATATAAGTTCATCCTCAACCCATGCTGCGGTGACGGACTCCAAAACTTCCTCAAAAATGCTTCTTTAAACTGGGCCATGTCATTGAACGTATATTTGGAGCTTTGAAACCAGATTAAACTTGAGCCCTCTAAAAACTTCTCCACTAGACGAAGCTGTTTTGCGGACTGACATGTTGGTCATTAAAATAATCATCCAGCTGGCGCAAGAATGCTTTTGGAGTAGATCCTGAATTTTCCCTGAATTTGTCTGGTTTAAAATCATTTCCCCTAATGATTTGTATGACTTGGGCAGGTGTCACACCAGTTTGTGGAGTTGACGTCTCCCCTCTGTAATTGTGGAATGTGTTACAAGTTGTCTTTGGACTCTGATCCCGGCTCGTATCCTCAACTAGCTTCGACCCCTCCGGAGTTCCAATACTTCCGTGTTTCTCTACTGCATTTTCTGAAGAGAATAAAGTGGCATTCCCTAAAGATCTTATCTCATTTTTAACGATGAGGTCCGCGTGTTCTTGAAACATGGACTTTATACTTTCTTCCAGAGCCTGTATTCTAGAGTTATTCTCCCCTAGCCTCTTTAATATAGTCAGCCTATCCCCTTCAGTCTCATTCACCTGCTGTTCCCAATCTTTCCGGATTCGATTCTTCAAATGGTTAATTTTTTCTTCGTTGTTTTCCTGATTCTTCTCAGGCTGTTCCCCTATTTCTTGTATTTGCTTCTGAGTTTTATTTGATTGTTCTCCTATCTCTTCTCGTATTTTCTCTTGATTTTTACTTAACTAGTCTTCCAAGTTTTCGCGCAAGTGCATCCGTTCTTTCTTGGTTTTTATCTCCAGTTTGTCGAGTTCTTTTATCAATCCTAACACATTGTTGTCGACTGAATTAATCTGCTCTTGTATGTTTATATTCTTCGCCTCTATTCTGTTGAATTGCCCTTGTAATTCGTCCTGCGTGCTTTTAATCCCTGCCGTATTGTTCACAAATGCTGTCTCGATTTGTTTCAGTTTGGCAGCTACCATTAAATTTAACTGTACTAGTTTGTCGTCAAATTTGGATTCTAGTTTCTTGATTTCGCCTAATTGTCTCGAATTATTCTCTGCCACCTCCCCCGCCAGTTTCTCTAGTTCTACTTTAGTACTCTGATTTATCTCAAGGGTTAACCTCTTTAACTGATCAGTTTGTAAAGTTGCCTGCTCCGATAACTTGTGGTATAGTTCAACTAACTGTTTATCATTATGCTCTCGCAACTCGTGTAATTGTTTATCGCTATCCAATTTCTGAATTTGCAATTGTACCGTAATGTTACTGTTCACGTCCTGTAATTGTTTATCACTGTGTTCACGCAACTCGTGTAATTGTTTATCGCTCTGTTCACTCATCTCCTCCTTCATGCTTTTCAACTGTTCCTCCGTCTTTGCAGACATATGCACAGACATCTGCTCCATCAACACTTTAATCTCCTCGATGCTAGCCATCGCAAAACACACAAATATACTCTGAGAAAATAGGGTCATGCAATGGTATTTCAGTCGTACACACACATGTCTTGATATTTAAATATTACATTGATTCTAATTTAAATAAATTTTCAGTAATCAAGCTCTTACTGAATAATGACTCTTATTTCCAAACAACAAATAACTCCCTTGTGATCTGCTTTTAAATTTCAAACTAAGAGAATTTACGAAAAACACTTTAATTAACCGAAGTTAATTAAATGTAAAGTAAGGCAACACCTTACTGCTTTTGACTGAGTTCACTAAATATGCAAATTTTATAATTTTAAACAGGGTGCCAGAACAAGTTATCAAAAACACAATATCAACTTCTAACCTTGTTCAACATTTCTAACTTTAAGAACTCAGTGATTTTACTGATACACATGGCGGTAAAACTTCGCCTAAATTTACTGAATTTACTTTAGTCATGCTAACCTGGCATCATTTCTCAGCGAAATAAGTATGAGGTCACCAAAACAACAACAACAACACACCCCACTTGGGCAGCCATTTTTGATATATGAACCCTTGCAAAGAAGCATTTGAGACTCAATTTCGGGAGGTGTAACAGTCCATTTCGTAAAGTTGTTGTTAAGCGCTTCTTATAACATGCAGGGTAACATATAACAAAATAACATGCAGGAAAAAGTGAATACCAGGATTAAAACATAAGAATTTAATAAACAAGATCAACAAATTTACACTATTTCCAGCAAAAACACAAGGACTCCCAAATTACACCCTCTTGAATTAATAAAAATGCCAAACAAGGCCTGATCTCAGGAGAGATCGTAAACATCTGGACTAAATGTCCCAAATTACTGCAATGGCATGTGCGTGTGCGGTTTCTCTGCATGCGGTACGATGTGTACAATTTAATGCGAGATCCGTTACCATCCAGTTAACCTTCAGGGGACGAATCTGCATTGTCTTAGAGCTTAACAGACACGAGGAACCAACTAAACACTAATTGAACTAAATCCGACACTTCCTACACTGAATAAGACAAAATAATTTCCGCAAGAAATTGTAATCAAAGAATTGCCGTAGCAATCCACAATAACGCCTAAAATTAGGACTTTTAAATCAACACAAGTAAATCAACACGTGACCAATCAATAAAAATACACACATGGCCGCTTGCCATTTTTACATGAAAATACGAAATACACCCAACGGTGTCACGACAAACAACAATCTAACATATAAGCAAATGAAATGAGTCACAGAAATCACTAGGCTCAAAGCCAACATTTACATCATAAAACAAATATTTCATTTCATACGATATGCGGTAATTCGTAACGGACATAGCGAACTCCCAATTAATATTATGATCCAACGATCATTAAAGGAACAGGTTTGCTACAGATAGCTTACAGGGGTCAGTCGGTCCGCTGGACTGCCTAAACGATGAATCTCCAGACATAGACGGGCGCAAGGTGGAATCTGCAACATCTGTCAACCCACGTGTCAATATACCTCGACCTGCCGTAGCAATGGCTCGAGTCTCGAAGAAGCGTGCTCCCAATAGCACATAATATACGTGTGTGTCAAATAAAAATATCTTAGCATTTCCCAAGGAAATCCAAGAATCAGCACAGGACAAGGTACAGTAGCATCCAAGAGCGCTCTGCCTTTCCATAAAAATACCATCAAAATTTGAGGGCAGTATACACATTCTACCCCTCATCACGAAGAATCAAATACACACACCTTGACACAATACACACACCAGAATCACACGTATGGGTTTGACAGAAACCTGAAATAAAAGACATAAATATTTCCACCGACTTGCGTTCCCAGTCTAGTCCGTGACTGAAGAACCTGAAAAGGGATATCAAAAAACTCAAAAATATAGAACTAAGGTGTTCTACAGTGACATCTTAACGTGTTGCGCTCGGCAACCCTAGTATGAATAAAAACCTGTTCGTAAAACATCTAACAACTTTTACCCCCTTCTCCTACTTAAAATGAATTTGAATACAGCACCATTTATCGACCATGACGAGCTCAGCATTCGCATGAATAAAATCCAAATGCACGCGCCGTGCATACTTATAATGTCTCATAAGAAAAATATACAATCACACAAAATGTTTGGCCACGTGCCAACGTACATTTAAAAGAAAAGAGTGTCGGAGCACAAAATCTAAAATACACAAGAAAAACCATGAATAAAATTATTTACACGTTCCCGCGTCTAATCTAGCTACATATTGAATAAATCAATGGTTTGTACGTCACCGTCCAGCTTGCAGAAAATCAACCTCCATCCCAGTGCATTTCCCACGGGAAAATTACTCCGTCATCGTCGACATTCTGGTAGAGGCGTAGCAAATCATCCCACCAATCGACCTTGCTGTAGACATCTTGGCGTGGCTTCTTAAAAAGAAATGTTCAAAATTATAATTTTACCCTGCTGAAATCGCTATGAGCTACTGACTTTCACTCACGAGTCCTGGGCGATCTTTCCACGCTGAACTGGCCCTATCTAAGCATTTGCGTACTTCACACGCACATATACATCACACAAAAATATAACACAAAATTTACAGAAGAACATTACAGTCTTAGTCCGCCACGCAGCTGGCATTTAACAAGTCTCACAAATTACGTATGCCGAGTAGCGCTTATCTCAACTAGAGATCTCCCCTCCGCTAGGCATGAACTCTGCTCCCAAGAGCACAATAAAATGTTCGTTCAGACTGACGTGAACTATGCTCACCAGAGCCTGATAAAATCGTGTCTCAAACCGGCGTGAACGATGCTCCTCAGAGCTCGATAAAGTTGTGTCTCAAACTACTCATCACCGATCAATTTATTAGAAACTGGCAGAATGGAATGGAGTGGGGGCAATCTGACAAAATGATCTGTAATTTTCAGCTCTCAGACTTGGGACTAGTATAAAACTTCTTTTTTTAAACGTCTCAATGCACTTATGTGGAATCCTATCGCATCGGCGGTTCTTCATACACGTGTTTTCAGCGCCTTTTCTTTTTTGTACGCACATCTCCGCGTGGTTTAGGCGTCCTCTCTCCTGATTCGATGATTCAATCGTGTATCGGTTGGAAATTCACCTCTGGCACGCCCATAATGACGCCAAATTGGATGCGCGTTCACTCTGAATTTGTCCTTGAACTGGGCTTACCCGGTCATCCCCAGGAATAACTATCACGCCACCTCTGTTGCAAGCGTTGCGACACACTACCTGTCTTCCGTTGTCTACTTCAAGATGCACTGCCTGGATATCGGTAATAATAATAATAATAATAATTATAAAAATCATGAAAACTTATTGATCGGCAAATCAATAAGAGTTCAATATATTTTACTTCCACCGAGGGACTGAGAGAAAAGGCTCGTGAAAACGAGGTATGGGAGTTTGGAAATATGGAGGTAATGAATGAAATGATCAATTCAGTGGAAACAGAGGATAGGATTATAGAAGGAAGAAAAATCAATCCTGAAACTCAACAGAAGTTGAATGATTTAATAGAAGAATATGATGAGAATTTCAATAGCAAACCTGGACTAGTTAAAATTTTGAGTATGAAATCCAGTTAACTGAAGCTAATCCTTTACGAAAGAATCTATATTCGATTCCAGAAAAATGGCAAGCTGAAGTCGAAGACATGATCCAGAAGATGGAATATGATGACATCATTTGTCGAATGCCCACGCCTTTCCTTAATCCACTGGCTGTTGTGCAAAAGGCGAATGGACAACTACGCTTATATCAAGATGGGAGAGGATTGAGTGAACGTCTGCTCTTGGAATACGATAGACCTCCAAACATTCGGGAAATTTTGTGAAAATTTGAAGGAAAGACATATTTTTCTCCCTTCGATTTGACTGCATCATTTTACCACGTAGCGTTTTCTGAAAATTGCCACAAATACACAGGTTTTCTATTTAACAAAATAACCTATTCTTTCAAGAGAATGCCATTCGGTTTGAAGAACAGCGGTCCAGTGATGATAAGAGCATTGGATTCAAACTTAACGCAAGAAGTCAAAGCGAATGTGATATGCTACATAGACGATATAATAATGGCATCTACAGACGTGGAACAACATTTACAACACCTCTGATTGTTGTTTGAAAATTTGAAAGCAACCAACTTCAAAGTCAACCGTGACAAGTGCAAATTTTCCACACTGAAATCATGTTTTTAGGTCACATCATCGACGGAAATGGATATATGCCTAATCCTACAATGATTCAGGCAATTGCAGAGTTTCCCCAACCGAAGAAAGTACGTTAAGGTAGACAATTCTTAGGAATGTGTCAGTTCTTTTTGACGCACTGTCCTAACTATACGGAGGTGATGGCACCACTCCAGAATCTGTTGAAATTAAACAATAAATGGAAGTGGTGCGAAGCATGTAGTGAGGCGTTTGATAGAGCTTATCAAATGATGGTTGATCATATTAAATTGGAATACCCCGATTTCTCTCGTAATTTCTTCATAGATTCGGATGCGTCAAAGATTGGTGTGAGTGCTGTATTGTATCAATTGGATGCCGAGGGAAAACATCATTATCTCGCATTTTCCAGCCGCAAACTTAAAAGCCATGATGCCAATTACAATGTGACCGAATAGGAAGCATTAGCTGCCATATATGCTTTACAGACTTGGAAAATGATATTGATAGGATATAAAGTTACAATAATCACCGACCATCAAGCTTTACAATTCATGTTGAAAACGGACCTTGCTAATGATAAAATTACCAGTTTGACCCTGTTCGTTCAGCAGTTTAACGTGGAAATAATTCATCGATCTGGCAAGTTGAACCTATAAGCCGATGTTCAAAGCCGTAATCCTTGTGGGGAAGACATACACTTGATTGAGGTTGTTCCGGAAGATGCGGATACGTTAGATAAACTTAGAAGAATCGCAGCATCACAGAAAAGATATGAACCCTTGAGAAACATGTATCGTTTGCTTAAGAAGAGAATGGACCAGCATGATCCGAATTTCAACCCAACTTCGAGACAAGCGGAAGACTACCACATCGTGGGAGACGTTTTCATGAAATATGTGGACAGGGATCACACAAAATTGAGAACAGTCATACCACCCAGACTTGTTAACAAAGTAATCTGGCTAGTCCGTCGTCCAACGTGACACTCCGGACTGGATAAGGCTCTGCACACGTCTAAAGAATCTTTTATTTGGAATTGTATGAGGGAAACCATGCGTAATGTTATACGATCCTGCGATAATTGCATGCGGAGCAAACACATATCGAAGCTAGCTAAAGAACCACCGATTGCTATAATTCCGTCTAAACCGAGAGAATTATTTGCAACGGATATCTATGGCCCAATTCCAAGATCGTTTGGAGGAAACCAGTATATCTTGGTTACAATAGATGTATTCTCTAAACTGGTAATGTTGCTCCCGATTCAGAAGGCTACATCGCGATACATCTTAAGGCGGCTATAGAATTGTGTTTTCAAAGAAGCCGGCACACCTGACTTCTTATTAAGTGATCTTGGGAGCCAATTCACAAGTCAAGAATTTCAGCAGGCAATGGAAAGGCTAAACGTAAAGCATATCCTCAATACTATCAGATATCCTGAAGGAAATCCCGCAGAAAGAATAATGTCTGAAATTGGAAAATTCTGTCGACTTTACTGTTCGGATAATTATGATAAATCGATGAAGGTTATACCCATCATTGAAGAATGCCTTAATTCGACTATACATGAAAGTACATCGCAAGTGCCATACACATTACCTTACGGACGTAAACCAGAGAGAGTATGGGATGGGATTATTTCCACACCACCGGAAATAATTCAATCCATCCCCACTCGCATAGACTTGGCTAGGGAGAGCTTGGAACGCCACGCCGAAAATAGAAAGAAAAGACAGGCAGGAAGATAATTCAGAGAACCTCTACGGGAAAACGATTTAGTCCTGATAAGGAGACCAGTATCCTCCAACTTACCTATGAGAGTCTATAACAAATTCGCTAAGCTTGTAAATATTGTAAGAGTATTCGGCAACAGCAGTTATCGTTTGGACGAAAATACACTCCAACCGAGTGATTGGAAACTACAACGCTGGAAATCTAAGAAAATATTTCAAACCAGAGGATTAATACTGCACAGACATGTTTGATTTCTTCACATAATCTTAGCATAATGATGTTTTATAAGTCTTCCTACCAAATCTTACAAAAACCAGGAGAGGGATAAATGTGACCGAAATCTACCATGTTGTTCTGCTCCGATTTGGGGATAATTTAATTACCGAGATTCGCAAAGCAACCTTGAAGATATTTGATGTATGCAACATATTGAAATGTATTCAAGTTGAAATAAATGGAACTATCATTTTGGCCTTGAGCTAACATTTATCGCAAGCGAGTGTTGAACATCATAGGCAATTCTACAATATTCTAATATCTTTGAATGTAACTGTTACATCATCGCAATCTGAATCATTTAATTAATCCCATAGGGAGTGATTAGAATTCCCTTGTAAACCAATTTTTGAGTGGCTACGATAGAACAATGCTACTTTGAGCTGAGATGTTTCCCATAAGGAAACTTGGAATAATTGTGGTAATATGATAATAATTGTGCCGTTTCAAGGCACTAATCTCTGATCGAACGTACAATTTATACTTTGGCATGAACATTTGAATCGAGCGGCGGAGTTAGTTGTGGCTGGCCTCGATAGGTAGCATATCTTGCCGGTGCTGCCTAGGACGGGGATTGTAGTTTCTCCCTCTGTCCGATAGGAAGAGCTATGTTCTAGCGATAAGTATTTGACCATCTCGACGTTTACTTTTATGATTTTGGAAGGCTGGTATTTTTCGAGACATGTATGATTTTCGTAGTGATGTTGTTAGGCCAGTCATCATGGATCTAAGTGGTTTTATAAATACATAAGAAGTAAACTGAAGTTCTACGGTATGTGAAAATAATGAATGATATTATCCCTCTTCGTCAAGTTATTGGCTGGTTACTAATTGTAATCTTACAGGAGATAAACGTCAGGATATGATTCGTATATTATGGAATTAAGGTAGGCTATTTTGTCATCGTAAGTACTTGTGACTGTATCGACTGGCAAGGTAAATGTATTTATATTGTATTATTCTACGTTGCATGATAAGGGCCTTCAAGGTTATACATTCAAACTTAATGTCATCCTCGTGTATTCACACTGGTAGGCTAACTGACACTCATATTTGTTTTGTGTAATTATTGTTTTGTTTTCTGTTTTCTGTTAATTTGTAAATGCATTATAATTACGAGTAGTATGCCTTATGGTCTGTTGGAAAATTTATTAATGTAGGACTTGTTTCGATGTTCTACAGCGCTAGTACGGTGATCGTTTTTCTTCTGTTTTTCATGATGGCTACTGTCGTATTGTTTTTAACTATGTGTGATCATCTGTTGTTAATAAAAACGAGATTTTTGGTAGCCATTGAGGTGAAAAGACGGAAATTGAATTCACTCCGTATATTTTGTGTTGGAAGACATTAATTCTTCAGTTTTAGGCAACGTATTATATTGGATATTGTAACATACGTAGGCCTGGCTTTGTGACATGTATTGTCTCGGGAATTAATTATTTATTTGTCTGGAAATGTATGAAATACGGTATGATGTATTATGCAGGGGCATAAGGAAGCTATAAAATATTTAATTCGTCGTCTTCGTGATATTTGGCTTGAATTCTCACTAATGACAACAGATGATTGGTTGCAAGCACCGCTTATTTACTTCATTGTAACAACATTGGCTGGATTACTAAAATATTTATTACAGTCAACTGGAAGAAACAAATACTTGATGTCAGAATCCACATCTTGTTTTGTAAGTGTTTTGTTTATATTGTATGCATGTTTATTGTGAATATATTATGTTTTTACCCGATCACCTTGGTATTATTTCTGGGTTCCGGGGTTCGAAGATGGTTTCAGACAATTACCCTCTGAGTATGAACTTACTATGGTCCAGTGCCTTCCCTCCCAATGGCCATTACTTTAGTAGTGGGTCAATAATAATTTATTTCCTATAATTAATTTAATCCAATTAATTAATTAACGGTCGGTAATGCCCTTCTAATGTATGTAAATATCAGTGATGTGTATAATTTGTGTGTGAATTATTCATTTAGTTGGTTTAATGGGAAGACAAAAATGTTTAGTTATTTTTTTCTACAAAGCTGTATCTAATAGTGATTTTTTTATATATTCAGCTAAACATCTAACTCTCGAACTCTGATTATATTTCATTTGTGAGGACTTCCCATTTAAGTGAAATAGGGCAGCACAACGGCACAGATGGACATTTTGGATACTTGTATCCCAACCTAATGATTTGCCTTGTGTAATAGGAGTGTTTATTATCTTTCTTTTGTCCGTCTGCCCTAAAATAAATTTAGGATCTTGATTTTAACAATTTCAAATTATTCCTGTAGTTTTGAACTACTCCCGAATCAATGATACTTTTTATTGATTTTTTGTGAGGTATTTGTCCTATTGAATCTTGCATGCCAATGCCTTTAACCGACCCGAGATATGCGATCTTTTGCCTGCCCGAGCTGGTTGTATGATTTTTTGACAAATATTTCCAGGACCTAATTTGTATTTTGTCGCCTGTGTCCCTTCTTCGGTTACTTGTTGAATTCGCCGGGCCAACGTGACGTCGGGGAAACGGGCACAATATATACACTATTTTGGTCACAGAATGTAATTGTGTACTTATGAGTCTTTTTCTTCCTAGCATTAATCCCTTGCGGGGTCTGCTACTTTGCTACATCTCCTCCACTTCTTTCGGTTGTTGACATCTTCTGGTGTTAGACCAACAGCGTGCATGTCAGCCCTGATGTTGTCAGTCCACCGCTTGGCAGGTCTTCCACGTGGTCTTGTTCCACCTGGGTTGATGTGGAGTGCTCTTTTGGCGACTGAGTTGTTCTGTCTTCTCATGACGTGACCGTACAAGCGTAGACGAGCCTCCCTCACCTTCTCGACAATTGGTGCAACACCAAATCTTCGCCGGACGTCTGTGTTCCTTGCGTGGTCAAATCGGGTCAGCCCCATCGACCATCGGAGCATCTTCATTTCCATCGTATTCAAAATTTGCTCATGTTGTTTGGTCATAGGGCGACATTCAGTCCCATAGATGGCTGCTGGGCGTACCACAGACTTTTAGACCTTTGCTTTTAAATGCAGAGGCATCTTTTTATCACAGAGAACTCCAGTGACTTGTCTCCGCGCCAGGCTGCGTTTACCCTCATCAGAGTATCAGGAGTGGCGTCACAATTTGAAGTGACAGTGGACCCTAAGTACTTAAAATGCATGGTCTTCTGCAAATTTTCCGTGCTGATACTGATGGTACCTCTAGTTTGGGGGCCACATTCCAGGTATTCTGTCTTCTGGATATTGAGGAGTAGTCCATTTTCAGCCAGTCTGTCGTTCCAAGTTTGAACCCTGTGCTGGAGTTCAGGGTGGGTTTTTTGGGCAAGTACCACATCATCCGCATACAGAAGGGTCCAGGGATGTGAGGTCTGTATGTCCGCCGTTGCTGTATCCATGCAGAGGATGAATAACAGTGGTGATAGAGCAGAACCCTGATGAACACCCACAGTGATTTCGAAAGGTGGGGAGACTCCAGCTGGACTCCGAACCACACTAGTGGCATTGCGATACAGAAGTTGCACCCAGCTTACATATTCCTCAGAGACTCCATGGCAACGAAGAGCTCGCCAAATGAGATCATGAGGGATACGGTCAAAAGCTTTCTCTAAATCGAGAAATGCCAGGTGTACACTCCGCTGCCTCTCTCTGTGCTTTTCCATTAAAAGGCGTGTGGCATGGTCAGCATCGATGGTACTGCATCCCTTAACAAACCCACACTGGTTGGTTGTTACAGTGACAATATTTCTGAGTCTACAATCAAGCACACGCTCAAATATTTTAAACGTATGACAGAGGAGTCGAATAGGGCGATAAGTTGAGCAGTCACCAACATCGCCTTTTCCCTTCCAGATTGGAACTGTTATGCTAGTTGTCCATGCATGGGGAAGTTGGTTCTCAGCAATGATCCAGTTAAAGAGTGTGGCAAGGAATTCTGAGGCAGGCCTTCCTAGAATTTTCCATATTTCCGTCGGTAAGTCATCTGGGCCAGTTGCTTTCCCACTCTTCATCTTGCTAATGGCAAGCATTACTTCCTCGGATGTTATTGGAGGAACGGGTCCTAAGGTAGGATCAGGACTTGCAATTGGTGGGTGTGGAAATTCTTCGTTGCAGATGCCAAAAAAGTAGTCTGCCCAACGTTGGAGCATAGATTGCTGTTCTCGTAGTAGCTTAGCGTTCGCATCCTTGATATGCATGACATGTCCAATGTCCTGAGTTGAACGATTACGGGACTTAGCAAGACGATATACATTGTTTTCTCCTGATGGTGTGTCAAGCTGGTCGTACAGGTCTTGATAATAATTGTCCTTTGCAGCAGCTACTGCTCTTTTTGCTGCTGATTTCAGGTTACGGTATTGCTGGAGGTCAGTATCAAGACGCGAGTTCCACCATGTCTTGTAGGCCATCTTTTTCTCCCTGATAACTTGCTTGACTTCATCACTCCACCACCAGGTCTGTTTATCAATGTATTTTCGTCCGGGTATGGTTTTTCCCACAGTTTCTTTCGCCGCCTGATGTATCTGTTTCACAGCATCCCTCCACATGCCATCAACTGATTGTTCAAACTTCACGGAGAAGTTTGCCATGGCTGTGACCAACTCATTGCGGTGGGCATTCAATCTCCACCACTTGATACGCTCAGGCCCAGTTTTAGGTTTTGTTTTGGGTCGCTTAACGTTTTTATGAATATCAAGGACAAGCAATCGGTGTTGAGGGGCAACGCTGTCATACGAAATCACTTTGATATCTGTCACCAGCTTCATATCTTGTTGCCGAACTAGCCAGTAATCGATCTGAGTAGCATGTCCTCCACTGGTATAAGTAGCCAGATGTGTTAGTAGCCATCTCCAATTTCTTTCGCCTTTGAACCCCTCCACTTGGTCTCCTGGGTGCAGGCAATGTTGACACGCCTGTGTTGAAGCATTTCTGCTAGCTCACGATGTCGGCCAGTCAACGTTCCAATATTGAGGGTAGCGAATCTTAGTCTTAGTTGTTTTGGTTGAACTAACTTCTTTAACCTACCCCGTTCATGAGTAGGTAACCCTCGCTGATTTCTCACGTCTCTCGGGCGCAAGTGGCGTGCGTTGCTTTGGGGGAACGCCCTAGCATGTTCCGAATTTAGAAGAGACGTAGCCATTGATGCGACAGGAAATACCTCAACCGGCGGGTCGCTTCGTCTGTCGTTGAGGGCATTTTAACGCTACTGCCAGCATATAATTCGGCCGCCCCTAACATGGGGTACAGACGCCGTGTGTAGCCGCCCGCTCCGGGTCAGACGCTACAACTGATATCTACCCCCAAAATGAGGATGATACCTTTTACTCAATTAATCCCGAGCACTGGGTTGCCACATCCGCCATCTACACTGTACCGAGGATTATCCTCTCCACTGTAACTGCCGTTGAGGTCTTCACCGTAACCCTGGCAAGGGACCCTTACAAGGGACTACCAGCCGGGTCAGCTGGACCAAGGTTTTTTAAAGAGGTGTTACTCCTCTATCACTCGCCCTTTGTCCTGACTTGGGTCCAGGTTGCTGGGGTTAATTGTGTACTTATGAGTAATTGTACGTTATTAGTGATTTTTAGATTAAAATGTTAGTGGCTACTTACCTAGCTTGCATTTGTGGTTATTTTCTATTGCCAGTACTATCTTCCACAGGTTGGAGAGCATCCTTACACATAATACTCGTGGAGCCTCACTTCTTCAAAAGGGTAACAGGAACAAGGCAGCCTGGAGTGACATGAGCGAACAGATCTCAACAGATAACTGTTTAAAGCCCTATTCATGTAGTAGATGCGGGAAGAACTTTAATCAGAAGGGTCATTTGAAAACACACATGGTCATTCATAGTGGTTTGAAACCATATTCATGTAGAAAATGTGAATCAAGCTTTAATGTGAAGGCTAGTTTGAAGAATCACATGCTCATTCATAGCGGCGGGAAGCCTCATTCCTGTAGCACATGTGGAAAGTGCTTTAGACGGAACGGAGAATTGAAGACACACATGCTCATTCATAGTGGTGTAAAGCCTTATTCATGTAACACGTGTGAATCAAACTTTACTGTGAAAAGCAATTTAAACAGACACATGCTCATTCATAGTGATGTAAAGGCATATTCCTGTAACACATGCGGAAAGAACTTTACAACGAAAGGAAATTTGCGGGCGCACGTTCTCATTCATAGTACTGTTAGGCCACATTCCTGTGGCACATGCGGGAACATTTTTAAACAGCTTGGACATTTGAAGAGGCACATGGTCGTTCATAGTGGTGTAAAGCCATATTCATGTAGCACATGTGGATCAAAATTTATGTGGAAGGGACATTTGAATAGACACATGTACATTCATAGAGGTCTAAAGCCATATACCTGTAGCACATGCAGAAAGAACTTTACCACGAAAGGAAAATTGGAAGTGCACGTCCTCATTCATAGTGCTTTTAGGCCACATTCCTGTAACACATGCGGAAAAAACTTTAAACAGAGTGGAAGTTTGAAGAGACACATGCTCATTCATAAAGGTGTGAAACCATATTCGTGTAGCACATGTGGATTAAGCTTTACTATGGAGGCAAATTTGAAGACTCACATGCTTATTCATGGTGGCGCATGTAGCACATGCGGATAAAACTTTAGCAGGAAGGAAATTTGGACACACGCTTGCTCTTCCATTGTGGTTAAATGCCACACACCTGCAGCACATGAGGAAAGAACTTAACAGAATGGATATTTGGGAAGACAATGCTAATTCATAGTGGTACAATGCCGCATTCCTGTAGCACATGTGGAAAGAACTTTTCAAAGTCAGGAAGATTGTGAGAAACATGCTCATTCATAGTAAAGTGAGGCCATATTCATGTAACACATATGGAGTGAACTTTGCTGAGAAGGGAAGTTTGAAGACACACATGCTCATTCATAGAGGTATCAGACCATATTCATTCACTAGATGCGGAAAGAACTTTCCCAGGACGCATATGCTTATTCATATGGTGTTGGTGCACATTCCTGTAGTTCATGCAGAATGAACTTGACTTTGAAATTGCATTTGAATATACACATTTTAATACATAAATGTGTAAAGCCTAGGGAACCGGGACGGGTGATATGCTCAATAAGGTGTCAATTTTTATTTTTCAGCTGAAGAAATATCCCATCTTCCCTGAAGAATTTGGTGTATCAATTATTGTGCTGAAGCGATATTTGATGCAATAAAATTAGGTTTAAAAATAATGTTTTAAGCCTTTATTGTAGCTACCTACTAGCCAAACATTCTTTTTGTGTTCACCGGAAGTCATATGTTTGGAAACTTCATGTACCATTTTCGCAGAAACTATGTGACCAATGGGTTTGAAACTTGGTAGTCTCGAAGAAACTATATAGATCAACTAGTGGAAGTAAATTTATTCTGGTATCTTGATTACTTCATGGAGCCCAGCTTGAAAAGCACTGACAATTTTACGGAAAATGTCAGTTTTCAAAAAGGATGTAAATAAAAAAAGAAAACCCAGCTCGTGTGAATTATAGGGCAATACTTTTACTTACATAGCTCAAAAATGGTTGAAATATTATGCAACCAAAGTATGATGGGTCTGGATTGTGTATTTGCTCAGAAAAAGGGAGATAAGTTAAGGGAATTATTAACAATATATTGTTTTAACATTGTTTTTGTGATGCTCTTTCTGACACAAAATATTCAACATAGATGTTTCAAATTCTACCCCCAATAATGAGGAATGTACTTTGAATACACCAAAAGAACATTCAAGGAGATATCTATTGTAGTTTCTGAGATATATAACTAAACATCGGAAGCTACATTTTCTATCGATTCACACATCCCAGTTCCCTTATCATGTAGTACATGCGTAGATAACTTTACAAAGAGAGATGTCTAGGGAAACACAGCTTGTGCTTATCCATACTCGTAGTAATACGCATTCGTAAGGTACATGTTTTAAAAACTTTACCCTGAAGCTATATTTGGAGATTGGCTAGTTTTCTTTCTGATAGGAATAGAAAATGCGTATAAGAGTAGCAAATGTGGAAAAAAAAACTTTACTATGAATCTATAATTTGAGATAAAAATGCTTATTCACAGCAGCTTGCAGCCCTTTTCATGCAGTACAATTGGAGCAACTTTACTGGGAAAGGGTCTTTGAAGACATATCTCCTAATTTATAGTGGGCTGAAACAATAATCATTTAGTACGTCCGGACCAAACGTTAACCCTGCCAAATTCTTTAGATAGACACATGCTAATTGTTAGTGGCCAAATGTGCTTCCAGGTTGTTAATGCAGAGCTATATTTGCCAGGATAGGACCCTAAGTCACATGCCAGTACCTGAAGCAAATTCATGCAACATTTGCGGAATCTAAACTAGGAAATTATCTTATGAAAAACCATGCGAAGATAACGTTAATACGAAAACAAAATTTTAGACACATGCTTACTGATTGGGGCTTATAGTGCATCTTCACAGATTATGCCCAGCAAACTTTACTGAAGGAAAATGTATGCCAAACTTATGTATTATGTATTATATATATTTACTTACAAGTATCTCTAAAGTTTCGCTTGTTACTTAGTTGCCACAAGACATATTCAAATAGTACATGCGGAGCAGTTTGTACTTTATTGGGTGTATAACGATACATATGTTAATTCATACTTGCCAAAAGCAGTAAGCATATAGTATGTACGGATTAAAATTCACTGATTGGGAGGCTCAGAAAAATCACTTGTTCATCGTTGGTACTTTTGGTGAAGAATACGAAGGGAGATTTCAAGAAGCACATTTTAATTTATAGTGGCGAGAAGTTATATCCATGTTATGGAAAATAAGTCAAAATACAAGTAATGTTTTATTTCGGACTGAAGAAAATTAACGAAGTACAAGCTGAGAAAGGTTTGTTAGAAAGCAGGGTGTTCATTAAGCACTTGTTAATTCATGGTGGGCATGTTTTATCATAGCTCGTATGTATCCTTGTAGAAACATATCTTCATTTTTACTTGAAAAAGAAGCTACGTTTAAGTGATATATATTGGGAAAGGGTTTGCTCAAAAGATTGGTCTAATGAGATACGTGTGTATTCTGAATGATTGACTACTACATTCAAAACAGGGTTCTTAAAAGAGTATCTTAAGATATAGCCAATTTTATCGACAGCAGGCAAATGCCATATTTCTTGTGAATCACTTAGTCTGCTTGCAGTGCATTTGAAATAGAATTATCACATGTTAGCGAGAACAACTTGTGGGGTTTCATGTGAAGCAGAATTCACTAAAAGGGTATGGGTAAATTGAAAACTCATGTTTTAATACAGTTCGATCGGTAGCTAAAATTCATGTAATATATTTGATTTGTCATTGAGTATACAAGTCAGTTTTAAGGTTCATAATCTATAGTGGCCTTCAGTCACATTCATGTAAATAAGCGTTAACAAATTTACTTTGTCATGTACAGTATACTCGGGATTATCTGGTTTACGCGTTTTCGCCTAATTAAAACTTATTGAGATTACAGTATACATTACAACAATATCTGTTTTTCAAACTGTACTGTAAATTGAATACGTTGGAATTTATATTTGTACTTATTTTTGAACTGTAGTCCCGATGGAGAAGAGTTATATTTAGTGCGTTTTCTGTGACATGTACATGACTTCTTGCTTTGTCCAGTGTTGTATTGTAATAGCTTAGTGTAAGTTTCATAAAAAGGTGGAGACAGGCTTGTATCAAGGTTGCCGGAAGGTAAGTGCTGTCTGCATGCCATTGACGGATCCACTTGACTGGTCAACAGCTGTTAACAAGTTGTCATTCAGTATCATGGCTCTTCAGTGTATAGATTATATGGGACAAAGAGGGTTTGAATATGGTGGCATTGTTGCCGCACGCAAAATACGTCTTGAGGTAAGCAAGCAGAGAGCTATTACAGACAGCACTATAATGTGGGTGACTTATCATATTAAATCTATTATAGCCTACTTTATAATGAACTGTTTACTTTAAATAAAACGCATGCTTTTGGACTATCCATGCCATTCACCCCGCTCATTCTGCCGGATAATCGAGAGTACTGTACTCGTGAAATATTGTAAATCCACTGTTATTTCCGTCGTAATGGAGGGAAAGATTTAACGTATTGCTCTAAAATAAATGTTCGCAAATAGTGCCCAGCTTACATTTGATAGAGAAGGTTTAAGAGACAACCTGTATATCCTTAATCACCGGAAGGCACTTTGACATAATATTTCATGCATGGTATGAACGTTTTTAAGTGAAGAGACGTAGGGAGAGGATTTTTCTCACATCAGAATGAAATATTCTGGAAATTTTACAGGGATTGGAGGTAAAAAATGATTTCACATGTTATATTCCTCGAATGTTATACTCGTCGTTTGTGTTATTTGTACATCAATCAATAATTGTTCTGCGATTGTTATAGAGAGGAGTTTTCTTCTCCTCTATATGATAAATACTGTGAATATTTTAGGAAGAGGGGTTTGTTCTCATCAAACTGATATGCTCCGGAGTTGTTATAGAGGAGCCTTTTAGTGTACATCCAAATGATATGTTCTGGGAATGTACACTAGTGTACAAAAGTTAAGGATAAGATATTAATAAGCAGGGCAACAGGAAGCAGACCGCAAATCTCACGACATATGCACCTACCTACCTTACGCGCTCGCTGTGTATAGGAAAGGACTATTTCCTGGTTTGACTGGCGGCGTAACCGTAAGGTCAACACAGCCAGTGCCTGTGCCCAATATTCCCTCAGTCGTGTCTGCCCTGTGATAGTGGGCGGAGTGTAGCCTCGTGGTGAACGTGACAACACAATGACATACCAAAGCCATTTGGACCCCATTTTGAAGGGTAGAAAACTCGGCCACCTGGAAGCAGGCCAGACACAGAGCGAAATCGCCGTGTCCTTGAATGTGCCTTAAAGTGTCAATTCCAGACTTTGGAGACGATTTCAAAAAACAGGAGATGTAAGTCGTAGGCCAGTACCAGGTCGACCAAGACTAACCACTCCACATCAGCACAGATGCCTGTCCTTAACCGCCCAATGAAATCGGAGTGTACCTGCAAGACAATTGTCTGCGGAGCTTGCAGCCATCTCAGGGGTTGCCGTTTCCCGGCAAACAGTGTGCCAGAGGCTCAGAGCAGCAGTGCTGTTTGCCAGACGTCCAGCGTTGTGCGTCCCGCTCACTCCTGCACAGAGACTGGCCCGTCAACTGTGAATCCGTCATCGTCGAATCAGGACCATGAATGAATGGAGGCGTGTACTCTTATTAGTAGAACGATATCCGTCGCACATTAATCTGGAGAGAACCGGGTAGCCAACAGTGGTGGCGTCATGGTGTGGGCGGCATCATGTTGAATAGCCGTACGGACCTGCTCGTCTTCATGGATGGTTCGAGGATCACTGTTAATGCTCGGAGGTAGAGTGAACAGGCACTGAGATCACATGATCGACCCATCAGAGGTGGTGTGGGTCCAGACTTCCTCTTAATTGACGATAATGCCCGCGCTGCTCTGATGGATGAATTTCTGGCTGTGAACACATTCATCGCATGGACTGGCCAGCGAGGTTTGCGGATGTGAATATTAGAGAACATGCCTGGCATGCTTTGGGGAGGTGAATTGCATTCCATATTCCTCTACAAGGACCCACCAAAACCTGTGAATTTCCCTTTCGGAGGAATGCGATCGACTGCCACAAGAGTTCTTGGACCGTCTGATACGCGTCACTGCGAAGCATGTATGGCCGTTGGGGGGTAACCGTGCACCCTATTAACTTCATATATTTTTGTGGAAGACATACCAAGTTTTCTTAGTTGTCAAAGGTGTACCTTACCTATCAGTACCTCTCTAACACTGTTCTTTTGGAGAAGTTGTGTGACATATGGTGTGTGATTCAGTTTCTGTTTGTTCAACAATCCGTCTGACATTTCTATCAAGCGGTATGCCCTTGTTTGGTGATTATCCTTAACATTTGGACACTTGTGTAATTTGTGGAGGGTTATTGTGTACATATATATATATATGTGTTGGGAACTTTTTTTTAGGGAGAGCGGAGGGTTTTACGGATCGACGATATATATAGTTTGGTATGCACGAACGCATAATGTGTGTACCTTGAAATATTGTATTGTTTATGATACCACATTTTATGAAGAGTTCAGTGTTGAAATTTACTCAGTATATCTTTTTGTAATAAGTCACATCTAAGAAAGAAATTCGTACAGCATCAATGATATGACGTATAGAGTGTTATTCCGAAAAAAATGAGTAGATAACTACCGCTTTACAGCATGTTCATCTTAAAAAACATATCAATGAGCTGTGGTATGAGATCAGCTGTATTCGCTAATAGACTGACCGAGACCAAGTTCTTTTTACAAATATTGCATTTCATGGCAGTTATTCGCGCTGGCTTGGTAAAATCTTAAGGATTTCAAATTTGGAGAAATGTGATTCAGGGAGAATTTGAGAAGAAGGCTAAAGGTCCAGAGGGGACAAGACAAATGTATTTGTCAACAACGAAGGATGAAGTTTTTTCCACCTGCATGTGGTGCAAAGTGAGAACAACTACCACCTAAAGCCACTATCCCGTTGGTCAATCACAGATTCTGCGGAACATAACAGTATGGATGTGACGAAGAGATTAGACGGCAAGCAACGGCCATTTCTACGATAGAAATCCCACCGCTAGAGCCTGAGGTCAAAGTTAATCTAATGATTAGGATAGTGCGATTTACAAGAGATGGAATCAAGAAAGTTCAAAAACAAAGAAATAACGACATTTCTTTTTCTACGGGTGAAAACGAAAATAACTATATATTTGGCAGGAAATGTTATTCTTTGAATTTACAAAATAAGCGCCAAAAACGGAGTTAGAAAATAATAATGGATGAATTGCAAGAATAGACTTATGAAAATTCAATAAAGGGACATGGATTCATGCCTTGAAATGGCCCGTTCAATAACAACCAACGCATACAATAACACCTATTGAATCCAACTTCACCATAGACATGTACAAATATTCCTCAGTTAAAGAACATGAAGCTTCATCCACGCCAGAGAGAGTATAACATTTTCAATTAAGCAAGGAATAAATACAATATTTTTCCAAACCATGCTCCCCTCAGCTAAAATCCTTATTTCATCTTGTGAAAAACCATCCCAAGACAATTTAAAAAAATTAAATCTATTTATAACTTAATTTTACCATCACCAGGTATTTTAGACAGGAATTTTTAGAAAATTATTGTATACTATCATCAATTTAAATCACACATTCTTACAGGTCTGGTTTTTGAATACTTCTTATGATTTTTTTATTACATTACGGGAAACCCCAAGGTAAATATTGATCACCTTTGCTCGTAATTAATTTAGTTTTAATTTATTTTGAAGGAAATTACCGAAGAGAGCCACAATGAGGCTGTATCTCGTATAATATATTGTTATTTACTGATTAATGTGGATTACTTTACTCTCATTATATTAGCAATAAGCAAATCTTCTAAACATAATTAATTCCTTAACATTACGTACCAAACATTGTACAATGCAGCTGGCCAAATGATCTTTAACAATAAATTAATACGATTAGTGCCTCAGAAACAAATCTTTAAATCTGCACTATTGTATATTAATATCTCTCTAACTTAATGTTTTAAACTAATAAATAGAATAGATGAGCAATGAACTGTAGACCAGCAAGCATGTTTTATTTACCATGGAACGTAACGCGATTGTTATATCGGTTGTCACGGATTCAGCCAAAGAGAATCTTAACTATACATAAGACTTAAAATACCAGTAAAACATTAGTACAATAGTTGCCAACATACCGCCCACCAAAGGGCATCGGCCTTTAAAAGAAAAGAAACAAAACAATTATGTTCATCATTAAATTGCATTAGTGGAAATGCATAGATGTCACTTCTCGATTGGAAGGACACATAGTTTGTGGATAGCTCTCTTCAGTACTCCAGACTTACATACCGAGCTACGCGCACAAGGCCATCGACGCCAGGATGAACTGCTTCGATTACTCCATATCTCCAACAGAGTGGTGGTAAATTGTCCTCCTTGATGAGAACAACATCACCTGGGCAGAGATTGGGATGTTCTTTAGTCCATTTATGTAATCAGATACTCTTTTGACCATCGTCCGTCCCCAGAGGTGAAAGCGTTGAGTAGCCATTTCCTTTGATTTCCCAAGTTGCTGGTGATCCTTTTTCATAGGAAGGCTTGCAATGTATCTACGAGACTCGTCTCTTTTGATATGTTCCTGGAAATGATATTCGCACTCTTTTTCTTGAGAAGAGTAAACTATTTGGTTTATTTCCTCGAGTTGCCAGAACTTCTGAATTTGACCTTCCAAGCTGAGGTCATTGCGAAGAAGAAACGTTTGATTGAATGTCGGTTGAATGTACCTGCCATTGATAATCCAGCCGAGTTGTGTGTTTTGCAGCACTGGATAACCACCTGAACGTTTCTTATGTTCCACCTTCAGAAGCTGCATAAAAACAGATGCTCCAATAAGCAGATCTGTTCCTTGTTGTATGTAAAAGCTTGGATCTGGTAAGGAGATGTCTTTAGGTAAGTTCCAACCTTCATGAGGAGTGCAAGAGGCGGGTATGTTTCCTGTTATTTTCGGGAGTACAATGCAGTCAATGCTGAAGCTGTAGGCATTTACTGTACAATAGACTTCAAGGCTCACTGTAGAATCAGAATCTGAAGAAAGATTTCCAATGGATAGCAGTATTGTGTGGTGTTTCTGCCTTTTCAAGTGAAGTTGCTGAGCAATCCTTTCCGAGACGAAGTTGCTCTGAGATCCATTATCGAGGATAGCTCGAACTGTAAGGAATCTTCCTTTAGAGTCTTTGACCTTGACATGGGCCGTACTTAATAACACTTGAGTTTTGGGTTGAAGTTCCATCGAATGGTAACTAGATTGTGGATTGATTGTTTCTTGTGCTTGGGCTGTTGATAACATAATAGCTTGTGGTTTAGGGAAACTTCTCGTATCATCATGCAACAAGGTTATGTCGATTACTGCATTGTTTGCACGTTGTCTTGGATGGACATGCGCTACATTTGTGTATAAACTAAGACAATTGCTACATATGTTTTTATCTCTTGTAATTTTAAACCTGTCATGGATGCCTTTCCGTAGAAATTCTGGGCAAGCATAGAGTTTATGTGCGCCTCTACACATGAAACACTGACTACTGGTAGATACATAAGATTGATGTTGTAGAGTTAATCGCGGATTTGGCCTGGGATGATTGCTAAGAATGGTGCTAGGTGCTCCAGTAATGGTGCAAAGCTGCAATGTATGACTACGCCTTTCTAAAAAGCTGATGAGTTCGTTGAATTCCACTGAATCTGAATGAGCGTGTTCGGTTTCAAATTCTAACCTTAGTTTTTTGTTTAGTCGTGAGAGCAGTAAATCGTTAAGCAGCAGATCTAAAATGCTTGGTTGAGGATTTAGGGCTTTGAGGGCGTTTACACTTCCTTGGAATGTGGTGATCAGTTGGTGTACTTCACTTTCAGTCGAGCTTGGTTTGGTTGACGAGTCAATAATTTGCCTGATGTGTTCAGCGGCGATTAAATTTGGTGAATGATAGCGATTGACTAAAATTTTGTAGGCTACTGGGAAATTAGTGTCCGAAATACTAATATTTTTGATGCAATCCTTTGCTTCGTCCTTCAAAGAAGAAAGCAGTTAATGATATTTTACTATGTTGGAGAGGTCATTGTTATTGACTGCTAAACCTTCGAATGTGTCCTTAATATGTAACCAGCTGGTTAGGATTCCGCTAAAGGTAGGGAGATTGATTTTAGGAACTTTTATATTCCTTGACATACCGTGCGATGATTGAGAGTGCGTTTCTTCATTAACGAATATGGTTTGTTGACTGCATGCTTTCCTCAATTTAGCTTCCAGAAGGTCAATAAGGTATTCGAGCTCTTCCCGGTACGAGGCGTGAGCTTCACCGTTTTCATCATCATGCAATTCTAACTCGCACTGAACTTGTTTAAAGTCTTCGTTGATGGTGATCAGTCTATTAAGTTTAATTTGAATGAGATTGGCATCAACAGAGTTCATTTCGTTGTTCACAAAGTTTTGTATACGGATCGCTTCTTAATTAATATTCGTCTGTTGGCATCCTCCATGTTTATCTGCTGCAGTGGTTCCGTAATAAGAGAATCTAGAATAGACTACTGTGTATTTATTTCTAATGTCTCTTTCACGGGTAATGGTTATTCTGAGCTAGTAGTAGGATATATAGGCCGAAGCTGGGGCAGGGGCTAATGGGCAAGATGGCCGCCGCGCGCAAATGCCCTATATTATTCTTATGGAGGGGTCAGTCATAGCTGGGGCAGGGGCTGATGGCCAATATGGCTGCCACACGCTACCACACTCTTTAATGGCGGGCTTTTCAAATCATTATTTATTTGTTTTTAATGTATAAATTTTTATGTATTTAATATTAAATTTTTATTTTTTAGCACAGGGCTAATACACAAAATGGTCGCTGCACACAACCACTTACACATATAACATGCTAACCTAACCTTACCTAACCTAACCTAACCTAACTTCACCTAACCTAACCTACCCTAACTTCACCTAACCTAACCTAACCTAACCTAACTTTACCTAATCTAACCTAACTAAAAATTGCGAGCAATAAAAAAGTGAGAGCAAAAAGTGTGAGCAAAAAAGTGAGAGCAAATGTGAGAGCACAAATAATAAACTTAGTTATAACCTAACCACACCTAACCTAACCTAACATAACCTAACGTCAAAATGGGGGCAAATATGGGAGCAAAAAGTAACAGCAAAAACTGTGAGCAAAAAAATTGAGAGCAAAAAGTAAGAGCAAAATAGTGGAAGCAAAAAGTGAGAGCAAAAAAGTGTGAGCAAAAAGTGGAAACAAAAAGTGGGAGCAAAAAAGTGGGAGCAAAAAGTGGGAGCAAAAATGTGGGAGCAAAAAAGTGAGAGCAAAAAAGTGGGAGCAAAAAGTGGGAGCAAAAAGTGGGAGCAAAAAAGTGGGAGCAAAAAGTGGGAGCAAAAATGTGGGAGCAAAAAAGTGAGAGCAAAAAAAGTGGAAGCAAAAAGTGGGAGCAAAAAAGTGGGAGCAAAAAGTGGGAGCAAAAAAAAGTGGGAGCAAAAAGAGGGAGCAAATAAGTGGGAGCAAAAATGTGAGAGCAAAAAAGTAAGAGCAAATGGGGGAGCACAAATTATAAACTTAGTTATAACCTAACCTAACCTAACGCACAGAAACCTCATTTAAAGATTTTAGATTTTACGTTTTAACATTATACATTTTAACATTTTAGATTTTGATTTTTTCATTTTACATTTTTTAGATTTTACATTTTTGATTGTTTGTATTTTAGTTGTTTTTTTAGATTTTACATTTAAGTTTTTTGATTTTAGATTTTACATTTTCCGAAAAGAGTAAACTACAAGGTCACATACCTAACCTTACCAAACCTATCTTTACCAAACCTAACTTAGCTAATCCAAACACACAAAGTATATAAGGGCACATGCAACTATCCTTATGCTAGTCTTATAGGCTACTGTACAACATGATCACTACCCCAACCGGGTATTTTTTTTTCATTTTGTTGATTACATATTTGTAAATTTTCCAATTTCCCATTTTCATTTTTTTTTTTTAATGTCAGTTTTAAGTTTTTCAATTTCATAATATGGAAACATGGAATTTGCATTTTGTTGTTTACACATTTGTCAATTTTCCAATTTCCCATTTTCAGTATTTTCAAAATGTCAGTTTTTAGTTTTTCAATTTCATAATATGGAAACATGGATTTTTGCTTTTTGTTGTTTACACATTTATCAATTTCAAAATATTCCATTTACAGTTTTTAAAATGTCAGTTTAAAGTTTTTCAATTTCATGATATAGAAACATGGATTTTCCAATTTGTTGTTTACACATTTGTCAATTTACCAAATTCCCATTTACAGTTTTTAAAATTTCAGTTTAATGTTTTTTCTATTTTATCATTATGGAAACATGGATTATCCAATTTGTGTTTTATATGTTCATTTTGCATTAGGAGTGGGGAGAGGCGGGTAGTAATTAGAAATGTACAAGCAGTGGCCATAAAATATTTTTATTTTAAATACATGTACACTATTTACACATAATACATTTTTATATATATTCTTTTTTATTTTGTTTTCTATTTTATTTATTTTTGATTATGATTACTATTTTTATTTTTGTTTTTTTTATTTTTGTAGTGCTATTGTTTTATTTCCTAAATTGTTTTGTTTTATGTATTTGCTAGTTGCAGGCAGAAGATTTTGATATTCATAACTTAACTCTTTAAGCATGATCAATGATTGAGTAATGACCATAGGCATGTGTACCTATACCATCAGCATCAATCACTCTTTTATCATCACCAGGACACAAAGCAATTTTGTTTAGTCTTATAGATGATATGTCATGTTGTTTAGAAGCGATAATGTTCATGGGTATTCTTTTTACATTGTTTTTCATGACACAATCCTTATAATCTTGAAAGCTTATACAATTTTTTACAACACCTCTGTTAATACCTTTAATCTTTTTGATTTATTTACCATTTATGTCTAAAGCGTACATTTTAGCTCTAAGTCCAACAAATTCTTTTATAATTTGTCCACAAGCCTCGTCTTTAAATTTCCCCAACGTTTTCTTGTTTGATGTAGAGTAACATATGTGATTAGTAGGATAATCTGATGTGTCCAGGTTTTCTAGGAAATCCAACTTGTCTTGATATACATCTTGGGTGTTAATCAAATAAATGAACGAGTCGGTATCCATATACATGAGTTTAAGATTGTTCATTCCATAACAGGGTAGCAGGACATCATAGTGGTGGGAATACATGAGAGTTTTTGAAATATCCAGTATACACATTCCAATATATATATAGGCTTATTGAATACAATGTTACGTTTAGCCATGTGGAAAGCAGCTAGGTTTGGACCATAAATGGTTCTGTCAATAAATGTCGGCTTTGCTATTAGCTTTTCTGCCGTTTTGCTGTCAGTCACAAGACGTATGTCTATTCTTTTACGGATATTTTCCATTGTTTTTCCAAAAATAGCGTTGTTGAACAATTTGTACAGATTTTTCTCATAATCATTTTTGGCTCGTACTCGAAGGTTGTTATTAAAATCAACGTATGCCTTTAACCAAGGTCTTTGCTTAAACTTTAATACACGATAAATTTTTATCCATTTTATTCCACGATCTAAAGCCTGTTTTAATGCCATGCAGTGAACAACATATCGCCTTCGATTTCCAAGATGAGGAATTAGTTTTTTCAGAGTCGAATCCTTCGGTTGTGTACACTCAGGTAGGAAAGGTAAATCGTTGTGTAGATCATGAAGGTCAGATGGGTAATCAACATCAACGTCTAGAATGTATCCCACAGGATCGTCTTCCTTTAGTTTTTCTAGATCAACAGTATCTGGAGAAACCCACTGAAATCCACCATAAGGAAGGGAGTGGCACATAGCCCACCCGTATTGGTTGTTGGCATCATCATAGGTAATAAACTGCGATGGTTTCTCAGAATCATAGGTTTCCATGTATTTATTGTTAGCTTCAGCATACCGATGAGACACCTGGCATATGCCGCCGCGTATTCCAGACTCGATTAGAAGAATCTGATCGTAATCCTGTATCAATTCCAGTTCAATTCCTGTGTAAAGGAGCATTGCCTCGAAACTTAAACCAGGCGAAGTAAAAAAGTGTGCAGCATCCACTCGGTGTGTTTCTAGAGTTTTGTTTCTAAACGTTTCAAAGCTGTCTGCAAGAAGGAGTACATCTGAAGTTAGGTAGAGGTCACTATATTCCCCTAGAGTTTTAATGTTGAACTGTTTCCAGACATTTTTGGCATGTTCATAGTCTTATTGACTAACATTTTCTCGACTTAATTTGTTAAAGAATGCCTCTTTCGGAGGTAAACACGTTTCACTTAACTTTTCCCATGAGTCAATGTAGTCATAACAAAATACCCCTTTACGAGTCATGAGCATTGCATTTTCTTTTCCAAAGTACTTGTCTGTTTCAGGGTATGATGTTAAGTTGGAAACTAAGTTTTCCAAACTACTCGGCATTAACCGAAACGTGTCCACAAATCTAAGCTTAACATTTCCTACATATTTGGTGAAGGAAATGTACTTTTCCTTGGAGTTAGCGATAACATCCACTCTCTCAGTAGTACATACTAATTGCTTTACAATGAAATTTGCGTCGTAGCCACTCATATTATGTGGAAATACAGGAACGGGGTTACGTGTTTTACACCTCAAATTACAGTTATTGCGAGCACTTCCACGGTATTCCCCTGTAATATGGCAATGGTCTCGAACTTTCCAATCATCTTTGGTATACGGTTTTTGACACAAATAACAGGTTTCAGAACATTGGAACTCTGCTTTTTGATCCTCAGTTAAAGCCTTTGGAACATTTAAGCTGTAAAGGCGATCAATTTCATTAGCTATTGAAATCAAACAGTCTATAAACTTTTCTGCAGCGTCAGGTCCACAATAAATAAGAGGTTGGCTTGGAAGGTTTGTCTTTATGTGTTCCACAGCAGGTGAGGGTTTAACGTATATACCAAAGCTCATAGGAACATGACTCTGGTATGGCACTGTATAACTTGCTTCAGAATTGGGTAGACATGTTTGATAGGGTAACAGTATACTTTCAAAATCAGCATAGATAACGTAAGGTATTCTCAGCATTTTTTCCACGTTTAAAAATTTTACAATGGGGTTTTTAATAGGCATTTCAACCCTAGCAATGTCATGCTGGACACACAAAGCTCTATGTTCTTTCAATTTTTCTTTTCCTTGTTGACCATATCGATTATCGAAGTGAGTAAAACACCGTTTACACGTATATATCTTATGTCCATGGTGAGTAATCTGATGTCCTACTAGTTTATCAAAATCCTTGATAAAGACGTAGTGGTTCTGACTGGATGATGAACTTAGCAGAAGGAGGTCGCGATGGTCTTGCAGCTCTTGATCCACAACCTTTAGAGGGAACAATTTGTTGTCTTGTTCCAATCCAAATACATTAATGGATATATCGTTGGCTTTTTCAAATTTGGGAATGTCAGCTAGCAATGTAGGAAATGATATTACAGAAAAATCATACTTGTTTTCCAGATCCTTGTATTTACTAACGCGTTTAGCATCAGTTTTAACCAGTTTTGCTAAAATGGCATACATAAAACACCTCTCGTCCTTAAAGTTTTGAGGATTAATGCAGGCTTTTCTTGCTTGTATAGCTGCTGGTAATGGAATATATGTGCTGCCACGCAAGGGATTGTACTTATTTATTTTCAATCGTACTCCTTCCACTGCTAACAAAGCCCAATTACTGCCTTTTAGCTCAGATTCCTCCATTTCCGTAGTTAACTTTGTAAATTGTGTTTCCAAGAAACTACTTAAGTCCGTTTCCAAAAATAGGGCCTGTTTTCGTGTTTAAAAGCACGATCTGTAATTTCATTGGAAAATGTATGAATGAATCTACATTCAGCCACAAGATTAACTTTTATCGACTTGTGCATTGCTAGTTCTTTCTGCATAGCTTGTATTATTTGCTGTTTGGACTCTTTAAGGTATGAATTTAAATCCCTACACGTATCACAACGAATGAAATAGGATTTAAGTCGACCTTCCAAAGATGTCTCATATTCAATAAGTCCATTTTTGTCAGGGACCAATGACAGTAGGTAATGTTTTGTAGGCTCTGCTTTTTGTCTTTTAGCTGCCGACACAACATTACAACATTCTTCATGCCGACGTCCGTTGTACACATTGTTGAATGTACTACCACAGGTCTTGCACTCATGGAATTCACCACACGATACTTCACGTCGCTTCCTATGATAGTCTCGAAGAAAAGTCTTCCCACACTCTTTACACATATAGCTAGGAATGGGTTCTTCCATTAAGAATGTTGATTTATGCAAACAGCTGCTTACTGCGTATCACAGGGCTAGAGGTTGGTCGGTGAGACGGTCTTTCACGATGTGAACACCGTGAGAGGTAGTAGTCAACTGGTGATATTCTTGTTAAGGGTCCTCTAATATACCCTAGTCTAGACCAACCGCTTTTTACGGCGTATGACAAGGCTGTAGACTGGGCAGTGAGACGGTCTTTCACGATGTGAACACTGTAACAAGTAGTAGTCAACTGATTATGTACTTGATAAGGGTTCTCTAATATATCATAGTCAAGACCAACAGCTACTTACTGTGTAGTACAAGGCTGTACAATAGTTGTTTTGACAGTCTTTCACGATGTGGTCACTGTGAGTGGTAGTAGTCAACTGGTGATATTCTTGTTAAGGGTCCTCTAATATACCCCTAGTTAAGGGTAACAGCTGCTCACTGCATATGACAAGACTAAAGACTGAGTGTTTCAACGGTCTTTCACAATGTAAACACTGTGACAGGTAGTAGTCAACTGAAAATATTCTTATAGCCTACTCAAGGTTATCAGGTACTTACTGCATATCAAAAGGCTGTACACTCATGTGTTAGACTTCTTTTTTTTGTTGTTAAAGACCCTCTATATTCCCTACACAAGGCTATACATGTTAGTTCAAAATACTTAGTGTTTAATTGTATAATAAATTTAAATACACAGCATATACGAGCACGTTTTCACTCAGTAAAACTTTACCAAATAGTCAAATGCGACACGCAATGTATGTTTCCGCTATCTAGCAGTGACTATGAGAACTACTTGAACGACCAGCATTCTACCTAGCGCTCCATTTCAACACTCGCTCACTGAACGACCAGCAGCCTATCTAGCGGTCGATATCAATACTCACTCAACTACCAGCCTGCTACCTATCGGTTAATATAACAACTCACTCAACTACCAGCATGCTACATGGCTTTTTTGCCAGTTTTTTGTTGCCTTTTTCTGTTGGCTTTTGTATTAGCTCTTTCATATTTGCTCTTGTTTGTGGGGGCTTATTTGGTCTTGGAAAGTATGTCAGTCCTTTTTTATGGCTGCATAATGCTTACAGCCATGATTGTAAGCAGCAACAACAACACACAAAATTCAAAAAAAAAAAACCAAAGTACTCTAAGGTTTATCAATGACTCTCAACTCTTACACTTACCCCTATCCCATGCCTAGTCAAAAATGTAGTGTATTTTTCAAATTCTTCAAAAAAATATTTGGAAAGTAGGCTATATCATTAAACTAAAAATCCTGAAAAGACATATGTTAACTCCAACACCTACTTCTATACCACTCTCAGTCCAAAATTAGTGTATTTTTCAAATTTTCCGAAAACATATTTCCAAAATGGGTTATATTTCCAAAATTAAAAAGTTTAGAAAAATGTTTGTTTGACATAAATGAATGGCCATTGCCTCTTCTACCACCGTACCAAGTCCCAGGTCTCTAGGGCAAAAAATTTAAAATTTTTAAAATGGGGTTTATTTCCAAAATTAGGAATTTTACAAACACATTTGTCTGACGTAAATCAATAGTCATTACCCCCTCTACCCCCACACTAAGTCTCATGTCTCTAGGACAACAAAAATAAAATTTTGAAAATGGGCTTATATTTCCAAAATTAGGAATGTTACACACAAGTTTGTCTAACGTAAATCAATGGTCTTTACACCCTCTATCCTCATACCAAGTCTCAGGTCTCTAGGTCAACAAAAATAAAATTTTGAAAATGGGCTATATTTCCAAAATTAGGCATTCTACAAAAGAGTTTGTCTAACGTAAATCAATGGTCTTTACCCCTCTATTCCCATACCAAGTCTCAGGTCACTAGGTCAACAAAAATAAAATTTTGAAAAAATGGTCACTATTTAGGAAACTAGGAATTCTACAAAAAAGGTTGTTTAACATAAATGAAAGGTCTCTATCCCCTCTACCTGTAAACCAAGTTCCAGGTCTGTATGACAAAAAAATGAAGAAAGTTCAACTGGGAAAGTAGGCGATTTTTCATAAAACTAAACATTCTAAAAATTGTTCTAAGGACTTAAAAGAATGGCTTCTATGTGCTTTATTTTTATAATAAAACTTTTTTATTTTTTACATTTTTTTGTAAAAAGTACAATTTGGAAATGTTCATATTTTGGAAACTAAAGAGTTTACAAAAAACTTTGTTTGACATAAATGAATCACCCTGACGCCATCTACCAAAAAAATAAATTTCAAGTCTCTAGGCCTAAAACTGTGCAGTAGGGGGTAAGGCATTTTCTGCCCCCAACACCTCTACCTGTGACGTCAAAAACGGCGGGAGTTTTGAAGCGGTTAAAACCTGCTCTGGAACACATAAAGACAAACCATCCAAGCCAACCTCTTATTTATCGTGGACCTGACGCTGCAGAAAAGTTTATGGACTGTTTGATTTCAATAGCTAATGAAATTGATCGCCTTTACGGCTTAAATGTTCCAAAGGCTTTATCTGAGGATCAAAAAGCAGAGTTCCAATGTTCTGAAACCTGTTATTTGTGTCAAAAACCGTATACCAAAGACGATTGGAAAGTTCGAGACCATTGCCATATTACAGGGGAATACCGTGGAAGTGCTCACAATAACTGTAATTTGAGGTGTAAAACACGTAACCCCGTTCCTGTATTTCTACATAATATGAGTGGCTACGACGCAAATTTCATTGTAAAGCAATTAGGATGTACTACTGAGAGAGTGGATGTTATCGCTAACTCCAAGGAAAAGTACATTTCCTTCACCAAATATGTAGAAAATGTTAAGCTTAGATTTGTGGACACGTTTCGGTTAATGCCGAGTAGTTTGGAAAACTTAGTTTCCAACTTAACATCATACCCTGAAACAGACAAGTACTTTGGAAAAGAAAATGCAATGCTCATGACTCGTAAAGGGGTATTTCGTTATGACTACATTGACTCATGGGAAAAGTTAAGTGAAACGTGTTTACCTCCGAAAGAGGCATTCTTTAACAAATTAAGTCAAGAAAATGTTAGTCAAGAAGACTATGAACATGCCAAAAATGTCTGGAAACAGTTCAACATTAAAACTCTAGTGGAATATAGTGACCTCTACCTAACTTCAGATGTACTCCTTCTTGCAGACAGCTTTGAAACGTTTAGAAACAAAACTCTAGAATCACACCGAGTGGATGCTGCACACTTTTTTACTTCGCCTGGTTTAAGTTTCGAGGCAATGCTCCTTTACACAGGAATTGAACTGGAATTGATACAGGATTACGATCAGATTCTTCTAATCGAGTCTGGAATACGCGGAGGCATATGCCAGGTGTCTCATCGGTATGCTGAAGCTAACAATAAATACATGGAAACCTACGATTCTGAGAAACCATCGCAGTTTATTACCTATGATGATGCCAACAACCAATACGGGTGGGCTATGTGGCACTCCCTTCCTTATGGTGGATTTCAGTGGGTTTCTCCAGATACTGTTGATCTAGAAAAACTAAAGGAAGACGATCCTGTGGGATAAATTCTAGACGTTGATGTTGATTACCCATCTGATCTTCATGATCTACGCAACGATTTACCTTTCCTACCTGAGTGTACACAACCTAAGGATTCGTCTCTGAAAAAACTAATTCATCATCTTGGAAATCGAAGGCGATAAGTTGTTCACTACATGGCATTAAAACAGGCTTTAGATCATGGAATAAAATTGATAAAAATTCATCTCGTGTTAAAGTTTAAGCAAAGACCTTGGTTAAAGGCATACGTTGATTTTAATAACAACCTTCGAAAACAAGCCAAAAATGATTTTGAGTAAAATCTGTACAAATTATTCAACAATGCTATTTTTGGAAAAACAATGGAAAATATCCGTAAAAGAATAGACATACGTCTTGTGACTGACAGCAAAAAGGCAGAAAAGCTATTAGCAAAGCCGACATTTATTGACAGAACCATTTATGGTCCTAACCTAGCTGCTTTCCACATGGCTAAACGTAACATTGTATTCATTAAGCCTATATATATTGGAATGTGTATACTGGATATTTCAAAAACTCTCATGTATTCCCACCACTATGATGTCCTGCTACCCTATTATGGAATGAACAATCTTAAACTCATGTATATGGATACCGACTCGTTCATTTATTTGATTAACACCCAAGATGTATATCAAGACAAGTTGGATTTCCTAGAACACCTGGACACATCAGATTATCCTACTAATCACATATGTTACTCTACATCAAAACAAGAAAACGTTGGGGAAATTTAAAGACGAGGCTTGTGGACAAATTATAAAAGCATTTGTTGGACTTAGAGCTAAAATGTACGCTTTAGAAATAAATGGTAAATAAATCAAAAAGATTAAAGGTATCAACAGAGGTGTTGTAAAAAATTGTATAAGCTTTCAAGATTATAAGGATTGTGTCATGAAAAACAATGTAAAAAGAATACCCATGAACATTATCGCTTCTAAACAACATGACATATCATCTATAAGACTAAACAAAATTGCTTTGTGTCCTGGTGATGATAAAAGAGTGATTGATGCTGATGGTATAGGTACACATGCCTATGGTCTTTACTCAATCATTGACCATGCTTAAAGAGTTAAGTTATGAATATCAAAATCTTCTGCCTGCAACTAGCAAATACATAAAACAAAACAATTTAGGAAATAAAACAATAGCACTACAAAAATAAAAAAACAAGAATAAAAAATAGTATTCATAATCAAAAATAAATAAAATAGAAAACAAAATAAAAAAGAATATATATAAAAATGTATTATGTGTAAATAGTGTACATGTATTTAAAATAAAAATATTTTATGGCCAGTGCTTGTACATTTCTAATTACTACCCGCCTCTCCCCACTCCTAATGCAAAATGCAAACATGTAAAACACAAATAGGAAAATACATGTTTCCATAATGATAAAATAGAAAAAACATTAAACTGAAATTTTAAAAACTGTAAATGGGAATTTGGTAAATTGACAAATGTGTAAACAACAAATTGGAAAATCCATGTTTCTATATCATGAAATTGAAAAACTTTAAACTGACATTTTAAAAACTGTAAATGGAATATTTTGAAATTGATAAATGTGTAAACAACAAAAAGCAAAAATCCATGTTTCCATATTATGAAATTGAAAAACTAAAAACTGACATTTTGAAAATACTGAAAATGGGAAATTGGAAAATTGACAAATGTATAAACAACAAAATGCAAATTCCATGTTTCCATATTATGAAATTGAAAAACTTAAAACTGACATTAAAAAAACTGAAAATGGGAAATTGGAAAATTGACAAATGTGTAAACAACAAAATGAAAAAAAAATATCCGGTTGGGGTAGTGATCATGTTGTACAGTAGCCTATAAGACTAGCATAAGGACAGTTGCATGTGCCCTTATATACTTTGTGTGTTTGGATTAGCTAAGTTAGGTTTGGTAAAGATAGGTTTGGTAAGGTTAGGTATGTGACCTTGTAGTTTACTCTTTTCGGAAAACGTAAAAGCTAAAATCAAAAAACTTAAATGTAAAATAAAAAAACAACTAAAATACAAAAAATCAAAAATGTAAAATCTAAAAAATGTAAAATGAAAAAATCTAAATCTAAAATGTTAAAATGTATAATGTTAAAACGTAAAATCTAAAATCTTTAAATGAGGTTTCTGTGGGTTAGGTTAGGTTATAACTAAGTTTATTATTTGTGCTCCCCCATTTGCTCTTACTATTTGCTCCCACTTTTTTTCTCCCACTTATTTGCTCCCTCATTTTGCTCCCACTTTTTTTGCTCCCACTTTTTGCTCCCACTTTTTTGCTCCCACTTTTTGCTCTCACTTTTTTGCCCCACATTTTTGCTCCCACTTTTTTGCTCCCACTTTTTGCTCTCACTTTTTGCTCCCTCTTTTTTGCTCCCACTTTTTGCTCCCATATTTGCCCCCACTTTGACGTTAGGTTAGGTTAGGTGTGGTTAGGTTATAACTAAGTTTATTATTTGTGCTCTCACATTTGCTCTCACCTTTTTGCTGAAACTTTTTGCTCTCACTTTTTTTTTGCTCGCACTTTTAAGTTAGGTTAGATTAGGTAAGTTTAGGTTAGGTTAGGTTAGGTGAAGTTAGGTTAGGTTAGGTGAAGTTAGGTTAGGTTAGGTTAGCATGTTATATGTGTAAGTGGTAGTGTGCAGCGACCATTTTGTGTATTAGCCCTGTGCTAAAAAAGAATAAATTAAATATTAAATACATAAAAATTTATAAATTAAAAACAAATAAATAATGATTTTAAAAGCCCGCCATTAAAGAGTGTGGTAGCGCGTGGCAGCCATATTGCCCATTAGCCCCTGCCCCAGCTATGACTGACCCCTCCATAAGAATACCATAGGGCAGTTGCGCGCGGCGGCCATCTTGCCCATTAGCCCCTGCCCCAGCTTCGGCCTATATATCCTACTGCTAGTACGTAACTTATTTGATATATCAAGAAGGCTTAGGAAGTTTGACGAGATTTTGAGATGGTTTGTTACTTCATAAACAGATGGCGTTAGTTATAGCTTAGCCTTTGTGTTGTTTTACTAGGGTCGTGTTGATCGCTAGGTTATGTTGCTTATGTACTTACTATTTGTACGACATCCAATGTGTATTTGTATCTTACGTTAGGAGCCGGTTTTTAGGAGTTTTAGGTAACCATCCGGGTCGAGAAGACCAATAAAAATAGAGCAAATGAGCAATGAACTGTAGAACTGTAAGCATGTTTTATTTACCACGGAACGTAACGTGATTGTTATATCGGTTGTCCCGGATACAGCCAAAGAAAATCTAAACTATACATAAGACTTAAAATACCAGTAAAACATTAGTACAATAGTTGCCAACATAAACTCTGGCCTTATAATGTAGAGGAGATTTGAAATGTAAGAAAGCTCTAACCTGCTGATAGCCTAATGACATTCCAAATGTGCCATTACATCTGAGGGTTCATAGGAGCTCTAAGCTAAATGATATTAGTTTAAAGACACTCCAGGTTTTTGGATACATTTTAAATAGTGTCAGAAGAACCATGCACTTAGAGTATGGTGGCAACCGAGCAGCTCTAAATTTACGATATTAACTTAAAACAAACGAGGTGTGTCAATACTCGTAAGAGGAACCATAAGCTCACAGTCGGAGTGGGTACCTATCAGTTTAAACTGAATAATATTAGTTTAAAGACACTCCAAGTGTGTCAATATCCTTAAGGGCCCCATCTGCGTAGTGTGGATAGGTACCTAGGAGCCCTAACCTGAATGATATTAGCTTAAGGGGGCTCATACAGTAATATGTAACATAGAATTATGAGAACTTACAAAGGTATAGTCAATACATCGGGCTTTTATTTCATACATTAAAGCGAACAGTACATAAAGTATTGCGAGATTAATTGATAGGGCAATATTTGTGTCATGAAACACATAAAACACTATTACATTTGGCGATCCGAATTCTTTAAGGTCCTCCTCAGTCGGTTTGAACCAATATGATCTGGTTGATTTGTTCTTCAGTTTTGTGTGAATTTTATAAGTTATTGTTCGAAGGCTGTTTTTTAAGTAAGGGCCGTTTTATAATTAACCGAACATTTTATTTTGAAACCACATTTATTTTTAGGTTTTACATACTTTCCTCTATTTTTCTACATCGTTGCCTTGTTTATTTTGGCACTTGTCATACCTTAAAACTAAATTCTGAAATCGCTCTGTCTAAAAGTTTGCTGCCTGCTCTGACAACCAAGAATTCACGGCTGTTTTCACTTCTTCATCGTCGGTGAAGATGACGTTTCAGCTGCGAAAAGTGGTGGAAATCTGTGATCACAGATGGTCGACCTGAGCGTTCATCATCATGAACATTTTCACGGCCACTTTTGAACTCGCGTACCTATTTTCGCACTTTACCTGCTGTCATTGCATTATCACCATTCACCTCACAAAGCTGACATGATTCTTGCACTCATAAAACGTATCACAGATCGTACCTCACACGCGGCGGGAGAATCAATAATCTTGAACAATGTAAATATGCACAGATCAGCGTTCAGTTTAGTTACACAGCTGCAACTGACGCCTGCTTGTTCGCAAAGGATACCGGGAAGTAGCGCCCACGTTTGTTGCGGTGTGCGCACTAACTACGGGCTTAAAAAGCGGCCCTTACTTAAAAACAGCCCTCGTAGTCTGTTAGGATCCATTCTAACTAAGTGCCCCTTCAATTGGATTAGTTGCAGACGTATTGCGTCTATGAGTTTGTAGATTCTTTTATATAGTAACATTTCATCCATGATATAGAACTAGAATTTGTAGAAAGTTCAAAATAAAACAGAAACATAGTATCAGTTGGCCTCTCGGGGCGTGCCGGGTTATAAATGGGAATTACGTTGGCACTTATTCAATGTTGCGATTATCGGAAATATTACAAGAAAAGACGCATACACTGGGTGGAATTATAAGTAAGAAAAATTAATTTAAGAACTGAATAAATTAAAATAACAAACTTCAAAATACACTAATTAAGTTTACAACTCACATCAAAAACATTAGAATTTGGTCTCAAACTCGAGACCGTACTACTATTCATTTACAGTACATCATTTCTCTGCAATACTCGCAATCCTTCATTACATACGACCATCGTCAAACATTCTAGTATTTCTGAACCTCAAATTGATTGAATTGGACGCTTCACATAAAGACAGGTATTACAAAAGAAAACAAGTAGTTCCGTGAAGAACTAAAGCCTATTTTCATATATCCTACTTATGTTAATTGCCACTATCAACATACAACATTTCAGTTTGATTGCTGAAATAGATCAGTAGATATTGAGAACCGACTAAATATTTCGGATGGTCGCCATGTTGGATTGTAATATGTATAGGCCATAGAGTCATGCATCATTAAGGGAAAATTATTGCGTAGGTTCATTATATAAACTTTCACTTCGAACGCATGATTACGACACAAGAAATAAAATCTTAATTTTAAAATTTGCACAGCCGCCGTCTTGAGGTTATGTGAACAATTGAACTAAATTAGATACCATTGCATTACAATGTGTATAAACATTTGCTGTACCAAGTTTCATTGGGATTGGATCATTAAATCGCGAGAAAAGTGTATTTAAAACTTTCAACTTCGTTTGGCCGCCATGTTCATTTTGTAGTTAACTGGTTTTTGAAAGTCACATAGATGAACTTCCAGTAGTGCCCTTTATCTCCGTACAAAATTTCAGGGTGATACCGGTAATAGTTTTAGAAATATAGAATGCCAGTGATATATTTCGCACAGCCGCCATCTTGAGGTTATGTAAACAATTGAACGAAGTTAGACGTCTGTGCATTACAATGTGTATAAATATATACTGTACCAAGTTGCATTGCGTTTGTTTGGTTAAATCGCGAGAAATGTCTATTTAAAAGTCGCGAATTCGCATGGCCGCCATGTTGGTTTTGTATTTACCAGGTTTTCAAAAGTCACATAGATGAACTTCTAGTAGATCCCTTTATCTCCGTATAAAATTCCAGGGTGATATCGGTAATAGTTTCGGAGATATTGAATGCTGGTTAAATATTTCGAACAGCCGCCATGTTGGATTGGTGATACTTAACAAAGTTTAAAGGGCACGGTAGGGGTCGTCCAAAATAGTGCTATATACTTACCGAGTTTCATTGAAATCGCTCCGGCCGTTTAGATTTTATTAGGGTCACACCCACACGAATTACACTCACACGCACACACAGACAGACACACGGACTAAAGGTGATCTCATAAGCCTATTTTTTTCATAAATGAAAATAGGCTAAAAACATTTCATTATCACTTTATAATAATGTTATTGGTTTTACGTCCCGTTTCACTACTTTGGCTTCATTATTACTTAATCTGCCATTGTTCAGCTTTATTCTGCCATCATTTACTTTGATCTGCCAATATTTACTTTACTTAACACCAATTCTCAGAATTAGCAACAATTGATTATTTAAGTTGTAACTGTTTAAATATTTTTGTAATTGTTTATAAAATTTGTCATTGTACATAAAACTCAATACCGTATATTCCAAACTCTTCTGTTACTTCATTATACAACTTGACTGCCGTCTATACTGCTCTACAATAACAAAGGATAGATCTCCTACAAGATTAAATACTAGAGCATGGTTGATGCAACCGGGGAGGACTGTGGCACTTACCTACTTAGTAGTGGTGCCGGCGAATTATTTCTTCTGAGTACTGTTTTTACCTAGCGTGTTTATGGTGCATTTTTATTACACTTCAGGGGACTTATTCAACGGATTCACCTCTGAATTCACCACCGTATTTTATTTTCCTCAAAACGGCCACTAGTCGTTGCTGTTGATTCATTAACCCCGTGTACTTGTGTGTCTGTAGACTTTGTCTCATAACCTGTGTTACTGTGATGCCTGAACTAGTGTGTTGTAATTGTTGTTATTTGTAATTATGGTAGGATTTGGGCAGGAGGTGGCCGAGGCCGTTTCATTCAGTAAAGATAGCTTTGAAGCCATATTTCAGTGTTGCTTTATTAACAATTAATATTGTAACTTTCAGTCGGTCAACACAACAATTACTTCAGGTTATCCTTCACATATTCTAGTAATTAGTGTCCACCGACTGAAAGCTAAAATATTAATCATTTCACTCAGTTTAACCTCGCCCCTCCTTGCTAACTGCCACTTAAACCCTTGTACTATCCCAGCATTTGCGTGGAGTAGAATTGGGAAAACCCTGAAAGCTACAATATTGAACGTTTCACTCAGTTTAACCTCGCCCCTCCTTGCCAACTGCCACTTAAACCCTTGTACTATCCCAGCATTTGCGTGGAGTAGAGGAGAGAAACCAATCGCAGTGTTGAAGTACTCTCTACAGACGTGACTGAATTTATTAATGAAGATACTGTAAGTCCTACAACCGGAGTTCTGCTTGGACATGTTCATGCCCTGTGTAGAATAAGTAACAATATTTAACTGTTCAGGACACACAGGTTTAAATGTGTATCTAGGAACTTCTTTATCACGGCAATTATACAAATTACCCAATGATATTTATAAAGTTTGTAAGGATAAATACATCTTTCAGTCCCTTCCGTTGAATGTTATACCAAACACAAAACAACTCTGAACATGAGGGAGGAGCCAGATTCACTCGCTCGCTCGCGCCATCCAATAGCATACCGTGACTGTGCCTATATAACTGAACTCGCTAGGCTTGCTATGCCGTACTGCGCCCGGAACCGACAGCGGTCATGTCGTTTGGACTGTTTAAATGAAGCGCCACAGTGCATTTTCGAATGAGTGCCGTGAGAAGAGATAGCCAGTCCCCCGCTAGGGTTGAGTGAGCAGCGAATCACTAGACACCGGACTAATTGCAATATCTTGAAACTCCACAGCCTGCTTCCAGTCTACTAACCGGGTCAGGGAATGGAATGAATGAATCCCCCATCTAGTGGCGAGGATACGAACTATCTGGCTACCAAAGCCTGTCACACTCCCCTGAGGAAATGATTAAATAAATGACAGATAAAATGAAATTATAGTGGAAAGTGTTGCTGGAATGACATTTGTGACAGGGAAAACCGGAGTACCCGGAGAAAAACCCGTCCGCCTCCGATTTGTCCAGCACTAATCTCCCATGGAGTGACCGGGATTTGAACCACGGTCCAGCAGTGAGAGGCTGGCATGCTGCCGCTAAGCCACGGAGTCTCACTGGAATATCTTTATATAGCTTATTCCACTGTTCAACAGAGGAGATAACTATTTAATATTTTAGGCCTCAATTTTATGGTAATATTCCAGAAAGAATTATACTGCTATCATTAAGCATTTATGAAAGGAAGCGATCTTGCATTATGTCATTGTGACCGCAAGCCATGCCTCCTGGCTGTATAAAAGACGCGTGCAGGCCTCCCACAGACAGCTATCTTCCCCGAGCAATCTTGTTGGAGTTTCTCTCTTCGCCACCAGCCTCGCTGAAATCATCTCTGTGCAAAGTTCATGTTGCCGAGTTGTGAGCGACTAGTAAGTTAGGCTGCACGCTTATATCAGCCTGGCAGTGAAATCAATAAGTACTACAGATGTAACTTGAATGATTTCACGTGAGTGCTTGAACATGATATTTTTCGCTGAAGCTATTTGGAACTAATTATTGACTCTGAAACATACTTTGTGGTAAGAGAACTGTGGAAGTGACAAATAGAAGTGATAATACCAGAGTGATAACACGCAGGAATACCGCTGTGACGTTTCAAGGCATCGAAAGTGCGAGAACATTCTTGTTAGTGCGTGCTGAAATATTGGCTTTCAACTTCGTGATATATGTAGCAAATACTTCGAGTGATTGAAACACGGTTGAAATTAAATTCCAGCCATCCTAGCGAGTACAAAACAGTCATAGGCGCTATTGTTAACAGTTTTCCAACCTTTATGTGGAATATCATGGTTATCTGAGCTATAAATATTCTGGACTCTTCTACGCTAAGGCTAGTGAGATGGGCATGCACTAAATATTGAAGATGGGCTAGGGGAGAAACAAAGAAAGAAGAGAGAAATGGTATCCATTTTTCAGCCGCTTAAGGAGACCAGAATGGACCAGATTATGGGAACTGTCCAGAGCGGATGCAGACTTGGGGCACATAATGGATGAGCCGGACTACGCACACCAAAATAACATCCTGAATATCTAAAAGTAAGACCACACCATGCATTAAGATTTATGTCTATCGTAGTCACGTGTATCCAAGCTTAGTTCCATTTATTTTAGCTTAGCTTATATTAATATTTATCCATATTTTCGTCTACATATACAAGCCTTGTTCCTCGTTATGTTAGCTGAGCTCATTTGATATTTCATTAATCCCAGCGTAGCTCAAGTGTTACGTATTCTTCTTTAGTAATATTTTGCGACGATTATCGCACACGTTATTTTCCTCTACACCCCGTGATTCACTATAGTGTGTGTAAATAATATTAGGGATTTATTCCTGAATCAGATTTTGAGTATTGGAAATCATATTCGTCTTTGAGTGCCATTCTCTTGTGTGAGATTGAAGCTTTTGTTTCGAATGGGATCAACCTGTAGTAATCTTGACGATGTTTAATAATATCCCATTGCACATAGCCATTAATTATAGAATTTTCTCAAATCTGAAATAATAATAATAATAATAATAATAACCTTTGCTTGAAATGATTCATTATGATACAGTGGTGAGAGTTATGAATAAGTGTTGATAGATCTAGCAGTCAAATATCTGAGATATCATTTAATCGAATGTCAACTTACCTAAATTCTGATAATTTCAAGCAGATTTTCTAGATAATTTATGTGCAACTAGAAAAGATCATTTGAAAATATATATTTTTGGAATAATTGCGTGTGACGAAATGACCCGGGTGAATATGATGACAGTGAATAATAGGAGTGTGTGAACACAATGATACATATTTAGTCAATAAGACATTTTTGAGTGACGGTTCACTATTTTAGTTGATTGGGAATATCATGGGTTAGGGACTCTATTTAAGAACCCTGAGCTATAAGCAGGAGTGGATTGTTTTTGTAATATATTTATTAAATAAAGTGGAGTATTTTTAAGAATTTTATGTTTCGTCCTTTCGTATATTCAAGCGTGGAACTCGAATTCGGTTCAGTACCATTTTAGGTAGATTTCATTAGAAAGCTAACTATTGCAATGGGTACCATGTTTCGACTTCCGGAAAATTTCAACTAATCTTCACGTTTTACATCCTTCAGACCCCAAAACCACCGTCAGTTCAAAAGTGTATATATAATTTACGTATGTATATATATATATATATGTATATCAGTTTCTTGTGGACACGATAACTGCCGTAATTTTGCACCAATCACTTTGAATTTTTTACCGAATATGTATACCTATAAAATCTCGGTTGAGTTCGTTACTGGGCTAAATCGGTCGAAGGGGGTGAAAATGGGGGGCTTTTTTCGAAAAAGTGAAATATTGCTATAACTCTCTTAATATGTGAAATATCGAATCCGTTCAAAGTTCCTACTATGTGTGGGATAAAGCCCAAAAATTTATGTTTGAAGAGTTTTTTTATAGCCCCAACCATTGACCAAAGGGGTGGGAAAAAGTGGGTTTTTCGGGAAACATTAATCATATCTCTCTTAATAGGCACAATATCAAAACCGTACAAAATGGACAATATTCCCCTAATAATTACCTAAAACTTTTGTCTGAAAGAATTTTCGATATGACGCACCATTACGCGAAGGGATGAGAAAAATGATTTCGGAATTATAAGAAAATGCCAAGAGCTATCAGAGGTTGCCATAGCAACACTACTAAATTGATGACGGATGAGCCATCGGACGTTGCCATGACAACGCACTTGCTCGATATCAGAATCAGATTTCCAACTGACAACGTGTGAAGCGTCTTCGGTGACGTAACTGGTAGCATGCTGAACTTCTATGCCCAAGGTCGCGGGCTCAAAGCCGGCCGAAGTCGTCGTATTTTCTAAGAGCGCTAAAAATCCCTCAGTATGCTTTCATTTGGAGGGGAAGTTCCAACGTTCGTTGCGAGTTGCTGGTTGCGGTGGCATCTAGTAGCCAAGTTCACAGCTAGTTGTCGTTGATGGTAGTATCTTGTAGCAACATTAGGAACTACTGCTTGAAATTGACCGTCTGCAGTCCTTACCTGAATTACAGACTAATACAGCCATCACAATTCACACCGTTTATCAGACAGATTCTACACTCACCCAAAGTACACGGGGTTACATGACCGCTTTGTCGCAGCCCCTAAACTGAGGAACCAACCAAAATCTCTGCGGGAAATATAATTTTGCTTGAAGAAGTAACAGACCGTTACATAGTTACACATCAGTGTCGAAACCTTGCATAAGGACAGTGTGACCACAAGTATAAAAATGGACCCCAAATAACAAGAAGGTTACCGTCCCCATAAGACAATAAAATGTTTAAAATATGCATAAAATGACGAAAAACAAAGTTAATTAAGCTCCAATTATAAAATACTTTCTCGCAATAAATGAGGTCTGATCCTTCTACGAAAACCTGCATATTCTGCCTATTTTCGCCTAACCCCAAGTTTGTCCGGTGAAATCTACCTCCGCCTTCCGGCGTGCCGAGAGGACTTTTTTCATACCTAGTTTCCCCTGAGAGTTTACGAGTCTCGTGCTCAACCGATTTTGAGGTTCACGCATAAGTGGGCGTTGGTCTCTGGACTAACTGGCACCGTACGAAATCTTTATTTCTATCCACGCACGAAAGTAATTAATTATTCAGTTATTTTGATGATCATATGATTGTTACATAGCTAAACATTTAGAAGATGACTGTCGAAACCCTATGACGCTACGACCAGCCGTTCGTGATAATACAACTGTCTTTGAACACAAGGGATAGTTAGATTGTGAAAGATTAAGTGTTGAAATGCCGGTATTTAGGGTCCTCGAGGAAATACAAACCAGAGTGACAATATTGCTGTATCAGTTCAGTAGTGGAGCTTTAAAAAGTGCTGTTAGCTAAAGATTTGAACTCATAGAATGTCCCTTTTCGAACCGTGTGGCAGCCGAACAGATTGGCACACCCAGGCAAAGGATATATTGTCCTGTGGTTCGGATTCCTCGTAAAAAGGAAGTCCCGTGGCTCATGATCTCGAGATTAACGGTCACGTTAAACTACAAGCTTGCTTGCAAAGGATATAATTCTCTATAAGTACCGGTATGTCTTTTTAAAAACTTTTGAGTACAGAAATACGTGATACCTAAAATTTCTCCGACAACCTGTGTTTTGGTGGTGTCTGTAATTGTGTGTGTGATTTTGTAATTAAGGCGAGGAAACTCACCTTTTGCTTTTTACATCACGAGGCCTAGTGTACCCTGCTCTAACCCGGAGACTGGATCTAAATTTCTTGACTGAATCGTGAATCGAAGTCTCATGGGAGACAGCTAAATATGCTAGCCACTACACCACAAGGTGCTCCCCGATAAACGAAAACTAATCTTATTGAATCGCTTTCTGTATTTCTATTACCTACCTTATAATGAGTGCATGTAATCGACTGTGGTGGCTACGGTTGCTAAAGTGCAGCGTTAGGCCTTGGGGCCAAGCCCTCTGCTGACTCGGTAGACGCGTGGGTTTTTAGGCCCACCGTCGGCCATCCTTGAAATAGTTTTCCGTGGTTTCTCATTGTCCACACCAGGAAAATGCTGGGAAGGTACCTTCTGACAGGCCACTTCTACTTCTTTCCACATCCTTGTCCGGTTTAATTCATTTCATCTCTTATTATTTCCTCTCATGAACTTGACGTCAGGAAGGGCATCCGACCGTAAATACCATCCGCCACATAGCATTTCATCACATCCCCGACCAGAGGGGGGAGGGGGTTGAATATCGTGGAAAATTGTGAGTATTCTCAGGCGATTGTCCCCGCAAAATGCCCCGAAATATCAACCAATATTTTAGAGCATATAACTTTGTGCAATTATTAATTGTAAAATTCTAAGTTGATGTAGCCTACTACAATTTAGTGGCAATACAAAAAGAATGTAAAATACAACACAAGTAGTCTAACATTTTATACTTAATGCATTTTCTATCATTGCCTATGGAGTATGAATGTCAAATATCTAAATATTTGTCAATTTAAAGCAGAAAGGTAAACATTTATTTTTTAATATATGTTTTACAAATTGATCATTTATTTGTGAATAGCAACGTACTGCGGAATTCTCTGTTTTGCCTCTCAAGGCTGAGTGTACCCCGTTCCAGCCTTCAGACCAGAATTAAAATTTCTTTGCACAGCCGGCAATCGAATTCGGAACTCCAGGTTGGCAGCCAGGAGTGCTTGCCACTACACCACGAGGTAGTCTAATTTCAATCTTAAAATTCTTTATAACTTAGCCAATTAGTTAAGATTAGGGTACAACTAAATGCAATTATTCTATGCTTTTCCCACAGCACTTTCTTAATTTTTATTGGCTGAAGCCCCCATAGCCCCCCCCCCCTTATGAACGCCCCTGTCCCCTACCCTGTTGGTAACTGCAGAGGCGGCCCTAGCAAAGTATCCAGATCTCATTTCCCCGCCCCCTTACCCCTGTAGAGACTAAACTGTACATAGAGACTAAAGGTAACACTCATGTTTTGCATCATTAACAACTCAGACTCCGAAAGATTAGTGTAGTATTATGGTAGAGGAACAATAACAGTAAACAGAAACAATGTTCTTTAATAATTCCTAATTTAGGGCACTTGCCTCAATCCGAAGATTGGCTAGTGTACATATAGATACAGGAGACTAGGAAAATAACCCCTTCGTTGCTGAGACAAGTCTCGGTAAGCACAAAGGTCTCGGACTCCTCAACAGTGTCTTTTTGAAAGGTTAATTTCAGCTGCTAAGGCAGATAATAGACAATGTTTAACTAATTCAAATTGAAGAGGGTTTTGAACTGATATGTCAATAATCTTCCAAGAACGTTACAGGAATAAAATAATAATATTGAGATACTATTATATTAATGATAAAGCTAGAAAGGTGACATTTGGTATCTGGGTAGTTACTAGCACAACGAGATGCTGAAATACATAATTTTGTTGTAACGTTCCTAACAGGGGCGTAGGGAGGAGGAGGGAAGGAGATTTGAGCATAATATTCAACTCATTATTTCTACAATTTCATGCTCTGTGCCTATGTCTATACCTTTGAAATATGCACACCTCAGAGCCAGCTCACTCATATATAGAATTATTTTGGTGGCTAGGGTTCAGTAGTAATAAGGTGATTGGGTTTTAAATTCTTGGCAATCTATTGTTGCATTTTCTGCGCCCCCCATATAACAAACCCTAGGGCCGCTACTGGGTAACGGGGTTAATAAGGGGTGGCCATACTTTATGGTGTTTGAAGCTATTCTCTGAGCCCCCATAAAACAGCCCTAGGGCCACCCCTGAGTAACGGGGTTAATAAGGGGTGGATATACATTATGGTGTTTATAGCTATTCTCTGCGCCCCCATATGACAGCCCTAGGGCCGCCCCTGATTAACGGGGTTAATAATGGGTGGGCATACATTATGGTGTTTATAGCTATTATTTGCGCACCCATATGACAGCCCTAGGGCCGCCCCTGAGTTACGGGGTTAATAAGGGTTGGACATACATTATGGTGTTTATAGCTATTCTCTGCGCCCCCACATGACAGCCTTAGGGTCGACCCTGAATATCGGGGTTAATAAGGGGTGGACATACATTATGGTGTTTATAGCTATTCTCTGCGCCCCCATATGACAGCCCTAGGGCCGCCCCTGAGTTACGGGGTTAATAAGGGGTGGACATACATTATGGTGTTTATAGCTATTCTCTGCACCCCCATATGACAGCCCTAGGGCCGCCCCTGAGTTACGGGGTTAATAAGGGGTGGACATACATTATGGTGTGTATAGCTATTCTCTGCACCCCCATATGACAGCCCTAGGGCCGCCCCTGAGTTACGGGGTTAATAAGGGGTGGACATACATTATGGTGTTTATAGCTATTCTCTGCACCCCCATATGACAGCCCTAGGGCCGCCTCTGGGTAACGGGGTTAATAAGGGGTGGACATACATTATGGTGTTTATAGCTATTCTCTGCACCCCCATTTGACAGCCCTAGGGCCGCCCCTGAGTTACGGGGTTAATAAGGGGTGGACATACATTATGGTGTTTGAAGCTATTCTCTGCACCCCCATATGACAGCCCTAGGGCCGCCCCTGAGTTACGGGGTTAATAAGGGGTGGACATACATTATGGTGTTTATAGCTATTCTCTGCACCCCCATATGACAGCCCTAGGGCCGCCTCTGGGTAACGGGGTTAATAAGGGGTGGACATACATTATGGTGTTTATAGCTATTCTCTGCACCCCCATATGACAGCCCTAGGGCCGCCCCTGAGTTACGGGGTTAATAAGGGGTGGACATACATTATGGTGTTTATAGCTATTCTCTGCACCCCCATATGACAGCCCTAGGGCCGCCTCTGGGTAACGGGGTTAATAAGGGGTGGACATACATTATGGTGTTTATAGCTATTCTCTGCACCCCCATATGACAGCCCTAGGGCCGCCCCTGAGTTACGGGGTTAATAAGGGGTGGACATACATTATGGTGTTTGAAGCTATTCTCTGCACCCCCATATGACAGCCCTAGGGCCGCCCCTGAGTTACGGGGTTAATAAGGGGTGGACATACATTATGGTGTTTATAGCTATTCTCTGCACCCCCATATGACAGCCCTAGGGCCGCCCCTGAGTTACGGGGTTAATAAGGGGTGGACATACATTATGGTGTTTATAGCTATTCTCTGCACCCCCATATGACAGCCCTAGGGCCGCCCCTGAGTTACGGGGTTAATAAGGGGTGGACATACATTATGGTGTTTATAGCTATTCTCTGCACCCCCATATGACAGCCCTAGGGCCGCCTCTGGGTAACGGGGTTAATAAGGGGTGGACATACATTATGGTGTTTATAGCTATTCTCTGCACCCCCATATGACAGCCCTAGGGCCGCCTTTGGGTAACGGGGTTAATAAGGGGTGGACATACATTATGGTGTTTATAGCTATTCTCTGCACCCCCATATGACAGCCCTAGGGCCGCCTCTGGGTAACGGGGTTAATAAGGGGTGGACATACATTATGGTGTTTATAGCTATTCTCTGCACCCCCATATGACAGCCCTAGGGCCGCCCCTGAGTTACGGGGTTAATAAGGGGTGGACATACATTATGGTGTTTATAGCTATTCTCTGCACCCACATATGACAGCCCTAGGGCCGCCCCTGAGTTACGGGGTTAATAAGGGGTGGACATACATTATGGTGTTTATAGCTATTCTCTGCACCCCCATATGACAGCCCTAGGGCCGCCTCTGGGTAACGGGGTTAATAAGGGGTGGACATACATTATGGTGTTTATAGCTATTCTCTGCACCCCCATATGACAGCCCTAGGGCCGCCCCTGAGTTACGGGGTTAATAAGGGGTGGACATACATTATGGTGTTTATAGCTATTCTCTGCACCCCCATATGACAGCCCTAGGGCCGCCTCTGGGTAACGGGGTTAATAAGGGGTGGACATACATTATGGTGTTTATAGCTATTCTCTGCACCCCCATATGACAGCCCTAGGGCCGCCCCTGAGTTACGGGGTTAATAAGGGGTGGACATACATTATGGTGTTTATAGCTATTCTCTGCACCCACATATGACAGCCCTAGGGCCGCCCCTGAGTTACGGGGTTAATAAGGGGTGGACATACATTATGGTGTTTATAGCTATTCTCTGCACCCCCATATGACAGCCCTAGGGCCGCCTCTGGGTAACGGGGTTAATAAGGGGTGGACATACATTATGGTGTTTATAGCTATTCTCTGCACCCCCATATGACAGCCCTAGGGCCGCCCCTGAGTTACGGGGTTAATAAGGGGTGGACATACATTATGGTGTTTATAGCTATTCTCTGCACCCCCATATGACAGCCCTAGGGCCGCCTCTGGGTAACGGGGTTAATAAGGGGTGGACATACATTATGGTGTTTATAGCTATTCTCTGCACCCCCATATGACAGCCCTAGGGCCGCCCCTGAGTTACGGGGTTAATAAGGGGTGGACATACATTATGGTGTTTGAAGCTATTCTCTGCACCCCCATATGACAGCCCTAGGGCCGCCCCTGAGTTACGGGGTTAATAAGGGGTGGACATACATTATGGTGTTTATAGCTATTCTCTGCACCCCCATATGACAGCCCTAGGGCCGCCCCTGAGTTACGGGGTTAATAAGGGGTGGACATACATTATGGTGTTTATAGCTATTCTCTGCACCCCCATATGACAGCCCTAGGGCCGCCCCTGAGTTACGGGGTTAATAAGGGGTGGACATACATTATGGTGTTTATAGCTATTCTCTGCACCCCCATATGACAGCCCTAGGGCCGCCTCTGGGTAACGGGGTTAATAAGGGGTGGACATACATTATGGTGTTTATAGCTATTCTCTGCACCCCCATATGACAGCCCTAGGGCCGCCTTTGGGTAACGGGGTTAATAAGGGGTGGACATACATTATGGTGTTTATAGCTATTCTCTGCACCCCCATATGACAGCCCTAGGGCCGCCTCTGGGTAACGGGGTTAATAAGGGGTGGACATACATTATGGTGTTTATAGCTATTCTCTGCACCCCCATATGACAGCCCTAGGGCCGCCCCTGAGTTACGGGGTTAATAAGGGGTGGACATACATTATGGTGTTTATAGCTATTCTCTGCACCCCCATATGACAGCCCTAGGGCCGCCTCTGGGTAACGGGGTTAATAAGGGGTGGACATACATTATGGTGTTTATAGCTATTCTCTGCACCCCCATATGACAGCCCTAGGGCCGCCCCTGAGTTACGGGGTTAATAAGGGGTGGACATACATTATGGTGTTTGAAGCCAATTCCAGTGTTGCCTTAGTAAACGAACGTTTGATGCTTTTCAGTCGGTCTACACGATTGTACCCAAGTGAGATGGGTTATTCCCTAATCCTGAAAAATATTTACATGAGATTCATAAATACAACTGCTCTCACCAGGACACGCAAGACTCAATCAGATAAGTAGCCTAGACAATAAAACCTGGGTTGACCATTTAACTACAATCACATATTCACTCTAAACAAGCAAGATGGAGGTCGATCACCACCTCAAGTAATTTAACAAAACATCACATAGACCATAACTATCTCAACTAATCCCGCAACTAAAGAAGTGTACATACTGTAAATATTTTCACCCATTCTTTCAGACATGAACATTTTGTAGCCTAAATGTACCGGTAATGGATCTGATGATCGTTTGGTCATCCACGTCTATTTATTAATCTCATGTATTTCTCTTTTCAGGATTAGGGAATAACCCATCTCATTTGGGTACAATAGTGTTGGCCGACTGAAAAGCATCAAACTCTCGAGTAGACATACATAAAGGGTCTATGTAGCATTGATACGGTACTCAGAATGTAATTGGGTTAGGTTTAGCCTACGTCATTTAGGCCTACTTGCTTCATTTGAGCGGCTTGGATATCTTGGTCATTTAGCTCCGTGTACCTCGGTGTGTTTATAATTTAATAAGCTGTGTTACTGTGGTGTCTGTTAGAGTGTGTGTATTTTAAATTCAGTTGAATATTGAGAAGGAGGCGGCCGTGGCCCGAAGCAGACGCGGATCTAGAGTTTGGCTTTGGGGGTAGTCAGACAATCGACATTGTTAAGGAAAATGGTATCACTAAAAACGCAATCACAAAATAACCAAACGTACAAAACCGGACCAATTTTTTTGCAAGCTACATGGATAGAAATTTGATGCGTTTAGCGCACCAAAAATATTCGTACACATTGAAAGGCGTGTTTTGCGACTTTTACATAGAGCATCCAGAAAAGTATCAAGGTACGTTACAGTTTCGGCAAGTGGAGTTGGTAACGACAAAGGGAGAAAGTCACAGCTTAAATTTCTAACCAAGCTTGCAGTTAGGACGTCGGCAAATTTTTTTTGTGCGAAAAAAGCCCCAAATTCCTATCCGTGCATTGCTGCACATTCATCGTGACATCACTATAGACATCGATTCGGTAATCACAAGGTTTGCTAAAGAAAATAGACGAGTTGATTTTGTTATATAAATAATCGTTTTTATATAACAGGTATGCATTTGTAAATATGTACAGTTGTAACAGAACATAATAATTGCAACAAAGATATTTTCAGTATTGAATAAAATAAAATTAAAACTGTTTTTCAGTTAAAATTCGTTAAGTTATATTTGTCTGGTTATTGTGTTTTCGTTTTTTGGAGTTTGCAAAAAAAATTGGTCTCCGTTTGGGGGGTGGGGGGGGGGAGGGTCGTGACCCCCTCCTTGAATGCGCGCCTGGCCCGAAGGTAGGAACCATCCGGGTGATTGCCTGGAGTAGAATTCGGCATAAGACCATAAAATGTATTGTGTTAGAAATGCATCCATTTTATTACAAGTTCTTTTACACCGTGTCATCGGTCGTGGTTATTTAATGGTTGCGTTGTTAGCAATATCGTCATTGAGTTTGTGTCTTTGATGAACCAAGTGCCGAAATACTACGACCTGGGAATTTTCAGCTCCATGTTGGGATATTTGAAATGCCCTCTAACGACGTGACTAAATTTAATAACAATAGTAACTTGATATTGATATTTTACAGTCGTAGTTTCTCCTGTGTGGATAATTTTACAGTATTTAATTATCGAGGATACACAGGTTTAAATGTGTAACTAGGAACTGCTTTATGACGGCAACTATACGAGTCATCCAGTAATATTATTTATAAATTTGTACGGTAAGGATCTATCAGTTCTGTACGTTCAGTGTTGGTTCAATGAGGGAAATTTTTAATTTTCATTGAAGTGGGTTCCTTGTAACACGAGGAGGAACTATTGTCTTCGGTTTTCTGAAACTCACAGCATCCAGTGCCTTACTCGTATAGCAACTTGAGTTTTCCTTCACGTTGATAGGTTATAATGTAATTTAGCGTCGAACAATTATATATTTATTCCACGTGCCCCATCACATTGTACTCAGGTTTGTGTGTAGCCTACTTAGGAATAAAGAAATCAATTATAGGTTGCTTCATTTCAGTGCTCCAATAATTCCTCATTCTATTAATATTATTCTCGATAGTATACCCAACCTCATATCTTATAAAGTTGAGCGTCATTGTCGAATACGTCTTGTTGTTAACTTCTCCTTCTCACTGTGCACCTGGAGGGATATATTTGGATTACCAGTAGCCTAACTTGAATTCGGTGTTCTGAACTTACCTAATTTCATGTGTTATATATGATAATGATTTGTGTGTTCTAGCTTCCTAAACATTATGGACCAACAACCATTAATTAAGAGAGAGCCGGATGAATTCCTTAATATTGTGAGTTTTAATTCATATCAGGGGCGTATATAGAATTTTATTTCGGGGGGTGCCCAACCGGGGGTTAGGGGGCATGGTGTAGGATCAAAAATAAGGGGGTCCGGGGTTCTCCCCGGGAAACTTTTGTATAATTTGGTGCAAAATGATGAGTTTTAACGCCATCTAACATCACTTCTTCAACCAATTTGTTGTCATGTTTTATGTTTGGTTAATGCCAAACACAACTAAGACCATTTTATGATACTTGTTATTAATACAATCAACTCGCTCACTTGAGAGTGTTTACATGGAAAGAATTAATGTTACTGTTTTGATTTACAACTCACACTATAATATAAAGTCAAGGTTTCTTGAAGCATTGCCAAATCGGTTCATAACTTCATCGTCAGTGAGATGTATGTCTCTGTGAATAGATGACAATACTAGACCATTGAGTCTGTTTTCAGAAGAAGAATTTCTTAAGTATGTTTTCAAGCAACTCAAACTCCGTTCGGCAGTACCGGTAGCTACAGAGAGAGGCAAATTTGCCAAAAGTTAGATAAGGGTATACAATTAAGGGAAAAACTTCTGTTCGTTCACAAGAGCGAAGGTACTGGATAGCAATAAGATCAGATCAGAGCAAACTGAGTCACACTGTTTACATCGCTCTACCTTCGCCTTGCTTTGCAACGTTGCCATTCGTCACTTTGTAACAATAGTACCTTGCTTTGCAACGTTGCCATTCATCACTTTGTAACAATAGTACCTTGCTTTGCAACGTTGCCATTCGTCACTTTGTAACAATAGTACCTTGCTTTGCAACGTTGCCATTCATCACTTTGTAACAATAGTACCTTGCTTTGCAACGTTGCCATTCGTCACTTAGTAACAATAGTACCTTGCTTTGCAACGTTGCCATTCGTCACTTTGTAACAATAGTACCTTGCTTTGCAACGTTGCCATTCGTCACTTTGTAACAATAGTACCTTGCTTTGCAACGTTGCCATTCGTCACTTAGTAACAATAGTACCTTGCTTTGCAACGTTGCCATTCGTCACTTTGTAACAATAGTACCTTGCTTTGCAACGTTGCCATTCGTCACTTTGTAACAATAGTACCTTGCTTTGCAACGTTGCCATTCGTCACTTTGTAACAATAGTACCTTGCTTTGCAACGTTGCCATTCGTCACTTTGTAACATTAGTACCTTGCTTTGCAACGTTGCCATACGTCACTTAGTAACAATAGTGTTGATAATATTGGCTTTTAATGTTTGAATCCATAAACAAATATTATATGTGACAAAAATTTCGGGGCGGGGGGGGGCTGATTCATATATCTTGTAATATGATGTGCATGACAAGCTTGCTACACCGTACCAAATAGTTGGCTAACCAGGATGTTGTTTTTTTTCCTTTATTGTTTCACGTAACTTATAACTGTTATTCTGTCGGTATGTTTCATGTTGGTTCATACTTGTATAATTCTTTCTAGGAGTCAGAGGACCAAGTACCCACTTCTAATCTGCTGGATGAATCTTGTGATGTATTTGAATATGAAAACACGGCGGTCAAAGTGGAGCATCAATCTCAGGTGATCGTAGATTCTACATTTCCTTTCTAATAATAATGTGAATGATCTTTACAATTTGGATTATTCAGTACGGTACTATTTCTTACTTTAGCAATAACTGATGTTCTTGTATTCATAATGCTGGTTCCCTCTGCTAGCATTCTGGCATTCACAGTAGGTGAAGACATTAATTATGCACGACGTATCACTTTTTTGCTTTTCGCTTCCATTTTGACGTTATCAGTTGCCAACATGTCCGATACAAAATACACCAGACGACACGTAACGTTGTAATTATGTGATAAATGAAATAATTGGGCTTTAGTGTATTATTTGTATTTGTAAATAAATCTTGTATGAGGCAGAGGTCCCAACTTCACTTTATTGCAACAAATACCATTGATCTGGACGCAGTAGGCTGTAGCCATTGTCAAAAACCAGTGGATTGGACAAAACGAAGGTCAGAGTAGTCGGGTGTAGGTGTGGCCTTGGCCACGCACAGCTAGTGGGGCTCGGTTGACACCAAACCATTGGTCTGGACGCGTTAGGCTGTAACCAGCGGCGTACCGTTGGGGGGGTTAGGTTTTAACACCCCCAGAGATATTCCTTTACTTGAATGTTTATATTACAAGTCCTATCTATCACCTGTTTTACGGTATCGCTAGTTAAGCGGCTTAACTCCTGTCTAAATTTTAAACGCGGTCACGTTCGTCACTTGGTAAATGTCCCGCAGCGAGACTCCTCCGTCAATGTTGGAGCAAGCCATGAATCAGTTTTGTTGTTGAGGTGTGCGATCGGTAACCTTTTTCTAGTCGCTTCGGGTTGCTTTAATTGTGAGTGCCCGTTTCGTTAAAGATAATTCAGTACATGAGTTTCTGTTTTTGTTTTTTTTTTTTCAAATAATGATACAGATAATATCATCAATATAGGCAGATTTTGAGAGTCAATAGAAATGGCAGTAGGAACATGGAGTGCAGAACATCATTTTTCTCTCACATATTCTTCATCTTCTTCTTCCTAGCGTTGTCCCGCTGGTGCAGGGTCCGCTTTTTTGGTCATTGGCCTCCATTTTGTCCGATTTCGTGCGTCAGCTGGATTTAGGCCGGTAATTTTTAAGTCACCATTTATGGTGTCTTGCCAACGCTGCATCGGTCGTCCTCTGGGGCGTAGGCCTTCAACCTCAAAATGAAGGACAGAGTTATTAACAGTATCAGGCGCTGCACGCAGGGCATGGCCATACCATCGGAGCCGTTTCTCTCTCATTTTGTCCACAATTGGGGTGACACCCATTTGCTCCTGAATTGTGTCGTTTCTGACATGGTCAATAAGGGAGATGCCCATTGTCGAACGGAGCAATCTCATTTCCATGGCGTGCAGCCGACGTTCTGAAATGTTGTCGGATGGTCGACATTCAACTCCCTACAGCGCAACTGGTCGTACCACTGTCCGATATATTTTCGGTTTGAGACGAAGTGGCATTTTCTTGTCGCAAAGCACACCCGTGACCTCCTTCCACACAAACCAGGTTGCGTTTACCCTGGCTCTTACTTCATCATTGGAGTTGCCATCACTCTGAAGACGAGATCCAAGGTACCTGAAGCATTCTGTCTTGACTAGATTTTGTCCAGCGACTTGAATAGTACCGTCGCTTGGGTTTAACTCCTGATACTCCGCCTTTTTCACATTCAGATATAGGCCATACTGGGTGAGGCGGTTATTCCAGTCTTCAACTTGACATTGGAGTTTTTCTCCTGTGTCATCTGACCCATTATATCATCTGCATACAGAAGGGTCCAAGGAACATTCCGTTGCAGGTCACGAGTGATGGTGTCCATCACAAGAACAAAAAGGGACGGTGATAGTGCTGAGCCTTGGTGGACGCCGACATTTACAGGAAAGTTTTCCGAGGTGCCAACAGCACAACGTACTCTACTGCTGGTGTTCGTGTATAACATCTTGACCACATTTACAAATGACTCTGCCACACCATGGTTGCGGAGCGCATAACAAATCAACTCATGAGGAACACGATCGAAGGCCTTTTCAAGGTCAAGAAAGGCAATATGCAGAGGCTTTCTTTTCTCACGGTGCTTCTCCATGAGTAACCGTGCTGCGAAGATGGCGTCAGCGGTTCCAGCCCCCTTGACAAACCCTCACTGGTTGGAGCTGATCTCGGTGATGGCACGGAGGCGTCGATCAAGAATCTTCTCAAAGATCTTCATTGTATGTGAGAGAAGACGTACTGGGCGATAGTTTGAACATTCCGCTGGGTCTCCTTTGTTCTTGAAAATCGGTACTGTGATGCTTGTAGCCCAGTTAATAGGGATGTGGCCAGAGTCCAATATGGCATTGAAAAAGGTAGCAAGCCAATCTATCGCATTAGATTGCAGTTCTTGAAGTTTTCAGAAGTCAGCAGCGAGGTTTTCTGGCCCGGGAGATTTATGGTTTCTCATGCTTTTTAGGGCAGTGGTAACTTCCTGTGGAGTGATTTGGGGGAAAGGCCCACTAGTTGGGACACCTCCTGGGATTGTTGGATGCGGAAACTCTCTGTTTGAGATCTCCTCGAAATGCTCTTTCCATCGCTTGAGAATAGCATGTTTGTTCTGTAGTCTTTGGCCTTCCTTGCTCTTTATGCACACATAGTGTTCAATATCCCTTGCTGTTCTTGCTCGGGCTTTGGCCAGACGGTAAATATCCTGTTCACCTTCTTTGGTGTCCAAGTTAAGATAGAGGTTGTTGTAATGGTTGGCTCTTGCTTCAGCCACGGCTTTCTTTGCCTCTCGTTTAGCAGTGACGTACCTTTCTCACATATTATCAATAGTTTAAGCAGCCACGTAACTATGGTCATGGTGATTGATACCACTGCATCGTTTCAGTCTTAATATTTATTTACTGTTTTCCATGTTTTTTAGAATATCTTTTCATTATTTTATTGTGTCCAAAAAATGATGCCTGAAATAGTTTTCATGCAAAGAGAACGGTTACTTAATTGTTCTTTTTATGAATATTAATTGAAATATCATTTTAATTATGATGATGACTGTCGTTTTAAGGGGCGGAACAGCAAGGTCATCTGCCCCTTTAATAATGTTCACAATTAAGGCGTTCAGATGCAAAAGGGACATTATCCACTTTTTGTGAAATCAGAGTTTTTGATACTGCTATCTTGTGGAATTAAATATTCATCTTTTAGTAGTAGCATTTTACGTCAAAGCGGATATTATCCTGGTTAAGTTACACATTGAATATTGCGTCTTTCTGCATAAGGGACATTATCCATGCAGCAGTGCGAAGCTACGGAAGATGCTCCTCTTCTAAATATTTGAAAGTTTCTGTTAGGTGCTGCATTCAGTTTTCAAATGCAAATTTTGTAAATTTTATAATAAAACTTATTTTTGAAATGCATATTATCTAATCCATCATTTCCAATCAAAAGGTACATTATCCATTTTATAATACTTTGTTTGTTAACTTCTTATGATTTTTGTAACTGGAATTTGCAGACTTAAACTTTGTCATCAAATGTTAATGAGTTAGTGAACAGAAATCAATAATTGCATTACTATATGAGTAATTTTACGTTATTTTCTGTTCCTGTATTTTTTTAAAGGTGGATTATATCCTTTTTGCATCATTCCCAATCAAAAGGGACATTATCCATTTTATAATACATTTTTTGTTAACTTCTAATGATTTCTGTAACTGAAAATTGCCGGCTTAAACTTTGTCATCAAATGTTAATGAGTTTGTGAACAGAAATCAAGAATTGCACAACTATATGAGTGACTATAAGTTTTTCCCTCTTCCTGTAATTTTAAAAAATGTGGATAATGTCCCTTTTTCATCTGAAGGCCTCAATTATCCTATTATACACTGCTCACAAAAATTAGGGGATATTGTGAACTCAGCTATATATGCTATGTGTTTCGTACCGCATTAGATGCAATCGCTTTCCTTTACACCCAGAGAAGGTAAACATGTGTTTGCGTCGCCCCTGCACATACACCACATGACGGAGGGCACTGTCCGTACTGTTGCTGTCAAAGGGTCACACGGCGGTGGTTTGTTGCTGAGGTCAGAGCCATTCCGTTCCCGTTGTCAGTTAGTGAATGACGTGACTTAGGGACACCAATGCCTCCACAACGTGATTTACCTGAATCAATGGCTTGGAGGGCCATAGGACGGATGGAAGCTGGACAGACACAACAAGTTGTGGCTCGAGCCCTTGGGGTGTCTCAAAGTGTGATCTCAAGACTGTGGAATCGGTTTCAAACATCAGCTGCTGTTCACAGAAGGGTAGGAAAAGGTCTCCCACGGGCAACAACAGCAAGGGATGACCGTTACATCGTGGTAATAGCCCGCCGGAATAGACGGCAGAATGCAACTCAACTGAGAAGTGCCCTGCTAACAGACACAGGACACAGAGTAGTAACCCAAACTGTCCGTAACCGACTTCATGCAAGTGGCCTCTATGCCCGTAACCCCATGGTGTGTACCAGGTTAACTCCACAACACCGTAGAGATCGCAGAAACTGGGCGGAGGAGCATCGTGGGTGGAGGCTTGCCGAATGGAGCTCAGTTCTGTTTTCTGATGAGTCGCGATTCAACGTGGAATCGGATAGTCGATGTGTTCGCATCTGGAGGGAACGAGGGACACGAAACAACCCATCTTTTGTACAAGAAAGATCCCCATATGGCGGTGGTGGGTTGCTGGTGTGGGCTGGAATTAGCCTGGGTGGACGTACAGACCTCTACATTATCCCACGTAGTACTGTGACCGCTGTAAGGTATAGCCACGAGATTATCCAACCTTTTGTCGTGCCGAATGCTGTTGCCAGAGGTGCCTCCTTTGTGTTTATGGACGATAATGCACGTCCCCATAGAGCTGGGTTGGTGGACGACATTTTGGAGGAGGAGGGTATCCAGCGTATGCAGTGGCCAGCTTCCTCGCCGGACTTAAATCCGATATAGCACGTGTGGGATGCATTAGGCAGGCGCATTGCAGGCAGACTAGCACCTCCCATAACTGTTTCACAGCTGCAGATTCCTCTTATGGACGAGTGGCCACGTATCCCCCAAGAACTCATTGATCATCTCATTGCATCAATGGCACACAAGTGTGCAGCAGTGCTAGACGTTCGAGGAGACCATACACCATAGTGGAGACCAGTATTCACCCATGGTGCACGATTATGGTAGTGTTAATGTTGCTCTGTTGGTTTGCCATATTCTCTCTTCAATCATTTCATTTGATTCAAACTCTCATCAGGGGCTCTATGGAATCATGGGCTGCTTTATCTGTCAGTATAGCATTATGTAAGTAATAAATGTTTGAAAAACTAAATGTTCTCGTATATTATTGCATCATTATGAGCTGACCTTACAATATCCTCTAATTTTTAATTTTTGTGAGCAGTGTATTAGTGAGCCCCCCCCCCCCTGCAGGAAATCCTGCTTACGCCACTGGCTGTAACCATTAGATTAGACAAAACGAAGGTTAGAATGACCGGGTGTTGGTGCGGCCTTGACGTCCGGGTATCCTCTTGTTGCAGGTTACAGATAGGTTGGGTTTTATCCACCAACTTCTACTTCACGATGACATTTCGCGCACGGTAGTGTTTTTGGTACTAAAATGTGTTGTTGCAATAGCATCGGTAACTTTTTAGATTGATCATAGAACCACCTATTTAAGTTACTGATTGTTATCAATCCATAGTGACTAAATGATTCAATTCGGCGCACTATCTAATGAACTGAGTGCTGCACCCGAATGATGCGCACTAGAGAACAAACTGGGCGCTTCTTTGCTTTATATATTACGGTACCGTAAGGGTGAGGTTGACAGTTATTATTATTATTATCATCGTGATACGAGTATGATTGTCTTCCAAGGTACGGTTGTGTAAATCTTCGCTGTAAACCAATATTAGGCCTAATCATATTGCGTGATTCTTTGGTGATTGTACAGTCCGATCCGAGAACCACAGACTCTTCCACAATATTGGCACACAAGGTCTTGGAGCAGCTAATGGATCTTGGGGGTTGATCATGCTGCGAATCATGCGCTCTTTTCTGGCATTTCTTTTTTCAGCCTGAAGCTTTCTTCTCTCTTGCTCGAAGAGCAAGTGGCCTTGATGGACATTGCGGCGCCACTCTGATCGGTTGGATTCGACAGCCTCCCAGTTACCTGTATCAATTTGACAATTCTTCATGTTGGTCTTCAAAACATCTTTGTAGCGTTTTTTTGGCCACCCTGCGTTCTCTGACCGACATTCAGCTGGCAATATAAGATTTGTTTTGGGAGGCGGGACTCAGGCATGTGAACTACATTTCCTGTCATCGAAGTTGATGTTTTATTATCTTATTTTATTATGAGAGCCTCTAGTTTAGATTAGATTTTTATTAAATCGATTTGATCATTTACATGTATACAATACATTTTTGATATAGGACACGTCAGAAATTACATCTATAAAATAAAAGAACTAACAGGTATATATTACTAATACTATAACTATAACTTATTATAATAACAGACCTTAAGAGATACAATCTTATTGGACAACTATTTACACCTTACTCTATTATCATAATATGAAAACTTAATTCTATAAATACAACAACTTACAGCTAGATATTACAATTAAAATAGAAAAGTAAAATATAATTATAGATTTCATCGCTCCTATACGCTAAGATATTCAACAACAGAGTAAAAACAATGGCACTCCAGATAAGCTTTCAACATTCTATCAAAGGTTTTTATTTTTGGGGCAAATTTTATATACTGGGGTAGTTAATTGTATAATTTAACTCCTGTGCGAAAAGTTCCTTTTTGATATATGCTTGGGTGTGTGTGTGAAATATAAATTTTGATTTTGTCTTGTGTTATGCCTATGAACATCATTGTTTGTTTTATGAAAAACATCTTTATTCATTAAATTCTTTTTAAAAACATAATACTTTCAAAGATAAATATGTTTAAATCTTAAAACAGAGGTCTACATGATTCTCTAGTGTTTACATTTGCCATAATTATAATCGCCCTATTTTGTATCATAAACGTGCTTAGTACATCTGGTGACATACCCCAAAATATGACCCCAAATCTTAAGTATGAATGGAAATAAGCAAGATAAGTATTCCTTAGTGTGTGCATGCTAGTGCAGGTTTTCAAAATACGTAACGCAAAGCACATTAAGATCAGTTTAGTATTCAGATATTGTATATGTTTATTCCATTTCAAGTCATGTTGTATCCATAGTCCTAAAAACTTAGTTTCTGATTTATTTTCTATTTGATGACAATTTAATGTTATACTGGGCTTCGCAGGATTCCTATTCTGTATAGTGTGGAAATTTAGACATACTGTTTTTTTATAGTTTATTATGAGGCGATTGTCTTGTGACCATTTGGTTAACTCTTCTGTAACGGAGTCAGAAGTCTGTTGTAAGACCTCTTTAGCTTCACCTTTTATTACGAGTGTTGTATCGTCCGCAAACAAAATTTCCTTAAGCGAATGAACGTTCTGTGTTATTTCATTGATATATAGAAGAAAGAGCAGTGGGCCCAAAACCAATCACTGGGGTACTCCAAATTTAATAATTCCTTTATTGGACAATGTTTCATTAAGTAATTTGGTTCCATCATCCATGTGTCTCAAGCTTACTATTTGTTTACGCCTTGTTAAGTAAGACTCTATCCATTTATTAGCTAGACCTCTAATACCATATTGATATAGTTTTGTAAGGAGGATTTTATGGTCAACAACATCAAATGCTTCCGAAAAATCCAAGAATAGCCAGTTACATGTTCCTTATTGTCAATTAATTTCAGTATACTATTACTACATTCATAAATTTCTGTCTGTGTAGATTTTTCCGTTCTGAATCCATGTTGTGAGTTTGATAGTATTTTATTTTTTGCTATAAAACATATCACTCTCTTATACATGATTTTTTTCCACAATTTTTGCAATACCAGTTGGTAAGGTAATAGGACGATAGCTATCTAATTCATATTTTGAACCGTTTTTGTGCACTGGAATTACTTTTGATAACTTCAAAATATCCGGGTTAGTTCCTGAGAGAATTGAACTGTTTATTATTCTTACCTCTTCACTTGTGACTTGATTTATAAATAAAGAATCACTGTATATATTAATGTTATTTTTAGAATTTAGTGTATTTGCCTGTGATTTATTTAATATTTTTTGTGGAATTTCCAGAAAATAATCATTAAAAGAGTTTGCTATTTCCTCTGGATTATTAATCACTTTATTATTCCTGGTCAGTGTAATGTCCCTTTGTATTTTAGCAGATTTTCCAGTTTCTTTCTTTATCACGGACCACATAGCCCTGTTTTTATTAATGATTGGGAAATAATATTATCATTATGCATTTTCATTGCTAGTCTTATTACCTTTTTTAATATGCTAGTGTATTTTTGTAGTATAAATTGAGTTCAGGTGTCGTGTGGGATTGTTTATATAATTTGTGTAGAAATTTCTTTCTTTGACATGGATTTATAATCCCTGTTGTTATCCAATTGTTAGTTTTGATATTTTGAATAGTTCTTTGTTTAATGGGGAATGCTGTTTCAAAATAGTGTTTTAGGCTACTGTTAAATGCATTAAATTTATCATTTACATTTTCTAGTTTATAAATTTCTGACCATGTTTCCTTATTTAATAAGTCATTGAAATATGTAAAATTTGTTTCAGTTTTGATTTTATTCCTTTATCATTATTATTGATTGTTTCGGGTACTTCAAAACTCAGTATTTTTCCTTGGTGGCCACTAAAACCCGGACAATAGATTTTATTGAATGGTGATATTTAGCTCTATTTATAAAAATTTGATCAGGAGAGGTTTTACTAAATTTTGTTATTCTTGTTGGGATATTTACTGTAGGTTTCAGTCCATAGGAGATTAGTAACTGTGTTAATAATTCACAATTTCTATCACATTTTAAGAAATCCACATTTACATCCCCACAAATTATAATATCGAAATTTACTTTACTCATGTTATTGAGTAACAATCCTATTTTATCTATAAATAAACGAAACTTTCCTGACGGAGAACGGTATATGCATACAATTATTAACTTAAACTGCTGTATTTTTACGGCAGAGAATTAAAAATCCTGTTCCATAATTAGATAATCATAAGCCGTTAACTGTTCATGATCTAAATTATTTCTTAAGATGATACAAGTACTGTCCCCGTATATTCTAGTGGCGGTCTGTTGGATATCCGAAGCACGGCAGGATTCGTAGACCCTGACTGCTCCGGCGCAAAATACTAGTCAAGGATCTACTTCCAATTAGACCCTCGCGAATATACGTGGCGGAAATCACGACGAAACTGTGAATTATATGAAAAATACACTCAGCTCGCAGTAGAACACCTACCTATATTCTCGGGGATCTCGCGGTCAGCCTCTGGACCTATAATGGATTTCATAGTTGCATCTCCTTATATCTAAAATAAATCATGACGATACGGCTTCTAATAAAACTAAACAATTTAATAACAAAAGAGGTAAACTATGGCTAAACATTCGTACAAAAAAATCACGCCACTGATAGAACTGCGTTCTATGAACGCTATGATAAAATTTGGGGTTGCTTGTGACAATACATCAAGCTATACAACAATTACACACCCCTGTGTATTTACATTCCACTGGCGCGTTCCAATGAACATATGGGCGCTAAGAGCGCGCGACCCTCGCCACACGTCTGATGACATAACATTCTCCGTTACATTCCCAGCACTAGCTGGTTTAAAAAGATGCAAGCCGTGTGGTTCGCAACAACTCTCTCCATTTGTGCGGCCTAGCCGTGGCCTTGGCTGGAAACGTGTTTAAATCAGCCCTAGCTATTCCATCCTGGCCCACAAATGCACCTCTCCAGTACAATAAAAGTTGTGTTAAAATTAATCAGATTCACGTCAGACAAATACGCGAACTGTACGCACATCCTACACGCTAACAACATAAAACCTCTATACACACTTCCATTCACACTCTCGCATTGTGACGTCCCAATGGAGTTCATTTCATTCACACTGAACAAGAAATAAACCACATCTAGTCACATACTCATTCATACTCTTACCACTACGTTAAACAATTCATAAACATCCTACACCTAACATATTATACACCGGATAGGTAAATAATGAAAGTTAACACTTAATGAATTTACAATGACGCTTATAGCTTGAGCTATAGTCCATTCAAAATAAGTAGCGTCTAGATACACTTGAGCCTGATCTCTGATCTAACAGTTATATCAAACGCGCTAACTGAGATCCTTAAAATCTTCTACATCTTCAGAAATAACCACCACCAGTCTCTCCTCTCTGATCTGGTATCAAAATAGTTTAAATACATTCGACCACTCAAGGTGAAACATATGTCGTTACATATTCGGGTTTAATAATCTCGATAAGAGTATAACAAAACAGATGTCATTATTTATTTCCCGTTTCAATTTCAACCGTGACCCTTCATGTCCTCTCTAATCCAAAGTCGTGTATACAAATAAGGAGTACTCTCTACTCACACCTTATGCCTTGCCAAGCCTAGTCATTTCCCACGCAATGACTGTACTATAAAATGCGGAAACACCTTTGCAAATTCCTCGTATGCCAACTACATACGGAAATACATACATATAAAACCACTATCAAAGGATCATCACCTTCACTTCTTTCAAACTGGCATTCCTTGAAAAGGGCATAATTCCTCAGCGTAGTCACAACAATCGCTGGTCTATTGAAGAATAACAACAATTGTTAAATCATTAATGTATACATCATAACGACCTTTGGACTTTACGGCACTAACCTCCTCACTTATTACTCTTGAAACGTTACTCTGATAAATATAAACTGTCGTGCATACCTTTAATAAAAATACCCTCAACTTCATACTTCTGGGTTCGATTTTAATCGAAGAAGGAATATTATGTCTACCACGTGACATGATATTACTCCTCGTAAATATTTAATCACAAAATTATATCCGTGTGTCCAACAAGAATCGATCACGACGAGGATATAAAACGATAATTACCCTAACGTTGGATGACAATAAATCTTCCAAGAAGATTCTAGCTTCAAATAAATTTTAAATGACTGAAAATTCATAGCTTTCTTCAATAAAACATACAATTAGTCATATTCGTATTCTCTCCATTCAGAACGAATGTCTATGAGTTCTGACGATAATAATCGTTTCCACGTTAAATGTTTCTTTTACACAAGATGTCATGATATTTCACAATATATCACTACCAAGATCTTCTTTTCTTGACGTTTCTTCTCGACGGATAAAATGCCCAAATTAAACTAATAAAAATTAATTTAATGGGTAACATAGACGAAAATGTCTATCACCTGAATTCAGAACGAATTCAAAAACGTCGAAAATAAATTACTGTTTCTTAAAGGAAATGACAAAAGCTTGTTCCTCGAACAAGTAAAATAATCTCAGTTCAGAAACTGGATTCCTAACAAACGAAGCTAAAAGCTTCGCAAGACGATCACTACAATAAATTTCGAATAATAAAAATGCTATACATGGAGTACATAAATATAGTGTCGAAATATGGATAAATGATTTGCTCAGAAAATGTCACTACAAGCTCTAACTACAAGGTTAGTGAACACTGCTACCTGGTCTCGAAGTCTAGAAGATCAAGATAGTGTATTACAAAATACTCGGATGTTAGATCTCCCAAAGATCTGGGCTGGATCCTAGCTCGTCTCCAAGAACTCATGACCTCAGGAAAGGAACGAATTCCCCTACTGGAAAACAGCCAGCTCCGACCGGGATCGAACTGCGGGCCTCCAATCATCATCTTCCTTGTGACCGGGATAACCCTGGACCTCTTGATAATCTTGATGTTTCTTCTTTCTCCGCCACAGCACAGTTTCATCATAATAGCGAGTAGCGTCGAAAGTTCTGCTCTCCACTTCGAAAGGCATTCGAGAGGAAAGTCATGGACCTCACACGCATAACGAACATTCATGTAGATGGAGTGTGAACATCGTTCTGTAGTCGCTGATGTTAATGTTGAGCTCATGTTTGACGAGAATGCACTAGAATAGAGTTGTGCATCAAGTCTCATGATCGCTCATTAAGTAGACATTCATGAATAGTCTCCTCTAACGAAGCTCCATCGTTGACTATATTGCTTCTATCTGCCCATATCCCTGGCGCACATATTAATTTAGTCCATAATAATCTTCATAATAGTAGACCGAATATTGTTCTTCACTATGGAATACATCTCCATCCTAAGTGTGTTGTAATACAGTTCCACACAAGCAATGCTAACATACACCCGTACTCACTTGTGGCTGGTGCATGCGCTGTAGTCGCTCGAACAAAGTGTCTTATCGCGCTGGAAAGAAACACTTTTCTCGCGCTTCACAAAACTGCTTATAATTGCTGAAATACTTTCCTCAAACTTCTGAAAGTTCGTAATACACAATATCTGATAACAAGCTACAATCTGTAGTTGAAATAATGCCTCTGAAGTCGATCAGACCGAAGTGATTGCGGCATATAAGTTCATCGCAACTTCACTTAGATTCAAGGCGCGGTAATCTCCTAACTCTCACCTCGCTTATGCCTCGTCTCCACGAGTCACCTTCTACAAGCTCGGTGAAACACTCGGAACTCCTCTCTCTTCCAGTAACACACGTCTGACCTCTCGGACATTCAGATAATCAAGAGACTCGATGCTTGGCATCTCCCCTCCAAGTCTACCGATTCTGTCCGCCTTTTTGAGTTCCCTCTCAAATTCGCGCGGGCTCTAGCAAATCGCTTATTCCTTCCAATAGCGACCTGCTATTGACTTATAAAATATTTACAATATTTTATTATCATATTCTTCTCTTTACCAATATAAAAATTCACTCCCTAAGGTCTTAAATGAATTAAATATCCATAAAAATTTAGTTGCTGGAACTCCCGTCTTCTCTAAAACTTCTTCCTATTGGCTTAAGCTCATATCCAATCGGATAATTTATAACAATATTTAAACAATTCCTGGGAATATTTGCTGTTGCTAGGTCGATTCTAAGCTACTGGAAACTTCCATTGCGCAATACAATCACGTGACGGAATTTCCCTCCTGCTCAACGTCGCCTCACGACTGGTTTCTGCCAAGTTCCAGCCATCATATTTCTTGGTTAAATTTTATCATGGGCTTCGAAAAAAATATATTATTCCCATTTTGATCCCTTATAATTCATTTTACGGGGGCATTCCTCTCCCATCTCAATTTAAAAACAGTTGCAAAATTGTTTTTAACCACGTCTAATCAGGACCTTAGACGTGTCACTGAACTCAAAAATGAATTATATTTTAGCCTTCTTTCATGAAATATTTCTTCAGATTCTTTGCATTGTATTTTCCCAAAATGACATTGTTCTCTTCGTCATACAGCTCATAACAATTGTTTCCATAGACAGTCTCAATTCGGAACGGTCCAATAAATAGAACCCCGGACTTCGGGTATATTTTCTTGCTTACGTCCGCTTTGACAGGTCGGCGCAATAACACCATGTCTCCTACTTCTAAGGGCTTACTAAATCTCTTCCCTTCTACTCTTTTCATGCGTTTATCGGCCGCCTTCTGGAGCTTTTCCTTCGCTCTGTCTATCCTCTCTTGTCTTCCCACATCTGGGTCTTGAGGAATAAAATTAAATGTGTTGTCCCAAGGTCTTTCTGGTCTCCTTCCTAAATGTAAGACCATTGGAACTTCTGCCGTGCTCTCTTGAACTGTGGAGTTCAAACATTCTTCGATGAAAGGTACATACATAACCCAACTGGGGGTGATCATGAGGGCAGAAAATGCGACAGAATTTACTAAATTCAGCCATATATCTCTCACTTGAATTTGATTCTGGATAACGCACGCTGGAAAATATGTGTCGTATTCCTAATCTTTCCATATCTGCTTCGAATTCCGCTGAGGTGAACTGGGCTCCGTGATCAGATAACAAATATTCTGGTCTTCCAGCTTTCCGAAAAACAGAATTCTCCATTCTGCTCACTACATTTCTCGTATTTGCTTTCTGCATGGGGTCCATCGTAACAAATTTGGAGAAGACATCCACTGTTACTAATAAGAACTGGTTCCCTTGGTAACCCTTAGGACAGGGTCCAAAAATATCCGCCGCCATCGGCTCATGTGGTCTAGAAGGTATCATAGGTCTTGGTTTGCCTTTTAACAACTCAGATGTGAATTTCCCTCTTTGACATTCATCGCAAGATCTTATTATCTTCCTAATGGTAGATCTCATGTTGGTCCATGTGAATCTCTCTTTCAGAGTGCTGAGAGTCTTGTCTAAACCACCGTGTCCTATTGAGTGGTGTGCTAGCCATACTAACTTCGAAACCAAAATAGGGGGCACAACTATGCGTGGCTTTGTATGCTCGGCGTCAATATACTTGCATACTAGGTCTCCGCTCAATACAAAGTGGCGCGATCGTCTCTGGGTTGCGATATAATCCTCATCAGCTATGTCCATGAAACCTTTTAAGAACCTGTACATTTTCCTGATTGGAGTGTATCTCTTCTGTGATACACCGATTCGGGCTAATCTCCTAACGGTTTCTAGATCTTCTTGCTCCAATTGTACATGGTTAATCTGCACATTTTTAATAGGGTTTCTCGATAATGCATCAGCCAGTAAGTTATCTTTCCCTGGCTGGTGGACAGTAGTAGCGTTAAACTGCTGAGTGAAAAGGGCCTATCGTGTTATCCTGTCACTCGACATTTCAGTTTGAAGCATAAACTGCAACGCCTTGTGGTCGGTCACGATAATGATCTGATGACCGATCAGTATCTTCTTCCAAGCCTGTAGAGCTGTAACAAAGGCTAACGCCTCCAGTTCTGTTGTATAATAGTTCTCCTCATGATGTTTCAATTTTCTACCAGTGAATGCGATACAGTGCCTTCTTCCATCCTCATCCTTCTGGTACAGAACAGCACTTATACCTACGCGGGAGGCATGGATTCGATATAAAATATACGGTTAAAATCAGGGTATTGCAACTTTACATTTTGCCTCAACATCTCCTTCGCGTTTTCAAAGGCCTCGTCAGCGGCACTCGTCCACTTCCAACGATTGTTGTTCTTCAGTAATTCATAAAGAGGTGCCATGACCTCAGACTATTTCGGACAGGCAAGCTCCCACAAACTCGCGTACTTGCTTGACCTTGGTGGTCTTAGGGAATCTAGTTATAGCCTCTACTTTATCAAGGTTTGGGAGGTAACCTTCCCGATCGATGGTGTGACACAGGAAATTAATCCGTTCGTGCATGAAGCGGCATTTACCAAAGTTCACTTTGATATTCGCATCCCTCAAGTTCTCGAAAAGTTTACGTAAATACACCACGTGTTCCTTAACATCAGGAGAGGATATGATCAAATCGTCGATGTAACATATCACGTTCTTCTTGACCTCTTCAGCGAGCTTACCATCAAGGGCTCTAATCAGCGCTGGACCGCTATTTACTATACCAAAATGTAGCCTTTGAAATACCCATGAAGTTTGGTCGAAGAGAAAATCGGTGTACTGTTTACTCTCCTCCTCCAACTCAATTTGGTAAAACGACGCTGTTAAGTCCAAAACGGAAAAGCAGGCCTTTCCTTTGAATTTCCTTAAGAGATCACGAATTTTCGGTGGCCTGTCTGCCTCAGGAAGAATTTTCAAGTTGATCGAACGTGCATCGAGAAATAGGCGTAGCTGTCCATTATTCTTTTTCACTACAGTAATGGGGTTGATATATGAAGACGCCTGTTTCCTAATAATGCCATCTGCCTCCATCTTGTTGATTATCCCTCTTACTTCTTCATAATATTTCTCTGGAATGGGGTACATCCGCTTCTGATAAGGGGTTTCATCAGTCAATCTAATCCTGTACTTGTAATCCTTGATTAACCCAGGTTTGTCGTCAAAAACATCCTTAAATTCCATAATTAATTCTTCAAATTCCTCTTGAATTTCATCAAACCCTTCGGCTTTGAGGATAGGCTTATCTCTAGCATTCTCTACCTCTTGAATAACAATAGTTAGAATATCTTCCCTATAATCCGTATCTGGACTGTAATTCAGTTCCTGTTTTTCTAACTCTTCTGTGTTAATAATCCCCTCGCCAAATTTAATGATCCTATTCTTCATATCAATAATGGCTCCCACCTTCGTGATAAAATCAATCCCAAGCACTATGTCAAAATTTATCTTGTCCACCACGATGAAAATATGTTCATAAGCACGTGCGTTTATTTCAAAGTTCAACAAAACTTGAATCTTACACTTCACAGCTTTATCTTGAAAGATGCCACGCACTTTCACAGCAGATGCGGGCAAAGCCGTCATCTTGTCACTACCCAATAATCTCTGGTAACACTCGTGAGATATTATAGACATAATAGCTCCCGTGTCGAACAAAGACTTGCATGACTGATCATCGATATTTATACATATAATCGGCAATTCATGTGGCCTTTCCTCTCTTATGATCTCCTCTTCTAACAATAGGTCCTCATCCGTCACCTCGTATACTTCATTTATCAAAAGCTGGTGTAGTGTGGTGGTATTTCTCTCTCCCTCTAGTTCTGTTTCGAAAATGGATTTTTTTTTTGTCCCTGAGCGTCATTCTCACGGATTCCTTGCTGGCTAGTACCGGGTTTAGGATCCACGCTCAAGTTTGAATTACGTCCGTTTCCGCCTTCCTTTTCTCTTAGTTCCTTCTAGAATCGCTTTCCTTCTTTATGGCGATCGTCGTAGTTCTCTTTGGTCATAACCTCATTTCTCTGCGGCCTATCGTGGTTCTGGTTCTGATAATTGCGATTGTTTCGACCATTATAATTATTGTTATTCCGATAATTATTATTGTTGTGGAAGGAACCGCTTCTTCGATTCTCCTGATAGTTTCCACGTCCTTGTTGTTGTTGATAGGGACGGCCACCACGAAATCTCCTATACCTTGGTTCAGGTCGCCTATCTCTAAAATAGGTATTTCTTTCTGGACCTACATTTCCCTTCTCCTGTTCTTTAGGGCTTTCTGTTTGCTGTGTAGATCAATATACACAGTATTAATATATTTATAGTCCTGACGTTGGCTTCTAGCTACGACATTGGGCGTTGTACTAGTATAATCCAATTTCCGAAGAAGTTCGTCCATGCCGGCCAAATCGCTGATTCCTGACGAAATTATCAGTCTCCTCACTTCAACTGGCAACATTCTGGCAATGGCATCTATCAGTTGTGCCGTAGATAGTGGGGGTTGCAAAAAACGTTGCCGGGCAAGTTTTGTTGTAAAGAAATCGGCGTAACGCGTCGGTAATGTACCCGAATACTTCCTGGAGTATACTTCTGCGCGTAAACTGTTCTGCACTTCTATGGACCAATAACGCTTCATTAGGTTTTCAGCAAACTCTTCGAAGTCCACAAATGTGTACCTGAAGGCGCAAAAATCATTCAAGGGGGGCCCTCTCCCATATAGCGTTCCACTATCTTCATCTCCCGTTCTCTAGGAATGTGAGCCTCCGCAAAGTAGTCACGGATATTCCTGATATACTCAATTGGGGTGTATGAATCGAGGTTGGTAAATTTACGAGGTTTGTCATCAAAATTACGGATTACCGCCACGTTTCTCTGTTGAGAATCTTGGAAACTGGGACGATATTCCCTCCTTTCTCTTTCGGGTTCTCCACCTCTATCTTCGAGTCCCTCATGGTGTCTTAATATACTTTCTTCTGGCCTCACTTATCTATCTCCTGTTTCCATACTGAGTTTTCTACGACAATCTCCATAGTCCTCCATTTCTATCTTCTCCCTTTCTTCTATCTCCGCAATCAACTCTTTCACTTGCTTCTCTATTTCTTTCTTCATATCTCCTTATAGACTTCCAGATCTGCAACGTCTCCTAAGCTCAAATTTTTCAATTTCCTACTAATGCATTCCTCAATATTAGTGGATTTTCCTTCCTTAACCTCATTCACGACGGTGGCTACTGTATATATCCGTTCGTCTAAACGTTTACTACGACTTTCTAACGTTTCTTTTAACGCTTGAGTCTCCTCGACCGATTAATTCTTGTCGTCAACCTCTCTCTGTAATAGTTGATCATTACGCTTCCCTAGATCTGACCTAACAGACATTACATCACGATTGATTTGTAATTGCGTACTGGCAAGCTTACTTTCAACTTTACCTTGTATTAGCTTAATATGCTCTGCGCTCGATTTATCCCATTCGTCTTTCCAAATGACTAGGTTAGCCTTCGGCTATATCAAGTTCAATGTCCTCCTTTAAAATTGTATTGTGGTCTATCACCTGACTACGCAGAGCATCAACGTTAGTTTTCAACTCGGCTAAAGAAACAATGGTCTTTAGAGAATCGTCAACAAATTGCGATCTCAAAGCACCTATACCTTCTGAACATTGTGTTTTAGACTCTTCTACTTCCTTCCTGATCTTATTAATGTCCCCTTGGACCTTATTTACATCAACAAACATAGAGTTAACCTCTGACTGTACTTTACCAATATCATTTTGTACACTAGTTATTTCTGTCTGGACATTATTAACATCTACTTACATGTTATTCACGTTCTCCTGAACCTTGTCTAGCTTTGTTTGAACATGGGACACATCTGACCTTACATTGGCAACTTCTGACTGAACATGGGCAACATTGGACTTTACAAGAGAAACGTCATCTTTAACAAGAGTCACATAATCTTTGACCAAAGTAACATCATCTTTGACCAGGGCAACATCAGAATGCACACCCTCTACTTTAGTTTGTACACTTTCAACATTAGATTTCACCAGGGTAACCTCAGTTTGAACATTGGCAATATTATCTTTCAATTCAGTGGAGCTGGTCTGCAATCCCTGTGAAGAATTTTGCATACCCTGAATGTCTCCTTTGAAACTTTCACCCACCTTGACAACAATCGTGTCAAGATCTACCTGACGATCTTTCTTTAGCTGCTCTCGGTCCTTCTTCGCCTCGTACAATTTCCTCTGTAAATCAATAACATTTACTTTCAGATTCTCTTTAATCTGATTTTCCACATTATCCAATTTCTTATTCATGTTCTCCATCATCTCTTCCTTCATGTTACGGACATCCTCTGTCGCCATCGTTGCCATTACAACAATATCAATAATAAAAAGTGCTATAGGAATACAAGCAAATAGAGCAATATAGCAACACTTTAGAGCATCCTTTCAATCCATGTATTTGGGCATCTTTTCGTCTCGCCATAACATTAACTTAATGTTAGATCATCCCACATTCTAATGCTAAAATACCAGTTCCTAAACGTTCGCGCGTGATTTATTTTAGATATACTACCATAAAGAACATTTGCATTTATCACCATAAACAAGTTAGCTTTATATTAGCATGGCTGTCAATAACCATGAGCCGGTAAAATGAAAATAGATTCAGATCATAGGTCATTACGAAAATATAACCTATTACTCCTTTCTCAGGCTATCCATTAGATCTGATCTTTCGTTTGAGTGCAATTTTGTTAAAAACAAAGCAAATATTACCTATATAATTACACTCTAGCTCATCGCAGATGATATGGTTAATTAATCCCATAAACTTAAAAATTAAGTTGTCATCAGGATAGCTTCTAAATGTCCTCACGAAGCTATTTTCGTGGCCCCAATGTCTAGGGTGCCATCTTTCCACTGTTCCCGTATATTCTAGAGGCGGTCTGTTGGATATCCGAAGCACGGCTGGATTCGTAGACCCTGACTGCTCCGGCGCAAAATACTAGTCAAGGATCTACTTCCAATTAGACCCTCGCGAATATACGTGGCGGAAATCACGACACAACTGTGAATTACATGAAAAATACACTCAGCTCGCAGTAGAACACCTACCTTTATTCTCGGGGATCTCGCGGTCAGCCTCTGGACCTATAATGGGTTTCACTGTTGCATCTCCTTATATCTAAAATAAATCATGACGACATGGCTTATAATAAAACTAAACGATTTAATAACAAAAGAGGTAAACTATGGCTAAACATTTATACAATATAAACAAAATAAAACACCCATTCTCCCATCTTTACATTCACGCCACTGATAGAACTGCGTTCTATGAACGCTATGATAAAATTTGGGGTTGCTTGTGACAATACATCAAGCTATACAACAATTACACACCCCTGTGTATTTACATTCCCCTGGCGCGTTCCAATGAACATCTGGGCGCTAAGAGCGCGCGACCCTCGCCACACGTCTGATGACATAACATTCTCCGTTACATTCCCAGCACAAGCTGGTTTAAAAAGATGCAAGCCGTGCGGTTCGCAACAACTCTCTCCATTTGTGCGGCCTAGCCGTGGCCTTGGCTCGCTATTTCATCCTGGCCCACAAATGTACCTCTCCATTACAATAAAAGCTGTGTTAAAATTAAACAGATTCACGTCAGACAAATACGTGAACTGTACGCACATCCTACACGCTAACAACATAAAACTTCTATACACACTTCCATTCACACTCTCGCATTGTGACGTCCCAATGAAGTTCATTTCATTCACACTGAACAAGAAACAAACCACATCCAGTCACATACTCATTCATACTCTAACCAATACGTTAAACAATTCCTAAACATCCTACACCTAACATATTATACACTCGATTTGTAAATAATGAAAGTTAACACTTAATGAATTTACAATGACGCTTATAGCATCAGCTATAGTCCTTTCAAAATAAGTAGCGTCTATATACAATTGAGCCTGTTCTCTGATCTAACAGTTATATCAAACACGCTAACTGAGATCCATAAAATCTTCTACATCTTCAGAAATAACCACCACCAGTCTCTCCTCTCTGATCTGGTGTCAGAATGGTTTAAATACATTCGACCACTCAAGGTTAAACATATGTCGTTACATATTCGGGTTTAATAATCTCGATAAGAGTATAACAAAACAGATGTCATTTTTTATTTCCCGTTTCAATTTCAACCCTTCATGTCCTCTCTAATCGAAAGTCGTGTATACAAATTAGGAGTACTCTCTACTCACACCTTATGCCTTGCCAAACCTAGTCATGCCAACCCAATGACTGTACTATAAAATCCGGAAACACCTTCGCCAAACCCTCGTATGCCAACTACATACGGAAATACATACATATAAAACCACTATCAAAGGGTTATCACCTTCACTTCTTTCAAACTGGCATTCCTTAAGAAGGGCATAATTCCTCAGCGTTGTCACAACAATCGCTGGTCTATTGAACAATAACAACAATTGTTAAATCATTAATTTATACATCATAAAGACCTTTGGACTTTACGATACTAACCTCCTCACTTATTACTCTTGAATCGTTACTCTGATAAATATAAACTGTCGTGCATACCTTTAATAAAAAATACTGCATCTCAACTTCATACTGTTGGGTTCGACATTAATCGAAGGAGGAATATTATGTCTACAACGTGACATGATATTACTCCTCGTAAATATTTAATCACAAAATTATATCTGTGTGTCCAACAAAAATCGATCACCACGAGGATATCAAACAATAATTACCCTAACGTCCGATGACAATAAATCATCCAAGAAGATTCTAGCTTCAAATAAATTTTAAATGACTGAAAGTTCATAGCTTTCTTCAATAAGACATACAATTAGTCATATTCGTATTTTCTCCATTCAGAACGAATGTCTATGAGTTCTGACGATAATAATCGTTTCCACGTTAAATGTTTCTTTTCCACAAGATGTCATGATATTGCACTATATATCACTACCAAGATCTTCTTCTCTTGACGTTTCTTCTCGATGGATAAAATTCCCAAATTAAACTAAGAGAAATTAATTTAATGGGTAACATAGACGAAAATGTCTATCACCTGAATTCAGAACGAATTCAAAAACGTCGAAAATAAATTACTGTTCCTTAAAGGAAATGACAAAAGCTTGTTCCTCGAACAAGTAAAATAATCTCAATTCAGAAACTGGATTCCTAACAAACGAAGCTAAAAGCGTCGCAAGACGATCATTACAATAAATTTCGAATAATAAAAATGCTATACATGGAGTACATAAGTATAGTGTCGAAATATGGATAAATGATTTGCTCAGAAAATGTCACTACAAGCTCTAACTACAAGGTTACTGAACACTGCTACCTGGTCTCGAAGTCTAGAAGATCAAGATGTTAGATCTCCCAAAGAACTGGGTTGGATCCTAGCTCGTCTCCAAGAACTCGTGACCTCAGGAAAGGAACGAATTCCCCTACTGGAAAACAGCAAGCTCCGACCGGGATCGAACTGCGGGCCTCCAATCATCATCTTCCTTGTGACCGGGATAACCCTGGACCTCTTGATAATCTTGATGTTTCTTCTTTCTCCGCACAGCACAGTTTCATCATAATAGGGAGTAGCGTCGAAAGTTCTGCTTTCCACTTCGAAAGGCATTCGAGAGGAAAGTCATGGACCTCACACGCATACCGAACATTCTTGTAGATGGAGTATGAACATCGTTCTGTAGACGCTGATGTTAATGTTGAGCTCATGTTTGACGAGAATGCACTAGAATAGAGTTGTGCATCAAGTCTCATGATCGCTCATTAAGTAGACATTCGTGAACAGTCTCCTCTAACGAAGCTCCATCGTTGACTATATTGCTTCTATCTGCCCATATCCCTGGCGCACATATTAATTTAGTCCATAATAATCTTCATAATAGTGGACCGAATATTGTTCTTCACTATGGAATACATCTCCATCCTAAGTGTGTTGTAATACAGTTCCACACAAGCAATGCTAACATACACCCGTATTCACTTGTGGCTGGTGCATGCGCTGTAGTCGCTCGAACAAAGTGTCTTATCGCGCTGGAAAGAGACACTTTTCTCGCGCTTCACAAAACTGCTTATAATTGCTGAAATACTTTCCTCAAACTTCTGAAAGTTCGTAATACACAATATCTGATAACAAGCTACAATCTGTAGTTGAAATAATGTCTCTGAAGTCGATCAGACCGAAGTGATTGCGGCATATAAGTTCATCGCAAATTCACTTAGATTCAAGGCGCGGTAATCTCCTAACTCTCACCTCGCTTATGCCTCGTCTCCACGAGTCACCTTTTACAAGCTCGGTGAAACACTCGGAACTCCTCTCTCTTCTAGTAACACACGTCTGACCTCTCGGACATTCAGATAATCAAGAGCCTCGATGCTTGGCATCTCCCCTCCAAGTCTACCAATTCTGGCCGATATTATATTATCATATTCTTCTCTTTACCTATTTAAAAATTCACTCTCTAAGGGCTTAAATTAATTAAATATCCATAAAAATTTAGTTGCTGGAACTCCCGTCTTCTCTAAAACTTCTTCCTATTGGCTGTAAGCTCATATCCAATCGGATAATTTATAACAATATTTAAACAATTCCTGGGAATATTCGCTGTTGCTAGGTCGATTCTAAGCTTCTGGAAACTTCCATTGCGCAATACAATCACGTGACGGAATTTCCCTCCTGCTCAACGTCGCCTCACGACTGGTTTCTGCCAAGTTCCAGCCATCATATTTCTTGGTTAAATTTTATCATGGGCTTCGAAAAAAATATATTATTCCCATTTACATCCCTTATAATTCATTTTACGGGGGCAGTACTACCATGGCTAATATTAGATCTAGAGTATTTACTAGCTAGTATAAACCCTGGGAATTGTATTAATTCGAGTTGTTCCTCTTCCAGCCAATGTTCTGAAATACATAGTGCTGAGAAGTCATTAAGCTCATTTTTTAAGCATTAGATTTATGTAATCAATTTTATTATAGAGAGACTTAACATTCTGGTGGTAAATTTTAAATTTTTGTTACTTTTGGAAGCTTGTGTTGGTGATTTATTTACATTATTATTATTATCATAATAGTTATTATTATTCTTGCTAGACAAATCCGAAATAGCATTATTGCACTTAGTTAAATTTGACATCAAACGATACTCATCTGAGTGCCAAACCTCACGTTTGGCTTCTTTTATCAGTTTCCCTGCTTCCACTCTAAAGATATTACTGTTGAACTATTCTTACCATTTGAATTTACAATTTTGCAGATTTCATCACTAAGATACACTTTTTCCTAACCTATTTAAGTGTAGGCCATGCCGAGTGTGTAACTTCCTGTCTAATTTACTTACATCTATAATTTGGACATTTGGAAAACTCATACAAATTTTATGAATTTTTCCATTTGTAGCCTCTATTTCTACATTTACACATGATTTGGGAATTAAGTCATATCTCTGTGGAATGTTTACAATTATGACATTAGTGTTATGCATGTCTATACTAATAGTGCTAGCTTCCTCTAATACACTTGTATTAGTGCGTCAGTCCTGCCATTTAATACCATGAATTCTCCTAAGGCATTGTTGATGGTATTTTTTTAGAGATAAGAGTTGCCTTCTGCAAGTAACCCAGGTTTTGCAGCCATAAAGCAGAGTAGGAACTACTGTCCCCGCGCCAGCTCTGAAAACCTGGCAGGAATGTGGAGTGGAGTGAGTAAGCCAGTGATGACGTAGCACTGTACTATACTATGCAAACACATGTACTCACCTTAAAGTAGCGGTGTTGCTAATGGAGAATCTTGGTCTTCTTCTTCTGCCTCACTTTCGGAACTCGACTCTTCACATCCACAGGGTGAGCCGATAACCTAGATGTTAGGCCCCTTAAAACAACAATTATCATCATCATCATCACATCCACTGGAGGAATCACAATCATCACTATCATCATCCAGGTGTGTCTCTATGCTATCAATGACTTCTGCGACAATGCCGCCCTTCTCCCAGTATTCATCCTCTACTTTCTGAACACTCCTACAGTACCCTTCCCTGTCAGTATTGGTTACAGATGTTATCGCTTTAAGTGCAATATCTCTTAGTTTCTGAAGGGATAAAGCCCCGGTAACATTTCCTTCGCGCACCACACGTTTCACCTTATTCCAAGCTAGTTTGATGGCATTCAGATCACACATGTAAGGGGGAAGGCGGACCACAGTATGTCCCAAGGATTGCAAATGAGAGTCATTTTTAAACAATTTCGCTTTTGATTTAACCACTTCTACTAAGTTATATAATGCATCTTTCCTCATAGACTCGTCGCAAGTAACTCCTTTGTTGCGTAACCACGATATCATATCTGATTTCACGGTGTACTTTGTGGGTGGGTTTTCTATCTGTGTGCAGTGATAGGGTGCGTTATCTAACACAACTACAGATGAACGTGGTAGATTGGGTGCAAGCTTCTCGGTGGTCCACTTAATGAAATTCACCCTGTTCATCTGCCCATGATAAACTCCACTTGCCGTACTGGCTTTATAGATGAGAAGAGCATTTTCTATGAATCTGTTTATACCCCCAGCGTGAACCACTATTGACCTATTACCTGAATTCACGTTAGCTTGTACTCCAAATACTTCCTCACTTTCCTAAAGTTAAATTACTATCCATCCAAGATTCGTCTGTTGCCCACTTTGCCTGAGTGGTTTTATTCTCACTAGATGGTCGTGACGCAACGATACGATGTGAGGCATTTCAATTAAAATCTTCCTCTGATTTTGAGATTTTTCCACCGGAAACCGATTTGTTTTACTACTTTTCGTAATGAAGTGTGTGACCAAGGAAAATTTATTTTGCCTTGTATCACAGGCAGTAGTTTTGAAATGGTAGGAACTCGTTTTTACTCCACATAAAACGCTTGAATAGCACGACGAATTACACATTTATCAAAATCATCAATGTTCACCTCAGTGTGTGATGGCCTAGTATTTCGTCTCTTACCCGGAGTGGACCCTCGCCACTTTCAGCCAATTCCCTCGTTTCCTTCCGTATCTTTTTATAAAAGATTCGGACCCTCCAGCTCTTCGTGTCGCCTGGTTTACTGTGAAAGCAAAACGTTTGTTTTCAGCCTCTTCATCACATTTTACAATAATGTTACTTATGATACCACGACCCTCAGAATGCACAACTTTATTTTTCTTTTGCAGCGACATAACACTATGAGAACCACACTCAAAGTCTATGTCTCCACTGTGGTAGTATAAGCATAAGCATGGCCCGGAATTCCCTCGCTCACTCATTGTTCCCGCTCCCCTTACCTCATATCCGGCGTCCTCAGAGCTGGCGCGGGGACAGTACACCAGCTTGATCAACGTATAATTTTGTTAAAATGCTGATGTCGTGATTGTCAAACACGCGAACGAGGAAACGACCAAAGGCTGCACTGGCACATTGGGTGGTCTTGAATCTCAACGTCAATATTCGCATTTGTTGATGGGTGACTACCAAATAGGGAAAATGAACTATATTCCTTAGTTTATGTCCATCAATCATGATAGTAGGAGCAGTAGCCCTGTCATGTGATGTTGGCTGATGAAGAACCTGTGTTTTATTGGTGTTTATGTCCAGACCAATGCTTCTGTATGCCACATTGAACATATTCTTCTGAATTTGTTAAGTTGACATTGTCATCAGCATACTGGAAATCAAGAACGGATGTAGCTGACACTTCAGTTTTTGCACGCAATCTGTTGAGATTGAATTAACCTCCATCTGTCCTGGATATAATATCTACACCCTTTGGAATGTTTCCTTGGACCAAATTTACCACAATACTAACATATATTGAAAATATTGTGGGGGCAATCACACATCCCTGTTTGACACCCGATGAAACCTTAAATGGCTCTCCAGGGCCATTTCTGTTAAGGACCGTGCCATTCATATCATCATGTAGTAATCGAAGAATCAGAATGAATTTTGGGGGGCAGCCAAATGTGGCAAGAATCATCCATAGCATTTCTCAATTGACCGAATCAAATGCTTTAACAATATCTATGAAAGCCATATATATAGGGCGTCCTTGTTCTCTGGAATTCTCCTGCATTTGCCTAGCACAGAAGATCATATCAGTTGTGCTTCGATTAGGTCGAAAGCCACACTGAGTTTCAGGCAGTATTTCTACGGCTTCAAACGGTTGGTTAAGACGTTGGCCAGGATTTTACCAGCAACAGAAAGCAACGATATCCCTCGATAATTACCACATTGTGCCCTATCACCTCTCTTAAAGATGGTATTATCAAGGCATCCTTTAGGTCTTTAGGTGTGGTACTGGTAGTCCGTATTTTAACTATGAGTTGGCGTATGTGATGGACTAGAGCAGTATTCCCTACTTTAAAGAGCTCAGCAGGAATGCCATCCATGCCTTATGCTTTATTGGTTTTGAGCTGATTGATGGCAGATTCAATTTCTGAGAGAGGCGGAGGATCTTCAAGGTTGTCTTTGGGAGGTCTTTGATGAAGTCTGGTGAAAATGTTATCATCAACATGTGTGTCCCTGTTGAGTAGTTCTTCAGAATATTCTTTCCAGCGGGAATTAATTGAGTTCGTGTCTCTAAGAAGTTCAGTGCCATCTTTAGACTGCAGAGGATTCAAACCATGATAATGTGGCCCATATATAGTTCCATATATGAGTATTATTCGTTTTGACTAGATGCTGCATTTCACGGGATTGGGAGATCCACCATTGATTTTCCAAGACCCGAGTTTTCCTTTGGACTTCAGCCTTTGCATCTTTATACAGTTGCTGTTTGGAGATAGAAGTTGAATTGGCTTGCCATGCATGGAATGCTTTCCTCTTCTTATCAATGAGATTCTGGATTTCTTCATCATTCTCATCAAACCAGTCGGCATGCTTCATCTTGACAAAACCAATCGATTCTTCACACGCTGAGAGCATAGCCGACTTGAATATTTGCCAATGTTCCTCAACCTTTTCAGGGTAATTATCTGGTAACTTTTCATTCAGAAGTTCATGTAACTTCCTTTTTGCAGTAACGTTTTGTAAACGTTCAGTGTTCTCCCTACGTCTGATGTGCTTTCTCTGTTTTCTGCGCGTTTGGAAAATTTGTAGAGTCATTACAGATCTTATTAATCGGTGATCCGTCCAGCGGTCATCAGCACTTGTTAGCAGTACATCACGCTTGTCTCTTGTTCGCACAATCACGTAATCAGGTAGATGCCAGTGTTTTGATCCATGATGCTGCCATGATGTCTTAAATTTTTCCTTCTGGCTGAATAGTGTGTTTGTGATTACGAGGCTATGTACAGAGCACTTGGCTAAAAGGAGTGTCCCATTAGAATTGCATTTTCCAACACCATCTTTTCCAATAACATCAGCCCATAATGCTGCGTCTCTTCCAACGCGAGCATTGAAGTCTCCTAGGAGGATATTTTTATCAGATTGTGGTATTTTCTTCAAGATCTCATCAAGTTGAGAGAAAATACTTCGTTTTGTTCATCATCAGGGGTGAGAGTTGGAGCATATGCACTAATTACAGTCGCTCGTCGGCTGTTTTTTAACTTCAGTTGAAGTCTCATAAGCCTTTCATTTACATCATGTGGAAGTTCATCGAGAAGGTTGACAAGCTCGTTGTTCATGGCAAAGCCAACTCCATGAATACGCTGATCGTCAGTGCCTTTCCCTTTCCAGGAGAAAGTGCGGCCACCTCCATGCTCCTTTAGTTGCCCTTCATTGACTAATCTTGTTTCGCTGAGTGCGGCAATATGAATGTTGAATCTTTTAAGCTCACGGGCAACAATTGCCCTTCGCCTTTGTGGTCGATTATGCGTGTCATTGTCCATCAAAGTTCGTACATTCCATGTATCAAAATTCATTTTCATTGTGCTTGGACCGCTTCAGTTGTACCCTCTGGACGCGGTTATCCAGTCGGTTGATATTAGGCTGATTATGTTTAGGGAACCTTTTTCAGCCCCCTTCCCATTCAGGGTAAGCAGAGTTGATCCTAAACAGGCCTGCTAGTCACGAATGCAGCATACGAATTGCTCAACAGCCCATCCTCAAGCAAAGCGAAGATCACACATTCGTCGCCTACGTGCCGGTTCATCACTAGGAGCTCCCAGACAACACAATCATGTTCCCGTCACAACTCCCCGATCGCCGCAGTACTTGTGATCAATTGGCGAATAGATTTTGTATCCTTCCTTCGTCGTTTGGAAGACGTCTGTGCGTGACATCTTTTAATGTTGGCATCTTGTTGCACATCAACAGACACACAGTTTTTGACAGATACAGGGCCTTTATCCAGTGGCATTGAAGCTATGACGACTGGTGGTCCTTGACGCAGCCTTCATTCGCCTTCCCAACCGTTCGGGCAGTACTGTTTTGATGACAGACCAGTAGGGCTAACGAAGAGACCCGAATACTCACGACCGCAACCGATGATGATTGATTTGAACTAGTGGTGACCACAGCTGTAGTTTTGGCTATTTAAGTTGTGATCCTATTTGCGATGGTTGGGTGATTCACAGACGGCGGAGGAGTAATCATCTATTTTCTACATTTTATCCAGATATTTTCCTCACCATTAATACAGGTATTTTGGTTAGTCTTTCTACTTTAGAAACTTTATGACGAAGTCATACGTCATGCATTGCTACCGTGGAAACTACACCATATGATGTGCCAACAGTGGCTAATTTATTGGTAATGCAGGTTTAAACATTTCGCACTCTGTCATTCACAGTAAGATAAGACTTAACAATATGCCAGGGCTAGGACTCAGTCATAAAACATTTGAGACATGACTGAACCAAAGGGAAGTTGCGCTGCTGTTTGTTTATCCTGGTGCTTATAGGATAGTGGATAACAAGGAAGACTGCTATAGTACGAAATGTGATCTCCGTACTGGCTTAAATTAATGTATAGGTCCTAACTTGGCTGTCATCAATCATAATTCAAATGAGATATCATCACCACAACCACCACAACATCTTTCCTTCTTCTTATTATTATTCTTCTTCTTCGAAACGGGAGCGTGTCTAAACTCGAATCAGAATATCTTACGCTCCGTGCAAAGCAATTACACCACAAATTGCATATACCTGTCAAATCTTGATATAATTGATGAGTTTATGGAGTGGCATTCTCTCTGGAGTAATTTGTAAACATTTATATTTTAGATGGTTCAATCGAATACACACATACACCCACGAAATCTCAGCTAAACCCGGCATTGTTTTACATACGTGTGTAACGCTCCTCGGTTTCATCTTTCATTCGCACCTCCGTTGGTTAACTCTCCTTTAGTTCCGATTCCGACGGTTAAAGGTTTTATTCCATTTTATGGCTTCTCTTCTTTTCTACCTATTTGCCTCTTTTTAGGGAGTCAATACATTTTCCTTCTTTACATGATATCCCCGAACTTTTTTAAGAGGTTACTAAAACGATGTGGCTGTAATTATTGGCGGGACAAATGATGTGGCTCACAACAACCGTGCAGAAGTAAGTAGACAACTCAAAAGATCACTTTGTAATTTAACTCTTACCAATATGATTGTCGTAAATCTCCCTCATAGATATTATGTATTGTATTCCGCACAAATGTGCAATTCACTGTGAATTATACATTTTTAGCCTACTTTTCACATTTTGCAAAAATGAGGAAAAAGTAGACTTATGAGATCGGGCAAATGTGTGTCTGTCTGTCTGTCTGTCTGTCTGTCTGTCTGTCCTTCTGTCTGTCTGTCTGTCTGGCTGTGTGTGTGTGTCCCCCCCCTATCAACTCCTAAACGGCTGCAGCATTCGAAACAAAATTTGGTAGGAGTAAAGATCTATACCTGAATATCTCACGGCCATATTTGAAAATGATGTCAGTGCTACCAACTGCTAAAAAAACGCAATTGAAATTTGAGCTCCATGTTGGATATCTTGGAAAGTATGAATGGGAGCGATTTCAAAATTGGCACACGTACAGATCATAATATTTCAGTGTAATTTCCAGGAGGCTAAACATGGCAGTGTTGCCAAAATGATTATAAGCCTCCTGATAGGTCCAATTTTTAAATGCATATAACTTCTATACTATCAATTGGAATTCAACCAAATTTCGTATGTTGTATGTGTACATAACCAGATATGACTGAGCGTATTCTTAAGACCTAACAGGGCTGCCAACTGTTAATAAATGCTCCTATTTTTTAAAATCCAAATACCAATATATCAGAAAGTATGCAAGCCGACAGCTTTAAACTATGCACACGTATAGTACCTGACATATTAATTTGGAGTAACTTATATACGTCAGTGCTACCAACATGATTCTAAGCCTGCTGACAGGTCATACTTTAAATACATGTAACTTCCATACTATCATTTGGATTTCAACCAAATTTCGTATGTGCTATGTGTACCATAACATATATGACTATGCGTATTCTAAGGAGCAACCAGTGCTGCCAACTGTTAATATGTGCTGTCCCTATTTTTGTTACCCTAATATCAATATATCAGAAAGTATGCAAGCCAATAGCTCTAAACTTTGCACACGTATAGTACCTGGCATTCTAGACGAATTTGAAGTAACTAATATACGTCAGTGCTGCCAACATGATTCTAAGCCTGCTGATAGGTCCAATTTTAAAATGCATGTAACTTCTATACTAACTAATGGATTTCATTCAAAATTGGCACAACAATAGATCATATTATTTCAGATTATTTCTGACCAATACATGCATGACATTGTTGCCAACATGATTTTACGCGCGCAGTTAGATCCAATGTTTAACTACATGTAACGTCCATGCTATTCATTGGACTTCAACCAAATTTTGTATTTTGTACCTTAAGAGACGGAACTAAGAATATATTCAGTCATCAGGGCTGCCAACTGTAGTGCTCTATTAGGATACATTATGCCAGGTATACAGTATTTCGAACTAATTGGAAATTTCGATATTAGCAACTTAATTTCGTCATTATTCTAGATAGGTTCATATTCTGTAGAATAATCATTGGCATGAAAAGTAGGCTGTATAGTTCTTCACGGAACTTCTTGTTATCTTTGTGTTTTGCATGGTCTTTTATTGAACTGACTCTTTTCCTACAGATTTCGATATGGTATCTAGGACATTAGGTACACATCGCTGCTAGCTCGTGGTAATTCTTGTTTGTGCACTGTAGATGGGGAAAACCAATTATAGATTAATTAGTGAATACATGCCGCATCTCAAAATTGGTAGATGTAAATCATTGCCCCAGTAGAGTAGAAATGTGTCCATATTTTTATTATATTATTGTTGTCAGCATTAATTTCCTTGGGTTTTCAAACACTTGAGTGGATAATAAAAGAAATTGAGATCTCATGTCTCCTATTAAAATGATTCTCTGGCCAGGAGGTATACAAGTCTTGATCTTGAGGTTTTTGCTAATCCAAGGGCTCTTTTGATATCGAGTTGCCACTCTTTTTTTGGATTTCTTTTGCTTTTGAAAAACTTCATTGCTATTTCTAAATTTAGTAATCGAATTTACTTGATGTCGTTTGTGCTATAAATGCGTGAGTAGCATGAAATGTCACTCCCAGATATTTGAATTCAGGCACGACCTTGATAAACGTACCATTGCCACAATTGTTTACACTTTGCATTTTTTTGCCTGACGTCTTCCTGAAATTCATAATTTCTGTTTTCGTCACATTTATATGGAAGTCGTTATCTTTACACCATTCTTCCATATTACCTATTGTTTCTTTTACTTTCTGTGAGTTTATGTTACTACTAAACTAGCTGCGTATTTGTTGGTAGATACCTCATCTTTATTCTCCATTTCTCTAAATATCTCATCAGCGGCTAAACTGAAGAGTGCAGGGCTCATGGGATCTCCCTGAAGAAGAACGCCTTTTGTTTGTAATGTGGGCTTCGATAGTAACAAGTTACCTGATTTTCTTATTATGTTGTATTTCAATATTGCTCGTAATATGATGTAATGGAATATTAATGGGTTTTATTTCAAGTAAATGAGGATATTGTAGGGGCAGATGACCGCCTCCTTAAAGCAACAATAACTAGCTTATGGGATATTGTAAACATTTAAGCAACACCTAGTAACTGCATTCGGCCTCCCGTTATGAACACCATGAATGAAAATAGTAATAGAACAAGAGGTAGTGATATAAATGTATATCAAAATGTTGTAGGAAATAACAGTGGTAATAGCAGTGTAATAAATCAGTCTTCCTAAAATCAACAATGGAAAATGCATTAAGTATGACAGTCGGAAAAATAAACATAGTTATAGTTGGGATGAAATTTCACCCTGGATATTGAAACAGACCCTAGACATTCTTACTGAACTGATAAACATGTGTGTCTTTAAAAGGTATCGCCCAAGATATACTCACTCTATCCGTTGTCAAACGAATTTCTAAAAGGGGTGACACACATCAACTAGCTAACTACAGACCGATAACAATTTGTTGCTTTTTTAGAGTAGGTTTGTAATTTTCCATACAAATAAGAGAGTTTATTAATACAATTGATTTAATAAGTAAGAATCACTTTGGTTTCATGGAGACCATATCAACTATAAATGCTTTGCAGAATTTTATGGAACACTGCTTTCCTCTCTCGATGGTTATCTAATAAATCTGTTATATCGTCGATATGACAAAGGCGACAAAGGCAGAGGTTTATTGTATAAGGGGAGTGGCGTTTGATATATTAAAAAATAATACAGATGTTAATTTACAAAAATATCTGCTGGAATTGTGTGAATACCGCGGGGTTACAATACACTCCTAGTTTATGTCAAAACGTTATAACTCAATGTTCAATCCTTCATCTACTAGTTTATTGTCTTTTGCAAATTATGTACCACAGTCAAGAAATAGTTTAATTATTTCATATTCAGATGATACCTCAAGTTTGAACTGGGACTGTAATAAAACAATTACACTTCATGAAAATCAAAATAGTATCGACCTTGTCACTCAGTTTTTTATTGAGCAAATGTTAAGTGAAATGTTAACTCAGATTTATAATATTTTCAAACGTAAGTGAATTTATGGGTAAATCGAAAATATTACTCTCAAACCGATGATATACAACAGGTGGCCTCCGCAAAACGTTTGGGCAGTACACTAAATCATAAATTATCATGGGAGGAAAATATAAATGAAATATGTAAAAGATAAAGAAACTCTTGTTTTAAAGTGAACTTCAGGATAATTAAGCTGTGAATAGCAGTTACCAGTTTACTATGGATTAATACATCACAGATATCATACGGCATTTAACAATATTTTTACTGTATATTTTCAAGTAATCTTAGGAAAAACTCATCAGAAAAAGATGTCACAATCAAAAATCTCCACAGTCATGAATTTAGAGGGCAGAATAATTCCTTTCAAGAAAGGTTTAATAAATAATATGCAGAGAAGAATCCTTTTTAAAAGGAGTTATATACGATAATAAATTGCCGAACTACTAAAGTCTTTCACTGGAGTGAAGTTCAGAACGTCACTTCAGGTATGTCTAACCCAGAATGTGTTATATTCCTGTGCTTCTAAATGTACAATGTTGGTAAATATGTCAATTTATATGTGGATGTGCTGTGTAAGATACTAACGTATCCAATACTGTATTAATTGCTGGTTCTGGAAAAGAGTGTCTTGTAGGTTTATGTAAGGGCAGTGGATGTGTAACCCACCTTGTATGGAACAATCATGGTAACACTAACAAGAGTACATCGCCAATATAAATCTCGCATAAACGTGACGCAAGTATTGATTAGATGCAACCTAATTGATATGGTTCCCCCAATACATGGAAGGGTGACATGTGGCGCACTTAAATACGCCCAAGACTGAAGAGTTTCTGAGTTCTCATATACTCTAATATTACTCAACCGGTGGAATGGTTCAAGTAGTGCAATAGGTCGGGAGGGATATGAGAACATCCTCTCGGGCTGTCCCAGGTCTGTCGAGTGTTTCAAATGCGTACAATTTCAGCCTCTCTAGGGATGGTTCATTTGAATCTAAGGATAAAATATAATCACAAAAGTTTTCCTTGTTTTATGGCAAAAAAGGGACTTAACGGTCCCATGCTCCATTAAGAAAATACCCTCAAAATATGTAATCTTCGGGTAAAATCATTTTCCTAGCCGTCAGAAAGTTGAGCAAACTGGGATCAGAAGAAGGTTTTCGGCCGTGGATGCCAGATTGGAAAGCCGTAATAGGATTTGTTTCTTTAGAAGCTTGGAACATCATGATCACAAGACCATCTACTTGGCTGTTTGCTCTGTCATTGAAGAACTGTAGTGTGTGTACTGTGGACAGATCATGAGTTAATCCGTGTCAGGAGTGTGCTCCGCGCAGTGCGTTGTTACAAATGTTGACAGCTTTTAGGTGTTCTGTGAATACTTACCAGTTTCAGCAAATTGTGTCTTGTTACGTTATCTGAACGACAAATATCTAGCTGCCTACCTTGCCGGCATTTGCAAGCATGGGCCAGTAGCTGAATTGAAGGTAAAAGATCATTCTGGAATGGGTACATTTGTCCATGATTGTCTTTATGGTAACATTTAACATTATTGAGAATACCTTGCAAATTGTCCCAACAGTTTAGAACGAAACACACATTTGTGAATGTTGAGGTAGGATGTCCGTTTTGTATGCAAATAATAGCTCATGTCAAAACCTAAACTAGCCCGCGAGACGTTAGGCGTTTGTGTTCTGGAGAGCATCGGGTTTCATCTGGAAATTTACATTATAAGAAGAATACTTTTATTGCAGCCAAATAGCCATACAATACAAATTATTCAAGTAATTTCCAGTTTGCGTTCTGGTGCCGTGGTTTTTATATTCTGTAATTGATTGGGTTCCTTTTTTTTACAATTCTATGTGGTAGCGTTCAGATGTGTGTCCGCATAAGTGCACTCACATGTCTCAGCTGGCTTATGGTATTATGATGTGTTCACACATATGAGATGATGGAATCCATGTATCGCCATTCTGGTAAACACGTGCCTCTTCTCAAAAGCTGGATGTGGTCTTATCGAGGACCTAAGGACACTTTTGACTCTTTCCAGCACTTGAGTCTCGGAAATTTACATTATGATATCAGTATCTGAACCCTCAAATGACAATGAATGTGAGGCTTGGGTTGACCTCCACTGCATCCAATGTTGCGCACTTACTGTTAATTTTATGGCGAGGATTTCTGGGTTCTTGTCAGAGCGTGGTACGGAGGAGAAAGAGAGATGTGGGTTGTTTTGTACTGGCACAAATTCACCTTGAAGAACACCCCAGATATGGTCTATGACGCTGTGTCTCAGCCTTTATTAGACCGTGGTCGGCAATTTTATTTGGAAAAACTTTCAAGCTCTTTTCTATAAACATACTCATACAATTCTCTATTTTAATATGATGCGTAATCTTGGCAACGTCAATTGGTCATGTATTATGAATTACAAGTGAATTGGTTTGCAAAGAAATTTCAAGTAGCTGCCACAGTACTTACGAATAAACCTCGATTTCTTACTCGTTCACGTTAAATTTCTCTCTGCCTAAAGCATTCTTGATTTAATCAATTCTCAAGAGGGTAAAATATCACGATATTTATCTACGTTACTAGTCCTTAGTAACGTTGAATGGTAATTCTAAGTAACTGCATCCACGCTCTGAAATCGCAACTCACATACTCAATGCTAGTGACAATATGCCAGCCCTGCGTTTTGCGAGTGTATATGAACGGAAGTTCTTTCTGATGTTGACATCACAAATGCTGTCAGGTTGACGTAGCAAAAGTATGAATGCTTTTTTCAATTACCTTTGGTATGTTATTTTATTCCTTGATACCTTCAGTGCAAATCATCTGATGGATATTATTCCACCTACACAAAGGAACATATTTGTTAAACAAGTAATTTCTTTACAGAATGATACAGACCTTCACACGGACATTAAGATTGAGGAATCTTCCATTCTTGAGCTCATACCTTGCTTCAAAACAGAAACACCATCTTCACATCTGAAGGAGGTAAGTATATTTATGCCTCCTTACAAGAGATCTCCTTACCACCTAATTGCATTTCAATATAATGAGTGGTATTTTTACAATTGTTTTGATGACAAACTGAATGCTTGGCTGTTTGGTTGTGTTTTGTTCTGCCAGCACAATCCATTTTGATGGGAAAATGGCAAATTTAAATTTCTGTCCCATGCGACACTTTAACCCCTGACCGGCGGCTTTGTGCGATGTTGCTCTGATCACTGAGCTAGTGTGGGATGCATCTTATATGTCATTTAGAAAGGTACATTATGTGAAGCTAGCATATGTTGGCACAATCATGTTTTACTAGTTGCCCATTATGTGCTCCCGTTCACTAGCAGACGTATAATTCTTGTAGTTACCAGCATAATATATCAACAATATTGATGTTACATACTCTACAATAGACTCCCTCTAGAGGCATGTGATAGAACTGGGGATTATAACCACTGATCTGTGTAATGTTCATATCTAGCAGTAAAATGTAATGGACAGTACGAAAGTCGTTAAGCGAGTTTATCTTCACTTGCGCTCAGCAGAGCTGTACAATTATATGGGTTGTTATTAATGTAAGCGTATGAGGTGATAGCACAGAAATAAATTATTCCATCTTATCCCTAGGAGGTGACAGAAGAAATCCAGGAACGCGAAAGCGATGGAGGTGGAAATCAATTGAATGAGTAAGTGTTCAACATACATAAAATATGATCTTCCGCTTTAAGGGTGGATTGCTGTAAGTTTTGGATTTCTAAAAGTTTTGTTGGCAACGTCGGAAGTGTCTCTTATTGTATGTCTCATCATTGAAGTATATAATAACTTTCTAGTTAGCGTTCTCTCTATTTTGAAGTATTTGAAAAACGTTTGTCAGTCTGTTGATGGAGCTATTTCTCTCTTGTAGAAGTATGCACGGCTGAAAGCAACGGGAAACTACAGCCGTATGCTATTCTCGAGGATATGCACCTCTCTATGCATAATTACATGTGATGATGGCCTCCTCCCTTGTAAAATTTCAATCCGGAGGTAAACTAGTCCCCCGTTCGGATCTCCGGGTGGGGACTACTCGAGAGGGGGTTAACATCACAGAAGTGACAAAGAGGATATCTGACATTCTACGGATCGGAGCGTGGAATGTTAGAAGTCTGCTAGGAAGTGGAAGGATAGAAAACTTAGAAAGGGAAATGGATAGGTTGAGGTTGGATTTGGTTGGGATTAGTGAAATGCGCTGGCAGGAAGAACAGGACTTTTGGTCAGGAGACTATAGGGTCATTAGCACTAAATCAAACAATGGCCAAGCAGGGGTTGGCCTCATATTGAGTAGGAAACTTGGACAGCGGGTGGAATATTATGAGCAATATAGTGAACGGATTATTGTAGCAAAAATCAATACAAAACCTACCTGCACTACAGTGGTACAAGTCTATATGCCTACCAGTCAAGCTGATGATGAGGATGTTGAAAAGGTCTACGAAGAAATAGACGAAATTCTGAGGTATATCAAGGGTGATGAAAATGTTATAGTAATGGGAGATTGGAATGCTGTGGTAGGAAACGGGAGAGAAGGGAAGATAGTAGGAGATTTCGGATTAGGTGAAAGGAATGATCGAGGAAGCAGGCTGGTAGAATTCTGCACCGAGCATGAATTGGTCATAGCTAACACCTTATTCAATAACCATAATAGAAGAATATACACATGGATGAGACCAGGAGATACAGGGCGTTACCAAATCGACTTCATTATGGTCAAGCAGAGGTTTCGAAACCAGATTTTGGATTGTAAAACATATCCTGGTGCTGACATAAACTCTGATCACAATCTGGTTGTAATGAAATGCAGATTAAAGTTGAAGAAACTGAAGAAAAGTCAAAAGCCAAAAAGGTGGGCAATAGACAGACTGAAAGAGAAGGATGTAAACGAAAGATTCAAGAAGAGTATAAAGGAAGGACTAATGAAAAGCCCTAAACAAACTTCAATTGCAGACGAATGGGCACTTTTGAAGAATGAAATAACAAAATCCGCAGAAGAAAACATTGGTAGGAAAGAAAGAATAGGTAGAAAACCGTGGATCACTCAGGATATACTAGAATTGATGGATGAAAGGCGGAAACACAAGAATCTAAGAGATGAAAAGGGGAAAGCAGAATACAGACGTCTGAGAAATGAGGTTAACAAGAAGTGCAAGGAAGCGAAAGAAGAATGGTTGAAAGAGAAATGTGCAGGTATAGAAAATTGTCTGAAATTAGGAAAAGTAGACACAGCTTATCGAAGGATTAAGAATACTTTTGGGGAAAAGAAGACTAAGTGCTGTAATATTAAGGACACAAATGGAAAGCCACTAACAGATAGGGAAGAAAAGGTTGACAGATGGAAAGCTTACATAGAGAGTTTGTATAAGGGAAAGGAGATTGAGAATCATGTAATGGAAAGGGAGGAGGAAATTGATGAGGATGCGAAAGGAGATTTAATATTGAGATCAGAATTTGATAGAGCTTTGGAAGACTTAAGCAGGAACAAAGCACCAGGCATAGATGATATACCGATTGAGTTGCTACGCTGCATAGGAGATGAAGGTCTGATCAGGTTATTTCACTTGGTGTGTAGGATTTATGAGACAGGTGAGGTACCCCCTGATTTCAAGAAGAATGTAATCATCCCTATACCAAAGAAAGTGGGAGCTGACAGATGTGAAGATTACCGTACAATCAGCTTGATTACTCATGCTTCAAAGATCCTGTCTAGAATAATTTACAAGAGGATTGAAAGCCAGATAGAAACGGAGTTGGGTGAAGACCAGTTTGGTTTCAGGAGAAATGTAGGAACAAGGGAAGCTGTACTAAGTCTTAGGCTGATTTTAGAAGGTAGAATAAGGAAAGATAAGAGAACGTTCATGGCTTTTGTAGACTTAGAAAAGGCTTTTGATAACGTTGATTGGACTAAATTGTTTGACATTTTGAAATCAATTGGAATAAAGTACAGGGATAGGAGGGTGATATACAATCTGTACAGAAACCAGACAGCAGTCATTCGAGTTGAAGGACATGAGAGAGAAGCTGGTATTCAGAAAGGTGTAAGGCAAGGCTGCAACTTATCACCCATACTTTTCAATCTTTACATTGAACAAGCAATGAAGGAAATTAGAGAAAAATTTAAAGTGGGAGTGAAGATTCAAGGAGAAATAATTTCAACTCTGAGATTTGCTGATGACATCGTCATCTTGGCCGACAAGCCTGAGGATTTGAATGAGTTTTTGAATGGTATGGACTCCGTCTTACGGAAAGAATTCATGATGAAAATAAATAAATGTAAAACAAAAATACTGGAATGCAGCCGAAATAAATCAGAAACCTCTATGGAGATCAAATTGGCAGGTGAAAAGCTGAAGGAAGTAGGAGACTTCTGTTACTTAGGAAGCAGAATAACCAGTGATGGACGATGCAAAGAGGATATTAAAAGTAGGTTGGCTCAGGCAAAGAAAGCATTTCTACAAAAAAGGAATCTGCTGACATCGAATATAGATTTAGGTATTAGGAAGTCATTTTTGAAAGCCTTTGTCTGAAGCGTGGCGCTCTATGGAAGTGAAACTTGGACTATTGGTGCAGCAGAAAAGAGGAGAATTGAAGCATTTGAAATGTGGTGTTACAGGAGAATGATGAAGATTAGATGGGTAGATAGGGTTACAAGCAAAGAGGTATTAAGACGAGTGGGAGAGGAGAGATGTTTCTGGCGACTGCTAATGAAGAGAAGAGATAGGTTTGTAGGACACATACTAAGACACCCAGGAATAGCAAGCTTAGTTATGGAAGGAAGGGTCGAGGACAAAAACTGTAGGGGTAGACCAAGGTTAGAATATGTTAAACAGATTGCCTCCGATGTAGGGTGTCGGAGCTATGTAGAGATGAAACGATTAGCTCAGGACAGGGAGGCATGGAGAGCTGCATCAAACCAGTCAAAAGACTGAAGACTCAAACAACAGAAGTATGCTTGGAGGAAATACACATGCCGCAGTGATAAGAATGTGAATGAGTCTTGTAAGGAACATCCATTACTTCAATTCCTCTTCCACTGTGTCCTAAACCCCACATGATTCTTCTTTTACCCAAACTAAAAGTGTAAATAGCTTCCTCCTGACCCAAATTTGCAGCAAGTAAAATCCAATGTGTTCTTACTTTTTCACATGTGTGCTTTAAATAAAGTATAGCCTAATAAATTATAATTTACTGCATGTGCTCTAAATAGTGTATTATAATTTAGCCTTTTGTATGTGGGAGTAAGTGGCAGGAGAATAACGACTAGGTATCTTTTAATGTATTATAATTAATTTACTAGGTTATATAGCTGACAAGTTTTTTAAAGAAGGCAACGGAGTTGAGACAGTATTCCGATGTCAATCCAGAACTTCAAGAAAGAAAATGAAAAAATAAAACGATTTCATGCCCAACAAGTAGATCAAATATTTATGAAACATCGAAAGAAAATAGAGAACAATATTCATGAACCACACTGAAAAAGGAAATTATGTGCGATTCAACTTCGTAAATATTAACACATAAAAATAACGAATATTTTCAAGAAGCAAGGTTTCAATATAGCATTCAGAACGAACAACACACTTGGTGAGCTCATACATAAAAGAAAAATAATGTAGAAAAAACGAATTCTAAGTCAGGTGTGTATTTGTTCACATACAAAGAAGGATGTGGACGTATCTATGTAGGGCTAAGTGGAAGACAGTTTACAAGATGATATAACGAACACAGAATGCAACAAAGGAAGAGAATAGAACACCTGGTAGGTTAAGCCTGGCCTTAGACACTACCTGAGTGAAGATGATTTGAAAAGAAATAAGGAAATGTTTCGGAGAGGAAAAATCTTTCGGCAAAAAGGAAAGAATCCAAGTCAACAGGAAATAATATCTAGATGATTGATTAGTAATCTTAATTTGAACGAGGCTTGTGTACGCAAGGCGAGAAGACGAGGGTCTACAAGCACATGAAGCGGTGCGAGCAACGTTGGCTGAGGTTGCCGGCAAGCTTTCACCAAGTGTTCTTTCCCTCCCAAGCACGAATATGGTACTATGTAGGTGTGTAGTGCACTGGCGAACGAAGCTATGCCGATAGGAATGACTTATGTACTTTCCCTTTAAAAGGGTGAGTTTTTAGAAAGCATTCTGAAATGTTAGAAATATTTGAATTAGCCTGGATATTTTTATTACACTCCACTGTAGGATCCCCAACAGAAAGACCAAATGCCCGCAGAGTGGGCAGATATAAAGCGCCTTCAGGGCTTTTAGCGACATTTTTATTATTATTATTATCGACGGAAATTATTAGAGAGAACCAATTGTTGCGTTTAAAGAAGACTAAACTCTTACCCAGCAAAGTGCCGACATAAAGTTTAGAAAGGATGAATAACCCAAACCTAACTTGAATAAAACCAAAATTTTAAGTATTAAATCACAGGAAAAAGCAAAATCGCTTCAAGTAGTAAGCTGGCAGAGCGAGCTATACTTGCTTTTAATGATTCGCCAGAAATAGCTTAGGTAAGCTTTTTTTTTAACGTTAGCAAAAGTTTCGCTCTAAACGCAACAAATGATTGATTTTGTAACGATCTCAGCATTTACTGAAAATGAAATGAAAATCCTCAGCCTGCTTCCAGTCTCCGAGCGGGTCAGGAATGGAATGAATGAAGCCCCCATCTAGCGGCGAGGATATGAATTGTGCCGGCTGCCGAGGCCTGACGCACTCCTGATCTCAGCATTTACTGCTTTTCTTTATTTCCTTGAAGGTAAAATCAATTCGAGAGAAAAGACAGGGAAGGAAAGGTGCTGCCTAACAGCTCTTCGGGCAATAGAAGTAGAAAAAAAAAGATTTTATTTCACAAAGTGAGGAAGTTAAAGAACAATAATAGAACTCAGATCTATTTTGAGCTAAAGAAAGAAGTTTTTGTTTTTGAACAATTTGGAGGACTCGGACCTATGACAAACAATAAAAACCTTACAAGAGTTTGAACTATGCATACAATTAGAAGGTCTAGGATCTAAATAACAATACTAAAGGACTTACAATTTGGCTTAATATTTCTTTAGATTGGTTTGGTAGAATACCAATATTTCCAAAATGAATTTAGAATGCCTTTGTAGCAAGCGAAAAGGTTATACATTCCTGGGAACAGCAGGAGAAGAAAAAGGAGATTAATAACTGAATTTATAACCACTAGTATTTATAGAGAACTAGCTGTACCCGGCATGCGTTGCAATGCCAATCAAAGAAAGTGTTGACGTTGTGACTTTGTTAGTTGAAGTGCTATTGGATTCCCAATATTTTCTTCTATTTCCGTTAACCACCTCTATAATATTGTAAAATTGATTTACTATCTCAGAAACATTCAAGGGAGCGTGCTCAACAACTCACCAAAGTTTCAACGCAATGAAATGAATGGCATATGAACGCATACGGGACTTTGTTTAAGCAATTCGCGTGCCGTCACTTATTGTTGAATCTTCTTGTGCGCCACCCATAGAAAAACGGATTTATTAATTCAAAAACCTTCGCAGGACTGTACTCAGTTCAACAAAGTTTTATCGCAATCGGATGAATGGTATACGGGACTTTCTGAAACGATTCACGCAATGTCGCTTATTAGTTAAATCTACTCGTGTGCTACCAATTGTAAAATGGATTTACTAAATCAGAAACCTTCGTGGGAGTAGAAATAACATTTCACCAATTTTCATTGCCATCGCATGAATGGTATATGAACACATACGGAATTTCTTTTAAACGATACGCTCTTCGTTACCCCATTTGTTGAATCTACTCGTGCGATTGTAAAATGGATTTACTAAGTCAGAAACCTTTCCTCGGGTGTACACAACAATTCACTAAAGTTCCATCGCAATCGGAGGAATGACATATGAACGCAAATGGGACTGTGATGAAACGATTCACGTGCCGTCGCTCATTTGTTGAATCTACTCGTGCGCTACCTATTGTGAAGTGGATTTACTCAGCCAGAAGCCTTCCCGGAAGTGTACACAACATCTCACTCATGTTTCTTCACTATCGGACAAATGGTATATGAACAATTACAGGACTTTGTTGAAACGCTTCGCTCGTCTTTGCTCATTTGTTGAATCTACTCGTGCGCTGCCTATTGTAAAATGGATTTACTAAGCCTAAAACCTTCCCTGGAGTGTAGACAACAACTCACCCAAGTTTCATCGCTATCGAACGATTGTATATGAATGCATACGTGTCTATGTCGAAACACTTCGCGCGTCGTCGCTCATTTGTTTAATCTACTTGTGCGGTACTTATATAGTAAAATGGATTTACTAAGCCAGAATTCTTCCCTGAAGTTTACACAACATCTCATCCAAGTTTCGTCACTATCGGACTAATAGTACATGAATGCATACGGGACTTTGTTGAAACGCTTCGCGCGTCGTCGCTCATTTGTTGAATCCACTCGTGCGCTACCTGTTATAACATGGATTTACTAAGCCAGAAACCTTGCCTGGAGTGTACACATCCCCTTACCCAAGTTTCATCGCTATCGGACAAATGGTATATGAACGCATACGGGACTTTGTTGAAATGCTTTGCGTGTCGTCGCTCATTTGTTGAATCTACTCGTTCGCCACTTATTGTAAAATGGATTTACTAAGTCAGAAACCTTCCTTGAAGTGTACACATCATCTCACCCAAGTTTTATCGCTATCGGACGAATGGTATTTGAACGCATACGGGACTTTGTTGAAACGTTTCACGCGTTGTCGCCCTTTTGTTGAATCTACTCGTGTGCTACCTATTGTAAAATGGATTTACTAAGCCAGAAACCGTCCCTGGAGTGTACACAACATCTCACCGAAATTTAATCGCAATGGGACGAATGATATATGAACGCATGTGGTCGCACGCCATTTTGTTGAAGCTACTCGCCCGCCATCTACCGTAATTTGGATTTACTATGCCTATAACTTTCACGGAAGTGTGCACATCAACTCACCAAATTTGATCGCAATCGGATGAATTGCATATAAACGCATACGGGTCTTTGTTGAAAAGATTTGCGTGTCGTCGCTCGTTTGTTGAATCCACTCGTTCGCCACCTATTGTAAAATGGTTTTACTAAGCCAGAGACCTTCCCTGGAGTGTACACAACATCTCACCCTAGTTTGATCGCAATGGGATGAATGGTATATGGACGCATGTGTTCTTTGTTGAAACGAACCGCACGCCATTTTGTTGAAGCTACTCGCGCGCCATTTATTGTAATTTGGATTTACTATGCCTATAACTTTCCCGAAAGTGTGCACAACAACTCACCAAAATTTGATCGCAATCGGATGAATTGTATATGAACGCATAGCCAACACTCATTTGTTTAAACTGCTCGCGCGCTGTCTGTTGTAAATTGGATTAACTATGCCTATAATGATTTTGGAAGTGTGCACAACAACTCACCAAAATTTAATCGCAATCGGATGAATGGTTTATGATCGCATAAAAACGAACAAGCGAACATTCATTTTTATATATATACTAGCTGTACCCAGCATGCGTTGCAATGCCAATCAAAGAAAGTGTTGGCGTTGTAATTTTGTTTCTTGAAGTGCTTTTGGAAACAATCTTTTTTCAATTTCCGTGAACAGCCTCTCAACTAACGTTAAATGGATTAAATAATTTAGAAACATTCGTGGGAGTGTGCTCAACAAAATCACCAAAGTTTCATCGCAATCGGATGAATGGGATATGAACGCATACGGAATTTTGTTTAAGTGATTCGTGCGCTGTCACTCATTTTTAACATTTACTCTTGCGCTACCTACTGTGAAATTGATTTACTATGTTAGAAACCTTCACGTTAGTGTACACAACAACTCAACAAATTATCATCGCAATCGCTGAATGGTATGTGTATGAAAGGATACGGGATTTTGTTGAAACGCTTCGCGTGTCGTCACTCATTTGTTGCATCAACTCGTTTACTACCTATTGTAAAATGTATTTACTAAGTCGAAAACCTTCCCAGGCGTGTACACACAACTCATCAAAGTTTCATCGCAATCGGATGAATGGCATATGAACGCATACGGGATTTTGTTTAAACGATACGCATGCCGTCACTCATTTGTTGAATCCATTCGTACGCTACCTATTGTAAAATAGATATACTAAGCCTTAAACCTTTCCTCGAGTGTACTCAAAGATTCACCAAATTCTCATCGCAATCGCATGAATGGTATATGAAAGCATATGGGACTCATTCGAAGCGATTCGCGTGCCGTCACTCATTTATTGAATCTATTCGTGCGCTACCTGTCGTGAAATGCATGTACTAAGCCAGACACCTTCCTTGGAGTGTACACAACAATTCACCAAAGTTTCATCGCAATCGAATGAATAGTATATGAATGCATACGGGACTTTGTTGAAACGATTCGCGCACCATCGCTCATTCGTTGAATCTAATCGTGCGCTACCTATTGTAAAATGGATTTACTAAGCCAGAATACTCTCCTGGAGTGGACATAACAATTCACCAAATTTCATCGCAATCGGATTAATGGTATATGAACGCATACGGTACTTGGTTGAAACGATCCACGTGCCATCGCTCATTTGTTGAATAAACTCGTGCGCTACCTATTGTAAAATGCATGTACTAAGTCAGAAAACTTCCCTGGAGTGTACACAGAAACACTCCCTAGTTTCATCGCTTTCGCACGATTGGTATATGGACGCATATGGGACTTTGTTGAAACGCTTCGCGCGTTGTCGCTAATTTGTTGAATCTACTCGTGCGCTACCTATTGGAAAGTGGATGATCTAAGCCAGAAACCTTCCTTGATATATACACAACATCTCATCTGAGTTTCATCGCTATCGGACGAATGGTATATGAACGCATACGGTACTTTGTTGAATCGCTTTGCACGTCCTCGCTCATTTGTTGAATCTACTCGTTCGCCACCTATTGTAAGATGGATTTACTAAGTTAGGAACCTTCATTGAAGTGTACGCAACATCTCACTCAAGTTTTATCGCTATCGGACGAATGGTATATGACCACATACGGGACTTTGTTGAAACGTTTCACGCGTCATCGCTCACTTGTTGTATCTACTCGTGTGCTACCTATTGTAAAATGGGGGGGCGTGGTGGCTCAGCGGTATAGCTGTATGCCTCTCACCAAGGCTGACCGGGTTCGATTCCCGGTCAATGCATGTGAGATTTTCGATGTGAAATGCCATGTCCTGTGGTTCGGATTCCACGTAAAACGGAGGTCCCGTGGCTTATGATCGCGAGATTAACGGTCACGTTAAACTACAAGCTTCCTTCCTTTTTTATTGTAAAATGGATTTACTAAGCCAGAAACCTTTCCTGTAGTGTACACAACATCTCACCCAAGTTTAATCGCAATGGGATGAATGGTATATGAACGCACGTGGTTTTTGTTGAAACGAACCGCACGCCTTTTTGATGAAGCTACTCGCGCGCCATCTAATGTAAATTGTATTTCCTATGCCTATAGCTTTCCCGGAAGTGTGCACAACTACTCACCTAAATTTGATCGCAATCGGATGAATTTGTATGAACGCATAGCCAACACTCATTTGTTTAAACTACTCGCGCGCTATCTAATGTAAATTCGATTAACTATGCCTATAACCATCTTGGAAGTGTGCTTAACAACCCACCAAAATTTGGTCGCAATCGGATGAATTGTAGGCTGTTGAACGCATCGCCAACACTCATTAGTTTAAACTACTCACGCGCTCTCTATTTTAAATTGGCTTAACTATGCCTATAACCATCCCGGAAGTGTTTACAACAACTTGCCAAAATTTGATCGCAATCGCATGAATGGTTTATGAACGCATAAAAGACGAACAAACGAACATTCATTTTTATATATATACTTGCTGTACACGGCATGCGTTGCAATGCCAATCACAGAAAGTGCTGGCGTTGTAACTTTGTTTGTTGAAGTGCTTTTGGATTCCCAATATTTATTTATTTTCCGTTAACCACCTCTAAACTATTGTAAAATTGATTTACAATCTCAAAAATAAATCATGGGAGCGTGCTCAACAACTCACCAAAGTTTCATAGCAATAAAATACATGGTATATGAACGCATAAGGGACTTTGTTGAAAAGATTCGAGCGCCGTCACCCATTTGTTGAATATACTCGTACGCTACCTATTGTAAAATGGATTTACTAAGTCGAAAACCTTCTCTGGCGTGTATACAACAACTCATGAACGTTTCATCGCAACCGCATGCATGGCATATGAACGCATACGGGATTTTGTTTAAACGATTCACGCGCCTTCATTCATTTGTTGAATCTTCTTGTGCGCCACCCATTGAAAAACGGATTAACTAATTCATACACCATCGCAGAACTGTACTCAACTCACCAACGTTTTATCACAATCGAATGAATGGTATTTGAACGCTACGTGACTTTGTTTAAGCGATTCTCGTGCCGTCGATCATTTGTTGAATCTACTTGAGCGATACCTATTGTAAAGTGGATGTACTAAGCCAGAAACCTTCCCTGAAGTGTACTGTGCCCGTTGGACGAGGTTATCTGGTTACCACCAACCGTAACGTGGCCTCCCAGATGACCTCTACCTCGAGACACATTGCCGGAGAGGATCGGAATGCACTTCTTGGGACTAGCCGGCACAAGACTCTGCTTCCCTAAGGATCAGGTTCCCATCACAGTGATTGTCATAGACGCCCAAAGAAAATGCACCCCCAAAAGGTCAAAACTACTAAATAATTAAAATCCAGACTGAAGACATACTCATGGTTGGTTTATTTGGCAGGTTAAACCCCTGTTCTACGGTCGGAGGGTTTCATAAAAAGGTTATTCCGTAGCTAAAAAAAAGCAAAGAAAAAAATAAACAGCTCCTAAAATTAACGTAGAGTCCCCTCGACAGGTCCTAAATACAGCAAAACCAAGCAAAACTGGGGAAATGGTACCGCATGAAAAATTGTTATACAAACAAACTGATGCTTCTAGGAAGAAGACATCATGGCATAAAAACCTGTAAACTACGACAGCAAAGTTAAGGGACTGGTACCATCCCATATTTACATTTAGACTATAATCATTTGAACTAAATCCTGCTTTAATCTGGTCAACGGCGTTAAACGTCCGTGATTACACAAACTATACAAAAACTAATTATTGTCAGTCATCATTTTACAGTACACTGGTACAATTATATACAAACAACAAAGATGTTTTATATTACAAGAGAGAGTAGGGTAATAGTGGGAAACACATCAATAATAAATAAGTTATACACACAAATAATCATCTTATTAATCCTGCCTGCAACAGATGAACAACTGTTAGTTGTCCACCGTCATCTATCAGGTGTCTAAACTTGGGAATCAAACTGTGCAAGAACAGCATTCCCCTGATCGGGTCACTCCCCCCAGTTCTGAACTTTGGGTTCGTGCGATCTCTGTCAAAGTCTATCTGTGTCAGCTTTTAAAAACTTACTAGTAAGAACGAACGAAGGTGCAATGCATTGGTCTGCTAGACGACAGGTACAAGATCAAAATTTAACAACGATTAAGGTTTAACTGTATTATTAGCATCGCCGGTTTAGGAAATAAATTGATAATTCATGATTTAGTCCTAAGTTTAATGTCGTAGATTTATGAGTCCATTGATTATTAAGATAGTTGACCAAATGCAAGGCGTCGCAAGAGCGTGCTACCAACACGTGGTAAACCTCAACATACGTGGCTCACACGTTAACAATAACCCAATCGGTACTCAAAAGAGACCATACCTTTTCCTCCTCGGTCCAAACTTGTTCTGTAACATAGATCTGGCCGGCTTTCTCTAATAAACGTGGTAACCAACCCTGCGTGTATTAAAAACACGGTAAATAATCATTCACGTACAAGTGAGAATACATAATAGCCTTAAGGGTCCAACTTATCAAATTTTTGCTCAAATCCATTATAAATCATGACAAAACATATTGGGGCTCGCTCACAAATACCTGCGAGTATATTAAAAATTTAGCATTACTTATCAGTTCACCTGTACCAGAACAGCTTTACAAAAATCGATACTGAATCAAGGTCAATAGCATGAGCATAAACAAAGCATAGCCCATAAGAACATTCCTAGCAAGGTCTAGAAATAAAGAAAATAAAAATGAAGTTGATAGTCAATTGTCTCACAAGAGAGATCGTAAGTAACCTTGGGCAATGTCGTTGGCGTGGACTGGGCAAACACCTGTCATTGTGCTCCCAGCACTTGGCACTAAGCAGCATAGCGCGTCAGTGAATCTCAAAGGAAATGTCTATCACTGATCTTTCAATACATTAAAGCACAGTAAATGGAAACTGAGTGTTCTTAGCAATCACTCTAAAGGATTATACACATGTCAAGGAAGTTATTATAACCTTAAAGACGAATCAATTACAAGTAGAATGATATGTTTGGCTTCTGAAACCAAATAGACGTAACAGAATGATATTCCTCTCTCTTTGAAAGGGTTTGACATTTTGTAACGCCACTGAAGATCGCAGCGAATGAGTGCTGCGTTCAAAACATGTTTAAATGATAATAAAATACTGGTTTACACCTTAACCTTAGGTGGAACTAATAGAATTGATACGCATCGTTTAACATAAACTTTATGAGTCAGTTCATAACATTACTTGACTCATGTACAGCTATGTAAATTATCTGAATTCTAGTGGCGAACTGCTCACTCTTTAAAAATGTATATTACAATAACAACAGGCTGGATCCCTTCCGTACGTAAACGATACACTATAGTGTAAAATAAAGACGTCAGTGGCGTACTAAAATAATAGAAAATGGGGACTTCAAAAACTATAACCAAATATCAGCTGGAACTGAATTAAAACATGCCCCTGTCACAAATGACTAAATTGATGTTCCTTCATGCGGAATTACCTTCTAAGAACAATATCGCACCGTGTGGACACACACAATCTGGTGACTAACTCAGTGTCGAGTAACGAAATGCAAAGAGAAGCATTCAGAAGCGTGAAATAATCACCTTAAGGAGGTGGTCAAAAGAAATGAAAGAAGCCTACCTTGATGACTGACAATGAGTTACGGATGCTACAGACTAATCCACCCATGACCATCCACCATACAGAAATAGATTAGGAAATCATGACTCACAGCTATTGCAGATAATTATCCAGACACGAGGATTGAGGATTTTGTCTTTCATCCAGACAAACCACAAATATCTTCTCTGCTCGGCCACGAGCATGGTTATCCTCAGGTGGTCATCCATGGTTGTAGTGTGGCTTAGGTGTTCAGCGTTCCTCCCATTCGGATGTTTAAGCCATAGCCCTCATCGTCTTAGATATTGGATTATTCGGCCTCAGCACGTGGTGAAATAAAGGCATCTTGTAGATTCGTTGTAATACGTATAAAAATGGACACAGCTTCAAGCGTGTTGAAATTCACAGATTTTCCTCCTTTTTCCACCAGCAGACTATATTTAAAATGGCCTTGTCTGCTAAAACATATAAACTGGCTTTGACACTGGGCACGTGTCTTTCCACTGAAGCTAAACAACTTCACACGCATTAGATATTATATCGTAGAATATCAGTTTAATCTTATTTGTTTTACAGTCGGCCTTTGCACGGCTCGGGAATATTTCACTGTATCTGTTGGATATGACGACCAGATTCCCCACTTGGGTTTACTGGTACACAACTTGTTTGTCACAGGTCAGCCATAGAAGCACGCTGTAACCATGTGGTCAACACTTCACTGAATAGAAATATTATCAGATTCACAATCTTGGACGAACTTCTCGCGTCACCAGCACACTTCGTGCTATAATTAATACTTTTAGACGTGTTCACTTCACACAGTTTGAATGTTGATGATATCTTTAGACGTGGTCACCTGGGACCTTCACAAATTCACATCCGCTCGCCATGCAAGCACGGATACAAGTCATTCCTTCACGGAAGTACAGTAGGTGTGCTCAGTTCGATCACTTCCGAGTCATTTAGCGTCAGTTCATTCCTTCCGCGTATCGGCGGTGTTATACCTTCGGTCGTAAACCATAAATAAAATGTTATTAGTCCATGAAAAATGTGTCTAGTTAAGCTGAATGACTGATTATTTTTAATTCAGGTTGCACATCAAACAGAACTTCTTCGATCATGTAGGATAATTTTATACTGCTTCTTAATAAAGTCAAAAGAACATCTAATGTAGTGACATGCTGCTGTGGGTGCTTTCACAATTCTTGAGCATTATAAATTCCATGGTTCGTGTACAAGCTATCACCAGCATGAGCTATTCGGGCTCATATATCCCCTCGTCGTTTCAAAGAAAAATGATGACAGCATTTTACTTTGACTCAGCATCACTCTTAACTCTGGTGATACTTTTCCTGAATTTCCACTCTCGGTGGTCAGACAAATAAATAAGTTAGTCTTTCTTCGTAGCTGATTTGCTAATGGCATTCATATCATTATCCCATGCTTCCCATTCCTTCATCGATGGAATGTAACAATCATCCTCCGAATCGGATGTTTCTGTATCTCCCATAAATTCAATATGATGGACATGTGCTCCTTCTTCCTTCTTCTTTCCATGGATCTGGTGCATATCACTCATATACTCTTGTCATCTCTCCCGTCTCTTCTCAGCTGAAACGTCAGAGTCGGAGTCTTCATCATCAGTTGTAACTCCAAAATTATTAACATTTACAACTTGCTTCATGCCATATCTTCGGCTTATCTTCTCCAGGTGGTATAGTGCTTCAGACAGTCACATCTTCGGAATATCACCATCATCATCATTATCATCAGATTCTAGCTCTTCTTCGCTTGACGTAGCTTCAAAGTAGTGAATATCAGCATCATCCAAGTTGGAGCATCCAGAATCAATTTCTTCTTCTCGTTCTCTCAGGCTTTGATCTCTGGCATCATCCATCCTCTTCGTAATCTCTTCGAACTGCTCGTCGGACATTGACGGTCTCGTCTCCACATGATGTACATCGGCGACAACTGTCAGGCGATGACTCTGGCAAGGTTCATCCCTCGAAGTTTGAGATGAATCATCAGATTCCTTTCTTCTGTTTAACTCCGTGATGTAAGCTCGACTTTCTAAGGCTTTTGCATGCCAGTCATTCTCTGGTCCTATTGCTCCATCACTAGGTTGCACTGAGTTTTCCTGAGTGGTATTTCTGCATTCTTCCTTGATGCTTTCTTCACTCTCTTCATCAGTGTTTCCTTCGCTAGCTTCTTCTGAGCTCTCTCCGTTAATCTCAGTGATTGTTATGCCCTCTGCATTCTGCATCTCTTGAGCATAGACATTCGCCTTCCTAGCTTCATCTTCTTCATGCACATCCATCGGAATAGGATCAAATTGCTTGAAACAAATCGTATTCTGGCCCATATCGATGATTCCATCATGTGTCCTCATAAAATCAGCCCCTAAGATGGCTTGATATCGTAAATCTTTCAACACAAGGAATAGATGAAGGTACACGTGGTTAGCAATCTTCACTGTACAATAAACTTGCACAGTGCATTTGACACTCTTGTCTGGGATATTTCCTCGCACTTTCACCGTTGATACTGGCAGTTCAGTCAACTTGGAGTTAATCTTTAGTATGGCATGAAAATCTGCTGACAGAACACTGATCATGGCTCCCGTGTCTATCAGTAATGTTACAGTGTAACCGTTAATTTTGCCGGATATAACTGGTAGTCTTGTCAGTTGTACGTCGTTCGTCGTTTGCCTCCCATAGAGTAGGTCTTCCTGGAGGGGTTCCCAAAGAAGTATGACAGCCCTTACTTTGGAAATCGTCTCCTCAGACATCATTGAGATTTTGGCGTTTTTTTTGTTTACCCTTACCATTATTAGAAGTACCAGGTTGGTTAGGGTCTAATCGTATCTCATCAAGATCTTCTGGAGGTTCCCTCGGTGTTCGAGTTTTCTCTCTCTCTTCTTTCGTCTGGCGAAGATACTCTCGACTTTCTTGAGCTCTTCCTCTCCAATCTTGGTCAATTTCTGTTTCTTGTAATCGTGGATCTCGGTCTCGACGATATCCTCCCGAGTATCTGTAATCTCGACGGACATTACCTCTTTGTTGATTCTGATGATCCCGTCGCTGATTACCATTATAATTTCCTCGGTCTTCATTCGATCGTTCGAAACGACGTTCCCAATACGGTTGGTTTCTGAACCTATCGTTTCTATTATAGTTACGATTATACGGTTGCCGGTTCCAATTTCTCCGGTCAGGTCCTGGATTGTCCTGCTGATACCGTGTTCCCATATTGGATATTGGTTCAGGTGTTTTGCTGTTCTTGTCGACAGTGGTTATATTAACTTGTCGATTCGCCGGTCTGTTATCATTGCGTGGTTCACCACGAGTTCGTTGGCTAGGAAATTGTTCGTTGGTTGAGTCGAGTCTTCTCAAAATCTGATCGCATTGGACAAAAGATGTTGCGTCAGCGGAGATCAAGACTCGTTGAACGTCTGCGGGATATTGCCTGATTATCGTTTGGATTAGATCCGTTTCCGCCATTGGGGGTTGAAGGCACCTCAACTTAGCTAATTGAGACGAGAAGTAATTAGCATAGCGCTTTGGCTGAGTAGAGCTGTACCTCTTCGTGTACATTTCGGCTCTTATCCCCTGCTGAATATCCGAAGACCAATATGTGCGCAATAAAGCTTCTCTGAAATCACGGAAACCAGTGAACGAGTACCTAAAAACTCGGAACCAGGTGCTGGCTTGACCTTCCATCAAACGCTCTATTACCGGAGTTCACGTTCCGGTGTTACCATCGTATCACGCAAGTACGCTTCAACATTATTTAGGAATTCAACGGATGTGACGCCTCCCCCACTTCCTGAAAATCTGGCAGGTTGTTCCTCCCTTGAACATATGATCATCACGTTCTGATTACCTGAACTACGTGTCGGTGTAAAGATCGGTGCTTGACTATTTAATAAGCTTGGTTGCTCCATGGTAGTTGGATAGCAATTACCGGTCATAGTAGTGACATTCGGAGTAGTAGTCATAGTAGATAATCCGGTTGTATTGATTGGCATTTGGTAATCATATTGCAGTGGATTTCCCGCGGTGGAAGTAACATTTAGTGGTGACTGCCAATAATGTGACGTACTGGGTTGCCCTGAGGTTGTGGTAGGGTATGCCTCAGCAGTCATCATCATTTGTGGTCTCACTGTTGATGATGTTGTTGGAATGAACGGAGTTGTTACAAATGTCGTGGATTTCATTTGAGCTTCGATCCGTTCTAATAAACGCTGCTCAAGATCCTGCATGTCAGGCGAATTAGATATATTGCCTGGCGAACCTATTGCATTTATTTGTAGCTCGATCCTCTCTATTTTCCCACGGAGACACTCGTCAACATCGTGGACGGTCTTCTTAATTTCGCCCTGATCCTTCTTATTTTCCTCCTTAGCCAAACTCATCTCCCTCATTAACTCCTTCAAATTTTCATGAGTTTCCAGCCTCAACCCTTCCGTGTTAGCAGTAAGTTCCGCCATAGTATTCTTACTGTCGGCTAAGTTTTCTCGAAAACTGCCCATGTCTTTCACCACAGTTCTCATATTATTGTGAACAGCAGTCGCTACGCCCCTCATAACTCTCATACTAGTGCTGACAAGTTCGACTTGACGTCTCATCTCTTCGGTAGCCGTTTGAGTTTCATCCATCCGTTCCTCAATAGCAGAAACTCTTGTTCCTAACTGCTCCTTCACGGTCGCATTCGCAAGTTGGAGTTCTCTCCTCCCTTCATCCATACGATCGCTTACCTCTTCAATTCTGACGTCTATTGCATCTAACCGTGTCTGCATTTCTAGTCTACCTGCATCGATAGTATTGGTCAGGGTTTTAAAGCGTGTATCATCCTTCCCTAACGCTGCGACAAGATTAGTATTTGCTTCTGCCCGATTCGTTTCCAAATTGTTCCTGACTTGAGTCAGTATACAATTTAAGGCGACAGTGTTTTCAACATTGGCATTAATAGATTCATTTAATGCTTCAACATTAGTAATTATAGAATCACTTAATTCTGTCCTAACATTATGTACATTTGTGTTTACATTAGTTATATCAGCCCTAACAGTGGCTATTGCTTCATTAATTGTGTTGACATTAGTAGTCAAGTCACCTCTTACAGTGGTTATGTCACCTCTTACAGTGGTTATGTCACCTCTGACCTCAGTCAGTGTGTTGTTAATTGTGGCAACATTAGTAGTCATGTCACCCCTGACCTCAGTCAGTGTGTTATTAAGTGTGGTGACTCTAGTGTTTATGTTTTCGTTGAGGTTGGCAGTATTAGTCGCCATAGCCTCATTTATGTTAGCAACATTATCAGTTATGTTGCGCCTAACTCTTCCTAATGTTCCATTTACCTCAGTCACATGTGCTCGGACCGTATCTAAATCGCCTCTCAATGTCGCTGTATTTTCATTAAAATCAGCTCGTAATATGGTAATGCTTGCCTCCATATTGCCATTAATCTGACCCACCATTAGGTTCATCATCTCTTGGAACCGCTCTCCCTCCATTACACAAATACAATTGATGAGATGAGGAAGAAACACCTTACACCCAGCGAACACAACTTTATGGATGAATGGCCATGGTGGAAAGCTTGGCCATCCCCAATAAACTCCCATGAATTCTGCTGGATTCGACGACAAAGAATGATTCTACATTTACATTTAACAACAAGCAAAGCAACACAAAACGAGTTACATTTACTACGGATGAAGTACTGGCAACTTAAAATACCTCGACTGAATTTTAACTATATTAGACTTCACCCCCTGGTCTGATATCTAAACAGAATGCCATGCGACATTTTGTACGGCTGTACGACATCTAAAGTTCGTCACAGTCCATACAAATTTCTCAATAATCAAAATATATGATCCTCTCAAAAATAACATGTTGCTGATGGCCTATATGTCCACGTCGGCTTACCAGGTTGGGCGCCAAAAGAATGGTTATGTGCCCGTTGGACGAGGTTATCTGGTTACCACCAACCGTAACGTGGCCTCCCAGATGACCTCTACCTCGAGACACATTGCCGGAGAGGATTGGAATACACTTCTTGGGACTAGCCGGCACAAGACTCTGCTTCCCTAAGGATCAGGTTCCCATCACAGTGATTGTCATAGACGCCCAAAGAAAATGCACCCCCCAAAAGGTCAAAACTACTAAATAATTAAAATCCAGACTTAAGACAAACTCATGGTTGGTTTATTAGGCAGGTTAAACCCCTGTCCTACGGTCGGAGGGTTTGATAAAACGGCTATTCCGTAGCTTAAAAAAACAATGAAAAAAATAAACAGCTCCTAAAATTAACGTAGAGTCCCCTCGACAGGTCCTAAATACAGCAAAACAAAGCAAAACTGGGGAGATGGTACCGCAAGAAAAATCGTTATACAAACAAACTGATGCTTCTAGGAAGAAGATATCATGACATCAAAACATGTAAACTAGGACACCAAAGTTAAGGGACTGGTACCATCCCATATTTACATTTAGACTATAATCATTTGAACTAAATCCTGCTTTAATCTGGTCAATGGCGTTAAACGTCCGTGATTACACAAACTATACAAAAACTAATTATTGTCAGTCATCATTTTACAGTACACTGGTACAATTATATACAAACAACAAAGATGTTTTATATTACAAGAGAGAGTAGGGTAATAGTGGGAAACACATCAATAATAAATAAGTTATACACACAAATAATCATCTTCTTAATCCTGCCTGCAACAGATGAACAACTGTTTGTTGTCCACCGTCGTCTATCAGGTGTCTAAACTTGGGAATCAAACTGTGCAAGAACAGCATTCCCCTGATCGGGTCACGCCCCACGAGTTCTGAACTTTGGGTTCGTGCGATCTCTGTCAAAGTCTATCTGTGTCAGCTTTTAATAACTTACTAGTAAGAACGAACGAAGGTGCAATGCATTGGTCTGCTAGACGACAGGTACAAGATCAAAATTTAACAACGATTAAGGTTTAACTGTATTATTAGCATCGCCGGTTTAGGAAATAAATTGATAATTCATGATTTAGTCCTAAGTTTAATGTCGTAGATTTATGAGTCCATTGATTATTAAAATAGTTGACCAAATGCAAGGCGTCGCAAGAGCGTGCTACCAACACGTGGTACACCTCAACATACGTGGCTCGCACATTAACAATAACGCAATTGGTACTCAAAAGAGACCATACCTTTTCCTCCTCGGTCCAAACTTGTTCTGTAACATAGATCTGGCCGGCTTTCTCTAATAAACGTGGTAACCAACCCTGCGTGTATTAAAAACACGGTAAATATTCATTCACTTACAAGTGAGAATACATAATAGCCTTAAGGGTCCAACTTATCAAATTTTTGCTCAAATCCATTATAAATCATGACAAAACATATTGGGGCTCGCTCACAAATACCTGCGAGTATATTAAAAATTTAGCATTACTTATCAGTTCACCTGTACCAGAACAGCTTTACAAAAATCGATACTGAATCAAGGTCAATAGCATGAGCATAAACAAAGCATAGCCCATAAGAACATTCCTAGCAAGGTCTAGAAATAAAAAAATAAAAATGAAGTCGATAGTCAATTGTCTCACAAGAGAGATCGTAAGTAACCTTGGGCAATGTCATTGGCGTGGACTGGACAAGCACCTGTCATTGTGCTCCCCAGCGCTTAGCACTAAGCAGCATAGCGCGTCAGTGAATCTCAAAGGAAATGTCTATCACTGATCTTTCAATACATTAAAGCACAGTAAATGGAGACTGAGTGTTCTTAGCAATCACTCTGAATGATTATACACATTTCAAGGAAGTTATTATAACCTTAAAGACGAATCAATTACAAGTAGAATGATATGTTTGGCTTCTGAAAACCAAATAGACGTAACAGAAAGACATTCCTCTCTCTTTGAAAGGCTTTGACATTTTGTAACGCCACTGAAGCTCACAGCGAATGAGTGCACCGTACAAAACATGTTTAAATGATAATAAAATGCTGATTCACACCTTAAACTTTGGTGGAACTAATAGAAATGATACGAATCGTTTAACAAACTTTATGAGTAAGTTCATAACATTACTTGACTCATGTACAGCGATGTGAATTATCTGAATTCTAGTGACGAACTGCTCACTCTTTAAAAATGTATATTACAATAACAACAGGCTGGATCCCTTCCATACGTAAACGATACACTATAGTGTTAAATAAAGACGTCAGTGGCGTACTAAAATAATAGAAAATGGGGACTTCAAAACATTTAACCAAATATCAGCTGGAGCTGAATTAAAAACATGCCCCTGTCACAAATGACTAAATTGATGTTCCGTCATGCGGAATTACCTTCTAAGAACAATATCGCACTGTGTGGATACACACAATCTGGTGACTAACTCAGTGTCGAGTAACGAAATGCAAAGAGAAGCATTCAGAAGCGTGAAAAAATCACCTTAAGGAGGTGGTCAAAAGAAATGAAAAAAAGCCTACCTTGATGACTGACAATGAGTTACGGATGCTACAGACTAATCCACCCATGACCATCCACCGTACAGAAATAGATTAGGAAATCATGACTCACAGCTATTGCAGATAATTATCCAGAAACTAGGATTGATGATTTTGCCTTTCATCCTGACAAACCACTAATATCTTCTCTGCTCGGCCACGAGCATGGTTATCCTCGGGTGATCATCCATGGTTGTAGTTTGGCTTAGGTGTTCATCGTTCCTCACATTCGGATGTTTAAGCCATAGCCCTCATCGTCTTAGATGTTGGATTATTCGGCCTCAGCACGTGGTGAAATAAAGGCATCCTGTAGATTCGTTGTAATACGTATAAAAATGGACACAGCTTCAAGCGTGTTGAAATTCACAGATTTTCCTCCTTTTTCCACCAGCAGACTATATTTAAAATGGCCTTGTCTGCTAAAACATATAAACTGGCATTGACACTGGGCACGTGTCTTTCCACTGAAGCTAAACAACTTCACATGCTTTAGATATTATATCGTAGAATATCAGCTTCATCTTATTTGTTTTACAGTCGGCCTTTGCACGGCTCGGGAATATTTCACTGTATCTGTTGGATATGACGACCAGATTCCCCACTTGGGTTTACTGGTACACAACTTGTTTATCACAGGTCAGCCATAGAAGCACGCTGTAACCATGTGGTCAACACTTCACTGAATAGAAATATTATCAGATTCACAATCTTGGACGAACTTCTCGCGTCACCAGCACACTTCGTGCTATAATTAATACTTTTAGACGTGTTCACTTCACACAGTTTGAATGTTGATGATATCTTTAGACGTGGTCACCTGGGACCTTCACAAATTCACATCCGCTCGCCATGCAAGCACGGATTCAAGTCATTCCTTCACGGAAGTAGGTGTGCTCAGTTCGATCACTTCCGAGTCATTTAGCGTCTAAGTTCATTCCTTCCGCGTATCGGCGGTGTTATACCTTCGGTCGTAAACCATAAATAAAATGTTATTAGCCCATGGAAAATGTGGCTAGTTAAGCTAAATGACTGATTATTTTAAATTCAGGTTGCACATCAAAGAGAACTTCTTCGATCATGTAGGGTAATTTTATACTGCTTCTTAATGAAGTCAAAAGAACATCTAATGTAGTGGCATGCTGCTGTGGGTGCTTTCACAATTCTTGAGCATTATAAATTCCATGGTTCGTGAACAAACTATCACCAGGATGAGCTATGGGTACCCATCATCTCACACAAGTTTTATCGCTATCGGACGAATGGTATATGAACGCATACGGGACTTTGTTGAAACGCTTCGCACGTCTTCGCTCATTTGTTGAATCTACTTGTGCGCTACCTATTGTAACATGGACTTACTAAGCCTGAAACTATCCCTGGACTGTAAACAACAACTCATCCAAGTTTAGTCGCTATCGGACGAATGGTATATGAACGCATACGGGACTATATTGAAACACTTCGCGCGTCGTCGCTCATTCGTTTAATCTACTTGTGCGATACCTATTGTAAAGTGCATTTACTAACCCAGAAACATTCCTTGAATTGTACACAACATCTCACCCAAGTTTCATCGCTATCAGACGAATAGTATATGAACGCATACGGGATTTGGTCTAAACACTTCGGGCGTTGTCGCTCATTTGTTGAATCTACTCGTGTCCTACCTATCGTAATGTGGATTTGCTAACCCAGAAACATTGCCTGAAGTGTACACAACCTCTCGCCCAAGTTTCATCGCTATCGGACGAATGGTATGTGAACATATACAGGACTTTGTTGAAACGCTCCGCCCGTCGACGCTCATTTGTTGAATCTTCTCGTGCGCTACCTATTGTTAAGTGGATTTACTAAGCCATAAACTTTCCCTGATGTATACACAACAACTCACCTAAATTTAGTCGCTATCAGACGAATGGTATATGAACGCATATGGCACTATGCTGAAGCACTTCGTGCGTCGTCGTTCATTTGTTTAATCTACTTGTCCGATACCTATTGTAAAGTGGACTTACAAACCCAGAAAGCTTCCCCGAGGTGTACACAACATCTCACCCAAGTTTCATCGCTATCAGACGAATAGCATATGAACGCATACGGGAATTCGTTGAAACGCTTCGCGCGTCCTCGCTCATTAGTTGAATCTATTCGTGCCCTACCTATCGTAAAGTGGATTTACTCAGCCAGAAACCTTGCCTAAAGTGTAGACAACCACTCACCGAAGTTTCATCGCTATCGGACGAATGGTATGTGAACGCACACAGGACTGTTTTGAAACTCTTCGCACGTCGTCGCTCATTTGTTGAATCTACTCGTGCGCTACCTATTGTTAAGTGGGATTACTAACCCAGAAACGTTCCCTGAAGTGTATACAACATCTCACCCAAGTTTCATCGCTATCAGACAAATAGTATATAAACGCATTCGGGACTTAGTTGAAACACATCGTGCGTCGTCGCTCATTTGTTGAATCTACTCGTGCGCTACCTATTATAACATGGATTTACTAATTCAGAAACCTTGCCTGTAGTGTACACAACCTCTCACCCAAGTTTCATCGCTATCGGACGAATGGTATGTGAACGCATACTGGTCTTTGTTGATACGCTTCGCCCGTCGTCGCTCATTTGTTGAATCTACTTGTGCGATACCTATTGTTAAGTGGATTTACTAAGCCAAAAACATTCCCTGTAGTGTACACAACATCTCACCCCAGTTTCATCGCTATCAGACGAATGGTATATGAACGCATAGGGGACTTTTTTGAAACGCTTAGCGCGTCGTCGCTCATTTGTTGAATCTACTCGCGCGCTACCTATTATAACATGGATTTACTAAGTCAGAACCCTTGCCTGTAGTGTACACAACCTCTCACCCTAGTATCATCGCTATCGGGCGTATGGTATGTGAACGCATACAGGACTTTGTTGAATGGCTTCACCCGTCGTCGCTCATTTGTTGAATCTACTCGTGCGCTACCTATTGTTAAGTGGTTTCACTCAGCCAGAAAACTTACCTGAAGCGTAAAGAACTTCTCACCCAAGTTTCAACGCAATGGGATGAATGGTATATGAACACATGTGGGACTTTCTTGAAACAAACGCACACCATTTTGTTGAAGCTACTCGCGCGCACTCTATTGTAAATTGGATTTACTACGCCTATTACTTTTCCGTGACTGTGCACAACAACTCACCAATATTTGATCGCAATCGGACGAATTGTATATGAACGCATACAGGACTTTGTTGAAACGCTTCGCCCGTCGTCACTCATTTGTTGAATCTACTCGTGCGCTACCTATTGTTAAGTGAGTTTACTAAGCCAGAAACGTTCCCTGAAGTGTACACAACATCTCACCCAAGTTTCATCGCTATCATACGAATAGTGTATGATCACATACGGGACTTATTTGAAACGCTTCGCACGTCGTCGCTCATTTGTTGAATCTTATCGTGCGCTACCTATTATAACATGGATTTACTTAGTCAGAAACCTTGCCTGCAGTGTACACAACCTCTCACCCAAGTTTCATCGCTATCGGACGAATGGTATATGAAAGCATACTGGTCTTTGTTGAAACGCTTCGCCCGTCGTCGCTCATTTGTTGAATCTACTTGTGCGATATCTATTGTTAGGTGGATTTACTAAGCCAGAAACATTCCCTGTAGTGTACACAACATCTCACCCAAGTTTCATCGCTATCAGACGAATGGTATATGAACGCATACGGGACTTTTTTGAAACGCTTCGCGCGTCGTCGCTCATTTGTTGAATCTACTCGTGCGCTACGTATTATAACATGGATTTACTAAGCCAGAAACCTTGCCTGTGGTGTGCACAACCTCTCACCCTAGTTTCATCGCTATCGGACGAATGGTATGTGAACGCATACAGGACTTTGTTGAATCGCTTCGCCCGTCGTCGCTCATTTGTTGAATCTATTCGTGCGCTATCTATTGTTAAGTTGTTTCACTAAGCCAGAAACCTTACCTGAAGTGTAAAGAACTTCTCACCCAAGTTTCAACGCAATGGGATGAATGGTATATGAACACATGTGGGACTTCCTTGAAACAAATGCACGCCATTTTGTTGAAGGTACTCGCGCGCCATCTATTGTAAATTCGATTTACTACGCCTATTACTTTTCCGGGACTGAGCACAATTTGATCGCAATCGGACGAATTGTATATGAACGCATCGCCATTACGCATTTGTTTGAACTACTCGCGCTTTCTATAGTGAAATGGATTAACTATGCCTATAATTATCACGGATGTGTTTACAACAACGCATCAAAATTTGATCTCAATCGGATGAATGATTTATGAACGCATAAAAGACGAACACACAGGCATTCCTTTATATATATATGTATAAGATAAGATATGATGTAATAAATGCTAAATTCAAATGGGGCAGGTCACCTTTTGTGAAACCTGGTTTGCACAAAATTAAATATAAACTTTTAACAATTGGGAAATTAGGACTTCCTGGACTTGGCAGGGAAAAAATGCGTATTAAAATGTGGGGTTTATTACCACAAGATAGCCTATTTAGGCAGAGTGATTAAATGTAATACCTGAAAAAATTGGGAGGAAGCCACTTTGGGCCAAGCCTCGTTTACCACAAGAAAATAGTTAAATTAACCTAAATTGTTGGTAAGGGAGATTTGGAGTATAGCAAATGGGGAATTAGCGTCCTGGCCAATTTTATTGCTCTCATCGATTCGCGGCGCGGAAGACAGTTGAACGGGCACTGTTTGGTAACACTTAAATTTGTTGAATTATTATAAATTGTCAATATTCAGAATGTGTAGATGCACCGGGCTAAACATGGACAAGTTTTTAGCGTCATAGAGTTTGATGTTACGGTTAATATAGTTCACTTTGAATTGGAGTTTAGCAATAATTAGACGTTGTTGAGTAAAGATTTTCACAGTTTAGAGTCTACTGCGAATGGAAATTTCCAGAGATGTAATGACAGTTGAATAGGGCAGTAGAAATCCCAATGAGGAAGAAAGTAATGTTTTAGACGGCTATACGATTTAGTAGGATCCCACGTAGGAGAGAAGCATCTCCCTAATTTCGTACAAGAGGTACTAAATTTCATGTTTAGAAATAAGCTTAGTTAGCTTAAGCATGACAGAGAAAATTCCACGATGGGCAGTTATTGCACAATATTGCAAAAACTCCAACACTGCCTATTAGATTCATTAAAAGCATTCAGAATTTGTTTAAAATCTTTTATGTTCGACCCTCACTATTATGTGTCAGAAAACTGTATCATAATGTTGGTCATTATAACACTGTTTTTCATTACGATACAGTTTCTCCAGCCAATCAGAGCTCGTTCATTGACCAATTAGGTAGCGATACCTTCGCGCATGCGCTCAAAATGCAACATGTCGGACATAAACACAACATCGAACTATAATAAATTACCGACATGGAATACGCACCGTCCATATGTTCGCGTAAATAAACTGGCGAATATGAGACAAGAAATAGCACTGTACCTTAATATCACCATCCCTAATTTCTACACAGCGCATTACCTTCAAACGACTCCGGTGACAATATTACTGAGGGGCGGTAGATGTAAACATATGGCCTGCATAATATGGCATTGCAAGCACACAGAGTGCATGCGTCGGTCGTTCAGAGATCTTGAAAGACAGAGATATCATACTCAGTGCTCGCTCTCCGATCACAAAATTCAAGTGGCTGGCTCTCAACAGATATTTATGAATATTTATGTTAAAAAATATAATAAAGTTATAATTATCGAGGAACATAAACAGTCGTATGCAACTCGCCTATAATAGTAATTAAGACACTCGTATGGAAATTATAAAACTCGCATACTCTCGTTTTATAAAAATACTCGTGTCTTAATTATAGCCATTATAGGCTCATTGCATAATGTACTATTAAAGGATAGTTAATATCACTTAAGATGTGTACTTAACTTTTCATGGTGGATTGAATGTTGATGTTGCAGCCGTTAGACAAAACTTTACAACATGGCGTCGATGTAAATTACATCATAGGTAAAGGAAGTTGCCTCCTGCAGAGGACTGAACATTTCACTAAGGCGACCAGACGAGCAGTGCGAGGGAGATTTAGACACACGGAGAGCTTGAGCAAGTGGGGTGGGAGGGGGGGGGGGAAACCAGAGAGAATATGCAGAGTGATAAACATAGCAAATAATAAAAAATCGGCATTGCGAGAATTTGATACATCAAATAAAATCTTCATGAAGATGGTTGATGACGACAAGGGTGACATCTGCTTGAGTGAGTTGAAACCATTCTTGAAATTGCTGAATTCTATAGCTTCGACAGGTTGCCGCGTGGTGCGCTGTTGGGTTTGCATGGAATAAACAACTGAAACAGACTTTAACATAGAATAAATATATGATGAGAGAAAAGGGAATACATAAAAGTTCACTGTTGGTGATGGAAATAAAGATTTTTCACCACGGTTCACAGAGCAGAACTCTTGATATTAAAAAATATTTAAAAATATCTACCCAAGAAAGATAATCCCGATAATCTAAATGAACACATGATTCTACAAGGATCCCCACCATTCCTACTGCTAAATAAGGTGAGTCCACAATCATAATGATTAGATTAGGCGATGAATGCATATGGGAAGGAATAAGTACCGAAGCATGATTTTTTAAAGAGGATTCCCCCTATTCCTATTCACAGGCACGCAGTGTTGTAAGGTCCTATCTCACCGATTGCAAGCAAATATGGATTTTATCTATGCTGTGGAGGGTGAATTAAATGGCTTCCAGTAGTGATGAGAAAGTTCCAGAATCGATAACATACACCAGTTTGTGAAGTCATTCCAGCCTGAGATATTTTCCACATTCTTTATGTTATAGAAGTAACTACAACATGTCAATTGATAGAGTGACACATGTTAGTATGAGCAAGGTTATGCATCAAAACACGGCAGACACTCAGGCGATGGCCCGTCGCTGTTACAATCTTACTCAATACAGGACTCCTGATCCTAGTCTAAATACTATTGTTATTACAAGTTTCGGTGCATTTTCAACTTCCTTTCCGTTCAAAAGACAACTTTACCCTAACTTGAGTCATAATTAGGAATAATAGACACTATAGGGATAAAAAAAATTGAGCCTAAATTATTATCTCATAATCGAACTGCCTCCAAGTCTTTCAAAAATGGAAATAATTGTACTAATAACAATAATAATAATAATATTAATACCAGAATAAATTACTCTCTGTTGACATTGAACCATATGATCTGACTATAACGCTCAACTAACAAACTATCTACCAATCCTGACTTATTAAATCAAATATAGCGAAACGCGACTACGAAAACTCTTACAACAATACTAGTAAAACATTAAATAGGAATCAACGTCGAAAATGGTCATACAGATTTTATAATGGATCTATATCTACAAAAATGGGCTACTGAAGAGAATTCTTATATTACTTTAGTTCGCGTATAGATGTCTAGTAGAAGAGCATGAACTACTTTCCATAACCCAGTTCGTCCGCCTCCTATTTCCTGGATTTTAGTTCCTTACTCGCATTCGCCTTACAGCTCCAAGATGTTACACAAATCCGAACTGCATCTCCCCGTCTTCGATCTTCCTCCTCGTTCGATTCCAGGTTTAGGCCCTCCGCTCTTGTTCTTCTTCCGACCTCTTTTGCTCTTCTGTTCTTCATGTCTTCTGCGTAGAATTCCTTCAATCTCATCCAAGCCTTGTCCATTTTATTATCATAGTTTAATGTTTATTGAAATATCGAGAAAATATCGTCACCGGTATTCTAAGTCACTCCTGATATTCTCGTCTTCATCTTGTAGGTTACGTTCCCGCTGCATATTTAGCACTGCATCATCACAACTTTTGTAATGTTAGAAAATGTCCCTCTAAATGTCGATTGTAACAACATTTTCATAATCATATCGAAACAAGATGTTCAGTAAAGAACATATACCCTACTTTCTCCTAAAAGCATGGGTATTGTTATAACTCTATGTCCTTTTCAAGGAGTATAATTGAATGTTGGTTGTAGTAGCCTGTTGAAATACAACGTGCTATACGGATATTAAACATGACTATGGGGTGCCCTTTGCTAGTGCTACCTCTGTAAAAAAGAATCATTCAATTAGGTTTCACCGTGTTTGAATTGATGTGGGGAATCGATTTGCACACATACATGGCCGCTATCTGCAAACTATTGGGCTGAAGACCTTGTCGTTCAGTCAAAAGATGCTTCCCACAAAAAGGTATGTTGTTGCAAAATTTAGTAGAGATCAAATGATTAGGTTGGTCGTAATTCGATTTAAGCTTTTAATATTTGGGTGGCCACCATTACGTTTCCGTCAAAATGGCGGCGATATAAAACATGACACTGAGGTGCCCTTTGCCAGTGCTACTTCTGTACCAAATTTCGTTTAATTTGGTTTTACCGTGTTTGAATTGATAGGGGAATCGATTTGTACACATACATGGCCGCCATATGCAAACTATTGGACTGATGACCTTGTAGCTTGGTGAAAGAACGCTTCTCACTTAAAGGTATGATGTTGCAAAATGTGGTAGGTTGGTCGTAATTGGATTTTAGCTTTTTACATTTGGGTGGCCACTATTACGTCCAGATGGAGGCGATATAAAACATGACACTGAGGTGCCCTTTACAAGTGCTACCTATGTACCAAATTTCGTTAAATTCGTTTTCACCGTGTTTGAAGAGATAGGGTAAATCAATTTGCACACATACATGGCCGCCAACCGCACATGATTGGGCTGATGACCTTGTAGTTTGGTCAAACATTTTTTTTTTATACACAAAGGTATAATGTTGCAAAATTTGGTAGAGATCAGATGATTAGATTGGTCGTAATTTGATTCAAGACTCGAACATTTGGGTGGCTGCCATTGCGTTTTTGTGAATATGGCGGCGATATAAAACATGGCACTGGAGTGCCCTTTGCTAGTGCTACCTCTGTACCAAATTTCGTTGAATTCGGTTTTACCGTGTTTGAATTGATAAGGGTAATCGATTTGCAAACAAACATGGCCACCAACTGAAAACTATTCGGCTGATGACCTTGTAGTTTGGTCAAAAGACGCTCGCCATATGAATGTATGTAGTTGCCAAATTTGGTAGGTATCGGATGATTAGGTTAGTCGTAATTTGATTTAAGCTTTGATCATTTGGGTGGCCGCCATTACGTTTCCGTCAAGATGGCGGCAATATAAAATAGGACACTGAGGTGCCCTTTGCTAGTGCTACCTCCGTACCAAATTTTGTTCAATTCGGTTTCACCATGTTTGAATAGATAGGGGGAATCTATTTGGACACATACATGGCCACCATCCGCGATGTATAGGGCTGATGACCTTGCAGTATAGTCAAAAGATTTTTCATACATAAAGGTATAATGTAGCAAAATTTGGTAGAGATCAGATGATAAGGTTGGTCGTAATTTGATTTAAGCTTTTAACATTTGGGTGGCCGCCATTATGTTTTCCTAAAGATGGCGGCGGTATTAAACATATCCCTGAGGTGCCCTTTGCCAGTGCTGCACAATAGTTCGTTCAATTCGGTTTCACCGTGTTTGAATTGATAAGGGTAATCGATTTGCACACATACATGGCCGCCATCTGAAAACTATTGGACTGATGACCTTTTAGTTTGGTCAAAAGACTCTCGCTATACGACTATATGTAGTTGCAAAATTTGGTAGATATCGGATGATTAGGTTAGTCGTAATTTGATTTAAGCTTTAATCATTTGGGTGGCCGCCATTACGTTTCCGTCAAGATGGCGGCAATATAAAACATGACACTGAGGTGCCCTTTGCTTGTTCTACCTCTGTACCAAATTTCGTTCAATTTGGTTTCACCGTGTTCGAATTGATAGGAGGGGGACAGACATTCAGAGTACACACACTCACACACACACACTCACACACACACAGACCCAGACACACATTTGCCCGACCTCATAAGTCTACTTTCATTTTTTGCAAAAATCGAAAGTAGGCTAAAAATGTTAGTAGTAGAAATAATAACTTGGTCACGTTTCCAATGCTGGAAACTTATGCTCAATAACTGCGTTCTGTGGCTTAGTGGCGATTGTTGTATTTAAACATCGAATACTTTCGTCTTCCGACAGGAATAGAAGTAGCCTGTTCGTTCCTGTAATTTCACTCTACGAAATGTTCATACCACCGCTTCTGAACTGTTTCTTCACAAAGTCTGACTACTTTTCCTTGCGTTCGCTCCTCGAACAAAATTGCTTATTTTCCTTCTCAATTCTTTTAGTAATTTTCACTACATCTCGACTTGTGTAAAACTGTACTCACACGTTTGAACTCAAGCAAATACAATTCGCGATGAGTCGCGACACTTTTTACCGATCACTGTAATGTATAACACAAAGCGCACACTCGGAGACCGAGGTTCGATACGTCCATTATCTTTCACGCCTCACGAACAAGAAGCCGCGATTCCCTCGCTCGTTTCCCCTTCTCCACTGAACTTTGACGTCATCAAGAAATCCGCGCGTGTCTTAGGCGGGATTCTTTCCAATCGTCTTTTTGCCTTATTGAAACATATTTCTCCAAAATGTTATCTGTGATAAATCTTTATTTATTAAACTGTAAATTCTCAATTCATAAAATATAGTAAAATAACTTTCAATTACACCATTAGAAGTATTGCTAATTAAATTCCATCGAGTATTCCTGTTGGCTTCGGGACTGTCACGTGATATTCTCAGCGCACGAATAGATACCATGCGCGTGTCATCCACACCTTTTCTTGCTCTGTGAATTGCCTATCTTGCCCTCTCCTATCGTCGATACACCTTTTCTTTCTCTGCGAATTGCATATCTTGCCCCAGATCAAACAAGACCGGTTTTTTGCCATCTTATATATTATTTTCCTGTAGTAATTGTCTGATTGGTTCGACGTTTTACAGAGATAACGTTTCCTCATGATTTCACGCTAGCCAGAATTCGACTACCAAATCCAGCTACTGCACATTTATAAATTTATGCTTTCTTTAAGGAGATAATAATACTACTCAAACCACAAATTCGAGTTGAGTACCTTGTTGGATTTCCGGAAAATGTTCACCGATTTTTGCGCTTCACATCGCCCAGACGCCAAACCCTCCGGCATTTCAAAAGTGTATATGTAATGTATGTATCTATATATATAAATATCCCACATTGGTGGTTTCGGTAGCGTAGTTGGTAGCATGCGGAGCTTCTATGCCCAAGATTGCAGGTACAAACACAGTGGAAGTCGTCGGATTTTTTAAGAGCGTTTAAAGTTCCTCAGTGTGCCTTTGTGCGGACGGGATGTAATGGCGGCGGACCCATGTCATAGATTTATGGCATGTAAAATAACCTTCCACTAACTATAATTGTGTGAAGCCAACTTTGTAAGTGAGACTTGATTGACGCTTTATTAGTTTCCAACGTTCGTCGCCAGGTGCCGGTTGCGGTGGCATCCAGAGGCCAAGTTGACATCTAGGTGTCGTTGACGGTAGCGTTTGGTATCAAAAGTAGGAATTACTTGAAATTGATCGTCTGGAGTCCTTGCCTGAATCACAGATAGCATACACTAATACAGCCATTACAATTACCACCGGCTATAAGACAGGTTCTACAAACACCCAAAGTACACGGGGCTACATGCGCGCGTTGACGCAGCCCCTAAACTGAGGAATCAACCATTTATCTCACTTTCCTGCGAACACGATCAATACCGCCAATTGCCACCAATCACTTTAAAACGTAGGCTTTATATAAAATAAAACCCATCTAAATGTAGGTCGAGTATGTTAATGGGCAATATTGGACCAAGTTGGTGAAAATAGTGGGCCTTTTTCTTAAAATGTGAAATATCGAATTCATTCAAAGTTCATACAATTCTTCGCATAAGATCCAAAAACCTATCTCCGTAATTTTTTATAGCACAGACCACTGATTAAAGGTCTGGGAAAAATGGAGGTTTTTGAGAACAAATATTCAAACCGCCCTCAATAGGCACAGAATGAATACTGTTTAGTATGGTCAATAGTCTCTAAACATTACCTAAAACGTTTGTCTGAAAGAGTTTTTGATATGACCCACCATTACGCCAAGAGGTGAGAAAAATATACTTTTGGAATTATAAGATGCGTTCTCGTTTGCTGATCATGGGGACGTTTCTATGTATACAACAATTGGCAAATTTAATGAATCCGAATGAATCTGTTCTTAAATTCGCTGCTGACAAGGCATCTGATATAGGAATGCCACTGTGTTTAGTGTTGAAGTGTGAGATTGTGTGTGTTTTGTCTGCGCCTAAGTAGTTGTAAAAGAAACTAATTATTTGCACGGCATGTCTTTTACTTGCGTAGTCTCATCTATTTATCATCTGTTATCGATGTTGTGATCGCCCCAAGTTTATGTCTTCGACCCGGAGAAAGAGGGATACTCGTTGCTCTGATGTATTTTAGATTTATTATTTAAACCGTGTGTGTTTCCTGGTACCTGGGCTAGTTGAAAGGTATAACTCCCAATTTAAAATACTAATAATAATACTACATAAACCAATCTTACCTTAAATTCCATAAACGTAAATGAACCTCAGTTTCTTAGAAATAACATAGTATTACAACTGAGATTCATTTTACAAATTGACACTAGTTTACTTTCACTCACTTAAAAATATCAGCGGAATGGCAACTGACTAGTGATGTATTTTATAAAGGAGTTGAAGGAGGAATTACTGCGCCGTCTGACTAACTCTCCTGTGGATAACTGAACACTGTTGACGATTTGGCTTATTCAGTAAGTGGTTATTACCGCTTATTATCACCGCGGGGGTAAATTTGAAACCATAAGCCAATAATTTGAAAAAATGGATTACGCTTAAACGCAAGCATCGGGATGTGGACATATCCAGACGAACACGTCCCCACAAAACATGTATACCAGGTTAAACCATCAACCATTCGCATCCTCATAGAAACTAAATCACTAGATCTAGGCAATCTTTTAATCCACAACACAGGGATGAAAAGCATGACTATGTTTTATTGTAAAGGCAGCGTCATTTATTTATAAAAACAAGAAGTTCCATGACGAACTAAAGAGCTTACTGTTCTTAAAATTTAAGATTCTTGGCAATGAATAATCCATATTGATCTATCTAGAATAATGACGAAATTAAGTTGGTTATATCGAAATTTCTAATTAGTTAGAAAACTGTATACCTGGCATAATATAGCCTAAGAGAGCACTACAGTTGGCAGCCCTGGTGAATGAATATTTTCTTAGTTCCATCTCTTAAGGCACAGAATACAAAATTTGGTTGAAGTCCAATGGATAGCATGGACGTTACATGCAGTTAAGTTCTAACAGCAAACGTAAAATCATGTTGGCAACAATGTCATGCATGTATTAGTCAGAAATGATCTGAAATAATATGATCAATTGTTGTGCCAATTTTGAATGAAATCCATTAGTTAGTATAGAAGTTACATGCATTTTAAAATTGGACCTATCGCCAGGCTTAGAATCATGTTCGTGGAGCTCCTGAGCACCAGGTTTAAAACGCCTCGCCTAGAGCTTTGAGTTAGTGAATGCAACTACCGCTGTTGGTGATGAATGATGACCTACACACATAATTACAATAACATGCAAATTCCCCTTCACTTGTCTCCACAATACATATTAGCCGATATGAATACAGCCTTTAGGTCACAACTATTTCCTCTTTGGTTGATTGACATTCCAGAGCTAATTCAATCGTTATAATCCAAAGAATTTACTATTTAATTAATTTGGGTAAGTTCTAAATAATACAGTGCAGCCTCAAGCCACGTCACCCTGCAGGTTGTTCAACTTTTCTTGCGTGATATTAGCTTGATAACCCCCCCCCCCCCCATCCCCAGCCCACCCTCCTAGAGACAAAGTAATGAAGCTGTTGCCATGTTTAACCCAGCAGCAATCCCTCGACAAATATTTTAGAGTACACTATGCAATCAAAGTATTCCAGTGTATGTGTGTATTCATTTATATATTTATTTAACAGTATTAAGGTACACAGACATAAGCCCAATTATGTTTCGTCTTGAAATATCAAGTTCAAAAATACAAATTGCATCAATGAAGGAAGGAGACAAAAAAGATACAATTGAAAAACAAAATGAAAAACTACCAAAGAAATTATGAAAGTATGCATTACAGAATAGAAAAAAGTACTGTACAATTAAAAAATGTAATAATAACAAGTAGTTCCGTGAAGAACTATACAGCCTATTTTCATATATCCTACTCATGTAAATTGCCTCTATCAACATACGAAATTTCAGTTTGATTGTTGTAATAGATTCGTAGATATTGAGAACCGTCTAAATATTTTAGATGGTCGCCATGTTGGATTTTTATTTATGTACTATTAGATAAAGATTATTGTGTACGTGTGGTATTCAAACGTCAATCGCATGATTCGGACACATGAAGTAAAAACGAGATTTAAAAATTTCGCACAGCTGGCATCTTGTGGTTATGGAAACATTTGAAATAAACTGTACAGTGGAGTAACATTTGTATAAGCATTTACTATACAAAGTTCCACTCCACTCGGATGGTTAAATCGAGAGAAACGTCCACTTAAATATTTATACTTCGCGTCGCCGCCATGTTGTGCTAACCAGGTTATTGAAAGTCCTATAGATGAGCTTATGTTCATAGCCTCCTTGAACATAAAAGTATCAGTTTGATTGCAGTAAATGATTCGTAGATACTGAGAACCGTCTAAATATTTCGGATGGTCGCCATTTTGCATTGTTGTATGTATAGGCCATATAGTTATGTACCATAAAGAAAAATTATTGCGGAGCTTCATTATTCAAACTTTCACTTCGATCGCATGATTACGACACAAGAAACAAAAACTTAATTTTAAAATTTTGCACAGCCGCCATCTTGAGGTTATTTAAACAATTGAACTAAATTAGATGCCCGTGCATTACAATGTGTATAAACATTTGCTGTACCAAGTTTCATTGCGTTTCGATGATTACATCACGGTAAAAGTCTATTTAAAACTTTCAACTTCGATTGGCCGCCATGTTCGTTTTGTAGTTAACAGGTTTTTGAAAATCTCTCACAGATGAATTTCTAGTAGTGCCCTTTATCTCCGTACAAAATTTCAGGGTGATATCAGTCATAGTTTCTGAGATCTAGAATGCCGGTGAAATATTTCGCACAGCCGCCATCTTGAAGTTATGTAAACAATTGAACGAAATTAGATGTCGGTGCATTACGATGTGTATAAGGATATACTGTACCAAGTTTCATTGCGTTTGGTTGGTTAAATCGTGAAAAACGTATATTTTAAAGTCGCAACTTCGCTTGGCTGCCATGTTGGTTTTGTAGTTATCACGTTCACGAAAGTCTGATAGGTGAACTTCTAGTAGTTCCCATGATCTCCGTACAAAATTTCAGGGTGATGTCGGTAATGGTTTCGGAGATATTTAATGCTGGTGAAATATTTCGCACAGCCGCCATGTTGGATTGGTGAGACGTAACAAAATTTGAAGGGCACGGTCGGGGTCGTCCGAAATGGTGCTATGACCTTACCGAGTTTCATTGAAATCGCTCCAGCCGTTTGGAAGTTATTAGGGGGGACCTACACACGAATCACACACACACACAGACACACGGACAAAAGGTGATCTCATAAGCCTATTTTTTCATAAAATGAAAATAGGCTAAAAATACAAAATTCTACAAGAAAAAAAATGAGGGAGATAGAGAATACAAATTCCACGATTAGATTTAGGTTGTTATGTGAAAATTTATTTCTAAAACCATAATAAACAACCAATAATTTTTTTCTGGGAATAGAACAATAAATTAAAAGAATTAATGTACGGCTTCATTGCTACATTCATTTCATGCAGTGCCGAATCAACAAACACTGGATCTTCATGAAGTGTCTCGGCTGATAATGTAAAATCATTTCTTACACCATCTTACAAATCGGTCTGTCACTCGTGAAGAAACGCGTCAGATGGTGTAACTATCCCCTTTTAGATCATATGCCGGCTTTTCATGAAGTGCCTAGGATCTTCATGAAATGACGGATTTCACTATCTGACTACGACATATTCATGTTTATGGCACTGGGAATTAATTTAGAGATACATTTTACATACTATAAACTTGCTGGGTTGAAATTCAGGTCGAAAATTTGTAGTACTTCTTCTGAGAAAGGGGATTAAGTCGTTTTGTTGGGAAAAGTGAACGTTTAAAACAAAAGGAGCCAGCCGGAAAGTGGAACACTCAGTGGAAGTAAACCAATCAGATGCACTCAATCGGTGTAGCCCTAAGTTCTGCTATCCATTCATCCGTTATGAATTCAACAGTGAAGTATAATAACCCTTATGAAATCGTGTGGCCTGTATATTCCAACTAGCCTGAAAAGTCATTCTATAGTGAATTAAATGTGGATTAATTTGTGTCACTTGAATGAGCGGACAGATCGCTAGTTACTTGGTATTTAGTTGCCCATTCCAATGAATTAATCGTTATGTCCTCGTATGGCCTTTTTTGTTATTCAAAGGTAAAGTTCTTGTGTATCTCGTTACAAGAAAATAATATCAATGAAAACATTCCTCAGTAATGAGTGATAGAAAATAAAATTGAATGCTCGGTCTTGAGATATAAAGCAGAACCCAAGTACCATATAATTTTATTCAAGATGATGAAAGAATATCTTGACCTTCGGGAAATAACGGTCGTATGTGAATGTTATTAATCCTGCCCCATGCACAATATTAGTTTCGTGCAGGAGAAGTAATATCACGTTTATCCAGAATAATTCTTACTCGAAGATCTCGGACATATAAACCAATATTGTCTGTATAATGTGTATTCAGACTGCATGATACTTCATCATTGAAGAGTAGAAACGCGCTCGGCTCCTCATATTTGAGGAAAACGTGCATAGTAATGATACTGCTGATAGTTACACTAATTAACTTTACACTAGTTAGATCTCTGCATCATCTTACGTAGCGAAATTAAATGCTATTCAGTCGGGCTACACGATTGAACCCAAATTGTAATGGGTGTAATTCCCTAACAATGAGAAAAATAATATGAGATTAAATAATTCATTGTCAACAAATGCTTAGAGAAAGGAAAATGCCACAGTACTTGAGGTACTCCAAATTTAATATTCTCTGAAAAAAGAAAAGGTAACACAGAAGATCCCAACTCCTATCGAGGTATTGCACTAGAGAACAACGGTTCCAAAGTATTCACTAAAATCCTATGTAATAGATTGACCGAGTTGTTTGATGCCTCTATTCCGGGCTTTCAATTTGGCTTTAGAAGGGGAAGGATCAACTCTCCATGCAGTAAGGAATTTTTTTGACTGACATAGATGATGTCTTAAGACATGAATAGAGAAAGTTCTTCGCAATTTTCATAGACATTAATAAGGCTTTTGACTTACTATATGGGGAAGTACTTATCACGTAATTAGAGCGCTTTATATGACGGGAAATCTATCTTGCCTTAATCATCAGAAACATACTATCTGACATGAGGGGTCATAGATGATGGCATTACAACATCCAGTGTCATGACCCAACCGAACAGTGTACTGTAGGGTGACCTCATGAGTCCCGTATTTTTCAATATCGTAACAGCCAATGTGACAAGAGTCACTCATGGGATAGATAAGAAGATCGTTGTATACTTGTATGTTGATGACATTGTCATAGGAGGATCAATCCCGAAAGACGTCTAAGATGCGATCGATAGACTCTCGGAATTGACAATGGAATATAAGTTTACAATCATAACTAAAACACATACCAAATGACGTTCCGGAAGGGAGGAAGAAATGCATTAAAAGACCAATTGTACCAAGGAGCAAAACAAATTAGCCATTAAGAATCAGATCAAATATCTGGGCATTTGCCTTCAAACTGCAAGGGCCACCTACACTTTTCTTGTTAGAGGCAAAACTATAGAAGCAATTAGAGCTATGAGACACATTCCAAAAACTGAATTACTATCCCTGACTACCTCAATGGAACTCATTCAAATGGAAATAATACCAGGTTTGACTGATGGAATTGAACTTATATGGGATCAATTAAAAGAGAGTATAGAAACTTTAGAGAATGTAAGGGCATCTTTCCTCAGGAGAACACTTGTGTCTCGAAATTCACTCCATCGAGACACGCATCGTATATGTACTAACTATTGAAGACTATCTGATACAAGAGATTAGAAATAGAATGTGTCTGTCATCGACGACCGCTTTCCAAGGTACTATAAGAAGACTAGAACAAAACGAGCAGACATTTGGTGGTAATTTAACAGCACTGACGCGATGACGAATTGCCACGGGACTCAGACTATTGACGAGTAGAGGCATGTTGTCGTCAGGTTTGCACGTCATGGTTTACATCATGCGATCTGGGCTAATAAGAGACTTCAAGAACTTTTGATTCAAGTGTGTATAAACTGTGTGATAATCGGTGTGGCGAATACCACTTGGAATTTGGCACAAAAAAATTGAATCATTGTAAGATTATGCTAATCAAATCTAGTGCACATTGTGCGCAATTGTTTTAATAAATTAATAATTTATTTGGATGACTAATTACGATCTTCAAGCGATGATTATCTGATGCTTTACATTTATGATATGTGATCTATGTCCACAATTGCATTATAAAATAATAAATTATTTTGGTCGCAGCATGTAATTGTAAAATTGCAATTGTACGTCGTATGCGATTTTATTATATTTGAATTTTAGTGGCTACTTAACTAGTTTGCTTCAGTGGATGTTTTCAATTGCCTTTTTATGTTCCACAGGTCGGGGAACACCCTTACAAATTATACCCTTGTAAGCTCTAATTTTCAAAATGGTAACAGCAACATGGCAGCCTGCAGTGACATGAGGGAACAATTATCAACTGATAACGGTCTGAAGCCTTATTCATGTAGTACATGTGGATCAAAATTTACACTGATGCGACATTTGAAGCGACACATGCTCATTCATAGTGGTGTAATGGCATATTCATGTAGCACATGTGGAGCAAACTTTACTGAGATGGGAAGCTTGAAAAAACACATGCTCATTCATAGTGGTATAATGACGTATTCGTGTGGCACATGTGGATCAAACTTTAATCGGAAGGGACATTTGAAGAGACACATGGTTATTCATAGTGGTGTAAAGCCGTATTCTTGTAGCACATGCGGAAAGAACTTTAATCTGGTGGGAAATTTGAAGAATCACATGAGCATTCACAGTGGAGTCAAGCCATATTCATGTAACACATGCGGAGCAAACTTTACCAGGATGGGAAGCTTGAAGGAACACATGCTCATTCATAGTGGTAAAAAGCCGTATTCATGTGGCACATGTAGATCAAACTTTACTCAGAAGGGACATTTGAAGACTCACATGCTTTTTCATAGTGGTGTAAAGCCGTATTCGTGTGGCACATGTGGATCAAACTTTAACCGGAAGGGACATTTGAAGACACACATGCTTATTCATAGTGGTGTAAAGCCGTATTCGTGTGGCACATGTGGATCAAACTTTAATCACAAGGGACATTTGAAGAGACACATGCTTATTCATAGTGGTGCAAGACCGTATTCATGTAGCACATGTGGAGCAAATTTTAATCAGGTGGGAAGCTTGAAGAATCACATGCTCATTCATAGTGGTGTAAAACCATATTCATGTAGCACATGTGGATCAAACTTTAATCAGAAGGGACATTTGAAAACACACATGCATATTCATAGGGATGTAAAATAATGGTCTTGTAGCATATGTGGTTCAATGGACATTTGAATACACACATCCTCAATCATTGTGTGTAAAGCCTTATTCATGTATCACATGCGGAAAGAACATGTCTCATAATGGAGATTTGAATAGACATATTCTCCTTCATAGTAGATTTAAGGCATCTTCATGTAGCGCATGTGGATCAAACTTTACTAAGAAGGGAAGTTCGAAGACACACGTGGTCTTTCATAGTGGTATCAAAACATATTCATGTACTAGATCCTGAAAAAGTTTTCTTGGAACGGATGTTTCCTGGCCAGGACATCTACCACCTAAAGCCACTATCCCGTTGGCCAATCACAGACTCTGCCGAACATAATGGTATAAATGTGTGGAAGAGATTAGATGGCATGCATCGGCCATTTCTGTGGTAGAAATCCCAAAGTTAATCTAATGTTTAGGATGGCGCGATTTACAAGAGTTGGACTCGAGAAAGTTCAAAGATAAGGAAATAACGACATTTCCTTTTTCTACGGGTGAAAACGAAAATATTTTCATTTTTGGCAAGAAAAGTTATTCATTGAATGTACAATATAAGTGCCCAAAAAGGGGTTAGAAAATAACAACGGATGAAATACAAGAATAGACTTATGAAAATTCAATTCATGCCTTCCAATTACCTATTCAGTAAGAACCAACGCATACAGTAACACCTATTGAATCCAACTTCACCATCTATATATATAAAGCTCAAAGTTTGTCTGTCTGTTTGTCTGTCTGTTATGAGAACAAATCTAGACCGTTTCACCGATCTGAACCAAAATTTGTATACTTACCCTTTGTAACCCTACGTATAACCCTGTCCACTTGAAATTTTGGACAGACCACCGCATTCCCTGCATTTAGGCAATTTGTCACAAATCTACCCCGTTGCACCGATCGGAACCAAAATGTGTATACATACCCTTTGGAACCCTGCGAGTAACACTGTCCACTTACAATTTCGGACAGTCCACCCCATTCCCTGCATTTTGGCCCTTTGTCACAAATCTACACAGTTTCACCGATCAGAACCAAAATTCGTATACTTACCCGTTGGTACCCTGCGAGTAAGACTGTCTGCTTGAAATTTCGGATAGGCCACTCTATTACCTGCATTTTGGCCCTTTGGCGCAAATCTACACCGTTTTACCGATCTGAACCAAATTTTACAGAATTACCCTTTGGAAACCGACGTGTAGCACTGTCCACTTGAAATTTTGGACAGACCACTCCATTCCCTGCATTCAGGCCTTTTGGCACATATCCACATCTTTTCGCAGGTCTGAACCTAATTTCGTATACTTACCCTTTGGAATCCGACGAGTAACAGTGTCCACTTAAACGTTTGGACAGACCATTCCATTCCCTTCATTTTGTCCCTTTAGCAAAAATCTACATTGTTTCACCGATCTGAGAAAAAAAATTCATACTTACCCTTTGGAACCCAACGACTAACACTGTCTAAATGAAATTTTTGATAGACCGCTCCATTTACTTTATTTAGGCTCTTTGGCACAAATCTACATCGTTTTACCAATCTCAACCAATCTTTATGCACTTACCCTTTGGTAAGGCAAGATGGCGTAACAGTGAAAGTGTAGTGAAATAGCAGCTAGTGTAAATATTTGATAAAAGTTGTAAAATATTATAACAGGGGTTTAAAATCTATAAAGTTGCTTTCCTTAGGTCAAGTGAAATACGGAATACTGATAGTATTTAGAAATTCTTATTGATAATTTAATAAACTTAAACTTAGTTGTGGGAACGTGTATCCAAGGATTCGGTGACTTCTTCAATCACTGTTTGAACCAAGTAGAGCAGTGGTGCTTTTACGAGATTTCACCCGATTGGAAGATATACGTATTTCACATTCGTCTTTATTGGTATGTAATTAGATTAATTCATTTAGGTAGTAATAATCAAAATAAATTTAGTGTAATATAAATAATTCATGCTTTTGGGGTAATGCCGTGTGTATTTTTAATTTAAACCATACGTTTCGGAGAAACCTTGCCTCCTTTTTCAATGGAAATAAACAATGTGGCCAAAGAAAGTATATCAATGAGATTACAAAAATATAGATAAATTCCTCTGTTCGTCACCAGAGAGCAGCTGCCAGAAATTACTGTATGGATCATGGTGGATCGGCGGACAGAGTAGTAAGTAACGAGAAGGTAAAGGGGGCGGTGTGAAAATATAGAAACTCCTCGAAGAATGAGGGGGGGGGAGGGTTAGATGTATATAAGGAAACATAAACAAAAGGGAAGTGTAGCTGAACGATACCTAACGTCATACAGTCAACGGCGAAAAAACAGATGGAAACTCCTCCAGTGACGAACAAAGGAGATCAAATCCAGGCTCTGAGCCCTAGAGGGAAAATGTACAATTTTAAATATGTGAAGAACAGAGAGACTGAGAGGAACTATCTCCCTAGATCCTTAATAACTGGTAGCCAAATGTCACTTAGCTGATATCCAGTGTCTCTGTTAAAATTATTGGGTTTTTTACGAATTTCAACTGCCTCCCTTATAATTCTAGACCAGTTGTGCTTAACAAGGGCAAGCGCATGAGCATCCTTGAAACATACATCGTGCCCTGAAGACAGGGCATGTTCAGCTATAGCTGATTTGTCAGGTTGGTTTAGACGGATGTTCCTTTGATGCTCTTTGATGCGAGTTGCAATGGACCGTTTTGTTTGTCCAATGTAGACTGTGCACTCGTGATCCAACCACTCGTGTATCCAATGCTACTGCTAAGCTTGTTAAACTGTCATCTATTCCAAAAGAAGAGGGAATATGTCTTATTCCGAGAGATGCTGTTCCTCCGAGATTGTGTGGTCTTCCAAAAATCCATAAGCAAGACGTCCCTCTTCGACCAATTGTTAGCTCAATAGGTTCTCCAACTTATGCTCTTGCGCAATATCTCAGCAAGTTGCTTCAGCCGCACTTGGGGCGCACACAGTCCTACATTAGGTATTCAACCCATTTCGTCGAAAAATTGTCAACCATCGCCGTTCAACCAAATGCTATTTTGGTGAGTTTTGATGTAGAGTCCTTGTTTACCAGAGTGCCAGTGGACTCGGTCATGTCACTCATCAAGGATTTGTTTCCTGAGGACATTGCCCGATTATTCCACCACTGCTTGTGTTCCAGTTATTTCTTGTGGGATGGTAAATATTACGAGCAAACTGATGGTGTGGCCATGGGAAGTCCTCTCTCGCCTGTCGTGGCAAATTTTTTCATGGAACATTTTGAGAGGGAGGCTATATCTTCGGCGTCTTTCAAACCTGTGATTTGGTGGAGGTATGTGGATGATACGTTCGTGGTGTGGGAGGAGGGTTCTGAGAAACTGAACCACTTTCTGAACCACCTAAATCAGCTGCATCCTTCAATCCACTTCACAATGGAGCTAGAGTCAGGTGGATGCTTACCTTTTATGGATGTTCTTGTGAGGAGGAAAGCAGATGGCTCCATGGGGCACAGCGTCTACCGTAAGCCAACTCACACTAACCGTTATTTACTTGCGGACTCCCACCACCACCCAGCACAAAAACAAGGAATTATAACAACTCTAGCCAAAAGAGTGGAACGTATTTGTGAGGCATCAACTCTTCAGGAAGAGTTACATGCCTTACAAACCATATTTAAGGGTAATGGCTATAATGAATCCACTATATATAGGTCCCTACATCCCAGAAGGAGGGATAGGCAACCTTCTCAGAGCTCCGACGTGAGAGGAACTGCTTACCTCCCTTATATTCACAACACCACTGACCGCGTTGCTAAGATTCTCCGCAAGCACAAGATAAAAATAGTTTTCGGCACTATGACCAAAATTGGTCAACGTTTAGCATTAAACAAAGATAAATTGTCCCCAATACTACAACCTGGGGTGTATGAAGTCCCATGTACTTGCGGAAAAGTCTACATTGGACAAACAAAATGGTCCATTGCAACTCGCATCAAAGAGCATCAAAGGAACATCCATCTAAACCAACCTGACAAATCAGCTATAGCTGAACATGCCCTGTCTTCAGGGCACGATGTATGTTTCAAGGATGCTCATGTGCTTGCCCTTGTTAAGCACAACTGGTCTAGAATTATAAGGGAGGCAGTTGAAATTCGTAAAAATCCCAATAATTTTAACAGACACAATGGATATCAGCTAAGTGACACTTGGCTACCAGTTATTAAGGATCTAGGGAGATAGTTCCTCTCAGTCTCTCTGTTCTTCACATATTTAAAATTGTACATTTTCCCTCTAGGGCTCAGAGCCTGGATTTGATCTCCTTTGTTCGTCACTGGAGGAGTTTCCATCTGTTTTTTCGCCGTTGACTGTATAACGTTAGGTATCGTTCAGCTACACTTCCCTTTTGTTTATGTTTCCTTATATACATCTAACCCTCCCACCTCCCCCCCCCCCCCCTCCTCATTCTTCGAGGAGTTTCTATATTTTCACACCGCCCCCTTTACCTTCTCGTTACTTACTACTCTGTACGCCGTTCCCCCATGGTCCATACAGTAATTTCTGGCAGCTGCTCTCTGGTGACGAACAGAGGAATTTATCTATAATTTTTGTAATCTCATTGATATACTTTCTTTGGCCACATTGTTTATTTCCATTGAAAAAGGAGGCACGGTTTCTCCGAAACGTATGGTTTAAATTAAAAATACACACGGCATTAGCCCAAAAGCATGAATTGTTTATATAATAATCCGGGCCGTGAAAGCCTTAATATGCAAATTTAATGTAATTTGGTGTAAACATCTAGGCTAACTTAGATCTCTATTATGATGACAGTAAACAGTGTTAGTGTCTCGTCAGGTAGTGTAACCTGTACGGATTTATGCTCGTCGTGCAAAATAAAAGTAAAAAATGCAAATAAAATCATCACCAAAATCTCAGGTAATATTGAATGAGGAGGAAAGTGAAACCGATTGTCGTAATGTAGGCCTACCGCTACCGTCATGTGAATGTCATTAACTGAGAAACGAACTGTCCTCAAAAGATGAAATTATAAAGCTGCTAAAGGAAGATATTGCTAAGTCAATGGAAGAGTTCAATAAATTAAAAGGAAACAGAGAGGAAAACAAGGTAACTTGGTCGACAGTGGTTGCTGGTAAGGTAAGATTGAATAAGCCTAGGCCTATCAATGGAGTGCATGTAACTGAAGTTCCCGTCTCAAATTCATTTGGAGCGCTCGTCGAAGAAAATGATGACTTTCCTCAAGAAGAAAAGAAGAAAGTGATAAAGAGCAAATCCAGGAAGATGCGGATATTTGCGGATAGTCACGGTCGAGATGTAGCAGTAAGCGTATTGGAGAGAAGCGAAGAAATGGAGGTCACTTCGTCAGTAAAGCCAGGAGCTAAAATTGCAGCGGTCACGTACGGGAGGATAGGAGAGTGTGCGTCCTTTACTGCAAAGGACTATGCAGTAATCATCGCTGGAGCTATCGACGTCTATAGAAATGAGAGTAAAAAGGTAATCATAGATTTAAAGGGTACTTTGCCATCCATGCATAACACAAGTGTCATTATTGTAAACGTTCCGCAGAGATACGATTTAATTCCCAAATCATGTGTAAATGTAGAAATAGAGGCTACAAATGGAAAAATTCATAAAATTTGTAAGAGTTTTCCATATGTCCAAATTGTAGATGTAAGTAAATTAGTTATGGGTTATTCGAAAGAAGAAGATCTGCATTTACTGGCGCGAATCATACGAAAATGTGATGGCGCACAATATTGATAATAATCATTACACACAGATTTTACCCCAGTACGATAAAATATGAATAAATGATTCTTAAGTGCCTGTAAACGGCAAAACCCAAGGGTGAGAACCTGTCATAGGTTAAATCCTGTTACAGGCCGGATGTTTATTTGAGACGAGTGAAAATCTTCATGGAAGCCTGGAGGCGAGTTATTACCCGTTCAACATTTGATTGCCGCTGAGCCTGGCTGCGCCACCGTATGTTGATTATTGTAGCAGGAGCCCCGCGGGGTAAGGAGAAGGACACAGTGATGACACGGTGCAAGTTGCTCATAAGTAGGGACCTGAAAATTTAGCATCTATTTTCCTTTAAATTAGCACTCCCCCCCCCCCCCTTATTTAGCATCTATTTTTGGAAAATTAGCATCTAATTTTTTCCGGATTCTTACGGACTATATGACTTTATTGCCGACACTTGAGATACAATTTAATGTTCAAAGAAAGCATTGTAAATAACTCTGCGTTGCACTCTTTCAAGTTACACCTTCTGTCTGTAACAACTGTATTGTAGTGCGATAAAAACGCTCACTGTCCACATTGTTTGTTAGTGTCCACAACAGATCTACAGCAGTACGTCCCATTTATAGAAAAAAATCTTTGAACCTTGAAGTGCTTGAAGGTTACAAAAAGAATAAGGTTACTATTCAAGCGACAAGCCGCAAAATTTTCCGTTTAGCGAAGTCCACGTGTTCGACAAACCACCAGTTGCCACAATGTGCCAAGTACACAAACGAGTTTGGTTCGTGAGCTGTCTGAATAAGTTATAGATAGACGAAAGTTCGTATCGATACAGAAATCTATTGTTATATCGACCAATATGGGTAACACACTGCGAGTCCGAGATGTGGTATCGCTAGCGAGCGATTAGGCCACCTACTAAACATTTTCTTTTGTTTAATGAACAAATTCGCAAATAAATTAGCAGATTTGAAGTAATTTCGCTATAAAATCGCACTTATTTGGTATTTTTGCATTTTGGGTCACAATTCGCTTTTTGTCGCACTTTGATTTACGCGTAAAAATGTTTTATTTTCACATTAAAATTAACGTAGGCTTAGATTCTGTACGAAATTTAAAAATTCGCATTTATCGCAAATGCGATTTTTCAGGTCTGTACTCATAAGTCAAGCAGTATTGCGTGCGCTACCTGTCTTAGAAGCGCAGATAAGCGTCATGTCACCACGGACAGCTACTGTACAGAGTCATATCATACTCGTGCTCTGTACCTGTCAACGAAGCACAGTAACGTGTGACACAAGTAAACAGAGAATACTTCCCATCTCGAGCGCCGGCAATCAATTCGTGAAAGGGTAATACTACAGCACCTGTGTTGTTGTCACCTGCCCAATGCGGTCCGATGATTGACAAAGCTATCTCACTCTGCTGCTGAAGTACAGTATTGGCAAATATAATGGTGTTCTGTTCGTGACTATGTAACGTGTACTTCCGCGTCACACAATACTCCGACTGGGACTGTATTTTTCACCTCGGTGGTGTCATCGCCACTCAAGTCTGGAATTTCATTACATCTGACTGGTGGTGACAATGTGAAGCGAGAGAGTGACTGTGTACAGGCTCACCCGCAAGCTTCAAGGTCAAGGGCAATCGTCTAGAACACACGTCTGGCTTGTACTCAACTACTGATCCTCTCTCCTTCCAAGCTTATTGTACAATGTTCTAATTGTTCACCATGGTGTTCCAGGGATGTTTGACTGGAAAAAAGTAGTGTCGTGAATACAGTATTATTCTGTTAACAAGTTCCTGTCTTGCTCACACTTGAAAAGATTTAAGTAAGGGCATTAATCTATGTTAAATGTCATTTTATAGCGTATCAATAACGCAATCACCACTATTTTTTGTCAACATCTGAGTAAGTAAACCAAACACAACTGCTATATTTTGGTCTTGAAGTAGGCAACCGATAAAGCCCCACCCCACGCACTTGCGCTTATTTTTTAATCTGGAAAAAAATGAGAATTACTCCTGGAAAATTTCTGGAAAACTCCTGGAAAATCGTTGACCGATTTGAGTGGCCACCATGTGTTTATCATCATCTGGGCCAATGACCATGTAGTCAGGTCTCCTTATCATCTTCTGTACAACAATTATCATCATCATCGATTAGACTGTGGTGTGTGAGTGGGTCTGGTGGCAGTTGCATGTTTATTAGATATAGTTCATTGTTTCATTAGACTGTGATGTGTGAGGGTGCATGTGAGTGTGCCTGGTGACGGACTGTTTTAGTGGTAGTACTTGTTGTTGGTGGAACTTTAGTAATTTTTCATTAGTATATTTTTGGTATTTAATTGTTAATAGAAGGTTATTATTTTTGTTAGTAGAATTGCTCTTTACTTATTCTGAAAGGGAGTAGCAGCCTCTCAGAATAAATCAGTTCTTTACTTGTCTTATAGACGGTTAAGATATTGATAATATAAGCCAACTAATGGCTACACTGCGTCCTGCTGCACGGCTGAAAGCAACGGGAAACTACAGCCCTAAATCTATTCCCGAGGATATGTACCTCTCTATGCATAATTACATGTGATGATGGCCTCCTCCCTTGTAAAATTTCAATCCGGAGGTAAACTAGTCCCCCATTCGGATCTCCGGGTTGATAATACTTGAGAGGGGGTTAACATCACAGAAGTGACAAAGAGGTAATCTGATATTCTACGGATCGGAGCGTGGAATGTTAGAAGTCTGCTAGGAGAGGGAAGGTTAGAAAACTTAGAAAGGGATATGGATAGGTTGAGGTTGGATTAGGTTGGGATTAGTGAAATGCGCTGGCAGGAAGAACAGGACTTTTGGTCAAGTGCCTATAGGGTCATTATCACTAAATCAAACAATGGCCAAGCAGGGGTTGGTCTCATATTGAGTAGGAAACTTGGACAGCGGGTGGAATATTATGAGCAATATAGTGAACGGATTATTGTAGCAAAAATCAATACTAAACCTACGTGAACCACAGTGGTACAAGTCTATATGCCTACCAGTCAAGCAGATGATGAAGATGTTGAAAAGGTCTACGGAGAAATAGATGAAATTCTGAGGTATGTCAAGGGCGATGGAAATCTTATAGTAATGGGAGATTGGAATGCTGTGGTAGGAAAAGGCAGAGAAGGGAAGATAGTAGGAGATTTCGGATTAGGTGAAAGGAATGATCGTCGAAGCAGGCTGATGGAATTCTGCACCGAGCATGAGTTGGTCATAGCTAACACCTTATTCAATAACCACAATAGAAGAATATACACATGGATGAGACCAGGAGATTCAGGGCGTTACCAAATTGACTTCATTATGGTCAAGCAGAGGTTTCGAAACCAGATCTTGTATTGCAAAACATATCCTGGTGCTGACATAAACTCTGACCACAATCTGGTTGTAATGAAATGCAGTTTAAAGTTGAAGAAACTGAAGATAAGTCAAAGGCCAAAAAGGTGGGCAACAGACAGACTCAAAGTGAAGGATGTAAACGAAAGATTCAAGAAGAGTATAAAGGAAGGACTAATGAAAAACCCTAAACCAACTTCAATTGCAGACGAATGGGCACTTTTGAAGAATGAAATAACAAAATCCGCAGAAGAAAACATTGGTAGGAAAGAAAGAATAGGTAAAAAGCCGTGGATCACTCAGGACATACTAGAATTGATGGATGAAAGGCGGAAACACAAGAATGTAAGAAATGAAAAAGGGGAAAGCAGAATACCGACGTCTGAGAAATTAGGTTAACAAGAAGTGCAAGAAAGCGAAAGAAGAATGTTTGAAAGAGAAATGTGCAGGTATAGAAAATTGTCTGAAATTAGGAAAAGTAGACACAGCTTATCGAAGGATTAAGAATACTTTTGGGGAAAAGAAGAAAGTGCTGTAATATTAAGGATACAAATGGAAAGCCTCTAACAGATAGGGAAGAAAAGGTTGAGAGATGGAAAGCTTATATAGAGAGTTTGTATAAGGGAAATGAGATTGAGAATCATGTTATGGAAAGGGAGGAGGAAATTATTGAGGATGCAAAAGGAGATCTAATATTGAGATCAGAATTTGACAGAGCATTGGAGGACTTAAGCAGGAAGAAAGCACCGGGCATAGATGATATACCGATTGAGTTGCTACGCTGCCTAGGAGATGAAGGCATGATCAGGTTATTTCACTTCGTGTGTAGGATTTATGAGACAGGTGAGGTACCCCCTGATTTCAACAAGAATGTTATAATCCCTATACCAAAGAAAGTGGGAGCTGACAGATGTGAAGATTACCGTACAATCAGCTTGATTGCTCATGCTTCAAAAATCCTGTCTAAAATAATTTACAAGAGGATGGAAAGACAGATAGAAACGGAGTTGGGTGAAGACCAGTTTGGTTTCAGGAGAAATGTAGGAACAAGGGAAGCTGCACTAAGTCTTAGGCTGATTTAGGAAGGTAGAATCAGGAAAAATAAGAGAACGTTCATGGCATTTGTAGACTTAGAAAAGGCATTTGATAACGTTGATTGGACTAAATTGTTTGACATTTTGAAATCTATTGGAATAAAGTACAGGGATAGGAGGGTGATATACAATCTATACAGAAAACAGACAGCAGTCATTCGAGCTGAAGGACATGAGAGAGAAGCTGGTATTCAGAAAGGTGTAAGGCAAGGCAAGGCTGCAACTTATCACCCATACTTTTCTATCTTTACATTGAACAAGCAATGAAGGAAATTGGAGAAAAATTTAAAGTGGGAGTGAAGATTCAAGGAGAAATAATTTCAACTCTAAGATTTGCTGAGGACATCGTCATCTTGGCCGACACGCCTGAGGATTTGAATGAGTTTTTGAATGGAATGGACTCCGTCTTACGGAATGAATAGGCCTACATGATGAAAATTAATAAATGTAAAACAAAAATACTGGAATGCAGCCGAAATAAATCAGAAACCTCTATGGACATCAAATTGGCAGGTGAAAAGCTGAAGGAAGTTGGAGACTTCTGTTACTTAGGAAGCAGAATAACCAGTGATGGACGAAGCAAAGAGGATATAAAAAGTAGGTTGGCTCAGGCAAGGAAAGCCTTTCTACAAAGAAGGAATCTGTTGACATCGAGTATAGATTTAGGTATTAGGAAGTCATTTTTGAAAGCCTTTGTCTGGAGCGTGGCGCTCTATGGAAGTGAAACTTGGACTATTGGTGCAGCAGAAAAGAGGAGAATTGAAGCATTTGAAATGTGGTGTTACAGGAGAATTATGAAGATCAGATGGGTAGATAGGGTGACAAACGAAGAGGTATTAAGGCGAGTGGGAGAGGAGAGATGTTTCTGGCGACTGCTAATGAAGAGAAGAGATAGGTTAGTAGGACACATACTAAGACACCCAGGAATAGCAAGCTTAGTAATGGAAGGAAGGGTTGAGGACAAGAACTGTAGGGGTAGACCAAGGTTAGAATATGTTCAACAGATTGCTTCGGATGTAGGGTGTGGTAGCTATGTAGAGGTGAAACGATTAGCTCAAGACGGGGAGGCATGGAGAGCTGCATCGAACCAGTCAAAAGACTGAAGACTCAAACAACACAACAAGTAAATTAGACAGGAAGTTCCACACTCGGCATGGCCTACACATAAATACTGTAGGTTAGGAAAAGAGTATCTTAGTGATGAAATCTGCAAAATTGTAAATTCAAATGGTAAGAATAGTTCAAAAGTAATATCTTTAGAATGGAAGCAGAGAAACTGGTAAAAGAAGCCAAACGTGAGGTTTGGCATTCAGATCTTTTGAAGTCAAATTTAACGGAGTGCAACAATGGTATTTCGGATTTGTCTAGCAACAATAATAATAACAATTATGTTAATAATAATGTAAATAAACTTTTGGAACTCTAGTTACAAATCACTCGTTCACCGAAAAAGCTAAAAAGACCACTGGAAAAAAATGGACGGAGGAACGTAAGAAGGGGCATAGTGAGTTCATGAGAAAATTTTGGGAGAAGAAGATGAAAGCTCCATCAACCCGAGTCAACAAGTTCAAGCGCGCTCCCTAAGTGGGCGAAACGAAGAAAGAAGAAGAATGTAAATAAATCACCAACACAAGCTTGCAAAAGTAACAAATTTAAAATTGACCATCAGAATGTTCAGTCTGTTTATAATAAAATTGATTACATAAATCTAATGCTTAAAAATGAACTTAAAGACATCTCAGCACTATGTATTTCAGAACATTGGCTGAAAGAGGAACAACTCGAATTAATTCTATTCCCAGGGTTTATACTAGCTATTAAATACTCTAGATCAAATATTAGCCATGGTGGTACTTGTATCTTCTTAAGAAATAATTTAGATCATGAACAGATAACAGCTTATGTTTATCTAATAATGGAACAGGATTTTGAATTCTCTGCCGTAAAAATACAGCAGATTAAGTTAATAATTGTATGCGTATACCGTTCTCCGTCAGGAAAGTTTCCTTTATTTATAGATAAATTAAAATTGTTTCTCAATAACATGAGCAAAGTAAATTTCGATATAATAATTTGTGGGGATGTAAATGTGGATTTCTTAAAATTTGATAGGAATTGTGAATTATTAACACAGTTACTAATTTCCTATGGACTGAAACCTACAGTAAATACCCAAACAAGAATTAAAAAATTAGTAAAACCACTCCTGATCAAATTTTTATAAATACAGATAAATATCACCATTCAATAGAAGTCTATTGTCCGGGTTTTAGTGACCACCATGGACAAATACTGAGTTTTGAAGTACCCGAAACAATCAATAATAATGATATTGGAGTAAAATCAAAGTGCACTGAATTAAATGTTACATATTTCAATGACTTATTAAATAAGGAAACATGGTCAGAAATTTCTAAACTAGAAAATGTAAATGATAAATTTAATGCATTTAACAGTACCCTAAAACACTATTTTGTAATAGTATTCCCCTTTAAACGAAGAACTGTTCAAAATAACAAAACTAGAAATTGGATAACAACAGGGATTATAAATTCATGTCAAAGAAAGAAATTTCTACACAAATTATATAAACAATACCACACAACACCTGAATTCAATTTATACTACAAAAGATACACTAGCATATTAAATAAGGTAATAAGACTAGCAAAGAAAATGCATAATGATAATTTTATTTCCCAATCATCGAATAAAAACAGGGCTATGTGGTCCGTGATAAAGAAAGAAACTGGAAAATCTGCTAAATTACAAAGGAACATTACAATAACCACAAATAATAAAGTGATTAATAATCCAGAGGAAATAGCAAACACTTTTAATGACAATTTCCTGGAAATTCCACAAAAAATATTAAATAAATCAGAGGTAAATACACTAAATTCTAATAATAAAATAAGTATATGCAGTGATTCTTTATTTATAAATCATGCCTCAAGTGAAGAAGTAAGAATAGTTATAAAAGAGCTTAAAAATAAATTCTGTGCTGGCATTGATGGCATCCCTGATGCAATTTTAAAGAAATGTGCAGAAATATAATAAATCTACTTACGCACTTAATAAACAGTTCAATTCTCTCAGGAACTTACCCGGATATTTTGAAGTTATCAAAAGTAATTCCAGTGCACAAAAATGGTTCAAAAGATGAATTATATAACTATCGTCCTATTACTTTACCAACTGGTATTGCAAAAATTGTGGAAAAAATCATGTTTTATAAGTTTTATATTAAAAATATAATATTATCAAGCTCACAACATGGATTCAGAACGGAAAAATCTACACAGACAGCAATTTACGAATGTAGTAATAGTATAATGAAATTAATTGACAATAAGGAACATGTAACTGGCCTATTCTTGGATTTATCGAAAGCATTTGATGTTGTTGACTATAAAATCCTCCTTACAAAACTAAATCAATATGGTATTAGAGGTCTAGCTAATAAATGGATGGAGTCTTACTTAACAAGGCGTAAACAAATAGTAAGCTTGAGACACAAGGATGATGGAACCAAATTACTTAATGAAACATTGTCCAATGAGGGAATTATTAAATTTGGAGTACCCCAGGGATCGGTTTTGTGCCCACTACTCTTTCTTCTATGTATCAATGATATAACACAGAACGTTCATTCACATAAGGAAATTTTGTTTGCGGACGATACAACACTCGTAATAAAAGGTGAAACTAAACAGGCCATACAATCGCCTCATAATAAACTATGAAAAAAACAGTATGTCTAAATTTCCACACTATACAGAATAGGAATCCGGCGAAGCCCAGTATAACATTAAATGGTCATCAAATATAAAATAAATCGGAAACAAGTCTTTTTAGGACTATGGATACAACAAGACTTGAAATGGAATAAACATATACAATATCTGAATACTAAATTGAACTCGATGTGCTTTGCGTTACGTATTTTGAAAACCTGCACTAGCATGCACACATTAAGAAATACTTATTTTGCTTATTTCCATTCATACTTAAGATTTGGGGTCATATTTTGGGGTATGTCACTAGATGTACTAAGCACGTTTAGGATACAAAATAGGGCGATTAGAATTATGGCAAATGTAAACACTAGAGAATCATGTAGACCTCTGTTTAAAGATTTAAACATATTTATCTTTGAAAGTATTATGTTTTTAAAAAGAATTTAATGAATAAAGATGTTTTTCATAAAACAAACAATGATGTTTATAGGCATAACACAAGACAAAATCAAAACATTCATATTTCACACACACACACACAAGCATATATCAAAAAGGAACTTTTCACACTGTAGTTAAATTATACAATAAACTACCCCAGTATATAAAACTGGCCCCCAAAATAAAAACCTTTGATAGAATGTTGAAAGCTTATCTGCAGTGCAATTGTTTTTACTCTGTAATTGAATATCTTAGCGTATAGGAGCGATGAAATCTATAATTATATTTTACTTTTCTCTTTTCATTGTAATACCTAGCTGTATGTTGTTGTATTTATAGAATTAAGTTTTTCATATTATGATAATAGAGTGACGTGTAAATAGTTGTGCAATGAGATTGTATCTCTTAAGATCTGTTATTATAATAAGTTATAAATAGTTATAATATTAGTAATATATACCTGTTAACTTAGTTCTTTTATTTTATAGATACATTTTGACGTGTCCTATATCAAAAATGTAATGAATACATGTATTTGATCAAATGGAATTAATAAAAATCTATCTATCTATCTATCTAACCAGAAGAGTAACACTGTCTACTTGAAATTTCGGACCGACCACTCCATTTCCTGTATTTAGTCCCTTTGGCACAAATCTACATCGTTTCACCAATCTGAACCGAAATTTGTATGCTTTCTCTTTATAACCCAACGAGTATCATTGTCCAATTTAAATTATGGACAGACCACTCCATTGCCTGCATTTAGGCCCTTTGGGACAAATCTACACCGTTTCACTGATCTGAACCAAATTGTTTATACTTACCTTTTGGAACCCGACGAGTAGCACTGTCGACATGAAATTTCGGACAAACCAATTTATTCCCCGTATTTAGGCCCTTTGTCACAAATCTACATAGTTTCACCGTTCTGAACAAAAGATTTGTATACTTACTCTTTGGGATCCGGCGAGTCACACTGTCTGCTTGAAATTTTGGACAGACCACTCCATTCCCTGCATTTAGGCCCTTTAGCACAAATCTACACCGTTTCACCCATCTAAAACTTACCTTTTAGAACCCGAAGAGTAACACTGTCTGCTTGAAATTTCGGACAGACCACTCCATCCCCTGCATTTAGGCTCTTTGGCACTAATCCACACTGTTTCACCGATCTGAACCAAATTTTAAATACTTATCCTTTGAATCCCGACGAGTAACACTGTCTGCTTGAAATTTTAGACAGACCACTCTATTCCCCGCATAGCCCTTTGGCACAAATCTACACTGTTTCACCGATCTGAATCAAATTTTACATACTTACCCCTTGGAACCCGACGAGTAACACTGTCTACATGAAATTTCGGACAAACCAATTTATTCCCCGTATTTAGGCCCTTTGTCACAAATCTACATAGTTTCACCGTTCTGAACAAAAGATTTGTATACTTACTCTTTGGGATCCGGCGAGTCACACTGTCTGCTTGAAATTTTGGACAGACCACTCCATTCCCTGCATTTAGGCCCTTTAGCACAAATCTACACCGTTTCACCCATCTAAAACTTACCTTTTAGAACCCGAAGAGTAACACTGTCTGCTTGAAATTTCGGACAGACCACTCCATCCCCTGCATTTAGGCTCTTTGGCACTAATCCACACTGTTTCACCGTTCTGAACCAAATTTTAAATACTTATCCTTTGAATCCCGACGAGTAACACTGTCTGCTCGAAATTTTAGACAGACCACTCTATTCCCCGCATTTAAGCCCTTTGGCACAAATCTACACTGTTTCACCGATCTGAATCAAATTTTACATACTTACCTTTTGGAACCCGACGAGTAACACTGTCTACATGAAATTTCGGACAAACCAATTTATTCCCCGTATTTAGGCCCTTTGTCACAAATCTACATAGTTTCACCGTTCTGAACAAAAGATTTGTATACTTACTCTTTGGGATCCGGCGAGTCACACTGTCTGCTTGAAATTTTGGACAGACCACTCCATTCCCTGCATTTAGGCCCTTTAGCACAAATCTACACCGTTTCACCCATCTAAAACTTACCTTTTAGAACCCGAAGAGTAACACTGTCTGCTTGAAATTTCGGACAGACCACTCCATCCCCTGCATTTAGGCTCTTTGGCACTAATCCACACTGTTTCACCGTTCTGAACCAAATTTTAAATACTTATCCTTTGAATCCCGACGAGTAACACTGTCTGCTTGAAATTTTAGACAGACCACTCTATTCCCCGCATTTAAGCCCTTTGGCACAAATCTACACTGTTTCACCGATCTGAATCAAATTTTACATACTTACCCTTTGGAACCCGACGAGTAACACTGTCTACATGAAATTTCGGACAGACCACTCTATTCCCTGCATTTAGGCCCTTTTGCACAAATTTACACCGTTTCACTTAATTGCACCGAATCATACGTACTTACCCTTTGAAACAGTGCTGGTAACACTTTCCACTTGATATTTTGGACAACACTCTCCATTCCTTATATTTAGAATAACAGACAAATGGAACTTTAAAACCACGTTTTAAGGCGCTAGAACTATTCATATACGTAGGAGTGTAACTGTAAGAATATTTTAATAAGTCTATAGTTGGCTGGCAATGCGGGCTGCAACACGTCACCCCTACCAGTGTTCTGGTGCGGAATTATTAAAATTATTACATCTTGCGCTGCTTATAAATGGCAGTCACGGGGAGAAATAAGTGCAAAAAGATTTCTTAGGCCTTTAGAACAGTTATCATCTTGAAAATATTGTGTCTCTGTATAAGTGCCATGGTTTTGGTGCAGTACATTGAGGTTATCAGCTGCATAAGCGTTGGTGCTTTCAAATTTACTTTCATTTTATTCCGAACCTTATCGTTGAGTTCTATGTGACGATAAATTACTTTTTTGCTACCTCAAGAGCTCGGGACAGCCGAACTTTTCCAAAGTGCTCTGCATATTATCCTACGGCTCTATGCGACAAAAGACGACACTATTGGTGTCTACTTTTCTAACAGCAAATGAGATATAGGCCCTAGGCAGTGTCTTTTAGTTCACTGGCTCGTCTTTCTAACCATATTTCTAAATTCGATTGTAAATTAGATGTGTCCGTACTGTAGTTAATAAATAGCCGTTTACATATTCATTATTATCACGATCATTACGGAAAAATTACCAGAATGTTACGTCAATTATACTGTAGACTACTACTTATCACCCCCACAACAAACACCACTACCACAGAAAGTTCTATATTTATTTTTCTGTTATTAATAATATCATTTGCCAGTTGAGTCGTAGTACTCATTATCATCTATAAAACAGATAAATACACCGGGCGAATCCGGGCACTATTGGTAGTAGACATATACCAATATTCCTCAGTCAAAGAACATAAAGCTTCATCCACACCAGAAGCAGTATAAGAGTTTCAATTAAGCAAGGATTAATACAATAAATTTCCAAACCATCCTCCCCTCAGCAAAGATCCTTATTTCATCTTGTAAAAAACCATCCCAAGACAATTTGAAAAAATAAATCTATTTATAACATAATTTTTACCATCACCAGTTATTTCAGACATAGGAATTTTTAGGAAATTATTTTATAGTATCATCAATTTAAACCACACTTCGTTACAGATCTGTTTTTGAATACTTCTTATAATTTTTCTTATTACATTACGGGGAAACCCAACTTTGCTCGTAATTAATTTAGTTTTAATTTATTTTGAAGGCGATTACTGAAGAGAGCCACAATGTGGCTGTAACTCGTTTAATATATTCTGATTTTAATTATTGACTAATGTGGATTAAATTCATATCTTCTCATGTTACGCACCACGGACTGGGCACCAAGCTGAAGAACAAGACAAATTCTGGGGGGGCGATCTTGAAGCATTAATACATTCAGTTGATCCTAATGAGTCTTTGCTTATTGGTGGTTATCTCAATTGTCATGTTGGTAGATCACGTGATGGTTTTGAACGCGTGCATGGTGGTTGTGGTCATGGGACGCGAAATGCAGCTGGTATGCGTACCTTAGAGTGTGCCGAGGCTTGTGACCTAGTGGTGGTGAACACCTTCTTCAAGAAATGGTTATCACATCTCATCACATACAACAGCGGTGGCCATCAAACTCAAATTGATTACTGGTTGGTGCGTAGAAGAGATCTGAAATCGGTGAAGGACTCCAAGGTCATTCCTTCAGAAAATGTTGCTCCCCTACATAAGCCCTTGATCTTAGACTTTCATATTACTCTTCGTACTCCTTCACGACCTATCACCAATACTGAACGTATAAGGTTGTGGAAACTACCTGGCCATGAATTGCAACTTCTAGATTCTATTGGTCCTCTTCCTGACAACATTGATCAACTAATATGAGTGAATTCACCTCAAATATCCAGACAAATGCAAAGGAAGTAATGGGTATGACAAAACCGGGACGACAATTTGTTGATAAACAAACTTGGTGGTGGAATGAAGTCGTGTAATGAGCTGTGAAATCTAAGAAAACTGCTTTTTAAAAGAGGCGTAAAACAAGAACCTATGCTGAACTAACTCAACATCTTCAGCTCAAATCCGATGCAAAACACTCTGTTGCAGTTGCTAAATCCAAGCAACTAAGTACTTTGCCCGTTTCCCCGACGTCGCGTTGGCCCGGCGATTTCAACGTGAAACTGAAGAAGGGACACAGGCGATATAAAAAATTAAGTCCTGGAAATATTTGTCCAATAAAAAAATCATAACAACTAGCATGGGCAGGAAAGAGATCGAATATCTCAGATCATTTAAAGGGATAGGCATGCAAGGTTCAACAGAACAAATACCTCACAAAAAAGAAAATTAAAAGAAGGTATCACTGATTCGGGAGAAGTTCAAAACTACAGGAATAATTTGAAATTGTTAAAATCAACATCCTAAATTTATTTTAGAGCAGACGGTCAAAAGAAATATATAAACACTCTTATCACTCAAGGCAAATCATTAGGTTGGGATACAAGTATACATAATGTCCATCTATGCCGTTGAGCTGCCCTATTTCACTTAAATGGGAAGTTCTCAGAGTTCGAGAGTTCGATGTTTAGCTGAATATCAATAAAAAATACACTTCACTATCAGATTCAGCTTTTAGGAAAAAAATAACTAAAAAATTTTCCTTCCCATTAAACAAACCGAATTAATAATTCACACCCTTATTTCACAAATTCCTATTATTTATATAAATTGGATTGTCATTGATGACTGTCAATGAATTAATTGGATTAAATTAATTATAGGAAATAAATTATTATTATATTACCACAATAATTTCAAGTTTCCTTATGGAAAACATCTCAGCTCAAAGTAGCATTGATCTATCGTAGCCACTCAAAAATTGGTTTACAATGGAATTCTAATCACTCAATTCATTCTCAAATAAGTAATTTTATTCAACATATACTTATGGGATTAATTAAATTATTCAGATTGCGATGATGTAAAAATTGCATTAAAAATAGAATACTGTAGAATTGCATGTGATCTGCATAATTTATCAATTCTAAATTGACCAGCTCATTTTCTGACAACAGTTAACACAAAATGACGATTAATTGGACAGAAAAAAATAACTGTCATTGCACTATTTCCCATTATTGGAAATGTTAATTATAATCACTCATATAAAGCACACACTTAATTCCATTGGACCTAGGGCTGCATAGACTCCTATACATCCTGGCATAATCATAATCATTTATATCATCGAAGAAATTCATTAATAATTAATCTATTAAAAAGGTGGAATGAGATATCTCATTTCCAACAGTTGCCACTATTAGTGTCTACAACTCACTATTAATTGTGCATTTATTAAAAGTGCATTTCCAAATTCCTTTTGACATGATGTCAAGTAATCCTAAAACCATTATAAATGTTGTTAATCGGCAATCATAAGACTGGTCAGAATTTCTTAATCATTATAGGCTTCGTATTTTTATACAGTCTGAATTAATTACAGTAGGGTTTAGGATCACAGATCATGAATCCTGATTATAAACACCGTGCCATAAATTAATTATCAAGCTTCAATAATTAACTCTGCAAAAAGTTAACTTTTCCGCTTGCAATCGCTTTCATGGAAAAATCTGCCATGAGGAAGAACGAAACTAAGTTTAGAATAAGTTAATTAAGTTTGGGAATTCAACCATAAAACAAAATTATTAAATATCGCAATGTATGTATGTGAAATTACTCTTAATATAATGAATTAATAATTTGCTCTTTAGTATGGAAATTCATTCGAAATATTTCAGTCACTGGAAGAAAGAACATAATTATTTCATGGTATTGGCTTGCCATATAATTTCAGACAGGTATGGTCTGAAAGCATTCCCTGGTTGACGGTGAATGTGTTTCCCATGTGCTTTCCCACGATGTGGTTAATCATGGTTCCATTCTTAATTTTGCAAGATCGACGTTTAACGAACTCTTGTAACGTCTTCATCGTCGTGACGCCTGATCTATCGTGAATTCAGTCCCTCAGATCCTGGACTCATCCCTGCCATTAAGTTTCCCTGTTAATAGTTTAAGCTATCATCTTGAATTGTAAGAAAGTCTGTATCAGTGTTTCCATGTTCCCGTTCTTTATTGCAAATAGCATAGTGGATAACTTCATACACCCCCTAAGTAAAATTAGGTGTACGCCACTGTTTAAGAAATGTTCCGAGTATTTTATAAAAATGGAATTAGTGTTGTAATTGCAATACTGCTCATTATTCATGAATGCACTTGCTATCAATTGAATTGAATGTTGACCTTATTCTGTTGAATGTGGTACAACTATTGTATCGAAAGAGTTCAACATGGTCTGTCTGTGTTCCCGGGATCATAATGCGACAAGGTCTGCCATGTGTTGTGAGCTGCAACAAGTTGCATATCAATGTCTACTGTACTGCGTTCCACGGTGAATATTTCCAGCCCGATATGGTGCTGTGAGTGTTTTCACTGAATAATAGTTCAATCACTACTTACAGTATATCAGCCACTTGTAGAATAACACTGATTCTACTTTACTTGTAACTGGTAAAGAAATTATTTCAATCACCAGCAAATTGTGATGCTTAATTTTATAGTGCAAACATACGCTTTCCGAATGTAATAGAAGCATCGTTTCCGCGCACACATGTGTTTAACCATTGAAAGAATATACTCGAATGGCTGGCCTCTTGTACTGACACAGGGCGCACACCGCATGGTCACCTGATCATTCAAAGCGGTGCGTGGGGAAACTATCACCCCTCATCTTTTGCGTCACGACCTGTCAAAGACGTTGGGAGTGCCTTCCCTTGAAGATGTTCGACTCTCGCTTGCTATAAATATTAGCTCAAAGGCCATATGATAGTTCCTATTATTTCAGCTTGATAGAATATGAAGAATGTTTCTTAACTCTGGGTCTGTTACAAATCCATGCTGGAATACATTTCAATATGTTGCTTACATCAAATACTTTCAAGGTTACTTTGCGAATCTCGGCAATTAAATTATCCACAATTGGCGTAGCAGAACAGCATGGTGGATTTCGGTCACAGTACATTGTACGAACAATTAGAGGAATCTACTGGGGTCAATAATATTTACAAGCTAGCCAGATCTCGTCATCGTTCTACAGTTGACATAGGACATGTCGTGCATATCAATGATAAGCACGGGCATCTTCTAACAAAACCAGCAGAGATCCTTCAACGATGGCATGAACACTTCAATACTATCTGTAATGAGGATTTCCCACATCCACCGATTCCATTAGCCGAACCTGTACAAGGTGCAGTTCCACCTATCACACCTGCCGAGGTCAATAGTGCGATCCACGCCATGAAGAATGGCAAGGCATCTGGCCCTGGTGATATTCAGCAGATCTATGGAAGCATAGTTCCTAGCAGAGTTCTTTAACAAATGCCTTGCGAGGCACCAGATCCAGTCAGCTGGGCAAACTAGCGTCACAGTTCCAATATGGAAATGCAAGGGCGATGTAACTATCTGTGCCAATTATCGTCCTATTCGTCTCCTATGCCATATAATGAAGATTCTAGAACGTGTGATTGACACTCGCTTTCTTAGCATTGTTACCATCTCGCCTAATCAGTGTGGATTCATGAAAGGTCGCGGAACAACTGATGCTATCCATGCAATGCGGCTTCTGATAGAAAAGTATATGAAGAAAAGAAGGAAAATTCACATGGCTTTTCTGGATCTGGAGAAAGCATTCGACCGAGTTCCCCCCAGCTTATATGGTATTATCTTCGATCGCATGGCGTACCAGAAGCTTATGTGTGTTGGGTCCTACTCCTATACAATAATACAACTAGCTCTGTACGCAGTGCTGCTGGCCTCACCAAACAGTTCGATATTCGAGTTGGGGTTCACCAGGGATCTGCACTATCTCCACTCTCGTTTATCCTATTAATGGATACAGTGACTGCCGATTTGCAGAGGCAACCACCATGGGCATTTCTGTACGCCAGTGTTGTCATGCTTGCAAGCGAGACTTGTAAAGATCTAGAGCACTTGGTCAACCTCTGGAATGCGAGGCTCTGTGAATTTGAACTACGGCTCAACCTCACTAAGACTGAGTACCTTGAATGTGGTTCCCAGACAGACGGGACCATCATAGTAGATAGCACCCCGCTACCAAAGGCTTCACATCTCCAATACCTTGGTTCCGTTCTGAGACCTGATGGTGACACAGTCTCGGATGCCCGAGCAAGAGTGAATGCTGAATGGATGAAGTGGCGCCAGGTCACAGGCGTTCTCTGTGACCGCAAGATCCCTTTGCGCCTCAAAACTAAGATCTATCAATCAGTCGTCCGCCCTGTTGCTTTGTATGGAGCTAAATGCTATCCCAATACAAAGAAACATGAACAAGCCTTGCACTCAATGGAGATGCGGATGCTACGATGGTCCTTGGGAATTACACGGCTGGATCATATTAAGAACGAAGACGTCCGCAATACTCGTGGGATTGCCTCTATTCGAGCTAAAATGAGGGAGACTCGGTTGCGTTGGTACGGGCATGTAGCCTGAGCAAAAATACGGAGTCCATTGTAAGCAAGTCACTTGCTTTCGAGCCTGATGGACAAAGACCTCTAGGACGACCAAAAAGGCGTTGGATGGATACCCTACACGACGATGTGATCATCGTAGGTCTTCGTCCTATAGATGCAGCAAACTGCAACAAATGGACAGCGAGGTGCAGAGTGGCGGACCCCAAAAAATGATTCGGAACAACGCCAGGAAGAAGAAGAAAGAGAGGATTAAATTCAAAAATTCTTACGGTATTTTACTCCTCGTTATATTAGCAATAAGCAAATCTTCTAAATATGATTAATTCCTTGTCATTACGTTCCAAACATTGTACAATTCAGCTGACCAAAGCATCTTTAAAAATAAATTAATATGATTATTTCCTCAGAAACAAATCTTTAAACCAGCACTATTGTATATTAATATCTCTCCAACTGAATGTTTTAAACTCTGGCACGAGAATGGAGAACTGATTTGAAATGTGGGAAAGCTCTAATCTGCTGACAGCCTAATGAAATTCCAAGTAAGCCATTACTCCTGACGGTTCAGAGGACCTCTAAACTAAATGATATTAGTTTAAAGACACTCCAGGTTTGTGGATACCTTATAAATAGTGTCACGAGAACCATGCACTTACAGTATAGTGGCAACTGAGCAGCTCTAAATTGAATGATATTAACTTAAAACACAACAGGTGTGTCAACACTCCTATGAGGAACCATAAGCTCACAGTTTGAGAGGGTGCCTATCAGTTCTAAACTTAATAATACAGTATTAGCTTAAAGACACTCCAGGTGTGTCAATATCCTTAAGGGGACCCATCTGCGCAGAGTATGGGTAGTTACTGAACTCAAATTCAGCCCAGCTTAGGACCTTTGACCGAGCCGAGGTTCGAACGACTTGTGCACCATTGAAAGGAAAATTTGGAATTAAAATAATTTGATAAATATACATGTATTATGGGATGCAAATGATACATAATGAAAGTATTTCGGAGAAATTTGAAGCATTTTGAGGAATTTATTATTTGGAAATATTCTGGTGAATGAGATTTTGGCTAAGGAAGAGCTCGATCATTTGGAGCTGGAAATTGTACAAAGCTTCAGGTTTGGCACTAGAAAACAGTTTTGGTTAGCAAGGCAATCATAACAAAGCAATGCACACGGCCCATGGAGAAGAGGCTAGACCCAGGAGCCTTTCTCAGCATATTTCAACAGCCAATCAATTAATAGCACATAATTGTGTGGGAATCGCTATTATATAAATTTGGCAGATATAAAGAGAAATAAGCACATCTACAGGTGTAGAATGCAATATGAAATTTATTTGGTTGAAAAGAAATATAAATTATTGAATAATAGTGCGATTATGAGTATATTTCTATTAATATACATGTGTTGGAGGCTAACGAGGCTAGGCCAGCAATGACACGCGCCGCGGGGAGAAGAAGCGTGGCGGACACTCTTTCACAGTGACTGGACACGAGCGGACGCGTTGACGCACGCGCACAGCAAAGAAGCAGTTATTTCACGCAACACAAGCCCAGTCGATAGGCACCGATGTACCAGTGAACAACCAAGGCATCGCCGAAGAAGTTGGGAAGAGGAGCCGGCGAAACGCATCTACATTATTAATGGAGAGACCAGCGTACATAACAGTATTGCAGCATTAGAACGAGACTTCGATTATAAAGCAACACTTCACAGAGGAGCGATAATTAATAGCATTACCTTCTGAAACCAACGATATTGCTACAACGATTTCAACTATATATTCAGCAGTATTTCATCACAATCTACACTACTGTCTACATGATGGCAGCAATCTTAAGTCGGAGAGGAAAAGCTTATTCTACGTCTACTGAAGAGAAGATTATGGAGAACTAAATAAAATGAAAGGAGGTTAATCTGTACCATGGATTGGGAGGTCAGAGTGACTTGGAAATTCAAGGATCGACACAGCTACAACTGCGCAAAACTTGCAGTATTCGAATATGAGTCTCTACACCACAAGAAAGATGTCCAACTTCATCAGGACGAGATGTCAACTCAGGACTTGCTGATCTACATTGGCGAGACCACTCTGCAGGACAGAGATAAGAAGTAGAAGACCGTTCGCAGCCGATCGAACCAAGGAACACAGTTTCCAGGTCGCTGGCCGCGAAGATGACGCATCTACCGTTAGCAGCTCAAGCCGTGATGCAGAACAGGTGATGGCAGGCCGAGGGAGTTGGGGTCGCCCACAGCTGATTTGCACGAGCTTGCCAGTAACTGGTTTCACTAGGAGACGAGGGATGACAGCTTCGACGCAACATCAAGAGCAGCTGATAGAGGTATTCCCTGGCTGTAGAAGACGTCTCAAGGTAGAACAACCGTTTAATCAATGTCTGTAGTTTTGCTGTAGTAGTAGAGATACTTTTGGAGTGACCAACATCATTTGTAGTAATTCTTATCTTTATTCTTTGTCTTTTAAATAGCTTAAATTTGTAGAGTATCATTGTAATTTTGATACGACTTCGTGTGTCGTTTTAGACGTTATTTCATGCATATTTAATTTAGATTTGCGGTTCACGTATTTTTTTCTGTAGGAAACGTTGTATGACCCTCACATTTGAAAGATACTCGTTTTATAAGATGAATGCTTCGATAATGCTTGGATAATTCGATAATGCTTAAATAATTCGATAATTTGATTATTCGATAATTTGTTTATTTGATATCTTGAAGAGATTATTCGATTATTTGATTACATTGTATTTTGGAGAAGTGCGTAAATATTGACAAATTGTAAGAACATTTAAACATTATAATTTGTTATTAACAATTTCTATGCGTAACAGCGAAAGTATACATTGATATGTCTATAATGCATTGTTATCAAGTAAAGCATTATTTTGAGATGCTATAATATTATGTAACAAACATTACGATATTAATATACATCTGATATATTTATTTATAACAATTGGAGTGTTATAAAATTCCTATAGTGGAATACAACTTATCAGACAAGCTAGTCTTGAACTATTATACTACGAATATACAATATAAAATAGGATCATGGTATTGACAATTGTGGTCAAATGATGCCTATATTTATCAACAATTTAAGTATAAACATTGTTTAACTGAGAGGAATAGACCAGGAGATATGTTAATCTACCTGCGGTCTTGTATGTTAAAAACAACTTAAATATGAATTGTTTATATATTTAAACTTACACCAGAAGCGGGAGGATATGAATTTATTTTTATTAACAACTAAAAGACGAGTGAACTACAAATTAACATTGTAACGTTTGGTAACGTGGATGAACAAGCTTGTTATGGATCAAAGAGAACGAATAGCGCTAATGAAAGTAATAAGAATTACATTGTGAATTGTATTATTGTGGACGGTCATGTAATTGTTGTAATTTGAAGCACGAGGTTTAATCATTTAGACAAGAGCTGAGAGTTAGGAGTGCATTCTGAACGGTAACATACTCTAGCGTAGTTATCTAGTAAAATCACTAATTCTTCTACAAGTGTGTAGCAAGATGGGATTTTTATGGAAGTAATGCCGTGCGGAGTTTGGAAGATTGTTTATAGTAAGAAAAGGATGGAACTATGACATGTTTGGAGCGTAGTAGACGCCATTGATAAGTATTGTTCATTGTATTGCGGAAGGAAGGAATATATTGCTATGTGGAGCAACGAATTGTTACAGGATGAGTAAGAAGCGCTAACACAAAGGTTAAATGTTTGAATTGTTTATGTCAGAGAGTATTTGTATATGATCCACGTAATGTATAGAGTCTTTAAGTAGTTTCGCATCGCTATTTATCCTATTGTTTTATTTTTTGACACGTCATTCTAAGCTGTATTTAACTTAAGTGTTTGATATTTAAAGCTTATTTATCATGACATACCACTAGAAGTACCTGATAATTTGATCGTTGGTTGAAACATTGTTCAAAGAACTGTTTATGTAACAGAGACACTATGAAGCTGTCAGATCGCGACTGATAGTGTTAATAGTATATTTTGAACCGTGTGAAGCACGAGAACTGTAGAAAATGTAATTAAATATTTAAACCACATATAATTTATAACAGTATTATTAGAGTAGATAGTTCCATTTTACGCACGCCCGTGTATAATGTAGGATTTTTATAATGTTAACTTCATTTTTATGAGGGAACAGCTGATTTTAATCAGACTATTTCAGTGACATAAACACAGGGTGACTGTCAATTACGTGAACATTTTGTGAAACTTAATATAACTACATTGTTGTAACGAGAATGTTCAGAAACATTTATTCTACAGATAGTAGAACTATCTGATGTGTGTAACAGTTAATTTTAGCTTGTTTATATATTTTAATGGTGATAGGGATTATTTTTTCTTATTTGTATTTGTTTGGAAATAAATCCCAGGCACCATTTTTGTTTGCTTGTTCGTTTTTATAAATCTGATCATCATATCATTTCTGCAATCGACATGCGATAATACTGCGAATTGGTTACTAGAATTCATGTTAGTCTCAACTTTCACCATTCACACCCGAGATCCGAGATTCTCGTCCTACCATTTTGTGTTTAGGATATTTTAATTTCTTTGTAAATGTGTAACTAATCGGTAGTGTTGGTTAACCTGGCTGGGTATCGACCTCCCTACAATCCTTTTATATCGTTGCGGATATAGGTTATGGCTATGCGGGATTCGCGTGCATATAGGTGGTAATTTCTTGGCGCCCAAACGTGTTTTGGCACCGATTGTGTTGAGACAGTGTAGTCTGCAACGACAACCGTACACGATATTTGTTAGATTTTGTTTTTATTTAGAAATGCCGATCCCAAATTTTTGGAAAGTTGTTTAAGTGAATAAACACTGCCAAATTTGAGGAGTACAGTTTGTTAGAGGCATGCTTGTTTATCCAGCTAATGGCATTTTGGGTCATATTACAGTCAAATTTTAGTTAAATTCTTGTTGTCGAAACGTAATATTAGTTAGGGATTGCCGAGTGAAGGAAGATCAGTTTATTAGATTAAGGTTAGATAAGATCGTAGACCTTAAGTTATTGAATTTTAATACGTATATCGAAGTATTCCTTTGTAGAATTTAAATGAGTTGGTCACTCTGACATGTCCATGAAGTAGTATAGATGATACCTCCTTATTTTTCAAGTGTGAAATTATTATGTCGTCGGGCGATATGAGCCATATCAGGGCCATCCTGGAAAAGATCCTCGAAAGTCAGAACCAGTTAACAGAAGATGTAGATGCCCTCCACAAATCCACACACGATTGTACTAAGAAGTTAGATAGGGAGATAAATCAGTCAGCAGCTAGAGTTAATTCTGACATGAAGGGAGAGTTAGCGTTAACACAGTCAGTTACTAAAGCTAGTATATCCTTAGATCAGGAGGAGTGTAGGAAGACTCAAGAGAGGATTTTAGAAGAAAATAGAAAGGCACGAGAAGAGGAAAGAAAGGCACGAGAGGAAGATAGAAAGATCCAAGAGAAAGTACAGGAAGAGGTGAGAAAGGCAAGAGAAGAAGATAGAGCAGTCGGAGAGGAAGCTAGAAAGGTGCAAGAAGCTATAAGAAAAGCCCAAGAAGAGGCCAGGTTAGCACAAGAAGAGGCCAGATTATCACAAGAAAAGGCACAAGAAGTGAGACAGATACAAGAGGAGGCAAAACAAACACAGGAAGAAATTAAGAGAGCCTTAGAGAAAGCCCAGGAGGAAGGAAGATTAGCTTAGGAGCAAAGCAAACAAGCTCAGGCTGAAAGTAGAATTTCTGTAGACGAAAGCAGGAGAGCTTTGGAAGAGACCAAATCAGCTTTCAATCAGGTGAAAGAAGATGTCGCCTCTACCAAGATGGAAATAAGCTCACTTAGAGAGGAAGTTAGCCAGAAGGTAGTAGAAGCTAGAGTCCAATGTAATGACAACATTATTAAGCTAGAAGGAAAGATACAGAAAAGCATAGGGAAAGCCACTATAGAGCAGCTTAAATACAATGATTCCTTGTTAGGTTCCCAAAAGAAACTCACTGATAAGCTCTGTGACCTGAACACCACTCTTGGTTATTTAGAAGGTGAGTTAAAGGACCAACAAAAGCTGATAACAGAGGGTATAAATTTTGACATTGAATCTTGTATAACTAAATCTGTTAGTAGTTTAAGAGATGGGGTTATTAAATCGAATAGGGATTATACGCAGGAACTGCATAGTTAAATATTGCAGGATGTTAACCAAATAGAGAAAAATGCTAAGACTCACAGGGATAATTTGAAATTTGAACTGTACAAGCATATAGAGGAAAGTAGAAAATCGAGCATTACCGAAATGAGAGGTATTGTAAATAAAACAGAATCGGAAAAAAGTGAGGAATTGAACGTTATCCGCGCGACAGTTAACGAATAAAACTTGATCTCGCGAAAGTAAAATCTAGTCAGGAAAGCGAACTACGTGACATTGTTTACAAACTCAACGCACTTACTTTGGCAGAACCATGCGATCATGATTTTTTAAGGAAGAGATAAAATTAGGAATGCAACGGGACATTACTCAATTTTTCCTAAGTAGAGAGGAGAGATGTAAAGAAGAATTAGGAGGACTTAGTAGACCGGAAGAAAGAGTAGAAGACGACATTGAAAGCACCTTTAGTCGAAGGCAGGAGCGGCCACATATGATGCAAGAACCGGAGCATATTCAGAGGGAATATGCAGGACTGGGGGGATTCTATAACCAAGGAGGCCATAGAAATAACCAGAACGTTATCGTAATAAGGAACATTGACAATAAACCAACTCGTTTTGGCGGAGTAGGAAACATCACAGCAGTCGAATTTCTCAGAGACATGAGACATTATCTCGATAATAATCGCATACCAAGGGACCGAGAAATGAGTGTAGTTGAAAAGCATCTTGAATCTGAAGCCCTAAATTGTCATAGAGCTTTCAAATACCCGTACACCAATTTTGAAGAGTTTGCGGACGCTTTACAACGCATATTTTGGAGTTTAGAGATGCAGCAGGACATTAGAGCTGAGGTATACTCTAAGAAATATGCGCACTCTACCCCTACGCGTTATGCAACGTTCTTTACATCGCAACTTGCAAGGCGTCAGTAATTGGATCCACCATTGGCTGAGACAGAACTGATTCATGTGATTTCGAGACAGATGCCAAATGATGTCAGAAGACATTTAATTGCGGCAGATGTGAAATCTCTGGAAGGCATGGCAGAAATATGGAGGAAATTAGATCATGCTAGTTCCACACCAAATTCGACGCCTATTAACAATACTAGAGGAAGACCAGAGCAAAGAGAAGTTCACACCGTGCTGGTAGATCAGACACAGCAGACAGAGGAGAACCGTAGTAGACCAGGTCCAAGCAGAAATAATGCATATGGGAGGAAACGTTATGAACCGCCGTATCGCAGATTTCGAGATGGAAGGCCATACCAGGCAAGAACGTGGAATAATGGTCAGAGAAGGACAGGATACCATCGGAACAATGACGCACGGAGGTACGACTATTACGACCGGAACAATAGAGGCACAGCAGGAGGTTATCCCCGATATAAAAATTGGAACGACGATAATTATGCCCGCCAACAACAACAACAGCAGCAGCAACAACAGCCACGACAACAACAACAACAACAGAGAGGTTAGCGCAACAACGAAAACGTTAGGCAATATTACCAAGATCGTGACAGGGAAAGTCAAGACTATAGGAACAACCATACAGAAAAGGAGGCAAGAAATAGCCAAGGAAGAGAAGAGGTACAACCTCAAGCCTCGAACTCAGGAACACAGGAACAGAACCTGAGCGGGGTACCAAAAAAACTCCGATTGGAAAACGGAAGTAGAGGGAGGAACAGTGTTCACCAACGATAGGCATGAGATCGCCGTGAACGAATTCTATCAGGTACAAGATGAAGACTTATTGTATGAAAGAGAGGAGTCATAGAAAGGAAAAATAGCTAGTTTACCTATTTTACAAATTACGACGGAAGGAGAGAATTTAAGGACGCTCCCAGATACGGGAGCGAATGCGTCTATCTTGTTAGAAAGTTGCTATAATAAATTGAAAGATGGAAAGTCTATAATATCAATGCCAGTTTCATCTATTAAAGTTCGTGGCATATTCAACGATAAGACGATGACATGTAGAATACAAGCAATCATGACGTTCACTATAAACGGTCATGCTTATGAACAAATCTTTATAGTACTGAATAAAATTAATTTTGATGCTATATTGGGGATAGATTTCATCACTAAGATAGGTGCAGTGATAGACCTAAAGAATGGCATAATGAACTTTAACGAGGGGAACAACGGCGAAGAAAATGAAGACAGAAATGAATACGTAATAGAAAAGGAAACCACGGAAAATATTTTGGAGAAAATTACTTCGGAAGTCGAATTATAAAGGACAGGACATTATGGTTTGAAGATAGACGATTTTGAGGTCTATGAAGGCAGATTGGAAGCATTAATTCAAGAATATTCCGACGTCTTCGATGATAAACCAGGTCTTATCAAGGGATTTAAATACGAAATTAAACTGAAGGATAATACACCATTTCAGAAGAAGCTATACCCTATTCCTGAGAAATATCAAGCAGAGGTTGCTAATCTCATTAAAGGAATGGAAAAGGATGGGATAATCCAAAAACAGGCGACACCTTACTTGAATCCAATCAAAGCAGTGAAGAAAGCAGATGGGAGTCTGCGGGTTTGCCTAGATGCAAGGGGTCTCAACAGTCTCATAGAAAAAGAACACGACCGACCGACAAAGATCAGAGAACTATTAAGGAAGTTCAAGGGGAAGTCATGCTTCTGTGCTTTTGGACCTAACTTCAGTCTTTTATCAGATTGAACTAACTGAGAAGAGCAAATGTTATACACGCTTCTTGTTCGAACAGAATAGCTTCTGTTTTGAACGCGTCCCGTTTGGACTTATAAATTCGAGCCCTGCTTTAATTAGAGCATTGGATAGCAAGCTCACAGAAGAAGTGAAAGCTAACGTCATATGCTACATGGATTATTTAATTGTTTCATCAGAGAATCCCGAGCAACACCTTATTCATTTAAAGAAACTATTTGAGAACCTGGGAGAGGTCAACATGAAAGTTTAGTTCAGTAAATGTCATTTCTTCCAAAAGAAGATTAATTTCCTGGGGCATACAATTGATCAACATGGTTACCATCCAAAACAAGACAAAATTGATGCTATTTTCAGATTTCCTCGACCGAAGAAGATCCGAGACGTACGAGCTTTCCCAGGTCTCTGTCAATTTTTTAGCAGCCATTGTCTTCGTTATTCCGAAGTTATTGCACGAGTTATTGAAGAAGAATAACCGATGGAAATGGGGAACAGAAGCTGAGAATGTATTTATTTTGGCAAAGCAGATGCTCAGAGACAATATCAAGCTCGAGTATCCGGACTTTGAACGTTCGTTTATTGTCGAGACGGACGCTTCAAAAGTCGGAATCAGCGCAATTCTGTACCAGAAGGACCAAGAGGTAAACAACCATTATATTTCCTTCAACAGTAGAAAACTGAAACCCCATGAAATAACTTATTTCACAACTGAGCTGGAGGCTTTAGAAGTGATAAACGCTCTGCATCACTGGTAGAAAATTTTAATTGGACACCAGATCATCATAAGGACAGATCATAAAGCATTGGAATTCATGCTCAAGTCAGATTTATCTAGTGACAGGATGACTAGATGGACGTTGTTTCTTCAACAAATTAACGCCACAATAGTTAATGTTCCTGGTAAGGAAAATTTGTTGGCAGACATTCTATCCAGAAATCCAACTACAGAGAGGAGCGTGAATGTCAATGTAATAGAACTGGACGATGAAGATCAGGCAGCATTAGAACGTCTGAGGAGGATAGCCATCAGTCAGAAGAGGGATACTAGTTTGAGAAATGTGTTCAGATTCTTGTCAGGAAAGATGCAGAATGACGATGAGGCATATGAGGAAACCCGGAAGAAAGCTACTCAGTATGTATTAGTAGAAGGCATTATATATTAATAATATTAATAATAATGATATTTATTGCAACCAATGGTCAAATAGCGAAGTCCGCTGTCCTTGGGGTAAATCTGAGACTTGTCTCATACAAAACTGTCGCTTACAGTGACATCGGACAAGAGTGTAAACTCTCAAAGAATACCACGAAAGTGGGGGAAAAGCAGCGCATCAATGCGGTTCTCATCAGGAGGAGAAGGCATTATATGCAAGTACGTAGACACTGACCACAAGAAGGTGAGAATTGTAATTCCACCTAGGTTGAGAGTGCCCATAGTTTGGTTGGTTCACAAATCTATAGGTCACGGAGGTGTAGACAAGACGTACAGTACTGCACAGGAGAAGTTCTATTGGAGCAACATGCGGGAATCCATATCTGTTATTATCAGAACATGTGAACTATGCCAGAAAAATAAGTATAATTCTGAGCTTTTGAAGTAGAAGCCAAAAGTTTTAATACCCCCTAAACCTTTGGAATTATTCAGTCAAGATATTTTCGGCCCAGTTCCTAAGGGTAGCAGGGAAAATAAATACTTGCTAGTCACTATGGATGTTTTCTCTAAAATAGTTATGATGAATCCAATGCAGAAGGCAACTACGAAAACTGTATTGTACCACATAGAGAAAAACATAATTCCTAAGTTAGGAAAGCCCGAACGTTTACTGACTGACCATGGAACACAGTACACTTCTACAGAATTTCAACAGGCTATGGAAAGACTCGAGATTGGACTTATATTTAGTTCCATCCGTAGTCCACAGACACATCCTATTCAAAGGACTATATTAGAGACCTCGAAATATATACGACTCTACAGTTCAGAAAACCACGCAAATTGGGTAAGCGTAGTTCCAATTATGGAGTTTTGTATAAATAACACGGCATGAGAGCACGAACCAAGTTCCAATGACACTTCATTACGACGAAAAACCAGTTAGGCCGTGGGACGGAATCTTCAATCTTACGGAAGATGAAGAACCATCGTTGGAACAACGAATAGAAACCTCCAGAGAGCACTTGAATAAACGAGCGGAGAAACGGCTGAAGAGAGGTTTTGGAAAGAGGTACAGTAGACCACTGATACCCGGAGAATTAGTCCTAGTTTGGATGCCCGTCAAAGCTGACGTTTTGAAGAAGACATATGTCAAATTTGCCAATGTGTTCAAAGGCCCGTTCAAGGTTGGCAGAGTATTCAACAACAATTGCAATGAAATCGTCACGATAGAAGACGAACGACCCATTGGAAAGTATAACCATTCAAAATTGAAAATATTTTATCCAAGGATTCATTAGGGAAGAATTGGATTTCCAGTATTTAACAAGTCGCATGTTAAATAAAGTTTGTTTTACACTTTATTTATATGTCAGGTGAGGATCTGAACTCGAATTCAGCCCAGCTTAGGACCTTTGACCGAGCCGAGATTCGAACGACTTGTGCACCATTGAATGGAAAAATTTGAAATTTGGAACTAAAGGAATTTAATAAATATACATGTATTATGGGATGCAAATGATACATAATGAAAGTATTTCGGAGAAATTTGAAGCATTTTAAGGAATTTATTATTTGGAAATATTCTGGTGAATGAGATTTTAACTAAGGAAGTGCTCGATCATTCGGAGCTGGAAATCGTACAAAGCTTCAGGTTGGGCACTAGAAAACCAGTTTTGGTTAGCAAGGCAATAATAACAAAGCAATGCACACGACCCGTGGAGAAGAGGCTAGACCCAGGAGCCTTTCTCAGTATAATTCAACAGCCAATCAATTAATAGCACATAATTTTTGTGGGAATCGCTATTATATAAATTTGGCAGATATAAAGAGAAATAAGCACATCTACAGTTGTAGAATGCAATATGAAATTTATTTGGTTGAAAAGAAATATAAATTATTGAATAATAGTGCGATTATGAGTATATTTCTATTAATATACATGTGTTGGAGGCTAGCGTAGCTAGGCCAGCAATGACACGCGCCGCGGGGAGAAGAAGCGTGGCGGACACTCTTTCACAGTGACTGGACACGAGCGGACGCGTTGACGCACGCGCACAGCATAGAAGCAGTTATTGCACGCAACACAAGCCCGGTTGATAGGCACCTATGTACCATCGAACAACCTAGGCATCGCCGAGGAAGTTGGGAAGAGGAGCTGGCGAAACGCATCTACATTATTAATGGAGAGACCAGCGGTCATAAAAGTATTGTGGCATTAGAACGAGACTTCGATTATAAAGCAACACTTCACAGAGAAGCGATAATTAATAGCATTACCTACTAAAAGCAACGATATTGCTACAACGATTTCAACTATATATTCAGCAGTATTTCATCACAATCTACACTACTGTCTACATGATGGCAGCAATCTTAAGTCGGGGAGGAAAAGCTTATTCTACGTCTACTGAAGAGAAGATTATGGAGAACGAAGTAAAATGAAAGGAGGTTAATCTATACCATGGATTGGGAGGTCGGAGTGACTTGGAAATTCAAGAATCGACACAGCTACAACTGCGCAACAACTTGCAGTATTCGAATATGAGCTTCTACTCCACAAGCAAGATGTCCAACTTCACGAGGACGAGATGTCAACTCAGGACTTACGGATCTACATTGGCGAAACCACTCTGCAGGACAGAGATAAAAAGTAGAAGACCGTTCGCAGCCGATCGAAGCAAGGAACGCAGTTTCCAGGCCGCTGGCCGCGAAGATGACGCATCTACCGTTAGCAGCTCAAGCCGTGATGCAGAACAGGTGATGGCAGGCCGAGGGAGTTGGGGTCGCCCACATCTGATTTGCACGAGCTTGCCAGTAACTGGTTTCGCTAAGAGGCGAGCGATGACAGCTTCGACGCAACATCAAGAGCAGCTGATAGAGATATTCCCTGGCTGTAGAAGACGTCTCAAGGTAGAACAACCGTTTAATCAATGTTTGTATTTTTTTCTGTAGTAGTAGAGATCCATTTTTGGAGTGACCAAGATCATTTGTAGTAATCCTTATCTTTATACTTTGTCTTTTAAATAGCTTAAATTTGTAGAGTTTCATTGTAATTTTGATACGTCTTCGTGTGTCGTTTTAGACGTTATTTCATGCATATTTAATTTAGATTTGCGTTTCACGTATTTTTATTTCTTTAGGAAACGTTGTATGACTCTCGCTTTTGAACGATAGTCGTTTTAAAAAGGAATGCTTCGATAATGCTTGGATAATTCGATAATGCTTAAATAATGCGATTATTTGATTAATCGATAATTTGTTTATTTGATATCTCGAAGAGATTATTCGATTATTCGATTACATTGTATTTTGGAGAAGGGCGTAAATATTGACAAATTGTAAGAACATTTAAACATTATAATTGTTATTAACAATTTCTATGCGTAACAGCGAAAGTATACATTGATATGTCTATAATGCATTGTTATCAAGTAAAGCATTATTGTGAGATGCTATAATATTATGTAACAAACATTACGATATTAATATACATCTGATATATTTATTTATAACAAGTGGAGTGTTATAAAATTCCTATAGCGGAATACAACTTATCAGACAAGCTAAATAGTCTTGAACTATTATACTACGAATATACACTATAAAATAGGATCATGGTATTGACAATTGTGGTCAAATGATGCCTATATTTATCAACAATTAAAGTATAAACATTGCTTAACTGAGAGGAATAGACCAGGAGATATGTTAATCTACCTGCGGTCTTGTGTGTTAAAAAAAATTAAATATGAATTGTTTATATATTTAAACTTACACCAGAAGCGGGAGGATATGAATTTATTTTTATTAACAACTAAAAGACGAGTGAACTACAAATTAACATTGTAACGTTTGGTAACGTGGATGAACAAGTTTGTTACGGATCAAAGAGAACGAATAGCACTAATGTAAGGAATAAGAAGTAATTTGTGAATTGTATTATTGTGAACGAACATGTAATTGTTGTAATTTGATGCACGAGGTTTAATCTTTTAGACAGGAGTTGAGAGTTAGGAGTGCATTCTGAACGGTAACATACTCTAGCGTAGTTATCTAGTAAGATCACTAATTCTTCTACAAGTGTGTAGCAAGATGGGATTTTTATGGAATTAATGCCGTGCGGAGTTGTAAAGATTGTTTATAGAGAGGAAAGGAAGGAAGTTTGTCATGTTTAGAGCGTAGTAAGACGCCATTGATAAGTATTGTTCACTGTATTGCGGAAGGAAGATATATATTGCTATGTGGATCAATGAATTGTTACAGGATGAGTAAAAAGCGCTAACACAAAGGTTAAATGTTTGAGTTGTTCATGTCTGAGAGTATTTGTATTTGATCCACGAATTGTATAGAGTCTTTAAGTAGTTTCGCATCGATCTTTTTCCTAGTGTTTTATTTATTGACACGACAATCCAAGCTGTATTTAACTTAATTGATTGATACTCAGGCGTATTTTATTATGACTTACCACTAGAAGTACCTGAGAATTTGATCGTTGGTAGAAGCATTGTTATAGATCTGTTTATGTATCAGAGACACTATGAAGCTGTCAGAGCGCGATTGACAGTGTTCATGGTCATTTTAAAACCGTGTGAAGCACGAGATCTGTAAATGATGTAAATATTTAAACCATATATCATTAATAACAATATTATTAGAGTAGATAGTAACATTCTACGCACGCCCGTGTATAATGTAGGGTATTTGTAATGTTAACTTCATTTTTATGTGTGAACAGCTGATTTTAATCAGACTATTGCAATGACACAGCCACAGGGTGACTGTAAATTTATGTAAACATTTTGTGAAACTTAATATCGTTACATTATCGTAACGAGAATATTCAGAAAACTCCTATTCTACAAATAGTAGATCTATTTGACGTGTGTAACAGTTAATTTTAACATGTTTATTTATTCATGGTGATAGGGATTATTTTTTATTATTTGTATTTGTTTGGAAATAAATCCCAGGCACTAGTTTTTGTTTGCCTGTTCGTTTTTTATAAATCTGATCATCATTACATTCTGGCAATCGACATGCGATGATACTGCGAATTAGTTACTAGAGTTCAAGTTAGTCTGAACGTTCACCGTTCACACCCGAGAGCCGAGATTCTCGTCCTACCATTTTGTGTTTAGGATAGTTTATTTTCTATGTAAATGTGTAACTAATCGGTAGTGTTGTTGCATGGCTGGTTTGCATCGAGGGTTCCCTAGTCATTATCCTAGTAGGGTAGTGTTGGTTAACCTGGCCGGGTATCGACCTCCCTACAATCCTTTTCTATCTTGGCGGATATAGGCTATGACTATGCGGGATACGGGTGCAGAACCTAGGAGCCCTAAACTTAATAATACTAGCATAAAGACAATCCTTTGTGTCAATAACTCTATGAAGAACAATCTGTAACAGGGTGGGTACCTAGGAGCACTAACCTGAATGATATTAGCTAAAATATACTCCAGGTTCGTCAATACCTTATTAGTAGTGTAAGGCCATCCGCATACAGTATGGTGGTACCTAGGAGCTAAAAACTGACATTAGCTTAAAGACACTCCAGTGCGTCAATACCTATAAGATGAACCGTCTGCTCACAGTCTGGGTAGGTACCTAGGCGATAAAACTGAATGATGTTTGCTTAATGACGTTCCAGATGGGTCGATACGTTCAGAGGACCTTACTGTAGGGGACCTGAGTGTGTGCCCTCTACAATGTAATATTTGGGGGATGAGAAATGGGAACCAGAGGAGATGCTGGAGGTTCGTGTGTAGGAAGTGTAGGCGTTTGAGTAGTCCTAGAGCGTGGACGGAGCTCGAAAGGAGAACTCCCAATTGTGCTGTCTGGTTGGGTAGCTCTAGGGTGTAATATCGGGATTAAGGGCGGTTTGGTGCAGAAGACTCTAAATAACTGAGCTGCTACTATAATTATTGCTAACGTGGGCGAATGGCAGCTTGCGCCATACGCGAGACAAGCACTGTGACGAAGACGAGTGGCGAATGCGGATACCACGGAACAATTAACTAAGTGTTACCTGGATCCTACCGGGACGAGGGAAGCAGGGCAGGATCTTAACAGATAGAGAAATTAACTAAAAGACCAGTTGCTTCTAATATGTCTGAGTTTAATGAGTACTTCTGACTTGAAGTACTCCTAGATTTGGCAGAGCAGTTAATAAATCAGATGCAGATTACAATCTAAGCACTAGGGTGTGAAAGTGTGAATGTCTCTCTGGGGAGTTGTGGTCGCTAGACACTACCCTTCGACAGTCGTCGGAACGGCGTTCAGCTGCGGTCTGGCACTAGGTAGCACTAAGGAAGACTGACCCCGAGTTACCTCACCTCTACTGTCTTATAGCCTCCCGTGTGTTGAGTGCGCATAATTGCACATTCCTCAGTATGTGAGGTGCTGGCCGGGGTCGATGCAGTTCAAATTGTGAGGTTATTGGAGGTTGTTGAAGAAGTATTGGGCTTAGATGTGTAGTAGATTTTTATGATATATTCAGAAGGTGTTTATTTGTGGATAGATTTGTGGGTCGTAGATAGTAGGGGATGAGGGTGCATCCAACGGATGCAACATTATGTTATATAGGAGCTCTAAACTGCATGCTTTGGAATTTAAAACAATCCAGTGTGTTAATTCCTCAAAGAAGAACCATTTGTTTACCATACACGTGGATGCTTAGGAGCATTAAGCTGAACGATATTAGCTTAGTGACACCCCAATTGTATCAGTACGTCTAACATAAACCATCTTTTAACAGTCAGGGTGGGTACCTACGAGCCTTAATCTGAATGATATTAGCTCAAATGCTTTATTGGTTTGTCTGTACCTCAAATGTAGTGTGAGGGAAATCATCCACTTACAGTATGGTTGGAAACTAGGAGGAAAAACACATAGACAGGAGTTTTATACCTCTGAGAGGAACCATCTATTCACAGTCGTGGTGGGTACCTAAATGTTCTAAACTGAAGTACGGTACCGTATATTAACGGGGATACGGAATCGCCTATCTTAACATTGTTCAATTTGTTTAATTCATGTTCCTTTTCCTCAGAATATAATTTTGGTATGATAATTAAATTTATATCACATTTCATTCTAACCTTACTTAACTTAGCAATGGAGCGAATTTTATATAGAACTTCAGGGGAGTCTGAATTTATTTTTTATAAATTGTCAAAAAATATAATTACTTTCTCTTTAAAATACAGCCAAACAACAAACAGTTTTACTTTAAACAAGTAAGCTGGTCCTTTAAAATATTAAACACTATGAGATAAAATTTATGGTGAAAATTGCACATCTCTGTGATAAATAGTCGCCTAGATAAAGAAACACACATTTTCTTAAAAATGGAACTGGGAAAACTGCATATAAATTTTCCACACGTGATGATTATCTCATTGTTAGCGCAAGTGTAGATTAAAATTATGGCAATTCATAATGGTTAAACTATAATGTATTCCACATCATTTTAAAGGATAGACTACAGAGAGTCTTAAAATATTAAACAAAAATGTTGAATTTGACAATTGTAACCGTTCTGTATCCCGTTAGACACTTCAGGTATGTCATTAAGATGATACATCCGCTCACAGTCAGTGCTGGTAATTAGGAACTCTAAAGTGAAAAATATCTGCTAAATGACGCTGCTGGTTGTGTCAATTCCATTATGGTGAACAACTCCTGACAGTTTGGATGGGTACCTAGAAGCTCTGAGTTTTTGTTACAACTGCTGATTCATCCTTGGGAACAAACAAGAACTTCCTTTAGCTATAGAGTATCGTGTATATGCTGTCGTTGAGTATATAATAAAACACCCATTTTCCCTAAACCCATCAGACGATATTGTATTTTATTTTTGCTTAGTTTCCGAGATAATCGAAGTGCTGATGTTGTTTTACAGAGTACGTTACTTAGGACTCCATTAGGAGAAGTTCGTATTCCGACAAGTCAGTTCCTTAAGTTAAATTTGTAGAAAGACGCCTGTTAATATATGTAATCTATTTTTGACAAATCATCGGAGTCATTGTTAGCTTAAATGTAAGGAAATGCACTATTATTACAAAGCTTATAAATACATTCTTAGAATAATCGTGAGTTTATATATAAAAAAGTTTTGAATATTGATGCAAATTTAAGATAAACGACTCACCTTGCCAAAATTACCACGATAATTTATTTAAGACATTTTTCGAAAAAAGTGTAATTTTGAAATTTTTATATTTTGGAAACTAGAAGGTTTACAAAAAAGTTTGGTTGACATAAATAAAAAGGTCCCTACTCCCCCTACCCCCCAAATAAATGTCAAGTCTCTAGGATAAAAACTTGACAGTAGTGCTGTGTTGTATGTTCTGCTTACGAAAGGAAGTTGTGAACCCCTGGCGGCCTTGGGAGGGAAGGAGTAATGCTTGGAGGGCGTGCTTGAATTCGTTTTTTTTTCTCGTTGCGCTCTTTACGGGAATGTAGGTGTTGAAAAGGTGAAAAGCTGGAAACATGTTTTTCTGGCGGGTAAAACGTTATTTTAGACTTTTGGTTATATCCCGCGAAGCAATCATGCCAGAGGCGTGTACGAGGGGTCCTAGGACTCGGGTGACGTCCTCTTTGCTATGGACCCTGTATTATATTTTTAAATATTTTTTTTTGAAAATTTTTGTTTTCGAAAGTAGGCGATATAGTTTGAAAACCAAACATGATAGAACGTTGTGTCATAGTTGAAACAAATGGTCTCTGTGATATTTTTTATAATAAAACTTTTTATTTTTTGAGATTTTTTGAAAACACTGAAATTTTGAATTTTTTTATATTTTGGAAACTAGGAATTGTACAAAAGAGTTCTTTGACATAAAAAACGACATACCCCTCTAGCCCCATATCAAATTTCGAGTCTCTAGGGAAAAAACTATGCATGTTGAAACTTTTTTATTTTTTAAAATAAATAGTGTTTGTAGACAGGGAGAGAGAGCCGGTAGCTCTGGGCGTGTGTTCCAACGAGGCTATGACTGGTCACGGTGAATACAGGAAATGGCTATTTCGACGGGGGATGTATAGCAAAACGAGGGGTCGCTTTTCGATATTTTCCTATGACAGATTAATGAAGGCGAATATTTTCGAAAATCCGTCATGGCGATCTTTAAAACATGTTAGTAAACACTGACCACTAACCAGACAAAATTCATAATGCTATTGAGCCGTGCATGCTGTCTCAAACATTTTCCTGCATCATTAGACATGTAATCCCTACCCTGCCCCTACCATTTGTAGTGCCCGCTTAGACGTCTTGCTTTGGGTAATGTGCTCGAGATGGCACACCCTCTGAGGTACTGTTCGGACGATGAGGTTCAATCTCTATCCACCAGACCGCAGCTTCGTCTGTATGAAAAGTGAAATTTTCAATTAAATCTTCGTCATTAAAACAAAGGACTATATATAAAATATTCCGCCAAATTGATTATATAATATGCACATTGATACTTGATGTGTCAATCTGTGATTGGACTATTTCCAAATATTTAGCCTGCAGCGCGCCTGGCTTCCTTGTCGGCGCCATGTTGATGCTTCCTGTGACTTGATTCGACAGCTTTGGACTGAGTGGTCGTGAATTTGATTGTCTATTGAGGCGGGGGCCAGTGGCCCTCGCCTCACCTACAAACGGAATTAGATTACCAAATATGTGAACCGCAGTGGGTAGGAAGTGAAATCGTCACCCCTGAAGCAAGGTCTGCAATTTATCTTCGCCGGAATGGAGAAAACTTGTAGATGTTTGGTGTCCGTGGTTGCATGTGCCAGCCAGAGCCATGTGGGCAGTTTTCATTATTTAAAATTATTTATTAGTGTTCTGTTTGTTTTATCTTTAGTGTCTCTGGAAAAAGGATTATTTTAGGTATGTTAAAAGGTAATATATATTTTATTTGTGTGCATTCACAACGAGTATGTTTTATTATTGTTTCTTTTTATCTGGCGTCATGGCCTAATTGTATTCACTAATTAGGTGAACATTTGTTTGGAATTCTGGGGACACGTTTCTAGTTTATTTTTTAACTTATTGATTTATTTAATGCTCTTTAGGGGTATTTTCCTTTAATTGCATAATTCATTTTCTTCTCGTAGGTCAGGGGTTGGCCTATATTTTGGTCTTTAGTTTTTTTTTTTTTTTTGTGTTTGATCCGTGGCTTCCTTTTTCTGTTTCTTTGTGTGTGCATATTATTGTTAAAAGTTTTTTTTTCTCTTTAATTGTCATTTCTCTCTGGCGGAGCTTCAATTTTAAAAGGTAATTGTTTACCGTAATTTGGCTAGACATGCAGTCATCTGTTTCGTGGCCAAGTTTGTTTTTGTTTTGCCAGAATGCATTGTGGTCATTGGTAAAAGAGTCTTTCGGCGTCTGGCGCGGCGTTCAAACGTGATGTCGTAGTTCTTGAATTTTGTTGTTCTTGTTTTTAATCAAGCTGTTTTATGGTTTAGTTCTAACTTCTGTTTTAAGTTTCCCTGCGTGTGTCGCAGTAATTTTAAATTGTTTTTTTTTTTATTTTGGTCTCTTAATTTTTATTTAGCTCCTTGATTTTTGGCATGGTACAGTTGACAGAATGTCGAGCCTAATTTTCAGTGTTTTTGGTTCATTAAATCGCTTCATGTTGTAAGTGATAATCTAATCCTTGTGGACTCCCATTTTCCTTGGACTTTATTTATTTAAATTTGTTCTTTTGCTCCTCAAGCTACATGTATTTTTTCTTTTACTTCACCTGTGGGTGATTGTTTGGCCCGAGCCATAAGTTTTTAAGACCCTTTGTAAGAATTTAGGTTTGTTTATGCGTATAGATATTGCGTCTGTTAATGTTGACCAAATCCCCTGTCTTCTAATGTTAACTTGTGTTCTTCTCACTTTTGAACTAAATGTTTAAATTATGCTAAGCTATATTGTCGTGGCATTATTTCGTCGGTGGCAGTCCTATGGGATATTGGGAGGGTATCTGTGGACTGGCCTGTTGGCTCCCTCTTCCCCCTCCTTCGTCATCTGTAGGTGTTAGTCTGCTGGGGCTTGTCATCTGGCGGTGAGTTGCAGTGAAGCGAAGCGGACCTCTGAAATGAAGGTAAGTAGGCCCAACCCGTCTCCGCGGTGGTGAGGTGGCAAATATCTTATAATATTTTTCATTTATAGCGGTAAGAACTCGGTCTTCCTGTTATTTTATTCTCATAACTTTGGCTTGATAGCCTACAATAATACATGTTTCCTTCGGTGTTTATTCACCAATTACTTTAGAGATTTACAAATTGATCATTTAACACCAATGTGTCAATATATTATTTATATCGTTCCGTTTTATTACTTGAGTTCCTTATTATGATTTTTTCGCCACTTTATTTCTCGAGTATAACAACTCGATAATAGTTATTATTATTATTATTATTATTATCTCAGATCTCAATTATTTTTATTACAAATTTTGGTAGTCGCCATTTAATTACATGGTATAAAATCAAACTTTTTTATTTTTCCTTATCATATCGACTTTTAACGACTTCATTATGATGCACATTTATTTCATAAACTGATTTTACTATAGCAAAATTTTAAGCCTTTTAGGTTATTATTTTCGGTTCCTTCCTCCAAATCATTTATTACTTATTATTTCATTTCTTGGGTTTTTATTACTTTATATTACTGATCCCATTTTTATATTTATTTTGCGAGGTCATTCTCGCAGTCATTTATTATTATCCCAACATTTCAATTATATTAATGCTTTCAACTACCCGGTGAATCAGTCGTTTAACTCCCTAGTCACGACTGATTTCACTGGGTCAGTGCATCGTACGGCTGCCAATTTTAATGAAAAATCATGACTCACATGTGTGCTTATCCTGCTTCATCCTTAGAAGGATTCACCCATCTATGGTATGATTAACACTTTTCCATGGCACTTTCTTTCGTGAATTTCATTTCACTTAGGCCCAATTGATCTTCACTTATATTTAAACACATTATTATTCTATAAAACTCTGTATTAACACTGAACACATATATCTTTTAAATTATTTACACAGCACTATTTTTTCCACCACATCTCAGTGATCTTCGGCACTTCCTATCGGTGATCGACGCCCTGATGAGATCCTAAGACCCTGCATTGGACGCGTGATAACTCGAACGGCCCCTAGTTCTTCACTGGATTTAGTCTCTGCCCTATCCTTTTAACAGTCTATTACGGCTTTCTTTATCGTCTTTTTATAAGCGATTTGCATTTTTCACTTACCCTACAGTTGCGTAGCGGTCCATCGAACCTATGGCCTGCTTACTTCTTGACCGTAATCTGTCCTTTTTATATCTGCGACAAGCTTTTTCTTCTTTCTCCTACGATAATGTTTTCTGGCTACGTCCCTCTTTGACACACTGTAGCTTCGCTAAAGTTCACTGAAATTGCTTTGGGTCCCGAACACGTGTCCATTCACTTGAATTTTTGGATTTCGTTCCAATATCTGACCCTTAATACTGTGGTATTTTACTTGACTTTCACGAAGACCTATCTATAGTTTCGAACCGATGATTTCCAGCGTAATGTCTCTACTGATCTGGACTGATGTTTTCTAGCTGATTAATGTTCTAGAATTTGACGCGGCGCAACTTATTTTGTCACGGTTTCCGTGTAGCGTACAATTTTATTTGATCTAGCACAGGTGCTTTAGTGATCACTTACAAAACAACAGTACTTTTTGACGTGACGTATTTATATTACCACGTTCATACAAACTTTTGTTGAAACCGCGGATACTGACGATTTGTTAATTTGTCATAACACGATCCACTTTAGCGGTTGGTAACGAACTGAGTTACTCGCTGTGACATCTCCATACAGGAGTGTGATGAGTTTTTATTACCGTGAGGACGGACTTCCATCCAGGCAGCCTGATAATACTGCGTACTATATACTTATGTACGGTGCGAATTTGCGCTGAGCCTCTCCGGGCTTGACTGAATTTCGATTGATATGATGCAGCGTTTCTGCATTTTATGAGACAGCGTGTAGTGTCTCTACGCTTGCTGATGGTGAAACTGCTTCTGATACAGCCTGACGCCCCCTCTCGGGCTGTCGGAAAACTGCATGCTCTCTGGTTGAAACCTCGGCTATATATTGGGAACTTGCAAAAATAAATTACTTTTGTCTTCTTCTTGGAACTATCTTTTGAAATAGACGTCACACGTTTTTGAAAAATATATCATTATGTTCCCTATAATTCAAACGTTACATTATCATCTTGTTTCCCGAAAATCGATCGTCTATTTATTTTAAATAAAATCTACAAGGCTCCTCAGCTGTGTGGGCGAATGAGTTTTATTTTCTCCTTCCCAGGACCTCCTCTTACCTCCGCCTAATGACATAACTGCTTCGTAAGGGCTTTTCCCTGGGCCTAAATTATTCGATTTTAGTCTTGATTAATTCATAATTCCCTGGATTATTCTGTTCTACGTAAATATATTTATGTAATTTTGCGTTGTTTCCGCGAAAACGGGTTATTTCACAATTTTGCGGTGTTGGGATGCAATCCAGGGTTGTCATAAAAATGCAAACGTAAACACTCTGCGGTGATTCCCCTGCCAATCTGCTCTGGTTGATTTATCACAGCGTGACTGTCCTCATGATTCACACACAGCTTGCATCCTGTGACTTCAGATAAGGCTTGTCAATGCTATGCGTCATTGTCTGACTCACTTCTTATTTCCTCATGGCTAGCTTGTAACTGAACCTCTTTTCATCTCCGAGATCCGAATTTCATATCCTGTTCCAACCCCAGTTGGGTACAATACTCAACGAGTGAATTTTTCGTTGCATTGAACATATATGGTAGTTAGACCTTATCTCATTGTCCTCGAATCTCTGTGTAAGTGGAATTTTCTTATTATTAGTTTGGTCTATTACATTTTGCGATCCTAATTATTTAAAGCCCTTCTCAGTCTGTTTGAACCTATGTGATCTGGTTGTTTTGTTCTTTTGGTGTGTGTGAATTTAATAATTTACTGTAGTCTCTTTGGTGCCATTCCCTCTTAGTGCCCCATCAATTGGATTCGTTGCAGACGTATTGCGTCTATGAGTTTGGATATATATGCGGTCCATGATATAGACCTGAATTTGCAGAAAGAAAAAAATATTGAAAAAATGACATCTTATATCGAATGTTCACTCATAACTTTCCTAATAATCAGCCGATGTGAATAGTTAAGAGCTCAAATGAAAGCGCTTGATTCACTGAGAGTTCTTAGACCAAAACGACCTGCGTATCTCAATTAGAACCAAATATATGATTGCTTCAAAGTTGGAAAAATTTGGAGAAAGTTGAAAAAATCAATAATTTGAGGAAGGTGGAAGTTAAGTGATTTGTAATACTTGATAACAAATATGTGCATGAATACCTTTCATTTAAAAAATGAATGGTGAAAATCAACCCCATAGAATGGCCGGACGGACCCGGAAAAATTTTTATAAATAATTTTAATATATAGATTTGTAATCGATAAAAAATCATTGGTTTATAAAATGTTATTTGTCATTGGTTATTAAATTTGTAATTGTTTATAAAATATCTAATTAATTACAAAATTTGTAATTTAGAGTAGCAAAGTTGGTAAAAATGGACAATTGTTTATAACAATATCATTTATTTTATCAAATGTTTATAATATTAGTCTTGGCAATTTATTATAACATTATCATTTATTAAATTGAGCAAAAATTATTTATTAGAACTATAATTGTTTCTAACATAATCATACATATTTAGATTTGGTAATTGGTCATTAGCATTATCAATGGTTTATAATATATCAATTATTTTTACAATTGTTTATAATTAAATGAATTGTCAATTTATTACTGATTGAAAAGGCGATGTTTAATTTTTCCTTACTGCCTAAAGCTGTCTATTATGCGTACTTCTACATTATTAAGAACTGAGGAATTTCTAATCAATTCGGCTTGGTCCCTAGTTACAAAAGTCCTTAATCTTACAATACATCTTTAAGATCTCTGCCCTCTAGGGCAATTATTTACGCATACAAATGTATAAGAGTGAATAAAAATATTCTGAATTTTGGAACGTAAATTTGTTACCACCTGATCAATAAAAACACACTGATCACAAGATGCTTTTTATTGTTTTCGTAACACACATTATTCACATTCATGTAACACTTTTTCTCACACTAGTCGGAAACATCTACCTATTTATGTTACTCGAGGTGAAATACCACCGTGTTTCCAATACTAGCTTGCGGGTATACTCATATTAACGTCTACATGTACGACGACATGGAACAAAACAAAAATATGAATTAAGAATCCATTATTTCAATCACTCAAATGAAAACTCAACACCGTATATTCCAAACTCTTCAGTTTCTTCATTATACAACTTGACTGCCGTCTATACTGCTCTACAATAACATAGGTTAGATAATCTACCAGATTAAACCCTAGAACATGGTAAATACAACCGGGAAGGACTGTGGCTCATACCTTTTGGTGCCGGCGAATAATTTCTTCTGAGTACTCTTTTTACCTAGCGTGTTTATAGTGCATTTTAAGGGGAGTATGAATTGCTTATCCCGCTAATGTTAAATTTTCTAATTTCATGACCCATTTTCTCAAGAACTAATTCATGCAAAGTAGTGAAGCGCGTGCAGATTATTTATACATGCTTTATGTACTTACTCCTTTAGTTTTATTGAGTTGGGATAGACATATTTTCTCTGTTTCATTTATTACACTTTTTTTGGGTCAAATTATTGTGCATTTTTCTTCAAGCTATCTCTACCATTCTAGTGGTGTGGTATTAAAAGGGTATACTACATGAACAATGAAAAAAATCAAGACTATATCTTCTATAGAATCGGAAATAACGGGTCATTTGTCTGGAAAAAAGTTAGTCTTTCATAAATTGCAATTAAAATTAGATTGTACCTCACTTTTCAATGGAATCAACAGCTAAAATGCGCCGGCAGTGTAATCTTCATCATCTCCTACATTGACTGAGTGCATTCTCTTCCTCCTCTTCAATGATCTTGCATCTTTGGAGACTTTTTGGGCCAGTCGACTCGCTCCTTGTCCAATTCCTTCAGTATGGCTCGTGTATTCCAACCAGTCTTCACTCCCAGCTCCTCCAAGACTTTCAGTCTACCAGTATTGCCATCATTAACTGTGATGACAGCATCATACACACCAAGCTACATTGTATGGTACCCCACAAATACATTTTTAGGTACTCTTGGCAACACTAGATTTTTGAATGACTCATTCACGTTTTGTGTTTCCCCGTCAGACATTTCTTCCGTGATCTGGATTTTCCAAATCTCTATAAAATCGCGTTATAGCAAACATAACAGCCTCAGGTATATAGGTATTGTGGTTAAACTTATCTAAAGTACCAGCTGCATCAGCTTTTTTGTATTTACACCACTCGCCGGAACAATGTTTCTTTTTCGAGGAGGAACTTGAAGGTGTAGCTGACGTACTAGGGTAAACCTTCGCTCCTAACCTCACTCGCAACCTCGTTTACACCTAGATAAGTTCTGTAGTACCGATTTCCTTTGTTATTTACTTTCTTGAACACTCCTTTTGCTCCTGTCATGATTAGATGTACTCAAGATCAATAACCCCAAAAATGAAAGAAATATGCACGTTATACCATGAATATCGCAAGCACAATTTAAACAATAAAAACATCTGTTATGCCAGTCCCGCTAACTTATTTAGCTAAACTTCCTGTTGAATTTAAATCAAACCACAGGCTTCTGGACCTTATGAAGTCTTTACTGAAAAATGGTATATGTAATCCTGGAAATACCCCTGTGAAACTAATTTAATTAAATTAAAAATATTTCTAATCAAGCATATTTAATAGATCATACACCAAATTAATCAGCAAATTCCAAATAATGTTTTGGCATCAAAATAAAAAATTACAACTTTTCAACAAAATGGCCATTTATACTCCACTTAATTGTGCAATAACCCCTCGAGTAAATCTTTTGACTAATGCAAGTGAGAGGTCTTATGTTATATGTTCTAATAGCTCACGCGTACAAGGCTACACATACGGTCATAACTTGTCAATAATTATCTTTCCTGTAGCTCTTAAGAACGGTATTGGTAATTATATATTTGAATGTGTTATAATATCAAGAATGCGGCTGCGCGTAATATTCGTGATCATTATTGTCCCAACGTTGGTAACAGTGGGTCCATATTTAAATGTATCGAAATGTCCAGCTCTGTGAATGATTCATTGGATCTTATGCCATGGATTATAATTCTCGTCTTATTCGTACAACCATCATCTTGAAAACATTTACCCCGATTACCTTGTAGTTTGGAAGCAAAGCGCTTACCACACTGAAGTATGTTTTCCCAAAATTTAGTTGTGATGCTCAATCGTTATTTCATTTGAGCTTTGATACTTGGGTTTCTGCCATTTTATATTAGGTAAAATGGCGGGGCAAACATTTTGAAACAGTGGTGCCTCTGTAGGAAATTTGTTTCATTCGGTTTCCTCGTGTTTGAAATTACATTAGGGACAAACATTCAATCACATAATACGCACAAGAACGCAACCACCATCTAGGCAGTGCTGCCTGAACTACAGGAAACAAATGAAAATCAAAAACATTACCATCCCCAGGAAAAATACGCACATAAAATACCAAAGAGGAATATTAACTCCACCACGGTGACCGAGAATGTTAACACCTTGCTGGAGAATGTGGGAGTGAATCTCACCTTGGCCGTCCTGAAAATTGTTTTCGAGGTTTCCTATTTTCACCAGCAGGCATATAAACATAAGACATATATGGCCCACTTGGTCGTAAACTCATAGGAATAGTTATAACTCTTGTCCTTATCAGGGAGTATAATTGTAGTAGCTTGTTGATCCAACGTAGTGCATCCATCATACGTTGATTGATTGTTGAACACTGAGGCTATCAGCCCCTGTTCTATACGTTATAGTATTTCCTCATTTCCAATCATTGTGGTACTTCCACCTTTTGGATTTTGTTTCTTTTGAGGGGCTTGCACATCGTGGTAATTTTGCCTCGTGTGTAATTTTGTCTGATAACCTGTGGTGGTGTGATGACTGTATTAATGCGTATAATTGAGATGAGGATAAGGAGGGAGGTGGCCATGGATTTAAGGTAGGAACCTTCCTGGCATTCTCCTGAAGTAGAAACGGGAAACCACGGATAACCAGTTCCAGGATATCAAAACTGGTAATCGAACCCGGACCTCGGGTATGACAGCCATGAATGCTAGCCACTGCACAACGAGCAGTTATCATTTGTGTGTGTATTAATTTGTCTGATAACTGTGGTTGTGTGGTGTCTGTAGTAGTTTGCCTGGCTGTACTTATTATGGTCTAGAAAAGAGCAGATACCCTGGGACCATTCGGCCATTTGCCTAGAAGACACCACACTGAGGATGGCCGCTGTCAGTACCAGAATTAGAAACTTACATGTCTCAAATTGCCTGGGATAGTTGTCTAAGTTAGGAACGGATAATGACAGAGGAATACTTCAGGCAGGTGGGGACCGACAGGGATATGATTGGAGACAGAGGAGAATCAAGAAACCAAATTAATAAGAATACAAACTTTAAAACAAATGAAGATATAAAGACAAGACCATTGTTGACTGAACAGCGGAATCAGGAGCACAGTCAAAGGATGAAGAGATTTTGGGAAGAGAAGGGGAAGGAAGGAGAGAAGTGAAAATTGTGTCATCATGAGATAATTAGGTTCAAACATTGTTCATAAGGGACACAATTGATATAATAATAATAATAATCGTAAGCATGTCTACCTCTTATTGTTCTCGTTTTAACGGGTTGGGTTTGAGATTCATATTCTTTTTCTTTTTGGAGGGTGATATCACGGCCAGATGCCCTTACTGACACCAACCTCATGAGAGGAGTTCATGAAAGATAAAATGAGTGGAGGAGAATCAAACTAGGCTAGGCATTTGAAGGAGGCGGCCGTGGCCTGTTAAAATGTGCCATCCTGGCATTTGCTTGTTGTTGAAAATGGGAATCCACGGAGAACCATTCATAGGGCGGTGCGGATCGAGTCCACGTCTCTCAAAGTGTGAAAGAAACTGGGCCCCAGCGATAATAATAGTAATAACTATATTTGCCCCAACCTTTCTAGGCCTGGATAACCAGAAACTGGGCCCCAGCAATAATAATAGTAATAATTATATTTGTCCCAACCTTTCCAGGCTTGGATAACCAGAACCTGACGAGATTTCAATATTTATTTGTTTATTTATTTATACAAAGAAGAATTTACTTTTTAATGTGTAGTCAATTGAACTGTGGTGTTCCTTTTTTCCTTGGTTCAGATTTCTTTCATCAGCACTGTAGGATCTCAGAGGGCCGTCCTGAATGATACGCCTCACATTTTGCCTGTATGCGCTACTATCGCAGTAAGAAGGTATTCCTTGCACTTGTAGATATGATCCCACAAGCACCCGATCCCTCTAGGTTGGTCAATTCTAGGTGGCCTTATTTTGATGTATGGCATTTCACAACATCCTAAGGACATTCACCTGACTATGTCTCAAGAATGTTACTTATATCGCTACCAAATTGTCCGTCGGTCAGATGAATGGATGTTTTGATAGAAGCATACTGATATGTATATAACTGGAAGTGAGATGTGTAGTGAAATAGACACCGGTACAAGAACAGCCGCAAATCAGCTAAGTCAACAAGACCGCAGTGTTAACTCAGATACATTTCCGTGTTCTACCTAACTAAGCAACTACAAAAGCTCACCAAGTAAATAAGGAATTTGAAAAGTATCGGTTAATAGCAAAACAGTCGTAGGACGCAATCACTTCGCAACGATAGAAGACAATGATTCTGAAAGGTTTGATACTCATAGAAGAGGACGTAGTGGTTTAGTGGTCAAACTGCTCACCGCTCACCAAGGTGGGACGGGTCAATGCATATTATTGTATGTTTCTCTCTTTCTATCTTTCTTTCTTTCTTGCTTTCTTGCTTTCTTTCTTTCTTTCTTTCTTTCTATATCGTTTAGACCTGCTTAGGACCACGGAGCTCGTATCTACTCTTCGGTCAAGTTGTTGCTTTCTTCTCCTTCCAATAGTCCCTCATTTTCTGAGTAAGGTTCAGTCTTCTTTCTTGTGTCCACTTAGCTCCTGTAGTCTTCTTACTTATAAGGGACGTTGGGAAAACGCCCTGTCGGATGACCTGACGAAACATCAGACGGTCACGAGTTTGTTCCAGTGGGTTATCTATTTGTACTATATCTGACTTAACTGACGCAATCCATTTGTTCTTAAAAACCTTGCCTCTTCTGCTACTGAGAATATTCTCTTGGAAAGCCTTTCAGAATCTAGACGTGATAAGTGTCCATAGGAGGTCAGGCATCTTTTCCTTATAGACGTGATGTTGTCCTCGTGGTGTTCATACAATTCATCATTATGCCTGCTCCCTCTCTAATTGGACCTAATATCCTCCTGAGGATCTTCCTCTCTTTTAACTCCAGTTTTCTGAGTGGGTTCTTTCTGGTCATTACAAGGCACTCGGAAGCATACAGAACAGATGGCTTGACGACCGAGTTATAGTGTCTGAGTTTGAGGTTCTTCGAGAGGCACTTAGATGAATAGAGACTACGACAGGAATAATAACTCGCATCTATGGCTAGGTTCTCGCTCTGATTCGCAGAAATCCATTCTCCTAAGTACCGTACATAACTGCAGGTACCTTGCGTAAGGTAGTGTGTGTGAGAGGAATATTATAATGTATATTAGTTAGTAAGAATTCCACACAAAATAAGGTCCCGTAGCTCGTGGTCGCAACAACATAAAACTGCAAACTTCATTCCTTTTCATTCACACTTATACACACAAAAAGTACTAGCAATGAACGCACCCGTTTAGAGGTGTAATAGACTAACGGAGTAAATAATATCATTATTTAAAAATCTGACTCTTTAGAAAGTTTAATTAAAACCCCCTTAGCTTAACAATTGAAAATACCGCTGTACATCAGAGTTATACACATATCCAATAAGCCAGAGTGAGCAGACCTGATGATGTGTGATGACGAACGAAACTACTCATCCAATTGAGCCCCCATTTTATGTGAGAAGTGTTTTATCAAGAACACAAGTAATTCATGTAATTTATCTCAAGCACTGGGAACTTAATTGTAATTCCCCGCCCAATGTAATGCGTGTTGACCGACTGAGAGCTTTTATTAATTGATTACTTAGACAACACTGAAAATTAAACACACATTAATACAGCCAACACAATAACACCAGTTATCCTTACACAGGGCTACATGTCGCAAAGTCAACAAGCTATTGTATTCAGCGATAGAAGAGAGTATTGGAGCTGGGCCCTAAGTGGTCGTGTCTTGAGATTGGTGCAGTCCTTCTAAGATGATAGCGTTCTGTCAAGAGTTACACCCAGTGTAAACAGTCCATACTGCTATAGCTCAGTGGATCAGTGGTAGTTTGATTCCCAGTTGCCCTCGTAAAAGATCCCTCGTATCACATTTGATCATTACAAGATAAAATTGATTAAATCTTAGCCACAGACTATCCATTACAGTTCCGGTTTCGCTGTATCGAAATTGGGGAGTAGATCGCCTAGCTCTAAAGATCTTCAACAGGTAGCTTCGGCCATACGATGATAATAATAATAATCTCCAAGTATTATTATTCCCCATTTTACGGGATTGGAGACGAGGTGAGGAGAACCATTTCAAGGAGGCTGACGGTGGGATGCGAACCCTTGCCTTTGCACGTCAGGTCATTCATGACAGCAATATCTATAATAGTAATATATTACCGTTATTTTGAACAGTCTGAAAGGAGGAAAGTATTTGTGTTTTGAATTGTATTCTTAAATTTTATTTTGTATTTTCTGTATTATGTAGTATCTAAAATAGACTTTTTCACTCTGAGTGTGAAGCCTGAACTAATGCGTGTGTTAATTATTGCGGTAGGATTAGGGCAGGAAGAGACCGTTGTCTTCAGTGAGGTACCGGTACTGTCTTAGCATTTGCATGGAGTGGGAGTGGGAAGCACGGAAACCCACATCCAGGATGGCTGAGTTGTGCCTCACGAGTCCTCAGACCAGAATTTAATGTCCTGGGTGAGCCGGGAATCGATCCTGGGTCTCCGAAGTAACAACCAAGAAAGATAGCCACTACGCAACGAGGCGGACAGGTGCGGTACCGGTATGGCTGGGCTTCTTATATTCCATGGTCCAAATCGAAGTTCCTTAAGAAGAAACAAAGAACACGGAGAGATAATTTGTGCGTAAGGGTGTTAGTGGAAGGATCCGGGAAAGCGGATGCCAATTAAGGAATAAAGTATTAAGGTGGTATTTATGTTGCACTTAGTGAGTTGTAGATTGCAACAACAACAATAGTGCTCGGCATTTTCATAGCTGTTTAGTGAGAATAAATGGCTCAAAACGCAACGATTGGTTTTATCCGACTTGGCTGCAGGAGCACTTGCTAAAATACATGCGACGGGAGACGAGGCGGCTTCTTTATTCGATGAAAACACGCTGGCATGGAGGGACTCGGTTAGCTGAGTGAAACAGCTTGTTGAAGTCCTTCCAGTTTATATGAGGAAGGTTAAACATTTCTTCAGACAGTGGAGCGGAAGGAAGGGAAGTGAGTGTGTGTTGGATAATTTTAAGATTCTGATATTTATTTTTGAAGTTTAGTTGACTTTTGCTTATTGGTGGAATAAGTATTTATTATTTTTTGTAATTTGTCTCCGGGGCATAACAATATAAAATAATAACTGATATTTTTTCTGTGTTAGAAATGCCTTCATAATCGTACAATCTTCCTTTAGTCATGTTCCGTACCGGTATGTGTCCTGATAAGGGCGTCACCGTGTATTGGACGTAGCCTACCTCGTGGCGAAATACTCAAGTCTGAGAATTTCTACTTCCGTGTAGGGATATTTGAAATACTCTATACAGACGTGACTAAATATAATATTAAATATAATTCTTACAACCGGAGTTCTGCTAAGACATGTTAGTGCTCTGTGTAGAAAAATTCCCAATATTTAATTGTCTAGGATACACATGTTTAAGACTGTAACTGGGAACGTTATATGACGATATTATATTCATGTTATCCGGTAACAGTATTTATATGTTTGTAAGGATAAATACATCTTTCAATCCCTTCCGTTGAATGTTTGTTCAATAAGGGGGAATTGATGTATCTCTTTTGAAGTGGTTTCCTTGTAACACGAGGCGAAACTAATTTCCTGTATTTTCTGATATTCACTGTGTCCAGTTACTGCCTATTTCCTAATACTCGTGCAGTAACTTGAGTTAACTTCCACTTTGATAGGTTTGTAATGCTATTTAGCCTCGGACAATCCCGCCTGCCCGATCAAATTGTGCTAAGGTTTGTGTGTGGCCTACTTAGGAATAGAGAAACCAATTATAAGACGCTTCATTTCGCTCCTCCACAAGCTGGCACCGGTAATTTCTCATTGTATTGCAATTATAGTCACTAATGTTTTGCTCGATATTCGGCCCTAAGTCATATCGTATAAAGTCGATCGTCATTGTCGAATAAATTTTACCGTAAGCCCCTTCTCACTGTGCACCTGGAGGGAAATATTCACATTCAGTTACCAGTGAGCTAACTTGCATTCCGAGTAATGAAAATATCTCATTTGATGTGTAATATATGATAATTATTCGGCGTACTTGTTGAAGTACGGTTCCATTCTCGAGTGCACTTTGTGTGTTCTAGTTTGCTGAACATCATGGAGCAACAACCAATCATTAAGAGAGAGCCCGAATGGTTGTCTGATACTGACGAAGTCCCTAATATTGTAAGTTGTATTCAATTTGCATATTGTGTAACATAACATGTGCCTGAAAAGGAACTGTTATTCTGTCTGTATGTTTTACATTGATTCATACTTTTATGATATCTTCTAGGATTCTAGAACTACATATAGCAATCTGCTGGATGAGTCTGGTGGCCTATTTGAAGACGAAAGCAAGGTTATCAAAGTGGAAAACCAAATACAGGTGATCATAGGTTCTTATAATAATGTGCATGATTTTTTTAAATAATTTGGACATTTTGTTTATTCAGTGTTGTTTCTTATTTTAGCGGCTAACAGTTGCTGATGTTATTGTAGTCAAAATGCAGGCTCCCTTGTTCCTATTGTAGGTGAAGTGTACACCACATGCTGTGTTAACAATAGCTAATTTATTGGTAATGCAGGTTCAAGCTACTGGCACCCTGGGCCCCTTTTTAGGTGAAGTGTAGACCACTTGCTATGTTTGCAATAGCTTTTTCAATTGTAATATATGTTCACACTGCTGGCACCCTGGGCCCTATTGCTGGCGACGTCTACATCACTTGCCATACTAAGAGTAGGTTATTTATTGATAATGCAGTTTCAGTATACTGGGTTCCTGGGCTGTATTGTAGGTGAAGTTCACAACACATGCTGATAGATAGATAGATAGATAGATTTTTATTAATTCCATTTGATCAAATACATGCATTCAATACATTTTTGATATAGGACACGTCAGAATTTACATCTATAAAATAAAAGAACTAACAGGTACGGTATATATTACTAATATTATAACTATTTATAACTTATTATAATAGCAAAACTTAATAGATACAATCTTATTGCACAACTATTTACAAGTCACTCTATTATCATAATATGAAAACTTAATTCTATAAATACAACAACATACAGCTAGGTATTACAATTAAATTAAAAAAGTAAAATATAATTATAGATTTCATCGCTCCTATACGCTAAGATATTCAACTTCTGAGTAAAAACAATGGCACTGCAGATAAGCTTTCAACATTCTATCAAAGGTTTTTATTTTTGGGGCCAGTTTTATATACTGGGGTAGTTTATTGTATAATTTAACTCCAGTGTGAAAAGTTCCTTTTTGATATATGCTTGTGTGTGTGTGTGAAATATGAATGTTTTGATTTTGTCTTGTGTTATGCCTATGAACATCATTGTTTGTTTTAAGAAAAACATCTTTATTCATTAAATTCTTTTTAAAAAACATTATACTTTCAAAGATATATATTCAGGGCAGTGGGAGAATGTTTAAATCTTTAAAAAGAGGTCTACATGATTCTCTAGAGTTTACATTTGCCATAATTCTAATCGCCCTCTTTTGTATTCTAAACGTGCTTAGTACATCTGGCAACATACCCCAAAATATGACCCCATATCTTAAGTATGAATGGAAATAAGCAAAAGAAGTATTTCTTAATGTGTGCATGCTAGTGCAGGTTTTCAAAATACGTAACGCAAAGCACATCGAGTTCAGTTTAGTATTCAGTTATTGTATATGTTTATTCCATTTCAAGTCTTGTTGTATCCATAGTCCTAAAAACTTTGTTTCTGATTTATTTTCTATTTGATGACCATTTAATGTTATATTGGGCTTCGCAGGATTCCTATTCTGTATAGTGTGGAAATTTAGACATACTTTTTTTTATAGTTTATTATGAGGCGATTATCTTGTGACCATTTGGTTAACTCTCCTGTAACGGAGTCAGCAGACTGCTGTATGACCTGTTTAGTTTCACCTTTTATTACGAGTGTTGTATCGTCCTCAAACAATATTCCCTTATGTGAATGAACATTCTGTATTATATCATTGATATATAGAAGAAAGAGTAGTGGGCCCAAAGCCGATCCCTGGTGTACTCCAAATTCAATAATTCCCTCATTGGACAATGTTTCATTAAGTAATTTGGTTCCATCATCCTTGTGTCTCAAGCTTACGCCTTGTTAAGTAAGACTCTATCCATTTATTAGCTAGACCTCTAATACCATATTGATTTAGTTTGCTAAGGAGGATTTTATGGTCAACAACATCAAATGCTTTCGATAAATCGAAGAATAGGCCAGTTACATGTTCCTTATTGTCAATTAATTTCAGTATACAATTACTACATTCATAAATTGCTCTCTGTGTAGATTTTTCCGTTCTGAATCCATGTTGTGAGTTTGATAATATTTTATTTTTTTCTATGAAACTTATCAGTCTCTTATACATAATTTTTTCCAATACCAGTTGGTAAGGTAATAGGACGATAGTTATCTAATTCATCTTTTGAACCGTTTTTGTGCACTGGAATTACTTTTGATAACTTCAAAATATCCGGGTAAGTTCCTGAGAGAATTGAACTGTTTATTAAGTGCGTAAGTGGATTTATTATATTTTCTGCACATTTCTTTAAAATTGCATCAGGGATGCCATCAATGCCAGCACAGAATGTATTTTTTAGCTCTTTTATAACTATTCTTACCTCTTCACTTGTGACATGATTTATAAATAAAGAATCACTGCATATATTTATTTTATTATTAGAATTTACTGTATTTACCTGTGATTTATTTAATAACTTTTGTGGAATTTCCAGAAAATAGTCATTAAAAGTGTTTGCTATTTCCTCTGGATTATTAATCACTTTATTATTTCTGGTCAGTGTAATGTTCCTTTGTATTTTAGCAGATTTTCCAGTTTCTTTCTTTATCACGGACCACATAGCCCTGTTTTTATTAGATAATTGGGAAACAAAATTATCATTATGCATTTTCTTTGCTAGTCTTATTAACTTATTTAATATGCTAGTGTATTTTTTGTAGTATAAATTGAATTCAGGTGTTGTGTGGTATTGTTTATATAATTTGTGTAGAAATTTCTTTCTTTGACATGAATTTATAATCCTTGTTGTTATCCAGTTGCTAGTTTTGTTATTTTGAACAGTTCTTCGTTTAAAGGGTGCTGTGCTGTCAGTAGCTAATTTATTGGTAATGCAAGTTAACTCTACGGGCATAGTTGTCTGAGTTTGAAACACAGCCTCCATGATAACTGTTTGGAGCAAATATCCATCATTCTGAACTTCTAGCAGTTAATGGGGACGTTTAACTTAACTGTTTGGAAATCCAAGGTGTATGTTCAAAGAAATTAAACCAGAGGAAATTAGCTGGTTTGTTTTTGAGAATACCTTGTAAATTGTCCTAGCTGTAAATTACAATATGACTTTGTTCGACCGTTGATGACACACTCTGCTGTTAGCTGTGACTGTCAATATATCGTTGGTCCACCGTTCATCACAGCCTCCAATGGTACACACATGTTGTAAATTTGATGGTGAGTAGTTCCCATTTCGGTGCTTTGAATGGGGGAGGAAAAGGTTTGTGGTTCGTTTTGGACTGGCACATAGTCACCGTTCGATAAATCCCTAGAGTTGTTCTATTGCTGTGTGGCTCTGCCATTATTACACTGCAGTCGGCAATTTCGTTCAAAATAGGCGCTTTTGCTGTCGCCTATAAAGATATTCATATTCTATATTTTTTACCACATTGCCTAATCTCGAATATGTCAAAAGACCATGAAATATGTCTTATATGTGAATTGGTATGAAATTTCAAGTACCTGCCTCTTCTTATGAATGTATTTATCGTTCGTGTTAAAATCGTCACTTCCTTAAGTATCCTTGAAATGAATATTACATTAATCTGGTCAAGGGAGGGTAAAACAAATAACGATTGGTACGATATTTTTGAACAACTTTTTTCAACTATGCTTGTTCTTATTATGTTGTAACTCTAAGTAACTGCATCTTCGCTGCAATGTCTCAGCACACACACAATGCTAGTGACAATATGCTAGTCCTACGTTTTGTGAGTGTTTGGCAATTGAAATGTTTTGGATGTAAACTCCATAAAAACTGTCACAGTTGAGGTTAGAAGACTACTGTATAATGAGAGTCTGATTCACCTTCACTTTGTTATTTTGTTCCTTGATTCCTCCAATGCAAGTTTTCAAGGAACATATTTGTAAATCAAGTCATTTCCTTGCAGGACGATACAGACCATCAATCCGATATTAAAATTGAGGAAACTTCTATCCCGGAGATCGTTCCTTGCAGGAAAACAGAAACACCGTCTTTAGATCCAAATGAGGTAAGTATCTTTAGGCGTCTTTACAAAACATGTCCTTATCACGTAATAGCATTAAGGGATTAAGAGTTGTATAATCACAATTGTGTTGATGACAAACAGAAGCGTTTGGTTGTTAGGTTGTGTTTTGTACAGCAAGCACAATCCTTGTTGATGGAAAGATGGCGAATTAAATCATCTGTCCATACGATACTTCCACCCGCGACTGCCGGCTTTTAGCGATGTTCTGAGCACTGAGCTCATTGTCATTGGGAAATAGTATATTGCGTGAAGCTAACAGATGTTTGGCCTAATCACCTTGTATTAGTTGCCCGCTGTAGACATGAAGTCTAGATTATCCAAATTATTTAGGATATCTTATATTCTGGACAGAGATCTTCCCATGAATGCTACAGAGAGGAGTCGGGTTTGACGCCCCTCATGAGTGGTCATCTGTTCTTATTCACTTGAACCCCGGGCAATTGCTGGAATGGTTCTAAATTATAGCAGTGAGAACCTTCTTCCTATTCTTGAGCATTGCCGAAACATGTAGTTGACTGTAAGCCTGAAGATAATAAATAATTGAAGATAAGACTTGAAAGTAAAAGAATGTTCTTGAACCATCTGGAGGGAGTAATGCCAATACCTAACTCCTCTTACATTTATATGTAAGTACTATGAAATCTGTCCTTCTTACCAAATTTAATATTTCTTATAATTTTCTTTGAGTTATGTTTTCTTTAACCCTCAGTATTCTTATTTATAAGGTGTCAGGGAGTAAGGAAAATATGTATGTGACGGGGATTTTTGCAGCCGAATGACCTTTTTCCGGCCCATAGGAGGTGTTAATAAGCTTTCAAATAGAGTAATGAGGTACCGTCCAAGCAGTATCCTGCATATAATAAATGTTGAAACATGAAAAGCCAGTTAATGGGAAGTGGGGATCATACCCACTCGTCCTCCGAGACGATCACATGATCTGGCGCTTTTAAGTTGTTAGTGTGCTCAGCACTTCATTTGTTCTATTCAGGAACTATAAAGATTGGATTCAGTTCCGGTATGCAGCAATTAGTACCTAGTCCAATCTCTTCATTGGCCTGTTTCTCTACTACAAACTGTGAGTTCCCTTACAGTAGCAGAACTAAATTCTTGTTGTTAATAGCAGCGGTATTGATGGTACATCTCTACGAAAACTTCTATAATATTCTAAAGGTTGATTGGTTTATGCCTGTGTTCTCAAAACTTATGCTGGTGCAAATATCGGCAGTCTAGTTGCTTGTTACTGAATGATGCGTGCTCGTGCTGGATCCTAGGACCACTTTTAGTCTTAAGGCTAAACATTTAAACATAAATGTTTATTTGTCCTAAATTCTTATATCTATTACGACTTCTATAAAGGTACTGATCTCAGCATTTTCCTTCGCATTAAGATTCACTTAAAGGGAGATAATTTATTATAAATTACAGAATTGGAGGTTATAACCACTAATCTCTATAATGTTCATCTCCAGCAGTAGGATGTGAATGACAGTACGAATATATCTCCTCTTCAGCGGACCAGTGCAGTAAAATTACATCGTGTGTTATTTATGTAACTTTAAAGTATAAGCATAGAAATAAATTATTCCATCTTATCCGTAGGGTGTGGAAGAAGATATCCAGGAACAAGGAAGTGTCGGAAGGGGAAGTCACTTAAATGAGTAAGTGTTCAACACACAAAATATGTGATTTATCGCTTTAAATGTGCTTAACTGTAAGTTTTGGATTTGAATATGATTTGTTTGCAATGTCAGATGTGTCTGTCATTGTTTGTGTCTCATGAAGTAGATACTGATATTAGCTTTCTGTTTAGCAGCCCCCAAATTATCCATTCTCGTTCAGTGTTCTCACTGTCGGGGTATATTTAAGAAACGTATGTCAGTCTGTTGATGGGAGCTATTTCTGTCTTGTGTAGATTTATCTGGAGGATAAACACATGACGCAGTGATAATAATGTGAATATGTTTTAGTGAAGAACATCCATTGCTTCAAACTTCCCCACTCTGTCCTGAACCCTGTATGATTCTTCTATAACCCGAAACAAAAAGAGTTATAACTAAGAAAATTCATTACAATTGATACAACTAGTGTTAAAACCAAGGAGAATTTTAGATATTTGCCATGTATGAACATAATACAAAAAGTTAATGCTGGGTTCTTGTTGGATAACAGTTCATAGCTTGTGAAAGCATGGAATGTATCCCAGTGTTTACTAAGCACCTTGAAATTTCCCAGTTGTGGTTATTGGTTTACTTGTAGAGAATAACACATTGGGTAGACAATTCTTGTAAAGGCGTACATATTTGGTAGACAGGACTTCTAGAGTAGTTGACACGACTTGTGGAGAAGTACACAGTCTAGATGTCCAACTATTGAACCGGAGGCCAGGGGCTAATTCTGGAATTACTCGCCTCTCTTCCTTTGCTATTTAAGCCTTGGTTACTACCCCTGTTTCTCGATTTGTTTTTGTTCTCTGTGCAAGTAGCGACAGAGTTGCTGCGTCAACCGTGTGGTTCTAGCCTACTTAGTTTTGCCCGAAAAAAAATGTACTATTTCGCTCTCCTTGCCATTTATGTCGGGTTTTTTGGTTCCTCGGAATGGTATTTTGCGCTGCGAGGGACAAAAACTCTGTTTTTTTTAATATGTTTATTACATGCTTATTAACCTGAAATCGAACCCTGGTGAACCTTAGTGGAAAAGGCTAACAGCTTAACCACTGCACCACCATACCCTTCTTTCTTAGTTTGATTCGTTCTTGGCCTCAAAGCTGGAAATCGAGCGAAGATCTCCAGTGCAAGAATCGCGAGTGCTTGCCACTGCAGCACAAAATGGTTAGCTGGTAACAATAGACGACCGGAAATGATTGTATATCTGTCAGCCAAGCATTTGTGTCATCTGCCTGCTGTCTGAGCACTGCCTGCAAAACAGTTTAGTTTAGAACAGGCGAGTGTGTGTATAGATCATTAGCCTCGTGTACTTAAATACTTGTTGTGCATAGCGACCATCTTGCCCAGTACCCACCTAGCAAGTTTTAACAGTCAACCTATAAAAACAGCATGGGATAGTTGTGTGTGCTCCTTGTACTTGGGTGTGTGCATTAGCACGAAGCGCTAGCGTTAACTTATCCTCTATAGGTAGAGCGTTGTTCCATTCCTTTTTGACATTACCAATGACAATATCCACCCACATGTTTTACACTTATGCCCTTGGCTTGTTCTCGATTAGGTTTCGTTCAGTTTAGTTCGGTTTGATTAGGTTTGGTTTGTTTTGGTTGGGTTTGGCGCCACTGTTACCAGCTCTATTCTTAGCGTTTGACCTTCAAGTGTCCCCTGGATCTCTGTACTTTTCCATTACCCTGTTGTCAAGTCAAGTCAGCGCATTCCAATAAGCTCAATAAAGATTCACATTCTGCCAGTCTGCCCCCCGGCAAGTTTGTTTTCTGCACGCTCTTCGGCCAACATATAAGCAAGTTCTCTTTGTCTTATATAAAGCCAGCTTCATCTGATCATAAAATTATCATTTGTCTTGTTACTCGTCACCGTTTACATGTTATGGACCCCCTTTAGGGGTAAGAAAATCTTAGCACACTTCACACGTTTTTGGATATTAGCCTCCATCCGTCCGTCATAGGAAAAATCGAAAAAAACAACCATCGCCCCGCCGTACAATCGAAGATCGATAGCTGTATTGGGATACCACCACCGTGGCAGGTGGCAGGCTCGTTGAAACACATTTCCAGCGGTATCTTCTCTCTGTGTACAAGTACTCTTTATTAAAATTTAAAACATGTAAAAAGGATCAATTTTTTCAACATGTATGGCGTTAGGCCCTTTGTCTAAATGTTTTGGGGGTAAATAAATACAACATTAAAAAGGGAAATATCACTTCAAGTCATAGGTCACCTCGTACACACCTCTAGCCTTATTGGTTCGCGAGTTATTAACAAAAGTGCACTTAGGCCCTTTTGACAAAAATGCATATTTTCATCTCCTCATTCTTGTCAATCGTAGATTGTTAATAATAAAAATGTATTCCACGACAAACGTTAGGTTTCAATGTAGCATTATCACCTTAAGTGAATAGTCAAGCTTCTAGCTAACCATCATGATTACATCATGTCTCAAATACAGTATAATTCATGACTATATGACACATTAGTAGTGGAGTGAGGCCGATTCTAACGCACAGTCTGTTCCAAAAGTAAGTACACACCTTTTGTTTATTAATATCACTCGAACACATGGTCCGATTTTGACAAATGAAGTGTCGTTGGACTCGGGCTGACGCCCTATTTCCAATGGACCACTCATTTCAACCCCTAAATAAAACCTACCCCCTACTAGGGGGTGAAATTTTAATTTTTTTTGTGAAAGTCTCTTTGCAAATGCGACATGTATAAGCTGCGCTGCTAAAATGAACTTAAACGTTGTTGCTCATATCGCGCATGCGTTTTACGAGATGCCGCTATGGATGAACATTTTTGATATTGTTTTATACTCGTGCGCACTTGGGATTTTTGTAAGAGGGCGAGCTCTTTGAAAAAAATGATTGATAAGAAGGAGTTTTGGTGGTGAGGAGAGAGCCAGATAGTCGCCTACTTTCCTACGAAGTTTGCCGATATCTCTCAAACGCATGGTCGGATTTGGACGTGTGACGTGTCAAATCGCTTGTCTCGAAGCCCTTTATATGTTATTAATAGGTTAAAGTTTTGAGAATGAGGGAAACAGAATTTTTGAGGGTAAAACCATGATTTTAGACTTTTTCCGATATCTCACGAATGCATGGTTGGATTTGGTCCTATGACGTGTCAAATGGCTTGTCTCGAAACCCTCTTTATTTTGGTAATAGGTTAAAGTTTTTGCGAATGAGGGAAACAGAATTTGTTGGTGTAAAACTGTGATTTTAGACTTTCTGTTATATTTCACAAACCAATAACGCCAGAGACGTATACAAGGGGTCGTAGGACTCGGGGTGACGCCCCTTCCCTCCCCCCTTTCGAATATAGTATTTATGTTTTAAAAATGCGAAAGGGCCTAATGACACTTATGTTGAAAACATTTCAGTTTTTAAAACTTTTCTTAAATCTGTCTAAAATGTTCATGACGAGTGGTTGTAGATAGAAAGAGACGATACCACTGGACACGTGTTTCAACGAAGCTATTACTGGCCACGGTGGTGATATACCAATACAGTATTCGCTATTTCGATGAGACGGCGGGTCGAGGGTTCGTTTTCTGATTTTTCCTATGATGGAATTCCTAATTCCTAAACCCCCTGAAGGGGGTCTTTAACGTGTAAACGATTATGAGTGACATGACAAATGATAATTCCTTGATCCGATGAAGTTGGCTTTAGATAGAACAAACAGAACTTGGTTATATGTTGCTTGAAGTGAGTATAGAAAAAAAACTTGCTGGGGCAGACTGACAGGATGTGAATGTTATTTGAGCTTATTGGAATGCATTGACTTGACTTGACAACAGGGCAATGAAGTAAAGCACAGAGATGCTGAGGACACTTGAAGGTCAAACGATATGGCAACCATGGTGGGAGGGGGAAGCTAGGATGATGTCGCCGATCATGTTCAATGTTCAATGGATGAATTTATATTTTGCGAAGCATTGTTCGGAGAGGGTCATGTGACGACTTGTTTTAAGGGTATTTATTTTTTCGATGTTTCCTATGGTGGACTCATTGATTGAAATAATCCAAAACTGCTAGGGCATGGCCTTGAGATTTTATAAACCGATAATGGGATTTTGACATACAAGATCCACTCAGAACTTGACATGATGTCATTCTTTTTATGGCTTATGAATTTCCCCAAAAAAGACCCAAAACAACAAGATCATGGACTTTTGCTTTTCTTAATATAATATATTGCAAACCCATAATGTAAGATGTTTACTGTGAGTGACGAAATCTAGCTAGGTAAAGAAAGAATTATTGTAAGATATATGTATGGTGACTGACACGTCTTTGACCATTGGAACTTGTTTTCAGATCTGACTGTAGTACATAGGGAGTATAGGTTGTAGGCATGGATTGACAAACGGTGCACACAAAATTCAATTTATCGATTTAAGAATTAAGAGTAGACTATCATTAATTAATTGGTTAAAGAGTGTAGCTAAAAATAAAAAAATGCTGACTACATTAAACTAAACTGAACCAAGTCGAATCAAACCCAACTGAACCAAACCAAGCCTAAAGCAAACCAAACCTAATCAAGAACAAGCCAAGGACTTAAGTGTAAAACTTGGGGGGGAATGCAGTCATTGGCAATGTCCAAAGGAAGGGATAACGCTCTACCTCTAGAGGGTAAGGTAAAGCTAGCGCATGGTGCTAATGCATATTCCCAAGTACATGAACCCCACACACACACAACTATCCTATGCTGTTTTTATGAGTTAACTGTTAAAACTTACTCAGTGGTTACTGAACAAGATGGTCGCTACACACAACAAGCTTTAAATACTTGAGGCTAATAATCTATACACACACACACGCATGTTCTAAACTAAACTGTCTTGCTGGTAGTGCTCACACAGTAGGCAAATGACAGAAATGCTTGGCTAACAGAAATACAATCATTTTCGTTTGTCTAATGTTACCAGCAAACCATTACATGCTATAGTGGTGAGCACATGTGCCTCTTGCACTGGAGATCGTAACTTGATTTCTAGCTCTAAGTCCTAGAATGAATCAAACTAAGAAAGAAGGGTATGGTGACGCAGTGGTTAAACTGTTAGCCTTTCACTAAGGTAGACTAGGGTTTGATTTTAGGTTAATATACATGTCATAAACAAACAAACAAACAAACAAACAAAAAAGCAGAGATAATGTTTAAAACTGATTACACTTGTCTCTTTTCAAATTATTACTTAGATTGCAAATACAAAGGTGGACTGGGTTTGATATACATTTAATGCTGCCTATCGCATACTAGCCTGTAAGAAAGCCAAACAAGCAAAAGGTGTAGGTAGAGCAGTGGTAAAATCGCTATGTGTAGGGAACTACCTAACGGTTTTATGAACTGGCAATGGTATGTCGCATAAACAGTGCAGGATACAATCCAGCAACCATAATTTTTATCTTGTGGAGCAGAGAAAACATATATAGAGAGAGAGATATAGAAAGCTTGTGTATGTATGGGTAGCATTGATTGTTTGACCAGAGAAAATACGATGAGGTAGGGTGGGGAGAGGGAGAATTAACACTTATATATGAATGAATGGTAAATAGTATTTTTGTTTTTTTTCAATAGTTTTGTTTTTCAAATGCAGTGGTAGATAGCCGTTATTTTGTAAAACATTCTTACTTGCAGTAGTAATAAGACTCTATGGTTCCGCTAACACATAGATAGACTGTATTATTGCCATGGTCAAGCACTCACATTAAGATCATTTACAAAATCATAAAATGAAAAATAAAAAATCTTGTTTTGGAAATATCGTTTTTCAACATACACAAAATAAATATATAAAAAATTTGTAAACAGCAAAATGGAAAATCCATGGTCAAGCACTCACATTAAGATCATTTACAAAACCATAAAATGAAAAATAAAAAATCTTGTTTTGGAAATATCGTTTTTTTTTTTTTTTTTTCAACATACACAAAATAAATATATAAAAAATTTGTAAACAGCAAAATGGAAAATCCATGTTTCCATATAGACAAAATTTAAAAACCTTAAACGGACATTTAAGAAAATATATGCAAATGGGAAATTGACAAATTTGTAAATATGAAAATGGAAAAATCCATGTTTCCATATCATGAAATTGAAAAACATCAAACTGTCATTTTAAAAAAATGCAAATGGAAAATTGACAAATTGCAATGTGTGAAATGTGAAATTGAACAAATGGCTATCATTTTTTTTTTTTTTTAAAGAACATGGTGCTCTATGGTTGAGGTGTGAATCAAACCCTCTCTACTTATTTGGACCACCCGAGACTGAGTAGACTAGTTTTAGTTGTCATACCGCTTTTAAAAGTTTGTGTTAAATCTAGGAATTGAACCCAAGAGCTTGTAGGGGAGATCCAAGGTTATAATATGTTAAACAGATAGCCTTGAATGTAGGGTGTGGTAGCTATATAGAGATGAGACGTTTCGCTCGGGGGAGGGAGGCATGGAGATCTGCATCAAACCAGTCAAAAGACTGACGACTCAAACAACAACATGTAGAGCTCACCAAAATAATGTTGTGTAACGGTAAATGTTAGTCAACGAACAGTAATGCATTACTAAAACCCATGACACGATACCTAAGAGCTTTTCTAAAATTATTTTAAAATGCCTTTAACCCTATATTAAACACCCAGTTCACAAGACTCATAACTGCAATGTTATGGTCAAACAAAACAAAATCTATATTTCAAAACAAACAAGTGGTTTAGTCAATGTATACTGGAAAAAGTTTTATAAACACTCAAGTCCACAAAAATAATTAAATTAGTAACTGTCAGGTTGACCGAGTGGTTATGGTGTTTGACTTAAGTTCAAATTTTCTGTACAAGAAAGCAAGGGTTCGAATCCCTTACCTGATATAACTATTGCCTCAACATGGCTTGACCACACTGTATTATTGTGTACTCGGTACACAAACCATAGATAGAGTGTATTGTTTAAGGTCACTCTCTATGCGAACATAGTCAGAGACTGTTGATGGTTAACAATTGCATTAATAGTGGGACATAGGGATAGCAATTAAGAAAAACAGACAATACACATACACTATTTTTATTTATTTAATGTAAGTACTTGTACAATAGTTATATACAAACTACAACTCTCTTTTGTCTATAACTATCTAGTCCTTTTCGATCCACTTGCTTATCAAGGGCAGATGACTTTGTAGTTCAGCCCCTTAAAACAACAACAACACTACTTCTTGCATAGTCTGTGATGTTGATGACTCTTGAGGCGTGGAAGATGGATACAACATAACTTTTACAACAGGGGTTAAACGTTGCTCAACAAACAATGCACTATTTTGAGTAGCAACATCTTTCTCTTGTACTAACTTTTTAGCATTCTGATGATTTGTTTGTCAACACCATCAGTGTTTTGTCTGAAGCACTACATTGATGATCACTCACACTTAAAACCACACTATTTCTACTTTTCATATTGCCTCGACATTTTGTTGACCTCTGTTTTGAGCATTGCCAGAATATTATTCCTTTTACATTTTGTCGTCTATAGTTATAAGAGTAGCCTTTATAGAGTACACGTTGTTTACCTCGGTTAGTTGTAGTAAGTTCCAAAGTAGTAACTAACCTGTTAGTATGATTTGCACACTACAAAGGTTATCTCTGTTCTGGTAATAGAATTATTTAGCGTTGGCTTTTATATTTAATATGTACAGTTTAAAGTGATAGAAAAGTGGTAGAAACGTGGTAGCAAAGTGGTAGACAATTGGTAACATAGTGGTAGAAAAGTGGTAGCAAAGTGGTAGAAAAGTGGCAGAAAAGTAGTAGAAAAGTGGTAGCAAAGTGGTAGAAAAGTGGTAGCAAACTAGAAAAGTGGTAGAAAAGTGGCAGAAAAGTGGTAGCAAAGTGGTAGAAAAGTGGTAGCAAACTAGAAAAGTGGTAGCAAAGTGGTAGAAAATATTACATGTATTGTTAAGAAATAGTTTAAGCGGTTACATGAATTCATTACACTATAATTTTAGCATTACGAAGCTCATTTTCTATATCCAAAAGTTCTTCCTCATATTTAGTATGACCAGCCTGTTTACAGGTATGCAAGTACTGAAGCCGCTGGATTAGCTTACTGGGATTGTTCCAGTAAACAAATTTAACAATTGATTTTTTTGGGTGTAAACCATTATCATCATCATCATCATCATCATAATCATTATCATCATCATGGTTATCATCATCAATATAATTATCATCAATGTAATCATCATCACTATTACTATCTAATCCTTTTTGTTCATCTTGCAATGCAACAACCTTTGGCATAGTTTGTGTTGTCTTTGATAGTGTTAGAGGTTTCTTAGACATTAACGATTGTCATAACATGTCTTTTTCAGGAGATAATAAATGCTCTTTAACAAACAAAGCACTATCTTGAGCCACACTATTTTTTTCTTGGTCTTGCTTTTTTACCTTGGTTAGAGTATTTTGTCCATTTAAATGAGTATTATTTTGAGATTTACAATGATGATCGATTGAAATAAGTATGTTGGAGCCTTTTGTCTTAATCATTCCTCGACACTTTTTAGATCGTTGTTTCGAACAGCACCAAATAACAGTTCCATTTTTATTAGTTCTTTTTACAATATATGCATATCCTTTATAGTAAGCACATGGCTTACCATAGCTAGTCGTTGATACTTCCATGTCAACTGTTAAGCATAAACTAATCTCTAGTAAAGTTAACTCGATAATAAAAATGATTGTTTGTAGTATGTGCAGTTTAAAGTAAGAGCAAAAGTGAGAGTCAAATGGTAGAAAAGTGTTAGTAAAGTGGTGGAAGAGTGGTAGCAGTTTATAGTAGTCATGATCTTTTTTACCAGAATGTGATTTGAGTAAATGTAATTTCTAATCCTTAGCAGTGAGTAGTCAGTTAGTCTTGGTTCAGACAAGCGTAAACAGTTCTCCAATGAATCAGAGATCAAGATTTTCATTATGAAACAGTTGTGTAACCAATTAGGTATCGGTACTTGATAGCTTTACACATGAACAAAAATTCCAACATATCTGACATGAATTACATGATTTGAAAGTTGACAAAGAATATCCAATCAACCATTGTAGTTACAATGTCAAACACACAAAGACAAAATCAGCATGAACTTTTAAGTTACAGGAATATTCTATGAAATAGACTATGCAGGAAATTTGGAAATACACATCAGAAGTTTGCAACACCATCCTTCTAGCCTATATAAATTATCGACATGGAAAGTGTGCACTGCCCCTAACATTAAACCAATTTATCAATAACACAAGTCAACAATCAAAACATTTTGTGTTGAGTCTATCATTTAATGCATATATTTTGTCTACATTGAACAGTAACAAAAAAACGCCATTCATAATTAATTAAGATTGCTTTAATTCTTTAAGTAATGATATATACATATTTAAAGTTTTGGCTGACTGTTCAGGGTGAATCGACTTTGAACACATAAGAGAGGGAATATTTTAATACTTAACCTCAGCTCACCCAACATAACCTAAATTTACCTAACCTAACCTTGTCATATAGGTAAGAAACGGGTCAACCTATGCTTTCGACTACCGAGTTTCAGCTACTTTTCAAGGTTACTCTCCCGAACATTGCCGGAGACTGCTGATAAACACCTATGTTCCCACGGCGGCGGCGCGCAACGACTTACATGACGCGCTTTCCCCTTTTCATTGATCCATGTTGATTTGTCCCTTTGGACTGGTCCCTGTTGACTAGCCCCTTTTGGACGGGCCATCTTTGAATGGAGTCATTTTTGACGGGTCCCTGTGGACAGGTCCTTCTGGCTGATTCCTTTGGACCAGTCCACAGGGACCCGTCAAAAATGACTCCATTTAAAAAGGGCCCGTCCAAAAGGGGCTAGTCAACAGGGACCAGTCCAAAGGGACAAATCAACAGGGATCAATGAAAAGGGGGAAAGCGCGTCATGTAAGTCGTTGCGCGCCGCCGCCGTGGGAACATAGGTGTTTATCAGCAGTCTCCGGCAATGTTCGGGAGAGTAACCTTGAAAAGTAGCTGAAACTCGGTAGTCGAAAGCATAGGTTGACCCGTTTCTTACCTATATGACAAGGTTAGGTTAGGTAAATTTAGGTTATGTTAGGTGAGCTGAGGTTAAGTCTTAAAATATTCCCTCTCTTATGTGTTCAAAGTCGATTCACCCTGAACAGTCAGCCAAAACTTTAAATATGTATATATCATTACTTAAAGAATTAAAGCAATCTTAATTAATTATGAATGGCGTTTTTTTTGTTACTGTTCAATGTAGACAAAATATATGCATTAAATGATAGACTCAACACAAAATGTTTTGATTGTTGACTTGTGTTATTGATAAATTGGTTTAATGTTAGGGGCAGTGCACACTTTCCATGTCGATAATTTATATAGGCTAGAAGGATGGTGTTGCAAACTTCTGATGTGTATTTCCAAATTTCCTGCATAGTCTATTTCATAGAATTTTCCTGTAACTTAAAAGTTCATGCTGATTTTGTCTTTGTGTGTTTGACATTGTAACTACAATGGTTGATTGGATATACTTTGTCAACTTTCAAATCATGTAATTCATGTCAGATATGTTGGAATTTTTGTTCATGTGTAAAGCTATCAAGTACCGATACCTAATTGGTTACACAACTGTTTCATAATGAAAATCTTGATCTCTGATTCATTGGAGAACTGTTTACGCTTGTCTGAACCAAGACTAACTGACTACTCACTGCTAAGGATTAGAAATTACATTTACTCAAATCACATTCTGGTAAAAAAGATCATGACTACTATAAACTGCTACCACTCTTCCACCACTTTACTAACACTTTTCTACCATTTGACTCTCACTTTTGCTCTTACTTTAAACTGCACATACTACAAACAATCATTTTTATTATCGAGTTAACTTTACTAGAGATTAGTTTATGCTTAACAGTTGACATGGAAGTATCAACGACTAGCTATGGTAAGCCATGTGCTTACTATAAAGGATATGCATATATTGTAAAAAGAACTAATAAAAATGGAACTGTTATTTGGTGCTGTTCGAAACAACGATCTAAAAAGTGTCGAGGAATGATTAAGACAAAAGGCTCCAACATACTTATTTCAATCGATCATCATTGTAAATCTCAAAATAATACTCATTTAAATGGACAAAATACTCTAACCAAGGTAAAAAAGCAAGACCAAGAAAAAAATAGTGTGGCTCAAGATAGTGCTTTGTTTGTTAAAGAGCATTTATTATCTCCTGAAAAAGACATGTTAGGACAGTCGTTAATGACTAAGAAACCTCTAACACTATCAAAGACAACACAAACTATGCCAAAGGTTGTTGCATTGCAAGATGAACAAAAAGGATTAGATAGTAATAGTGATGATGATTATATTGATGATAATTATATTGATGATGATAACCATGATGATGATAATGATTATGATGATAATGATGATGATGATGATGATAATGGTTTACACCCAAAAAAATCAATTGTTAAATTTGTTTACTGGAACAATCCCAGTAAGCTAATCCAGCGGCTTCAGTACTTGCATACCTGTAAACAGGCTGGTCATACTAAATATGAGGAAGAACTTTTGGATATAGAAAATGAGCTTCGTAATGCTAAAATTATAGTGTAATGAATTCATGTAACCGCTTAAACTATTTCTTAACAATACATGTAATATTTTCTACCACTTTGCTACCACTTTGCTACCACTTTTCTAGTTTGCTACCACTTTTCTACCACTTTGCTACCACTTTTCTACTACTTTTCTGCCACTTTTCTACCACTTTTTTAGTTTGCTACCACTTTTCGACCACTTTGCTACCACTTTTCTACTACTTTTCTGCCACTTTTCTACCACTTTGCTACCACTTTTCTACCACTATGTTACCAATTGTCTACCACTTTGCTACCACGTTTCTACCACTTTTCTATCACTTTAAACTGTACATATTAAATATAAAAGCCAACGCTAAATAATTCTATTACCAGACAGAGATAACCTTTGTAGTGTGCAAATCATACTAACAGGTTAGTTACTACTTTGGAACTTACTACAACTAACCGAGGTAAACAACGTGTACTCTATAAAGGCTACTCTTATAACTATAGACGACAAAATGTAAAAGGAATAATATTCTGGCAATGCTCAAAACAGAGGTCAACAAAATGTCGAGGCAATATGAAAAGTAGAAATAGTGTGGTTTTAAGTGTGAGTGATCATCAATGTAGTGCTCCAGACAAAACACTGATGGTGTTGACAAAAAAATCATCAGAATGCTAAAAAGTTAGTACAAGAGAAAGATGTTGCTACTCAAAATAGTGCATTGTTTGTTGAGCAACGTTTAACCCCTGTTGTAAAAGTTATGTTGTATCCATCTTCCACGCCTCAAGAGTCATCAACATCACAGACTATGCAAGAAGTAGTGTTGTTGTTGTTTTAAGGGGCTGAACTACAAAGTCATCTGCCCTTGATATGCAAGTGGATCGAAAAGGACTAGATAGTTATAGACAAAAGAGAGTTGTAGTTTGTATATAACTATTGTACAAGTACTTACATTAAATAAATAAAAATAGTGTATGTGTATTGTCTGTTTTTCTTAATTGCTATCCATATGTCCCACTATTAATGCAATTGTTAACCAATAACAGTCTCTGACTATGTTCGCAAAGAGAGTGACCTTAAACAATACACTCTATCTATGGTTTGTGTACCGAGTACACAATAATACAGTGTGGTCAAGCCATGTTGAGGCAATAGTTATATCAGGTAAGGGATTCGAACCCTTGCTTTCTTGTACAGAAAATTTGAACTTAAGTCAAACACCATAACCACTCGGTCAACCTGACAGTTACTAATTTAATTATTTTTGTGGACTTGAGTATTTATAAAACTTTTCCAGTATACATTGACTAAACCACTTGTTTGTTTTGAAATATAGATTTTGTTTTGTTTGACCATAACATTGCAGTTATGAGTCTTGTGAACTGGGTGTTTAATATAGGGTTAAAGGCATTTTAAAATAATTTTAGAAAAGCTCTTAGGTATCGTGTCATGGGTTTTAGTAATGCATTACTGTTCGTTGTTTAACATTTACCGTTACACAACATTATTTTGGTGAGCTCTACATGTTGTTGTTTGAGTCGTCAGTCTTTTGACTGGTTTGATGCAGATCTCCATGCCTCCCTCCCCCGAGCGAAACGTCTCATCTCTATATAGCTACCACACCCTACATTCAAGGCTATCTGTTTAACATATTATAACCTTGGATCTCCCCTACAAGCTCTTGGGTTCAATTCCTAGATTTAACACAAACTTTTAAAAGCGGTATGACAACTAAAACTAGTCTACTCAGTCTCGGGTGGTCCAAATAAGTAGAGAGGGTTTGATTCACACCTCAACCATAGAGCACCATGTTCTTTTAAAAAAAAAAATGATAGCCATTTGTTCAATTTCACATTTCACACATTGCAATTTGTCAATTTTCCATTTGCATTTTTTTAAAATGACAGTTTGATGTTTTTCAATTTCATGATATGGAAACATGGATTTTTCCATTTTCATATCTACAAATTTGTCAATTTCCCATTTGCATATATTTTCTTGAATGTCCGTTTAAGGTTTTTAAATTTTGTCTATATGGAAACATGGATTTTCCATTTTGCTGTTTACAAATTTTTTATATATTTATTTTGTGTATGTTGAAAAAAAACGATATTTCCAAAACAAGATTTTTTATTTTTCATTTTATGGTTTTGTAAATGATCTTAATGTGAGTGCTTGACCATTGATTTTCCATTTTGCTGTTTACACATTTTTTATATATTTATTTTGTGTATGTTGAAAAACGATATTTCCAAAACAAGATTTTTTATTATTCATTTTATGATTTTGTAAATGATCTTAATGTGAGTGCTTGACCATGGCAATAATACAGTCTATCTATGTGTTAGCGGAACCATAGAGTCTTATTACTACTGCAAGTAAGAATGTTTTACAAAATAACGGCTATCTACCACTGCATTTGAAAAACAAAACTATTGAAAAAAACAAAAATACTATTTACCATTCATTCATATATAAGTGTTAATTCTCCCTCTCCCCACCCTACCTCATCGTATTTTCTCTGGTCAAACAATCAATGCTACCCATACTTACACAAGCTTTCTATATCTCTCTCTCTATATATGTTTTCTCTGCTCCTCAAGATAAAAATTATGGTTGCTGGATTGTATCCTGCACTGTTTATGCGACATACCATTGCCAGTTCATAAAACTGTTAGGTAGTTCTCTACACATAGCGATTTTACCACTGCTCTATCTACGCCCTTTGCTTGTTTGGCTTTCTTACAGGCTAGTATGCGATAGGCAGCATTAACTGTATATCAAACCCAGTCCACCTTTGTATTTGCAATCTAAGTAATAATTTGAAAAGAGACAAGTGTAATCAGTTTTAAACATTATCTCTGCTTTTTTGTTTGTTTGTTTGTTTGTTTATGACATGTATATTAACCTAAAATCAAACCCTAGTCTACCTTAGTGAAAGGCTAACAGTTTAACCACTGCGTCACCATACCCTTCTTTCTTAGTTTGATTCATTCTAGGCCTTAGAGCTAGAAATCAAGTTACGATCTCCAGTGCAAGAGGCACATGTGCTCACCGCTATAGCATGTAATGGTTAGCTGGTAACATTAGACAAACGAAAATGATTGTATTTCTGTTAGCCAAGCATTTCTGTCATTTGCCTACTGTGTGAGCACTACCAGCAAGACAGTTTAGTTTAGAACATGCGTGTGTGTGTGTATAGATTATTAGCCTCAAGTATTTAAAGCTTGTTGTGTGTAGCGACCATCTTGTTCAGTAACCACTGAGTAAGTTTTAACAGTTAACTCATAAAAACAGCATAGGATAGTTCTGTGTGTGGGGTTCATGTACTTGGGAATATGCATTAGCACCATACGCTAGCTTTACCTTACCCTCTAGAGGTAGAGCGTTATCCCTTCCTTTGGACATTGCCAATGACTGCATTCCCCCACAAGTTTTACACTTAAGCTCTTGGCTTGTTCTTGATTAGGTTTGGTTTGCTTTGCTTTAGGCTTGGTTTGGTTCAGTTGGGTTTGATTCGACTTGGTTCAGTTTAGTTTAATGTAGTCAGCATTTTTTTATTTTTAGCTACACTCTTTAACCAATTAATTAATGATAGTCTACTCTTAATTCTTAAATCGATAAATTGAATTTTGTGTGCACCGTTTGTCAATCCATGCCTACAACCTATACTCCCTATGTACTACAGTCAGATCTGAAAACAAGTTCCAATGGTCAAAGACGTGTCAGTCACCATACATATATCCTACAATAATTCTTTCTTTACCTAGCTAGATTTCGTCACTCACAGTAAACATCTTACATTATGGGTTTGCAATATATTAAGAAAAGCAAAAGTCCATGATCTTGTTGTTTTGGGTCTTTTTTGGGGAAATTCATAAGCCATAAAAAGAATGACATCATGTCAAGTTCTGAGTGGATCTTGTATGTCAAAATCCCATTATCGGTTTATAAAATCTCAAGGCCATGCCCTAGCAGTTTTGGATTATTTCAATCAATGAGTCCACCATAGGAAACATCGAAAAAATAAATACCCTTTAAACAAGTCGTCACATGACCCTCTCCGAACAATGCTTCGCAAAATATAAATTCATCCATTGAACATTGAACATGATCGGCGACATCATCCTAGCTTCCCCCTCCCACCATGGTTGCCATATCGTTTGACCTTCAAGTGTCCTCAGCATCTCTGTGCTTTACTTCATTGCCCTGTTGTCAAGTCAAGTCAATGCATTCCAATAAGCTCAAATAACATTCACATCCTGTCAGTCTGCCCCAGCAAGCTTGTTTTCTATACTCACTTCAAGCAACATATAACCAAGTTCTGTTTGTTCTATCTAAAGCCAACTTCATCAGATCAAGGAATTATCATTTGTCATGTCACTCATAATCGTTTACACGTTAAAGACCCCCTTCAGGGGGTTTAGGAATTAGGAATTCCATCATAGGAAAAATCAGAAAACGAACCCTCGACCCGCCGTCTCATCGAAATAGCGAATACTGTATTGGTATATCACCACCGTGGCCAGTAATAGCTTCGTTGAAACACGTGTCCAGTGGTATCGTCTCTTTCTATCGACAACCACTCGTCATGAACATTTTAGACAGATTTAAGAAAAGTTTTAAAAACTGAAATGTTTTCAACATAAGTGTCGTTAGGCCCTTTCGCATTTTTTAAAACATAAATACTATATTCGAAAGGGGGGAGGGAAGGGGCGTCACCCCGAGTCCTACGACCCCTTGTATACGTCTCTGGCGTTATTGGTTTGTGAAATATAACAGAAAGTCTAAAATCACAGTTTTACACCAAAAAATTATGTTTCCCTCATTCGCAAAAACTTTAACCTATTACCAAAATAAAGAGGGTTTCGAGACAAGCCATTTGACACGTCATAGTACCAAATCCAACCATGCATTCGTGTGATATCGGAAAAAGTCTAAAATCATGGTTTTACCCTCGAAAATTCTGTTTCCCTCATTCTCAAAACTTTAACCTATTAATAACATATAAAGGGCTTCGAGACAAGCGATTTGACACGTCACACGTCCAAATCCGACCATGCGTTTGAGAGATATCGGCAAACTTCGTAGGAAAGTAGGCGACTATCTGGCTCTCTCCTCACCACCAAAACCCCTTCTTATCAATCTTTTTTTTTTTTTTTCAAAGAGCTCGCCCTCTTACAAAAATCCCAAGTGCACATGCGTATAAAACAAAAACAAAAATGTTCATCCATAGCGGCATCTCGTAAAACGCATGCGCGATATGAGCAACAACGTTTAAGTTCATTTTAGCAGCGCAGCTTATACATGTCGCATTTGTAAAGAGACTTTCACTAAAAAAATTACAATTTCACCCCCTAGTAGGGGGTAGGTTTTATTTAGGGGTTGAAATGAGTGGTCCATTGGAAATAGGGCGTCAGCCCGAGTCCAACGACACCTCATTTGTCAAAATCGGACCATGTGTTCGAGTGATATTAATAAACAAAATGTGTGTACTTACTTTTGGAACAGACTGTGCGTTAGACTCACTCCACTACTCACATTGATCATCATTATCGATTATCTGCAAAACTATGTCTGAAAAGATGATGATCATCCTAGCAAAGTCTTGGCTTTATAACTCCTGCCTAAATTCACATAGACATAAAGTCACGACTTTCTATCCTCGTAAGCCACAATGAAAATACCTGTAAAATACTAATATCCATCCAACAACGCTAAAAGTTCAACACCTTCTCAGAATAACTGGCAATTGCAAATACTGCATCAAATACGACCAATATGTCATATTAATGCTTCCAACTACAGCATCATCATAATAATCCTTCCAAAAAATACGGAAAAATCTCCAACGGGAATAAATCTAAAAAATAACGCAAACTTGTAAAGAAAATCTAATCCAAAACCTATTCTCAAATTTACTCTAACATTAAACTAAACAAAATACAAAAAAAATATATAAGAATGGTCGTCACTGATATCTTGACATATTCCAACAACTACTAGAATAATGAAAAAGGTCTTCGTCTACCTTACCTGCAAACTGCTGGTATAGGCTCATTATACCCGGGGTGATATAAGACTCCTTCCTGCGGCTTCCGCTTCGATGTCTACATTTCTGCATTCGTCTGCCCCTGGATGTTAAACCAGCATCGGGTTGGATCTCGCCTTCTCCCCTCTCCGTTCCTCGACTGTTTGGACTCGAATCCGAGGCCCCGTACCACTTGTTTCAGCATACGTCTCGAAGTCATGCTACGTCAAGTTTATTCAGCGTTGATTCCAGAAAATCCCTCGTGCTATTCCAATTTTGGATGTAATTTGGAATTTTTAAGGTCACTCCTCTCATTCATGCGGTGTTCAATTATCCAGTTTCCCAAACTATATTAGTTTACTGACTCATCTCGACGTTCTCAAACTGTGTTGTAATCATCCCCCTTAACTCGAAATTCTGAAGTTCTATTTTTCAAAATCGATGAATACATTTCGTAGAATTTTCTAAATTTTGTAAATGTTTACGGAATTCCGTAACGTAGATAATCGTAGCAGATTGTCGTATGGCTTTGCGAAGTGTAACAATGCTTCCCAAGTATTGTTGAAATTTAATTTCAATACGTATGTCCTCATAGGTACTGGTTTCTGGTGTTGGAGAATATTCTATTCAGTATTCTACTTGCTAGAATACGTCGCTGAGTAACTTCAATTTCACAAAAGTAATGTTCAATTTAGCAATGAAATGTTGCAAAATAAATCGAAGAATTGTTCATATAATTTGCAGTAAAGTCGATCACTTTGAATACATTACTTCGATAATGTTCAATTCACACTATAACGTTCCTCCGCTCTCGTAATGCTTGGCCGGAATAACACTCGCTATAGCGGTCAAATTCAATTTCTCGGGCACTCAAAATTGGCGAGCTCACAATACATCTGTCTCTCCGGACATTTCAGAAACGAATAATCTCCCCATTTTCCACTGATTGCGTCCTCTGGAAATTTGACGCTCGAATTCCCGATCAAACTCATTAAACAACTTCTTCTGCTGAATTGGGAACTCTATTCTCAATTTTGAAAACATAGAAAAATGTGTTATAATTTTCTACATCGAAATTGGTCTCTCTCTCTTACATTCATCTTGTTAGAGTAATTACAATAGTCACTGATGTAATTAACCAATATAATATTCAAATTGGTCAATCGAGTCATGTGATTTCCCTTTCCGTTTCTCGCTTCGTGCTACTTCCTGCTGTTTGACAGTGAGCCGATCAGACGTCATCCCCTCAATGTGTTTCTCTGCACGTGTGAGCTTCTCATCACTCGCCGCTCGGTAGAAGCAGGTTGGTCCGCGACACAAAAGAAGAATCTCCCCTTGCGGACGAACTTCAAATGGATCGATGTGTCAAACGCCGCCTCTGGTTTGCTTTTAATAAATGTATACAATAACAAGTCTTCTCTCTCGTAACAAATTGTAGCAGCAATAATCATATCATGACTAGTTCGATTCTTGACGTCGTAACTTCATTAATAATGGTCCAATCTCCTTCAAGTTGGGGATTTATCAATAAGCATGTCCATAGATGCCAAAGGTGACTTCGCAAAAGCAAATATTGGGGTCAATACCCATATTGTTTTGGTTGTTTTTCCCTAAACCTAAAGCATATTACGTGAGGTTAAAATTCTGATGGACTACATTTAGGCTTTTCACTCTACGTCTTCGAATAAGTGAGTAATAAAATTATATATTAATAGAATGTATTACCTACACAAGATTATTGTATACTTACCCGGAATCCCCCATGTGGGTGCGGGTTAGAATACACCCTCGGTATGTTCTGCCTGTCGTAAGAGGCGACTAATAGGGTCGACACGGCCGGCTGACATAACTGACTTTGATTTGGAAGACCCCCTGTGGATGTGGAGGGCAGAATTCATGCACGGTTTCCCCTGCCTGTCGTTAAAGGTGACGAATAGAGGGGCCTTTTCAAAGGTCTATTTCGATTTCTAGTTCCAATTTTCGTTTGACCCTTTGAAATAATCGTGCATTCTGTTTGGAGAAGGGTCACCAACTTTGCCATTTGGCCAGAATGCCTAGACGGTATGCCGCATACCGACAGATGGGTGCGCCATGTACCCTTGCAGTGGTATCCGCCTCACAACAGACATCCCTGCACGGCCGAATACTTGCGCCGAATAAATCACTGTGCATGCCAAGGGGTATGTGCCTGTTTAAGGCACTAGGACCTCGAGCAATACTTAGTATCGCCAGGTAGGTATTGCCTTGACTGGGTATCTTCCACAGTGATGGTACTCTTTCGGAGTAGGTGGCATTCGGGGAGGATGATAACGGGATGACCCATAAGCGGTCTAAAATATCATCCGTCGGTGGCTCCCTTAAAAAGCCATCTCTTGAGTGTCGGATCAATCCCAAGGTGTATCTCAAGGTGTATACACCTGGGAAATTCACTTTGGGATGAAACTTTTAACGTTTCCCCGTTGACAAGTCGGACTCGCTACCTGGTCGCTACCAGGACAGACGGGAGTGATTTTAAACTGGTGTAAACCATAATATTTTACGAGGAAACCGAGGTGAAATTTAAATATCTTTACGGGATTTCCAGGCTCTTGACCCTAGGCAAACCGAATTGTTGTTGGAATGCACGCGATTTGGTGAAATTTCCGTTCAGGTCCCAAAACATAAAGGAGCACGACCGCAAGAAGCTTAATCATATCTACTCGGCTAAAACTGAAGGGGAGCTATTCCTGGGGGGGAAATCTTAAACTACTATGCAATTTGCAAAATACATTGCTAGCTTGCCCCCTTAATATCTAAAGCACCCCGTTCCAGCCCTCACGCTAACAGCACCAATAATCGACCAAGTTGCAGAGTAGCCAACTTGTATAATAAATAGTAACAACCTAAAGACTTAAAACTTAAAAGTAAAACTCCCTAGGATATAGAACATAGAAATAGCCCATAATACAACATTTCCACTCTAAAATTTGCACAGTAGCCACTCGCCAGAAGGAACATTTTTGTGCTACTCCTTTCTAATCCTTGACATTCTATAAACTGTAAACTTTAATGAACCACAGTTTCCTAGAAATAACTTAACATAATATTACAACTCTAATTCATTATACAAATGGACACTAATTTACATTCCCTCACTTGCTAATACCAGCGGACTGGCAACTCACTAGTGGTGTATTTTATAAAGGAGTTGAGGGAGGAATGTGCTGCGCCCGTCTCACAATCTCTCCTGTGGCTAACTGAACTGTCGACGATTTGGATCATTCAGTAAGTGGTGATTACCGCTTATTACCACCGCGAGGTAAATTTAAAAACATAAACCTATAAAGAAAAAATATAAAGATTACGCAGAAACCCAAGCATCGGGATGTGAACACCTCCTGTCGAACACGTCCCCACAATACAAGTATACCAGGTCAAGCCATCAACCATTTGAATCCTCATAGAAACAAAATCACTAGAACTAGGAAATCCTTTAATCCACGACACAAGAATAAAAAGAATGACTGACAATATTTTATTGTAAAGGCAACGTCATTGCTTTATGAAAATAATTAATAACTATTTCGGGTACATTCGTGTTGACTGACTGGAAAGCTCCAAACTTTTGTTTACTAAGGCAACACTGAAAAATGGCTTCAAACCCGTAAAAAAATCACTCAAGTCGGTTTCACCGTGTTTGAATTGATATGTGGAATCGATTTGCACACCTACGTGGCCACTATCTGCAAACTGTTGGGCTGATGACCTTGTAGTTCAGTCAAAAGATGCTTCCCACAAAAAGGTATGTTGTTGCAAAATTTGGTAGAAATCAAATGATTAGGTTGGTCGTAATTTAATATACGTTTTTAACATTTTGGTGGCCGCCATTCCGTCAAGATTGCGGCAATATAAAACATGACACTGAGGTGTCCTTTGCCAGTGCTACTTCAGTACCAAATTTCGTTCAATTCAGTTTCACCCTGTTTGAAAACATAGGGGGAATCTATGTGCACACATGCATGGGCCCTATCCGCAAATTATTGGGCTGATGACCTTGTAGTTTGGTCCAAAGTTTCTGTAAACATACAGGTTTAATGTTGCAAAATTTCGTAGAGATCAGATGATTAGGATGGTCGTAATTCGATTCAAGCTTTTAACATTTGGGTGGCCTCCATTACGTTTTCGTCAAGATGACGGCGATATAAAACATGACACCTATGTGCCCTTTGCTAGTGCTACCTCTGTACCAAATTTCGTTTCACCATTTTTGAATTGATAGGGGGAATCGATTTGCACACATACATTGCCGCCATCTGCAAACTATTGGGCTGATGACCTTGTGGTTTAGTCAATAGACGCTCACTATATGAATATATGTTGTTGCAAAATTTGGTAGAGATCAGATGATTAGGTTAGTCGTAATTCGATTTAAGCTTTGAACATTTGTGCGACCTCCATTACGTTTCGGTCAAGATGGCGGTGATAAAAAGCATAACATTGAGGTGCGCTTTGCTAGTGCTACCTCTGTACCAAATTTCGTTCAGTTCGGTTTCACTCTGTTTGAATTGATGTGGGGAATCAATTTTCACACATACATGGCCGCCATCTGCAAACTATTGGGCTGATGATCTTGTAGGTTGGTCAAAATATGCTTCCCACATAAGGGTATGTTGTTGAAAAATTTGGTAGAGATCAGATTGTTAGGTTGGTCGTAATTTGATTTAAACCTTTTACATTTGCGTTGACGCCATTACGTTTCCGTCAAGATGGCGGCGATATAAGACATGACACTGAGGTGTCCTTTGCTAGTGCTACCTCTGTACCAAATGTTGTTCAATTTGATTTCACCGTGCTTGAATAGATATGGGGGATCGATTTGCACCCTTAAATTTCCGCCATCCGCAAAATATTGGGCTGATGACCTTGTAGTTTGATCAAACGGTTTTCAATAATTAAAGGTATAATGCTGCTGAATTTGGTAGAGATCAGATGATTAGATTGGTCGTAATTTGATTTATGCTTTTAACATTTGGTTGGCCGCCATTACGTTTTTGTCAAGATGGCGGCGATATAAAACATGACACTGAAGTGTCCTTTGCTAGTGCTACCTCTGTACCAAATTTCGTTCAATTCGGTTTCACCGTGTTTGAATTGATTGGGGGAATCGATTTGCACACATACATGGCCGCCATATGCAAACTATTGGGCTGATGACCTTGTGGTTTAGTCAAAATACGCCCGCCTTATAAAGGTATGTTGTTGCAATATTTGGTAGAGATCGTATTCTTAGCTTAGTCGTAATTTGATTTAAGCTTTGAACATTAGGGTGGCCGCCACTACGTTTCCATCAAGATAGCGGTGATATAAATCATGACACTGAGGTGCCCTTTGCTAGTTCTACCTTTGTTCCAAATTTCGTTCAATTCAGTTTCACCGTGTTCGAATTGATAGGGGGGAGTGGCAGACATTCAGAGTACACAGACAGACACTCAATGTTTGGTCCTTCAGTGATCTCATAAGTCTACTTTCATTTTTTGCAAAAATCGAAAGTAGACTAAAAATGTATAGAACTCAAACTCACCCCTAAATACGTACCAATTAAAACCGTACCGAATACACTAGCTTCGATCATTTCAAATAAACAAGACAAACCAATTTGGATAAAAAACGAATTATAATTTGCATACATAAGAAAGCAAAAAATCAACCAACAATTATACGATATTCAATTGCAACTGGCATGCATCGCAATGGGACAGTTTCTTCGAGCACCGACATGATACCATCAAAATCAGAGCAATTAGGAAGCACGAACCGCTAGAAATTAAACTAAGAAAACTAGGAGACGCACAGAACAATCAATCTAATGAACAACTCACGAATAACAATGAATTCAATTTCCACTGCAGAGTAGACAACAGAACGAACGTAACTTTTTCTCAAGGCGAAATGAATATGTTAGACAAAGGCTTGAAATACAACTGCTTAGACGCACATACGATCCACAATGTAAAACAATTAATTACAGTTATTGAGATAGCCAGTCACAAGCATCTGGCAGAAGACAGGGAATTAACCAAAAATCTTGCCACCAACGAAGCCAAAAGAATCTTCAAACGAGAGGGCGAAAGCAATAACATTCGAAGCAACAAACAACTCAAATAAATAATTTCATTGAAACAAAAAATAAAAGAACATGACTTAATCATCACAAAAGCAGATATGGGGTACACCACAGTAATTCTGGACAAAACAGAATACATTGAAAAACAGTCGAATTCCTAAACAACAACGAAATCTAGAAAATAGCAAAAGATCCCTCCAAAAAATCCAGAAACAAATAAAAAGTGCGTTAAATGAAACTGAATACATATTGACCAAAGCCGAAAAATTAAAATTCATAAACATGAACCCGAAAATACCGTAATTGAGGGGAAAAACTAAAATACACAAAAAGGAGTGCCCAATGAGACCAATAGTCAGTTGCAGGAATGCTCCTAATTACAAAATCAGCAAAGAGTTACTAAAAATCTTAAAACACAGTCTTTCCAACGACAAAAACAACTCTGTAAAGAACACAACTGAATTAGTAATAGCATTGAACACGCTACAAATGAGACCTAGCTTGCGGCTAGTATCCTTCGATATAACTAACATGTACACCAATATTCCAATTAATGAAGCAATCGACACTATCGAAAACAATTTAAAATCCAACAATTTGGCAAAAGAAACTGAAGAGATTGTGAGATTACTGAGGGTCGTTCTCATCCAAAACGTGTCTCAATTCGATAATAAAATGCACAAACACACAGAAGGCCTAGTAATGGGATCACCACTAAGTGGGCTAATCGCCGACATCTTCATTAATGCACTAGAAAATGCGTTCTTAGAAAAGACTTCAACTAAGCAAATAGTAATATGGAAAAGATACGTAGATGATGTAATTTGCATCTACGATACGGAATTAACAAGCGAAGAAACAAACAATTCTCCAATCCAATAATAGTTTATGCCACTCAATCAAATTCACTAAGGAATCCGAAACAGATCGAAAAAATAATTATATCGCCATAACTATTGAACGTAAAGACAACGAGCATTCATATTCCATATTCCGGAAAGCCACACAAACCTCGCAAGCAAACGACAATCAGTCTTATCACCCCCTGTATGCATAAATTAGCGGGGTTCAATTCAATGGTGCACAGGGCTTTAAACATACCCAAGTCAAAAGACAATTATAATAAGGAAATAAGAACCATTAAGCAAATAGCAAAGGAAAACAATCCCCCGCCAAGCAAAATAGATCAAATTGTAGCCAAACAAAAAATAAAGATAATACAATTCCAAAACCGGACATTAATGAGAAAAAATTCGCGCGCTTCAACTATGTGAATGCGAACATATAAAATCACTAATCTATTCAAAAAGCAAGGCATACAAATAGCATTCACAACGAACAACACAACCGGTAGGCACCTGCAAAATAGTGATCTAAATAAACAAGACCCGTATTCAAAGTATATTCTATTACGTGCCAAGATACTGGTTATCAAGCTAATTACATCGGACAGAGTGGAAGAACACGTTACAATGAACATAGGCATACGATGAAATACGGAACACATTCTGCCGTATGCGAACACATGTGAGACGCGGGGCACAGTTTCACTAACCTTGATATGGACCTAAAAATAATTCATCACGAATCGAAAAGCAGTGCTCTTGACATAAATGAAGCACTCGAGATACACCTAACCAAAAGAAACAACCCCAACAATCTAAATGAACACACTTTCATGGAGAGCTCACCCCTCTTCACTGTACTGAAAAACACACCCTGTCAGAAACTAGACAACTTAGCGATACAGCCAAGCTAGATAAAAAAGAGTAGGGGGGGGGGGAATGGAGGGATTTTTTACAGGTAAATTTTATCTCGAACTGGAGTACGATGTACTTTTTTCATCAATAAACCTAGGCCGGCATTCTCGGTAGTAATAAAGGTGCCGGGACGTCCTCAAAGACCGGGGAGCGCTTGTATAGGGCTAGTAGCTGAGGCGTGGCGAGGACTGATCCATGGTCTTTAATAGTTGAAGACCTTCCTGAGTTCAATAACATACATCTTATCTAGACTTGGCAACATGCCACAAATGCATATGCACTGACTAGACACCACGTAGGAATACGGGGTTGGGGAAGGGAAAAACCAGTTCAGTGAGATAACATTCCAATTCAGTCGACCGCAACTGGTGTAAGAGTGAAGTTGAAACTGCTCGCAGCTACAGCGCGGAAGACAGCCAACCAGATAAGTAGTAGCCTGTACTGCACAGTACAACCATATAGTCACTCCAAACAGACAAACTCCTGATTTCTATCACCATTTTGGCATTTCACCTAACATCATATATACTACAACTAGCATACACCGAAAAGTAGCATTATCAATACTGCAACTAAATAATAGTACACATTGAAAATATTTTCACCTGTATTTTCAAACATGGATTTTATAGCCTAAGTGTAATGGATGTGATGATGATCGCTTGACGATTGAAACTGATTATCCTAGTGTATTTATTTATATCGTGTATTTTTATTTATTTTTTCAGAATTAGGGCATAACTCAGCTTTTTTGAGTACATTCGTGTTGAACATTCCTCTGTAATGAATGGTAGACAATAATATTGAATGCTCGTCCTTGAGCAGCACCCAATTACCATTTATTTTCGGATGATGAAACATCTTGACCTTCAGGAAATAACAGCTCTATGTGAATGTTATTAAACTTGCCCCATGCACTATAATATTTTTCGTGCAGGAGAAGGATCATCGCGTTATCCAGAAGATCAGTTACTCCAAGATCTCCGACATATAGAACAGCATTGTCTGTATAATATGGATTCAGACTGCATGATACTTCATCATTGAAGAGTAGAAACGCGCTCATATTTGAGGAAGACGTGCATAGTAATGGTACTGCTCAAAGTTACACTAAATAACTTTACACTAGTTAGATCTCTGCATCATATTACGTAGAGTAATTAAGTACTATTCAGTCGGTCAACACAATTGAACCCAAAATGTAATCGGTGTTCTTCCTAGACAAATTATATGAGATTAAATAATTCATTGTCAACAAATGCTTAGAGAAAGGAAATATGCCATAGTGCTTGAGGTACTCCAAAGTTAATATTCTCTAAATAGGAAAGGTAACAAAGAAGGTTCTAACTCATATCGAGGTATCGCACTGGAGAATAACAGTTCCAAAGTGTTCCTTAAAATCCTATGTAATAGATTGACCGAGTTGTTTGATACCTCTATTCTGGACTTTCAATTTGCCTTTAGATAGGGTAGATCAACTCTCCGTGCAGTAAGGAATTTATTGACTGACATAGATGATGTCTTAAGACATGAATAGGGGTATTTTTTGCAGTTTCATAGGTTTAAATAAAGCTTTCGACTTACTGGATAGGGAAGTACTTATCACGAAATGAGAGCGCTTTATAGGACGGGAAATCTATCTTGCCATAATCATCAGAAACATACTATCTGACACGAGAGGTCATAGTTGATGGCATTACAACATCTAGTGTCATGACCCAAACGAGCAGTGTACTACAGGGTGACCACATGAGTCCCGTATTTTTCAATATCGTAACAGCCAATGTGAAAAGAGTCACTCATGGGATAGAAGAGAAGATCGTTGTATACTTGTATGTTGATGACATTGTCATAGGAGGATCAATCCTGAAAGACGTCTAAGTTGCAATCGATAGACTCTCGGAATTGGCAATGGAAAATAAGTTTACAATCATAACTAAAAAGACATACCAAATGATGTTCCGGAAGGGAGGAATAAATGCATTACAAGACCAATTGTACCTAAAAGCAAAACAAATTAGCCATTAAGAATCAGATCAAATATCTGGGCATTTGCCTTCAAATTGCAAGGGCCACCTACTCTTTTCTAATTAGAGACAAAACTATAGCAGCGATTAGAGCTATGAAAGACATTCCAAAACCCGAAAAACTATCCCTGACCACCTCAATGGAACTCATTTAAATGGAAATAATACCGGTTTTGACTTATGGAATTGAACTTATATGAGATTAAAAGTGAGTATAGAAACTCTAGAGAATGTAAAGGCCCCTATCGTCAGGAGAACAATTGGTGTCTCGAAATTCACTCCATCGAGACACATATATGTACTTACCATTGAACACTACCCGATACAAGAGATCAGAAATAGAATATTTCTGTTATCGACGACCGCTTTCCAAGATACTATAAGAAGACGAGAACAAAATGAGCAGACTTACTTACTTCCTCGGTGCTACAGCCTGGGGTAGGCTTCGGCCTCTCTCACGATTCCTCGCCATTCGACCCTTTTATGAGTTTTCTCCCACCAACTTCCAACCCTCATAGTTCTCAGGTCTTCTCCTAGCTCTTGTATCCATCTTTTGCGCGGTTGTCCACGTCCCCTCTTCCCTTCCATAGTTCCATGTAATATCTTCCTTGGTGTTCTTTCTTCATTCATCCTCTCTACATGACCAAGCCAATCCAGACGTCGGAGCTTAATAAATTTCACAATATCTTCACCTTTGATTATCTCTTCAATGTCTTTGTTTGTCCTGATTCGCCACTCTTCATCCTCCTTTACCGGACCATATATCCTTCCTTTCCTTTCAAAAATTTTGAGATCATTCTTATCATTTGTTGACATTGTCCACGTCTCAGATCCATAGGTCACCACTGGTCTAATAAGGGTCTTGTAGAGTTTAACTTTCAAGTTCCTACTTAACAGTTTTGATTTAAGAGCTTAGTGTTAGCATAGTAAGCCCTGTTTCCATTCATGATCCGTTTATGAATCTCCTCTGATACTGAATTCTCACAATTTAGTATAGTACCAAGGTAACTCAAGCATTTTACATTTTCAAACTTATACTGACCAATTTCTACATTTTCTCTTGCTCTTCTATCTTTTCCCGCTGACATTTTAATATATTTCGTTTTCCTTTCATTAATTCTCATTCCCATCTTTCCACTCTTCTCCTCCAGAATCTTGAACATTTCTTTACGAGTTTCCCAGTTCCGTGCCATCAACACAATGTCATCCACATATGCATACGCCTGCTTGGACGTGCTTATTATCGTCCCTCCCAATCCCAGTTCTTTCATAACTTCATTCAGTGTAAAGTTGAATAACACTGCAGACAATGAATCTCCTTGCCTCACTCCGGTATTCACCTCAAAATTCCTGCTAGTTTTGCCTCCTACATAAACCTTGGCCTGCGATCCTTCCATTGTCATTGCTACTAGTCTGATCAACTTCTTTGGCACTCCACATGCTTCTAGGGCGTTCAACATCTTAGTTCTATCATTGCTATCAAACGCCTGTTGGAAATCAATGAATAGCAAATGCAGATCAACACCATATTCATAGCATTTCTCCATAGATTGTCTCATAACAAATATATGGTCAGTAGTTCCCCTTCCTGGCCGGAATCCACACTGGTTCTCATCCAGTATTTCTTCAGCGTAGTCGCTCAGTCTCCTTTGCAATATACTTGAGAATATCTTATATACAACACTTGGTAATGTTATCCCTCTATAATTTCCACATTGTAACTTATCACCTTTCTTGAATATGGGACAGATAAGGCCAACCTTCCAATCCTGAGGCAATATCTCTCTTTCCCATATCTCCCCAATCAGATCATGTAGGTTCCTAGCTATCCCTTGTCCTCCATTCTTTATTACCTGCGCTATGATCTGATCCTCTCCGGGTGCTCTTCCATTTCGTTGACGCTTCACTGCATCCATAACTTCATCTATGGATGTTTTAATGACCTGTGGCTCTACATTCATGTAGACCTGTCTCTCATTCATCTCGTCCTTACTTTCTATATTTATCGTATCTTTAAAGTGCTCCGCCCATCTTTCAAGAACTCTCTCTTCCTCTCCAATCACTTTTCCACCTTTATCCTTACACGAATTCTTCCGTGGTTGAAATTCCTTTGTCATTCGTTTCGTTGCTTGGTACAATTTCTTACTTTCATTCTGGCTGTTCAATTCTTCAATTCTTTCCATTTGTCTTTTTAGATACATTCTCTTCTTCCTTTTCAGAACTCTATTTGCTGTTCTTCTACTTTCATTATATCTTTCACAATTCCATCTTGTCTCTCTTTGAATCATAATCAATCTGTCTGCATTCTTCTGCTCCATATATTTCCTACATTCATCATCAAACCATTCTTCATTCCTGTTCCTCTTCTTCTCTTCAATAGTTTCTCCCACAGTCTCTTCCAATGCTTTCTTTATTCCAGTCCATCTCCCCTCTACAGTGTCATCCTCATTCATATTCTTTAATCTCTCTTCCAACTTCTTGTTCAGTGTGTCCTCATATTGCTTAACAATTTATGTTTGCTGAAACTTTTCCACGTCCCACTGTATCCTCTTAATTCCTCTGTCACATTCTACATTCGCAATTCGTTCTCTAAACAGAGCTTTCACCAAAAAATGATCCGTATCAATGTTGGGGCACCTTACAGATCTGACGTCAATCATTGAAGATGCATGTCTTCTTGAAATCAAGACATGGTCAATTTGGTTTACCATTCCGGTGCCTGGCATTTTCCAGGTTCCTTTGTGTATGTCCTTATGTTTAAAACAAGTACTTTTGATTACCATTCTATTACTTTCTGCAAATTGGCATAGAAGCCTCCCATTTTCACTAGTATTAATATGTAAAGAATGTTTCCCTGCTACATAATGCAAGAAGTATTATCACATCATATGTTGGTATCATACTACATTCCTGTTCCAACTGGTCATAGAATGCATTTTTCTTCTCTTCACTATCGTCTTCTGTAGGTGCATACGCTGATATAAGTGTCAGATTCCTGAATCGTCCCTTTAGTCTCAATTTACACATTCTATCTCCTAGAGGCTCAAATCCAAGAAGACTTCTTTTTATCTTTGAACTAATGATAAAGCCTGTTCCACACTGACCAGTTCTTACTTCAGCACCACTGTATAACATTGTAAAGTCCTTCTTGTCAGTCCTACCGTTTCCCCTCCATCTCACTTCCTGTAGCGCTACTATATCCATTCCATACTTCAAAACTTCCTCAGCTACTTCTGCCATTTTTCCTATCTGCAACATCGTTCGAACGTTCCATGTTGCCATTGTCAAAGTCGTATCCGTTTTCCTTGTCCTTAAACAGTTTCCAGGTTCATCATCGTTAATTCCGTCCAAATTCCGAGGCTTCGTTGAGAGTTTCGTAACTTTTGAGGTTTTACAGTGTGGGGTGGTTAGCCCCACGCCCAACCCCCAACCTGGAGGACCGGGGTACCGCTCTTAGTCTGGCTCATCACTTTAAACCTGTCCAGCTTGGGTGACCCTACCAGGAACTTAAGCTCCCGCTGGCATAGCTCTGAAGATCATTTGAGCTCGCAAGCCCCCAAAACACCCGGCAATAACAAATTGCCTTCTTCAAGGTGCAGTACCGGCGGGGGGAAAAATGAGCAGACATTTGGTGGTAAATTTGTAGCACTGACGCGATAACGAATTCTCACTGGACTAAGATTATTTAGGAGTAGAAGCATGTTGTCGTCATGTTTGCACGTCATGGTTTACATCATGCGGTCTGGACTAATAAGAGACTCTTAGAACTTTATAAACGTTTTATTCATGTGTGTGTGAACTGTCTGATGTTTGGTGTGGCGAATACCACTTGCAATTTGACAAAAGATATAAAAATCATTGTAAGATTATGCAAATTGTGTGAAATTATTTTAATAAATTAGTAATTTAATTTTATGACTAATACGATCTTGAAGCGATGATTTAGGATTTATAATCAATGTCCACAATTGCGTAATCAAATTATAAATTATTTTGGACACATAATATAAGTGCATACTTATGAGTAAATGTACTTCGTATATGATTTTTATATTATAATGTTAGTGGCTAATTACCTAGCTTGCTTCAGAGGATATTTTCTATTGCCAGTACTATGTTCCACAGGTCGGAGAACACCCTTACAAATTATTCCCCCGGAGCCTCAAATTGTCAAAATGGTAACTGGAACATGGCAGCCTGCAGTGACATGAGGAAAGAAACCTCAACTGGTAACGGTCTAAAGCACCATGCATGTAGTACATGCGGAATAAACTTAACTCAGAAGGGAAATTTGAAGAGGCACATGCTCACTCATAGTGGTATAATGCCGTATTCATGTGGCACATGCGGAGCAAACTTTACTTTGAAGGCAGATCTGAAGACACACATGCTCATTCATAGTGGTAAAAGACCCTACTCCTGTCGCGCATGCGGAAAGAGCTTTATTGAGATAGGACATTTGAGGACCACATGCTCACTCACAGTGGTGTAATGCCTTATTCCTGTAGCACATGCGGAAAGAATTTTCCCAAAATCGATATTTGAGAAACCACATGATAATTCATACTGGTGTAAAGCCTTATTCATGTGGTACATGTGGAGCCAAATTTCTTCAGAAGGGACATATGAAGAGACACATGCTCACTCATAGTGGTGTCAAGCCGTATTCCTGTGGCACATGCCGAGCAAACTTTACAGACAAGGAACCTTTAAAGCGACACATCATCATTCATAGTGATATAAAGCCTTATTCTTGCAGCACATGCGGAAAGAGCTTTAGACAAAAGGGATATTTGAGGTTACACATGCTCATTCATAGTGGTGTAATGCCTTATTCCTGTAGCACATGCGGAAAGGGCTTTACGCAAAATGGAGATTTGAGAAAACACATGATCATTCATACTGATGTAAAGCCTTATTCATGTGGTACATGCGGAATGAGCTTTACACAATTTAAAGATTTGAGAAAACACATGTTCATTCATAGTGGTGTAAAGCCGTATTCATGTGGCACATGCGGAGCAAACTTTACTTTCAAGGCACATTTGAAGAGACACATGCTCATTCATAGTGGTGAAAAGCCGTATTCATGTGGCATATGTGGATCAAACTTTACTCAGAAGGGACATTTGAAGAGGCACATGCTCATTCATAGTGGTGTGAAAAAATAGTCTTGTAGCATATGCGAATCAAACTTTACTAACAATGGAGATTTCAAGTGACATATTCTCCTTCACAGTGGATTAAAGTTATATTTCTGTAGCACATACGGAGCAAACTTAACTGTGGAGGGAAGTTTCAGACAAACAAACATTTTCATTAAGCCATACTCTTGTAGCATAAACTGATCCAATTTTACTGAGAATGGAAGATTGAAGACCCTCACGTTCATTCATAGTAGTGAAAAACCACATTCGGTAGTACATGCGAAAAGAACTTTACTTTCTTACCATATTTGATAAGACATATTTTCATACATTAAGGTGTAAAGCTTTAATCATGTACTACATACGCAGCAAACTTTTCACTAAAGGATTTCTTGGAAACAAATGTTTGTTGTTTGTTTGAGTCTTCAGTCTTTTGTCTGGTTTGATGCAGCGCTCCATGCCTCCCCGTCCTGAGTTAATCGTTTCATCTCTACATAGCTAACACACCCTACATCCGAGGCAATCTGTTTAACATATTCTAACCTTGGTCTACCCCTACAGTTCTTGTCCTTGACCCTTCCTTCCATAATTAAGCTTGCTATTCCTGTGTGTCTTAGTTCGTGTCCTACCAACCTATCTCTTCTCTTCATTAGCAGTCGCCAGAAACATCTCTTCTCTCCCACTCGTCTTAATACCTCTTTGTTGGTAACCCTATCTACCCATCTGATCTTCATCATTCTCCTGTAACACCACATTTCAAATGCTTCAATTGTCCTCTTTTCTGCTGCACCAATAGTCCAAGTTTCACTTCCATAGAGCGCCACGCTCCAGACAAAGGCTTTCAAAAATGACTTCCTAATACCTAAATCTATATTCGATGTCAGCAGATTTCTTTTTTGTAGAAATGCTTTCTTTGCTTGAGCCAACCTACTTTTTATATCCTCTTTGCTTCGTTATTCTGCTTTCTAAGTAACAGAAGTCTCCTACTTCCTTCAGCTTTTCACCTGCCAATTTGATCTCCATAGAGGTTTCTGATTTATTTCGGCTGCATTCCAGTATTTTTGTTTTACATTTATTAAGTTTCATCATGAATTCTTTCCGTAAGACGGAGTCCATACCATTCAAAAACTCTTTCAAATCCTCAGGCTTGTCGGCCAAGATGACGATGTCATCAGCAAATCTCAGAGTTGAAATTATTTCTCCTTGAATCTTCACTCCCACTTTAAATTTTTCTCTAATTTCCTTCATTGCTTGTTCAATGTAAATATTGAAAAGTATGGGTGATAAGTTGCAACCTTGTTTTACACCTTTCTGAATACCAGCTTCTCTCTCATGTCCTTCAACTCAAATGACTACTGTCTGGTTTCTGTATGGATTGTATATCACCCTCCTATCCCTGTACTTCATTGCAATCGATTTCAAAATGTCAAACAATTTAGTCCAATCAACGATATCAAAAGCCTTTTCTATGTCTACAAAAGCCATGAATGTTCTCTTATAATTCCTTATTCTACCTTCCAAAATCAGCCTAAGACTTAGTACAGCTTCCCTTGTTCCTACATTTCTCCTGAAACCAAACTGGTCTTCACCCAACTCCGTTTCTATCTGGCTTTCAATCCTCTTGTAAATTATTCTAGACAGGATCTTTGAAGCATGAGTAATCAAGCTGATTTTACGGTAATCTTCACATCTGTCAGCTCCCACTTTCTCTGGTATAGGGATGATTACATTCTTCTTGAAATCAGGGGGTACCTCACCTGTCTCATAAATCCTACACACCAAGTGAAATAACCTGATCAGACCTTCATCTCCTATGCAGCGTAGCAACTCAATCGGTATATCATCTATGCCTGGTGCTTTGTTCCTGCTTGAGTCTTCCGAAGCTCGACCAATTCTTTCGCATCCTCGTCAATTTCCTCCTCCCTTTCCATTACATGATTCTCAATCTCCTTTCCCTAATACCAACTCTCTATGTAAGCTTTCCATCTCTCAACCTTTTCTTACCTATCTGTTAGAGGCTTTTGCATTTGTGTCCTTAATATTACAGCACTTAGTCTTCTTTTCCCCAAAAGTATTCTTAATCCTTCGATAAGCTGTGTCTACTTTTCCTAATTTCAGACAATTTTCAGACAAATGTGCTGATCCATTAAGGTAAAAATGCGCGTTCTTTAGGCACATGTGGAAAATGAGGAGACTTGCTACTTCATTTTCTGATAGGTAGTTAGAATATGAGCATTTGAGTATCTCATACCTCAGACCACTTGTTGTCAATCTGAAAAGTATTTAATTGTAGATATTCCGCTGTTAGGATGGGCGGTCGGCGGGATTTCAAGCGACTTATCTTTACTGTAGGTGTCACAATGAATAGGAAGCTTTGGAGTGGAAATTATCTTTTGATATTCCCTCAAGAGAGAGTTTTGTCTACGTAAGTCAGGTGGTGCAATATGACTTAGAGGTGAAAGCCAGTACAGAGGAGTGGTCCTGATGCAACCTGATATTATCCTCATCGCCGAATTCAATTGGACATCAATCTGCTTCACATGTGGACTGTTATGCCACACCGGAGCACAGTATTCAGCAGCTGAATAGACAAGTCCTAGAGCCGAAGATCGTAATGTTGTTGCTGTAGCTCCCCATGTGGTTCCACATAACTTCTGCAAGATGTTATTGCGTGATCTTAGTTTTGCTGCAGTGTTCTGCAGGTGCTTCTTGAAGGACAAAGTTCTATCGAGAGTAACGCCTAAATATTTTGGAAAATGTTGATGATGGAGGACTTTCTCATTAAATATGACATTCAGCTTTGTATTTGCCAACCTGTTGTTTAAATGGAAACAACTAACTTCAGTCTTACTAGGATTCGGTGTTAGTCTCCATTTCTTGAAATATTCATTCATAATGCTTAGATCTGAGGAAAGAATTTGTTCGCTCTTCTCAAGGGTTCTTTGTTGAGTTGCCAAAGCCAGGTCATCTGCATAAATGAATTTTCTCGACTGCGTTAAAGGGAGATCTGATGTGTACAAGTTAAAGAGCACTGGAGCTAAAACGGAACCTTGTGGGAGTCCATTGTTCAGTTTCTTTTGCTTACTTATTTTGGTCCCAAGAACCACTTGGAAATATCTTTCAGACAGCATATTGTTTATAAGCTTGTTCATAGTTTGACATGGTATGATACGCATCAGTTTGTAGAGTAATCCATTTCTCATTTCCCCGTACATATGCAAGCCGATGTGAAATTGGTGAATTAATTTACGTATTTCACAGTCATACAGCGTGGCTTTTTCATGTATAAGAATTACAACGCGACCGAGAACTGCATTTTCCAACGACCCCGAGTCGAGAGGGGGTTGCCTTGCACAAGTGATAGGAACTTTGTTTCTTGGACACACAAAATGTTGAAATTGATAAACCAGTTATACAACATTCCAATGTATATAGTGTTGAAATTTGGATTTGATCTGATGACGGGTTTGTGAGATAGTAGTTCTTAAATGTGACGCATGGTTGAAACACGCTTGGAAGCTGGCACCTTTTGTGTTCCAGCTGCGATTGAAAGTGTTAGGGTATGAATTAGAAGTTCCAAACCTGCATGAATTAACGTGGAATAGTACGACGAAAGTGATGTTATTGGATTTTATGTAGGCCTTTTGGTTGCTTCACAAACCACCTTCAAGCTCGAGTGCGCATAATGTTTTGGTCGACAGTAGTTTGTCTTGCTTGGTCTTTTCTTATGATTAATGATCTAAGAAAAAATGTGGTGTTACCGTAACTTTTTATAGTCCTATAAAAGTACAGTAAGTATGTAGTTAGTTTTAGTTGTAAGTAGGTAGTTAGTTTGTCTATTAGATGTATGTCATTGTTCTATTAGACTGTGGTGTGTGAGTGTGTCTGGTAGCAGTTGCATTGTTTATTAGTTATAGTTCATTGTTTCAGTAGACTGTGATGTGTGAGGGTGCATGTGAGTGTGCCTGTTGACAGACTGTTTTAGTGGTAGTATTTGTTGTTGGTGGAACTTAAGTTTTTTGTTAGTAGAGTTTTGGTATTTAATTGTTAGTACGGTAGAAGGTTAGTATTTTTGTTATTAGAATTGCTCTTTACTTATTCTGAAAGGGAGTAGCAGCCTTTCAGAATAAATCAATTCTTTACTAGTCTCATAGACGGTTAAGATATTGATAATATAAGCCAATAATGGCTACACTGCGTCCTGCTGCATGGCTGAAAGCAACGGGAAACTACAGCCGTATGCTATTCCCGAGGATATGCACCTCTCTATGCATAATTACATGTGATGATGGCCTCCTCCCTTGTAAAATTTCAATCCGGAGGTAAACTAATGATGATGATAATTGTTGTTTTAAGGGGCCTAACATCTAGGTTATCGGCCAAGGGAGGTAAACTAGTCCCCCGTTCGGATCTCCGGGTGGGGACTACTCGAGAGGGGGTTAACATCACAGAAGTGACAAAGAGGAAATCTGACATTCTACGGATCGGAGCGTGGAATGTTAGAAGTCTGCTAGGAAGTGGAAGGTTAGAAAACTTAGAAAGGGAAATGGATAGGTTGAGGTTGGATTTGGTTGGGATTAGTGAAATGCGCTGGCAGGAAGAACAGGACTTTTGGTCAGGAGACTATAGGGTCATTAGTACTAAATCAAACAATGGCCAAGCAGGGGTTGGCCTCATATTGAGTAGGAAACTTGGACAGCGGGTGGAATATTATGAGCAATATAGTGAACGGATTATTGTAGCAAAAATCAATACAAAACCTACCTGCACCACAGTGGTACAAGTCTATATGCCTACCAGTCAAGCTGATGATGAGGATGTTGAAAAGGACTACGAAGAAATAGACGAAATTCTGAGGTATATCAAGGGTGATGAAAATGTTATAGTAATGGGAGATTGGAATGCTGTGGTAGGAAAAGGGAGAGAAGGGAAGATAGTAGGAGATTTCGGATTAGGTGAAAGGAATGATCGAGGAAGCAGGCTGGTAGAATTCTGCACCGAGCATGAATTGGTCATAGCTAACACCTTATTCAATAACCACAATAGAAGAATATACACATGGATGAGACCAGGAGATACAGGGCGTTACCAAATCGACTTCATTATGGTCAAGCAGAGGTTTCGAAACCAGATTTTGGATTGTAAAACATATCCTGGTGCTGACATAAACTCTGATCACAATCTGGTTGTAATGAAATGCAGATTAAAGTTGAAGAAACTGAAGAAAAGTCAAAAGCCAAAAAGGTGGGCAATAGACAGACTGAAAGAGAAGGATGTAAACGAAAGATTCAAGAAGAGTATAAAGGAAGGACTAATGAAAAACCCTAAACAAACTTCAATTGCAGACGAATGGGCACTTTTGAAGAATGAAATAACAAAATCCGCAGAAGAAAACATTGGTAGGAAAGAAAGAATAGGTAGAAAACCGTGGATCACTCAGGATATACTAGAATTGATGGATGAAAGACGGAAACACAAGAATCTAAGAGATAAAAAGGGGAAAGCAGAATACAGACGTCTGAGAAATGAGGTTAACAAGAAGTGCAAGGAAGCGAAAGAAGAATGGTTGAAAGAGAAATGTGCAGGTATAGAAAATTGTCTGAAATTAGGAAAAGTAGACACAGCTTATCGAAGGATTAAGAATACTTTTGGGGAAAAGAAGACTAAGTGCTGTAATATTAAGGACACAAATGGAAAGCCTCTAACAGATAGGGAAGAAAAGGTTGAGAGATGGAAAGCTTACATAGAGAGTTTGTATAAGGGAAAGGAGATTGAGAATCATGTAATGGAAAGGGAGGAGGAAATTGATGAGGATGCGAAAGGAGATTTAATATTGAGATCAGAATTTGATAGAGCTTTGGAAGACTTAAGCAGGAACAAAGCACCAGGCATAGATGATATACCGATTGAGTTGCTACGCTGCATAGGAGATGAAGGTCTGATCAGGTTATTTCACTTGGTGTGTAGGATTTATGAGACAGGTGAGGTACCCCCTGATTTCAAGAAGAATGTAATCATCCCTATACCAAAGAAAGTGGGAGCTGACAGATGTGAAGATTACCGTACAGTCAGCTTGATTACTCATGCTTCAAAGATCCTGTCTAGAATAATTTACAAGAGGATTGAAAGCCAGATAGAAACGGAGTTGGGTGAAGACCAGTTTGGTTTCAGGAGAAATGTAGGAACAAGGGAAGCTGTACTAAGCCTTAGGCTGATTTTAGAAGGTAGAATAAGGAAAGATAAGAGAACGTTCATGGCTTTTGTAGACTTAGAAAAGGCTTTTGATAACGTTGATTGGACTAAATTGTTTGACATTTTGAAATCAATTGGAATAAAGTACAGGGATAGGAGGGTGATATACAATCTGTACAGAAACCAGACAGCAGTCATTCGAGTTGAAGGACATGAGAGAGAAGCTGGTATTCAGAAAGGTGTAAGGCAAGGCTGCAACTTATCACCCATACTTTTCAATCTTTACATTGAACAAGCAATGAAGGAAATTGGAGAAAAATTTAAAGTGGGAGTGAAGATTCAAGGAGAAATAATTTCAACTCTGAGATTTGCTGATGACATCGTCATCTTGGCCGACAAGCCTGAGGATTTGAATGAGTTTTTGAATGGTATGGACTCCGTCTTTCAGAAAGAATTCATGATGAAAATAAATAAATGTAAAACAAAAATACTGGAATGCAGCCTAAATAAATCAGAAACCTCTATGGAGATCAAATTGGCAGGTGAAAAGCTGAAGGAAGTAGGAGACTTCTGTTACTTAGGAAGCAGAATAACCAGTGATGGACGAAGCAAAGAGGATATTAAAAGTAGGTTGGCTCAGGCAAAGAAAGCATTTCTACAAAAAAGGAATCTGCTGACATCGAATATAGATTTAGGTATTAGGAAGTCATTTTTGAAAGCCTTTGTCTGGAGCGTGGCGCTCTATGGAAGTGAAACTTGGACTATTGGTGCAGCAGAAAAGAGGAGAATTGAAGCATTTGAAATGTGGTGTTACAGGAGAATGATGAAGATCAGATGGGTAGATAGGGTTACAAACAAAGAGGTATTAAGACGAGTGGGAGAGGAGAGATGTTTCTGGCGACTGCTAATGAAGAGAAGAGATAGGTTGGTAGGACACATACTAAGACACCCAGGAATAGCAAGCTTAGTTATGGAAGGAAGGGTCGAGGACAATAACTGTAGGGGTAGACCAAGGTTAGAATATGTTAAACAGATTGCCTCCGATGTAGGGTGTCGGAGCTATGTAGAGATGAAACGATTAGCTCAGGACAGGGAGGCATGGAGAGCTGCATCAAACCAGTCAAAAGACTGAAGACTCAAACAACAACATGTGAAGAAAACTTTAGTATGAAATTATGTTTTGAGACACAAGGCCACAAGGCATATTTAAAGAGTATATGTGGAGCAGTTTTTACTTTACATCTCTTTCATGCAGTACATATGGAGCTACTGATACGCTCCGGAGTTGTTGTAGTTGATTTTTTTGTGCACATACAAATGATATGTTCTGGGAATGTAACTTGAGTGTGGGGGGGGGGTCTGTGTACATCTATGTATGTTTTGGGAAAGAAAATTTTAGACACATGCTTATTCATTTGGGCTAATGGCCGCATCCACACATAATATGACGAGCAAACTTTACTCAAGAAAAATTTACGCCATACTTATGTATTATATACGCAGCAACATTTACTCACAAGTATCTGTTAAGAATAGCTTTTTACATAGTTGTCACAAGGCATATTTAAAGAGTACATGTGGAGCAGTTTTTACTTTATTGAGTGTATAACGACACGTGTGTTAATTCATACTTGTCAAAAGCAGTATTCATATAGTATGTACGGATTATAATTCTCTGATTGGGAGCCTCAGAAGAATCACTTGTTCATCGTTGGGTCAAAACCCATATTCGTGTGGTACTTTACCCGTAAATCCGGAATGTAGCCTGTTGGAATATCCATTGCCCCAGCTGGATCGCCTATTTCTAACAGCACCGGCCAATTACTACATTAGAAATCGCTCCCAACATGGCCTTTAGGGATTTACATACAGCAGTTACAAGAATATTGTGGATCAACAACAAACTACACGGGGCACACCTACCTTTACTTACCTGCTCGGGGACTGGGAATTCAGCTTCGCCTACAATACATCCACAATACTCTACTCCTTATATTTAAAATGAATCACACACCAACAGCAAATAACGAACTGAATAAAATATATTAACAATAGTAAACTAACCTAGTATAAACAAAATAACAATAAATCCAACCATAAAAGAAAACACGCAATCATTCACACTTCCTTTCTACTACACATCTTATTACAATGCCGTGCAAAAGTTATGAGCATAAAAGTCTTGGCTTGAATTTAGGCCTACACTGCGTAAAAAGAAAAACGTTTTAGGAAGGCTCTTACATTCATGGCATTCCTAGCAACTGGTTTCATTTACTAGCACGCGTTTGGAGAACGCACGTGCACTAGCTTGTTTCATCAATGAAACACTATCATCACGCTGCACTCGGAACTAAATACAATTTATACAAGGCGGTGAGTATTCACCTGTTCATATTATGTCACGCCGCTCTCCAACTCTAAAGGTGAATCATTCTCGCTAGCCTACAATGAGACTGCTTTCAGTGCTTTTAAAATACTCGTAAAATTAACATTTAGATCTTACAAAAATGCACATAACTTCTATGTTTCTCTAACAATCATTCTGAAATTTTTATACACTCTTTCATTCGCACCCCGAAATTGTTCTAGACCAATTTGGTTCAACAATTACTCTTAACAGTGGACAATCATTCATACAAAACATCTGCTCACAAAACAACACGCTATTCCAAATCATTCGATTAATAAATCCTACCAAAATTATTTAAAGAATTAAATCATTTCCGTCAAAAATATTTACATATTATTTTGGTTATGGTTATATATATATACTATTTAGTTTTGCTAACACGTTACGTTCGAGATTCTGGCTTCTTGGTTACAATACAACTTTCAATTAATTATATACACTGGTTTTCCACATAACCATTCTCTATCACTCTGTAGTTTTGATATACTGCTTACACATCGTCTTATATAGGTTTCATTACATTGTCGGTCTAATACAATCGACTGATTAAGGTTAACTGTACGTAATTACATAACTTCGGGTTTAATAAAATATAATAATTGTATCATTGACGTGAGTAGACAATCTTTCTCTAGTTGTATTTCCGCTAAAACCCTTATGTCAACACAGCTAAAACGTTACTTTCACATGAACTGGACTACTTGTATACAACGACTCTTATCATGATTCATGCCTTCTTATCAAAGAACAATAATACTTTGACTTCCCTTAAAATGCGGAACTTCCTTCGCACGAGCAATCTTCATAGCTCTACAAATCCTCATATAACAATATATATGGCATAAATAATTATCATCCACTATGTTAAACAATAACCAAAATGGATTAATTGTTATTAACATTTCTTCTGTAGGAACTTCTTTCAAATAAAGGCGTGACCCTCAGTATTATTTCACATGACTACTGATCTAAAATTATACATGCTTAAGTTTTTCATACGAAACTTCCAATTGTAATGAACGATATAAGACTGTCGTGATTGACCTCCTAAAGTATACTCCACAAAAAGATAATTAACAGTTAACTCGTCTGTCGCAAATACATGTAATAAAAGTAATACTCCTGTCTCACTTCACTTGTCAAGCTTTAAATTGTTTATCGTTGTAATATCAGGTCCACAAAATGACGTGATGTTACACAAATAGTGTAAAATAACACACATGTTATTTATAGTGTCAAATAGAATTCAATCTTGACCAGGATAACTAGCTTTGAATTCCTAGCCAAAGATTTGAATAATCTTCTATCAAAAGGTATTTCCTCTAACATATTAAATGAACAAAGCTCTCAGCTTTACAAATAATAAAAAGGTTTGTCAATGTCGTAATGATTTTCCACTCTACACAAAGAATGTTTATAGGGATTAAGACTTCAGTCTTATCAAACGACTAGTATTTCCCAGATCGTCGACAGTTTATGTACAATAATGATATAACAATATCATTCGATGTTCTTCTGTTCTTGAAGATAGATGTTGTTACATTAAAGTGCTCAAATTAAATTTAAAAAGAATTTAATTTGAAGCTATGACACAATGTAAGAATACTTGGTTTAATTCGAATTATTAAAATTCGAGAGTCGAAACGACTAGTCTTATATGAGGCATTATGATTCCTCAAAGAAAATTTTTATGTCAGTTCCACAACTGATCCGTAGAATAAAATTGAAAAATAGGTGAAAGGCTATCATCTCCTAAATAACCTTGAAGCATAAAAATCTAAGCACACATCTGAAGTGTAAAATATATGAGAACACTGAAATACATGAAATGTGAAAATATGGAGTGAGATCGCTGGCTCGGGATGTCACTAATCAAGCTCTATACTAAAAATAAGAAACACTGCTATCTTATTTGGACGAAAACTTGAAGATCTATGTAAGTATTGACAGAATTCTTGAGATGTTTCCTCAGTTCAAAATACTGAGATGGAATTTCATTCGAACCTCGGATCTGTGACCTCAGAGATTGGAAAAACGTTCCCTCTCCGGAATTCACCAACATTCGTCTGGGCTTGACCGACATCCTTCTGGCAAATTCTTCTGTAGTTGCTGGGCTACCCTAGCATCTTGACAATTCTCTTCTGTAGAATCTTCATTCTCCGTCGCAAATATGTATCAGCCTCATCATTGGAATATAATTTATAGAAATATTCATATAAAAGGTGAATTAAATATTTCCATTGCTAATTAATGTTACATTAGTGTTCGTAGACTGACGAAAATGTACAAGATGGAACGTACACTACGTCTGTATTCAAGAATACGTTGTCTAACGAAGTTTCATCGTTGTACCTTAACTTCTGCTATCGAATATGTCTCTGGCGCATGACTATTTATTTCATCATATCAACAGTGTTAATTATGTTAAATGAAAACACTAGAAGAATAATGATAGTCATTCTGATACTGTTTATGTGCTGCGCCAATGTTACAAGTTCTTCGCTACTGTTCACTTGAACTGTGTTCGCCAACTTCACGTTGCAATCTAAAATGATATTTAGCTTTATTTCCATTACATTTGAAAATCTGTCTTAACAGGCTTATATTGTCGAAACGGTAAGTTTTAGAACGCTCGACTTTTCACAGAATGTAGTATTCGACCTGTTCTTTATATATATTCGCTTAGTTAAATTCAGATCTCAATTATATAATATATTAATTCAATGTTCCTCACAACTTCACGTAAAATGGAAGTGCGGTGATCTCCTACGTTTCACCTAGCTATCCTCGCGTCTCCAAAAGTCGACAGTCGTCGCACTCGGACAAAGCTTTGGGATCTCCATTAACCCAGTAAAAACACTTCCTCACTCTTCAAAGACTGCTGGAATAAGAACCTCGATCCTTGGATCTCCCCCTCCAAGTCGAAATTTTGGCGGCCATATCAATCTCCCACCATAATTTTAGTGCGTAGATTACTAATGCTTATTACTGCGTAGATTAACCGATCTGCGGTTCTGAAAGTATCCGACATAATTTCTTTTAATTTTCTCTTCTTCTTCTAAGAGCCTAAATGCATAATTTCATCAAATTATGTAGTTGAAGTTGATCCCGTCTTCAATAAGACCTCTTCTCATTGGCTCTGAGCTGGGATCCAATAGCATAATTTATAACAATATTTATAATATTAATTTCCAAACTCACTGTTGCTATGCCAATTTTAGCCTTCTAGAAGCGTCTATTGTGCAATATATCACGTGATCGGGCTCTCCCACGGCCTCGAGCTTGTAACATTACCCTCCTGTGTCACACTTCCAGAATTTATATTTGCTGGTTAAATTTCATCATGGGGACGGAAAATACTCTCATTTTGTCCCAGAATAATTCAATTTACGGGGGCAGTATTGTATTGAAAAGTACGAAGGGAGATTGCAAGAAGCACATTTTAATTGATAGTGGCCAGAGATTATATTCTTGATATGGAAAATAAGATGAAATTACAAATAATGTGTTATTGTGGACTGAAGAAAATTCACGAAATTCAAGCTGAGAAAGGTTTGTTAGAAAGCGGGATATTCATGAAGCGCGTCTTAATTCATAGGAGGAATGTTATACCATAGCTCGCATGTATGCTTGTTGAAACATATCATCATTCTTACTAGGAAAAGGCTACGTATAAGTGATATATGTTGGAAAAGAATTTGCTCGAAAGATTGGTCTAATGAGACACGTGGGTATCTTGAATGCATGACTACTACATTCAAAACAGGATTCTTAAAAAAGTATCCTAAGATCTAGCCAATTTTATTGGCAACAGGCAAATGCCATATTTCTTGTGAATCACTCAATCAGTTTGCAGGGTATTTGAAACAGAATTCTCGACTGTTAGCCAGAACAACTTGCGCGCTTTCATGTGAAGCAGAATTCACTAAATGGTTTGGGTAAATTGAAAAACTCATATATTAATACAGTTCGACTGGTAGCTAAATTCATGTAATATATTTGATTTGGCATTCAGTATACGAGTTAGTTTTCAGGTTCATAACCTATAGTGGCCATCAGTCACATTCATGTAATTGAGCGTAGCCAAATTTACTTTGCGATGTACAGTAGTTATGAATAAATGTAAATCCACTGATGATTCCATCATAATGAAAGGACAGAATAAATGTATTGCCCAAAAATAGATGTCCGCAAATAGTGATCAGTTTTCATATGAGAAAGTATGCTTTAAAAACAACTAAAACACTTATTCGCCGGAACGCACCTTGATATAATATGTGAAGCATAGTATGAACGGCTTCAAGTGAAGACACATAGGGGAGGATTTTGTACACGTCAAACTGATACCCTCCGGAGTTGTTGTAGTTGATTTTTTGTGCACATACAAATGATACGTTCTGGGAATGTAACTTGTGTGTGGGGGGGGGGTCTGTGTACATCTATGTATGTTTTGGGAACGTTTTAGGGAGTGCGGAGGGTTTCACACATCCTTGCCATGTATATTTTTGGTATGCACGTACGCACATTATGTGTACCTTGGAATAATGTATTGTTTATGATACCATGTTTTGTGAAGAGTTTTGATATTTACTAAGTATATCTTCAGATAATAAGTCATGTGTATGTCAGATATTTGTCCAGCATCCATGATATGACGTTCATTGTGTTATTCTGAAATTAATGAGTACCGAACACTTCACAGCATATCTAACTTATTAAATAAGCACAACGATGAGCAATGGTATCAGATCAGCTGAAATTGTTAATAGACAGACCGAGACCAAGTCTCGTCGACAAATATTACATTTCATGGCAGTAATTCGCGCTGGCTAAATAAAATCGTTAGCATTTCAAATTTAGAGAAATGTAATTCAGGGAGAATTAGAGAAGAAGGCTAAAGGTCTAGAGGGGACAAGACAAATGTATTTGTCAACAACGAAGAATGAAGGTTTTTCCACCTGCATATCATGCAAAGTGAGAACAACTACCTCCTAAAGCCACTATCCCGTTGTCCAATCACAGACTCTGCGGAACATAGCAGTATAGATGTGACGAAGAGATAAGACGGCATGCAACGGCCATTTCTGCGATAGAAATCCCGACTCTAGAGCCTGAGGTAAACATTGATATATTGTTTAGGGTAGCGCTATTAACAAGAGTTAGACAAGAGAAAGGCAAAGGAATAACGAAATTTCCTTTTTTTACGAGTGAAAACGAAAATAATTACAGTAAACTTATTGGCAGGAAAAGATATCAAATGAATTTACAAGGTAAGTGCCGTAAAGGGGCTTAGAAAATAATATCAGATGATATGCAAGAAATGACTTTTGAAAATTCAATCAAGGGACATGACTTCATGCCTTCCACTGACCCCTTCAATAAGAACCAAAACATATATTAACATCTACTAAATCCAACTTCACCATATATATATACGCAATATTCGTCAGTCAAAGACCCGCAGCTTCATCCATACCATATACAATATGAAATTTTCAATTAAGCAAGGAATAAATACAATAAGTCTCCAAACCATGCTCCCCTTAGCAAATATCCTTATTTCATATTGTGAAAAACCATCCGAGGTCATTTGACAATGCCATTTATAACATAATTTTTACCTTCCCCAGATATTTTAGACATGATTTGTTTGGAAATTATTTATAGTGTTATACCCATAGGGTATGCCACCCTCATCCCCTACTAATTACACCCCCTAAAATCACATAACATAAACATAATTCTACAATCTACGACTGCATCTATAAATCTATAAAACTCATTATTTCAATGCACTCAGGTGGCCTCGTGCCTGAGCCCAACGACCCCAGGAAGGGCTACGACACGCAAGGAATTCACAATTCTGCAAACACGGCACACAGGCTCTATAAAAACTCCGAGAGGTCATGCCTCCAGGTCATTCGTTCTCAGTCAGGTGTGGTAGTGTGAAACCTCTGCAGAACGACTGCGCCAGCCTGGTAAGTGTAAGCGAGCATCTTCACATACACACACATTTACACTTTTCCTCCCCTATTATTTGTACTGGAGTTGTAATAAGCACATTGGCTGTTCTGAAAGCTTTACTAATACTTCTGCATAGATGTACACTCATTAAAATAACACAATCTCTAGATAACTGGTCCTTACATTTATTTGACTAGCTGGTGAGATCCTATCTTTCTAGATTCCCTCTAGGTAGGATCCCCTAGCATTATTGTTCAATTACTTCGTGGCGTCAGCAGATAGCCACGATCACAGTGCTTGAATCAGCAGGCTAGCTCTCAGCCCGCTCGCTCACGCTAACATTAAGCCGCTTAGCGACTGTACCGTTTAAATCCGTATTTACTGAACCGCCCTTCTCTCCGTTATCACACCCTCGAACTACCCAATCAGACAGTACATTTGGGTGTTCTCCTCTCGAGCGCTTCCACGCTCTCGAACCAGTCCATAACCGACACCTCTTACACTCGAGTTCCAAGCATCCCCCAGGTACTCAAATATTACATTGTGGAGGGCACCCTCTCAGGTCCCCTACAATAGTATCAACAATTTAAAGCACACATTGCTAAATATCTGTTTTTTAATACTTTTTGAAAGCAAATTTATTACAGAGAGGGAAATAATAAGAAAATAACCCCTAGCATTCAGCCCGTGAAGGGCCTAGACCTACCAATCGACGGCTGCCCAGCCATTTGGCCTTCAGATATTGTAGTGACTCGTGATCAGCGCATTGGGTTCCCTCGGCCGTTAATCTTGGTTTTCGTGATCGGGGCGCTGCCTCACCGTCTGACAGCTACTCAATTGTCCTCACGAGGATGAGTGGCCCCGTTCCAGCCCTCACGTCAGTTTCTAAAATCCCTGACGAAGCCAGGAATCGAACCAGGGGCCTCCAGGCGAGAGGCAGGCGCATTATCCCAACACCACGGGGCTGGCACGGAAAGGGAAAACTCGAGATAAATATTGATCAACTTTGCTCGTATTTCATTTGGTTTCAATGTATTTAGAAGACAATGAAGAGCGCAACAATGTGGTATAATATATTATTTTTGTATTATTTACTGCCTAATGTGGATTAACTTTTAATAACTACTTGTGGTATTGTAGTTCTGATTATAACGTTAATAAGCAAACCTTCTAAATACGATCAATTCTTTATCATTATCATTACGTTCCAAACATTGTACAATTCAGCTGACCAATGCATCTTTAAACATAAAAAATATAATATGATTATTTCCTCAGAAACAAATCTTTAAATCAGCACTATTGTATGTTAATATCTCTCCGACTTAATGTTTTAAACTCCAGCACTAAAATGGAGAGCAAATTTGAAATGTGATAAAGCTCTAACTTGCTGATAGCCTCATGAATATCCAAATGTGCCATTACTCCTGAGGGTTCATAAGAGCTCTAACTAAATAATATTAGCTTAAAGACACTCCAGGTTGTCAAAACCTCTAAGATGAGCAATCTGCTTAGTGCACGTGGGTACCTAGGAGCAATAACCTGAATGATATTAGCTTAAGAGACACTGGGACTGAGTTTTAGTCAGAAATCGCAAAAATATTGATTTTTTTATTCTTTGATATAATTATGCCCCTGACTCAAGCGGATAATTTAGTGAAAGTCTTTTCCGAATTCCACCATATTTAATGGCCCAGCGAATTTTTGAAATGTCTAGTGCATGGTATTTAAACGCCTCCTATTCATGGACTTTCATTGAGGCGAGTATTTCTGTACTTATTTTCCTAATAAGGAGCTCAGAAAAGCAAGAAAGAGGGTGTTAACATATGGTGCTGGGCAGTTTTAGCTCATAAGGTAAGCTGATAACTAAAAAAATAGGCATGGCTTTATAAAAGTGTATTTTTCTGAGCTTCTTATTTTTTTTTTTTTTTTTTTTGAAACAAAATTCGCCCCACATGCATCAGACTTGTAGCTATAAGGTAGCAAATTTTATACATATTCTATATTAATGCATCCATAAGCACAGTGGTTAGTTTTACTGTAGTATTCATAGTTTTGCCATTTAAAATATTTTAATTTTCAAATAATAGGCAATTAATGGGATAAATAAATTATGAAATATGTTAATTTATATCTCAACAAATATCCATATGAACTTAAAACCAATCACTAGGATTGCTTCCATACTAAATATCTATATGGGAAAGTCATGATAAAAGACCTACCACTATCCGTTTAACGCAAGGACTATTTTCAACATTTGCATATTTTTTATATTAAAATAATCATATCTCCTAAACGGTTAGAGATAGAAAAGTGTAAATCAGAAGTCTAGTGTATATTACTATTAGAGTGCCGTGTGTAACATTAGAACAATATCCATTGATAATTACCTAAAATTGAAAGCTGATACTCAAAAAATATGCATGTTTTTATAAAAGTACATTTATCGCGGCTTCCCATTTTTTGACACAACATTTGGTCCTTGCGCATTAGATTTGCTGCTATAATAATGCAAATTTGTATTCATATTCTATATTAATGCATCCATAAGTTCAGTGATTAGTTTTACTGTAGTATTCATAGTTTTGCCATTAAAAATATTTTAATTTTCAAATAATAGGCAATTCTTTCTTCTGTGGTGTTCAATCCGAAGATTGGTTTGTAGCAGCTTTCCATGAACTCCGGTCTGTGGCTAGTCTCTTCAAGTCCAAGTAATTATCACAACCTTTGTCGTGAATGATTTGTTTTATGTATCCCAGCCGTGGTCTACCTCTACAGTTCTTTCCTTCAACATTGCCCTCCAGTATTGTGTGCAGAAGACTTTCATGCCTCAAGATATGTCCAATCCAATTGTCTCTTCGGTGAGTAAGCATATTCCATAAACATGGCTTCTCTCCAATCCTCTTCAGCGTTTCTTCATTACTGATTTTTTCCACCCATGGAATTTTTAGTATTTTCCTGTAGCACCACATTTCAAAGGCTACTATTCGTTTTTTATCAGCCAAGCTAAGAGTCCAGGTTTCACTACCATATAACAGTACGCTCCACACATATATCTTCACAAGACGTTTCCTGAGGCTCATACTAATGTTTTTGCATGTAAAGAGCTTTCCTTTCTTGTTGAATGCTATTTTGGCTTGGTTGATGCGGCTGACTATTTCTCTTCTACTTCTTCCATCTGCTGTTATTTTGCTACCAAGGTAAGTGAACTCCTGTACATTTGTCAGCTGTTCTCCATTTAAAGTACAACGAGGAGGTTCATACTGCCGGCTACAGAGAAGAACTTTGGTTTTCATTTTGTTGATCTTCATGTTATATTTGTTAAAGGTGGATTCCATTTCTGCTAATGCATAATTCAGATCATCTTCGTTTTCTGCCAGGACTGCGATATCATCCGCAAAGCGAAGCATGGTAATTCTTTCTCCTTGAATCTTGAGACCTCCAGTCATTGGCAAATTATCATTTACTTCATCTATTGCTTTTTGGATGTATGCATTAAAAAGAATTGGTGAAAGTGAACAACCTTGCCGAACTCCTTGCTTAATGTTGGCCTCTGTTGTGGAATCTCCACATCGTATAACGGCTATCTCGTCTTCATACAATTTCCAAATTGTCCTCCTGTCCTTGTACTTAACACCCAGTTCTTTCAACACCATGAATAGTCTATCCCACTCAACCTTATCAAATGCCTTCTCCAGGTCTACGAAAGCAATGAATGTATCCATATCTTTTCTTAGTCGTTTCTCTATAATCATTCTTAAAGCTAGGATTGCTTCTCGAGTCCCTCTACCCTTCCTGAATCCAAATTGATCTTCTGTCAACGCCAACTCTACCTTTCCTTCAATGCGTTTCAAGATAATGCTGGTGAGTATTTTAGAAGCATGGGTTACAAGGCTTAATGTGCGATATTGGTCACATCTATTAGCAGATGATTTCTTTGGAATGGGCACTATGACACATTTCCTAAAGTCCGATGGGATATGTCCCGTGTTATACATTTCACAAATCAGATCAAATAGGGCTTTCTTCACATTGTCTCCAGTGGCTTTTATCAGCTCTGCTGGTATATCATCAACCCCGGATGCCTTTCCGTTTTTCAGCCTTTCCATTGCTTGATTAAATTCATCCAGGAGTATTTCATCTCCCTCTTCTTCTTTATCTACCAGCTCTTCATTTTTTAGTATTTCACAAGGTGTATGTTTTCCTCCATATAAATTCTCAATGTATTCTTTCCATTTTGAGCCAATTTCAGAATCTTCATACACCAGTTCTCCATCATCTGTCTTCAGTACATTGCATCTAATCCTCTTGTCGCCGAAGAACCTTTTGACCACTTGAAACGCTGTCTCAAATTTGTGATTCTTAACTAGTTCTTCTACTTCCATGCATTGCAATTCCAGAAATTTTTCTCTGGCTGCCTTCGCCTCTCGATTTATTTCGTTTCTCAATTTCCTGTATAGTTGTTGCCCTTCTTCAGTCGCAGAGTTCTTAAACTTTCTTCTTGTGTCTATCTTCTCAATGATTTCATTTGTTATCCAGGCTTTCCTGTTCTGTGCTTTCGGCTTTCCCACAACATCTGTTGTTGCTGTTAGAACACTTCCCTTCCAAGCATTCCATTTATTCTCCATACTTCCTAAGTCTATTGCTGATATGTCTGCTAGAAGTTCATCTGTCTTCTTCTTAAAATCTATAGCAAGGTTTTGATCTCGGAGAGCTTCGGTATTCCATTTTCGACTGTTCTTCCTTTTCAGTTTCTTCAGTTTTAGTTGGCATTCGCTCAAAACCATGTTGTGGTCACTACCAATATCTGGGCCAGGGCAGCTTCTACAGTCCTTCAGCTGTGTCTTAAATCTCTGCTTAACTAAAATGTAATCAATTTGAAATCTATTCCCACCGCCTGGCATTGTCCAAGTATAACGTCTTCGTGCATGGTGTTGAAATAATGTATTTGCAACCACCAGCTGATTGTAAGCACAGAATTCCAATAAACGGTTTCCTCGATCGTTCCGTGTGCCAAGCCCAAATTGGCCCACAGCCACTCCATCTTTACCCTCTCCAATAACAGCATTCCAGTCTCCAAGGATTATCAGATTCTCATCTCCTTTAACACCTTTGATTAATTCTGTCAGATCATCGTACACTCTTTCCACTTCTTCATCTTCGTGGGCAGTGGTTGGCATGTAGACTTGAATGATCACGGTGTCCCTTGGTTTAGTATCTAATTTCACTAAAATCAGTCTTCCACTCTGCTGAACGTATCCTTTAACTCGGTGACCCATTTCCTTTGTCAGCACCACTCCTACTCCTCCCTCTCCAGGTTTGTCCATAATAGTCCCCGTGTGGATTATCCTGTAATCTCCACTCCAAAAATCTCCATTATCAGGCCACCTCACTTCGGCTATTCCTAACACATCTACATTCATCCTTCCAATCTCAAGCTTCAGGTTTTCCAGCTTTCCACATTGTAAAAGTGATCGAACATTCCATGTTGCAATGCGTCTCCTACATTGAGCACTTGTACAAGCACACCCCGCCCGGAGATCCGATCGCGGGGCTAATCCGGAAATTTTACGAGTACAGGTTTCATGACATGAACCGCTATTCCTTGGGATATCCAGAGTATCCGTAATGCAGTGGTTTCCCTTTGCCTTCTGCATTCTATGCCGTTGACGATTCCGTGTTCCTTCATCCGCCTTTAGGGGTGATTTCTCACCCCAAGGACAAGAGAGTGCCCTTTACCTCCTCCACGCTTGAACGAGGGAGACCACTTATACCGATGGTCACTCGGTCGGACGCAGTTTAACGTCATACCCGGGACATAATAGGCAATTAATGGGATAAATAAATTGTGAAATTTGTTAATTTATATCTCAACAAATATTCATATGAACTTAAAACCAATCACTAGTATTGCTTCCATACTAAATATCTATATGCGAAAGTCATGATAAATGACCTACCTCTATCCGTTTAACGCAAGGACCATTTTCAAAATTTGCATATTTTTCATATTAAAATAATCATATCTCCTAAACGGTTAGAGATAGAAAAGTGTAAATCAGAAGTCTAGTGTATATTACTATTAGAGTGCTGTGTGCAACATTAGAACAATATCCATTGATAATTACCTAAAATTGAAAGCTGGTAACCAAAAAATATGCATGTTTTTATAAAAGTCCTTTTATCGCGGCTTCCCATTTTTTGATACAATATTTGGTCCTTGCACATTAGATTTGCTGCTATAATATTGCAAATTTGTATTCATATTCTATATTAATGCATCCATAAGTTCAGTGATTAGCTTTTTGTAGTATTCATAGGTTTGCCATTAAAATATTTTAATTTTAAATAATAGACAATTAATGGGATAAAAAAATGTGAAATGAGTTAATTTATATCTCAACACATATTCATATGAACTCAAAACCAATCACTAGGATTGCTTTCATACTAAATATATATATATATGGGAAAGTCACAATAAATGAGCTACCTCTATCTGTTTAACGCAAGGACCATTTTCAAAATTTGCATAATTTCTATATAAAAATAATCATATCTCCTAAACGGTTAGAGATAGAAAAGTGTAGATCAGTAGTATAGTGTATATTACAATTTCAGTGATGTGTGTAAAATTAGAACAATATCCATTAATAATTACAGAAATATGAAAACTCAGTCCCAGTGTCCCTCAAAGAAACTCCAGATTGTCAACACCTCTAAGATAAGCAATCTGCTTAGTGCACGTGGGTACCTAGGAGCACCAACCTAAATGACATTAGCATAAAGACACTCCAGATTGCCAACACCTCTAGAATGAGCAATATGCTGAGTGTGCGTGGGTATCTAGGAGCACTAACCTGAATGATATTAGCTTACAGAAACTCCAGATTGTCAACACCTCTAAGATGAGCAATCTGTTCAGTGTGCTTGAGTACCTAGGAGCACTAACCTGAATGATATCAGCTTAAAGAAACTCCAGATTGTCAACACCTCTAAGATGAGCAATCTGCTCAGTGCACGTGGGTACCTAGGAGCACTAACCTGAATGATATTAGCTTAAAGAAACTCCAGATTGTCAACACCTCTAAGATGAGCAATCAGCTCAGTGCACGTGGGTACCAAAGAGCACTAACCTACATGATATAAGCTAAAAGAAACTCCAGATTGTCAACACCTCTAAGATGAGCAATCTGCTCAGTTCACGTGGGTACCTAGGAGCACTAACCTGAATGATATTAGCTTAAATACACTCCAGATTGTCAACACCTCTAAGATGAGCAATCAGCTCAGTGCTCGTGGGTACCAAAGAGCACTAACCTACATGATATAAGCTAAAAGAAACTCCAGATTGTCAACACCTCTAAGATGAGCAATCTGCTCAGTGCACGTGGGTACCTAGGAGCACTAACCTGAATGATATTAGCTTAAATACACTCCAGATTGTCAACACCTCTAGGATGAGCAATCTGCTCAGTGTGCGTGGGTACCTAGGAGCACTAACCTGAATGATATTAGCTTAAATACACTCCAGATTGTCAACACCTCTAGGATGAGCAATCTGCTCAGTGCTCGTGGGTACCAAAGAGCACTAACCTACATGATATTAGCTAAAAGAAACTCCAGATTGTCAACACTTCTCGGATGAGCAATCTGCTCAGTGCTCGTGGGTACCAAAGAGCACTAACCTACATGATATTAGCTAAAAGAAACTCCAGATTGTCAACACCTCTCGGATGAGCAATCTGCTCAGTGCTCGTGAGTACCAAAGAGCACTATCCTGAATGATATAAGATAAAAGAAACTCCAGATTGTCAACACCTCTAGGATGAGCAATCTGCTCAGTGCTCGTGGGTATCAAAGAGCACTAACCTGATTGATATTAGCTTAAAGAAACCCCAGATTGTCAACACCTCTAAGGTGAGCAATCTGCTTAGTGTGCGTGGGTACCTAGGAGCACTAACCTGAATGATATTGTTTGAGTCTTCAGTCTTTTGACTGGTTTGATGCAGCTTTCCATGCCTCCCTGTCCTGAGCTAATCGTTTCATCTCTACATAGCTACAACACCCTACATCCGAGGCAATCTGTTTAACATATTCTAACCTTGGTCTACCCCTACAGTTCTTGTCCTCGACCCTTCCTTCCATAACTAAGCTTGCTATTCCTGGGTGTCTTAGTATGTGTCCTACCAACCTATCTCTTCTCTTCATTAGCAGTCGCCAGAAACATCTCTCCTCTCCCATTCGTCTTAATACCTCTTTGTTTGTAACCCTATCTACCCATCTGATCTTCATCATTCTCCTGTAACACCACATTTCAAATGCTTCAATTCTCCTCTTTTCTGCTGCACCAATAGTACAAGTTTCACTTCCATAGAGCGCCACGCTCCAGACAAAGGCTTTCAAAAATGACTTCCTAATTCCTAAATCTATATTCGATGTCAGCAGATTCCTTTTTTGTAGAAATTCTTTCCTTGCCTGAGCCAACCTACTTTTTATATCCTCTTTGCTTCGTCCATCACTGGTTATTCTGCTTCTAAGTAACAGAAGTCTCCTACTTCCTTCAGCTTTTCACCTGCCAATTTGATCTCCATAGAGGTTTCTGATTTATTTCGGCTGCATTCCAGTACTTTTGTTTTGATATTAGCCTAAAGAAACTCCATATTGTCAACATCTCCATGATGAGCAATCTGCTCAGTGTGTGTGGGTACCTAGGAGTACTAACCTGAATGATATTAGCTTAAAGACACTCCAGATTGTCAACACCTCTAGAATGAGCAATCTGCTCAGTGAGTGTGGGTACCTAGGAGTACTAACCTCAATGATATTAGCTTAAAGACACTCCAGATTATCAACACCTCTAAGGTGAGCAATCTGCTGAGTGTGCGTGGGTACCTAGGAGTACTAACCTGAATGATATTAGCTTAAAGACCCTCCAGATTGTCAGCACCTCTAAGGTGAGCAATCTGCTGAGTGTGCGTGGGTACCTAGGAGTACTAACCTCAATGATATTAGCTTAAAGACACTCCAGATTGTCAACACCTCTAAGGTGAGCAATCTGCTGAGTGTGCGTGGGTACCTAGGAGCACTAACCTGAATGATATTAGGTTAAAGACACTCCAGATTGTCAACACCTCTATGATGAGCAATCTGCTCCGTGCACGGGGGTACCTAGGAGCATTAACCTGAATGATATTAGCCTAAAGACACTCCAGATTGTCAACACCTCTAGGATGAGCAATCTGCTCAGTGCACGGGGGTACCTAGGAGCACTAACCTGAATGATATTAGCTTAAAGACACTCCTGATTGTCAACACCTCTAAGATGAGCAATCTGCTCAGTGCACGGGGGTACCTAGGAGTAATAACCTGAATGATATTAGCCTAAAGACACTCCAGATTGTCAACACCTCTAGGATGAGCAATCTGCTTAGTGTGCGTGGGTATCTAGGAGCTTTAACCTGAATGATATTAGCTTAAAGACACTCCAGATTGTCAACACCTCTAAGGTGAGCAATCTGCTCAGTGTGCGTGGGTACCTAGGAGAACTAACCTGAATGATATTAGCTTAAAGACACTCCAGATTGTCAACACCTCTAAGGTGAGCAATCTGCTCAGTGTGCGTGGGTACCTAGGAGAACTAACCTGAATGATATTAGCTTAAAGACTCTCCAGATTGTCAACACCTTTAAGATGAGCAATCTGCACAGTTTGCGTGGGTACCTAGGAGTACTAACCTGAATGATATTAGCTTAAAGAAACTCCAGATTGTCAACACCTCAAAGATGAGCAATCTGCTCAGTGTGCGTGGGTACCTAGGAGAACTAACCTGAATGATATTAGCTTAAAGACACTCCAGATTGTCAACACCTCTAAGATGAGCAATTTGCTTAGTGCGCGGGGGTATCTAGGAGCATTAACCTGAATGATATTAGCTTAATGACACTTCAGATTGTCAACACCTCTAAGGTGAACAATTTGCTTAGTGCGCTGGGGTACCTAGGAGCACTAACCTGAATGATATTAGCTTAAAGACACTCCAGATTGTCAACACCTCCATGATGAGCAATCTGCTTATTGCGCGTGGGTACCCAGGAGCAATAACCTGAATGATATTAGCTTAAAGAAACTCCAGAATGTCAACGCCTCTAGGATGAACAATCTGCTTAGTGTACGTCGGTACCTAGGAGTACTAATCTCAATGATATTAGCTTAAAGACACTCCAGATTGTCAACAACTCTAAGATGAGCAATCTGCTCAGTGTGCGTGGGTACCTAGGAGCACTAACCTGAATGATATTAGCTTAAAGACACTCCAGATTTTCAACAAATCTAAGATGAGCAATCTGCTCAGTGTGCGTGGGTACCTACGAGCACTATCCTGAATGATATTAGCTTAAAGAAACTCCAGATTATCAACACCTTTAAGGTGAGCAATTTGCTCAGTGTGCGTGGGTACCTAGGAGCATTAACCTGTATGGTATTAGCTTAAGGGGGCTCAATCACCACACAGCTAACAATTAAATAATGGCTTAAACATAGAATTATGAGAGCTTACAAAGGTGTAGTCAATTCATTGGGCTTTTATGCCATATATGAAAGCGAACAGTATAAAATATTGCGTGATTAATTGATAGGCCAATATTTGTTTCTTTTTGTAGTCATGAATCACAAAAAGCACGATTGAACAAGAAATACCAGTCTGAATGGAATGATGGAATGATTTTTCTTTCTTATCGAGACTCTGTGAGAGTGCAAGTTCCTTGTTTATTGTTACATTTGGCGATCCGAATTCTTTAAGTTCCTCCTGAGTCGGTTTGAACGAATATGATCTGGTTGATTCCTTCTCAGTTATGTGCGAATTTTATAAGTTAATGTAGTCAGTTTTGTTGTATTCTATCTAAGTGCCCCTTCAATTGGAATAGTTGCAGACGTATTGCGTCTATGAGTTTGGAGATACTTTTATATTGCAACATTCCGCCGTGATATGAACTAGAATTTGCGGAAAGTTAAAAATAAACCAGAAATATATTTTCAGTTGGCCTCTCGTGGCGTGCCGGGTTATAAATGAAAATTACTTTGGCACTTATTCAAGTTTTGCAATTATCAGAATTACTGCAAGAAAAGGCACATACACTGGGTGGAATTATAAGTAAGAAAAATTAATTAAGAACTGAATAAATTATAATAACAACCTTATTAATTAACTTGACAATTCACATCAAAAACATTAAACATTGGTCTCAAACTCGAGACCATAACTACTATTCTTTTACATTCATAATTTCTCTGCAATACTCGCAATCCTTCATTACATGCGACCATCGTCAAACATTGTAGTATTTCTGAACATCAAATTGATTGAATTGGACGCTTCCCATGCAGACATGTGTTACCAAAAAAGTAAACATATCATTGTAGTAGGGGGGTGAGACGGTTTCTACTTCACTCCAGAACATACATGCACTTACTACTAAGCCTCAGCCATGTAATATTTGTCAATATCCCTCGAACCCATGGTCCGATTTTGAAAAATGAGGTGTCGTTGGACTTGGGCTGACGCCCTCTTTCCAATGGACCACTCATTTCAACCCCAAAATAAAACCTACCCCTACTAGGGGATGAAATTTTAATTTTCTTAGTGAAAGTCATTTTACAAATGCAACAGACATGAGGGGCGATACCACTATGAACTTAAACGTTGTTGCTTATATAGCGCATGCGTTTTGCTGGATGCCGCTATGTATCAACATTTTTGTTTTTGTTTTGTACGCATGCGCACTTGGGATTTTTGTAAGAGGGCGAACTCTTTGAAAAAAAATTATAAGAAGGGGTTTTGGTGGTGAGGAGAGAGCCAGATAGTCGCCTACTTTCCTACGAAGTTTGCCGATATCTCTCAAACGCATGGTCGGATTTGGACGTGTGACGTGTCAAATCGCTTGTCTCGAAGCCCTATATATGTTATTAATAGGTGAAAGTTTTGAGAATGAGGGAAACAGGCTTTTTGGGGGTAAAACCATGATTTTAGACTTTTTCCGATATCTCACGAATGCATGGTCGGATTTGGTCCTAGGACGTGTCAAGTGGCTTGTCTCGAAACCCTATTTATTTTGGTAATTGGTTTAAGTTTTTGAGAATGAGGGAAACAGAATTTTTTGGTGTAAAACTGTGATTTTAGACTTTCTGTTATATTTCACAAACCAATAACGCCAGAGACGTATAAGAGGGGTCGTAGGACTCGGGGTGACACCCCTCCCCTCTCCCCCTTTCGAATATAGTATTTATGTTTTTAAAAAAATGCGAAAGGGTCTAACGACACTTTTGTTGAAAACATTTAAGTTTTTAAAACTTTTTTTAACTCTGTCTAAAATGTTCATGAAGAGTGGTTGTAGATAGAAAGAGACGATACCACTGGGCACGTGTTTCAACGAGGCTATTGCTGGCCACGGTGGTGATATACCAATACAGTATTCGCTATTTCGATGAGACGTAATCGTATGTTCCAACGCATGCACACGCCTTTGGCGTCAGCAAAACATGAACTCACTTGTCTGTTGTATGAGTATCACTTTAGTAGTGGCATCAAGCAGCAAAAGACGTTTACTTACACAACCCATCATTATGTTAAGCTCATTTTTCTTATCATTATGGAAAGCTCTTAGAATAAAATGTTATATATAGTGGTTCTTGTCACTTATAGCTAAACTGTATTAGACATGTTTCTTTATAGGCTACTACAATAAATATTCTGAATGCTATGGGGCAGAACTGCGGATTAGAGAGAAAAAAACTCACTTGATCATTGGTACTTGATAGTTTCACACATGAACAAAAAATCCAACATGTCGGACAAGTTTAGACTTGCTTTAAGACTGGCTATGACGTCATAAATGAATGGAACAAATACATTATATAACAAAAACTGACATCAAAATAAGCTACCAACATAAGGCATTAACATAAGCCATCAACATAAGGCATTAACATAAGCCATCAACATAAGCCACCAACATAAGCCATCAACATAAGCCACCAACATAAGCCATCAACATAAGCCACCAATATAAGCCACCAACATAAGCCACCAACATAAGCCATCAACATATGCCACCAACATAAGCCACCAACACAAGCCACCAACATAAGCCACAAATATAAGCCACCAATATAAGCCACCAACATAAGCCATCAACATATGCCACCAACATAAGCCACCAACATAAGCCATCAACATAAGCCACCATCATAAACCACCAATATAATCCACCAACATAAGCCACCAACATAAGCCATCAACATAAGCCATCAACATAAGCCATCAACATAAGCCACCAACATAAGCCATCAACATAAGCCACCAACATAAGCCATCAACATAAGCCACCAATATAAGCCATCAACATAAGCCACCAATATAAGCCACCAACATAAGCTGCCAATATAAGCCACCAACATAATCTACCAACATAAACCACCAATATAAGCCACCAGCATAAGCCACCAACATAAGCCACCAATATAAGCCACCAACATAAGCCATCAACATAAGCCACCAATATAAGCCACCAACATAAGCCACCAACATAAGCCATCAACATATGCCACCAACATAAGCCACCAACACAAGCCACCAACATAAGCCACCAATATAAGCCACCAACATAAGCCATCAACATAAGCCACCAATATAAGCCACCAACATAAGCCATCCTCATAAGCCACCAACATAAGCCACCAACATAAGCCATCAACATAAGCCACCAATATAAGCCACCAACATAAGCCACTAGTATAAGCCACCAACATAAGCCACCAACATAAGCCACCAATATAAGCCACCAACATAAGCCACCAATATAAGCCACCAACATAAGTCACCAGCATAAGCCATCAACATAAGCCACCAACATAAGCCACCAACATAAGCCACCAACATAAGTCACCAACATAAGCCACCAACATAAGCCATCAACATAAGCCAACATCATAAACCACCAATATAATCCACCAACATAAGCCACCAACATAAGCCACCAACATAAGCCACCAACATAAGCCACTTACATAAGCCACCAACATAAGCCATCAACATAAGCTGCCAATATAAGCCACCAACATAATCTACCAACATAAACCACCAATATAAGCCACCAGCATAAGCCACCAACATAAGCTACCAACATCATCCTATATAAAACGTCAACACAAAATCACACTTTCACCAGAATTGTTCTGGCCTTTGTAGTAGGTAGATCAACTTTACAAGTCAGTTACTACTATGGAATATACTATAACCAATAAAGGCAAACCACGTGCACTGTATCATGGCTACTCCTATAACTATAAGCGGCAAAATGTGAATGGAATCATATTTTGGCAGTGCTCAAAACAAAGGACAACAAAATGTTTAGGTCATCTAAACAGTAAGAATGGTAAGGTCTTAAGTGTGGGTAATCATCAATGTAGTGCACCAGATAAAACACTGTTGCTGTCAACAAAATATCATGAAAATGCTAAAAAGCTAGTTCAAGAAAATGATATTGCTGCTCAAGATAGTGCATTGTTTGTTGAAAGGCAATTATCATCTCCTCAAAAAGTCATGTTAGGACAGTTGTCAACGTTCAAAAAAACCTTAACGCTATCAAAAGCAACACAGACTCTTCAAGAGGTCCCTTTTGAAGAGGAAAAAAAAAGAATTGGATAGTTCTAGTGGTGTTGAGGATGATGATGATGATGATAATGATGATGATGTTGGTGACAATGACTATAATAATAAAGATGATAATATTTATATTGATGATGATGATGATGATGATGAAAAAGAAGAGGATGAGGGTTTAATGTCTACAAACCATTGCGGCTTCCCCAGTTTTTAAGAACAAGAGTACTTGGAGAATGTTATAAAAGGATCTACAACAAGCGTTGTGTTTAAAATCTATATCAAACAACGATAAAAAGATTAAAAAAAGTTGTAGTGTGTAACTATTGTAAAAAAAAAACTAAATGAATAAAAATATTGTATGGGTATTGGCTGTTTTTCTTAATTGCTATCCCCATGTCCCACTATTAATGCAATTGTTAACCATCAACAGTCTCTGACTATGTTCATAAAGAGAGTGCCTTAAAAAATACACTCTGTCTATGGTTTGTGTAGCAAGTATCATAATAATTCAGTGTGGACAAGCCATGTTAAGGCAATAGTAATGTCAGGTAAGGGATTCGAACCCTTGTTTCCTTGTACAGGAAATTTGATCTTAAGTCAAACACCTTAACCACTCTGCCAACCTGACAGTTACTAATTTAATTAGTCTTGTGGACTTGAGTGTTTACAAAACTTTTCCCAGTATACAATGACTAAACCACTTGCTTGTTTTGAAATATAGATTTTGTTTTGTTTTACCATAACATTAAAGTTATGAATATTGTGAACTGGGTGTTTAATATAGGGTTAAAGGCATTTTAAAATAACTTTAGAAAAGCTCTTAGGTATCGTGTCATGGGTTTTAGTAATGCATTACTGTTCGTTGACTAACATTTGCCGTTACACATCATTATTTTGGTAAGCTTACATGTTGTTGTTTGAGTCTTTAGTCGTTTGACTGGTTTGCTGCAGATCTCAATGCCCCTGTCCCGAGCTAATCGTTTCATCTCTATATAGCTACCACACCCTACAATCAAGACTATCTGTTTAACATATTCTAACCTTGGTCTCCCCCTACAAGCTCTTGGGTTCAATTCCTAGCTTTAACACAAAATTTTAAAAGTGGTAGGAGGATTAAAACAAGTATACTCAGTCTCGGGTGGTCCAAAATAAGTAGAGAGGGTTTGATTCACACCTCAACCATAAGGCACTGTTTTTTTTATTATTTTTAAATAATGATAGCCATTTGTTCAATTTCACATTTCACACATTGCAATTTGTCAATTTTCCATTTGCATTTTTTAAAATGACAGTTTGATGTTTTTTTTCAATTTCGTGATATGGAAACATGGATTTTCCTTTTTCATATTTACACATTTGTCAATTTCCCATTTATATATTTTTTTAAATGTTCATTTAAGGTTTTTAAATTTTGTCTATATGGAAACATGGATTTTCCATTTTGCAGTTTACACATTTTTTATTTATTTTGTGTCTGTCGAAAAACGATATTTCCAAAACAAGGTTTTTTATTTTTCATTTTATGTTTTTGTAAATGATCTTAATGTGAGTGCTTGACCATGGCAATAGTACAGTCTGTCTATGTGTGTTAGCGGAACCGTAGAGGCTTATTACTACTGCAAGTAAGAATGTTTTACAAAATAACGGCTATCTACCACTGTATTTGAAAAACAAAACTATTGAAAAAAACAAAAATACTATTTACCATTCATATATAAGTGTTAATTCTCCCTCTCCCCACCCTACCTCACCGTATTTTCTCTGGTCAAACAATCAATGCTACTCATATATACACAAGCTTTTTATCTCTCTCTCTCTCTCTCTCTATATATATATATATATATATATATATATATATATATATATATATGTATGTATGTGTTTTCTCTGTTCCACAAGATAAAAATTATGGTTGCTGGATTGTATCCAGCACTGTTTATGCGACATACCATTGCCAGTTCATAAAACCGTTAGGTAGTTCTCTACACATAGCGATTTTACCACTGCTCTACCTACGCCTTTTGCTTGTTTGGCTTTCTTACAGGCTAGTATGCGATAGGCAGCATTAACTGTATATCAAACCCAGTCCACCTTTGTATTTGTAATCTAAGTAATATGAAAAGAGACAAGTGTAATCAGTTTTAAACATTATCTCCGCTTTTTTTTGTTTGTTTATGACATGTATATTAACCTAAAATTAAACCCTAGTCTACCTTAGTGAAAGGCTAACAGTTTAACCACTGCGTCACCATACCCTTCTTTCTTAGTTTGATTCGTTCTAGGCCTTAGAGCTAGAAATCGAGTTACGATCTCCAGTGCAAGAGGCACATGTGCTCACCACTATAGCATGTAATGGTTAGCTGGTAACATTAGACAACCGAAAATGATTGTATTTCTGTTAGCCAAGCATTTCTGTCATTTGCCTACTGTGTGAGCACTGCCAGCAAGACAGTTTAGTTTAGAACAATCGAGTGTGAGTGTGTGTGTGTATAGATTATTAGCCTCAAGTATTTAAAGCTTGTTGTGTGTAGCGACCATCTTGCTCAGTAACCACTGAGTAAGATTTAACAGTCAACTCATAAAAACAGCATAGGATAGTTGTGTGTGTGTGTGTGGGTTCATGTACTTGGGAATATGCATTAGCACCATGCGCTAGCTTTACCTTACCCTCTAGAGGTAGAGCGTTATCCCTTTCTTTGGACATTGCCAATGACTGCATTCCCCCACAAGTTTTACACTTAAGCCCTTGGCTTGTTCTTGATAAGGTTTGGTTTGCTTTAGGCTTGGTTTGGTTCAGTTGGGTTTGATTCGACTTGGTTCAGTTTAGTTTAATGTAGTCAGCATTTTTTTAAATTTTAGCTACACTCTTTAACCAATTAATTAATGATAGTCTACTCTTAATTCTTGAATTGATAAATTGAATTTTGTGTACACCGTTTGTCAAGCCATGCCTACAACCTATACTCCCTATGTACTACAGTCAGATCTGAAAACAAGTTCCAATGGTCAAAGACGTGTCAGTCACCATACATGTAGCCTACAATAATTCTTTCTTTACCTAGCTAGGTTTCGTCACTCACAGTAAACATCTTACATTATGGGTTTGCAATAAATTAAGAAAAACAAAAGTCCATGATCTTGTTGATTTGGGTCTTTTTGGGGGAAATTCATAAGCCATAAAAAGAATGACATCATGTCAAGTTCTGGGGGACCTTGTATGACAAAATCCCATTATCAGTTTATAAAATCTCAAGGCCATGCCCTAGCAGTTTTGGATTATTTCAATCAATGAGTCCACCATAGGAAAGATCAGAAAAATGAATACCATTAAAACAAATCGTCACATGACCCTCTCCGAACAATGCTTCGCAAAATATAAATTCATCCATTGAACATTGACCATGATCGGCGACATCATCCTCGCTTCCCCCTCCCTCCATGGTTGCCATATCGTTTGACCTTCAAGTGTCCTCAGCATCTCTGTGCTTTTTTCATTGCCCTGTTGCCAAGTCAAGGCAATGCATTCCAATAAGCTCAAATAACCTCCACATCCTGTCAGTCTTCCCCAGCAAGTTTGTTTTCTATACTCACTTCAAGCAACATATAACCAAGTTCTGTTTGTTCTATCTAAAGCCAACTTCATCTGATCAAGGAATTATCATTTGTCATGTCACTCATAATCGTTTACATGTTAAAGACCCCCTTCAGGGGGTTTGGGAATTAGGAATTCCATCATAGGAAAAATCGGAAAACGAACCCTCGACCCGCCGTCTCATCGAAATAGCGAATACTGTATTGATATATCACCACCGTGGCCAGTAATAGCCTCGTTGAAACACGTGCCCAGTGGTATCGTCTCTTTCTATCTACAACCACTCTTCATGAACATTTTAGACAGATTTAAAAAAAAGTTTTAAAAACTAAAATGTTTTCAACAAAAGTGTCGTTAGACCCTTTCGCATTTTTTTTTAAAACATAAATACTATATTCGAAAGGGGGGGTGGGGAGGGGCGTCACCCCGAGTCCTACGACCCCTCTTATACGTCTCTGGCGTTATTGGTTTGTGAAATATAACAAAGTCTAAAATCACAGTTTTACACCAAAAATTCTGTTTCCCTCATTCTCAAAAACTTTAACCTATTACCAAAATAAATAGGGTTTCGAGACAAGCCATTTGACACGTCCTAGGACCAAATCCGACCATGCATTCGTGAGATATCGGAAAAAGTCTAAAATCATGGTTTTACCCCCCAAAAAGCCTGTTTCCCTCATTCTCAAAACTTTAACCTATTAATAACATATATAGGGCTTCGAGACAAGCGATTTGATACGTCACACGTCCAAATCCGACCTTGCGTTTGAGAGATATCGGCAAACTTCGTAGGAAAGTAGGCGACTATCTGGCTCTCTCCTCACCACCAAAACCCCTTCTTATAATTTTTTTTTTCAAAGAGTTCGCCCTCTTACAAAAATCCCAAGTGCGCATGCGTACAAAACAAAAACAAAAATGTTGATACATAGCGGCATCCAGCAAAACGCATGCGCTATATAAGCACAAACGTTTAAGTTCATAGTGGTATCGCCCCTCATGTCTGTTGCATTTGTAAAATGACTTTCACTAAGAAAATTACAATTTCATCCCCTGGTCCATTGGAAAGAGGGCGTCAGCCCGAGTTCAACGACACCTCATGTTTCAAAATCAGACCATGGGTTCGAGAGATATTGACAAATATTACATGGCTGAGGCTTAGTAGTAAGTGCATGTATGTTCTGGAGAGAAGTAGAAACCGCCTCACCCCCCCCCCCCCCCCCCCCCACCTCCCACTCATTTTCACTTTATATCAATGTTATTGGCTTTACGTCCCTTTTAACTACTTTGGCTTCATTATGACTTTAATCTGCCATTTTTTTGCTTTAAGCTGCCATTGTTTAGCTTTAATCTGCCATTGTTTAGCTTTAATCTGCCATCATTTACTTTCATCTGCCAACAGAGCAAGAGATTTGATGTGAGGAAGTTGAAGGAGGAGAAGGTCAGAGCTGAATTTAAATTGGAGCTAAGAAATCGTTTTCAGGTACTCCAATCTGATACAGCAGAAACTGATATTGAATCTTCCTGGAGTAATGTAAAGAACATCATCCTTGATACACGTGAAATAGTCCTGGGAAAGAGCAATCCTCTCAAGAAGGATTGGATGTCAGAACAAACTTGGGAGGCAATAAGTCATAGGAAAATGATTAAGGAGAGGTTGAATATGTGTAAGACTCGACATCAGAAAGCAAAAGTGCAAGCAGAATACACGGTCGTTGACAAAGAAGTCAAAAAGAGTGTGAAAAGAGATAAGAGTAATTGGATCGATGAGATGGCGAAGAAGGCAGAAGATGCTGCATCAAAAGGTGACAGCAAAGAAATGTACCGCATCACAAAAGTGCTGTCCAAGAAAAGTTTCCGAAAGAACCGGCCCATAAAAGACAAACAGGGAAATTTACTCACAACTCAAGAACAACAACAAGAGCGGTGGAGGGAATACTTCACCGAAATTTTTAATGTTGATCGAGGGAGTAATGAACACCACGAAGAGAGGAATGATGAACCTGATAATTCTGATCCAAATATTCTTTTGCACAGTCCAACTTGTGTTGAAATCAAAGAAGCCTTGCTACAACTGAAGAATGGAAAAGCCCCCGGTGTCGACTACATTTCGCCAGATGTCCTCAAGATAGACATGGACACCACAGCTAATATCCTGAAGCCATTGATGGAAAAGATCTGGTTTGAAGAGAAGCTGCCTGCGGAATGGAAGAAAGGTGTGATTGTTAAAATCCCAAAGAAGGGTGACTTGACGAATTGCAACAACTGGAGAGGTATTACCTTACTATCCGTACCAAGCAAAGTATTTCTCAGGATAATCTTGAATCGCGTTAAGAAGTCTATCGAGTCGAAGTTGAGGAAAGAACAAGCTGGATTTAGGGAACACCGTAGTTGTGTGGACTTAATTAACACTTTACGGATTATTGTGGAGCAGAGTAACGAATGGCAAGCAGCACTGTACATCACATTTATAGATTTTGAGAAGGCCTTTGATTCCATTAATAGGAAGGTCATGTGGGAGACCTTAAAGGAATATGGTATACCAAGTAAAATAGTTAACATTATACGAGAGATGTATTCTGGTTATGAATGTCAAGTCCTGCATGAGGGTCAGCTATCCCAGCCATTGGCCATCCAGACTGGAGTACGACAAGGATGTATACTTTCCCCCACTTTGTTCCTGATTGTTCTTGATAATACTCTTAGGAAGGTGGGGAGAGGAAGGAAGAGAGGGATACAGTGGGGACTTCGAGACAGGTTGGAGGATCTTGATTTTGCTGATGACATCTGTATGCTAGCACAGCGCTTTAGAGACATAGAGGGAAAACTGGCAAACTTAGAACTTGAAGCTGCTAAGGTTGGACTTAAGATAAACCCAAAGAAGACAAAGGAACTGAGAGTGAAGTCCACAGTACAGGCTGGTCTCACTGTGGGAGGTGTAGATGTAGAACAGGTGGATACATTTGTTTACTTGGGAAGCGTGGTAACGAGAGGTGGAGGGGCTCAGGAGGATGTCAAGAGCAGAATAAGAAAGGCAAATGGGGCTTTTGTGCAGCTCTATCCAGTATGGAGAAACCGTAAAATATCCAGGAAGACGAAAATCAGACTTTTTAATACCAATGTGAAAGCTATCCTATTGTATGCATGTGAAACATGGAAAGTTACCAATCCTATCAGCCACCAACTTCAAGTATTCATCAATCGTTGTCTGCGTCGAATTCTGGGTATACGATGGCCAGATATAATCCCAAACGAAGAGCTGTGGCAAAGGGCTAACCAACAACCTATAGAAGTCCAAATTAAACGGAGGAAATGGGGCTGGATTGGGCATACTCTGCGGAAACAGAATGATGCAGTAGAAAAGAGAGCTCTGGACTGGAATCCTCAAGGGGCTCGGAGACTTGGAAGACCAAGGAACACCTGGAAACGCACCATTGAAGAGGAGGCCAGAAAAGCGGGAAAGACTTGGAGGGAAGTGAAGAACTTGGCAACACACAGAGCCCGATGGAAATCATTCTTGGATGCCGCACGGAGCGAAAGGAAATAAGTAAGTCAAAGCCAATGTTTACTTTACTTAACACCAATTCTCAGAATTAGCAACAATTGATTATTTAAGTTGTAATTGTTTATAATTTGTTGTAATTTTTTATAAAATTTTTCATTGTTGAATTTATAATGTTTTGTAATTGTTTAGAACTTTTTGTTAATTTTTTATTTGTCAAACTTTTCAGTTACTTCATTATAAAACTTGACTGCTGTCTATACTGCTCTACAATAACAAAGGTTAGATCTTCTACCAGATTGAATCATAGACAATGGTAGATACAACTGGGGAGGACTGTGGCACTTACCTAGTGGAACCAGCGAACTGTTTCTTCTGAGTACTCTTTTTGCCTCACGTGTTTATAGTGCATTTTAATTACATTTGAGGGAACCTATTCAAAGCGGGTTCACCTCTGAATTCACCACCATATTTGATTTTCCTCAAAACGGCCACTACGGTCCTTGTAGAACGACTAGTCTTTGCTGTTGATTCATTAGCCCCGTGTACTTAAGTGTCTGTAGACTTTATCTGATAACCTGTGTTACTGTGATGCCAGAACTAGCGTGTTGTAGTTGTTGTTAGTTGTAATTTACGCAGGAGGAGGCCGTGGCCGTTTCATTCAGTAAAGATATCTTTGAAGCCATATTTCAGTGTTGCTTTATTAACAATTAATATTGTAACTTTCAGTCGGTCAACACAACAATTACTGAAATATGGGAAAATAACCTGAAATAAAATACATGTGAATAAGTTTTGTATGCACCCGGATTCGCCCGGTGGATTTACCTATTTGTTTATGGATGATAATGAATACTACTACTGAACTGACAAAAACTACGGTAATAGATAATGATATTTTAAAAGTAACAGTTGAGGAAGCCTTTTTGCAGTGGTGATGAGCAACCTGCGACGTTTTAGTACGTTAGCAATGAAGTTAGAACGCACCGTAGATGCTCCTCCTGTGACCTTCGGGTGTAGCTATGAACACATGTGACGTAGAGCAGATGGTTCGTCATCTAATGTGGACGGGTTTGAAGATCTTAGGGCGTGCGATACTAATCTGATAGCACTGTATCCCGCAGCCAGGTGGTCGTAAAGTTCAGGTCATTTTCCCGTAATTTTAATGATAATAATGAACATGTAGTTTACTAACGAATTGAGAAAATTGATTAGAAAGAGAAGCAAGTGAAATAAAAGACACTGCCAATATCTCATTGGATGTAAGGAAAGTAGAAAGCTATCGTCATGTACCACATAGCGCAGTAGGAAAATCGGAGCACATCTGAAAATTTCAGCGTCACGAGCTCCTGATGGTACAATTGTGTAATTTTTCGCCTCATAGCGCTGTTCGATATTTAGTGCGTGTGGCAAACGGTCTAAATCTAGGGAATGGAGGGGCTGTCCAAAACATTGTTGAGCAGCGCAAGTTGCAACTATTTTCGCAATTTCGCACCAGAACGCTGGTAGGGGTGGTGTGATGCAGCCCGCTTTGCCATTCAACAATAGACTTATTTGAATATTCTTACAGATACACCTTAATGCCCAGCATCTCTGGACCCCTGGTGGAACATCGAAAATATTTCGACGCGATTGGTTCTAGGGCCTTAAATCGAGGTTTTTGTGTCCCTTTGTCTGTTATTTATACACATCTACTCCGTTTCACCAAACTGAACCAAAGTTTACGTCCTGAGTTTCGTTTCTTCCTTTGCGAGGCCTAAAATGAGCCTAGAGTAGTCCTTCTATGAAACATTCGATATTTAGTCTACGTGCCCAACGGCCTAAACCTAGGGGATGGAGAGTACTGTCCAATTTCAAGGAACCAGTGTCACCTGCAGGGTTTCGGATGGTAAGTAAGAAAAATTTGGTTCAGATCGGTGAAAAGGTGAAGATTTGTTCCAAAGGGCCTAAATGCAGGGAATGGAGACGGCTATCTACAGTAAGATTATCGTTGCCAGCAACCTTCCTTGGGTGGTGCGCTACAACCCTACAAAATGTCAATTCAATCGGTTAAATGCTGTCGGAGCCCATTAATATCCTCGCCAACTGCCACTTAAACCCTTGTACTATCCCAGCATTTGCGTGGAATAGAAGTGGGGAAACCACTACGCAACAAGGTGGACAGCTAACTTTCTAGTTCGCTGCTTATTATAGAGGTACGGTATCTTATATTCCATGTTCCAAATCGCACTTCCCTAAGGGATAATAAAGGAAAGGGGGAGGTAACTAGCGTACAATGGTTTAAGTGGGAGTATCGGGTAATGAAGGGGGCAAGGTTAAACTGAGTGAAGCTGCTTGTCAAAGACCATTCAGTATATATAAGAAAGTTTAAACATTTCTTCAGACAGTGGCAAGGAGGGAAATAAAATGAGGGTGTGTTGGATAGTTTTATGATAGTGATATTTAATATTTTCATGTAAGCTTGCTTTGCGTTATTGATGGAATATGTATTTATTTCATTAAGCTTTGTGATTTGTCACAAGGGCATAAGAATATATTATATCGGTACTATTACTACTACTACTGATGATAATAATAACGACAATATTACTAATAATCTGGTTTGTGTCAGAAATGCAACCATCATAATCATGCAATTTTCATCTTCGGTGATTTGTTTAGTTTAACGGGTACCGGTACATTGCTAGCAATATCGTCACCGAGTTTAGTCTTTCATGCACTTCGTGGCGAAATATTAAAATATGAGAATTTTGAGTTACATGTAGGGATGATTGAAGTACCTACTCTCTACAGACGCGACTGAAGATAAGTCCTACAACCAATGTTCATGCCCTCATTATATGAATTTACAATATTTAATTGTCCACGATACAAATGTTCAAATGTGTAACTAGGAAATTCATTATGACGGCAACTATACAAATTACCCAATGATATTTATAAGTTTGTAAGGATAAATACATCTTTCAGTCCCTTCGGTTCAATGTTATACCAAACACAAAACAACTCTGAACATGAGGGAGGAGCCAGATTCACTCGCTCACTCGCACCATCCAAAAGTATACCGTTACTAGATTAGATTTTTATTAATTCCATTTGATCAAATACATGTATACAATACATTTTTTATATGGTGTGACAGATCTTAGAGCTGCACAGACACTCCTCATTATTATTTATTTACTACGATATGTGATCTTTATATCAAGTAATTTAGTTTTTCACTTATGGTTGTTTGCGTCATGGTTTCATATTTTATGTTAGTTATAAGTTATCGGGACATGTACCTTTTAAATCATGTAATTTTGTCGGAAAGTGCAAATTTAGGAATTTTCAGTAAGTTAGTTGGCTATGGACTGATGGGCTTGAGTTTATATGAAGAAAGCATCACTACGGTGTGTAACGTTATTGATGACGGAGTTCCTTTTACTCGGAAGGATTTATGATAAAAGGATTATTGGAAGACTGGATCTGCTGCTACTTAGCAGATCTCGTGGTACTTCAATAATGTCATTAAAGAGCGATACGGACCATATCGAACTAATGCGTTACGAATTGGAAATAGTGTATGATATAGATGGCCGTGTACGAACCTTTTCATCTATGGAATTGCGCAGACTTGTGATTATGTTATCCATGTCCTTGGTTGTTGTTGGTATTCTTAGAACGCATTGATTTACGATAGATGATAACAAAGACGAATTAATTGAAAGTGGATGATTATAATTATAATAGTATACAAGATTATAGATTAATTGAAATTACATCATAATTTAAAAAAATAAAAAGCACATACAATTCCACTCAACGGCGATGAAGGTAAAAGCCCATATAATAGCACTCATGTCCTAGTCTTGGTTATCTCAATTAAAACACGTGATGTAATGCACTTTCTGACTAGGGTTATGATAGTTTATTTGTCGAATATAAATTTGTTTTCTACCATTATGCTATTACTGTTATACTTTGATTTATCTACAAATTCACGTCATGTCGTATGTTCCCAACTTGAATATGATATCGATTAATGCAGAATTGTCCCAAACCCCGTAATTTAGGAATATCGTGATCTATTTCTTTTATATATATGTTTGAGCTAGTTACAATAGGACACGTCAGAATTTACATCTATAAAATAAAAGAACTAACAGGTATCTTATATATTAAAATAGTTTTCAAAAAATTTCACCCTTCACTAAAACTGATATATCTCGGCAAGTATTTGCGCTACGACGACGTTTGTTGTCTTAAAATGTAATGCATGTCACGCACTCTCGACTGATACCCACCTTACTTGATTATATCATTCGAGTATTAAAATAATAGCGAATATTACTTCCTTCAAGGTCTCACGAAAATGGAATATTCGAACGACTTGACGGACATATTGTAGCTAGGCGACAACGACTAACACCGTATCATGATATTCAACGCCGCCCCAATAATAAATCGAACTTGATATTAACCGAGAGTTCCCTAATTACGTCATGATATCGTTAATGCGCTAATGTCGCATGTGTCCATACAATAAGCAGAAGGGGATTCTGTGCACATAATTTAATTAAAACTTCTAAAAGAATTGATTACTTTGAGACTGAAATGCTCATGCACAATCAGCAGCCATTTTGCTAATGACACTGGCATGTCAACATCTCTTTGAATGACAACATTTACTGTATACGAAAGACAACTAATTTCACGAAGATGCCCCTACAGTCGAATGTTGGAACCGCCATTTTGTATTGTGTATCCGATCTTTCAATTATATAGTCTTTGGTCTCACCAGCTACAAACTGTCTTCTTTTCGTTTCATCATTCGTCCTTATAGGTTGTGTGCTCAATCAAAACAATGAATCATATTATGATGAATGTGAGGCGACACTCAATTAAAGATGTTATAAAGATTAAAGGTGACGGTAATTGTCTGCTCAGGTCATTGGCATATTGTGAGTACAACAATCAGAGTTTATTTACACAGGTTAGAAAGCGAATTGTAAAACACGTTACTGACAATTGGAATAATTATTCTTCCTTTATTGTTGGCAACAGCGATATGTACGAAACTGTTATCAATACGAGCGATGATTACAAAATGTATATGTCTATGAATGGTATTCATGGAGGTCATGTTGAGTTAGTTGCCGCTGCTCAAGTTTACAAAATGGATATTGACACAATCACTAATAATACTGTAAAACTCATAGTGTAAAAGCAGAAAATACGCCATCAAATAGAATAATTTCTTTGATATACTCTGGGGATGGGTGGAACGGTCATTATGACGTCTTAAATACCGGTATCAGTGCTAACTCAGTTGAGAACGTGGATGCCAAGTCACTCGATTCAGTGGCTGATTTACAGTTTCAAACTAAGAGTGGGTTTGCGTGCAGTAAAACCCCAGGATCGTGTCGGAAGCGAACCTCAGAACCAGTTAGCCAGAGACAAAATGTGATAAGAATTAAAGGTGACGGAAATTGTCTGTTCAGGGCATTGGCATATTGTGTGTACAACAGTCAGAGTTTATTTACAAAGGTTAGAAAACGAATTCTTCAACATGTTACAGACAATTGGAATAAGTATTCTTCCTTTATTGTTGACAACAGCGATATGTACGAAACTGCTATCAATACGAGCGATGATTACAAAATGCATATGTCTATGAATGGTATTCATGGAGGTCATGTTGAGTTAGTTGCCGCTGCTCAAGTTTACAAAATGAATATTAACATAGTTACTAATAATAAAACGCATACTGTAAACGCCGAAAATACGCCACCAAATAGAATAATTTCCTTACTGTATTCTGGAGATGGCCGGAACGGTCACTATGACATCCTAGATATCAGTGCTAACTCAGAGTCAAGTATGGTCGGAAACATCAATACCAAGAAACAGAAACGAGCACTACGCGACTCAAATCGATATCAGAAACACATTGTCACAAAACCGTTCTCAGCCACATGTGCTATTTTTGATACTATTCCCTACATAGAACCATTCTCAATTGGAAGTCTGTGTAACATTTGTCACTACTGCTCAGCTGTATACTTTTCAAAAGAGAAAAATACAAGTGGTCGCTTTTCTTTTTGTTGTAGCGATGGCAAAGTGAAACTTCCACCATACACAATACATCCAGAAATTAAGCAGTTGTTTACGAATTGTGACGAAATCAGTAAAACTTTTAGGGAAAATGTTCGGCAGTATAATAATGCTATGTCGTTTGTATCCTTTGGTGCTACTGCTGAACTACTACCGAGCCATAGGCCTTACTGTTTCAAAATCAATGGTGTCATTCATCATAGAATTTCCCCTTTATATGCCAGAAAACAGGAAAACAGTTCATATGGCCAATTATACATATTAGAATTTTCAGAGGCAAATGATTTAAGGCTACTGAATGATGCTAATCACGAACTGAGAGAAGATACCCTCAGTCTTTTAAATCGTTTACTAGATCAGCACAATCCTTACGTGCGCTCTTATAAAACAATGCACGAGAAAGTAAGTGAAGAGAAAAAATCAGCTCTAAAAGAAAATCGTCGTCAAATGGAATTGGTAATGCGTTTCTATCACGAACCTTCCTCTGATCCAAGAAGTTATAATGACCCCACATGTTCAGAAATTGCTGTTGTATTTGGAACTGTTGATGGAGCTCCACCATCTCATCGACACATTGCAGTATATGAGAGAGAAGGTGGCTTGAGGAATGTTGATTATGATAGTATGCACTGTGATCCTATGTGTTATGCCTTGATTTGGCCTTGCGGAGAGTCTGGTTGGCACTTTCAATGCCAACTGCTGGAGTGAGACAAACTAAAATACGTCATACTGTCACAATGCGTGAGTATATTCTGTACAGAATTGCCATTCGAGGTCTAGGAGCTGAGTTCGATTTCAATCCCCTTATTAACGCTGGTAAATTGACTCAACAGCTATTCGTGGATTACTACTGTCGTATGGAAGGTGACAGGTAAAATATATACGTCATCAACAAACTAAGTTGCGAGTTGATACATATGCCGGTTTAGCAGACGCCTTGCATGTACGAGCAGAAAATGAAAATCTCAGAGTCGGTCGTATTGTAGTATTCTTTTACAGGTAGCCCAAGGAATATGATGCAAAATTATCAGGATGCGATGGCGATAGTGAGGAAGTTTGGAAAGCCAGATTTATTCATTACATTCACCTGTAATGCGGGCTGGCCAGAAATACTTAACAGCATTCATCCTTGGGAAACGGCTAATAATAGGCCTGATATTGTAGTGAGAGTTTTCCATTGCAAAGTAAAGGAATTGCTACGATGGATTAATGTTAAGGAAATTTTCGGTAAAGTAAAAGCATTTCTATATACAGTGGAATTTCAAAAACGAGGTCTCCCGCACATCCATTTACTATTAACGTTAACGGAAGATAGTAAGTTTCGAGAAATTTCTGACATTGACAGTGTGGTGTCAGCCGAAATACCAGATCTCAAGGATGAAGCGCTATAAGAGTTGGTAAGGCGTCATATGGTACATGGTCCTTGCGGATCTTTGAATCCTTCTTCAGTCTGTATGAAAGATGGCGTATGCAAGAAGGATTTCCCTAAACAGTTTCAGGAAGAGACCAAAGATAACGCCAATGGTTATCCTTCGTATAGGAAAAGAAATAATGGACGGATTATTGTAAAAACAATTCGGGGTGTTGACATTGAAATCGATAGTCGATTCATTGTTCCCTACAATCCATTTCTTTTACTTTACTTTCAAGCTCATATTATTGTTGAAATATGCTCGAGTGTTCGGAGTGTTAAATACATCCACAAATATGTGTATAAAGGTCATGACTGCTGCAATGTTAAAATATGTCCTGAAGGCGAAACGGTGAACTAGGATGAAATTACTTCTTTTCTAAATGCTAGATATGTTGGTCCAACAGAAGCCGCATACAGGATATTTTCATTTCACATGCATGAACATTCACATTCTATTGTGCGATTACCAGTTCACTTGCCAAACTTGCAAAATATCTATTTTAAAAATGATAACGCTCCTGATATTTTACTTCAAGCACAGTTGCGGAACACGGAATTACAAGCGTGGTTCACGTTAAATCAAGATTCGCAAGCCAGAAGTCAGTATATATATATCCTGAAACACCAGTACATTACGTCTGGAATAAGAGCAACTGCCAGTGGCAAAAAAGAAAAAATGTTTCAAAAACTATAGGCAGAATGTATAATGTTTCGCCTACAGAAACAGAAAGGTATTATTTACGCCTGTTATTGCTTCACGTCATTGGTGCTACCAGCTTCCAGGGTCTACGAACATTCAAAACCGTTGTCTATTCTACATTTAAAGAAACAGCTAAGGAGCGAGGTTTGCTGATTGATGATTCTGAATGGCAGCGTTGTTTGGCAGAAGCGTCACAATTTCAGATGCCTTCTCAGTTACGACAACTGTTTTCTTACATATGTATCTTTCAGACCCCTTCAAATGTAAGACAGTTATGGGACATTTTCAAGAATTCATCATCAGAAGATTATCTGCAGTTTCACGAACCTAACATTGCATATCAGTTCACTCTTATACTTATTTCTAATACATTAAAGCTCCATGGTCTTCCCATTACTTCTCTCGAATTGCCAGCTATTATTGATAATTTCCCTCGGACAAATTTACCAATGAATTATCCAAAACTTAATGAGGATCAATTAAGTCGGATGATAAACCAAGCAAATGAAAACCAAACGGCTATAATTACAGAAATGTTGGCGTTAGTACAAAACGGCAATGAAAGGATGAGTAATTCATATTTCATTGACCGTCCAGGGGGTACCGGGAAAACATTTATTTACCAATGCTTGATTCACAGTTGCACAAATTTGGGGTTAAATGTAGTTTCTGTTGCATGGACTGGTATTGCAGCAATGTTACTCCCTCAGGGGCGCACTGTACACAGCCAGTTCAAGTTACCTCTACATTTACATGAAAGTTCAGTATCAGGAATAGAAGTTAACAGCAAGGAAGCTTTTTATATTCGTTCAGCAAAACTTATCATTTGGGATGAAGCCCCTATGGCTAAAAGCACGCATTGATGTGTGTAAATCGGCTGCTCAAGGACATCATGAATAACGACGTGCCTTTCGGAGGAAAAATTATCATCTTAGGTGGAGATTTCAGGCAGGTATTGCCTGTTGTGCCTCACGCATCTAGAGCAGCTTCAGTCCAAATGTCAGTAAGGTTATTTTCTTTGTGGCCATTATTCAAAATTTTTAAACTCAACAAAAATATGCGAGCGGATATAGATCAACGTGACTTTGCAAACTTCTTGATACAAATTGGTAACGGTGAATACCCTCACGTCGAGGGAGAAAATTCACAATTAGTCGACTTACCACCCTCCATCATTGCTAAAACTGATATCATCACTGAAATATATGAAAACGAAGTTTCCACACTGAAAGATATTTCACGCTTTTCAAAAATTGCGGTTTTAGCACCTAAAAATGAACACTGTAAAGAAATCAATGACGAAGTTTTAGAGCTAATCCCAGGATCATCGAGAACTTACATCAGTGTGAATAATTTAATTACTGAAGATGAGAGTGAACTTCTACAATTCCCAACAGAATTTTTAGACAGCTAAGTGGATTGCCACCTCATATCCTTCGACTAAAAGAAGGCTCTATTGTGATTTTGTTGAGAAATATTAATGTTACCCAAGGTCTGTTGAACGGTACTAGACTGTTGGTTCGGAAGATGCATGACAATTGCTTACACCTGGAAATTATTACTGGCGTAAATGTTGGAAACAATGTTCTACTTCCTCGCCTTGATCTTACGCCATCAGATACTTCTATGCCGTTTTCCTTCAAAAGGAGGCAGTTTCCAGTACGTTTGACTTTTTGTATAACTATCAATAAAGCTCAAGGTCAAACACTAGCTCAAGTAGGCATTTATCTACCTCAACCGGTGTTAAGCCACGGACAACTGTATGTCGCACTATCGCGAGCAAAATCCTTTCGTGACGTCAAAGTTCAAATAGAACCAAAATGCAAGCGAACAGCAAATGTCGTATGGAAGGAAGTACTATTAGAATGTTGAAACGAATGTTGCGGAGGAGCACAGACCTCAGCAAACGGGGCACAGATTAAATAACTATTATACAAGGACGTCCGAATCCCGAATACGATAACTGTCCTGTGGTAATGGTAAAAAAGTGCTATTGTCCTACATCGGAGATTACTATCCTACATCCTGTTCTTTCATTCCCTCAGTTCTATAACTAAGATATACTCAATCAAATTTACAGCTTAATAAATATTAATTCCTTCTGTGTGAGTTATCTTTTCATTATTCATCAATCTCCTTGACTCACTATTTTATCCGTAGTGGTGGAGGCAATAGCTGTCTTTACAGAGGTGTGCAAATTATTATATTCGATGTCAGTTTTCCAAAATTGCATTTTTACTTTTCACGGTTTAATGCACTAAGTAGGCCTATGTTTACAAGGCGATGAAATTACTTCAAATGTTTAACCAAGACTCCTAATTATATTTTAATTAAGAAACTCAAATTAAAATGATTTTTTTAGAATTTCCACTAACAGAGGAGCCTTGCAAATGCAAGATGCCACACGTTTCGTTTTTATTACTTCACTCTACTTTACGTGTGAATTTAGAGCAGAGGGATTTGGGGTCTTTTAACTGATGAACGCTATTGAACTATTCAAAGATTCATGAACTATTCATTGAAATCACCTGACTTAAATTCTAAAGTCAATGAAAAATTGAAACCGGACCCAGCTCACATATCCCTCGGAATCCAATAATCTGAAAGTTTCCAGACGCAATTCCTTATGGGAAAAGGTGTAATTCCACGGGAGAGGAAACACTACTAAGTAGGATAACAAAAGAAGTTGGTCAATAAAATGATTTTGAATAAAAGAAATTATGACTTATTAAAATTATTTTATTTAATTCTATTAATTTGCCCACTTTTATAATTATGTTACCCAAGAGTTACGGTGCATCTCTAAATTCAAAAATAAGAGGCCCATCTTTTATTTTAAATGTATACCATTGGTATCATAAGTAGACAGATCACCAAATTGTACTGCTGTAGCATTAAATTGTGTGGATATCTCTATCTACTTAGTATAAAGCAAAAGTTCCCAATTCTTGGATGTAACGGGTAATCTCGAGATCAACTTGGTGGATTTTGATGCGGTTTTAACCATTCTCTGAAGGATTTCTCGATTAAGATGAAGGATTAGGTAGAAAAAAATATTTATGACATTTTATGTGTAAACCGTTAAAAATATAGATATACTCTGAGAATTGTTCAGCACGAAAAGTTCTGCAGGAAAGATCGCGACAGCTCCCACATCGACCACTGTAAGTGTTTTTACGTTTTCATTTCTTCAAGCAATCTCCATTCAGTGGAAATTTAAATTACTAGCTTCAGAGTGAGTTTACGAGCTTGCCAGCGACCTATCACCCTACCTTCAGCCAGCATCAAACTGTCGCGTCGTGTCGAGTTAATACTTCAGAGATGATGATGATAATTGTTGATTTAAGGGGCCTAACATTTAGGTTATCGGCCCCTAATGGTCTGGGTGATAGCAAAAATGACAATGAAGTGGAAACCAGAACGAAAATTAAGTGAGAAGGAAAATACTTACAAAAAGGAACTCAGATTGAAACTACTCACAAAATGGAGAGCGGTAATACTTACAAAAGGGAATTTAGAACGAAAATACTCACAAAAGGAATAGATTGAAAAATACTTACAAAATGCAAATGAGATTGAAAATACGTACAAAATGCAATTGAGGTTCAAAATACTTACAAAATGCAATTGAAATTGAAAATACACAGTGCAATTTAGATTGAAAAAAGCGCATTTCAGATTCCAAAAAAACACGCAGAGCAATTGAAATTCAAAATACTTACAAAATGCAATTGAAATTGAAAATGCTTACAAAATGCATGGTAGATTCAAACTACTCAATTGGATGGACAATACTTACAGAATGCAATTTAGATGTAAAATACTTACAAAATGTAATTTAGATTCAAAATACCCACAAAATGCAATTGAGAATCAAAATACCTGCAAAATGACCACCATACAAAATGCAATTTAGATTCAAAATACTCACAAAAGTCCCATCCCCTATATTGAAAGACTTACTAAAAGACAATTTAGATTGTCGATCCTTACAAAATGCAATCGAGGTTGAAAACACTAGCAAAATGCAATTTACTGTAGATCGAAAAGACTTAAAAAATGCAACGTAGTCTGGAAACACGTACAAAATGGAGTGTGGATGCAAAAGAAATCGCTCAATGGAAAGTAGATACACGGGAGCCAATTAACAAAAAACAGTGCGGGATCTTAAAGAGTAAAGGAAATATAATGAAAAGAAAACAAGAGGTCTGACCCCTCGAAGAAGGAGGGATCAGGAAAGATGAGACAAGGGCCAATTAAGGCAGGAAAGTGAAAAACTCCCTAGGCCTCGGTTACCCTAATACCGTCGGGGTCGGAAGAGAACAAGAGTTGACCAAGGGAGTTCGACAGGAAAGAAGACGGAGAGGAGCCCGGCACAAGTAAGTGGAAGCAATGCCGGACTCAGCTGGGGTCCCGTGGTCGCCAACCCACGTACTTCAGAGAAGAGTATAGCTTATGTGTTTGGAGTTAGCTGTTCACCTCGGCTTTTCAGAATTGCGTCTGGAACCTGACGTCCGTGCGCCTTTTAAGCTTACGCTGGGTAAATAGTGCCACACACACACACACACACAGAGGACTTTAAATTGATCTCATGTCTACTTCATCATTTACCCAAAAGCGACGGTACGTTAAATGTCTGTTCAGGTCACTAGCATGAACACATGCAAATGTCATATGGACAGAAGTGCTGTAGGATTGAAGTGAATGCTGCGGAGCAGCACGGGTCTTCTAGTATAATACTAATACTATAACTATTTATAACTTATTATAATAACAGATCTTAAGAGATACAATCTTATTGGACAACTAATAATGTTATTGGTTTTACGTCCCTTTTAACTACTATGGCTTTTAGAGACGGCGGGGTGCCGGAATTTTGCCCCGAAGGGGATCTTTAACGTGCTAGTAAATCTACTGACACGGTTCCCTCGCATTTGCGCACCCTCAAATGCCAGCTGACTGCGCCAGGATACGAACCTGCAACCTTGGGCCCAGCAAGCGAGAACGTTACCCCTGAGCCACGCAGAGTATTGGACAACTATTTACACCTTACTCTATTATCATAATATGAAAACTTAATTCTATAAATACAACAACATACAGCTAGGTATTACAATTAAAATAGAAAAGTAAAATATAATTATAGATTTCATCGCTCCTATACGCAAAAATATTCAACTATAGAGTAAAAACAATGGCACTGCAGATAAGCTTTCAACATTCTATCAAAGATTTTTATTTTTTGGGGCAAGTTTCATATACTGGGGTAGTTTATTGTCTAATTTAACTCTCTCTCTCGCGCGCGTGTGTGTGTGTGTGTGTGTGTGTGTGTGTGTGTGTGTGTGCGTGTGAGAGAGAGAGAGAGAGAGAGAGCTGTGAGCTAAATATTTGAACTCATAGAATGTCCCTTAGCGAACCTGTGGCAATCGAACAGTCTTACACAGCCCGGCGAGAAATATAATTCTCAGTAAGTACCGGTATGTCTCTTTAAAGAAGCTTTCAAAAACAGAAATACGTGATAACAAAAATTTCTCTTACAACCTGTGTTTTGTTGGTTTCTGCAATTGTGTGTGTGATTTTGTAATTAAGGCGAGGAAACTCACTCACTCTTTTCATTTTTACCTCACGAGGCCGAGTGTACCCCGTTCTAACCCTGAGACCAAATATAAATTTCTTGAGTAATTGGCGAATCGAACTTGGACCTCACGGGAGACTGCTTAATATGCTAGCCACTACACCAGAAGGTGATCATATTGAATTGTTTTCTATATTTCTATTACGATACTTACCTTATAAAGGGTCCATATAGCATTGTTACCCAGAATGACATGCGGTGAAGATTGCGTCAAATTGTTGTTGTTTAGGCTAATTTGAGCGGCTTGGACATCTTGGTCATTTAGCCCCGCGTACTTGGGTGTGTGTAGAATTGATAATCTTTGGCACTGTGGTGTCTGTATTAGAGTGTGTGTATATTTCATTCACGTGAATATTCGGAAGGAGGCGGCCATGATTTAGGAACCATCCGGATAAGATAATTGCCTGGAGTAGAACATAATGGGTATCAGAATATAAAATATTAACTGATATTCTCTGTATTGTGTTAGAAATGCATCCAATATATTACTATTTTTCTTACACCGTGCCTATTGATCACCGGTTGATTGTGTTTATTTCACGGATTAGTTGCTTGCAATATCAACATCGAGTTCGTGTCTTTGATGAGCCTCGCGGCAAAACATTAAGATCTGAGAATTTTCAGTTCCATGTTGGGATATTTGAAATCAGTGGCGTAGCCAGGGGGAGGGGTTACTGGGGGTTAGAACCCCCCCTCCATTGGAAAATCGGCATGGTTGTGATTTGTGTCTGTTTCACCACCGCGCCGGCTACTTGGTGACATACAGTTGCCGCCTTTCGACCCGGCTCCACATTTGAGGCTAGACACGTGTTCATGACAACATAACCACAGTATATCTACACAGACGCGAAGCTTGGCTCATATTTTCTGCCGGTGCGCGTCGCGCGTCAACAACGCTCTCACGCAGCCAGCAAGCATGTGCCGACTGCACTGTGTAGGTGAATGTTATTGTTGCTGGATTCATTTATTTTGCAGTGGCGAAGTTAGGGCTCGTGGCCCTCTCTTACACTTAACCACATAGTTATAATAAAATACACAAATACTACCATTGAATAAGATACGTAAACTAGAAATTAAGTTAGAATAACACAGGACATAAAAATAAAGATAGCAATGCACATCAAACAAAGAAACATATAAAACAGTTACGTGAAACAATAATAATAATAATAATAATAATAATAATAATAATAATAATAAGTGATAGTGTTAGATCTAGTGAATAACTGGGTATTTTAATTTTGAATCGACAAAGTTATTTACATACCATAATGGCTCAATCATGCTGTCTATCATCCATCACCAGTAACACGAAACAGTCAGCGGTGTTCATAAGGAAATCTCTGCAAGCAGTCTTAAATTTTGTATAGGTCTTGCATTTCCTTACGTCAGCTGGGAGTGTATTCCAAAGTCGCGACCCAGTCACTACGAAGGATTTATTGTACTTGGAAGATTGGTTAACGGGAATAGTGAGGGAAGAGCCGCATCTAGTATTAATATTATGAAATGAGGACAGGAAAGGAAATTTCAAAGAAATATACTGTTTAGATCCCTTAGTTGGGGGTAGTTAGGTCTAAAACATATATGTTATTGTACTGATTTGGAAGGTGATTCCTAGAGAGGGCAGCTTCCCGTAGCCGGGTAAGCTTACCAGTGTAGAGTGTTGTTTGGTGTTAAAATGCTAGGGGGTGCTCCTACAAAGACGTAAGTGTCGCTTATGGGATGAGCCTCTGGGTGCAGGTTAACGTACCTGCCTCCCAGCTGGTTGGAGTAAGTTATATAACGGGCGTGCTGATGTCAGCTATGCCGGCGGCTCGCTGCCTACGCAGTCGAGTCGCTGCGGGGAACACAATGGAACTTGAGCGGGCGATTACTGGCTACTATTGTCACGGTCAAACGTGACGAGAGTCAGGAAGGGTATTAGGATGTAAAGAGGCGTGTAAATAGTAAGACAAGTGTAGTTTACTGACCCAATGTGTATTGGTCAGTGAGTATGAAATTGTAAGTCCCTTTTAGGGGAATGTAAATAATGGTACAAGTTAAGTGTACAAGTTTGTGGATGAGTGATACAAAGTGAAGGATGTCTGAACACTTGCTGATGCTCACCTGATGATAGCAGCTTGTAGCAGGGCCTCCGGCGACACACACTGTATGACAGATAATGCTCCCAAAAAGGCCCTCCTACTTATAGGTCCTGGCGTTGCTTCGTCGGCATTCCATTGACGTAGCTGCCCTAGTTAGCTATTGTGTAGATGTTTATGAGTGTGATGCAAGCGGTTGGCTAGCTTCCCGAGCTGGTCGGCCGCCCTTGCTGTGTAAAAAGTACTGTTCTGGACTTATGATGTTTGCCAGTTAGGGGTGGTTTTAATAGATGATGGGGGTGGCTTTCAGGGGGTGCAGCCCCCCCGGGGCCTGTACAAGTCCTCTTCTTCAATTAGTTCGCATCCCCGCGAACGGGAACGGAACGTAGATTGGGGGTGTTGATGTAGTAGGTCGTTGTTGAATCCTCCTTGTACCTCTTCTTCTTTTCTTCAGTGTTGATGTAGATGTGTCGGTGTGTTGAAGTCGTGGTGATTGTGAGATCAGCTTGTGTTCAGAGGGGTAGGTTGTGGGTTATACATGTGATAGTTTGAAACAGTTCGTTTAAATATATACAAAAAATTGACATCTGCAATATTAAAAAGTACAACAACAACAAAAATACATGAATTTGACACTATATATTCGTTGGTATTGTGCAGGGAGGAAAAAACCCACGCTGGACGGGTGGTTTGTGCCGTCCGGCGTTGTGTTGGGGAAAAAATTGCTCCCTGCAATGTTTTAGGGTGAAAGATGGAAGAAAATAGAAAAAATAGATGTCCCAGGGTATAAGTTAAAGGAATATGTAAAATATAGTTTATTGTGTTGGGATAAAACGGGACACCTTCACAAATTTTAAGTTAGAAGGATAGAAAGGAAAGAAAAGCAGTATACTTAGTGTTGAGTGGTGTTACATATGCATGGGTATACACTCGTGTGTTAATACTGTTTTGTGTGTCTAGGATTTATGATGTTTTTACAATTGAAATGAAAATCCACAGCCTGCTTCCAGTCTCCGACCGGGTCAGGAATGGAATGAATGAAGCCCCCATCTAGCGGCGAGGATATGGACTGTGCCGGCTGCCGAGGCCTGACGCACTCCTCTGGGGCAATGATTAAATGAATGACAGATGAAATGAAATGATAGTGGAGAGTGTTGCTGGAATGAAATTTTGACAGGGAAAACCGGAGTACCCGGAGAAAAACCTGTCTGCCTCCGCTTTGTCCAGCACAGATCTCACATGGAGTGACCGGGATTTGAACCACGGACCCAGCGGTGAGAGGCCGACGTGCTGCCGCCTAAGCCACGGAGGCTAGTGATGTTTTTACAATTATGATACAATAATGTTACAATTTTTTATTACAATCCTTACGCTCTAGCCTTAATTATATTATTATTATTACTAAAGCTCATGAGTATCCTTTTCCTATGTATATGGCCATAGCGCTTTTTCCTCTTGGCCACCTTTATCTTGTGCCATTGATCTGTGGCTGCTGACCTGCCACTGTGGCTTAGTGGCTAAACCGTTCACCTGTTGTCGTGAATTTTCCTCCGTGGGTGGAAGAATTCACCTTGATGGCTAGATTTGGCACTTACAAAGTTGTACCATTCCTGGCCATCGCATGTCGCTCATTATTTAAGCGGTTTCATACCTGTAATTGCGTCAGCATCGCTCGGTGCCCCACGGTCACCTTACGTAACTGGCCGCGGCGTCGTCACCTTTAGGGGTGCGACTGGAAAATGACGAAGATCAGTGGGTTTGTGTGTGAGAGATAAGTAGTGTAATTCATTGTTGGAAATATATTTACAATAGACATGTCTATGTTCCTCGTCCTCTGTAAAATAAATTGTATTAATGGCCATTTCACATGTGGTTCTGTGCATGCCGTTGCTTCCGGGCTTTTCCTGCATTCCTGAAAGTGAATTATGTTAATATGATTACATTACATGTATATATATGTCATTTCTCTCGCTGCGCTTATTATATGGCTTAAATGTGGCGCCACTGGGGTGTACCTTATCTCTAGGTTAGCCTAGTTATTCTGTAGCTTATTCTACCGTGTTATTATCTTAATGTGTTATCATCTTAATGTAATCTAACTTAATGTATTATCGGGCTTACCCTGATGACGGGTTTGTCGGTCATCAGGTGCCGAGGTATTTTGCCTTAATCCTGCTTATCTTACTGTATTATCGGGCTTACCCTGGCAGTGGTGTTTAGTGGCCAGGTGCCGAGGTATTTTACCTTAATTTATTGTTAAGTTAATGTGTTATCGGGCTTACCCTGATGACGGGGTCGTTGGTCATCAGGTGCCGAGTATTCTACCTTAATCTATTGTTAAGTTAAAAAAAAATTGCTTGATATGAGTCGAATGGTTTTGCCTTAGTTTATTTCCGAAATATGCTGTGCTATATTTAGCAACAGCGCTTATAAAATTTGCTTAATTCTAAGTTGCGTGTCAAATGCAACTGTCTTACATGCTAAAATTTTGACCAGGGCGATCGCCTGAGGCAATTTACTTCCTCAGGGCACCACCCGCACGTATTCTAGAAACACCGGTTGTCTCTAGAACCGCCGGATTCCGCCCCCTTAATACTAGTTGTCGACATTTATGCTAGTGCTTACTAACTAGTAATTAATGAAGTTCCGGACGACTGCGTTGCTTGGAGGGCAAGCGCATCGCCGTTGTACTTGCCTGTGTTATCATTGTTGTGTTCATTATTGTTGGGTTGCCCACTGTAACCCCTCTTGGCAGCTCGTCGCGTACCTATTTAATGTCTCTGGCTGCCCGATGCGTCACCATTTATGTGGGTATTGGACATTGTCCGCTAGAATAGTGTCATCCGGGAATTTGAGCGTCCGGGATCCTCTTCGCCCATATTGGCAATAATAATGACATCCGGGGATTTTAGCGTCCGGGCTCCTCTTCGCCTTTATTGGCATTATTGGGTTTGCCCACTTGAACCCCTGTGGGTGCTCGCTATGCTCCCCATTTAATACTCTGGCTGCCCGATGCGTCACCATTTAAGCTCTGGCGACCCGTTGTCAGCCATTTATGTGGGCGCGGGACCGAATGACCGCCTTCATTCCATATATATTCATATTTCATATTGTTCATCATTTGTTTATTTGGTTGTCTTCACCTTCGCCGCGCGGGGCCAGGACTTGTCGGATCTAGGGTTGATCCCGCTGAACCCTAGGATCCTGCTTCACTCCTGCGAATAGGAGGCTAACTTCTCGCTCTAGAAGTTCTACTTACTTACATACTACCTAAGAGTCTAGTCCTAATTTGGTCGTCCCTTGGTTCCTCTCTTGAGTCCGGTGCGGAGTTGGCTATTTCTCCCCCCGTTCGTCAAAAAGTCTCCCCAGCAGGTCTTGGCTTCGACGACCGTGGCACATAGTGGGTGTAACATCGCTTTGTCCCGAGGACAGGCTGGGTACACTCGGGGCGCCGAAGTTTGCCCATGCCAGGCCATGAATGCCTCAACCTTACGTAGTTCGTCTGTTATTGGTCTGGGTCATTGAGCCAACCGGGGTAGGGCTCATCATTGCCTTCCCCAGCTCTGCTCCAGTGTGGCGCCTCTGCCCTTCTGCTTACGCTGTCATCACCATTCAGCGTGTCTCAGATTCCTTTTTGTGTTATATATGAAAAAAATAGTGTACTCTGTAAATAGTTTATTGTGTAAATAATGTAAAATTTTCAAGTGTTTTGGGGTTGTAGAATCTTCGAAATGCATGGCCTACTTCAGGCCTTCTCTAGCTCTGTCGGACTTCCAGTGGTAATGCCTTTTTTTTTATGCGTTAGTAGGGTTTATGGCGTTAGGTTCCCTGTTATTAGGATCCGGGGGGTGTTATTTGTTGAATAGGCTTAAAGTATGGTAGGAGGGGGTTGCGCGTCTTTGGGCTCCATGTTAATGGTGGCCTGGGGCCGGTGATGCTATCAGGATGCTTCTACAGTGAGTGGACGGGGGTAGGTATTTCCCGGGTTTGCAAAAATATGAAAATTCCATGCAGGTTCAATAATAATAACCCCTGGTATGTGGGTGGGATATTTCCATGCGTGATGACGGACATGAGGCGTATCCGCTCTCATTTAAGGATAGGCGTAAGGCAAGGTATGATAATACTATGTCCCTTTCATGCGGGATTATTTATATTAAAAAAATGTTATCATGATCTTGGCCTCATCTCTTTCTTAGAGATGCGCATTACGCTTAATTGTCGTTTTTCCGACCCGCCCCTAATGCTCGGGCAGAAGCATTGAGGTCCAGGGCGTAGTGAGCCCTCTCTTTAAACGCATGAAGTCTATCAACCCCGATGTATATTTAGGCATGTAGTTTAGCTGTCTTTATGTGTTTATGTGTCTGTGTTGGCTAATGTTGTAAGTGAGAAGGTAATGGAAGGGTAAAGGTGGTATAGTGGTAGCCTGTAGGTGGTATATTGGCTATCAGGCTGGTCCTATCCACCTGTGCTCCTGTCATCCTCACTTGGTCAATACCTGCTTTCTATCCGCTCCTTGGGATAGTAAAGTGTGGTGACGCTGTGACGTCACGGCCTATCTGGTCTCTCATTTGTAATGTTAATGTAATACGTGATTGTAGTGTGACTGGTCATGTCGTGATCGCGTATGATGGTTTTGGGATTAAAAAGTGAAACGAGCAGTAGTTATTGGGGAGGTCTGTTCCCCCCAGGGAATCTGTCCGTATTCGCCCCTGATTAGTGAGCGCGTGTGTGGGACCATGTTCGGCTACGTCATGCGGGCAGGTGGGCTGTTATCGCCTAAGTCCTATCGTGTGTCGCGTGCATGGGCAGGAGGTGCGTGTGGCTTGTCAATATCTTTGTAAACATGCTCCTATGGCCCTATGATAGATCCGGTCTATCATGTCTGTGCATTACTAAATGTTATGTCTGTTGTAACAATAGTGTCTGCCGACTGCAGTGTTGCAATGCTTCTGGAATTCGCAAGTCAGTGTTTCGCTTATGTAATGGCAGGCTCTGACGTTACGTATGTCGGCTGTCGGAACGTGACTTTTGCGAATGTCGGAGTGTTGTCACTGTTTGGGATTCCGGGAGTGCCAGTGTGCTAATCTGTCCCGTTTTGCCTACCGATGCTGTGTGTACACTGTTTTCAGCAAGACCTCTGCCTTGTGTAACTATGTGTAATCCATGTCTGGGAAGTCTATTGTGATCCCCTTGGAGGCCTAGAATTTTCGGTGCGCCCTCTTGTTGGGAATTCCTGGGTCGCCACTGCCGAGGTAGGCTGTTGCAGCGAGTACCCTGGGGCGAATCTATGCTCCATTATGTATGGGAAAAGGACCTTCCTGTGACTATAGACATGTATCTGACCCACTTATGTGCTTGTCTGGGGCCAATTTCAGTGTAATTGGGATTCTGGATTTTTGTTTCCCACGGCGTCCGATTTTTGCTGGGCATTCGGACCCGCCATCCCATGTAGTTCTCCGTGTTCCATGTCTGCGTTGTCTGTTGGGATTTGATTGTCCCCAGTGTGGCTTTTGATTGTGTTTTTTGCGCCAAAAATACCGTTGGTTAGTTTGTTTTTGGCATGACTGTGTTGTGTGGTCGTGAGTTCGCACCCGCCTTGGTTTAAGGTGCTGGTGTTATGATTTTTCGTACTGTATGTCCCCTGGCACGTGTATCGTGAATTTGAGACGCGCAGATGAAAATACGCTTTGCCGTGAAAAACTTGGGTCTTTTGGAATGCTCCTCGTAGTGTAATTTCGAATTAAAGAAGATTTCGAATTAGCCACGTTCCACTGTATTTTAATACTTGTATTGGCAGTACTGTATGTGCAGTTCACTTGTTTATTCTCTGGATAAAGAGTTTGGGCGGGAATACGTGTCAGTTCTCAGCTGGTTTGTCATTTGTGTGCATGTGTTGAATTGTGTTAAAAATATAGATCTTACAATGCCTAGGATAAAGAAGTTTTCCCCCAAAGCTAAATTTAGAGGTAATCAGTACTTCTCTAATATAAGTCAGTGTAGTGAGTCTAAAGGAACTACTGTATTACTGAAATAAGAAACAGTAAGTGCAAAACCGAATTGAACGATATTTGGCACTTGAATGCCATGTTTTTTGTCACCACTATCTTGACAGAAACGTAATGGCGGCAACCGAAATGATAAAAACTGAAATCAAATTACGACTTACCTAATCATCTGATCTCTACCGAATTTTGCAACAACACCTTTATGTATGAAGCATATTTTGACCAAACTATAAGGTCATCAGCCTAATAATTTGCAGATGGCGGCCATGTATGTGTGCAAATCGATTCCCCTATCGATTCAATCATGGTGAAACCAAATTGAACGAAATTTGGCACAAGCTGTTAGGTATTGAATCGTGTGTCAACACACAATCAGCCCTCAATTATATAGACCACCCGCGAGTGATCGAGGCTGAACACTAAAAGGAAGATGGAAGAAGCCAATGATCCAGATTATGGGGCAGTATTGTTCTAATTATGAAGGCAATACACTATTATCACGTGTAAAACTTTTAAATTGAAATTACCAGAAAAGTGATTTTTTCAGATTTAGGTACATATTTCTGGAAAAGTAAGAGAGCTATAACCATGAAACTTACTAAACTTACTTTTTATACCCAAATAATGAAAGTGATGCAAATTTAGGTCAATATGTTGAGTAGAAGTGTAAATACTTGTGTGAAGAGCACTGGAAATTTTAATTTTTTTGAAAATAAATGCATCGTGTATTTATTTATTTCTCAGACCCCATTATTCCAAATGTGCATGGCTTTGTTTAACATGAGATACCCTACATTCATGTGATTTTTAAAGCTAATGTATTGATTATTTTGTCTATAGGGTGTACCTAAATATGTCCACTTTTAACATTGAATTAAATGGGACATTCGTTACCTACAAGGTCCCTTAAGTGTATTCATTATTATTGTATTATGAATTGTTACTCCTCGCCCAATCTACTTGGGTGTATTTGTGTCGACCAACTGGGAAGTCATTCAATTAATACAGATTGTTCAAATAACAATAAGAATAAACCCGAGATTCAAAAGGACTCTAAAAGGTAAGATTTGAGCTATGGTTTTTAGGCTACTATTATAAAGATTTTCAAACAAACAACGGAACTAGGTCTTAAACTGGTTATAAATCAATAATAATGTTACCGCATTGGTTTTACGTCCCTACTGCGGCTTTTAGAGACTCCGGGGTGCCAGAATTTTGTACCACAAAGGGGATATTTAACTTGCCAGTAAATCTACAGACACGGCTCCCTTGCATCTACGCACCGTCAAATGCCAGCTGACTGCGCCAGGATTAGATCCTCCATTCTTGGACACAGCAGGCGAGAACGTTACCGCTGAGCCACGCAGCCATTCGGTTATAAATCAGAATCATGTCTCGGTAAGATTTCTATGCATGGCTTCGTAGTCGGTAGCATGCTGAACTGCTATGCCCAAGATCGCGGGTTCAAACCCGGCCGAAGTCGTCGGATTTTTAAGAGCGTTAAAATCCTTCAGTAGTCTACGCCTTCCTTTGGAGGGGAAGTGAAGCCGACGGGCTCATGTCAGAGATTTATGGCATGTAAAAGAACCTACCACTACAATGGTAGTGTGTAGCCAAAATTTGTAGGCTATTTGGTTAGAAACGCTCTATCAAGTTCCAACGATCGCCGCTGGGTGTCATTGACAGTAGCGTCTGGTAGCCAAAGTTAGAACTAATTGAAATTGGGGAGCCTACGGGCGTTCAATTGAAATGCCCTGCTATGGCTATTGGCTGCAATTCGAATAAAAACAAGAAGTTCCGTGACGAACTAAAGAGCCTACTTTTCATCTACAGTATATGAACCTATCTAGAATAATGACGAAATTAAGTTGGTAATATCGAAATATAATTAGTTCGAAATATACCTGGTATAATGTAGTCTTATAGAGCACTACATTTGGCACTACAGTTGGCAGCCCTGGTGAATATATGCTTAGTTCCATCTCTTAAGATACAGAATACATAATTTGGTTGAAGTCCAACGGACGTTACATGCAGTTGGACATTGGATCTATCAGCACGCGTAAAAGCATGTTGGCAACAATGTCTTGCGTGTGCTGGTCAGAAATAATCTGAAATATTATGATATATTAATGTGCCGATTTTGGATGAAATCCATTTGTTAGTATAGAATTTACATGTCTTTTAAAATTGGACCTATCAGCAGGCATAAAATCATGTTGGCAGCACTGACTTATATTAATTACTCCAAATTAATCTAGAATGTCAGGTGCTATACGTGTACAAAGTATAGAGCTGTTGACTTGCATACTTTGATATATTGATACTTGGGTTTTAAAAAAATATAGACAGCATTTATTAACAGTTGGCAGCCCTGATTGCTCTTAACAATACTTAGTCATATCTGTTATGTTACACATAGCACATACGAAATTTGGTTGAAATCCAATCGATAGTATAGAAATGTATTTAAAAATTGGTCCTATCAGCAGGCTTAGGATCATGTTGGTAGAACTGACTTATATAAGTTACTCCAAATTAATCTAAAATGTCAGGTACTATATGTGTGCACAGTTTAAAGCTGTCGGCTTGCATACTTTCTGATATATTGGTATTTGGAAAAACAAAGAGAGAGCCATTATTAACAGTTGGCAGCCCTGGTGGCTCTTAAGAATACGCTCAGTTATATCTATTTATGTACACATATTACATACAAAATTTGGTTGGAATCCAATTGATAGTGTAGAAGTTATATGCATTTAAAAATTGGACCTATCAGAAGGTTTAGAATCATTTTGGCAACACTGTCATGTACGGCCTCCTGGAAATTAAACTGAAATAGTATTATCTACATGTGTGTCAATTTTGGAATAGCTCCCACACATACCTTCCAAGATATCCAACATGGAGCTCAAATTTCTAGTGCGTTTTTTCAGCAGTTGGTAGCACTGACGTCATTTTCAAATACGGGCTTGAGATATTCCGGTATACATCTTTACCCCTACCAAATTTGGTTTCGATTGCTGCAGCCGTTTAGGAGTTGATAGGGGGGCACACACACACACACACACACACACAGCCAGACAGGACAGACATTTTCCCGGATCGATCTCATAAGTCTACTTTTTCCTCATTTTTGCAAAATGTGAAAAGTAGGCTAAAAATTTAACGTAAATGATGTCATCTCATATATGTGCCGATATTTTCATTTTCAGGTGTAGAAAATGGCTTTCAAATAGTCAGAGAGTTGATTTAATAAATAAAAATGTAGACTGTTTTGTACAATTATATAAACTTTTTCTCGAATCGTTATGAAGTAAGCCAATTTATGTCGTCAGGATAATGCTCACAATCTTAGATGTTTGTTAATTCTGTTATGAAATACCTGGTCTTCCGGATGACTGCTGTATTACGCTAAGCACAATCAACACTCCCAACTGAAAAGGGTTGCAATTCTGGCTGTATAACATTCATTTTTGACATAGCACATGACATAGCCTATGGGTTCAACTTTCTTCTCAAATGTCTAAAAGATAAAGTATAAAGCAGCACATTGAAAATATAATTGTAATGCCAGTAGATTCGGAGAGCAAACGTGTGGATAAAAGCCGCGTGGATGCGGATAAAAGTCGTGTGGATGCGGATGACAGTCGTGCGGATGCGGGGCGGATAACAGCCGTGCAGATGGGGATAACGTTTTGTCTATCCGCGCAGGGCTCTACCTAGGGATACTTGTCGAGGACTCAACTAATAAAAACAGAGCAATTTTTAAATGTTCCTTTGAATTAAAAGTGTTCAGTATAGGCCTATCAATATTGTGATTTAACATGACATGTTTAAAATGGAAATAATCACTCAGCTGAGTTAAAATTCATAAAACCCCTACAAAAGTGAAATCATCACTTCCGCGAACAATGCGCTCAAGGCAGTTGCCAGCTTGCAGGCCGCCGCGAGCGCTAGTGTCGCTCCATCTACCAAGAGGATGCAATTTCGTAACGCAGCGAACTTCGTGACTGTGTACACAACTCCGTCCTCCCAGGTTTGCCAATCTAACTTTCCCCCCGCGAAATATAGCTTATTTCAAACTTAGGCTAGCGCCAAATAATTTTGAATCCTACCTAGCGGGAAAATATTAGCGTTTTTTTTTTCTTTTCTTAGGGGGAGGGAAGTTATATGTAAATTAATCTAGTTTTTATTTCAAATAACACGTTTTAATAAAGACTTAGAAAATTCTATGGGTACATTAACACTATTTGTGGGATCGTTATTAACTTCTTGAGCATGAGATCGCCGTCAGCCGAGTTGCTACAGTATACTTTATGTCTAACAATTCCCCGAAGTATGGATATCTCCCAGTTACGAATGAGTGAAATTTGTCGCACGTGTAGTGTAAGCAACTAAACCTTTTTCCGGCTACATGTAGCATTTGTCAGGTAAAAATGACTTAGGCTAGTAGGTGACAAAAACCTTCGAAAATTATATTTTAGGCGTTCAGGGCTAATTGCAATATAAAGCACAGGATCTTGTTGAAAAAAAAACTGAATAAACATAAAAATGAATAGCCTGTTGTATAACTTATAAATCAACATGAAACATCGTGAGAGGACATGCCCACTTTTGCTGAGACTTCTGTTGTTGAGAGATACGCAATCTTCATGCTGGTAGCACAGATAAACTCAAGTTTATTTTGTTCCTGTCAGGGGAACAGGAATGCTCTAGGTTTACCATTTCAGTCAAAAATTAACTAACTTCATTTTTTAAAGAACTTTCTTTTGTGCACAAGTTATTGTATTACTCGAAAACTTCTGGACCAAAATATATGAAACTTTTCTTGTGTAATAATATCTCATTGAGAAATGGAATTACTTGTAGAGTTGTTGTTAATAATAATTCATGTGAGGGGCTTGAGACATCTTAGTCGTCAATCCCGTATAGTTGGGTGTGTGTTGAAGTTGTCTGGCAACCTTTATTGCTGTTATAACTGTAGTAATGTGTGTAAATGTGTCGGGGACAGGGATGGGGTAGGCGATCTGGGACTTTAAGTAAGACACTATCCCGGCAAGGGATTGTGGAAAAACCACTGTCGGCACTGGGATTCGAACGTACGATATCCATACTTACAGCAGCTGCCTTCGCGGCACGTCTGACGAGCGCGGCTACTCCGCGGGACGTAATGCTTGTAGAATTTGGCTTTGAGTAAATATACACCTCCCCATTTGGTCAATCCTGGCTACGCTACTGATCATAATGATGCAACAAGCACGAAACTCTTTCGTTTTACCTCGCTCTCTCCTCCTGTGGAGTGCCTGAAATAGCTAGGGATTCTCCGCTCACCAGGCATGCTGCAAAAGCTTACATTACACATGCAGATAATGATCAAAATGTGATCATTGTAAAGCAGTTCTTGATGCACCTGTTTCTGATTCTGCTCTCCTGAATAGGAAAAACAGAGGTGTTCTTTTAATTCCATCACACGATGTGGTTCATTTATGTAGACAAGGTGAAAAGGCCTTCAGATATTTCCAGGACAAGGTCATAAAATTAATGGACTCTCTAATCAAGCTCTTGACTGCAGTTCTCAATAATGTTAAGGGAGAGGTGTTTGAGGAACTTCATGAGCATGTGATAAATTTTCTGCCCCTGCAAAATCACATCCAACAGCTAGAGCAAGCTGTTCTGGTTGAGGTTCAACCCTGAGGCACGACTTTGCACCAATGAACTCTATAGTGTGAGGGTACGAAGCTTCTACACAACACGATTCTGTTAAAAAAATCAGTAGGCCTAATTAAGAGTTGGATTTGTTATTAATTATTTACAAGAGGGGCTCCTGGATGTATGAATATTACGGAACACGACAGCCACTTTTAACACCCTCCGGTACGTAAAGAAACAATGTCGTATAAATTACAAATATGTGAGTTTTCTATACATAACCTGCTCTGCGTTCAAAGAGGGGCCATGTTTGAATACGTAATATGTTAGGGTGGAATCTTCATATAAGTATATCTTTCCTTTGCATTTTGACCTTGATTCTGTAAATAAAACCCTCATTAAAAAGCATTTCCGCACCTACTCCTATCACCTTCCATTACGAGTTCCTCCGTTTCCCCTTCAGTCAGCTGATCGAAATGTTTCTCTCACGTCACAGTACAGGCGCAGTGTGGCAATGCGCACTCTATTGTATTTATGCTCGAAGCTCCTACCTGATCTTACTTCCCAATTCCATATTTACTCTTTTGTAAAACAAAGCCTCCTACCCGATCTTACTTCTCAATTCCATATTTTCTTTTTCATAAATCAAAGCATTCTAACTGCTGCTCTTACTTGTCAATTCCATATTTAGTCTTTTCTAACCCAAAAAATACAGCAAGTTCTCAGCTATTTGTGAACATATGGCTAAATCTGTACACTAATTCACTAACGTAAACAAGGACACAGGCTAGACAAGGATTCTCTTATGAACACATTTGAAGAATTAGAAATTTACCATAAATAGTGTCCCGGATTTTTGGTTATAACAATATCCGCGAAACGGTTGGTTCCTGAGTTTAGGGGCTGCGACAACGCGGTCATGAAGCCCCGTGTACTTTGGGTGTGTGTAGAATCTGCCTGATAACCGGTGTTAATTGTGTGTTATCGGTTTTTAATTCAAGTAAGGACTGCAGATATTAAATTTTTTCAAGTAGTTCCTACTTTTGCCGCCAAACGCCACCGTCAACAACTTCTAGCCCAGAACCTGGTTACCAGATGCCATCGCAGTCGGCTCCTGGCAACGAACGTCGGAACCTAAGAGCGTTTGTCAAATGTTTAACCTAATTAAGCGTCACACATGTGTAATTAGTGGAAGGTTCTTTAACATGCCATAAGTCTATGACATGGGACCGCCGGCTTTACTTCCCCTCCGAAGGAAGGCATACTGAGGGATTTTTAACGCTCTAAAAAATCCGACTACGGCCAGGTTGAACCCGCGATCTTGAGCATAGAAGCTCAGCATGCTACCGACTACGCCAACGAAGCCGCTCATCCGCAAAATATTTCAGCAAACATATATATGTTATCACAACAGTATATTTACCCCCAAATATGCCTTTTTTTTTCTTTCTTTTTTCAATATTGAACCCGTGAAATATCGTGAAATGCTAAATACCAATGAAATGCTAATAAGATGTTCTTTTTAACTATTTACTTCCAAGTTAAATGAAACTGTTCCACCGTTTGTTCTTCGTTAGAAAATAAGAAATCTAAAAGTATATAATTCAATTGAGTTTTAATTCTTTCGAAAAGAAAAAAACCTAGAATAAATTGTATTTTAATTTCTATTCCCCCAAATGTTCATTATCTACCTAAATCCATGAACTATACACTCACATCTCACTTTTATTTATTTCACTGCTATGGATATTTAATTTCACTGCTTTGAACATTTTATTTCACCGCCCTGAAGCCTTTTATATCACCATAAATCGGGGTCCCTAACCATAACCCAAGACTTCACTCTTCCAAAATTCTTAATGAAAGTAATTATTCCAATAACATGGCATTTAATAAGTAGCCAAATAGATCTCACCTTTCTCCAAAAATCTCTAGCTGGCACCATTCAACTGTCCCCGTCATATTGCTCAGTCCGTCGAGCACAGGGTGTTCCTCCATTCGCTAGGACAACAGATTATCAATCTGGGTCCTACAATCGCTCTGCTCGACTTTGGAATGACCTGTCTCATGCAATTAAAGACCTTCATCCACGACAATTTTGCCGCAAAGTGAAGGCTCTAAAGCAGTGGTTCTGAACCCGTAGAAGTCTGCGGACCACTCAGCCTGAAACTGAATCATCTACGGACCACCCCTTCCCCCAATACCCTTCCTTAATAACACTTATTTTAAAGATATATCAATTCTAAACCTGAGTCATCGCTGCGAATACATTCGGCCGATTCTCGTTCAACGCACATCGTTTTCGAAATCCCCATTTATTGGCCACTCATACACTGACCGGCAAAAAAAAGTGGAACAGTTAAAAAAGTAATGTAAAAAGTATAAAATTAGCTATGAAAAAGATGTAATCACATTTTAAAAGCTTTTCACGCATTAGAACACACATCTGAAACATCCGTGAATAGAAATTGATAATATGACATTTCTTAGGGTGGTTTATTACCACCAATTACCCCAATCTTCGATGAGCCTATCTTAATGGTTTCATGGCGGGAAGTGCACTGTAAGCGGTTACGGTTTATGAGTGTTGCCGCTCGCTTATTGTTGTTCTAGAGATAACAACTGGCATTTGTTGAACACCTGTGAACCATTGTCACACATTTTAGCAAGTTATCCATTTGCAGTTCACACTAAAACATGCCTCTTAGCCGTGAAGGAGCAGCACAGGCAGTTGCATTGGTGGAGGATGGCCGTAGCTTCCGTTATGTTGCTGAGGTCATTGGATCAGCTCTCGGTAGCATTCACCGTGCAGTGCAACGTTACAGAGAACTCCAAACATACGACAGGAGACGAGGTCAGGCCATAGAAGAAGCACAAGTGCCAGGGATGACAGATTTCTCACCCTGCAAGTTCTGCATGATCACCATACCACAGCAGTCCATGCACGAAATCAACTGGAAAATGTCAGAAATCTGAGAGTGAGTGAGCGAACAGTAAGAAGAAGGTTTCAAGAAGCTCATCTTTCGTCCAGGAGACCTGCACGTGGACCCGCACTGGAACGACATCACAGAGAGGCGAGTTTTCTCTTCGCAAGCCAGCATCTGGGATGGACCCATGAGCAGTGGGCCTCTGTTCTCTTCACTGACGAGAGTCGCTTTATCCTTAGATCTCCTGATGGAAGAGAAAGAGTGTGGAGAAGGCGCGGGGAGAGGTACAGCCCTGTTGCTTTCTCCTCCAGGACTCCATTTGGAGGTGGCTCGGTTATGGTGTGGGGTGGCATCAACGTTATGGCCCGCACTGAGTTGGTGTGCAACGATCACGGGACGCTCAATTCCCAAAGGTACATCGAAGAGATCCTGATGAACCATGTGATGCCCTTTGCGCCTTTCGTTGGTCAGAATTTCATGCTGATGCAGGATAATGCCCACCCTCATACTGCTCGCTGTGTTGTACAATACCTGCAGGAAGTGGGAATTCAAACCCTGGACTGGCCAGCTCGTAGTCCTGACTTGAACCCGATCGAACTTGTATGGGATATGCTTGGAAGGAACGTTAGACAGCGTGACCACACCACCTGGGCACAACTGAGAACATCGCTGCTGGAGGAATGGGATCGCATCCCGGCAGATGCCATTCGACGAGTTGTGAACAGTATGCCTGAGCGTTTACAAGCTGTCATGGACGCTAAGGGTGGAAACGCTCGTTTTTAGTGACCAGTGTTCCCGTGCAGTGCAGTGCAAACATTAACACTGTTTTGTTTGGCAATATGTTTGATAAAAACCAGCCCAAAAGAACATTACTAAAAATAGAAAACTGTTAGATTTTTGAAATGTAACTAAATTTGAGAGTTAAAGCGTGTTGTAAAACATGTTTCGGTTTTTTCTGTAGCCAACCATCTTACATTTACATTAATAATGCAAATATTGGAAAACCGATACATTTTAGTGGAATAAATTAAGAAATTACATAAAAAATTGAAGTGTTCCACTTTTTTGCCTGTCAGTGTATACGTGCTGGTGGACCCTTTTTTCCCGCGGACCTATCCCGAAGCACTCGCGGACCACCGGTTAAGAACCACTGCTCTAAAGGGACTATATAATGTAACTTTGTGAGTGAGTGGGCGTGTGAGCATGCATGAGCGTGTATGTGTGTGTGTGCGGACCTGTATCTTCCCTTTTATATATTAATTGTATGATATAGACGTCATGTACAGCAGATTATGTGTATTTAGCAATGTAAAGTTGTAAATTGTATGTATGTAACATTTCAAATTTGTATAGATTTAATGAACGGAGACGGAGACACTGCTGTGTATGTGGGGCTTACCCTTTCTCTATTCACCGTCCATAAATTGTAGCCACAATTTTTGGTAAATAAATAAATAATAATAATAATAATTTAATGAGATAAACAACCTAAAACTAATATTTTCCAGTTACTGTATTCTCTCGGATTCTCTCCTCTAGTTTAGTTTGCTCTCAGTGCAAATTACAACAGCTCAAGTGTGATCAAGACTCGTCAAACTATATCATTTTTTTGTTCTATACTGCAAGATCTTTTAGACCAATCAGTGTTACTTATCTTCTTGCTTGCTATTTGTGATGTTGCTGATTAAATAATTTCACTTTGAATGTCGGTTAGATATTGTTGCCTACAGGGTCGGAACAGTGAGGTCATCTATCCCAATTCGAATACAAAGTCTGTCCTGAAAGTAGTCGGACTGGATTTCCCCGCCCAGACTGCCCGCGGCTATTCCGCCTGGGGTTGGTGGAGGGGGGTGTAAGGAAGGCTGGGAGCCAGCCACACAGTTGGTTCTCAGCCGTAGTGGAGTGTAAATCGTTCGTCTCCATACCCTCTGCAAATGCAGTAGTTACGCTGCGTCATGGTTCGTCAGTTGAAACAGGGCGCAATGCCATCAAATTTTGTGTTAGGCTTAGCAAAACCGATAAAGAGACTCACGGCTTACGATGGTAACGCCATGGGCAGATTGAGTGTTATTGACTGACTCAAGCTGTTTCGAGAGGGGAGACAGGAAGTTGAAGATGACGCACGTTCAGGACGACCTTCGAGCACCAAAACGGATGAAAATGTGGCAAGAGTTAAGAATTTTTTGGACAAGGACCGCAGAGTAAGGTTTTTACGTGGAAATGCTTTAACGGCTGAGAAAACGCATCGTCCGTGTCCGCCCAGCGATTGCTATACCAAACGTCAGGTCAAGTCCTGACGAAAATATCCCTCCGCGCATCTCAGCTCTCTCAAATATAAAGGGACAGGAATTCCGCCTGATCAATACAAAACTTTTCAGTCAAGGGGCTATATTATACCCATTTGGTTGGTACATGTTTCGAAGCCTTCCATGGCCCCTTCATCAGCCATACACATAAACATATTGTCAGTACAATCTTGGAATAATATTGAAAAGGTTAAAACTAACATGAGAAAACTTGATGAAAATGAGACATAAAAAACCATGAAGACAGTTGTGGTACAAATACATAGAGTAAAACTTATCCTAAGAAAACCTTACGAATATTACAAACAAATGGAAAAACACATTAAAAATAGTATATGTTAAAATGCAAACTTAAAATGCAATGTATATTCGTAAGGTTTTCTTAGGAAAGTTTTACTCTATGTATTTGTACCACAACTGTCCTCGTGGTTTTTTATGTCTCATTTTCATCAAGTTTTCTCATGTTAGTTTTAACATTTTCAATGTTATTCCAAGATTGTACTGACAATATGTTTATGTGTATGTCTGATGAAGGGGCCATGGAAGGCTTCGAAACATGTACCAACCAAATGGGTATAATATTGCCCCTTGACTGAAAAGTTTTGTATTGATCAGGCGGAATTCCTGTCCCTTTATATTTGACTTTTAATCAATACGGAACCATGAGTGATTGTACAAATACTATCTCAGCTCTCTCTCTCTCTCTCTCCTTTCTTGTGTTCCTGGCATGGAAACTCTAGATTGTCATCCCTTAACCAACTAAATTCATTTGTTTGCTTCTTATACCCAATTTCTCTCCACTTTTATTACCTTTGAAGTATTTTATTGGTGATTCAAGCTTTACATCTCCAGTTTGAACTCGTTGTCTACTTGAGGAAACCATGTTGAACTTCGTGCATTCGTAACAGTGTTACAAACTTTTGAGCCTGATTCACCATAAAATCGAATTCCTCGGGTGATCTTTTGCTGCTCAAACAAGGCTTGTACAAACCAAAAGATAGTATAATATCAAATTCGTACTGAATTACTCAGCCTATAGTTCCAAATACCACTACAAACTATAAGGTACGTTCAAAAAGTAAAGAGCCGGAGGCTGGAATACGCAAACTGGTGACGAAATCGGCTAATCGTGGCGAGTGTAACGACGTGTGGTTCCGACCAGAGAGTGGAAGGTCACAGCCCGTTGCTAGAGGACACGCTTGCACGTCACGTGACGATACAAAGCATGCAGCAGCATGCATCAATCGTCCAATGCTGCCAGTCGCATTGCAAACAGTAACATGGAGGTGTCAAACGAAGAGCAAAGAGGTGTTGTTCGGTTTCTGACAGCGGAAGGAGTTAGGGGGAAGGACATTCATCGCCTAATATCAAAAGTGTACGGCAAACACTGCATATCCCTTGCAAGAGTCAAGGCGTGACACAAGAGCTTCAGGGAAGGACGGATGTCGTTAGCCGATGATGCCCGGTCTGGGGCACCCCCCTGCATTACCGATGACAACGTCCAGCTGGTTGATGCACTCATTACCCAGGACCGCCGAGCGACAGTGAACGCCATAGCCGCCGTGGTCGGATTGAGCATCGGAAGTGTGCACACCATCATGCACTTGCGCTAAGTGTGTGCCCAATAGTCTTGTGTAGTTCGCGAACGAACTAGTTCGGAAGAGCGGGTCCCACAGACGAACTACCGAACTAGTTCCCAGATCTCTCGCTTGTTAGTTTGTTCGATCCTTGTAACAGCGCGAGAGCGCGGGAACGCCGTAGCTCATCACATCACCACTCATTGCACAATCACACGCGCTTTGGTTCGTTCAGTCAGTTAGTTCGGTGCAGTTGATTGGGTGTATCTATTGTTAGTTGCAAGATTGTCAAGTTTTGGCGCGGTGCGGCGAATGTTGAATGTTGGTTTATAATACAGTAATAACAGCATAACACACTACTAGTGCTAACACGCTAACAGGTAATAACTACCTTATATTTGTAATGTAATACAGTGGCGGTTCATAAATTGAAGTTACTGATAGGTAACTGATTTAGATGTGGGGATAATTCCACGGTTTTATTTAACTTAGTCATATGGGATTATTTGAAAATATCTCCAATTATTTAGAAAATTGGCGAACTGGATTAACATTACCATTTTAATGAACTGCTTGTTTTCTATTTTTGTTGATACATGGTGACAACTAATTTTTACCTGTTTTTAACAAATGAACATTATGACGATGATTCACAAAGAAAAGCGATGGACAAAAGCTCTGAACTAAGAAATCCTATTCCTCCCATTTAGATAATGATAATAAAGATAATGTCAAAAAATCCTGTGGGCGTTCATGAATCGGATGGTGATGCGCCAATTTACGCTAAAAAAAAATGAAGAGAATAATTAGTGTATGCTTCCACAAACACATCGTCCATATTGTTTTCTTTTAGGTACGGTATTTCATTAATGATACACAAATGACGACTTTTGGCTTTAGAAACAATAGAAAGAGAAGTCGTCCCAGAAGGAAAGACATGGAACCAAATTAAAAGGATGGCCAACAACACAGTGAGATGGAAGAAGTTTGTAGCTGCCCTATGTTCCTACAAGGAATAAAAGGAAATAAGGAAAGATTAAGGAATTTCACTAATGTTTCAATACTCATATTTTTGTATTTTTTATCTTCGAATATCAAAATGTAAAACATATTACACACGCAATACGTCGCTATCTATTACACGAACTGCACGTGCAGCGAGCACAGTAACGGTTACAGTAGTCTACAAGAGATTAGTAGCCTTACCCAATACTCAATCAACAACGTTCTTGTCAGCACATTCATGTCGCATCAAGTTAGTTGAGCAATGCGGCAGTAGATTCGCCATCGCGTCACCGTGCCGTGTCGTTTGAAGGTCGATGTTCATGTCTTATATTGGTAACATCTAATGCAGTAGAATTCTTGTTTAATAAAAAATAAAAAATATTTATTACTTATTTTGTAATAGAGCAGGTGAAACGGCGATTCAAACGCTTCAATGGAGAACCGCCACTGATGTAATATGACTATCAAAATATTATGTGACTTCTACAATGCGATGATGTGAAGTAATGTAATGTATATCAATTTGATAATAGGGTTAATATGTTTCGTTTTAGATTTATTACGATGTCATCAAAAAGGAAGCATAGCTCCCTTTGGACAAATTTCACGGAAGGCACAGATAAAAAGAAAGCAAAATGTAACCACTGCTCAACATTAATAAGTATTGCAGGAGGCTCAAACGGAAATTTAACCCGGCATATGAAAACAAAACATGCTTTCATCCCATTAACAATTGAAAGACAGCCACCGACAGTATCTCATTTAAACACACTTCAATCAAATGAAACCACATCCGAGTCGGAGAATATTATTTCAGCTTCGCCAAGTGTAGCAGACTCACAACAATCAATGAACCAATACATTCGTAGACCACCGTCAGTCCGAAAGGTTGAACGAATAGACAGACAAGTTGTCAAGATGGTTGCTAAAGGGCATCACGCATTACGAATAGTGGAAGAAAGAGAATTTCGACAACTTATTGAATTAGTTTCTTACTGCCCAGGTTACAAACTTCCGTCAAGGAAAACGTTATCAGAAAATTTAATGTCAAGCGTTTACAATGACGTAAAGGACGAAGTACAAAAGAAAGTGCAAGCTGTATCTGAGTTGTCTCTCAGTACTGATGGTTGGACTTCTAGGAATAATGAAAGCTATATAGCCATTGTAGCCCATTGTATAGATGAAGAGACTAAACTTCAGTCGGCATTACTTGGTTGTATAAATTATAATGAGCGGCATACCAGCCAAAACTTATGCAACTTCATGAAAGATGTTATGGAAGAGTGGCATATTTCCCACCAAGTTGTTGCCATCATTAGCGATAATGCTGCAAACATCTTATCTGCTGTCAGACTTGGTGGGTGGCGGTCAATCTCATGTTTTGCTCACTCTCTAAATCTTGTCGTACAAGAAGCTACGAAAGAAATATCTGACGTTTTAGTGCAAGTTAAAAATACTGTCGAGTTTTTCAATCGTAGCACACAAGGAAAAAATAAATTGATTGCTACACAACAGCAAATGAATTTGCCTGTTCTCAAGCTCAACCAGGACGTCCAGACCCGCTGGAATTCTACGTTTGATATGCTTCAGCGAATTGTGTAATTAAAGGATGCTGTGATTGCTACGGTTGCACTTCTACGCTCTGACCTAACTATAAAGGAAAGGGACTGGGAGATAATAGAAGAAGTTTTGCCCTTACTGAGTCCATTCTATGAAATAACAGTAGAAATAAGTGCCGAAAAATCTGTGACTTTATCAAAAGTTATTGTGTTTTGTAACTTGCTTAAAAGTTTCCTGCAAAAACATGCTTTTAACAAAGAAAAAATTGTTGCTGTGCAATCAGTGTTAAAGAAAGGCATGGAAGACCGTTTCAGAGATATAGAGAATAATATTCTCTACGCTGAATGTACCATTCAGGACCCCCGATTTAGACAGAGAGGATTTAAAAACCAAAGAGCTTGTGAAGTTGCAATACAAGGCCTCAGAAATAAAATCGGCAGAGTGCAATTACTTCAAAGGGAGAATCAAGATATTTCAGTGGCTGCTCCTACTCCTAGCACCTCATCCGTGTCTAGTTCTAGTATCAGCAGTATATGGGCTGAGTTTGACCAAGAAATTACAAAAAATAATAGACCAGAGAACTAACTTGCTGCTGGTATTCGCGAATTCGATAAATACCTCAAGGTAGAGTATTTAGATCGAAATAAAGATCCCCTTCAATGGTGGCACGAGCGTCGCCAGTTATATCCTCATGTTTACACTTATGTGTTAAAAGAGATTTTGCATAGTAGCGACATCAGTACCCTGCGAACGTGTTTTTTCGGCGACGGGACAAATCCTCAATGATCGAAGAACTCTATTATCGACGAACAAAGTGTCCAAATTAACTTTTTTGCATAACAATATGTAAGTTAATTATATTAACGAATGATAGGTAAAGAACAAACAAGATGCTTTAGCATACGATCTCACTGTTATCTCATTGTTATTTTCACTGTGCCTAATTTTTAGGTAACAAATTAGAAGTGTGTGTTAGTATTACTTTTCTTAACACTTTATAGGACAAACCTATTTTGTTTTTCTTTTATGTGTTTTTTACATTTTAATTTATATTAATTATTATAATTATTATTAATAATGTTATTTTTTGTTTCTCTAATTTTAATGTTTATGTATTTGTTTTTAATTTTCAATTTATGTTCTTATAAGATAGATTTAATTTTGATATTTATATTGAATTATTTAATTAGCTAATTTCAAATTGATTTTTACAATTATTTTTATAATTTTTTATAGTTAAGTTTCTTATTTAAATTTATATATTTCTTTTATTATTGCAATTTCATTTTTATAATTTTGATAATTTTTTTTTCTACATTCATATTATATTTCATTTTTACACTTGACTTGTTAATGATTTTACTTTTAAATCGTTTGAAATTTTATCCAATACCGTACATTACGTCAAGTACAGTCCTCTGCCGGTGAGAACAGTTATATTTCTGAGAATTCGAGCCGTCAACTCCTCTTCTCCTATTCACAAGTCATTACCTCACAGTGTGGGGCTCGGCATAATGCACTCGGCACACAATTGTTGATGTGCCAATTTGAGAAATGGCTTTGGTGATGCTTTTACAGTCGGTATAACTTTCCTGGAAGTAATAACGTAGCTCACCGGCAGGGATATAACGTGGGCACAGTAGATACGTACTGAATTTATTTAATATTTCACTTCGGCAGGAAAATTCTCAGAAATTTGGCTGAAAGATTCAACTATCAGCATCTTTGAAAGCATAAACTGTCCTTATGACAGGTGGTTAATAAAGAGACCTCTATCCCATTAAGGGTTATTAATATTGGTAATATTGCTTGTGGGCATAGCCTACTTAACCTGTACCCAATAGTGGAAGTATTTTTGTTACCATATATAATGGTATTTTTATTTACTAAAATAAAGGTATTTAGAATATTCTATAAGTAATATTTCTTCAAACGGAAATTTAACCTGGCAAATGAAAACAAAACATGCTTTCATCCAATTAACAATTGAAAGACAAAATAATGAATTTTAAAAATTAACAAATACATTTAAAAATTAAAATACTACGAGTACGCTTACAATGTATGTAAAGTAAAAAATAAGAACAGAATAGCCGAGTATGCCATTCTACATTTTGTGTAAATTAGGCTACTGATTTATTTTCCCATTTGATGTTTAATTACCCAAAATACGGGTAATAACCCAGGCATTGACTGCACTAATCGTTATAAAGAAACTGCTATAACAAGCAAAAGAGCGCGTGCAGTAGCAGTAGCAAGCCGAGCGAACGATTGTCTTTCAGGGAACTCGTGATGGGAACTAACGAACTAGAAGAGCGACCTAGTTCGCTAAGGAGCTGCGAACTACTATGCGCACCAGTGCCTGACGAGTAATGAGTGGTGACAGACTGCTATAAAAAACAAGGAGTGCGTGCAGTGGTAGTAGCAAGGCGAGCGAACGATCTGTCTTCGAGATAGGAACTAACGAACTAGAAGAGCAAACTAGTTCGCTAAGGAGCTGCGAACTAAACTGATCGCTTCCAGCCGCGAACTATTAAGCACAAGACTAGTGCCCAATGGGTGCCCCACAGTCTTCAACCACACCAGGAAGCATGTCGAATGGCCCACTGTCTTGGTCATCTGCAGCGGTATGCGAGGGAAGGTAATGGGTTCCTGGCACGAGTGGTGGCTGAAGATGAGTCATGGTGTCAACACTTCGAACCAGAATCCAAACTACAAAGCCTCCAGTGGTAGCAGCCAGGGTCACCATCACCCAAAAAAGGCAAGGCCATCCACACGAGTGCAGGAAAGGTAATGCTGACGTTATTCTTTGACCAAGATGGCCCCCTTCTGATACACTTCATGCCGCACGGGACAACAGTGAATGGCCCAGCGTTACTCGCAAACCTTGACCACCCTTCGCCAACCGATCAAAATAAAACGACCAGGCAATCTCACCCGTGGGGTTATTCTGCTCCACGACAATGCACGACCTCATACGGCCAACACAGTCGCGGCACTCCTGCAGAAATTCAAATGGGAGGTTCTCGGCCACCCTCCATACAGTCCAGACCTCTCTTCCTGTGATTACGCCATGTTTGGTCCCCTGAAAAGGGCTCTGCGGGGCCAACGATTCACCTCAGGCGCCAACTTCCAGCTGTACGTGCGGAACTGGTTCACATCGCAAACCAGGGAATTTTATGAGACAGCCATTCACCGCCTCGTGTCACAGTGGGACAAGTGCCTCAACAGTCAGGGCCAATACTTCTAACATACAGGTACTGGTTTCTGTAATTATGCCTCCGGCTCGTTACTTTTTGAACGCACCTTAAATATTCAAACACACTCATCACATGAAAAGCAAAGCTGGAAATGCTCCTAATTAACGTAAAAATGAAAAGCGTATTCATAGATTTTTACAAAGGAAATTCTGAAAATTAGCCTGTTTATGGAAACATAGTAACACGCGCTGGAATACCTTTGGCACCAAAAACAAGCACAAAACGTGGGAGCTATTTCCTGGCGCGTCAAGACTCTTCACAGACCAAACATCGAAGGGACCGCTTAGGTTTTGAGGTGACTAGAGGTATAACTCCTGGCGGCTCCATCACGGCAATGCGCCGCGTCACACAGCCTTCAACGTGCTGGCGTACCGGGCCCAACACAACACCGCAACCCTGCTTCAGCCACCCTACAGTCCCGACATTGCCCCAGCAGATTTCTTCCTCTTCCCCCACCTCAAAACCACCCTAAAAGGATATCGTCATGGCTCCGTGAAAGCGTCGCAACAGACCGTGACGAGGGAGCTCGACATCATTCTGATTGCCGCCTTCCAGAAAGCGTACGAGGGTAGGAAATCCGGCTGACAGCGGTGTGTGGATGCAGAAGGTTCCTACTTTGAAGAATATGGAGCGTATGTTTCATTTCTGTCAATATATATATTTTTTTTTTTTTTTTTTTATCGACTCAGTCCAACTACTTTGGTTGGTTGGTTCCTTAGTTCAGGGACTGCGACAACGTGGTCATGAAGCCCCGTGTACTTTGTGTGTGTGTGTGTAGAATCTGTCTGATAACCGGTGTTATTTGTGATGGCTGTATTAGTGTGTGTATCTGTTTTTTTTAATTCAAGTAGTACTACAACTTTGAATTTTTCAAATAGTTCCCACTTTTGCCGCCAAACGCCACCCTCAACGACTACTAGGCCTAGTTTAGAACTTAGCTACTAGATGCCACCGCAGTCTGCTCTTGGCAATGAACGTAGCAACCTAAGAGCGTATTTTACATTCTTAACCTAAACAATTTAGTTTTACACAGGTGTAATTAGTGGAAAGTTCTTTAACATGCCATAAATCTGACATGGGACCGCCGGCTTTACTTCCTCTCCGAAGGAAGGCAACCATGGTGTCCACAGAATTTTCAATGTCAATTTTCCTGACTTTTCCTGACCATTTTTCAACAAAATTCCTGACTTGCGAAGTCATCGTAACATCGGAAAAATGGTTTATTGAGCAATTAAATCTCTTATTTGCAGCCTCCACCATCCTCATAGCTGCCCAACGCTCGCCCCCTTATTCATTAAAAATACAAAATAAAGTAAATTATAATGCAATAATACATAAATCAAAGTACTTAATAACCTAAACTATAGTGATGGGGTCGCCACATCCCCACGCCGTAGCCAGAAAAGCGTACAAAAAATAGGTAAAAGAGGTTTTTACTATGATGTACAGTAAAAATGGAATCTTACCATAATGTCCAGTGAGTCATTGCTTTTTATCTTCAGAGATTAGTTGAACTAGTAACATCAAAATATGGTTAATATAATATTCCTGACTTTCTAATACTTTTCGCCATTTTTTCCTGACTCACGCCATTTTTTCACACTTTTTCCTGACCAAAAACAAAATTCCTGACTTTTCCTGCCTGTGGACACCATGCATACTGAGGGATTTTTAACGCTCTTAAAAAATCCAACTACTTTCAGGGCAAACCCTGTATGTTCTGGTTCAAACAATAATAAACTTCAGGTTATTTCCTGCATAGAAAAGACGGAACAATTACCCAAGAGCTGACAAGGAGACTGCATGTCCAATACTTATCTTGAACACATTACACATACCATATGACATCATCGTGTAAACAATATTCCAAGATTTACCAACTAATGAATGATTTCATTGTTCGTTAATATTGCATTAGGTTTCAAACATGACTGTTTGTTGTTCTTGCATCCATGTTTATATCTTTGGGGAAATTACTTAGTTTTATTTGGTTGTGCTAATAATACAAGGAATGTTCTAAGCATAAAGACGAGTCTTGAAAACCACAGAAGGCGTTTGTAATTAGACCACACTTCATATTTAGGTGAGCAGACTCTACACTCAATGACAACATCCAATTTAGTACTTCTTATGTACATTTATTTCTGATTTCAGTATTCAGACATATATAAAGCATTTGCACAAGTAAATACCAAATATGAAATGAGGACAGGGGGAGGGGGGGCAACCTAAGGGGTACGAGGTCAGCCTTAGGGAGGGGGGGGGAAGGAACAGAGAGTCTTAACTCGACAAGTCAATTACCGTATTTACCTGTAGCCTTTAAATTAGACTTATGTTTGTTCATTTCCTTTAAATCATTCCTCCAGAGGCCTCTCGAATAATTAAAAATCAATTCATTTTATTTCATTTTTATTCCTTTATTTCATTTACTCGAGAATCTCCCGTGGCTCTGTGTTGCGGATAATCTACTGTGTGTTTGGAAGGGTGTGGGGAAGGTAACCACAATCACGCAACACTGATTCTCCCGAAAGTAAAAATAAATCTCAATCTCCCTCTCGCTCGCTGTCTCTACTAAAGCTATCATACTACGTCAAATATCAGCACTGATTTTGCTTTTGTTTGTATTTTTTCAGTCTCGCCAGTTTGCATTATTTCGTTTTATTTTTATTTTTTTCTCTTTTCAACTCACACTCTTCTTTTTTATTTAAATTATTTTTTTCAGTAACAGGGTAGTATATAATAAGGTTTGCCTTGCACATGACCCAAGGAAGTCTTGTTTATCTGTTTTTAACAGCTCTCATTCTCACTCACTCTCTTTGTACATGGTTAAAGGTTGTATTTTACTATAGAACATTCATACACATGCACATATAATCCTCAGATATTCACAAGAGAACCATTTTTGTTTTTATTTCAGCGTGAAATCATTCACAAAGGCAAGGCAGTAAGACAATCTTACTTGCACTAAGACTGGAAAAAAAAATAAACAAAAAAATCAAATTAAAAAAATTAATCTGGAGACTCGACTCTTAGTAAAATCACATATAACAGTTTTTCCTTCCTTAAATACAGATTGCAAATTCATGTAACGATTCAAGATGCTACAAGGTTTATGTTTTCCCGTTTCCTCCCCCCTCGCCCTTATTTTATCTACAAAATTCCATGTCCTGCAAAGCGACTGCAGGGAAATTTTTTCTTCCACACTCAAAGAGTCGTCGTCACGGTCACGACAGAAAAAAAAAATCATCGCACTTTCTCAATCATACACTTCCACTAAATATCAATTATGTTCCTAGCTGCGGTGCTAAGAGTTTCACCAGTTCCAATATCGTGGAACTGTAGCAAGATTCTTTTTTTGTTTACAACACCAGCTAAAAATGTACTTGCTTAAGAACAAACTCGCTGCAAATAATCTTACTTGAAAAAATCTCAATTGTTCCAATTGTCTACGCCGAGCGAGGTTCACTACGAGGCGCGGCCCCCGTGTTCGGGATGTGGCCTGGAACACTGGAAGAGCACTCGGGAGATGATGGATGCCACCTGTTGGTCTAGGATCTGACTCATCACTAACGCCAATAACCGCTGCTCTTGTTGGAGAAACAGGGGCCGGTTTTCGGGGTGTCGAGCCAGATGCAGGAGAGTGCCCGCGGCTCTTCGGAGCATGTCCAAGCTGGTGCCCATCGAGTCGGGGTTGTCTCTGAGAGCGCCGATCCCGTGCTGGTTGGCCACGCCCAGAGCGCTCGCCTCCGCCTGTTCGATGAACGCCACCAGCAACGACACACACGGACTCTGCAGGGCGACTGTCCTAGCCACGCCACCGTCGGCAGCCGCCAGGTAATGCAGCAGGTTGACGGCAAACTCGCGGAGAACCTGCTCTTCGCTGCGACACAGCAGCCTCGTCAGTACCGAGCACAGACGCTCCAGGCGCGAGTAAGGGGGCGTCGCGATCACCAAGTCCACGTTCGATTCCGTGACGCACAGCTTACACAGCGCCTCGAGAGCCAGCCGCTGCGGAGACAGGAAGGAGGCCGACCCGACGGTGGGAAAGGGGTCCTGACCGTGAGCCGCGGGACACACCGCCCAATGGAGCAGTCCGTCCAGCACCGGACGAGAGACATCTTCCGGATACTGGCCCAGGTCCATGTGGCCCGCGATGTTGGCAGCCGTGACCAGCACGTTCTCTCGGATGTGATGCAGGAAGTCCCACCACCATTCGCCCTCGCCTTGCAAGCTGCTACAGGAGTCGGCAAAATCTGCATCTTCTTCGCGGTCGTAGTTGCGCTGCTTCTGAGTGCGCGCCGGATGCTCGTGGTGTAAGAGAAGAAGTTTGCCAAGCAGACCCAGGAATGTAGCATTCTTGGCAAATTCTATCTCATTCCCCGGCACAAATGTTAGGTTACGCAGGATATTGGAGATGCACACGCACCGCCTAGCTAACGAGTCCTGAGTGTCCGTAACCAAATACAAGCTAGCCTCATCCCTCGTGTAGCACTCGTCTTCGTAATCTGACATCCGCCTCCGTTTCAGAGTCCCTGCGGGATCACGTATTTTCAGACCGAACTTGGTAATCTCACCCTCACCTTCATCGTCTTTAATGTCTACATCCATAGCTTCCTGTTTCACCTCCTTTTCGTCCACGCTCGACGTAGTTTTACTACTGTCGTCATCCAAATCCTTCTTGGGTTTATCAGCATCAGAACTACTACTACTACTGCTACAACTATTGCTGCTACTGTTCTCCAAGGATATACCATTGGTCTCCACCAGTTCCTCCTTAGGAGCAACAGCTGCCGCCTTCTTCTTTTTATCGTTATCACTATCACTGTTCTTGGTCTTCTCCAAGAAACCCCCATCACTGTCTTTCTTTAGCAGTCCCACAACCTCACTCTTTTCCACTTTCTCTCTGATCTCGCGAGTAAGCACATCGTTCACTTCCACAGGTTCCTTTTTTATTCGAGATAATACATCACTAAGAGTAGTCCGTTTCTTCTTGTCACAGTTTTTCCTCCCTACCACTATTAAGTCCTTGCTAATATTATTCTCCTCTTTATTTATCACATTCGATTGTTCACTTCCACCGACAGTGGCCGGCACCGGTTCTGCCTCCACTTTAATGGTTTTTTTCTCGATGCACTCCGCTTGAACCTCCGTTGTAGTTTGCACTTCTCCTGCAACGGGCTCCTCGCTAGTTTCGCACTCTTTCTTGTCTGACTCCTCCTTGATCTGAGGCAGGGTCGATTTCTTCTTCTCCGCTAACTGCCTGACGAAGGGAACGTTAACAAATTCTCCTTGGAAACACATCACGATGTACTTGGTCGAACTGGCTTCGGCTGACGTTAATTGCCAAGGATCTTGTTCCAACTCTGCCGCAACGTTTTCCTCTGGAACATCCCCATCCACGTCCCAACCTCTACGATCATCCAGCACAAAGATGTCAGCATCCCTGTTCACCATTCTGACCACCTCTCCTTTTCTGGACATCAGAGTGTAGTTGGGCGTCGATTCCAAAACAGGTGTCCGATCGTTTAGATCCAGGGGTTTATTAACAGATCCCAGATCCACTTCAGACTTTTCCGACGCTGGAGACAGATACCATCTGCTTTCCGGCGGAGGAACCATCGGAATATCAAACATGTCCGCCAAGCTCCGACTAAAGTGTTCCAGTAGGACATCAAGAAGACCGGGCATGTGAGCCAATCCGAAGTAGGTGACCGTCGTGTCGTCGAACAGCAGGATGTTGAGCACATCCAAGGCCCAACAGCTCTCGGCAAGTAGTCCCGACCGCAGGCTCATCATCAGTCGCCACGCCTCCACGGGAGCCACGTCTGCTCGAACCATCCGCTTGCGCTTGTAGAGGACGGGCATCGTGGATTCTACGCTGTCTGGCGGGAACACAATCTCTCTCTTAGGTGGAGTTTGTTGTGGATACGAAGAGGAGTTGCCCATATTGGACTGCCCCTGGAATTAATATCACAAAACCATTAGTATCAACAAGGTAGGCAAATCAACAATCAAACAACATGAAAAGAAGGATAGAAATATGGAAAACAGACAAACAACACAAATGATAAGTCAGGTAATGATGGAGGGAAAGAAGAAAAAAAAAAGGGTGAATACAATCAAATTCAAACCTCTACATATTAATTCCAGTCGTGCACCTCCCAAAACGCACTTGCTAGGCTTTTGCCTTAGGCTTGTGACGTTAACTCAATTTCTTGGTGCATACGTATCACGATATGGCAATACCCCCTCGGCCACGGAAACGGTGTCCTAATGATTGCAACACTTAGGCTCCTGTATGATGCCAACCTTATTCCCGGTCGTGCGTGATATCGTAAAAGTTCCCTAATGATGGTCAGTGGAACGCATATCTGATCGCGAACTCACCAGTTTAGTGGTGGTAATAATAATAACATTGTATAGCCTCGGGTGCCAGGTGTAAGCTTTGTTATCTGATGCCCAGAGGGCAGCTTGCATGTCAAATTTTTGTTGTTCCTTGGAGCGTTGTGAAAGTCAAGAAGGTTAGATATCTAAGCTCCATGACCCTATAGCACTTTCTAGTAGAGAAGAGGAACATTGTGTTGGTGGAAAATCCCGAGATAAATTTTGCCACTATGAACACGGACCAATGAATTCCAATGGGTTCTTTAACATGTAAACTGAGATTTTTGCCACCTTTCAAAAATCACTTACCCCAGCCAGGAGCGAACCTGCAAGCTTGGGGTTGGTAGTCCGACACGATAACCACTCGCCCACCGTGGCAAGCTGGTAAAGTGATGTTGGAATGTTATTAAAAATACAAATGAAGGAGGGTCTTGTCAGCAGGATATAAATGAAATGAATAGAAAGAAGGTAGTATCATAAAACAGAGCCTTTTCTGAAGGAGTGATTGCTGCTCAAGATTTGAATATATCACCTGTCATGTCCAAGTAAGAACCACAGCCAGTTCTTTTATCACTACTCTTGTGTGCGCAACACCAAGCGACCCCCTCACATATTCAGAACCTCTTTAGAAGAATAGTTACTGCTGCAATTAATTGGAACTGCAAGAACAACTAGTTGCACTGAACGAAAATATTCAGAAGTCATCATCATCATCTTGCACAGTTTCCAGCCACTGGCCGGGTCTATTTGGAACACAAGCCTCTCCAACGTCTTCTGTCTTCCCACCATCTCTCAGTCTCCACCCTTGTCCAGTCTTCTCCTCTCTTCTTCACGCTTTCTTCCACCCCCTTCAGCCACCTGTCTCTCGGTCTCTTTCCTTCCCACTTCGTCTCGTGTACTCTCCTGGGTATCCTCTTCTCCTCCATTCGTTTTACAAGTCCATACCATCTAAGTCTAGATTTCTCTATACCATCCTGTAATGGTTCCTCCTTCATTAATTCTCTGGTCCTCTCATTTCTTATTCTGTCCATCTTTGTAGCCCCAATACTCATCTCACTGGCCTGTATTTTGTTCTTCTCCCTTCCTTTCATAACCCAGGTCTCCGAGGCATACGTCAGGATAGGGACATAGTACGTCCGATATATGATCTTTTTGCTGTTCTGAGGGACATCCTTGCTCCGTAACATGCTTCTCACACTCCTCCGGAATGCTTCTGCCTGTCTCCCCCACTCATTGCAGTCACGGGGAGCAACTAGTGCAAGACCACTTAAAACAGCTATCATCAGGACAATAACATGCCTCTGTATATGGGCGATGGTGTTGGTGCAGTATACTGAGGTTATCAGCTGCAATAAGTGTTGGTGCTTTCCGGTCCTTATCCTTCTGTAGTAGTATTCATTATCATCACTGCTAGTGATAACAATAACCCTGCTACAACATGAATATCGGTCTATCGCGGTTTTAACTGTATATGCTTGCTGAAATGTTTCGCGGATATCGTTAAAACCAAAAATACGGGACTCTAATTAAGTATATGATTTTATTCCTCGAAGTAATGACTTTTTCTGTTTTGCAAATTACATGAGCCTCTAATTGAAGAGCTTGTTTCCAAAACTCACTAAGTCAAAAATGATGACTTTTCAGGACAGATATTTTTTTAAACCGGAGCCTACTTTGGCAATTTTACTTCATTATCAAATAAAGAGACGTTTTTCAAATTAATATGAAGAACAATGATAACGAACCAAAACCCTATTTTGAAGTTTTTAACGTTTAAATGCCAATTTTCCAAAAGTAAACCTAGTCACTTAAGACTAAGGGCCGTTTTCACCAACGTCAATGTCTCTTAATTCATCATTAAAGGTTATTTAAGTTAGCACGAGCAATTCATTAAATAGAAGCTCTCGTTAAACTTACCAGTAAGAAGCCAAATCTGCCCACTAAAGCAGCTGAACAGTGCCTTGCGCATTCCACAATGGCGGTTTGTTTCCAAGTTCCACACGAACTTTCATCCATATGAATATAAAATATGTTTAAATTATAAAAGATCACACACATTACCAAGTTTTAATACCAAGAAAGATGAATACGGAAAATTTAAAATAAAAATTATATCCAAAGGGGGATTCAAACTCCTTCCAGTGCTGCATAATAAACCGAGTGTCTGCACCGCAACCGTTTACGTTACGAAGCCAATTGGGTAAGCGCGTCCTATTAACCCTTTGGCTTTCAAGGCAACGACCTATCGGCGCCCATGGGTCCTGCGGAAACTGACACGGTAACGATCCGTCGTTAAGCATCTTTTTTATTATTAGTTCATTATTTACGCGTCAGATAGCAGCATTTTTGCACGGAATAAGTTGTATAGTTGTATCTCACATTATACTTCGCGGGAACTTCCGGCTATCCGTATTTATCGATAGTCTTAGAGTCTGAGACATGTGCTCACTGGAGTTCCATGTCTTGTTTACATCGATTCGGCGGCGGCAAACTTGCGTTCATTTCCCTATGTTTTCGTACGTGATTACATAGTAGAATTAAGTTATATAGGCAATATATTTAGTTAACGTGTTAGTTCATTATTTAAATAGTTTTCGTAGGTAATTAGGTGCATAGTGATAGTGAAGTGTTAGATATAGTTCAGTTAGATTAGGCCTAGTTATTTGCCGTGTGTGACATTGCGGAAAGACTTCATTTAGCTGATGATGATATCACTGAATATCTTGATAATTATTCAAGTTATGATGATGTTTCTCAGTCCGAAACGGAAAGTGTAGAGGATGATGATCCAGTAATATCTTCATTGGCGAGTGCTACATATTCGTTTTAAGGAATCTGTGTTTTATGCAAAAATGGCCGACATTTTTCAGTGTTACATCATTTTAAACATTTTAATTTATCCTTGGATCTAATGCACATAGAATCTTGATATTTACTATGCTAGTAAACAATATTATAGCCTTCCTTCTGACATGAATAACAAATACCATTTTCTAGAATTACTTCCAAACTTTCAAAATCTGAAACATGTATTTTTGACTTCAAATTTCTTATTTTTTAACATTAAACCCTTTTGGTTAAGAGACATGACTTACTTACAGTAATAATAAGTGATATATACTGTACTCTATACGTTTACCAACTTTCATGCTGATATCATGTAATTTTAAAAGAAGTGTGTGCATAGTGTGGTAAATATGGCTGTCAGTTTTGACACATCCATCAGCTGAGAGCTTGAAAGCAAAAGAGTTAAGCTAACTATTCACACAACTGCCAGTTCTCCTAAATACTTTGTTCATATCATTTCAAGCTTTTGCCACGAATATGGCCCTCTGTATTTCCCGTCCTTTATAATTATGTTCCAGAAAGTCTCAAGGCAGCATCACAAACAACAATCAGTGCTAGACGCTTCTTGTTCTGTCCGCCATGTTTCCCCAAGATGAAACGGAGTCTACGCATGCGCGAGAGTCATAAAGCGTATATAAGTAATTGCGAACCCGAATGGCCTCATGAAATGCATCGAAGATGATCACGAATTAAATCTCGTATTTAAGTTAAATGGGAATTAACTAACTAATCGTTAGTGAAGAGTTGGTGAAAACGGCCCTTAGCAGAGTTTGGAAGACATCACAGCCGGACTTAGTACAGTTTTGGGAAAAAATACAATATTGTTCGTTACAATTTACGATGACATAGTGAGTTCTGGAATAAAATATTAGTAACATACACAGGTCTACACATTTGTCCAAAACTGACTTAGTGAGTTTTGGAAACTAGCTCTTGTGAATCCTAATGGAGCCTTACTTTGGATCCAGGAGGAGCTGGCATGGGGAACTGCTTGCCCTCGGGCCGGAACGGGACCCGCTGTCCTCCCATGGGCGGTCGGAGAGGCGAGCTCTGGTTGACGCCCGGCGTAGCCATGTTCGGGACCCACTGCTGTTGCTGCGACTGTGGATACTGCGGCTGCGCTCCGGCCGGGTATCTGTGCTGGTCCCACTGGTTATTAGCGGGCTGGCTGTTGGGAGGGCCTCCAGGTCGTGGGGGGCCCTGGTTCCACTGAGGGCCCTGCGCTACTGGGCCCTGAGGTGGAAACTGCCCTCGGTACTGACTCGTGTTGTTCGGCCAACCTGCTGACAGAGATAACAATAACAAGAATTATATGTAGTCAATAAATTGGCCTACGTATAAATAATGAAAAGACCAAATACATGCAGGTTGGTGGAGTCTACGATAACAGTTCGTGGTCAAGCTATAGAACTAGCCATGTGGGCCGGGTAAATACCCAGTGGGAAGGTAAATATAAATAGGGTATTTACCTGGGTATATATCCAGTGGACACTTTAATAGCCAAAATGAGGGTATTTTCAATTTTTGAGCTTTGTACAACACTTTTTTATGTGTTGATGAAATGTTGGACAAACAAGGACTGAAACACAGATATTTGATGCCTTAAAGTGAAATCAGGAACAATATTGAACCTTCAAAACTAAACAACAACAAAAAAAAAAGGAAATGGACGTCCAGATATGTTTGGGTATTTATTTGTTTTGGCTCTGTAACCTTATCTTTAAGTGTGGTTTTTCCTTAAACTAAAGTACAACATTGGATAAAACCATTTGGTTGTTTTGTAATTTAAATTTTTAATAAATACCAAGTTATTGAGAAGGTCGAGTTTTATTACGATACTGGAAATGAGCAACAAAGATGTGGAGGGAAAAGCTACTTTTGTAGTAATAGGAGCAGGCTAAATGCATATTAATTGAAATAAGTGTATGCCAAAACTCAAAAGGTAATGAAGCCGTCGGATTTTTTAAGAGCGTTAAAAATCCCTCAGTGTGCCTTCCTTCGGAGGGGAAGTAAAGCCGGCGGTCCCATGTCATAGATTTATGGCATGTTAAAGAACCTTCCACTAATTACACCTGTGTGAAGCTAAATTGTATAGGTTAGGAATGTAAACAACGCTCTTAGGTGTCTACGTTCGTTGCGGTGGCGTCTAGTAGCTAATTTCTGAACTATGCCTAGCAGTCGTTGACGGTGGCCTTTGGCGGCAAAAGTAGGAACTATTTAAAAAATTCAAAGTTGCAGTCCTTCCTTGAATTAAAAAAACAGATACACACACTAATACAGCCATCACATCAGATAGATTCTACACACACCCAAAGTACACGGGGCTACATGACCACGTTGTTGCAGCCCCTAAACTTAAGAACCAACCAAAAATATATTCAATAGAAAGGACATTTGAAAAAAGAAAAATCTTAGTAAAAGTGCTTCAAGTTATTTTTCATTCAATTTTAAATATAAGAAAATATTAATTTCTAAAAGTTTATGTAGAATAGTTTGCATACCTGCCTTTTTTTAAGGTTCAACTTACCATGACACATTATTTTTAATGAAAAATCTAAAATACCCGGGTATTTACCCAAATTGGGCATTTGCCCGAGTATATACCCTGGGTATTCACCCCAATTTATAAATACTTGGGTAATTTACATCAACATATAGAGCAAGTGCTACAATTCACATATCTTGGTAGCATTATATCGATTGATGGAGGCACAGAAAGGGACATCACCTGTCGAATCGGAATGGCATCAGGCATATTTCAGCGCATGTGCTCTATCTGGTCGGCAACAGTCAGAAGCGTCGCCACAAAGATGAAACTTTTCAACAGTATTGTCCTACCTACTGCATTATATGCCTGTGAAACATGGAAATTCACGGCTAAAGTAATTAAGCGGTTAGATGTTTTCCAACAACGTTGCCTTAGACGAATTCTTGGAGTCTCTTATCATGATCATGTCACAAATGAAGACGTCTTAAAAAGATCAGACTCAGTACACCTGTCAACGACTGTAACTGAGTGTCAGATGCAACTTGCTGGCCACGTCCTCCGCGTGCCCGAATACCGTCACCCACGAACTGCACTAAGATGGACACCACTGGGAGGCCGGCCGGCCTCCAAGAACTTGGTGTCAAACAAGGAGAGAAGATCTCACGACCATTGGCATCTCTTGGGTTGATGCCAAAACTGTTGCGATCGACCGACATCGCTGGAGAAGACTTGCTGCCCAATGTGCCTTGCACAGGACCTAATGATGATGAAATGAACTTAAATACTTCATCTAGGGAACAATAGGCTCTGTGTGTATACTGAAGTGCTGCTGTAAGTGGACATTCCGAGAAGCTGTTACATTAACACATTGCTGACCGGATGCCTGGACATGTCACATCCCCTGTGGACCGGACATTTTGCTACTGAGAATATTCCAGTGCACTAGGTTATAAAAAAAGTACATAATTGTGGAAATAACTTACGATATTATCTTTCTAGTTGATATGAGTATACACATACCCCTAGTAGTGATCAAGGGGGTGATGTATTTGGAAACATGACACAATGTGCAGTGGCGGCTTACAGAAAGAGCAGATGGAGTATATTTGAGGTTAGATTGGTAAACAATCAAAGTACGGTATGCACTTTGGTTGTTATTACGTCGCCTAGAGACCTCATTCAGTTTCCACTAATCCACTATAACTTGTGCCATTTGAACGATAATATATACGATAAATCTTATCATCTGATTATACAAGTCCTCCATCTTGTCATTGATTGAACCAACAGAAGGAAGTTCGATGTTTCGAAACAAAATCAAAGAATAAAAGAAGGCCATGAATAGACGGAAGATGGCACATATACATCTACAAATATCCTTCTCAATGTCCTAGACCGAAATAGTTCAATACATGGCCAAGAGATGTCGCAGGAAGACCGAAAACAATGACTTGTATAAAACCGAGATTTCTCGGGGCCCGTCATCTACCGCTGGCGAGCGTACTACGAGATTTCTCGGGGCCCGTCTTCCATGTGTTAACACATAAAGTGATCAAAATGTCCTGCATGACTCAACAAATTGCTAGCGTTTCGCCCCAGTGTGCCAATTGGGCTCTTCAGTTGGTAAAGGCACACCTACCAAGACGCGTAGCAGGCACACACTGAGAGTATTTTTTAAAATAGAAATTCTCACAGCAACTAACCATCACGCTACATAAAGCAATCTCTCTGTCGTTAAAAAGAATTTTGACGCAATGCGTAAAGACGAAATCATTGAGATTCGAGAAGACTGAACTCCATTCTCTGCGATGTAACAGGAGGCCTACTTGCGCTATCTTCGAAACATACGAACATGTTGCCGCGAGTGGTACAGCACAGATTTCCTTCATCTTCGAAGCCCAAACATTACAAGAGGAATGCACTTTCACTCGGAACCTACCCTCCCTTTCCCGACAGTCACACTCCAAGGTCGCTGATCTGGGAGTTGTGATGATGATGATGATGATAATTGTTGTTTTAAGGGGCCTAACATCTAGGATATCGGCCCCAGTTGTGAAGGATGGATACGCGGACAGCATATTGTAAACAGCGATTATTGCGTAATGGCGCAAACTTGCGCGACACCGTGAGCGTGTTTGTTGGATGCTCTTCATGCAGTCAACAAGTCATGGGAGAAAAATACTGCCACTACGCTCGTACAAAAGTAAGCGCTTGCCGACTTCTGTGACGACGATATTTCGAACGGGCAAGCTAGATGTCGATAAAGACGATTATGATTTAAGACAAGAAAACAAAGAAGAAATAGCACGGAATTTGACTGTTCGTGAGGAATACGGAGATCTAGTTGATATCGAGTGCGGGAGTGATACAACGGAAATTCCGAAAGTTTCCCCACTGTCAAGCTAGTGTCACACTTATCTCTTATACAGAAAAACTAGATGAATTTTCGTTCTCATATAATGTTTTCTTCGGAAATGTGTAATCGAAAATTAGAATAAACGATCTAAGAAACAAAACGTGACGACTGTTTTTTGTTGTTTTAAATATTAATGTAGGCATAATCCACATAGGCCTACCTCTAGCCTAGCATGTCTTATAAGACACTACCTAGTACAATCATCATCATCATCATCATCATCTTGTACAGTTTCCAGCCCCAGGCTGGGTCTGTTTGGAACATAAGCCTCGCCACTTAGTTCTTTCTTCCCACCACCTCTCCGCTGTCACTCTGGTCCAGTCCTCGCCTCTCTTCTTGACACATTCCTCCACTCCTTTCAGCCATCTATCTCTTGGTCTTCCCCTTGGTCGTTTCTTCTGCATCTGCATCTCATGTATCCTCTTGGGAATCCTCTTCTCATCCATTCTCTTCAAGTGTCCATACCACCTCAGTCTTGACGTCTCAATCCTACCTTGCAAGGGCTCCTCTTTCACCATTTCCCTGACCTTTTTTTCATTCCTCAACCTGTCTCTTCTTGTTACTCCGATCCTACCGGGTGAGTTAGCCGAGGTCGTTACGGCATGACTGCTGGCAGTCGCTCGCATCCGGGAGGCGAGGTGGTTCGAATCCCCCCGCCGGCAACCTTGAAGATGGTCTTCTGTGGTTTCCCATCTTCCTTCCAGGCAAATGCCGGGGTTGGTCCCTAAGTATAGGCCACAGCCGCTACCTTCCAATTCCTAGCCCTTACATTCCAACTTCCCCCCTCCCCCCCCCCCCAACGGTACTTGTAGCTCACCCATTGGGTGTCCGTCTCGAAGCAGCTACAAAACTGGCGAGCCGAACATGTCTTCGAACACTCCCGGCACTAAAAGCCATACGCTAAAAAAAACTCCGATCCTACTTCGCAGGAACTTCATTTCACCTGCCTGTATTCTGCTTATGTCTCTTTTCTTCATTGTCCACGTTTCTGAAGCATAGGTCAGTATCGGGATATAGTAGCTTCTGTAAAACACTTCCTTGCTTTTTTGTGGGACATCTTTATTCCACACTAAGCTCCTAATGCTTCTCAGAAATGCTTCTGCCTGTCTGCCCCGTTCCGTAATCTCTTTGTCATTTCTCCCATTTTCCTCCACTAGACTTCCCAAGTACTTGAGACTTTCCACCTTCTTCAGCTGTCCACCTCCAAGTGTTATCCCACTCATTGGTCTGTCTAGTACAATCAAGTGTTACAATTATTATTTTGCGTATTCAAGCCTATTTCAATATTTTAAACAATAGTTTTTACTAGAGTTAACAAAAATAATCGCGGATAATTCACGGTTTTCGGTAATTCGCGGAAGTTCGTGCATTAATTACCGCGAACTAACGAGAGTGCACTGTACATACGTAATCTGTGTGCTCTATCTTGCAAGAAATGGAGCTCACTGATTTAACGTCAGTACGAACATACATCTACAACAATCATCACCACAATATACTTTTCCCCCATCAAAATTTAAATTTATAATTTCCAATTATTCAAGGTTGGACCTTGTAAAACTAAAATTCCCTGAGTGCCATTAAAATACCCTGATAATTCCCTGAGTTTTCCAGAGTAGTCGACACCCTGGGCCCAGCTGACCACCTTCTAATTACAATCCCATCTAGGGTTAACACTACCAGTAATCCCTCACATGTATTGACCAGGAATCAAACATCATAGTTATTCAGGTGAAGGTGACAGTCAATATTCTAATAAATTATAATAAACTATAACCTACTACGTTGTCGTAGGAAGGCGGAGAGGTGATACTCCGACGTGGCGCGTCCCAGGTGGCGGATAGGGGGGTCCTCACCAGTTTTGCTGGCGGACTTGAGCGAAATAAAATAGCTCTCGCGGACCAAACACACTCCCATTTCTCATCAATCATCCTATCATATTCCATTCATCACCTTTCCAGATCACATCTGGAATTGTAATCCCTGACTACGGTCAGATCATGGGTCCTAGACCAGACAATCAACTCAAGTATGAACAGTCTTCTAATGAACTCTTCCACCGCAAGGCACCATTCGGATACGGTGGGGTGCCGCGTAGAAGAGTCAGGTGAGTCGGAGCGCCTGGAAACCCGAAAGTCCAAATACAAACTCAAAATTAACAAACATGGGGAATTTTCATTCTTTGCAACATTAAACATAAATTCGTTAATTAAAATTGGAAAACTTAAGCATTTAACCGATATATTGGACCAACACAAGATCTTAATAACAGCACTTCAAGAACTTAGAAACACAGATCAAGACCCCATTGAATCTGGAGGATACCGTCTCTACAAGGGACCTCCAGGACCACGAGTTATGAAAAATGTCCCCCAATTTGGTATGGGATTTTTAGTACATACCAGTATTATTGATTCAGTGGAAGACTTTTTGTCGAACTCATCAAGGTTAGCAACTTTAACAATTAGGACAGGAAACAAAATATACTCTTTGATAAACGTTCATGCCCCAACTAATGACAAGAACGTCAAAAAATTTAGAGATGAAACGGACAATTTTTGGGAAGAACTTGCCTTACTAATATTAAACATTCCAGACACTCATGTTAAAATCTTGCTTGGGGATTTTAATGCAAAAATTGGTCAAGAAAGAAAATTTCGTCCAATAGTAGGTAAGTGGCCAGCTCACAAATTCACTAACAAGAATGGTCAAAGATTAATCACCCTTTGTGAAGAACATGGCTTACGTCTCGAAACTACTAGATTTAAGCGAAGACCACACAAACTTATGACCTGGAAATGCCCTAACAGTGCACTAGGGGAATTCCAGATAGACCATGTTGCAATGGATAAAAAGTTCTACAAAGAAATATATAACGTGAAGGTACCAGATAGACCATGTTGCAATGGATAAAAAGTTCTACAAAGAAATATATAACGTGAAGGTACTACGTGGGGTCGATGTTGACTCTGATCATTATATATCCAAGATAAAGATCAAGTTAACTCCACGACGTAAACAAAAATCGTCAAACTCGACCATGCAAAGGCAATATGACCCTAGTTATTTAATAAATAATGTGTCCTATAAGGAAAAGTCTAAAACTCTCTTAAGTGACAAGCTAGAAACGATGGTTGACACACTGAAAACCGTTGCTGTCGAAATTGCCCCTATTAGGAAAAGGAAAAAGCATGCATGGTGGAATGCGGAATGTGATGCTGCAATTCGGAAAAGACACACAGCATGGCTCAATGATCAGCAAAAGAGGACCACACAATCGCGAGAAGAATTAACCATTGTTCGAAAGGAAACTGCCAAAGAAATTAGGAGAATTAAAAGAGAAAATCAAAAAAAGTCCATACAAATTATTGATGATTCCTTTAAGCAACACAAAACAAGGGACTATTACAGGACATTTCGTCAATATCATTCTAAATACAGCCCTCCTACACTATTAATGAAAGATAAATCAGGTAAACTAGCCCACAATGATACTGATAATGCTAAAATTCTAGCAGATTATTTTAGAGAACTACTAAATGCTGATGAACCTAAGGAATATCTTGATTTTGAGCCTAATCCAAAAAATAAAACAAATTTACAGAACATTATTCCTCCTGACTTGACTGAAGTATGTGCAGCGATTAATTGGCTCAAAAATTATAGAGCAGCAGGAGAGAATTCATTGGTAGCAGAACTATGGAAATATGCAAATGAACAAACCATCTCCAACCTCCATAAACGCCTCATTGATGTATGGAATTCGGAACAAATACCAGAGGAATGGAGAATGGCTGTAATCCACCCAATTCATAAAAAGGGTGATAGATCAGACCCGAACAACTACCGTGGGATTTCTTTGCTTGATGTAACATACAAGATTCTATCTAGAATTTTCTTGACAAGAATTCAACAACAACTCGATCAAGAACTAGGAGAATATCAAGGAGGGTTCCGACCAGGTCGCAGCTGTCCAGATCAGATCATCAGTCTGAAATGGATAATGAAATATCATAGAATGAGACAAAAGGATTTGGTCATTACTTTTGTGGATTTTAAGAAAGCTTATGACAGTATCCATCGAGGGTCATTACTTAATATCCTTAGGGAATTTGGGTTACATCAAAAGCTTATCAACCTCATCGGCGTTACTTTGAAAGATACTAAATCAAAGGTTAAATTTCGAGGCACCTTGTCTGAACCATTTGATATCCGGACTGGACTTCGACAGGGAGATGGTCTATCACCGTTATTATTTAATTGTGTTCTTGAAAAGATCATGCGTGAGTGGAACAAAACTTGTCCTCCAAATGTAAAGATTGGTACTAATATAAAACTGAATTGCTTGGCCTTTGCGGATGGCCTTGCACTGCTTGCAACCAGTATAGATGAGGCTAAACACCAAATTGAAGAACTTGGGTCTATTGCAGCAAAAGTAGGACTTCAAATTTCATTTGAAAAGACTGAAATAATGGCATCCTTTGATGTGGAAACACAAGCTATTACATTGATCAACAATAAAGAAATTAAAGTTGTACATAAATTTAAATATTTAGGGGAGATTATAACATGGAATTTGAATGAGAAAGCGTCAATCGAAAATAGAACAACAAAGTTAAGACAAGCGCAATATATTATTTGGTCTAGTTACAAAAAAAAATCACTCTCCATAAATGCCAAATTACGACATTACGAATCAGTTATTAAACCGGAAGCAATATATGCTTGTGAAACACTTTTCAAGTTAAACACATGATCAGTTACTGACACATTACAGAAGATTGATAGAAGAATTCTCAGGACTATAATTAATAAAAAACATCAGGTGGATGGTCAATGGCGTCTATTACCAAATGAAGTGGTTTATAAAGAAACAGAGTCTATAGTCGATACTATGCGAAAAAGGCGAATTGCCTTTTTTTGTCATATCTCACGCCTGCCGGATACCAGACAATTAAAAGTATTATTTAATTATTTTTCAAAAGTAAAACAAAGAACTCTTGGTTTATGGAAATTCAAAATGATCTGGATGAACTCGGCTTGACAATGTCCCAAATTGCTAACAAAGATGAGAAGAATATCTTGAAAAACAAGAACATCCGACTTCCCTTAAAAACCTTTACCCGCAAAACTTACACTATAAGTAGGGAATGGAAAAATTCGCGATCGCGAATTTCGCGAATTATTAAATGAAGTAATACACATATAATGATGTGTTTTAATAACCATAAAAATGGCGAAAAAAATTGGTTTTGAAGTCGCGAAATTTCGCGAATTTTGCATGAAGACGCGAATTTCGCGAATTATGCATAAATTTCGCACGAAACCGCGAATTTTAGCTTTTTCGTTTTTTTCTTTACTGTGCACTTCTCATAATTCGCGGCAATCAATGCACGAATTTCCGCGAATTATCCACAGTAATGTTTTTAAGCCTAGCAAAGAGAAAAATATTGGTTAAAAATATTGAAATGTATTTTATGAACACACTATGTGGGCTTTACCAATATTAAAAACTAAGAAAAATGACTGTCATCACTTTTTGTTTCTTAGGTGGTTTATTTTTTCTAATTTAAGATTGTACAATTCTGAAGAAAACAATATATGAGAACGAAAATTCATCTTGATTTTCTATATAAGAGATAAGTGTGACTATAGACACACTAGCTTGACTGTGGGAACTTTCGTGATTTCCGTTGCATCACTCCTTCACTCGATATGTACTGGATATCAGTTTACCTCACCGACAGTCAAATTCCGTACAATATCCTCATCGCTTTCATGTCTGAAACCATGATTGTCTTTATCGAAGTCTAACTACTGAATGTCACTTTCTTCTGCATCTTGATATTCATCTAGGTTTTACCCTAATGTCATCGTAGTGAAACCACCTTGCCTGTTTAAAATATCGTCACAGAAGCCGACAAACGCTTGTTTTTGTGCGAGTGTAGTACCGGTAATCTTCTCCCATGACTTGACTGCATGGAGAGCATCCAACAAACACGGAAAGATCGGTCACTTAACGGTAGATAGTCGGCCTCGCTTTCTTTATCAATCTGGGTGGTCATCCTGGTAAGTTACTTAGTTATTGTGGTATTAAGGGCCAAAACAGCGAGGTCATCTGCCCCTTCATCCTAGTAACTACTCGCCACGTGGCGTCATATAGTGCGCCTTTCAGACATGAATATCTAGATGGCAAGTATCCAGATCAAAATGTGCCACTGTTACCGGAACCAGAATTAACCAGGCGGTCTTCTTGGTTTCATTCTGTAGTGTGTCTGTCAGAGTACTTGAAAGATATTTTGCAATTTATGAGTGAAGTAGTAGGGACATAACTCTGGTGTTGATTTTCTCAACAATGTTTCACATGACGAAATACTTGAGATTCAAAGAATTTGGCACAGACATCACTGAACTCATCCCCTTATTAGAAGGCCAGTCTTATCAGACTGTTCACCTTCTAGATGGACATCTACAGAGAATTCAGCAAGCCCTTAAACTTGCTGTTTCTGGAAAGTACGTTACCAACATTAAGGAGCAGTTGGAAGGTTGTGGAAATGTGTTAAAAAGAGGGAAAATACATTCAGTTTTAGTGAATGCTGGGTCGCATGCTCTTGGAAACTTAATCAGCTTGAGATCCGTTGACCCTGGGAACAGGATTTACAAATGTGTGCATTTGATCCAGCAGAAATAGTGCCAATGAACATCAATGAGGAAGCAGATGCATGACAGGACCAAGACAGACATTGTTGGAGTTTTGCAAGGAATGACATTTGTATTTCCAAAGTTCTCAGAATCTGTGTTGAAAACCATTTGGATCCCCTGTTCAAACGCTGTGAACTTTTGTTTTTCAGCTTACACTAGCACGTTAAGTGATATGCGTCACCGTTAGTCACAAGGCAATTTGGATCTCTTCACTGAAGTATACTTTGAAGGATGACTGTAATGTGTTATGTTATCCATGATATTTAAAAAATCCCGCCTAAAATTCATGATTTTGAAAGTACCGAAAAGTGCACTTGAAACCACCGAATTTGACACTTTAAAATACCGCTTTCTTCACTCTGAAATCACCGAAAAATTCCAATCTCTAACTATAAGCGATGCAGAGAGAGCGGCAAGGTCAACTAGAATGAAAATGTTTTGAGAAAAGAAGAAAAATAAGAAGCTGAATCTCTAATATTGTTTTTGAGATATGTATATACTTGTTTTGGTTAAGTGCTCCAATGCGGACGTAACATATGTAAATAAATAAATAAACTATTTACTACCTTCAGTCAATATTTAGTACATTGTGACGTTCAGCATGGTTCAGGAGAAGTAACTGTGCAGTAACATATAGCTTAGTAAGTTTTATGTCATAATAGGGGGAGGATGCCAACGGCCTAGCCGTGTTGAAACACCGGATCCCATGAGAACTCCGCAGTTAAGCAACATTGGGCGCAGTCAGAACTTGGATGGTATGCCGGTTCTAGGCACAGCGCGCTGTTGGCCAACATAAGGAGGAGCGGAAAGGCCCTGGCCACCCTACCGCAAGTAAACTCCGGCTGGGGGTAGCCTCTTCGGAGGCTTGGACCTGCCTTCGGGCAGAATACCAATTAATTTAGAGGGAGGATACTCTAGATATTTTTGTACCAAAAGCTCACACAGTAAAATTTCAAAACGCAGATCTGTTACAATAATTTTGTTAATAAAGCATTAAAATATCTAGTAAAAACAGGTGTGCAGCTACACAAGCGATACATTTCTTAAGAACTTCGTCACATCTATTTCCAAATACAGAGGCTTCGACAACTTGGAAGTCTCTCAACAGATTGCGATCTGGGGTTGGCAGATCCAAGACCAACATTCATAAATGGGGTTTTTGCTGCGGCTCAGTCCTTTGTGAATGCGGTGAAGAACAGACTATAGGTCATCTGCTTCAGTGCAGTCTGTGTCCTATACTGTGCACCATGGAGGATCTGGTGAAGGCTTCACCAAATGGACGTGACATGGCAAAATATTGGTCATGCATTATTTAGAGCCTTAAATGTTCAAATTTTGTCATTTTTGTTGCCCATTGTGTACATAATTTCTTATGTAATATTTTTGTCCCTGACACAAGTAAATAAATAAATAAATAAACCTATTTCCAAAGTTCTCTGTACAATATGTCTCTACCTGGAAAATACACATCAAGCATCATTTTTATAACCTAACTTATTCAGCATACATATCTCATCAATTCTACGATCCTATATCACGCTGAAGATGGTACGGTTTCACTGTACTGAATATTGACTTAGTTTATTATAATTAATACGTCAATAAGGACATGCACTCACCATACATGGCAGGGCGTTGCTGGCCGTACGGAGGGTAGGGGGGCTGCTGCTGGTCCTTGGGCGTGAAGTCAGGATGCCTTCTCTGCGCCGGGGCTGGGGGAGGCATCGATTTACTGGGATACATCTGTCCTGGGCCACTGGCAGTGGGGGGTTGTTGACCGGGATACACCTGCTGCTGCAATCACACACACATCTTCAGCTACAACAAGCTACTCACATAACAAAGCTAAACTTATCAAAGAATCTGGAAGTTTCTTTGGAAATAAAGACCATTCACTTGGATTTGCTAGAGATGATATCGTATGACCTCGGGTGCCGGGTGTTCATTGCGCCCAGAGGGCAGCTTGCATGTCGAATTTTAACGCTCCTTGAAGCGCTATGAAAGTCAAGGAGGTTCGATATCTAAACTTCTTGAACACTATAGCACTTCCTAGTCGAGAAATGAGAAACATTGTATTGGCGGAAAATCCCTAGATTAATTCTGCCATTATGAACAGAGGCTACTGAATTCAAATGGGTTCTTTAACATGCCAACAACGTCTGAAATGCGTATCGTGATTTTGTCGCCTTTCAGAAATCACTTACCACGACCAGGAGCAAACCTGCAAACTTGGGGTTAGTCGTCCGACGCGATAACCACTCACCTACCGTGGCAAGCTGCCAGAGATGATGATAGTACAGCGGCACTGCTCGTGAAATTACAGGAGCCTTGCTGTGGCCTTGGTGAGGTGTACAGTTTCCAGCCACCGGCTGGGTCTATTTGGAACACAAGCCTCTCCAACGTCTTCTGTCTTCCCACCATCTCTCAGTCTCCACCCTTGTCCAGTCTTCTCCTCTCTTCTTCACGCTTTCTTCCACCCCCTTCAGCCACCTGTCTCTCTGTCTCTTTCCTTCCCACTTCGTCTCGTGTATCCTCCTGGGTATCCTCTTCTCCTCCATTCGTTTTACATGTCCATACCATAAGTCTAGATTTCTCTATATCATCCTGTAATGGTTCCTCCTTCATTAATTCTCTGGTCCTCTCATTTCTTATTTTGTCCATCTTTGTAGCCCCAATACTCATCTCACTGGCCTGTATTTTGCTCTTCTCCCTTCCTTTCATAACCCAGGTCTCCGAGGCATACGTCAGGATAGGGACATAGTACGTCCGATATATGATCTTTTTGCTGTTCTGAGGGACATCCTTGCTCCGTAACATGCTTTTCACACTCCTCCGGAATGCTTCTGCCTGTCTCCCCCGCTCATTTATTTCTCTATCGTTTCTTCCATTCTCTTGTATCAGGCTTCCCAGATACTTGAAACTTTCCACTTTCTTCAGCTGTTCCCCACCAATTGTTATTCCCGTCGGGTTCTTTCCTTCTTCCTTGTTGTGATCACCATCACACTCTTATTTATGCTAAATTTCATCCCATATCCTTGTACTATTCCTTCCCACACGTCCATCTGCTCCTGTACTTCCTCCTCCTTGTTTCCCCAAATCATCTGCAAACACCATTGCTTTCATCTTTCCTTCCCCAATTATCTGAGCCACTCGGGTCATTATGTCATCCATCACCACAATGAAAAGCAACGTGTACCATAACAACTGATAAGCACAATGGTGCACTGGGGTGAAATAGAATCAAGTATCTGGTCAAGAAGTTTCTTTGCATGAATATTGAACTGCTCCACTGCCCATTTTATCAGCAAAGAAGCCCTTCTTTCAGAAAGCATGCCTATTTTTTTTCTTTTTCCTGTGATGATTTTAGAACTAGTATTGCACAGGAGGGTTTTCCCATCCCTAAGCACGGATCATCTGCAGTAATTGTGAGCTTACTGTAAAATTAATTATTAGAAGTAGAATAACTGCACAGCTTAAGCCATCAGGCCTGTTCTGTCTCCAGATTTATTTGGTTCATCCAGCTCTACTTTTTGGTCTACCAATTCTTCTTCTTGGTGAGAGTAAATTTGTGCAGGAAGCCAAGAACTTTCCTTTATTAATATTTATTAATATTAATATTATTTATATTGGTTTGCCTGTTCCTCTATCGGGCGCGTCCCAGGTGGCGGATAGGGGGGCTCGCCGGACTTGTCCGGAGGGTTTGAGGGAAATAAAATACCTCTCGCGGACCAAAAACAGGCCCCTCGCCAGGGTTATGGTGAAGCTACGTTAGGCCTAGCAAGCCAGTAGTGGATATGAAACTGCTTTTAAAACGGGAACGGGCCTCGGAAAGGACAGATCTAAAGGAAGCAGACCTGGCTATGGAAATGGACTACGAATCGGAACTTTGAATATAACTTCATTGACGGGAAGAGTGGAGGAGGTTGTGGATATGATGGAGAGGAGAAAACTGGATGTACTCGGACTGGCAGAGACCAGATGGAGAGGGGAAGGAAGAAAAGAACTGAGAAATGGCTTGCAGCTATACTGGATAGGAAATGAGGAGGGGAAGAGAAATGGAGTGGGAATGGTGGTGAGAGAAGGGCTGAGGGAGGAAGTAAAGAGGGTAAGTGATAGAATAATTAGAGCCAGAATCACTGTGAAAGGTAGAAACCTGGACATTCTGCAAGTCTATGCACCACAGGTGGGATGCACAGAAGGCGAGAAGGACGAGTTTGAAGAGGAGTTGCAGAAGCAGTTGGTGGGGAGAAACCTGATAGTCATGGGAGACCTAAATGCCCATGTCGGAACTGATAGAAGAGGTTTTGAGGAAGTGATTGGTGGTGAAGGATGGGGAAACAGGAATAAGGAAGGAGAGAGATTGTTGGAACTGTGCAAGATAAATGGGCTAATGGTTGGAAACACATGGTACAAGAAGAGAGAGAGCCATAAAATTACTTGGTACAGCAGGGATTTGACTAGGAAATCGGTGGTGGACTATATTCTATGCGGGAAGGAGACAAAGAAGAGTATCACGGATATAAGGGTAATACCTTCAGAAGCCCTGGACAGTGACCACCGTCTGCTGGTCGCCAAGGTGAGAGGACTGAAGGAAAAGAGGAGAACTGAGAACCAAGAAAGAAGAATAAGGACATGGAAGCTGAAGGAGGATGGAAATAAGGAGAAGTTCCAGATATTAGTGAGGAACAAATTACCGAAGGATGATCCGAAAACAGGTGAAGAAGAATGGAATAGGTTCAAGGACGTGTTGGTAGAAGCAGCGGAAGTCGTGTGTGGCAGAACTAGTGGAAAGAAAAGGTGGAAGGAAACACCATGGTGGAACCCCAGAACTAAGGAAGCAGTGAAAAAGAAAAATGAAGCATTCAGGAAATGGTTCCAACAGAGGACAGACAGAACAAGAGAAGAATACCAAGAGCGGAAGAAAGAAGCAGGAGAAGTAGTGAAGGAAGAGAAAAAGAAATGGCTGGAGAAATGGACAGAAATGATGGAGGAGGACTGTGATGGCAGTAAGAAAGTGTTGTATGGAATGATAAAGGCAAAGAGAAGAGATACAGGGGAGAATGTCAGAATGGTGGACAGGAATGGAAAGGAGGTCGAAAATATGGAAGAAGTAAAGGTTATCTGGAGAGAATACTTCAAGGAACTCCTAAATCCAACTAAAACCAGCGTAGTGGACATTGTGGAGGAAGAAACAGACAGTGACCAAGACATTTCAGAGAAGGAATTGACATGGAAAGAAGTGGAGGAAGCATTAAAGAAGATGAAAGGGGGAAAGGCACCGGGAATAGACGAAGTGAGTGTGGAGATGGTGAGAGCAGCAGGGGTGATAGGAACACAGTGGCTCTTTCGAGTAATGAAAGTGATATGGAGGGAGAAGAAAATACCAGAGGACTGGGAAAGAGGGATAATAATACCCATATTTAAAAAGGGAAGTAGGAAGGAATGCAAGAACTACAGGGGAATTACACTCATGTGCCACTGCGCCAAAATATTTGAGAAGGTACTGGAGAGAAGAATTCGGACAGAAGTTGAAGATGGGCTGAGGGAAGAACAGTATGGATTCAGGCCAGGAAGGTCAACAGTTGACCTCATCTTTGCAGTAAGACAGCTACAAGAACACCATTATGAATATGGGAAAGATCTGGTGATGACCTTCTTGGATATTGAGAAAGCATATGATAGTATTAATAGAAACAAGGTATGGGAAGCAATGAGAGCAAAAGCAGTGAACAAGGAGACAGTGGCAAGAGTGAAAGCAATGTACGAGGGAAGCAAAAGCTGTGTAAAGGTGGGAAGAGAGAGAACGGAATGGTTTCAACTGGAGAGTGGTCTGAAACAGGGAAGTGCCCTCTCACCCCTGTTATTTATAGTGGTGATGGATGAAATCATACGAAAAGTGGTAAATAGCATTGGGGAAAGGAAAATGAAGGCAATGTTGTTTGCTGATGACCTTCTGGTTTGGGGAGAGGATGAGGAAGAAGTACAAGAGCAATTAGATGAGTGGGAGAAGGTAGTGTTATCATATGGGATGAAGTTCTCAGCACAAAAGAGTGAAGTGGTCATCACAACGAGGAAGAAGAACAGACTGGATATGGGCATAACACTTGGAGGACAGCAGTTGCAGAAAGTAGAATGCTTCAAGTACTTGGGAAGCATAATTGAAGAAAAGGGAGGCAATAGGATGGAAATAAATGAGAGGGGAAGGTGCGCAGATGGATTTTTCAAGAGTGTTAGGGGGATGATATGGAATAAAGATGTACCACAAAAATGTAAAGGAATCATCTACAAGACCTACTTTGTGCCAATTTTGACATATGGTTCAGAAACATGGGTGATGAAGGAAAGGGACAAGAATAAAATACGAGCAGTGGAGATGAAGTTCCAGAGGAGTAGGGTAGGAGTGACAAGAATGGACAGAGTAAGGAATGAGAGAGTCAGGGAGATGGTAAGAGAGGAACCATTGCAAAATAGAATAGAGCGATCTAGGCTACAATGGTATGGACATGTGAGGAGGATGGAAGAGGAGAGGATACCGAAGAAGATGTTTGGAATGGAAATGACGGGAAGGAGGCCAAGGGGAAGACCAAGGGACAGATGGACAAAAGGAGTTAAGAAGAGTGTGGAGGAAAGAGGAGTGTGCTGGGACACAGTAAATGACGAGAGATGGTGGATGGACAGGAAACGATGGAGAGGCTTATGTTCCAGGCAGACCCGACCAGCGGTTGGAAACTGCTCAAGATGATGATGATGATTGGTACCAAGAATTGAAGGCAATGTGGAAACAAACGTTTCTGTAACAATTCTTACATATCGAGAAAAACAGCAATAAAGGTGACTGTTGACCCTAGGACAGACATAACATAGACTTTTGTTCCGTAAACTAGCACACTCATCGCACATAATGGAGAAGAGAACAGCATTATTTTAAATTTAATGTTATTGTTTGAACATATTTTTAATATTTTTGTCTCTGAAAATAATGTTCCCTTAAACGTAAACCTTGAATGAACTCGAAACAAGCAACAAGCAATTTTTCTTTTTGAATGAACTCGTTTCTTTACTATAGTTAGTGCTTTTCCCTTTGGTATTTAAACGCAATGATTTGCTGATCTTCCTTCCTTCCTCCTTCTAATATTGCATGATCCGTTCGCATAAGATGACCTCGCTGTTCCACCCCTTAAAGCAACAACAACTACAACAACGGCAACATTTGAAAATGCACACAAATAAAGATAATTTAGATGAATCATCATCTTCATTTCCCCTTTTCCAGCTGACACTGGGAGGGGGCAAATATGGTCCCTCTCCACTTTGTTCTGTCGTTCCACCATTCCTCTTCCGACATGATGTTCCAATCCAGGTTCCGTTTACTAATGCTATTCTTCACCGAGTCCATCCAACACATTCTTGGTCTTCCTCGTCATCTCTTCCCTGTCATCCGTCGTTCCAGTGCTCATCTTGGTAGCCTTTCTTCATCCGTTTGACATGTCCAAACCATCTCAATCTGTTTAGCTCCAGTTTGTCATTTAGTTTCTGTACTCCCAGTTCTTTCCGTATATCTTCATTTCTCACTCTGTCCCTCCTCGTTTTCTGGACCACACTTCTCAGCTGCCTGTACTCTGCTCTCATCCCTCTGCTGCATATGTCATTATAGGAACATAATATGCTCCTTGTTCCATACTAGTCCCCTACCTGTTGGTAGAAAGCACTCCCAAGTTGTATTCTTCTGCTAATTTCCAAATCTAGTCTTCCATCTTCAGTCAGTTCACTTCCCAAGTATTTGAAGTGTTTCACCACTTCCAATTCCTTATCTCCTACTTTGATTACTCCTTTTCCTTCTTTCTTATCTCTACTAATCACACTGTTTTACTCTTCTCCACATTCCCCATTGCTCAATCTTGTACCCCCATCTCATCCTCGCCCCAGATCACCTTCATGATGTCATCCATCACCATTAAGAACAACAATTCAAGTTTCTTTTTCAGCTCGCTTGCAGTTTGTAAAACCAAACTAATATTATTTTAAATAATAACTTGAACCCAGATTCCTCTACTCTGATTAAGTTGTTTTCATTACATGCATTCAGACGGCTTCGGTGACACGCTGAACTGCTATGCCCAAGATCACGGGTTCTAACCCGGCAGAAGTTGTCTGACTTTTACGAGTGTTTAAATCCTTCAGTATGCCTTCCTTCGGACGGGAAGTAAAGCCGGTGGGCCCATGTCCTAGATTTATGGCATGTAAAAGATCCTACCATTGCCATTGGTAATCATCATCATCTTGAGCAGTTCCCGACCGCTGGTCGGGTCTGCTTGGAACATAAGCCTCTCCATCGTTTCCTGTCCAACCACCATCTCTCGTCTTTCACTGTGTCCCAGCACACTCTTCTTTCCTCCACACTCTTCTTAACTCCTTTTGTCCATCTGTCTCTTGGTCTTCCCCCTAGCCTCCTTCCCTTCATTTCCATTCCAAACATTATCTTCGGTATCCTCTCCTCTCGCATCTTCCTCACATGTCCATACCATTGTAGCCTAGACCGTTCTATTCTATTTTGCTCACGCGCTCCGCCAGTGATGGCTCAGTTCCCGGCGACCGTATGTACGACAGGATACAGCGCTTAAAATCAGTATCATGCATTTTTACTCACCATGTTTACAGTAGATGCTGAAAATGTTCCCCATCCGCTGCCAAACATTACCGGCATCTCCTTATGAAGTTTCTGGTTAATTTAGCTTCAGTAAGGAAATAACGACATTTTCGTCTATTTCTATTGTTTACTGAACCTGTACGTTGGAATCTCTTAGCGAGTTGAGTTATTGTCTGATTTATAGGAATGGGTCTCCCTGGAAATGTCATTCGAAACTTATGTCTTGTTCTAGCACACGTTATGAACGGCACATAGGCCTATTACGCAGACCTTCGCTCGACCTTGGCGCGTGGTCTCCAGTGATATTGCCCGGGTATTCACTTGCTCTTCTGTAGACGTGTGAGCTCCGAGCTAATTGGGTGTTTCAGTCTTTCAGTGTTTTATAAAGCTACTGTGTACCGGTACTGTATATCGTATTGTGTAGTGTTTTATTGTGATTGTGTGGACTATAGTGCTGTAATGCCTTGTGTGAAATATTCGTTTCGTGAACGAGTATATCTGCACAATACGTACATAAAGTGCACGAAATCGTGCGCTAGAAGAAGACAAAAGTTTCGAATTTCATTTCCAGGGAGACCCATTCCTATAAATCAGACAATAACTCAACTCGCTAAGAGATTCCAACGTACAGGTTCAGTCAACAATAAAAATAGACGAAAATGCCATTATTTCCTTACTGAAGCTAAATTAACCGGAAACTTCATAAGGAGATGCCCGTTATGTTTGGCAGCGGATGGGGAACATTTTCAGCATCTACTGTAAACATGGTGAGTAAAAATGCATGATACTGATTTTAAGCGCCGTATCCTGTCGTACATACGCCGGTAACTGAGCTGTCACTGGCGGAGCGCGTGAGCGAGAATGTCCTTGCCAAGCAAAAATAAAGACCCTGTACTTGTTAGCGTGTTCAATTTAAATGTCCTGCTATGGACATTGGCTGCAATTCAAATATAACTACATGCAATCACTTCTTAATGTAGTCACCGCAGACAATCGGGAAGTGATGTAACATTTGTTCCGTGATTTGTAAAGTATATTTCGCTTCACAAATTCCAGAATACGAAAACCATCTGTTGAGAGATGCTCAAATTACACAAAATATAACATAGAAGTTTGTTCCCGCATGCGCTTCAATTGTAATTTCAATGGTGTTTATAACGTTATTGTTGTCAGATATCTGTGGGTCCAACAGTGTAAGGCCAGCCAGAGCATCTTCGCTGCCTGCATCCTGTTCTTTTCTCTTACTTGTAGTACCCAAGTTTCCGAGCCATAAATTACGGTTGGAATGGTCAATGTTTCATAGAATTTCACCCCATTTTGATCGTATCTCAGAATCTCGAGATTTATTTTAAAAGATTTATGATTTGAATTGGTCGGAGCCGAAAAGCATTAAGTCAAAAATGGTCATTTCTTAAACCAGGGGTTCTCAACCATCGTACCCCTTTAAACATCCTGCATTCCTACTAACCTTTCTTAGGTAGTAATAATGGTTATTAAAAATTAAAAGGTATTTAGTTAGTATGGTTTAACCTTTGTAATTTTATAAGGAAAGATATTTTAATAAAACAAAATATAGTTGTTTTTCAGTTCCTTTTCACAAAGGGTGATTTTTGCAATCATTGCATTAGTTTTCATTTCAACATAGAACATCAGAAACGCTACCTTGCATACACTTATTCCAAATGTGCAGTTTTTCAAAAATATCACTTAAATAGGCCAATTTTAAAAGCCAACCAAAGTCATTGAGTACTGATGATAAATTAGAATTGTGCTCGGTAAAGAAAAGATGCAATTCTTTGTGGAGTTCAAATACACGCGCCGTAAATAACTCACACAGTAGTCACGGCACGAAGCTCACTGCGCATGTGGATCGAGTAGAAGGATGGCCTGCCGCGTACCCCTAAGGGGTACGCATACCACAGGTTGAGAACCCCTGTCTTAAACAATTAGTATTCTGAAGTATTGACCGAAAGATCTTAGAACGGCATAGGAAAGAAGTGAGTCAGCCTTCAGTTTAGGCCAGAAACCACTGCTGCCTTTCAGCGCCGTATTCCCTACGTAATGTTTATCACACTGCAAGATTCCCGAGTGTTACAGTGCTATTGTAAATCACATTTGAACAGGGATTAGGTAGTTTTTATGTTACAAATCCATTTTGAAATATCATGTGAAATATTCATTCTGGAAGGCTTTATGTTGCACTAAACTGACCACGGAGCTGAAGGGCATTAAGTCACGTTTCCAAAATTGATTAGAAAAAATATGTTTAATTAAAATTGATATTCCGTTAACAGAAAGTTAAAATGCTTTACGAAGGTTGCCACAGTTGTGTTCAGATAGGAAATAGTAATTCTGACTGGTTCCAAACAACTAAAGGAGTTCAACAGGGCAGTGCCCTCTCAGCATTACTTTTTATCACTGTAATGGATGAAGTTATGAAAGGAATAAAGCATAACAACAATACAGAAATCAGCGCATTTGCATTTGCAGATGATGTAGTAATTTGGGGTAATACAGAGAAAGAAGTACAGGAGAGGTTGGCCACCTGGAATAACTGTCTAAAAGCACACGGATTAACAATAAACAAATCAAAAACGGTAGCGATGTCAGTCAGCAGACGGAACAAGAAAGGAGAAATAAGGCTTGAAGGTACACAGCTTGAAACAGTAGACCAGTTTAACTATCTTGGGTGCATTATTTCAAGCAATAACAGGATACAGCAGGAGATCAATAGCCGAACCCAAAAAGCAACCCAGTTCTACCATCAAGTTCGGAACCTACTCCCCTTGAGATCAAAGCAGACGCTCTTTCAATCATACTTTACCCCCATACTAACACATGGCCTAGAAACCTGCACAACAACCAGACAGATAGACAGCAAACTACAAGCTGCAGAAATGAAGTTTCTATGAACAATGGTCCAAAAAACTAGGAGGGATAGGGTAAGAAATGAAAAAATTAGGGAAGAAGCTGGAGTGTACCCAACTTTGAAAGAAAAAGTGACAAGGGCCCGTTTGAGATGGTTTGGCCATGTCAAGCGAATGGACGAGGGAAGGATAGCAAAACTAAGACTACAACACACAGATGTGGTTGGTAGAAGGCCAGTAGGAAGACCAAGGAAGAGATGGCTAGACCAGGTGAAGGAGGACATAGGAACAAGGGGAGTTAGCCGGGATAGAATGGTACATGGACAGACGCAAGTGGAGGGCGCTCGTAAACTACACCCAGGCAACTGGAGTAGGAGACAGATGATGATGATGATTCCACTAACACAAATATAACCTGAGTAGTTGCTTCACAACTAATAAAGTGTGTTTGTTAAGTTCCGTTCCGTCTCCTGAAAAGTAGTGAAAACTGATTTAATGCTTTTAAGCTCCGACCGATTCATTTGTGTTACCACCTGTTTGGCTCACACACAAGAAAAACATGCCCTTGGAGAAACGTATTTGAACTCCATCTCTACAAAGTCAGAGTGCTGTGCTCTTCGTGCCCCATCTCACTACCAACAGCTACGCATTGCAAGAGAAGGCTGTAATGCCAACCAAATCAACTTTCCCGTCACATGCACATTGCAATATTTCTCTTGGGAATGACAATGGTTGGTGTTGAGCCTTGTCGCACAATGACTGCATCGTGTTCACTGCGGGACTGGTTTGACGCTGCTTGTTCAATGCCCAGTGCTTGCCACAGTGGGCGAGTGGTTATCGTGTCATACTACCAACCCCAAACTTGCAGGTTCGCTCCTGGCCATGGTAAGTGATTTTTGAAAGGCGACATGTCATACGTTGTCGGCATGGTAAATAACCCATTTGAATTCAGTAGGCCGTGTTCATCATGGCAAAATTATTCTCGGCATTTTCTGCCAACACAAAACGTTCCTCCTTTCTCTACTAGAAAGCGCTATAGTGTCAAGGAGCTTAGATATCTAACCTCCTTGACTTTCATAGCATACCAAGGAACGACGAAATTCCACATGCAGGCTGCCCTCTCGGTGTCAAATAACAAAGCTTGCACACGGCGCCCGAGGCAATACGATATTATTATTATTATTATTATTATTAGCCATGGCTAGAGCTGTGCCACGTCTTGAGCACGGCCAAGGAAAAACTGCATGCAGAGGCCTGGTAAGCTAAAACACTGCCTTTTGTTAATCGTTGCTTACAATACAGTACTCTGGCTTTCTAGGGGTGGGAATATTAATATTAACATCCATAGTGGTCCCTATTGACATATTAATTAAATTTATATCAATAAATTATAGTATTTCCACCCAATCAAAACAAATTTGTGTTCAAATAATTAAACTTTAATTAGGGACACGTTTTGGGGTAAAATCAATAACTCTCCCTTCTCCAGCATTTAGCAAAATAGTGATAACACCCACTGATGCACATTACGAACACACACATGAACCTGACTTATTGTTAAGACATGATGGAAAACACTTCATGCCGAATCAATAATACTACGAGACTATATTTTAAAAAATAAAGAAATTTAAAAAAAAAAATGCCATGCTGAAATTGTTTAAACGTCTAAAACATTCCTAATATTTACACAATAAAACCTGTATTTTAACATGAAAAGAGTTGCTTTGGAAGCTGGGAAGTCACATTTGTAATATGTTGCCCCATTAGGCACTTGTGATCAAACCTACTCTGTTTATTTTCGTTGTATTCATTGGATGGAAAAGCTTGTCTGGAATATGAAAATTCTTTTGTTCGAAATTAGCAGTGAACCGGTGTGGATTACACTCCGGTTGGTTCCTCCGTTTAGGGGCTGTGACAACGCGGTCATGTAGCCCTGTGTACTTTGGGTATGTGTAGAATCTGTCTGATAACCGGTGTTAATTGTGATGACTGTATTAGTGTGTGTTATCTTTTTTAATTCAGGTAAGGACTGCATACGATCAATTTCAAGTAGTTCCTACTTTCGCTACCAAATGCTACCGTCCACGACATCTAGCTTGCAGACTTGGCTACTAGATAGCATCACAGTCAGCACCTGGCGGCGAACGTTGGAACTGATAGAGCGTTATCAATTCTAACCCACAAATTTTGGCTTCACACAAGTATAGTTAGTGGAAAGTTCTTTTCCATGCCATAAATCTATGACATGGGCCCGCCGGCTTTACTTCCCCTCTGAAGGAAGGCATACTGAGGGATTTTTAACACTCTTAAAAATTCAGACTACTTCGGCCGGGTTTGGGCATAGAAGCTCAGCACGCTACCAACTACGCCAGATCACACTACCTCCAGTGAAACCGTGTTAAAGTTTAATTATTTGAACACAAATTTGTATTGATTGGGTGATTTCAATTTAATTTCTAGGGGTGATAAAAGTATTCACTAAACATTATAAACAAATCACACAAAGCGATCATACTTACCTGAATGACAAACACTTTATATAAACAAGCAGACAATACATTTGGCAGCTTACATGCAAGTGTTAATAGCAGTAGCGTGCAGCATTAGCCAACAACATGCAGTCCAAGAATTGGGAGCTCTGATCGCTCAAGTGGAAGTGTGATTGACCATCCATTCGGAGAAGAAAAAAAAAAAGGGGGGGGGGGGAATCATTAAGAAGACCAGGCTGTGAGCTACCGAGATGCATTACTTACCAGTAGAGAGTGGAAATAATGGCGGAACATGGTGCACAACCAAACGTTCAAGGTAGCACTTGATGACCCACTGTTAAGTCAAGTCTGTAGAACTGTTGCTTTTTGAAATACTTTGAAGAAAAAGATACAGTCAGTCTGAGAGACTAGGCTTTATATCATTCCAAATGACGCATGCTACAAATCCTATGTTAGAAAGGCTCAGGAGGGCTCTTTCAACAGACTCCATTACAGCAAGAGATTTAGCTTTAGTAGATAATAATAGCACTATTACTGTCAACAGTCTCCATTATTAACACACTTTACTACCCTGCACAAATTGTAAACTGTAAGTAAGCAAGCTTAACAAACGAAATCCGCAAGTACAGAGATAGCAAGAATCACGTGGATGCTTCATGATCAACAAGTTGCAAGTCATTCAGTATTACGCAGCTGGTGCGTAGGCTTCCCGCGCAGGGAATGGGGAGCGGGAGGTCCACTCTGCTGCATGACGTCACACACGTCGTAACCGTAACGCATAACGTTAGACCCAAGCATGACAACGAAGTCGACATGATCATTTGAAATGATAAAAACCATCTGTTGATGGATTTGAATCGAGCGCGCATGCATGAGCCGACCTTGCATGCGTGTCGATAGCGGCATTTGAGTGAGGTAGTGTGTAGTGCTCTCGGAGGTTTTCATTGCAAGGAAAATGACGAAACGACTGGAGCAGCGCTACTGCATCAAATTTTGCCAGAAACTGGGCGAGAGCCAGGTGGAAACCATTCGGAAGATTCAAACGGCTTTCGGTGACGCTGCTATGGGTCTCCCTCAGATTAGGGAGTGGTACAACCGACGGTTTAAAGACGGCCGAACATCGGTGGAGAGCGAGCCATGCTCCAGTTGGCCATCAACATGCCGAAACGACCTGGTCATTGCCAAATTTAACGCTGTGGTGATGCAAAACCATCACGTGACTATCCGATAAATTGCGGAAGAGGTGGACATCCGCACTGTTTCGCCACATACCATTGTGACCAAAGATTTGGTCATGAAGAGAGTTACATACATAAATGTGGTAAAATTTCCGTTTATCAATACTTCATACCACATTGTGATTCAAAGAGTGAAATCTTATCCAGGAATGGACAAGCAAAAAATATGTTCAATACCATGAGGACCTTATTCACCAGCCGAGAACTCAACCTTCACCTCAGAGTTCGAATGTTACGTTGTTATGTTTTTCCTGTCCTTTTGTATGGTTTCGAAGGGTGGACGCTTAACCCATAACTGGAGAAGCGAATTGCATCTTTTGAGATGTACTTATACAGAAGAATACTCCGAATATCTTGGGCAGAAAGGAAAACAAATGAAGAAGTCCTCAACATCTTGAACAAGAAGAAAGAGCTTCTCACAACCATCAAGGAGCATAAGCTCAGCTACCTCGGACACATCATGAGAGATGAACGGTATGAACTTTTCCGGCTGATCATTCAAGGGAAGATTGATGGAAAAAGATCCATGGGAAGACTAAGAAATTGCTGGATGAAAGACTTGCGGCGGTGGTATGGACATACGTCGATAGAAATCTTCCGTGCTGCCGTTTCGCGTGTAATCATACTCAATTTGATCGCCAACCTTCGGAGGGAGACGGCGTCACAAGAAGAAGTATGTAACTTCAATGTCAATACGGACCACGTTGGAACCCAGATTAGCTGAAACCATAACGAGAGTGGTGGCGAAATTTGTGCCAAAGCTGCCGACGGCGGAGCAAAAGCAACTTTGTGTTAAAGGCGAGAAACCAGACTCCTGTTGTTCAACAAGCTACTTACTCCCCCGCTCCCCAAACTCAAGAGGCCATTGAAAGGAACGTGGTTTCAGACAAGAGAGGGCATTATGGCAGTAACGACAGCCGAGCTAAACTCAGAATGCTTCCACTGTGGGAGGTGTGTAGAGTCCCAAGGAGACTACTTTGAGGGTGATTAGTTTTCCAATGATCCATGTATGCCAGGCATTTTTTTTTCCCAGCCAAAGTTAGTTAGTTAATATTTAAAATATACAAATTTGGAATAGAATTTAAAATTTAGAGGTGGACACCTAAATTTGAAAAGACCAAATATTAATAACACAAAAAATTAAATAAAACTAATAATTATAAAAAATAAACAAAAATTACAGAAAAAGAAAAATCATCATTCAAAAACGAACAAGTCGTTGAGTCAGTGTTCACTGGAGAATTTAGATTGCTGACCCAAACCCACTCTCACTTATAAAGCAGCCACCGCGTCATCGGATAATATAAGTTTGAGTGTCATCTGCAAACCAAGGTTTCTTCGTAAGTCAGCAAGATCCACACACTCAGTTAAAATGTGGGCCACGGTAAAAACGGCTCCACAGGTACAAAGTGGGGGGTCTTCTCTTCTCATTAGGTGCGAGTGGGTGGATCTTGTATGACCTATCCTTAGCCTACACAAAATGACTGACTCTCTCCGTGACCGAAAAGAGCTCCGCTACACGCGAGTAGTTCCCTTGATCGCTCTCAGTTTACTGGGCAGTGGGTCAGCTAGCCACTAACGCTCCCAAAATGCCGGAACTTGTAGGCGTAACTGAGAGCGAATATCTCTAGCGGGTACCCCCATTGGTCGAGGTGGTAGTGATACCACCTGTTTTGCAGCTTGATCCGCTAACTCGTTTCCCTCAATTCCCATGTGGCTTGGAGGCCACAGAAAGGTGATTCGAGTGTCAGTGCGGCACAGCCCAGCTAGTAGCTCGTGGTGAAGAATAAATTAATTAAAAGGGCTACCATATTAAACTTCCATTCGACCATGCTGTGACCTAAGGGTTCCGTGTATCCCAGCCAACAATCACTTGATTCCCAAGAACACCAATATCCATGCTCTGAAATCCAGCCATCTCCTTGAATGGAACGCCAATTGCAGTCGCACATCCAAAACCCTGTTGGCATTTTATAGATTCAAAGAGAGTCTGATATTCATGTAATTCTGTAAGGTATGTAGAACAACCTGCCAATGGTAATAACAGAAAGATCCAAACTACAACCACAAAGAATTCTTCTGCAATGGAAGAGACAATGTTTGTCGAGAGTCCCGAGTGCTGGCCCTCACATCGAATAAAACTGGTGGTGGAAAGCAGGACCATCGTTGGCAAGTGAACATTTGAAGATTATTGAGTAAATATAACTATTGCCTGAATGATCACTCATTTCGCACTGCTCCGGAGTCGAGCACAGCCTAAGGAACGTTGCGGATGCAAATGAATTTGCCAGAATGTTGTACTACAGTGTCATTATGCATGTGCGTCCCGATAAACACGGCAAGCTAAGCCGGCTGTGACTGGTGCAGATCGCGGCCGCGCGTACCCAATTCAGTCGGTGGTGGCGCACACTTTTACCAAACTTGTTCAATAATGTGTACTTGCAGTGCTCATAGGCGATGCTGAAAATGTCCTCCCTCTCCTGTAACACACACCTGACATCTTCTGATGAAAGAATCTCTGTCAACTCTTTTATTATTTACGGAGCCTGTTGGCTTGAATCGTTAGCGAGCCTCCTAATTGTACTGGCATTAGGCACAGGTCTTCCTAGAAACTTGATTCGAAATTTTAGTCTTGTTTCAGAACAAGATTTTCTGCTTTTCATTCACGAATTATGGATATAAACACGTTCCTACAATGTGAATTGGTGTCTAGGCATGACCAACAATCACAGTAATCACTAAACGTGCAACACTAACGTCTGTGCTTTGCAGATACACGTCCATATGAATGACAAAACACGTGTGAACTAACGATACGAGTCAGTGAAGCGGCGCCAACCAGTGCCTTAACCACGATCTGCGCCAGTCACAGCTGGCTTAGCTTGTCGTGTTTATCGGGGCGCACATTAGATAATGAAACTGCAGAATTAAATAGTAGACAGACCGCTAGCAAAGGAGCATTCAACAATACCCAATAAAGTGACACCATTTAACGAACTGGGAAAAAAAAAAAAAGCTCTTAAATCATAGCCATGAAACACACCAAAGAAAGAAGATCCAGACAGAAAATTGATACAAACCCAGTAAATTTCAGGCTCAATCTTGCAACTCATGAAGAGCAACTGCTATACAGCTATTAAACTCGATAACTTAGCAGGAAGTACTCAAGAATTTAAAACTCTACTAGGACGCCAGAGCACTGCTGAGGTAATTTCTCAGACATCTGGCATACGAACAACATTATTTTAAAATCATCCAGACAGAAACAAATAAACTTCCACAGAACATTGAGTGCATTCAGAAATCAAATTATGTGTGAGGTTATTGCTAGTTCCAAACACCACTGTTATTGACAGAAAGCAGACAGGAGTTAGAGGTGTTCCCACGTTAGTTGCCACCGCCACCACCACCACCCACTACACTACCACACACACGATGAAGACGTACTTGGTACGGAGATTTCATGGGGGATTGGGGTGCCACAAGCTGGCGCGCAAGCTGCGAAGTCGGGAAACTAAGAGACGCTTGCATCTACAAAACCAACAGCAGCAAATCAAGAAAATAAATATTACCTACTTCACTTCAATCTTTGATCTTTTAAGTGAGGTCAGCACATTGTGACTGCTTGCCTACTTTGGAAAATACAATTATTAGGGCAGGAACAGAAGGATTGAAACACAGAAACGAACCACTGTGGATGGAGGGAGAGATATAAAAGATTTCTATAATCAGACACACACTTAGTTTCAAAACAAAAAATATTTAGACTTTACTAAATTTTAGAACTTTACAGGTTCATTCTGGTTCTGTATTGATCAACTAATTAGTCTAAACAGGATGAAAGTTCCACCTGATCAATACTTTATTAATAGAGATCACTGGCTGGTCATTAATGGGACATGTTTCGAGGCCTAAATATTATTATTGGCCCCTTCATCAGCCGCTATGACAGAACGATACAAGAATATTTTTTGCTTAGCACTTAAATTTGCCTTAGAATTGAATCTTGTACTGTATGGTGCACCATAGAGAAAGATTGAAACATTTACGCCTGATATGAGTTACGCTATGTCAAAAGTCTTATGAACATCTTAAGTACCACTGTGAGGCGTCCATTGAAAATGTTTACAGACCTACAGTAGTTCATAAGACTTTTGACATAGCGTAACTCATATCAGGCGTAAATGTTTCAATCTTTCTTTATGGTGCACCATACAGTACAAGATTCAATTCTAAGGCAATTTTAAGTGGTACGCAAAAAATATTCTTGTATCGTTCTGTTAGAACGGCTGATGAAGGCGGCCAATAATAATATTTAGGCCTCGAAACAAGTCCCATTAATGACCAGACAGTGATTTCTATTAATAAAGTATTGACCAGCCGGAACTTTCATCCTGTTTAGACTAATTTACTAAATTTGCCAATTTACTTCTAGTTCCGAAAAACATTTTGCCCATCCCTTGGCCTAACGGTGGGTCATATCAAAAGTTCTTGCAGACAAAAGTTTGAGGTAATTTTTAGAGGACTATTGACCATTTTAAACGATTTTGATATTGTGCCTATTAAGGGAGGTATGATTTTTCCTTTTCTAAAAATCCATTTTCCCCACCCCTGTGGTCAATGTTTGCTGCCATCAAAAAACTTTACTCAGATAAGTTTACGGCCCGTATCCGAAGAATAGTACGAACTTTGAATGAATTTGATTTTTCACATATTAAGCAAGTTATTGGGATGTTTCATTTTTTTGAAAAATGACCCTCATTTCCACCCCCTTAGTCCGATATTATGTTTTGTTACTTCTGGATTGGAAAGATCAGCCGGTGTATCACCGTTGCCCAGGGTGGTCTACGTGGAAGTCATTGAACAGGCTTTGCACTGGTGTTGGTAGATCAAGAACTAATATGTTCCTGGCGCATCCAGGCTATGTGATTGTGGTAAAGCCCAAACCACAGTCCATTTCATGAATTGAATTAAGTGTCCTTTAAGTTGCACAATAGAGGACTTGATGGCTGCGACACCTAATGCCCGTGACTTGGCAAAATTTTGGACAGACACCATTTGATATGTGCATTATTAAGCAAATATTTTTTAATGTAAAATGTATACTTCTGATACGAATAAATAAATAGTCCGATATTGCCCATTAACGAACTCAACCAACATTTAGCTTGGTTATATTTTATGTATCACCGCACCCCGGAAACTGGAGCCGATTCATGATGATATTTTATGTATACATGTCCAAGTGATTTGTGCAAAATGACCATAGTTATAGTGTACACAAGAAAGTGATATATAAATTTTATATAAACTTTCCAACTGACTGTGGTTTTGAAACGTAAGGCTTCTGCTAACTTTATAAGTAAAATAAACATGGCCTTTACATTTAACTAACATATTCCTTAGGTGAGCCTCCGTGGCTTAGGCGGCAGCACGCCGGCCTCTCACCGCTGGGTCCGTGGTTCAAATCCCGGTCACTCCATGTGAGATCTGTGCTGGACAAAACGGAGGCAGACAGGTTTTTCTCCGGGTACTCCGGTTTTCCCCTGTCAAAATTTCATTCCAGCAACACTCTCCACTATCATTTCATTTCATCTGCCATTCATTTAATCATTGTCTCAGAGGAGTGCGACAGGCTTCGACAGCCGGCACAGTTCATATCCTCGCCACTAGATGGGGGCTTCATTCATTCCATCCCTGACCCGGTCGAATTACTGGAACAGGCTGTGGATTTTCATTCTTTAGGTGAGGGGTTGCCTTCCGTCAGCACGACTGGAAAGCTTCATCGAGCGTAAAACGAATTCATTTTTGGTTAAGTTTTGGCATACTGAGAATTGCATATTAAAATGTGTGGCAAAAATAGCTTTACCTTCCTATAGTAACCTCTTAAGTCTTCAACAAGGGGCAGATGACCTCGTAGTTCCGCCCCTTAAAACAACAATAACTAACTAAGTCTTCAACAATAAATTTCCCTCAGATATTTATTATTTTACTTACGAGGTTACTCTAGAAAGGTAAAGCTATTTTTGACACAAGTTTTAATAAACCATTCTCAATCTGACCAAAACTTGACTTACGAGGTACCACTTTTAGACTAACGATATGTGGACGGCCCCTCATCAGACACAGCCCAAAGTAGGAAGCTCGTACACCTCACACTCTAGCTCACCTCACCGAAGCATCAAAGATTGACTGATGGGATGGATTAAATAGAGTTCAAAACAGTGAAGCACAATGGTAAAAGAGAGATAATATATCAATAAGAACATTACATGTCAAGTTGAAGCAATGCAATCTGTTTGTTATATTGTATGAAGCTACTCAAGTCTAACTTACACATGCTGGCTGACAGTCAAAGCCTTGGGAGGGCAAACAACCTTCTGTGTGGCATTCTTATTCTAGGCGTGATCATATGGCCCAGTGTATGTATGTATTATCACGGGGAAGACGGAGGATGAGATGGATAGTTGGTTCCTTAGTGTAGGGGCTGCCCCGTGTACTTTGGGTGTGTGTAGAATCTGTCTGATAACCGGTGTTAATTGTGATGACTGTATTAGTGTGTGTTATCTGTTTTTAATTCAATAAGGACTGCAGAGTAGTGGCTATGCTGGCTAAAGCGCAGCGGTATGTCATGGGGACAAGCTCTCTGCTGACTCGGTAGACGTGTGGGTTCGAGCCCCACCGTCGGCCGTCCTTGAAATGGTTTTCCGTGGTTTCCCATTTTCAACACCAGGCAAATGCTGGGACGGTACCTTCTGACAGGCCACGGCCGCTTCCTTCCTTATCCTTGCCCAGTTTAATTCACCATCATTCATTTGATCTCTCATTAACTCCTCTCATGAGGTTGGCGTCAGGAAGGGCATCCGGCCGTAAAAACCATCGCCACTAAGACTTCCATTGCATCTCATCCCCGACCCCGTTGGAAAAACGGGAATAATAAGGGGTAGACATACTAGGACTGCAGACATTCGATTTTCAAGAAGTTCAAACTTTTGTTACCAAACACCAACGTCAACAACCAACTAATTCTGAACTTGGTTACTAGAATCCACCGCAGTCAGCTCCTGGCGACGAACGTTGCAACCTAAGAGTGTTAGTCAAATCTAACCTATAATTTAGCTTCACACAAGTCTAATTAGTGGAAGGCTCGGTGGCGCTGCAGAATATGAGAACATGTTTTTTAAAACATTGTAAGTAATGAAATTGGCCAAAATAACTGTAGTAATGGTATCTGGAGATGATATAGTAATAGATGTTCTCGTCCGCTGCCGTAGACCCACCATCCCGCCCTAATAGGAGCACGACTTATATAGATGAAATTGCTGCCCTGACTGCCATCTTTGTGGAGGAGTCCATGATGCCAACCCCACGCATTCCGAACTATATCGCATGTGACAGACCAATGGTTTTGCCTAGACCAATATTTTCATCCAGACCAATGGTGGATTGATAGCGCGGCTGATAGATAACACCCCTGTTTTTTTTTTGTCACGCACAGTGGGCAAGTCACGCATCAATAATCTTTTCCAGGCCAATGGTTTTGTCTATTATTTTATTATTCATGTTGGCAACGTGTCACGTGGGTATGACGTAGTGTCCGGCGTGAATGGAAAATGGCCGACCTTGTTCAAATGAACACGACCAATAATGCTTTATTTACATTAAAGGTAATTATTTCCGGTGCAGCAGTGGCAATTGAAATTGTGAAACGACTCCCAACAACTCCGAGAAGGGTTTGTCAATCATAAATACTACATTTTCAATAATATACCTTGTTAAAAGTTACGAAAAGGCATGTTCTCACAGTCTGCAGAATTAGTGAAGGTTCTTTCACATCCCATAAATCTATGACATGGGACCGCCGGATTTACTTCCCCTCCGAAGGAAGGCATACTGAGGGATTTTTAACGCTCTTAAAAAATCGACGGCTTCGGCCGGGTTGAACCCGCTATCTTGGGCATAGAAGCTCAGCATGCTACCCACTACGCCTATTATCATTTTAAATGATCTTGTCGACTTCGTCGTTACGCAGAGGTCGGGCGTTACGTTACGGTGACGAAATGTACTTAGAATGCACTGAAGTGTGTGACATCATAGTACGATTAGGAGCCAAGTACCAAAAAGGCAGTGCGAGAACAGAGTTTCAAGAAGGCAGTGTGAGAACAATCAAGTAGGCAGTGAAGAAACAAAATAGAATCTTGAAACTCTGTTCTCGCACTGCCTTCTTGGTACTCGGCTGCTAGCATTTAAAATAAAGTCCAGTCTTTCAGACTGACTATCCGTGTCTTTTTATTTTTAGTCCTTCAGTGAACGATCTTGAATTCTAATAAAAGTGTTATAGATTAAGTGGTGGCGCTTGCAAGTAGTGCATCTATCCTATAAAAAAATGCAAGTACTGAAATTACCTGAATTAACTTAATAGTCGGGAGAATATCTGGAGAAGATTTAGTATTAGATGTTGACTCCTCTGCTGTCATAGACCCGCCAACCCGCCCTAGCAGCTCTGACAGCCATCTTTGTCAAGGAGTCAATAATGCCAAAGCCACGCATTCGATATTATATCGCATCCGGCAGACCAATGGATTTCGCCTAGACCAATAATGGTTAGGTAGCGTGGTAGGGCCGCGTTAGCTAATATATAACACCCCTGGTTTGTGTCAAGCATCAATAATCTTCATCCAGGCCAATGGTTTTGCCTTTTATTTCATCATTCACGTGTCTTGTGGTAAATATTGTATCGGACATGCTGGCAACGTGTCACATGGGGTACGACGTCGTCAATGTAACATGGCGGCCCTAGTGAAATGAACACGATCAAAAATGCTTTATTAACGTTAAAAAAAAGCAATTATTTCCGGTGTAGGCAGTGGCAATTGAAATTGAAATGAACTCATAAGGACTCCCAGAAAGGTATGTAAATCTTAAATGATATTTTTTTCAATAATCTACCTCGTGAAAAGGAACGATGCACTATTTGCAAGTTTTTGTGATTAATTTTGTTCTATATAAGTTTACACTTATTTAGATTTTTTTTTTTTTTTTTCTGTACTCACAGGCCTTATAAAGACATAGCCTATCTCATTGTAAGACGAGTTATAATGTGAAGGATAATCGTGTACATTTCCCCTTCCTCTCACTCTGTAATATATTGCGGCATATCCCTGCAGGCTGACTAGAGACGAGCCAACCTATCAGATGGCTAGATGATCTCTTGACCGAGAGGGAGGGGGCATCGCTAACTTTCTCACGGATTGCCCGCCCAAGACTTTAACCTTTAACTGGGTACGTTAGTGCTGAGAACTGCTGCTAGCGCGCTACTGCCGCGAAGTGGGGGGGGCATTGTATGCCATCACCGAGCGCACCCGAACATGGCCGAAGATCTGCGCAGCATTCTTCGGCAAGCTTTTCTTCCATCTCCTCTACCTAATTGAAGGCTAAAAGTTCAGTCGTTAAACCCTCCGTCGGGCACAGCTGGCCTGACAGGCCCCGAAAATCTATTCTTGCTCCCCCATCTTCCCCGAGGGCACCTATGCACCTGCCCCTTTTAGTATTTTCCTATCTCTAGGTCCCTTTCCGAATGCTCCCTCTTAGTTTTCCCACCTCCTCCGTAAAGCCCAGTAATTACCCTCCAGGCATTGCGCCCGAACTCGTTCGACTTTGGAAGGTTCGTATTTCCTTATTATTCCATCACATAATTGCTTCTTTTCCTCATTTTATGAATAAGAAATACATAGATTGTGGTTATTTCGTGGAATAAAGGGGTCAAAGGATGTCGAATTATGAATGCTATGAATGTCACAAAGCAATCTGTCAGATACAGTAGGACTTGCCAACCATGCACTTTACTGCTGAGCTTTCCAACCGAGATTCCAAGTAAGACTGACTCTTTATGGTGTTTGAAGCCAGTTTCCAGTGTTGCCTTAGTAAACAGAAGTTTGCTGCTTTGCAGTCGGTCAACACACTGAAAAGCACCAATTTTTTGTTAAGACTGACTCTATTGTGCTGTATCTTATTTTGTAATAAGAACATTATTTAAGTTTTGCTCGTAATTTTACTATTTGTTTGAATTTTTCACATGAAAACTGAACGCAATTTGGTGGTGGGTTGTAAATGCGAGCTATTATTTTAAAGTTTGATTGTGAGCAATAAATTATAGTATGTTTTTAAAAACCTGATGTTGAATAAACTCCCTATGTATATCCTAATGAATGCCACTTATCACTTTAAAAATAATTGCGTTAATCGAGTGTTAATGACGTCTATAAAACAAGGGCTTGTCAAGCACACTGCGCCCGAACTCGGGAGTCGCGGAGGTGCGCCCAACGGAGGGTTAAACCGCTGTGCGCCCAATTGAGGGTTAAGTCTAGGGAGATAGCAAAGTGTGAAACATATGTTTTTAATTTATTTATTTATTTATTTAGCAATATGAAGGAATACTAGATTATGGAATCAAATCCAGTCTTCCTCACCAAACATTTCCCATGTTCCTAATACATAAAAGAACTGTCAGTTAAAGGTTAAGTGCATGTTGTGTTTCAATAAGAATCAACAATAAAGTATGATGCTACTGTTACAAGGTAAAGGAGTCCCCAACAATGAACATTTCAACCAAACAAACCATACTCATTTAAGACTAATCCCCAACTGTGAGAAGATGGTTTTATTCTACTTTAAATGTAGATGAGACCGGTTTTGTGAATGCCACCATAGGTTATGTTTTAAACTGCCACACAGAAGGAGTAGAATTAATTAGAATCAAAGTTACAAATGAGTTTCCCAAGGCTTTTAACTACAGAAAACATCTAAAACCTTTGAGAGTCCATTCAAGATACAGTAATAAATATGGTAAAAGTTTCTTGCTAGCAGTACATTACTTACCAACTGTTGGACACAAGGCAACCCTGTGCTATAACTGTTGGCTATTGTTGGGAGCTCACATCTATTATGTGTGTGTGTGTTCAAATACTCAACAAGAAATTCAAACAGAAATAAATGAAGGTATGTGCAGCTCACTCTTCACATTATAGAAAAAAATACTTACAATACACATATAATTATATAATTGAATTGAATGCACTAATACAACATTGCTGGAAAAAGAAAAATGAAGTAGCCTATTCATTCAAATATTCAGCCTTATTTTAGCACAGTGAATATTTGAATATTGGCAAGTAATTTCGTGAATTGTGTGTTTTTCTTCTCAACTTGGCCAATGCATGTTTCTTCAACATTAACCCTCAACTAGTGTGGTACACTTATGGAATGGGGCAGATAGCCCCCACTTATTGTGCCCCATAACCCTGGAACCACACTGGGGGGGGGGGGGGTCACCCGCAACCCGGTTATTTTATCATCACTTCTGTGCATGCGCCAAATGCCATTAGGTTGCTGTTATTCAGTATTGGAATAATTGTTGATGTGACTATCCTTTAAGCGTTCGGCATATTTTGTTGCCGAGTATTATATGCTAGGGTGTGGTTTGTGTAACAAAACTTTCTACGAGGTACCTTGCTTTATTCTGGTTGGTTCATAAGTTTAGGGGCAGCAACAACGCGGTCATGTAGCCCCGTGTACTTTGGGTGTGTGTAGAATCTGTCTGATAACCGATGTTAATTGTGATGACTGTATTAGCCTGTGTTATCTATTTTTTAATTTAAGTACTGCAACTTAGAATTTTTCAAATAGTTCCTACTTTTGCCGTCAACGACTACTAGGCCAAGTTCAGAACTTAGCTACTAGACGCCACCACAGTCGGTTCTTGGCAACGAACGTAGAAACCTAAGAGCGTTGTTTACATTGTTAACCTATCCAATTTTGCTTCACACAGGTGCAATTAGTGGAAGGTTCTTTAACATGCCATAAATCTATGACATGGGACCGCCGGCTTTACTTCCCCTCCGAAGGAAGGCATACTGAGGGATTTTTAACGCTCTTAAAAAATCCAACGGCTTTGGCCAGGTTGAACCCGCTATCTTGGGCATAGAAGCTCAGCATGCTACCGACTACGCCACCAAAGCCGATTATTGTTGCTTTATTCTATAATTTAGTCATGTCTAGTTGTGAAAACACTGTGAACCCTTGTCACCTAAATAGCAATGTCCATTTTCAGACATCAAAGTGTGTGATTAGGTGTTGCAGTCTGTGTGCAGGTTTACACAGAATGGTTGAAATAAACAACTGTGTGCTATTATTTATTAACCCTAGAACACAAACCCTAATTTGGTAGTTAAATTTAATTGGTATTCTGCCCGAAGAGGCTACCCCCAGCTGGAGTTTGCGTGCGGTAGGGTGGCCAGGGCCTTTCCGCTCCTCCTTATGTTGGCCAACAGCGTGCAGTGCCTAGAACCGGCATACCATCCAAGTTCCGACTGCGCCCAATGTTGCTTAACTGCGGAGTTCTCATGAGATCCGGTGTTTCAACACGGTAAACACAAACCCTCGTAAAATTTACGTCTATTTATTTCCATGATGAATAAAATGTAATTGCACACGAAATATAATATAAGAAGCACGTATCAACATGTACGTTATTTTACAGAGTGTTAACTCCTAGGTTTTCAAGTCCCTGGTGTCTCATTTACAGCAATTAGTGCAAAGATTTGCTCCATGTTCCTTACAATATGCGCGGTGACATTTGCTGCAGTATGTTGTCGTCATTCGCCTTTTCTGAGCAGGACAGATGTGACAAACAGTATATGACAAGTTCTGCGGTTCTAAATACTTATTTCATTCAGAATAGTGCTGTAATTTAAGTTTGTTTAACCAAGTTTAGCATACGTAGTCACAAATCGTCGTAAATTTGAAATCAACAGACTCACTCAAAAAATGCACGCACACTGACGAAGCTCGCGATATTGTAGGAAGCTACTGAGGACAGCAACATGGCGAGAAAAGCCTAGTATACGCCGTAAAAATTACGAGGGTTTGTGTTCTAGGGTTAAAGTATGTTCCTGTATCCATATGAATGTTGATAATTTATTAAATTATGGCAGTTAGAAGTTTGTATACAGTAAATTGTTATTGCTGACAAGGCAACTTTATTAATCGATAGAATACATGTGCGAGTGCATAGAAGCAGGGGTTCCCAACCTGGGGGGCATGGGGCTTTATCGAGGGGTCGTGAAGTGATTTCCGAATTAAGTTTCTTTTAACTCCATTATTACAATTGTGCATAATAAACATTCTCCAAGTGATTGTCGCGCCAAGTCAATCGTTCAAAACAATGGTAATTGCCAACTGTCGGCACAAACCTGTGCAGAGTCGCAAGGCTGGAGGTGAAATAAGGAATTTGCTGTGTTCCAAGGAGCAAAATCAATGCCAATTTTATCGTCTCATTGGCATATCTTTGGGATTTCTTTGAAACTTTGAACAGTTTGAACTTAGAAGCTCCAAGGCAAAAACTTCAATATTATGTATGATTGCCTATGATGCCATCAGAGCTTTCCTCGAAAAAATACAGTTATGGAAACGCCAGCTTCAGTTGAACAACTTCTCATCCTTTCACCGCCTTAATGAAATTTTTCCGGAAAATGAACGTGATCGTAATAAACTTAAGGTGCAAATTCAGTCACATTTGGATTCCCTGGCACAAGAATTCAACTTCTACTTTCCTGATCTCTCATCGGATGAATGGTCCTGGATGTTAGCAAGCACTGCCAGCACAACTTCAAGAAGTGTGATTCAAAGCTAAAAGATGAATCCAAAATATTACAACGTGACTTTTGGGTCAACTGTATCCTGAAATAGCCAAAGTTGTATTGCGTGTCATTGTCCCATTTTCAACGACATATTTAGGCCTATGCGAGTCGGAATTTTCAACGCCGAGTGTCATAGAAACAAAGCAAAGCTGTCGGCTTGATGTTGCAACTGATCTCCGCTGTGCTCTGTCAAATATCAAACCAGACATACCGAATCTTACCAAGAGAAAACAGTGTCAATCATCTCACTGATATTTGTTGACTAATTTAAGGATTTGTTGTAAAAGTGTGTTCTTTGTATTGTGCTAAAATGAAGTTAGTATGTAATACGGCTAGGATTTTTAGGTAAATAAATATTTTTTTATGTAAATACATATTTTAACCAATTTTTCTATAAATACGTATATTCCTATTTTTTACTTATTAGCACATAAAAAGACATAATATTTGCATTTTTTTAAATCAGTACGTTAGATCTTTCAGTTAATTGCATTTTTGTTCTGTGTTACTACAACGGGGAAGAACCTGTGAGCTATCTAATCTTCATGCTGAGCGTATGTCAGCTTGCAACTGTGTTAATCTTAACTTGTCGCCCCGTGCCACTCACTGTGGAAGCCGGGGATTTCCTTGTCCATTGAAATATTGCACCACGTGCTAGACCTCCCCCTTCTTCATCTACCAGTGTCACTCACATGCAGTTCATTTCTGGCACTGTGAAGTGTAAGGCAGTTCTACGATGCCTAAAGTAAAAGCAACTACAAGTTATCGTCTGCAGCAGTATGTTGCAGAATTTAAAGACAATTCTACTTCTAATGGGGGCGTTCTGTTCTGCCAACCATGTGGGAAAGCAATCAAGGCTGAACAGCGATCTCAAGTTACACAACACCTCAAGGGCAAGAAACATATTGCCGCAGTTTCGCGATAATCGTCGGCCATTTGTGATGGACAACCTGAAAATGTATCTCGTTGTGTATTGCAATTCTTCAGCAGTCCGTGAGGCACACCATAAATTGCATTCGTGAGTACTGCATATTGTTTATATTCACATTAAATAAAATCCACAGCCTGCTTCCAGTCTCCGACCGGGTCAGGAATGGAATGAATGAAGCCCCGATCTAGCGGCGAGGATATGAACTGTGCTGGCTGCCGAGGCCTGACGCACTCCTCTGGGGCAATGATTAAATGAACGACAGATGAAATGAAATGATAGTGGAGAGTGTTGCTGGAATGAAATTTTTGACAGGGAAAACCTGAGTACCCGGTGAAAACCTGTCTGCCTCCGTTTTGTCCAGCACATATCTCACATGGAGTGACCGGGATTTGAACCACGGACCCAGTGGTGAGAGGCCGGCGTGCTGCCGCCTAAGCCATGGAGGCTATATTCACATTAAAAAACTAAATTTTTTTTGGTCACATATTTCAGGTTTTTTTTAATACATAAAAAATAAATATTTTCCCTATTATTAGCGTACTTCATATTATTTTATTTTTTTTGAAATAATTATTCCATTATGTAGTGTTATTAGGTTAGGTCTGTATCCTCAGTGTCAGTTTGTCGAAGAGGTTATAGAACCGACGAGTGGAAAGGGGGGGGATGACCACCCGTATCTGGAAAGGTTGGAAACCACTGCTCTAGAGTCTAGATGACTGAAAACAGAAATAATACATTTCAAATGAATTCCTATATCACTATAGTATTTAGAATTGGGTCACCAGTGACCCCACAGTGTGGTTCTAGGGTTAAAACAAAAATAACTAACCAACTATTTCAATGAAACCATTACAGGTTAATGTAGCCTAGGCCTACCAAATATTAACTTTTGTCCGCTATACAGAGTGTGTATGTGTGTTACCTGGTCCTGGCGGTAGTAGTCCTGCTGGCCAGGGTAGCCTGCGGGAGGTACCGGTTGCTGTTGGGTGGGAGGGCCCGCAGGTGGACCCGCAGGAGGAGCACCGTATCCTGTGCGGGCTGGATATCCCGGAGGTTGCCCCGGACCCATGTACCGGTTGTATGGGTCCTGGGCTGCTCCTTGCTGCATGTTCGGGGTAGGCTGAGTGCTGGCACCGCCCTGGTTGTACGTCCTGGCGGCAAAACACACTCAAACTCAATATTTTAATAAAGCAGCTAATGGCCATACAAAAAAAGAACATAATAGAAAATTTAACAACAATAACATATACAGTAGAAATGTGGCAGGTCAATCCGGATAACAGAAAACCCGGATAGGCCGCAGTTCTATTAGTATTCCCTTCTGACCCCAGCCGTACCATTAAAAACATCCAGTTTTTGAATAGGCCTAACAAATCCCAATTAGCCTATATTAACCTTTTATCATCATCAGCTTCTAAAGGCTAAAAGCCTTGTCGTTGCAGCCATTTATTACGATCTTCAGCAGTTCTCTTCATATTGACATACGATTCACATTCCATTTCCTTGACAATGTTCTTGAGATAAGATTGTCTTGGTCGTCCCCTTGGTTTCTTCCCCAAAATTTTTCCTTCAAAAATGACCTGGAGGAGAGTGTCATGTCTGAGTACGTGTCCCATGAATTTTGATTTCCTTTTCTTGATGGTGTTCAACAGGCATCGATTCTCCTGAATTTGGTTCAGAATAAGCTCATTTCTCTTTCTTTCCACCTTTTATAGGGCAGACTATTATTAAAAATGTCTCATTTATTTAAATTTTCATTCTTAAACCAATTTTGACTTGAGTTATTATAATTTTAATTATTTTTCAATATTATTAATATTTTATTTTTCAATATTTTCATTTATTTTTCTAATTTTCAACTATATAATTTTATCATTTTATAATCCTAATTTTCTGAATTATTATATTCTTTTTTTAGTGTTCATCCACACGAAGGGTTTCATTTTATTGTTTATTTTTAATATTTTTCAATACATTTCTTAGTTAAAATTTTATCTAGAGCCATAATTCAAGGACACACAGGAATATTATTTGCATTTCAGAAATATTAACACTTCTACAAGAACATTTGTTGTAATTAGGCTGAGAGATTTAACCATTGAAATTAATAACTCTTCATATGATTGGTGGTTACTATACAGACCACAGACCTATAAAGGGTTAACCTTCATGCGGTCGAGCCCTCGGTAGATTACCGTCCTATTGAAAAAATCGCGCATAGAGCTCTTCTGAACGTTACAAAGTGCACAAAAAGCACATGTATTCTCAAGGTAAGATATCCTTCGCTAGATGACAGAAGTAGAGGTTCTTGACGGCGTTGTTTTCGCTCAAATGATCATCAAAATGCCAAGGGCGCAGTCGAGCGGTAGACTACCGTCGCGCGCGACCGGAAGTGCAATTATTTTTGCTGAACGCCCAAAACAAAATGTTAGTATTTATCGTAGTTTTTCCTCATTTTAAACACATTTCATTCACTATTGATAGCTCAGTTGCTCATTCTCCCCCCAACACCCACACACAGCACTATCTTTAAAGCTTTTTCATTTTTGCCACCACCGTTGTCGCTCCTATTATTCACAGTTTATGATCAACTCTGAACTCCCGTGTTTCTTCGACATATATAAAATATATTGGTTCTACGTACCGAAGAGTTTTATTTATATAGGTTTCAAGTTATTTTCTAAAAATAGTAATTTTTGAATACTCCATTGGCAAAACATGGGCCTTTTATTGAATGAATGTTTCTATATTTACACCTCTGTATGTCAATTACATGTTCGATCAACCTCAAAGCCAGTCATATTGCCATTGAAAAAAAAAAAAAAAAAAAAAAAAAATTGAAAACAAAAACGGGAGGACGTTGCGCGACCGCAGGAAGGTTAACCTTTAAGTACACGCACTGGTGTATAAAGTACACCACCCATAATAAAGATGGTTGTAATGATTGTCTTAGGCGTCATCTAACCTATCCCTAAAATGTTCGCTAACAACCACAAGCAGTGCCATTGTTGTCGGATTTTTTTATTGGATGTTGTTGATTCACAGGAAAAACATTGAGATATTGCGCATGGTGAACAAAGTAAACCACGTGTGTAGTTACGTAAGTACAGTAAAAAATTGATTAACAGTCATCGTCGGGACCGTAGTTGTCACGGTTGAGCGGATAGACGGATAACATGGACAGCTCAAGTCACAAATGTCGAAGTACTGCGGCGTATGAACAAAGACTTGGAAATTCTCAGTATCATCAAAAGGAGAAAACTAGAATACTTTGGTCATTTCATGCGCAACAACAAATACCACCTCTTGCAATTAATTATCCAAGAGAAGAAGATTGATGGTATTAGGGGTCCAGGACAAAGACAAATATCCTGAAACTGGCAACGAAAGAAAATCGATAGAAGCAAGACTACAGAAAATGGAAACTGCTTCCATTTGACAAAAACAACTTTGTAACAAAAAATGCCTCTCTTGGAATTGTAAAATTCAACATTATAAAACGGTAGTCTTGCCTGCAGCCGAGACAATTAATCTACAACATAAAACACTGAGAAATCAATTGGAGATTAAGAAACGCAAAATCATGCGAAAAATTTTGGGACCAAGAATCAAATATGGAATTCACTTTCCAAGACCTAATGCTGACGTCTATTTAAAAATTACTAAAATCACAGACACAATCAGTATGACAAGGATCCAATTCATGGGACATTTGGACAGAATGGACCCAACTAGGTTAACAAATAAAATCTATACGTTATTGCATAAGAAGGCAACAAGGTCCAATTGGTAAAAACAGCCGGAAAAGGACTTGGCTGAATTAGGTTTTCCCAATCTCAAGGATCGAGAGGAAATTAGGAAAATTACTCATACACGGGGTTTTGAGGCAGAAGAGAGAAGACATACCAGACACGTCTGGTCGCAGCAACGAAGACTCGCTCATTGGGCAAACAGCAAGGCCAATAAGTGTTGATTCCGTGTGGTCCTAGGAGACCCATTCGCGCAGAAGAAGAAGAAGAAGAAAACATCAACGGAAAACATAGGCCTAATTCTTACAAAAATTATTTTAACATATTCGTTTCAATGACTCCACATGTCAAAAGGCAGACCTAACATAAAAGACAAAACTTACATGCTAGAGGTTTTAAAATGTCTTTGATAGATAACCGCTTGCTAAAGCTTTGGAAAAGTGTGGTATTATTTAAGTAGGTTGGATAGCCGACAGTCCACTCACTGTAGATGGTTCATTAAAAGGAACTACACGTCTGTGCACAACTGTGCAATAGAAGTTTCTCTGTTAGGGCACAGCGTATCTATCGCATACATACAGTCATGTCTTGCAGATTTTAACATGGAAGCCATGCACGGCAATATATGACGCAATTCGTAATTTGCCCTTATCCATTCTTTGGTCATCATAGCAACGGTCGAAAAGAAATCTGGTCATATGTCACGTCTCTTTTGTTGCAGTTCCTTTAGTAGTCTTCCGTAGCTGGTTGTGAATGGTAACTGCATCTTGAATCGAAGTTCCTCAATCATAGAAGGTTCCCTTGTCAATACATACACTAGTCGATAGCCCCAGAGTCCTCTTATGGTATGCGTGTTTTACTTTCTCTATTTGTCGCAGGTTGGTGGTGTTCAGGAGTTCCCATATGAGCTCCAAACCATACATAGGTGACAACACGTAGGATCTTAATGTTGAAAAGTTTTATTGCGGTTTAGGGCCCGTACATGCTTAATGTCTGACATTGCCTTAGTTGCTGAGGCGGTCCTGTCTGCTATGTGCTGAGTAAAACCATTAGCTCTCTTTTGGAAAACAACTCCCAAGTACTTGAAATTACCAACTCTTGCCAGGGCTTTACCATTATAAGTAGCGGCTTTGGTGGCGTAGTCGGTAGCATGCTGAACACTCACTCGTCCAAAAATAGTGAAATAGTGAGTGGTTTCTTTTCAAAAAAGTGAAATAAAGGTGAGTTTTTGTATGAAAAAGTGAGTAAATTCATAGCATTATTCGCATTTATGGCCGTAGGCCTATATCTGGTTAATAATTTTAACTTTTGTTGATATCTGTAGGTGCAATTGGGTGGCTAAGCTCCCCAAAACCAACCATAGCCCCCCAAAAATGTGACAAAACAGTATTGAAAGACAAAAATTTTTAAGAATGTGTATCTGAAAAACAAATCAGCCCTCTAAAAATGTCAACCAAATTGTGCCTATGTTAATATCTCTGAGTACCGTTTGTGATTTTTCATGTAGTTAGAGACGACACTTGGAAATAATGGATCTAGGAAAATCAATGGAACACTCAAGAAATTTAAATTGTAAAACAAAAATATAAATGTGAACTTTTGTTAAAAAACTCTTTGTTAAAATTTTTGGCGATCGCTGCACGGTTCCGGCTGTGGTATTGCACCATGGAAGCTTTTTATGCTTTCTGGCCGCCTGGCTCGCTGCCGGCAGCGCGCTCAGGCACCGGTGGCAGAAAAATGAACTACCCATTCATGGGTAAATTTTGGGTCGTTTCTAGCAATCTGATTGAGCAGGAGACCATTTTTAACGCACAATGTGACCAGTTTTATTTTAAAAATGTGAGAATAGTGAGTAATTTTATCAAGTGAGGCTGTTCTGAAAATAGTGAATAATAGTGAGAAAAGTGAGTCGCTGGAAGCCCTGAGCATGCTGAACTGATGTGCCCAATATAACGGGTTTGCAAATAGCTCTACAAAACACTACCTAACCTACAGTGACACCCAGACACACAGCGACTTAGCAGGCAACATTGCGAACGAAATTTGATTTGTCGTGATATATCCATTGTATGGTTGCCTGCGATTGGCTGGTTACAGTACAGAGATTTCACTTCTGACCGCTAGATAGCTCTAGTGTAGCACTGAAACATCAAGTTGGAAGTAACAATGGCTTCACTATACATTTAATATTCTGATTTCAACTCCATGTACCGGTAGGTCTAATAATTTTTCCGTGACAGGCAAGCACATTGACCACTGCACCATCTTGGGAGGGTGTTGTAATGATAAAGGGATGTTTAGCTTACCTGTCAGCCTCCGGCCCATAGGGAGGGTACATGGGCCGATTGGCCGGGTAGTTGCCAGAAGGTGGATACTGAGGGTTGAACTCTTGACCCATGGCGTTGGGTGGTCCGCGACCGTACTGGTCCTGCTGGTACTGCGAGTATCCACCCTGACCCTGGTAACCCTGCTGCAGCCCTGCGACACCAGACAACAACAGTTACACACACTTGCACTGCCATCTAGCAGTCCTGTCATCACCAAATGTGACATATCTTTTACGAGCCAGCATCCTCACAAAATAAAAGGATAAAAATCTCATCTGGATAAGATCTGGTTCGGCATCGATTTCAATATAAAACAAAGCAAATAAAATCTGTTCCATCCACTCAATTCTATTAAAAAGCATTGATTGGACGGAACAGACTGTATCTACATTTACTTTGTTAAACATTGTAACAACTCGAGAGTGCTGTGGATTTTTTATGCCCTTTAAAAATCAGACTTCTTCAGCCAGTAATTGAACCAGTGGTCTCCCACTGGTATATTAGTTAGTTATTGTGGTTTTAAGGGGCGGAACTAAACACAGATCAAAATAAACAAATTTGGAATGGAATTTAAAATGTAGAGATGGACACCTACAGTAAATTTGAAAGGACTGAAAATTAATAAAACAAAAAACTTTTTAACTGGTAACAGATTAATGTCCCTGGTGGAAGAAAAGTTCCTTTTAGACTGTCTTTTTCATTTTTAATGTGATTATATTAAATTTGTTCTTTACCATAGACTTAGTGATTTTTAATGTTTCTATTGGTCATGCTTGAATTTTGATGCTAATCTCAAAATAAACTGAATTACTTTGTAATCTTATGGTCTTAAACCAACCATCACAACAAAGCATAATGTTTGTTTGTGAACAGTCGGACTGAAACATTCAAATATTTTGATGATTGACTTAGGCCCGTTCTTACAATCTCTGGTTAAATCTTTACTGGCACTTTTACGGCAAGTTTACTGGAACTTGATTCTTACAATACCCGGTTAGCGACAAACTGACAGTAAAATAAGCCTTAACCGGCAGTGAACTTAACCGGAGGATTCTCCTCACGTAAACTGCTTTACTGCCAGATTTTCTATTCTAATCTCAACGCCAGCCGATCACATACATCGTCAATATGCCTAGAATTATCCGTAATTTCACGGGTTTCGTAAATGCTGATTCTGTTCAAAGAAGGAGATGAAAAGTATATAAGAATCGAAGTGATTATTACGAGGAGTTAGATAATCAAGACTTTTGTAGACGGTTCCGTTCGACGAAGCTTTTCCCCTTGAGGCCTTTATTTGGATATAATTGTCCTTCCATATCTAATATTGCTCTTTATAATCGTAACGTAACAAACTGATTGCGCTAAGAACAAAGATCAAGATCAAGGAATATAAAATATATATTTATTATTTACTCCCTGACGCAGATCCACTCATGCCAACCATTGAGAGGTATCAAGAAATCTGTAAATCGAACCTGAAATATGTACCAACTGTTGAAAAGTATGTGCAGATCTGCTAGCCTACCGTTAACATTAACCGGAACATGGTAAGATGGATCGAATGTTTACCGGGACTTTACTCCGACCGTAAAGCCAACCGTCATTTAGAGTTTACTGTCACTTTACTGGAGATTGTAAGAACGGGCCTTAGTATTCGTTAATCCTCTTTCGATTTCATAAAAACATTCAGTTTCAATTGGGACAGGAAGAAATGATCACTCTGGATGGTGTCCAGCCACATGCTGGAGGGTGGGAGGAGGGGATCAGATGTCAGAAAATGGCTTAGGGCCTCAGGCAACAAATGCTTCTCCTTTAAGCCACTATTCCACATATTAGACTTTTTAATTTCATAGTAAACTATCAATTCAATTTTTTTTAAAATGGCTGTGTAAAATTTGGAGCCATTTAAAATAGCAATCAAAATATTGATAGTTCATGAAGTGTGGCCTGAACTATCAGAATCAATTCTGAACCCTGCCTTATTGCAATCACAGCCTATGCTATAATACACCTGGATGTAAGCTATGTGATGATCATAAGTTATGATAATTAATTATAATGCTGCCGGCCTTGTGGTGTTGGGGTAGCGCACCTGCCACTCACCCGGAGGCCCCGGGTTCGTTTCCCGGCTCCATCAGGGATTTTAGAAACTGACATGAGGGCTGGAACGGGGTGCACTCAGCCTCGTGAGGACAATTGAGTAGTGTGAGATTAACAGCAGAGGGGACCCTCGCGTCGCCCCAATATCCGCAGGCCAAATGGCTGGGCAGTGGCCACCCTTCATGGGCCAGAGTGCCAGGTGTTATTATAATCAATACAAATGTTAGTACAAGTTACGCTATACGATGATATCTTCCTCAGCGTTTATACAATACTAGCTTCGCCAAGGAACAGTTATGAATGCATTACGTGCTAGCTCGTAAACTGTTGCCTCAGTAATTGAATGAAGATTGTTCCACTCATAGTGGGTGATGTATTGACGATACAGATATGCTGTCAGGAACTTTTTTGTATTACTTTTCATGCTGAACAATTCTTACACTCGAAGTATATTGATATGTTTAATGGTTTGCCCACAGTAAGCTTAAAAACCGAACGGGTGCCGGGTTTTCTGGTGGTTTTTTTTTTCTTTAGACTTTTTCACTGAAACAGTTACTGCTCGGCTTCCTTTGATCATAAATAAATTATTTTCTACAGAAACCTTCCTCGAGATAACCGTTAGATAATGGTGAAAACCCCATCACAATCCATCCTGAGGTTCACCCGTGACATCCAAGAATCGGGGACTTTGTTTTATACTAAGTCATGGATATTCTTACAAATAATTTGATTAAAAAATAAAGGTTCTAAACATTTCATAACACTCTGGAGACACTGTTTCCAAACTGGTCAATGGAACCACAGTAAAACCCCGTTGTTACGTTCTTCAAGTGACTATGGTTTAAACGCGTAATAAGCAGGACAGGTTGGTGAGCTGGGAAAATTATTTGGAAACAATATTTTTATTATTATTGTTTCAATAATAATATTACAATTAAAACATCTCAAATAGAGTGCTTTTCTTTTACAATTTAGACGGAATTTTCCCTCTTGTTTTCTTTTTCGACGTGAAAAAAGCGCTATACGCAGGACTTCGAAGCATTATGCAGTATTATATTCGACGGCTCTTACAAAAAGAGCGTAAGAAACCGGCGCGTAACAACGGGGTTTTACTGTATCTCCAGAGTATTTCTGAAAATTATATTTTAATATTTAGAAACTTCATTTAATCAAATTATCTGTAAGGATATCCATATTATTTTAGTATTTTATAAACGCTGAAGAAAATAACTTGTTCTAACATTTCAATACAATTTGTTTTGATTAGCAGAACATTTTAACTAATTATCTCTTAACCCTTCCCTTTACAGGGCAAAACAAGTTTTTACGAGGGCTGTTTGTTAAGTAAGGGCCGTTACTTTTTTTTAAATTAACCGAACCTTTTATTTTGAAACCACATTTATTTTTTGGTTTTACGTACTGTACCTTCCTCTATTTTTCTACATAGTTGCCATGTTTATTTAGGCACTTGTCATACCTTAAAACTAAGTTCAGAAATCCCTCTGCATAAAAGTTTGCCGCCTGCTCTGATAGTTAGTTAGTTAGTTATTGTTGTTTTAAGGGGCGGAACTACGAGGTCATCTGCCCCTCTTAACACAGATTAAAGAATACAAATTTCCTGCTCTGATAACCAAGAATTCACACTTGAGGAAAATCCATTGATAGAGGGGTTATCATGAATATTCGGTCCTCGTGAATTTCCATGTCAATTGCAGTCACCAAGTCATCTGTGATCACAGACCCGAGCGTTCATCGTCATGAACATTTCCACGGCCACTTTTGAACTCGCGTACCCATTTTCGCACTTTACCTTCCGTCATTGCATCATCACCATACACCTCACAAAGCTAACATGTTTCTTGCACTCAAGAAATGTATCACAGATCGTACCTCACACGCGGCGGGCGAATCAAAGATGCACAGTTCAGCGTACAGGTTAGCTACACAGCTGCAACGGACGCCTGCTTGTTCGCAAAGGATGCCGGGAGGTAGCGCGCACACTTGTTGTGGTGTGCGCACTAACTATGGGCTTAAAAAAGAATGGCCCTTTCATAAAAACAGCCCTCGTATTTTTATGTGTTTTTACATTTTAATTTTCTTTAATTATTATAATTATTGATATTGTTATTTTTTCTTTCTCTAATTTTAATGTCTATATATTTATTTTCAATTTATGTTCTTATAGATTTAATTTTGATATTTTTTATTGAATTAATTAACTAATTTCGAATTGGTTTTTACAATTATTATTTTCATCATTTATTTATAGTTATGTTTATTATTTTAATTTTTATATTTCTTTTATTATTGTGATTTTATTTTTATGATTCTTATTTCTATATTTATATGCACCTTAATTGTTAATGTTTTTAGTTTTAATTTTTTTTATCAATTTTATCCAACACATTACGTCAAGTGGATAGGTCTATTATATTCGGTTTTTTGAAATACTGGCACTTCGGCATGAACATTCTCCAAAATTTGGCGTAAATATTCAACTATCAGCATCTTTGAAAGCATAAACTTTCCTTATGACAGTTGGTTAATATTGAGACCTCTATCCCATAAAGGGTTAATCAATACGGCAAAATTCTTACATTTTCCTATAATGGTAAATGTCTTTGCTTCTAATTAGTTATAAGATTTTCAAACAATTTAATTTCTTATTTTCAAGATAGTTTAAATTTTCTAATGTTTCAGCAATTTCCAAAGATTGGTTCCAGCAGGTTATTCAAATCATCACGAGTATAAGAAATTGCTTTACAATTCAGAATTTTGACAAGTTTTATGGGCTTATTGACTGTGGTCCAGTGAGGATTGAAAATTCCCTCCAACATTTCCCCAAAAACTGTGTCCAACTTCTTCATGGCGCCCTCTGTCTCTGGCAGCGAGTTAGATCAGCTCAATCGAAGCTGAGTGTCGAAACGAGATCCACAGACATGCCAATAGTTTCAACCTTGATGAGGGTTTGGAACGTATCAATCTCCATCTTCAAGAACACGCAGAATGCACAGTTATTGACTAGACACCCGTCCCAGCTGGCCAATACGAGAAAAACAGAGTTTATTACATGTACATGTGTTATACTGAAACTTCAAGGTTTTTCGTATGTAATTCTTGAACACGTTTTAGACAGACTTCACCATTCTCCATCATCATCAACGTCTAGATATCCTTCCAACAGGCCGGGTAAATCTTGAGTGGACAATATGCCTCTATCTAATTAAATCATTGTAGACATTTTCTCATTTTCCATCTTGTAACATCGTACCCTTTTGTAGAAGATCATCATTGATTTAATCTGCCTTATATGTATTTTAATAACATCTAATTCTTTTTTTCCGCATCATTCATCATCACCTTCCTTCCAAGTATTGGGCCAAGTGTCCCGTAGCGGCCTTGAATTTTCCTTCCATCGCCTCATCGGACGTCCTATAGAACTTGTTCCTCTGGGTTGGTAGCGTAGTATCTCCTTTGGTAGTCCTCCAGAATCCATCCTTTGCATGTGACGTAGCTAGGTCTAAAGGCTGGCTCACAATCGCCCGAGAACGGGAACGAGAAGCTAAAAGTAGCCCGGGAAAACACCGAAATTGAAACCTCACTGGATCACAGCCAACAAGCCCAGAATACTTCTTCATCCATTCTGATGCTGGTAGTGAAATTGAGGAAATTAATTTACATAAAAGTAGAAACAGTAAGGGACGCAAAACAGGCCCTATGGAATGCCCGATTCTGTAATACACAAAGAGCAGCCGAAGCACTCTTTGAGACAGGTCATTCTCTTGATACATATCTTAAGACTGTAGCATTACTCAAATCTTTGGGGTTTTGAGCATAATACTTAAATAAGGCTAAAACTACTATTATCACGACACCAATAAGTCAGGTTTAACAATAAAAAGTCTACAGTTTGCTCAGGCAACAAACAACTGAATCATTCATTCACAAAAAACAACATTGCAACCAACATTTCACCCGAAGGTAGTTTGCTTGAAACAAACCAATTAACGAAAGGATGGCCTGCTTTTAAATTGTCTTGGCATAATCATCGCACCCTACTTTTCCAATCCAAAATTACTTAATAAAATCTCATTTTGTTGAGAAGAATAAGAGATCCCACAAAAAAAATGGAAACGGTCCCCAAAAAAAGAGTGATTGTATCTATTGAGGAGGAATCGAAAATGTGAGTGCAATCAGGATTCAAACCTGAATCTCCCGCTGTACAGAAACCGGTGTTAATTGTGATGACTGTATTAATGTGAGTATCTGTTTTTTAATTCAAGTAAGGACTGCAACTTTGAATTTTTCAAATAGTTCCTACTTTTGCCACCAAACGCCACTGTCAACGACAACTAGGCCTAGTACAGAACTTAGCTACTAGACGCCACCACAGTCGGCTCTTGGCAACGAACGTAGGAACCTTAGAGCGTTAGAGATAGGTTAGTAGGACACATATTAAGACACCCAGGAATAGCATGCTTAGTTATGGAAGGAAGAGTCGAGGACAAGAACTGTAAGGGAAGACCAAGGTTAGAATATGTTAAACAGATTGCCCCGGATGTAGGGTGTGGTAGCTATGTAGAGATGAAACTATTAGCTCAGGACAGGGAGGCATGGAGGGCTGCATCAAACCAGTCAAAAGACTGAAGACTCAAACAACAACAACAACCTTGGTCTACCCCTACAGTTCTTGTCCTCGACCCTTCCTTCCATAACTACAGTAGGCCTAAGCTTGGTATTCCTGGGTGTCTTAGAAAGTGTCCTACCAACCTATCTCTTCTCTTCATTAGCAGTCGCCAGAAGCATCTCTTCTCTCCCACTCGTTTTAATACCTCTTCGTTTCTAACCCTATCCACCCAACTCATCTTCATCATTCTCCTGTAACACCACATTTCAAACGCTACAATTCTCCTCTTTCCTGCTGCACCAATAGTCCAAGTTTCACTTCCATAGAGCGCAACGCTCCACACAAAGGCTTTCAAAAATGACTTCCTAATACCTAAATCTATATTCAATGTCAACAGATTCCTTTTCTGTAGAAATGCTTTCCTTGCCTGAGCTAACCTACTTTTTATATCCTCTTTGCTTCGTCCATCACAAGTGAATAGTGTAATTCGCATCACCATAGAGAATATGTGAATCCTTTTAAGTTTATAAATGAAAGTATTGACTAGGCGGGAACATTGTAAGATTTATTCTTGAATCACCATAGAGATTAAATGCCAAGTAAATGGTTCTATGGACTGTCACAAAAGAGCAGGTAAGTCTATTTTCACATAATATTGTCTCAAACAACTGGAATGTGAAACTAAAATGGGGCGCACACAGCAACGAACCATTTCGTCAATAGCACTGATGCTGTTTTAAGAGGTGGAACAGTGATGTAATCTGACCCTCTTTAAGAGTAATGTTGGCCATAATGTTGTTTATGTGAATCATTCATATTTTGAACATTGATTACAACATCAAATCTGACGATACACATCTTCCAAAAAATACGGTACATTTAACACGCACTTCAAGCAACTTTATACCTTCACATCAACTCTCGTCTCCTGAAACATCTAGTACACAAGAACTGCACAGAGAAAGTGCAACAGATAACCAAAAAAATGTGTACAATCCAGAAAGAAAGAAAAAAAGACCTGTGTGGTAACAACGTGTATCACAAGACAAAAGCTCTTAACTTGTGCACAGAATATTTGGCTTTCCCACATTCCTTGTATACCTAAACTTATTCTGTGCAAATCACTCCACAAAAAATCAGGAATTAACAATTTCACTATACAGACTTGATAAATACCAGGTTTTTGTTTGTGTCATCTGCATCAACTTGAATAATTTGTAATCAATTCATTCAATAAAATGGCAACTTTTCTGACTTGTCAATATATTAAACATTTCCTATACAATTAAAATTGATTTTTGTTCCTAACTTGGTTGTAATCCTTCATCAGCCATTCACATAAATTCCTTAAAAAATTTTAATCCTTAAATTTTAACAAGAAACAAAAATGATGTATGAATCACTCAAAAATAATAAAATGCAAAAGACATTTGCCATATTAGAATAGTATTTGTGATACCCGTATTGATCGAGTTCTCAAAAATTGTTAAATCAATACATAACTAAAACATATCTACAGTATTCATATATCAAAGGTACGTGTCTGGACCTAGCAACGAGGTCTTCAGCCAACATTAAGAGTATACAGGGTCTTTATATTTGCTTGGCAAGGGCATTCTCGCTCACACGCTCCGCCAGTGATGGCTCAGTTGCCGGCGACCTCGCGCACCACATACAGGGTCTTAAAGTAAGAACGGCAAGCGGGGGTTTTGTTATTCGGTGCTGCGGTGGCCTTGGCCGAGCTTCTGGCGTGCCACGGCCTCCTGCTTTAAGCGTGTGTACAATCCTCTATGAAATATTACTTTTATCAAAGATGCTGGAAGTGTCGTCCTTCCTGGGTTATACAGGCACTGTTTCTGATAACCACATTCTGGCCGACGCGAGTGAGTTCTACCACTGTAATGTTTCCGATTTTTTAAATTTATTTTACGTTTTTTATTGAGCACTGAGTCAGTAGTGTCAAACTTATTTACAATTACGTGAATGTGACACTTCATCAAGACATTGCTGAACAAATGCATCACGTACCCGCCGAGCCGACTCTTACTTAAAATAAGTTTTACAAACAAAAATATGATGTTGCAAAGATAACTGTTTCACCATGTTAGCAGCAGAGATTCGGACTGCACGCTTATTGCGCGCGCTTTCTACAGCCGAGGCCACCGCAGCAGCGGATAACAAAACCACCACTCACCGTTCTTACTTTATATGAAGGACCCTGTATGTATGGCAGAGTACAGTGTTTAAATCAGTATCATGCATTTTTACTCACCATGTTTACAGTAGATGCTGAAAATGTTCCCCCATCCACTGCCAAACATAATCGGCATCTCCTTATGTAGTTTCCGGTTACTCCTGTTAATTTAGCTTCAGTAAGGAAATAACGACCTTTACGTCTATTTTTATCGTTTACTGAACCTGTACGTTTGAATTTCTTAGCCAGTTGTTTTATTGCGATTGTGTATAGTGCGGTAATGCCTTATGTGAAATATTCGTTACGTGAACGTGTATATCTGCATAATACGTACATAAAGTGCACGAAAGCAGGAAATCGTGCGCTAGAACAAGACAAAAGTTCCGAACAAACTTTCCAGGGAGACCCACTCCTATCGGGCAATAAAACAACTGGCGAAGGGATTGAAACGTACAGGTTCCTTCATTATCATCATCATCATAGAATTCTAGCTCCAGTCGCCCGGGTGCTGTTAACGAGCCCTCGCCACCTTTTCCTGTCCATGAATAGTTGGTCTTCATGAGTCCTTCTCCTGTCTAGCCCTTTGTCTTCAAGATCATCCTTCATTTGGTGCAACCATTTCTTCTTTGGTCTTTCTACTGGTGTTTTTCCTGGGATAATCTTGTTGAAATAAGCTTTTGGTGTCCTCTCATCTCCCATTCTTTGAAGATGCCCATGCCATCCTAATTGTTGCTTCTGCAAATATTTTGTAGCACTGATATCTATGCCAGCCTCTGTCCTGTTTGTTTCGTTCCTTACTTTGTCTCTCCTTGTCCTTTGAAGCATTGTTCTTATAAACTTCATTTCAGATGCCTGAATCCTACTTTCTTCTCTTCTGGACAGGATGCAGTAAACAATAAAAAATAAACGTAAAGGTCGTTATTTCCTTACTGAAGCTAAATTAACCGGAGTAACCGGAAACTTCATAAGGAGATGTCGATTATGTTTGCCAGCAGATGCGGAACATTTTCAGCATCTACTGTAAACATGGTGAGTAAAAATGAGCAACTAGAGTTGGTAGTTATTCGTTTGTCAAGAAATATTAAGTTGCTTTTCGATGTCTATCTTCCTTATCATACCTTTCTTTCTAGTATCGAAAAGGTGTGTGTTATTATTCTTCTGAATTAATATTTTCACTTTATTTGGCTTAAATCTTGGCAAATAATGAGAAAAAGAATTTATACCACTGTATCAGAGTTGATGTCATGGACAATTTGATACATACGTGACTGGGTGAAGAAGGATTACCACAGAGTCCGAAACACTTATAAATTTTCATTGTATCATTATATGTTTAAGTAATCATTTTACTGAATAAATCAACCAATAATTTCACTGTAATTCTGTGGCACAAATTCATTACAACACAAGCATTTGTATAGGCCCAAAGATTGCCAGAGGAACAGATATAACATTCACAAAGGCACACGGAATGTAACTTTACAAAACACCACTTTATCTGGTAGAAAGTTTTACCTTGTACCACAATACGAGTCTCTTATTTATACACCCTGGCGATCCTTGGAACCATAAACAAGAGTAACGCATGCTATGTTATAACGAATTTGTGCTACATAATTACAAGGAAGCTTGTAGTTAATCTGGCAATCATAATTCATGGTACCACCATTTTTATGTAGAATCCAAACCACAGGATGTGATATTCCACTTCGAAAAGCTACATAATTGCAGTGAAATTGTAATTTCCTGACCATTTCAGTAGACTGATACATACCAATCATGAAGTTAAGGATCACGAGGAATGTAGGAATGCTTAATTTTCCAGCCATAAGGTAAGTTTTTGCCTTAAGTGGTTTGCGTACCATAACCCCCCGTGTTTGGTGGGTCACAAAGAGAGAGATGAAAAACACACAACAGTGCAAAACAAACACATGGCTTAGAAGGAAAAGAGAGTTAAACCAGCAAGCAAGCTGCCCCCCCCCCTCCCTCCCACACCCCTTCCCGGCCGGCATGCACACGCAAGACAACGGACAAGCTCCACTCATACAAAGGTGTCCTCCATACACTAGTCTCGAGCGGAGTGAATTCAAACATTACCACTACAGTCTATCTACATAACACTGGCGTGCATTCAACCCCATCTATCCCAGCAGTGCTGGAGCAAATGTTCTAAGTTGCAATAACTACTAAGCCACACTCAAAATCCTGTACACAGCTAGATTTTAAGGCACCTGTACCCAATCAAATATTGCTTTCAATTCAATACTGTACAACAAAAGCTGTCAAAAATTGGTCAACATTAAAAAAAAGATATGGTAAGAAGACAAAAGTTGATTTTGTGGTGTGCTGGATGGTCCAGCTTCAACTGCTCCCTGGTAGAATATCGAGCTATGTAGTATCGCAATATATTTCTTTAATGGTTATAATTTAACTACTATTAAAAGTTGCCCGAATCGGCACTTTGCTGAGATATTGATCAGCTATCTTCTTGGAGGTATTCATTTTATCACAGATGTCAAGAGTAGAGACAGTGATTTAATTCAAAGAATGCAATTAACTTCTCTAGACTAGGATGCTATGTTTGTATTGTACAATATCCTCTCACCCATTGATAGGTTAAAAGATTAGAGCTTGTGAGTAATTTGTTTCGAGGCCCACGAAGATTTTCCAAGTATTGAGTTCAAAAATATGTCAAGAAATCTTGTGAGGTATTGAATTTGTCAAAATAATATGATCGCTAGGGCTAGGGATTTTTAGGTAAATAAATATGTTTTTATGTAAATACATATTTTAAGCATGTTCTCTATAAATACATAAATTCCTGCTTTCACTTATTAACACATAAAAAGACATAATATTTACATTTTTTAAATCAGTACCACTACCGTATGCTAGATCTTTCAGTTTATTGCATTTTTGTTCTGTGTCACTTCAACGGGGAAGAACCTGTGAGCTATCTAATCTTCATGCAGAGCGTATGTCAGCATGACCAAACTGATTGGAGACATTGCAACTGTGTTATTCTTAACATGTCGCCCCGTCCCACTCACTGTTGAAGCTGGGGATTTCCTTGTCCATAGCCATATTGCACCACGTGCTAGAGCTACCTGGAACCAGTGACACTCACATGCAGTTCATTTCTGGCACTGTGAAGTGTAAGGCAGTTCTACGATGCCTAAAGTAAAAAAAACACAAGTTATCGTCTGTTTCAGAATTTAAGGATAATTTTACTTCTGATGGAGGCGTTCTGTTCTGCCAACCATGTAGGAAAGCAATAAAGGCTGAACAGCGATCTCAAGTTACACAACACCCAGAGGGCAAGAAACATATTGTCGCAGTTTCGAGCCTCCAGAAGAAGTGTTTCGCAATAATCGTCGGCCATTGTGATGGGCGACCTGAAGATGTATCTCGTTGTGTATTGTAATGCTTCAGCTGTCAGCGAGACATAGCATTCGTGAGTACTGCATATTGTTTATATTCACATTAATAACACTAAATTTTAATTAAATACTTTTACTTTTTTTTTTGTCACATATTTCGGGTATTTTTAATAAATAAAAAATAAATATTTTCCCGATTTTTAGCACCTAAAAATCCGAGCCCTAGTGACCACATACAAGGGGCCAGCTGCTTCCCGTACGCCATCAAGTTCAAACCAAGTTGATACTAGTGCATTGTGCAGCAGTGCAGATGATGCCCTGGCCGTCACATTAAGGATGTGACTGAAAGTTGGTTCAGTTCCCTGCATTTAAAAACATTAGTAATTTTGAGAATGTTCCAACAGTTGAATTATCTGAAATGGCTACCACACACTATAACTAGATAAAAAAATAAGAAGTGTGTGACATTATCATTGAATTTTCCTTATTTCAGAACTGTTTCAGGCAAATAGCAGCAGGAAATCTATGTTCCATTATTTCCAATAATAAAAATCTCTAGTTTTAGAATGAAAAGGATTTTTGATATTTGAGTTATTTTGCCTTCAAAAACAGAAAAAAAACAAAGTTAGTTTAAAATTAAATCGGTATACAGTACAATACAGTATTGAAAAACAGAGATCCTACATAATTATATATATTTTGAATATTTTAACAATTCATAGTTGTTTATAGGCAACTTCCCAAATCTTACTTCCTACAATACACTTCAATATTTCAATTTGGAGGAAATGCAAACATTTAAAAAATACATTTTTAATTTGAATACAATGTTTCCAAAATTTTGCAAGCATAAGACTTTAGTCCTAGATGGGATTGAAACACAGAGACTTTAATCACAAATGGGCCTGTAATGTCCCTGTTCACCACTGAACTTAGTAATAAGACAGGCCTGCAAAAAAGAAAAATAACAATTTTGCGGTAAAAACGAAAATAAGCATGTTTGAGTAACATCGCTGTGCTGAATTTGAAAATGTATTCTGTTTTTCCCTGCCACATCTGGTTAATTGGCAATAACGATAACTCTTATTTTGCTTACAACAACACAGTAAAAATGGAATTGAGCCAAAACAAGATGTGACATTACAAAACAGACACCATTTTTGGATTCAGAATATTAATCTCTATCAAAAATACATATTTTCTAATTTCCTGCAAAATCATGCAGGCCTGTGATCTTAAGTAGTATTGGATCTTGCCACCTAAAGAGAAAAAATTTAATTGAAAAACGCCTCTACCAACGATTTCCAATGTATCGGCGTACGAATCAATTCGCAAGATTAACCAAAAGGTAACGGAGATTACTCCTATAACATAACTGGTCTTTCACTGTTAAAAGATTCTACACATTTTATTTTAAATATAATGAACCTGAAATGGCTGTGTAGGAAAAGGTTAGGAGGGAACAGCATATGTGATACACGAAGTTTAAACACAGGTATACATAAAACTGCTCTGTGCTATACACAATTCGCATGTTACACAGGAGTTTTGAAATTAAAGAACAGTGCTAAACCGAAACTACTGGAGCCATTCTGGATATTAGATGGAGAACGGTTAGTTTAGAAAATTAAGAGTCAAATTTACAATAATTTTTAAAAATTATCCCCTCCCAAATGTAACTTACGTTTATTTTGTTCACCTGTCTAATTTACCCATTGATTGCCGTGATTGGAGCACTTAAAGAGGACAATCCTTTACTTAATGACGTGGACTACTCCAATAAAAATAAATTTAACAAATACAGGCTACAAAAAATAAGTAAGTTAGAAAGTAACAAATTTTGATAATATGTCAATTTTGCAAATACCATATAAAATACAGAGAGCATCAAAAGGATCATCAGTTCTGAATAAACTGAACCACCATTTCATCATACAATTATCCGTAATCCAGGTACAAAATGATACATAATGTAGATTATTCAGGTCCGTATTGACGTAACTATAACTTTGTAAGAATAATAAAATTTCCGCCTTTCAATACTATTTATTGCTAATTACTTACAGGGACATGTTTCGAGGGCTAAAACTCCCCCTTCATCAGCCTGTCCAACAAAAGAATAATGAAAATGTTCATTATTCTTCATGTGATTTGTATGTGCTTATACAAGGAAAGTTTTCCTTTGAAGTTTTGTTGGACAGGCTGATGAAGGGGGAGCGTTAGACCTTGAAACATGTCCCTGTAAGTAATTAGCAATAAATAGTATTGAAAGGTGGAAATTTTATTATTCTTTCAAAGTTACAAAATGATACATCTAATAAAAAGCTAACATACAGCCAATATTATTTTATTTTCATGAAATAATTTTATAAATATCTGCAGTAGTTTAGGAGTTATAACTATGTAGTTAATTTTCACAAAACGGTATTTTTCAAATCCGTTTCCCTTCTAACTCTTAAAGCATAAGATGTATTACAATGAATTTTATCTCAAGTGTTTTTTAGTGGTAAAGTCTACAAAACTGACCAAAATCATCAGCCTTGGTTGTTAGTAAAAAAAAATATTTCCACGAAAAATGTATGCAAATTTGTTTTGTATTAATTTATCGAAGGATTAAAAATACTATAACAGAATTGAATCGATCGGAGCTGAAAAGGATTAAGTTAAAAGAATTTGTATTCTGAAGTATTGACCCAAGGGCCTTCTGTTTAAGCCTGAAACCACTGCTGTCATGTAGTGCGATCAGAGGAGAAAACCATGACTTGCTGCCTTTCAGTACCGTATTCCGTACTTAATGTTGGCAGCACTGCAAGATTCCCGCGTGTTACAGTGCTAGAAGAGCACTAGCAATTTATATTGAGAATGATAGAATACAACATGTGAAGGAATATAAGTATCTGGGAAGCTTGATAACTTATGATGGAACCAGCAAACGAGAAATTCGGAGTAGAATTATTCAGGCAAAGAACGCCTTTTATAGAAAGAAGAATCTCTTCACATCCAGAAGTATAGATCTAAAAATAAGGAAAAGACTGTTGAAGACATACGTGTGGAGTGTGGCTTTGTATGGTAGTGAGACCTAGACAATAGGGAAGTCAGAAGAGAGGAAGTTGATGGCTTTTGAGCCTTGGTGCTGGAGAAGAATGCTTAAGATCAGTTGGATACAACATATGACAAATGAAGATGTATTCAGAAGAGCAGGAGAAAGTAGAAGCTTTATGAAGAGCCTGAAAACAAGAAGAGTAAATATGTTGGGACATATTCTCAGACATAATAGCCTGCTAGCAAGAGTCATCGGAGAGGAAGACCACCACTTGCGTACATCACACAGTTAATGATAGACACGAACACAAAATCATATCGTGAATTGAAGAGGATGGCGGAGAATAGAGAAGATTGGTGAGTTGCTGCAAACCAGCCCCAGGGCTGTTAACTTAGAGAGAGACAGTATACATTTGTACTGCATTTAGGTGGTTTTGATGTGAAATATTCATTCTGGATGGCTTTATGCGCACTAAACTGGCCACGGAGTTGAAAGGCATTAAGTCAAGTTTCCAAAATTGATTTTAAATATGTTTATTAAATTAAAATTGATATTTCACTAACACAAATATAACCTGAATAGTTGCTTCACAACATAGATGACTAATATAGTGTGTTCAATGACATTTTATCTGTCTCCTGAAACTCACTTAATACTTTTCAGCTCCGGCCGATACAATTCTGAAAGAGGTTAGTATTGTAGCTGTAGCAACCTCCAATAAACAGAGCAACAATAGGTTAATAAATGTTTTCCTTATCAGGGAAATGGTGAAACCCAATAAATAACAGAAGTCATTTTGAACTTTTTTAATGTATATTTTTAAATGTTTATCTGTGCTCAAGATAGTTTTAAACATTGCACATGAGGTAGTTTAAATGTAAAAAGTTTCAATGGTTTTTCTATGGTAGAATTGGAGATAAAAATTGTTTAAAAGTGTTAACTTTAGAAGGTGTCAACCCCCTTAAGGTACTCCTATATTATTGTCCAGCGGGACATTGGAAAACTCCTGGTTGGTAGCATGTATGGCGTCCTTTATTTACCAAATAAATACATATGAACAAAAACACATAATTAAAGTTTGTGCTTTCTAGCATTTGCAATAGATCCAAAATTCATCATATAATGTATCTGTGCGTCCTACATCCCAAGCGGGTGGATATTATCGGTATTTAATTAGAGACAAAATGCACAATTGCTCGTTTTCTACTAAATACGGTAAATGGGATTGATATTCAATACAAACACAAACCAAATAAAATAGCAGTGTATTCTACATCACTTTCCACTGTCAATGAAAATGAAATGAAAATCCACAGCCTGCTTCCAGTCTCCGACCGGGTCAGGAATGGAATGAATGAAGCCCCCAACTAGCAGCGAGGATATGAACTGCCACTGTCAATATTAACTTACAATTCCAACTCCAATAGCACTTTCCTTTAGTAAACAAACCTTGAAATAAAAAGCTTCTAAAATAACTTGTGACATCTGTTGGTTCGAATATTTAGCTTCACTTGTGCAAGAAAGATGAGTCTTCTTGCCATTTTACGACAAAGAACTACTATGAATTGTGAGCAGCGAGCATTACAAATGCCTTGGCGCACCATTACACCAAATGTTCTGTTTACCTCGTTGTACCATGAAATGGAAATGGTCGACTAATTCATAGGGAACCGATGATAACTTTGATGCTCTCTGAAAACATGTCATATCATCACATTTGATCCATTCAATCATCCCTATTTATTCAAGTATATACTGCACTGTATTTCATAGCAACCTGATGAGAACTGACAATACAACATCAAAGAATAAACAAACATGCCAGCAAAGATAAAAGAATAACATCAAAATGTGCACAAACTGATGCGATGAAGAAGAAGAAGAAGAAAGAGAGCAAAGGGAAGAAGAGACAGGCAGGCAGGCAGGCAGCAGGGCAAGCTAGTTCGTACCTGGGGGGCGGGTTGGGCCGCCCGGGCCCGGGAAGCCTGGCCTCTGAGAGTGGCCGGGCCCCACGTCGTCAAAAGGATTGGAAACGTTAATGTTATCCCCCGGAACGTGCGTCGTCACCCCCACACCTAGCGGGCAGGTAGATAAGCAACCATTCGCATTACTCTCTATGGTGCCAAACAACCACTTACAACCTAACATCTACAATTGTGAGACAGTTGATGCACAGTGTTATCCTCAACACTTTCATTTCTATTTCCCCAAGCCATGGGATAAAATTAAAAATCAAACCAAACCTTAAGAGACAAGACATGATTGGCACACCTCGCTATGTCCAGATGCAAACACCACCTCCTTCTCTGCGCAGAAACCCAACCCAACAAACATTTAGCAGCCATAAGCAACATGGATTGATAATAAAGTTATTGGTTTTATGTCGCTTTTAACGACGCCAGAGTACTGGAATTTTGTCCCTATAATGACAGCTCCCTCGCATTTACAAACCCTCAAATGCCAACAGCCTGTGCCAGGATTCGATCCAGCAACCTTGGGCATGGCAAACGAAAATGAATTGAGAATTCGTGCTCATCATTTGAAAGAAGAGGAATAGCTCTAAATTGAAGAAACTGGTTCAAAACTTATAAAAAGTGCTTACTCGGATATAGGAGACATAGACAGGGTGGTTTATATATCTTCAAAACGGCTTCTTTTCTGTCCGATACCAGAAAAGAAGATGCAACTACGTTCTAAATGTAAAGAAACGCTGGGAGAACTGTCTAATACAGTGGTTCTGAACCCGTAGAAGTCTGCAGACCACTCAGCCTGAAATTGAATCCTGTACGGACCCCCCCCCTCCTCCTCTCCCACCCAATACACCTTATCAGTTGTAACGCCTTCCTCAATAACACTTATTTTAAAGATAATTCAATTCAAAACCTGATATAGTTTTCGACATCCCCATTTATTGGCCACTTCTTTATACGTGCTGGTGGACCCTTTTCTCCGTGGACCACTCCCGAGGCACTCGCGGACCCGGTTAAGAACCACTGGTCTAATATTACGTGACAACAATGCTCGAGTTATTCTTTGTTAGAATCATATTATACGGAAATTCCCTCTCAAATTTGCTTGCTGTTTACCACAAACATCCGATCAAGATGTCGTACACATTGCCTTAGCATTTTATTTTAGTGGGAGAAAAAAAATGGACTATGAATTCCTTTGCTGCCTTGTGGGATTGTCAAACAAGTCTCCCACTCTGACCAGGACGACGCAGGAATCTCTCAACAATTCATGGTCGTCCAGATTAATATCGTCAGGTTTCCTGTGGGATTACCTCGAGGATAGGAATGTATCGAAACTGGCAATAAACAACTTAAGATTTGAAGACCAACATCATCAGTGGAATCAATGGCATCGATCAGGAAATGTGCCAGGAACATGGAACAACATGTTTATAGGAAAACTGAGGTAAGTTTCAACATCTGCTGTGAAGGAAGTAAAACTTAAGAGTTTCTTTACATTGAGATCATAAATGCATCTTCCTATCTGCTATCTGTATATTCTGTAGCGAACTAACAGAACAGATTATTTGAGAAATAAAAATCTTAATGACGCACATGTACATAAAGAATGAGAGAATTTTGGAATATGCTCCCTCGATCCCCAAATCAGTACTCCGTATTCCAAGCTAGGAATCTTTGATTCTTTAACACAGCCTGATGGTATGATTTTAGCCAAATGTTCCACAATAAATGTAAGTTCAAAGATGACAAAACTAAGTTGCACAATGCAATTAAATACAACTTCATGAATGTCTTTCAAAAAGAAACAAAGTATTTAGAAAATAAACCTAAATTAAGATATTAGATAAATGAAGCCTCTCCCATTCTGAATCTCAAACTTTGAAAACTGGATGTGAAATAAAATACCTCAAAGCAGTTGGCCAGGAAAAAATAAAAACATATTCCGAAGAAAGAAAAAAAAATTGACAATGCAAAAAAGAAAAGCAAAACAATCTATATGGGAAGAAAGAAAGAAAAAGAAGAAGACAAGCACAGAATAAATATTAGTAATAATTTCAAATAGCAGAATGTCCTGAAGTAATGTTCACTATATGAATTTTTGATCGGCCGGTAACTGCTGAAATTTTGTTGGGAGGGATATTTGGGGAGGGGATGCATAGCTGTGTATCTGGTCGCCAACGCCTAGATGTATGTGGATACACATTTCTGTCAAACATTGTATTTAAATATAGATCTCCACTTGGTATAAAACCAAGTCCCCGGGTAATCTCGAGAACCACTCAATGGATTTTGATGCAGTTTTCACAATTCTGTAAAGGATTTCTAGAGGAAGGTTTCTCAAGAAAATTATTTATTTATGACCAAAAGAAGCCGAGCAGTAACGATTTCAGTGAATCGAGTCGGGAAAAAAACCTGCCTTAAGCTTTTAAGCTGGGTAAACCGTTAAGAATATCTATATACTATGAGAGTAAGAATTGTTCAGCGTGAAAAGTTCTACAATAAAATGTCGGCGACAGCATATCTCATGGTGGCGTCAGACTTTGACAAATTTCCCTGATATTTCCCCGATTTTTCCCTAATAATAATAATAATATTGTAACTCCGCCACTGCCGGTCCCAAGCCCGGGGCCTCATCTCGTAAGTGATGAGGAAGGAGGAGGGGGAGGAGTAACACCTCGTTAAAAAACCTGGGTCCATCTGGCTCCGGATGGTAGCACCCTGTAAGGGCCCCTGCCTAGGGTTACTAGGTGAAAATTGGTCAACGGTCCTGATGGCGGAAGAGGAATCTAAGATTCCCAACGATGGATGGAGCGGAAGAGCCAGGTGGTTTCCCCACCAATAAAGAACTCTAAATCCAAAAGCGTTTGTTCCCAGATTGGGCGGCTTATGGTCAGCGTCTGTTCACCAAGTGGTGCGGCTGTAAACATGCTCCAGGAACTAACAATCCCTGGTTCTAAGAAACCTAGTGGATAACCACTAGACCCCATTTCTTACAAGTAACCATGGCGCGTGCAAATAATAACAGTATTACCCCAGGTGGTAACCAATCCACCCGTCAACTGACGGCACCCGGGCGTTCGGACTCTGGGGGACCCGGGCAACCACGGCCACAGAGAAAATCGGAGTTCTCTGGCAAACTTCCACATAAGACACCAACATACGTAGGCACTCTAAACATCAACACTCTCATACAGCCTGGAAAGTTGCACAATCTAGTGACAGAACTCGATAGACAGAAGCTTCTAATCCTCGCGCTGCAGGAGACACGTATCACAGATGAAGACACCATGGACTACGGCAATTACAGCTTGTTCAAGAGCAAGACTGACAGGCGCGTTGCCAAAGGCGCTCCACTTCTGGGGATGGCCTTCATGGTCCACAAGACCATAGTAGAATCCTTAGAAGAAGTTACTCCAGTAAACAACAGATTGATGAGCATGCGCTTCCGGTGCGCCAACAAAAAATACACATTGATCAACGCACACGCCCCCACTAACCAAAGTAACAAGAGCGATCCACAGTCCGCAGAAAAATTCTGGTCGACCCTTGACACAGTGATGTCCAAAGTCCCCAGGGATGACGTCAAACTCCTCATGGGCGACTTCAATGCACAGATCGGTAGAGAAAAGATGTACAGGAAAACAGTCGGAAACTATCCTGCACATAAATTCACAAATAAAAATGGCACACGACTCATAGAACTCTGCCAGCAGAATAACCTCAAGCTCATGTCAACATCTCTTAGAAAACATCCTAGAAAACAGAAAACCTGGCGTTCTCCAGTCCAGCAGTTAGGTGAGTTCCAAATCGACCATGTGGCAATCTCATATCCAGTACAGAAGGAGATTCATGATGTACAGGTACGCAGAGGAGCCAACATTTCTGACCATTACCTAACCCGCGTCAAGGTCAAGTTCACCCCAAAGAGAACTTTCTGTAAGAAAACCCCCCTACCAAAATTTGACACAAAAAAGATCGCAGATTCTGGAGTGAAGGAAGCCTGGGGAAAAAGAACATGCCAATGACTGGCAAAATTTCCACCGAAAAATCATAGAAACAGCACAAGCTCTCATTCCTTTGAAGAAGAATTCCAAACATCCTTGGTGGGATGTTGATTGTGAGAATGCACTCATTACCAGGAAATTGGCATATCAGAAATACAACAGTAAAAAATCCCCAGAAAATTTACAAACTTTCCATGAAACACGAAAAGCAACCGCAAAAATTATCAGACAATCCAAGAGGAGATACCTGAAGGAACCGTTGGACTCCATTGAGGACAACTTCCGTAACTACAACGTAAGGGACTTCTACAGAACGTTTGCAGGACACATCAGAGGGTACGCACCACCAAACCTTTGCTTCAGAAAATGTGATGGAAAATTAGCACTAACGAATAAGGAGAATTGCAAGTTGATGGCACAATACTTCTCTGATCTTTTCAACTGTCCAGAACCAATAGAGAGATTCTCAGAAGAAGAACCTACAGTCAAGAACGCAGACTCATTACCTCCGACACAAGAGGAAGTTCACAGGCACATAATCAAACTTAAGAACAACAGGACATCTGGTGAAGACGGCATAGTGGCCGAACTACTGAAAAACCTAGGGCCACACTCACTTAGAGAACTCACACAGATTATCACTGACATCTGGACATCAGAAAAGCTACCAGATGAGTGGAAATGTGCATTGATCCACCCATTACACAAAAAAGGCAACCGCTCTGACGTAAACAATTACAGGGGCATTTCACTATTACAAGTTACGTACAAGATCCTCTCAGCGTGCCTACTCCAAAGGGCTCGGGACCAGCTGGAACACAAGATTGGCGAGTACCAGGCGGGATTTCGTCCTGGTCGCTCCTGCGCGGAACAAATCTTCAACCTAAAAAGTATATTGAAAATCAAAGCCCTCAGGAATACTCCAGTTATATGTACCTTCGTTGACTTCAAGAAGGCATATGACTCCATTGACCGTCAGTCATTGTTCAACATCTTACACGAGCAAGGTTTGGATAGCAAGACCTTGCGATTGATCAGACACTGACAGACACGACATCAAAAGTGAAATTCATGGGGGAAATCTCAAAACCATTTCAGATCAATACAGGTGTTCGCCAAGGTGACGGTCTCTCTCCGTTCCTCTTCAACCTAGTGCTGAACAAAGTTATCAAGGAATGGGAGAAAGAGCTGCGACTTCAAGGTTACTGGAGGCCAGTGCGACTAGGACGACCAAAGGACGAACTGGAGGTTGGATGTCTAGCCTTCGCGGATGATCTGGCTCTACTCTCAGATAACGAAACCACATCAATCAGACAGATAGAAGTACTCCAAGAGTGCGCCGAAAAAGTAGGACTACAGATCTCGTTCCAAAAGACAGAGTTTTTCTGTACGAAATTCGTCATACAGAATTTAAACACGAAATATGGCAAGATCAATAGAGTCGCCCACTTTAAATACCTAGGTGAAGTGCTTGAACCGACGGGAAAAGAGAAAATCACGCAGAACACTAGGTTAATGAAAATGAAGAGAGCCTTATACAAGACACAGAGTGTCTACAACAAAAAATGTCTGTCCACATTCACTAAACTTCGTCATTACAACACGGTTATTAAACCTGAGGTGCTTTATGCTAGTGAGACGTTGACGTTACACACTAAGGGCGACTTGGAAAAAATCCTCACAGAGGAAAGAAAAATAATAAGGAAAATAATTGAACCAAATCACACAGATGAAGGATACAGGCTTCACTCCAGAGACACCACAGAGAAATTGTCCAACCTCGCAGCAGACATCAGAAAGAGGCGCCTAAAATTTTTCGGCCACATCAGCAGACTCCCACAAACCAGACTCACCAACAAAATTCTTAGATACATACAGCGGCTCAAGATTACTACACCCTGGATGATGCAAGTCAAAATTGATCTAGTAAAAGCACAGGTCGACCCAGAAGACGTCATAGACAAAAGCGTATTTAGACACAAAGTATACAAGTGGGAAGTGTTGTCAGAGAGAGCTGCACTTACATCCCAAAGACCAAAGTGGACCGAAGAAAGGAAGAGTACTGGAAAGACAGGCCTGTAACGTGTCAAATAAATAAATAATAATATTGTATGGCCCCGGTTGCCAGGTGCAAGCTTTCTTATTACCACCCAGAGGGCAGCTTGCATGTCAAATTTTGTTGTTCCTTGAAGCACTATGCAAGTCAAGGAGGTTAGATATCTAAGCTCCTTGACACTAGAGTGCTTTCTAGTAGAGAAAATCCCGAGATTAATTTTGCCATTATGAACACGACCTACTGAATTCGAATGGGTTCTTTAACACGCCAACAACGTATGACGTGCATGTCGTGATTTTGCCGCCTTTCAAAAATCGCTTACCCTGGCCTGGAGCGAACCTGCAAGCTTGGGGGTTGGTAGTCCGACATGATAACCACTCACCCACCGTGGCAAGCTGATTTTTCCCTGATGTTGCCGCAAAATTCCCTGATATTAATCGGGGAATCGCGCTACGTTTCTCGCCGCGCCAGGTTACGGCTGCAAAATTATTCTCACTCGCTCAACACAAAATTTGTTGCATTTTTTTCTACGTTTCTTCAAATTTCCCTGATTTTTTTTACACCTTTGCGAAATTCCCTGGTTTCCAGAGAGACAAATTTCCCTGATATTTCTCTGATTTCCAGGTTTTGTCGCCACCATGTATCTCTATCTTTAATACATCGCCCACTATAAGTGTTTTTATGTTTTCATATCTTCCAAAACCTCCATTCAATTCCTGGGGTTTACAAGGTAGCTAGTGAGTGAGCCTATCACCCCAGTTTCAGTCTTCGTTCCACAGAATACACAGTCAAGTTAAGATTGGACAGAAGGGGGAGTTGTGTTTCATGCATCTCCACGATAATATAATTAATAGTCCAGTCAGTGATTTTAACCCATCATGCCGAGACAGATATAAGTCGTAGTTCACTGAAATCGAAAAAGATACACCTTTTAAGCTTAACCTGGGTAAACCATTAAATATACTGGTTGCTAGTTTAAATATAGAAAGCTTGCAAGCCATTTTTCAGTATTGCCTGGGAAGAAATGTTGGCAAACCAGTTTGGGATAGGCAATTTTCATTTTCTTTGAAATTTGATTCACTGATTCCATTTAAATTCAAATAATTGGTAATATTTTAAAGAAGATGATCTGCCTGGTCAATACCAGAAAGATTAAGTTCATTCTTATTTGAACAAGTTTCCAACAAAATCAGGTCATCAGCAAATAGCACGACAGCAATCAAAAACAGTCAAAAAAAAGTCTTATAGAATTAAACACAAAAAGACCACGAAGTTAAAAAAAAACACTTGAACTATTGAAACGAAGTTGGTGTTGGTATTATGTTGAATCATCATCTTCATTTCCAGTTTCCAGCTTCCTGGGTCGGGTTGTGAACAAAAGGCTCGGTCAAACAGGACGCGGGCTGCCCGCGCGAACGGAACAGCAGCAGCCCACCGCGGACTGGGGTGGTCAAACTGAATACGGACAAGTCAAGGCGAACCAGTGGGAGAGCTACCGCGATCAAGTGGATATCACAGTGTTGTCTGTTCATGGTGTTAATTCAACATGTCCAGCAGTTCCTCGGATGAAGAAGAATTGCTTCTTCTGTTCGCTTTGAGTCAAGCGAGACGAAAAAGAAAATGGGTGCATGATACCAATAAAAAAAGTCAGGATTTGGGCAAATATCACAAACTATGCTGCGAATTGAGGTCATTTCCAGACTGATTGTTCGTATATTTTCGGATGACTGTAGAACGCTCTCGCGCACAAGGTCAATTAACTTCTCCGTTTCGTCGGCAATGCTTCCAGCCCGCGCGGGCTTTGTAGAAAATCACAACTGCTCACTTGCCTGCCACGAACTAGATTGGTCCGCCGTGGTAGACCGCCTTCTGTTTAACCAGGATGATGCAATATTACACAATGCAGAGTTCGCAGCAGTCGGGCGGTCTGGTTCGCACGGGCAGCCCGCTTCCTGTTTGACTGAGCCTTAAAGACCTGTCTCTCCACCACTCCTCTCTTTTTTTTTATCTTCAGGTTTTCTTCCCCTCTTCTCAATGCACTCCCAGACTGTATCCGTTGAATATATGATGAAAACATCATTTTAATAGTTCAAGTGTTCATTCAAAAACCATTAATAATAATAATAACGATAATAATAATAATTGGTTTTACGTCCCTTTTAACTACTGTGGCTTTTAGTGACGCCACAGTGCTGGAATTTTGCCCTGAAGTAGATCTTTAATGTGCCAGTAAATCTACTGACACTGATCCCTCAAATGCCAGCCGACTGTGCCAGGATTCGATCCTGCAACCTTGGGCACAGCAGGCGAGAACGTTACCGCTGAGCCACACTGCCAGTCATAAGCCATTAATAATAATAATAATATCGTATGGCCTCGGGTGCCGGGTGCAAGCTTTGAAATTTAACACCCAGAGGGTAGCTTGCATGTCGGATTTCGTTGTTCCTTGAATCACTATGAAAGTCAAGGAGGTTAGACATCAAAGCTTCTTGTACTCTATAGCGCTTTCTAGTAGAGAAATGAGAAACTTTGTGTTGGCGGAAACTCCAGAGATTAATTTTGCCATTATAAACACGGCCTACTGAATTCAAATGGGTTCTTTAACATGCCAACATCGTATGACATGCGTGTCGTATTTTTGCCGCCTTTCAAAAAATCATTTACCACGGCCAGGAGCGAACCTGCAATCTTGGGGTTAGTAGACCGACACGCTAACCACCCACCCACCGTGGCAAGCTATAGGCCATTAAGAAGTGTTAAGAGTTTAATTCTTAAAGAATTTTTTGACAGATGTCACCATTCTTCAAATTCAATTTAAAATTTTTGCTTGCTGTTTGTTCTAGTAAAGTCTGATAACTCCAATCAATAGGCTACTTTATATTCTTAAAAGTTGTCTTGCATTTACATAAGGCTCCCTTCTTCAGTATTTGCTTTGAATAAGCACTCTTTTCAAGAACATCAATCAAGAACTTATAAAAACACACATTAGAAAATGATCTTAAATGCTATTGTTGTTTTAAGGGGTGGAACTACGAGGTCATCTGCCCCTCTTCTGTTAGGTAGTCAGCCCGAAGGCTGGTTGGATCCTCAAAAAGCACCGCTGTTAGGTTATGTGGGTAGATGCCCACAAAAACCCAAGACAGCGCTATATTGAGGCGTACTAGGCAAGAAGAGGAGTGAGGTGGTTTGCCATTGCTTTCCTCACTGAGTCAGTATAGCAGTACTAACCCTATGAGTAGAACCTTTCACAGAATCCACAGGCACTGACTGTGACCTGAATGTCATTACCAAGCACCACCCATACCTCAGTAGCTTCCATATAATCACAGCCATGAGTGAGACTGACACCTCGGTGAAAAGCCACATTTTACTCTTAACACAGTTTAAAGTAATAATTTAGAACTGGATACCTAAATATGAAAAGATCAAAAATTAATAAAACAAAAAACTAATAATTATAAAAATAAACAATATGTACACAAAAAGTAAAAAAACAGAATTCAAAAAAGAACAAGTCATTGAGTCAATGTACACTGGAAAATTTAGATTGCTGGCCCTAACCCACTCTCACTTATAAAGCAGCCACCGCGTCATCGGCTAATATAAGTTTGAGCGTCATCTGCAAACCAAGGTTTCTTCGTAAGTCAGCAAGATCCACACACTCGGTTAAAATGAGGGCCACGGGGAAAACGGCTCCACAGGTACAAAGTGGGGGGGGTCTTCCCTTCTCATTAGGTACGAGTGTATGACCTATCCTTAGCCTACACAAAATGACGGACTCCCTCCGTGACTGGAAAGAGCTCCACCACACGCGAGTTATCGCTCTCAGTTTATTGGGCATTGGGTCAGCTAGCCACTGACTCTCCCAAAAACCCAGTACTTAAATGCTAAAACATTGTAAAAGAAACTGTTAAGAACCATAAAAACCACACTAAAATAGTTGGAATGTTCGTGTTTTTCATCATCATCATTTCCCCTTATCCAGTTGACACTGGGTGGGGGCAAATATGGTTCCTCTCCACTTTGTTCTGTCGTTCCACCGTTCCTCTTCTAACACAGTGTTCCAATCCAGGTTCCGTTTACTAATGCTATTCTTCACCGAGTCCATCCAACGCATTCTCGGTCTTCCTCGTCCTCTCTTCCCTGTCATCCGTCGTTCCAGTGCTCGTCTTGGCAGCCTTACTTCATTCATCCGTTTGACATGTCCAAACCATCTCAATCTGTTTTGCTCCAGTTTGTCATTTAGTTTCTGGACCATACTTCTCAGGAATCTCATCTCAGTTGCTTGTACTCTGCTCTCATCCCTCTTAGTCATTGTCCAAGTTTCTGCTGCATATGTCATTATAGGAACATAATATGCTTTGTACATAAGCTTTATGTTTCTTAATAGTGTTTTTACAATGTTTTAGCTAAAAGTCCTTGATCGATGTTCTTGATACAAGTGTTATTTGTATAGCTTAAAGCAAAGGCGAAAGAAGGGAGCAAAGTAGCCCCGAAACATGCACCTTATGTAAATACAAGACAATTTTTAAGAATATTAAGTACAGATTGGGCACAAAAAAGATAACATTTTTGTGAATTATCAATATTGTCAATACAGACCAAAAATGGATTTAAATGTTCCCGGAGAAACTAATATAGGCTAGTTCGAAACATTTACAAACAATAATAAACTTTCTTGTAATGACCAAACAGAACATTTTCTTTATAATTATTGCTGATTATCATCATATCAATATACACTCATAACAAGCATGATTAGTCACTCTATGAAGTCTGATGGAAGTGTATACCCACTCATGGCTAAGGGTTGTATGCCAGACATACGGAAGGGAGTGGAAAGGAGCAGCATGATGTCCCATGTATAGATTCACATGAAAATTACCAGGTCAAAACCTATTTTTCTAGGAGGTCTCCACTGTTGTTTACACAGGTTTTCCATTGAATTTGTATTTGCAGGTATTAGGCGATTCTTTTTTGGTTTGTATTGACTATTTAAACATCTTATTAATTAAATCACTTTAATTAGTCAATCATAGGCAACCATTCAAATCAATAAATCACGAAAGATCGAGTATCGTTCGCTAAATCACAACATCGTGAACGATACCAGATAATGGCACCCTACATACAAAATATCAATAACGTACTCATAATTATTATAACGGAACAAGATAGACCTGAACCTTCCGATGCGCGTGTGCGTCCAGGTGCATTACATCATCCCCCCCGCCTGGATTCTTTGTCAACCAGTAAGCACATACTTTGTCACACGCTGGTTAGATGTTGCCATGTAGTCATTATTCCCAAAACCTTGGCAAGGTACAGATGCTGTCAAGGCATGCGAAGCAAGACTGAGCGGCTATGTTCTTTGACAAGCACGGCAACAAGCTTGCTGTCAGGAGTGTGTGAAGTGGGCGCGCTCTCAGTTCATTACCACCAATACCAATGCTATGTCACTGAGAATGCTCCTATTCGATACTTTATGCTTGCATAATATAACCAGGACGAGCAGCGATCAGCTCCAAACAGCTGTTGCACCAAAGAGGGGGAATCGCATTTGCGCCTAGTGATCCCACCACTTCCCCTCCTAGACGAGACTCCGCCAAGACAGGCCAGGTCTAACTTGCCACGCTATAACAACTTGTCTCGCAATATCACTTGTTAATTACACTGAACAAGACCACAATGTGCTTGAAACTAGCACACTAAACAACTTCTAGTCCTTAATTTATCAATTTTTGGTGGATCGCTCTTAATACCATTGGGCATTTATTATTAGACTAGCGGACTCGTGCGAGAAATCTCGCATGTTCATAAACCACACTTTCCCCAATAGGTTTATAAGGAGAGACTAGGAGAAAGGTTATGTTTTCATTTCAACCAAATGATAGAACACTATTTACATTTCAGTTAGAATTAAAGATCTACGTTCCCTAACTTAAGAAGGCAATCACTGAAAATTGGATCATCATAACACTCACCGGTTATTCGATATTTATGAAATTATACGATTTGAGTACTCATTCCTTTGATTTACTGTTTCCGAAATCCATGCGAAATGATAAAGGAAAGACTTCAGAATGTTTAAATGACATGAAACAGGCGTCATAGCGGCCAAAATGTGAAGTGGACAGCATTTATGGATCATGTTTTTCTACAGCAACAGTATCTGCAAATCACACACTTCGTACATTTTTTTTTTAAGAAATTATAGACATTTATGAAATTAGAGTGCAATTCGTCACTGCTAATGTCTATTTTCTTTGATTTGAATGATCATTGTCACGATCGGTCGCTTGTGAGCGCCGCAGTAGGGATCTATACTGCTGAAATAATATATATGAATGAAAAGGTCAGGGAAATAGTGAAAGAGGAGCCCTTGCAAGGTAGGATTGCGACATCAAGACTGAGGTGGTATGGACACATAAAGAGAATGGAAGAGAAGAAGATTCCCAAGAGGATTCATGAGATGCAGATGCAGAAGAAATGACCAAGGGATAGATGGCTGAAAGGACTGGAGGAATGTGTCAAGAAGAGAGGCGAGGACTGGACCAGAGTGACAGCGGAGAGGTGGTGGGAAGAAGGGACCGAGTGGCGAGACTTATGTTCCAAACAGACCCAGCCTGGGGCTGGAAACTATACGAGATGATGATGATGATGATGATGATTATTTGTCAATAAGGACCCATACTGAATTAAATATCATTAATTTCATTATCATTAAAAAATAATATAAATAATAAAATTGTGGTTTGCACTTGTTAAGCTGCATCCCCCCTTAATGTTGCATTTTCAGTTGAACTGAAACACTCTGGAGGGAGGCGTCACCAACACACTGTCGAGCCCAAGCTATGCACTAGGATAACACTGTCATCAGCTGTCTCACGTGGAGGGAGGCTAGCACGGGTGGAGTTCGACTTCTCGACCCTCCCAGAGCAAGCAAGTCAAGGAAAAGACAACACACAGGATCAGGGTCTAAATGCAAATAAACAGTTTTGTCATTTCATTCAAGTGATTAGATCATAGATATTCCATGGTAAGTTAACCAACCGTATGCTTAGGCTAATGTGTCTAACTAATGATGTCCAGAATAGTAAAGCAGGAAGGGAAACGAGGAAGGTTCGTACAGCGTGTCCAGTTTCATCCTTCATTGTCCGGCACAAAACGCAGCATCGAGTGCTTCAGTGAATAAGTGCCAGTGAACAAAGCAGTGGAAGTGCTTGTATTAGGTTTGTTCTGAAATTATTTTTATTTTATTTTATATTTTATGACCAATCACTGCAATTAATTACATAGCCTTAGCCAATTTAGTTCTTCTAATTTGCCAATAGGTTCTATTATTATACTAATCTGGAAAACAGGCAATAATCAGGGAATTTTTAAATCCTGGAAACCTCAGGGAATTATCAGGGTATTTTAATGACAGTCAGGGAATTTAAGTTTTACAAGGTCCAACCTTGAATAATTGGAAATTAAGCATTTAAATTTTAATGGGGGGAAAAGTATATTCTGGTGATGAATGTTGTAGATGTATGTTTGTACTGACGTTAAATCAGTAAGCTCTCATTTCTTGAGAGATAGAGCACACAAATTACATGTGTATTTGTACATAGGTTGGTTTTTTATTTTTGGCACCTTAGTTGTAACTGGATTAATAACTCACTTGGATGGTTCAAAGTTTCACAGGCCCTCGATGTAGTCCCACCGTTGCGTACAAAGTGGTCCCAGCGATGGGGAAGTCGCTGGATCCCGTTGGCACTGCCCAATCTATTTATGGTACGAAGAGAGCGCTCGGCAGCCTGCTCCCCGCGCATTGTCATCTTCATCTTCGGGATGAGATCATAGTCGCAGGGACTGATGTCGGGAGAATATGGGGGGTGATAAGAGGACCTCCCAGCTCCAGCGATCCAACAATGCCGACACAACGCCTGCTGTGTGTGCCCTAGCATTGTCATGCAGAACTATGGGCGGTGTAACCATATGATGGCGCCGTTTCCTTCTCAGAGCTCCTCGGAAATGGTCTTGGAGAAACGAACAATAGTACGCCGCATTAACGGTTTGCCCTCGGGGAACAGTATGGCAGCGCTTCCGTACCATTGAAGACGTTAAGCAGGCTGCCGAGCGCTCTCTTCGTACCATCAATAGATTGGGCAGTGCCAACGGGATCCAGCAACTTCCCCATCGCTGGGACCACTTTGTACGCAACGGTGGGACTACATCGAGGGCCTGTGAAACTTTGAACCATCCAAGTGAGTTATTAATCCAGTTATAACTAAGGTGCCAAAACTAAAAAACCAACCCATGTATATAAATGTGTAACTGTATGAGAGCATTGCTATTGACGAGCTACTTTCAATACTCGCAAGTACAATAGTTTGTCTGGATGGAAAATTTAGAAATTGGAAAAATATAGAAATATATCTTTTTCTTCTTCTTTCTTTTGTCTTTTCAACTTTGTCATGTTACCCTTTACTGTTCGAGCACTTTTTGAAATGCTGTTTAAGGCCAAACTCTGTTTTGTATATTTATTATGGCCGCTACTGTAACTCGGGGAATTTGCTGATTTATCCTGGAAAAATCCTGGAATTGTCAGGGAAATCTGTTAACTTAGTTGGTTTTGGTAGACATGTGGTGTAATAGAAGCACGAAGGACTGAAAATGGACACCTGTTAATACTTGGCTCATAAGCTGCACTAAGCAAACAAACTGACACGAGAGAAGCAAGTGGCCCACAGCATCAACTAGCCTACAGTTAAAGCATTAACAACTACAAACAACGTCTAATCCCTGCTTGCTGGTCTACCTCAGCAAACACACACTGCTGACAGGGTTACCACAGCCACCACAATCACTTCACTTTATTAAATGCTCTAATATCACGTAATCATCTTATTATATAATACACCAACGTGTTTGTTTCACAAAACTCAAGCTCCTAAACCAGAGGGAGTTAGAAGGTGTGGTTTGTACCAAAATCTTCCAAATCGTCTCAATAGTACAGGAAAAATCTTGCATTTCTTGAAAAGTCAACGAAAATATATTTATTAGTTTATAAAGTGCTATTACACAAATAAACAAGACGATAGCCCTTGGCAGAACTGTTTTGCATACAGCCGCATAGCGCTAGAGCCGGGCGGGTAGTCTATACACGTGGGGCGCACGCAACCCATCTCGCACGGGTCCGGTAGTATTTATTATTTCCTTATTGACAATCAATCTAAACAGAAATACCCACAGATGTTTAATAAATCTAATAAACCTTAATCAATCAAATTACTTTTTGAAAAATAAAATCAATAATAATTGGTTCAAAGAAGTTGAAGATGATTTGGAAGAATTGGGTATAACTCAACAACAAATCAAAGACAGAGAAGAGGATTTTGAAGAACAAAAGCATAAGTTTCAAACTAATAACAGTTGAACGGAAACAATATACCATATCGGACACACAAAGGACTTCCAGGTTGGAGAGGATGAGAAAGTTCTGGGAGGAGAAAAAGAAGGAATTTACTCAAGTGTATTGATTTAAGTGCTCCAATGTGGGCGTAAAATATATAAATAATATTTATTAATCAAATACCAGTTTCGGCCACATTATGTATGACCTACTTCAGTTTTTCAATGAAGAAAAGAAAAAAAACCTAATAGAAAACTACGAGCAAAGCTTTTGAAAACAACATTTAAACTAGGTCTTTCCTATAATTCTTTCTTTATATGCATAATATATTTTAAATTGAAGCCCACATTTGAGACCGATCCGTTTTTTAAATATATTTTTATAAAACAAAATTTTAATAGGAGTTTAAATGTGGTTTTCAAAAGCTTTGGTTGTATTTTTCTTCTTTGAAAAACTGAAGAAGTCCATAATGTGGCCGTAAATGGTATTTAATTAATAAATATTAATGTCTGACTAAGATGTTAATGTGGATATTCCTTTTTAAGTTTTGTACTTCGTACCAATCCTCGCATATTATGGTTTAGAGACATTACTAAACAAAGACTACAGTAGAATTCGAGCAACTGAAATGAGATTCATCAGAACCATGAACCAAACTACAAGAAAGGAGAAGATGAGAAATTAAGTTAATAGGAAAGTAGCTGGCATCGAGGTTCCTATTACCAGCGTCATAAAGAAACGCAGACTTCAGTGGTATAATGGGCACATAATGAGGATGAACATACAAAGACCTGCCAGAAAATATTTTGACCTTAACCTCATAGGAAGACCAAAGAAACGCTGGATAGAGACTGTAAGATCAGACATGGAGGAGAGAGGACACAAATGGGAAGATGTCCTGGAACAGAAGATGTATGAACATAGAAGGAGATGGCAAGGGCTTCATTCATTTATTGAATTTGATCGTACGATTCTGTGTGTCCTGTTTCTTCGTCCTCCTTTTCATACGTCAGCATCTGGTCACCCTGGCAAGCCTACAGTACATACAGTTTTTGGTTAGCTGGTTCCTCAGTTTAGGGGCTGCGAGAACTTGGTCATGTAGCCCCGTGTACTTTGGGTGTGTGTAGAATCTGTCTTCAATATTGTGATGGCTGTGTTATCTGTAATTCAGGCAAGGACTGCAGACGATCAATTTCAAGTAGTTCCTACAAATGCTACCATCAACAACACCTAGCTGTGAACTTGCTACTAGATGCCATCGCAACCGGCACCTGGCGGCGAATGTTGGAATTTAATAGAGTGTTAATCGAATCTAGCTTCACACAATTGCAGTTAGTAGAAGGTTCTTTTACATGCCATAAATCTATGACATGGGCCCGCCGGCTTTACTTCCCTTCCAAAGGAAGGCATACTGAGGGATTTTTGACACTCGTAAAAAAATCCGACAAATTCGGCCATGTTTGTACCCGCGTTCTTGGGCATAGAAGCTGTGCACCCTACCAACTACGCCAAACAGGCTGGACCGTTACACATTGCAGATACTGTACGATTGTGCTGGTGTTCACAGAGCAAATGTGAGAAGCAGGCATCACGAATAATTCTCAAACAAGTTTCTTGTGGTGTCTGAACCAGTAACCGTAGCTAGGTTTGGGAAGGAGGCAGCTAGGCCCTATCATTTGCACACTACAAGGTACCAAAAAAAAAACAGGAAGAAGAAAAGATTCTTGTCCACCAAGAAAGAAGTTGAATATAATGAATCCAACAACAGTTAAACAGCTAGGAAATAATAATTTGAACCCTTTCGATGCAAACCTATTACGAGAGATTTTGTTAAAAGTTTACTGAAACTATATGTTTTTGATGAAAGTTATCTCCTAGCCTATATTCTTTTAGCTAAATATTGTTCAAATTGTTTTGTAACGATAAATATATTTTAAACGTAAAAGACACTAAATTAATACTTTGTTTCATTTATTTAATTAAAAGTAATTTAAATGTATTTAAAAATTAAATTGGTCATCAGCAGAATCCAAGTCGTCATCAGTCGAAACTTCACTCAGCGTTAAAACCTTACTTATATCCTCTTCATTCCAAGAGCTCGCCGTATTGTCCCTGCATACCTTAATACGCAAGATAATTATTATCTCCGAACAAGAACGTGAACAAACACGAGTGGGGACTCTGCTGACTGCAGCGTGTTCAAAGAATACTTATTAGGAATCCAGTTATTCATGAAACTTAAACAAATCCACACATCCAGAGAGAATGATTCTCATGTTGTCTTGGTTGCAACAGTGGTAGCACTGTTTGGTTGGAAATAATCATAATAAAATAGCAACGAGGTCGATAGGGCTAAAAATGCTGTGGCATGTGGTAACCCAGTCTCTAAAACAAAATCAGTCACTTCAGGCATAAAAGACCTGCTGGTCCTTCTACCAATTACAATGAATTGAAAGCTTGGGCTTTCTTCGAGAACCATGACGACCTGCAACCAGATGTGGCTAAGTTGACCATCAGTATCCTTTATTAGGGATCTTGAACAATCCACGTTCTTTGCTTTACACACCAAGCTTTCATACAGAATTCTTAACGGATCATGGTTCTCCAGGAAAACACAAGATTTTAAAGAAATTCTATGTGGTACTAACTCCAGATGAAGCCTCTACATGCACTTACCTGGATGAGGCGACGGAGCGTTGGTCTGGGAAGGTGGCCGCTGCATGGGAGGAGAGCTGTAGTCCTGAGTGCTCCCGGGTGGATAGCCGTAGCCGTACCCGTCCATGGAGGTACCACTCGAACCCGCCGCAGGGAACGAGTCTTGCGAGTTGGACGAACCTACAAGTACAAGTCATCATGTATTAAACTTGCTTTAATAAATATTTGTAAAAAATGCAATTATTTAGTAGCAATTCGGAGCTAATTTTGCATTTTATTGAAGTTCAGTGTCACTGAATAATTCACCTGTAGAAGTTGCACAAAGTGAAGCTTCATGAGGTATAGTGTGGACAAACTTCATATCTAGAGCTAATGCTTAAAACTACAAATTCTAATAATGATTTCATGTTCCACCCTGACTATTATCTGTCAGAAAACTGTACTATAATGAGGCTCATTATAACACTATTTTTCATTATGAAACAGTTTCTCCCACCAATCAAGAGCTCAAGAAACAGTTGTTTGACCAATTAGACAATTAGATGCGCTGAGTTCCACGGCTTTCTAATTTAAATTTCACTGCCTGGCCCAGTGTCATAGTAGGGTAATCGAGGAGGCCATGGTCAAATACAAGGCATTCCCTGCGTCTCATGCGCTCTGTTCAGTTCATAAAACTGGCGAAATCTCGACAGATATTTATGAATATTTATGTTCGAACATAAAATAGTTATAATAATTATCGTCGAACATAAACAGTCGTATGCAACTCGCCTATAATGGTAATTAAGACACTCGTATGAAAATTATAAAACTCGCATAAGCTCGTTTTATAAACATACTCGTGTCTTAATTATAGCCATTATAGGCTCGTTGCATAATGTACTATTGTATCACCAGAGACTGTGGTGTAACTTACAAGAAAAGACAATTTTTAAAATAATTAAGGGGCAGAACAACGTGGACATCTGCCCTTCTTAACACATAGAAAATAATACAAATTTATAGAGTTAAAATTTAGTTGGTTCCTCAGTTTAGGGGCTGCGACAATGCGGTTCTTTGGGTGTGTGTAGAATCTGTCTGATAACCGGTGTTAATTGTGATGACTGTATTAGTGTGTTTTTTTTTTTTAATTTAAGTACTGCAACTTAGAATTTTTCAAATAGTTCCTACTTTTGCCGTCAAGCGCCACCGTCAACGAATACTAGGCCAAGTTCAGAACTTAGCTACTAGACGCCACCTCAGTCGGCTCTAGGCAACAAACGTAGAAAGTTTACATTCTTAACCTATCCAATTTAGCTTCACACAGGTGCAATTAGTGGAAAGTTCTTTAACATTCCATGAATCTATGACATGGGACCGCCGGCTTTACTTCACCTCCGAAGGAAGGCATACTGAGGGATTTTTAACGCTCTTAAAAAATCCGACGGCTTCAGCCGGGTTTGAACCCGCTATCTTGGCACCAAAGAGGTGGATGTCTAAACATAACAACAGCCTAATATTAACTCTTCCCGAGTGGAATACGGATATATCCGGCAAATTCCTACATTTAAATATGGCACCGTTTTCCATCAAAATAGTTAATGTTAAACCCAGGAGATGGCACCACTATGCAGACACATGTTTGATAGTCAATTATGTCACCCCTAGTGACTCTTAAGAGTTCACAAATACCCGCAGGCAGTTATTGCTTCAGATGAATGCACGTCTTATTGGTTAGTTGGTGAAGGGAGAGCATTTTTGTAGTGTGTATTTGGTGATGTGAGCATATTTTCACGGAAGAGGCTATGGAATGATGAAGAGATAGTGTCAGCTTTGGATTTGAGTGATGGTTTGAGTGCTCCACACTTTATTAATTAATTAATAATTATTATAATTAACTTTACAACCTTCAGATGCTACTCAAACTTCAAGTATCAACAGGTACAGCATATGAATTATATCCGAGTTCTAATTAAATTTAGTGCATGAAAAATATAATCTACATATTTTGAATTTTTGAAAAAATTAATCCGCTCGGGAAGGGTTAATAATTTTTTTAAAGAAGAAACAATTAAATAAGACCAACAAAAATACTCAGAATAAAAAATTAAAAAATGGAAATTCTAAAAACAACAAGTTCTTTGAGTAAATACAAACTTGATAATTAAGATTTCATGGCCAGTGAATTAAAACTCGGCAATTCTTCTAGGTTTGTGCCGTGTCTTGTGTGGTGTTTCGCCTAAGACACCAAGCCGTCTCATCTGCGGGCTCTTGGGTGTCCCTGCCCGGACCAGGGAGGTTACGGCTGCTTGAGCGTTCAGTTCTCGCAGTAAAGAGGCGCATGTGCGCTTTATAAAAAGGGAGCAGTTCGCTGCTCCAGTGCAGGTCTGGACGGGGACACCAACAGCCGAGTTTTGATAATTAAGATTGTTATTGCTGTTTATTTTAGGGGCTGTGACGTCATGGTGGAAATAGTGTGATAACCTGTGTTATTGTGAAGGCTGTATTAGAGTGTGTGCATTTGTAAATTGGGGATAGGATTGGGAAGAAGGAGGCCATGGCCTTAAGTTATGAACTATCCTAGCATTTGCCAGGAGAAGAAGTGGGAAAGCACGGAAAACCTCTTCCAGGATGGCCGAGGTAGGAATCTAAGAGTGGCAATGCCTGTATATTGAAGCGACTACGCACCCAGTTCATCTTAAAGTACAGCGCAGAAGGGTCACCTGGAGCACAGAAGCTTATCATGTCCTACTGTAGTATTAGTAAGTTTTCCTTTCTTTCTCCTGGCACTACAGCCCATGAAGAGCCTAGGCCTGACAAGCGACCGCTGCCCAGCCATTTAGCCTGCAGATATTGGGGTGACGCGAGATCAGCTCATCGGGTCCCCTCGGCCGTTAATCTTGGTTTTCGTGATCGGGGCGCTGCCTCACCGTCAAGACAGCTACTCAATTGTCCTCACAAGGCTGAGTGCACCCCGTTCCAGCCCTCAGGTCAGTTTATAAAATCCCGGACAGTGCCGGGAAACGAACCCGGGGCCTCCGGGTGAGAGGCAGGCGCGCTACCCCAACACCACGAGACTGGCGTTAGCATGATAAAAGCCGCAATATCTTTCGTATTATTGGCTCATTAGCCTGGTGTTATCCAAAGTACGGTAAATAATTAATAAAATTCTCTACCTCGTTATCATCATCATCATCATCATCATCAGGAATTCCTTCCAGCAAGCCAGGTAGGATGTTTTAGAACGACATCATCAACATCGTTGACCAACTCCAGTTTCCCGGGTGTGGTATAGAAGCCCTCTCCATGTCTGTCGATCCATGAACCATTCACAATCCTCTCCTCTCTCCTGTACATCCTTCTTCACCAGATCTGTCCACTGTCTTCTAGGTCTGCCAACTGGTCTCTCAATCATACTCCCTTCTTGCAGTTCTATTGGCACTCATTCTCTTCACATGGCCGAACCACTTCTGGATCTTTGGTAGTATAGAGTCTTCTATTCTCACCTCTTCTCTGATTTTATCATTCCCGATCTTGTCTTTCCTGTCTTCTAGATCATAGTACGCAGAAACGTCATTTCTGCTGCTTAGACTTTCGAATTGTCCTTGCTGGTTAGTGTGGTGGTTTGTGAGGATTGGTGTGTAGTAAGATTAGTACAATGTCACCTTGGTGTTGAGTGTCACTTGTTTATCCCAGAGTAGTTGTCTTTTTAGTACGACGTGCCTCCATTTATTACGGTCTTGGTGTGTTTCCTCGCTCTCTAGGGCTTCCCTAGTTTCTCCTCTCTTCGCAAGGTCTTCTTTAACCTGGTCTAATCACCTTTTCCTAGGGCGTCCGATCTGTCTTCATATTTCCGCACCTCAAAACAGCAATAACTAACTGCAGTATATAACTCCCTTGGAGTTCGTGATGGCTACAATTGCTTGACGTGTCCGAGCCATTTCAACCTCGCAACACTTAATCTTTCTTCCATGGTCAGGTAGATTTGTACGTCTCTTTGGGTTTGCTCATTCCTGATTCTGTCTATCCTCGTTTCCTGCACAACAGATTTAAAGAACTTCATTACACAAGCTTGCAGCTGACTTTCTTCACTTTCATGAATGACGCAACTCTCCAGACAATAGGTCACGAGTCTGTCTAGCTCTCAGAGGAACTCGCCTGTCCCATACTATGTTCCGTACTTGATGAAAGAAAGTGGAACCGTTTGGGACCATGTTCAACCAGGATGTCTGCCAAAACCAACAAACAGATTTCCCTGGCAATTCCCTGATTTTTCCAGGATAAATCAGGAAATTCCCCGAGTAACAGCAGCGACCATAATAAATATATAAAACAGAGTTTGTACTTAAAATGCATTTCAAAAAGTGCTCGCACAATAAAGGGTAGCATGGCAAAGTTTAAAAGGCAAATAATATATTAATTTTTCTATATTTTGCCAATTTTTAAATTTTTCATCCAGAAAAACTGTTGAACTTGCGAGTGTTAAAAGCAGCTCGTCAACAGTAATGCTCTCAAAAATCATAGTTCCACATTTACACCGACCGGCAAAAAAAGTGGAACACTTCAATTTTTTATGTAATTTCTTAATTTATTCCGCTAAAATGTATCTGTTTTTTCAATATTTGCATTATTCATGTAAAATTTAGATGGTTGGATACAGAAAATACCGAATCATGTTTTACAACACGCTTTAATTCACAAATTTCGTTGTTTTGCAATCTTACAATTTTCTATTTTTTAGTAATGTTCTGTTGGGCTGGTTTTTATCAAACATATTGCCAAACAAAACAGTGTTAATGTTTGCACTGTACTGCATGGAAACACTGGTCACTAAAAACGAGCGTTTCCACCCTTAGCGTCTATGACAGCTTGAAAACGCTCAGGCATACTGTTCACAACTCGTCGAATGGCATCTGCCGGGATGCGATCCCATTCCTCCAGCAGCGATGTTCTCAGTTGTGCCAAGGTGGTGTGGTCACGCTGTCTGACGTTCCTTCCATGCATATTCCATACAAGTTCGATCGGGTTCAAGTCAGGACTACGAGCTGGCCAGTCCAGGGTCTGAATCCCCACTTCCTGCAGATATTGTACAACACAGCGAGCAGTATGAGGGCGGGCATTATCCTGCATCAGCATGAAATTCTGACCAATGAAGGTGCAAAGGGCATCACATGGTTCATCAGGATCTCTTGGATGTACCTTTGGGAATTGAGCGTCCCGTGATCGATGCACACCAAATCAGCGCGGGCCATAACGTTGATGTCACCCCACACCATAACCGAGCCCCCTCCAAATGGAGTTCTGGAGGAGAAAGGAATAGGGCTGTACCTCTCCCCGCGCCTTCTCCACACTCTTTCTCTTCCATCAGGAGATCTAAGATTAAAGCGACTCTTGTCAGTGAAGAGAACAGAGGCCCACTGCTCATGGGTCCATCCCAGATGCTGTCTTGCGGAGCAAAGACGCGCCTCTCTGTGATGCCGTTCGAGTGCGGGTCCACGTGCAGGTCTCTTCTTGAAACCTTGTTCTTACCGCTCACTCACTCTCACATTTCTGACATTTTCCAGTTGATTTCTTGCCTGGACTGCTGTGGTATGGTAATCACGCAGAATTTGCAGGGTGAGAAATTGTCATCCCCAGCACTTGTGCTTCTTCTACGGCCTGACCCTCGTCTCCTGTCATATGTTTGGAGTTCTGTGTAACGTTGCACTGCACGGTGAATGCTACCGAGAGCTGATCCAATGACCTCAGCAACATAACGGAAGCTGCGGCCATCCTCCACCGATGCAACTGCATGTGCAGCTCTTCATGGCTAAGAGACATGTTTTAGTGTGAACTGCACATGGATAACTTACTAAAATGTGTGACAATAGTTCACAGGTGTTCAACAAATGCCAGTTGTTATCCCAAGAACAATAAGCGAGCGGCAACACTCATAAACCGTAAACGCTTACAGTGCGCTTCCCGCCATAAAACCATTAAGATAGGCTCATCGAAGATTGGGAGTAATTGGTGGTAATAAACCACCCTAAGAAATGTCATATTATCAATTCCTATTCACGGATGTTTCAGATGTGTGTTCTAATGCGTGAAAAGCTTTTAAAATGTGATTACATCTTTTTCATGGCTAATGTTATACTATTTATATTACTTTCCTAACTGCTCCACTTTTTTTGCCGGTCAATGTATATACAAATACACATGCAATTTGTGTGCTCTATCTTGCAAGAAATGAGAGCTTACTGATTTAACGTCAGTACGAACATACATCTTCAACAATCACCAGAATATACTTTTTTCCCATCAAAATTTAAATTCTTAATTTCAAATTATTCAAGGTTGGACCTTGTAAAACTAAATTCCCCGAGTGTCATTAAAATACCCCGATAATTCCCGGAGTTTTCCAGGATTTAAAAATTCCACGAGTATTCCCTGTTTTCCACAGTAGTAGACACCCTGTAAAACAACACTTCCATCTTGGTGCCTCCATCCATTGATACTGTACTCCCCAGATACCTCGTCAATATATAAAATTAGGTGTGACTTATCAGCATACATTTCAGTGATATTGAATCCATATTTTACTAGTGGCTATCTATGAAGGTTGCTTGCCGTTTCCATAACTCCTCAACTGACAGATGCTCTTACCAACTGGTCTACACTACTACATGCAAACATTCTGCGTCCACAGGCGTTCAAGAAAACTAAACAGCAATAGCGGATCATGTTAACACAACACTTATAAATTATTAATAAACCAGATTTATTATGTTCCTAAAAAATATGGGAAATATTGCTGCATGGATAATGCACCACATAGAGGTGATACGTTGCCCTTGCATCACCTTACCACTCTGCGCCGCGACCCCATAAACTGAGCGGTGCCATCCCCGACAGTTACCAGCTTTCATTAAAGCCTGCTGACCTTCATAACTTGGACTATCCACCTGCTCAATACTCTCCCCATTGGTCTCTACCCTCTCCATGACTAAGTTATCTTCTCACAATATGTCCAAATAACTGAAGGATTTTTTGGTTTGCAATGGAAGAAAGTCCCCTAGAGAGTTCATCATCATCATCTTGTACAGTTTCCAGCCCCAGGCTGGGTCTGTTTGGAACATAAGCCTCGCCACTTAGTCCTTTCTTCCCACCACCTCTCCGCTGTCACTCTGGTCCAGTCCTCGCCTCTCTTCTTGACACATTCCTCGACTCCTTTCAGCCATCTATCTCTTGGTCTTCCCCTTGGTCGTTTCTTCTGCATCTGCATCTCATGAATCCTCTTGGGAATCTTCTTCTCATCCATTCTTTTTATGTGTCCATACCACCTCAGTCTTGATGTCTCAATCCTACCTTGCAAGGGCTCCTCTTTCACCATTTCCCTGACCTTTTCATTCCTCACCCTGTCTCTTCTTGTTACTCCGATCCTACTTCGCAGGAACTTCATTTCACCTGCCTGTATTCTGCTTATGTCTCTTTTCTTCATTGTCCACGTTTCTGAAGCATAGGTCATTATCGGGATATAGTAGCTTCTGTATAACACTCCTTGCTTTTTTGTGGGACATCTTTATTCCACACTAAGCCTCTAATGCTTCTCAGAAATGCTTCTGCCTGTCTGCCACGTTCCGTAATCTCTTTGTCATTTCTCCCATTTTCCTCCACTATACTTCCCAAGTACTTGAGACTTTCCACCTTCTCCAGCTGTCCACCTCCAAGTGTTATCCCACTCATTGGCCTGTCCTTTTTCCTGGTCGTTAACAGGATCTCACATTTACTGATGTTGAACTTCCATCCGTACTCTCCCACTGTTTCTTCCCAAGCCTTCAGTTGCTCCTGAATTTCCTCCTCCTTGTTTCCCCAGACCATGAGATCATCTGCAAACACCATTGCTTTCATCTTATCTTCTCCTATCTTTCCTGCTATCCGTGACATTACCTCGTCCATAACCACAATAAAGAGAAGGGGTGACAGCGCACTACCCTGTTTCAGGCCACTCATTTGTCTGAACCAGTCTGTTCTTTCCCCTCCAACTTTCACACAACTCACACTTCCACAGTACATTTCCTTCACTCTGCCTACAGTCCCTTTTTCCACTCCCATGTTTTCCATTGCTTGCCAAACCTTCTCCCTACGCACACTATCATAGGCCTTTTCGATGCCCAGGAAGGCCATCAACAGACCCTCTCCAAATTCGTAGTGGTGTTCCTGGAGCTGTCTCACTGAAAATATGAGATCCACTGTTGATCTCCCAGGTCTGAATCCATACTGCTCCTCTCTCAATTTTCTCTCCACTTTGGCTCGTATTCTACTTTCTAATATCTTTTCATATATCTTGGCACAGTGAGGTATGAGTGTGACTCCCCTGTAATTTCTGCACTCCTTTCTGCTTCCTTTCTTAAATATTGGGACAATTAATCCTTTCTTCCAATCTTCTGGGGTCTTTTTCTCCTTCCATATCACCCTCATCACACCGTACAGCCACTGTTTCCCAACCTCCCCTGCTGCCTTCACCATTTCAACACTCACTTCATCCACACCCGGTGCTCTTCCTCCTTTCATCTTGTCTATAGCCATCTCCAGTTCTCTCCAAGTCAGGTCCTTTTCCATTCCTGTGTTGTCTTCTCCATCTTCCAATACATTGTCTTCCTCCCTATGACCATTTGGATTCAGCAAATCCTCAAAGTACTCTTTCCACACTGTCTTGAGTGTCTCTTTGTTGTGTACCTCATTTCCGTTTTTGTCCATCATTACCACATCCTCTCGCAGACCTCTTCTCTTACTTTTGACCATCCCATAAAGTACTTTCTTATTTCCTCTGCTGTCTTCCTCCATCATCTCTGTCCACTTTACCATCCACTTCTTCCTCTCCTCTGCGACAATCTTGTTTGCTTCTTTCTTCTTTATCTTATAGTCTTCCCTTGTCAGATAAGTTCTTTCCTGGAACCACACTCTGAAAGCCTTGTTCTTCCTTCCCACAGCTTCTTTTACTCTCTCATTCCACCACGGTGTCTCTTTACACCGCTTTCTGTTGCTTGTTCTTCCACATACTGCCACTGCAGCTTCCACCATTGTGTTTTTGAATTGCTTCCATTCCTCTTCCTCTGTTTTAGGATTGTATGTTGGCATCCTTTCCCTTATTATCTTCTGGAATTCTTCCTTGACTTCCTTTTCCTTGAGTTTCCATACTTTGATTCTCCTTTCCTGGTACTCTGTCCTCTTGCTATCCTTAACAACTCCCAGGTTCATTACAAGTATTCTGTGGTCGCTATCTAAGGCCTCTGATGGTATTACCTTTATATCTCTGACACTTCTCTTCATTTCCCAGTCGTACAGCATGTAATCTACCAAAGATTTCTTTGTTAAATCACTGCTGTACCACGTTACCTTGTGGCTTTCTTTCTTCCGGAACCAGGAGTTGCCTAACACTAAACCGTTTCTCTTGCAAAAATCCAGCAACTTTCTCCCTTCTTCATTCCTGCTACCCCATCCTTCTGCTCCCAATACATTTTCATATCCTTGCCTTTCACTTCCTACATGTGCATTCAAATCTCCCATGACAATGATGCTCTGCCCATTCAACTGCTGTTGTAGCTCCTCCTCAAAGTCTTCCTTCTCTTGAGCTGTACATCCAACTTGAGGGGCATATACCTGGGCTATCTCCAGGCTTCTTCCCTTTACAGTTACTCTGATCTTCATGATCCTGTCACTTATTCCCTTTACCTCTTCCTTCATTCCATCTCTCACAACTACTCCTACTCCGCTGCTCCTTCCTTCACTGTTCCCACTCCAGTACAACCGGTACCCTTTCCTCAGTTCTCTGCGACCTTCTCCTTTCCATCTTGTTTCTGCCAAGCCTAGTACATCCAGTTTTCTTCTCTCCATCACATCCACAATCTCCTCCACCTTTCCTGTCAGTGTCTGTATGTTTAATGTCCCAACTCGTAGTCCATTAGCATATCCGGGTCGTCGTCGTTTGCATCCGTCCTTTCCGAGGCCTGTTCCTGGTTTGAAAGCAAATATGATATCCACTACTGGCTTGCTAGGCCTATCGTAGCTTCACCAGAGCCCCGTCAGCCGTCACTTTTCAGGGTTCCCATAGAGCCTTCACAGCTACCGTAGCGGTCCCGGGGCACACAAAGTCCCCACTGTACTTCACCCCGAACAGGCACTCCCCTACTTCATGCCGTTGCCCGTCTCCCACCACGTGGAGGAGGGGTTGGACTTGTGGGAGATCCCCTAGAGAGTTAAGCTCATTAATTATTGACTTATTAGTTCCTCCCATATTGAGGTACCAAAATGATGGAATATTGGCTTTCACAGCCAATTAGATTCTTACGTATACCAACATATTTTTAATGAACCATTACTATTATAAGTATCGTACGGTACATGAAAATCTAAAACTGACAAATGTAGTAACTTTCCTGTGTTAACTAATCCCGCTTTGGGACGCATAGTAGTCCGATTTCATCCCGTGGCAAGATGCCTCATATATTTTGATTAATTCCATGCAAAATCCTTCTTTTTTCTTGGCTCCAAGCATATTACCATATTCCAGTTGGTACAGCCTACTGATATCGCGCCAGGAGTTAGCAGTTGGGTTTGAACTGCAGATGTCTTCCCGCTCACTGCGTATCGCGCATTCCGAAAACATTCAGTTAGTCACTACTTGTTTCACTCACTCAGCACATTCCTTCTTTCACTGGCTGCGTGTTGTGTGCTGCAATAACAGCGATTGGCATGCGCGAAGCCGATATATTTAAGTTTGGAATATGAGGGCCGCGCATGCGTACTGCAAGACCCCCCGCACCCCGTCACAGCGTGTTGGACTGCCATCTCCTGACGCGATATCAGTACTAGATATTCAAGTCTACACAACTAAGTTTTTCCCCTTCATTGATTGTTTATTAACCGGTGTTGAAATTCTCTCTCATTGGTATGTACCCCCTTTTTCCGTGTTACATTTTCCCTTGCATGTGTAGTTTCTTTCGTAATGCTTCAGGCCAGTTTAGCCTCCGTCTTTTCATTATGCGTCTTGTCAGTGAGAGGAGTCTGAGACCTTGGAGCTTACCCAGAACACATGTCCCCTGAATAAATAATGACATAGATCATGTCAAACGCTTGGATACTTCAAATAGCCAGTCCTCTAATTACCCAAAAAAATTATTTAAGTCGAGATTTTTAACAGCAAAGATTTATAATTTACAAATTTCACATAAATTGCTATCTCCTTCTCTTTCATTTAAAGCCTTCTTCTTCATTTTCAGGTTCCAGTGATGTGAGTCTGGGCGTGAATCAAGGACCTCCATCCGAGGTCTCGAGACTATCATATTTAGGCTATTTGTACGATGGGTTCGCCACAACCAAAGGTTCATTTAAAAACTAACCTTGGTTGGCCTCGGGATCCAAAAATTGGCTTTCACAGTCAGTTACATTCTTTTGCATGCTAACATTTTTAACATGCTCATTTTGATCAAATACACCGCACTACAATAAAAATCTCAAATAAAAAAACTTTTTATTTAAAGCTATAGAAAAAAGAAAATCTAGGAAAAATAAAGACAGCCAACAAAATTTGTAGCTAATGCATCTAAAAAAAAAAAAAACATAGACACAAGTTATTTTAAAACGAAAACTACCGGTCGTGTCAGAAGATAATATTGCTTGCACGCTCAGTCAATGTAATGAATGTTGTACAAACTAGCACCACACGCTTTGCCATGCACAAGACAACCCGTATCGGTTTTGTGCTTCCATCTAGTGGCCAGTTCTTGAACTATTACAAATCTAGTATGATATATAGTCATCGCCTTACTTTAACCACTACAATGTAATGTAGCCTATTTACTGTTTGAGAAACAGTTCTTGACCTACACAATGAATGCAACCTGATTCAACCCAATTGCACTATAAAGCACCATGTTTGTAGTGATGGGGGACAAATGTAAAGTAACTTATTTAAAACTCAGCAATTTTACTAGCTTCATGCCGCAGGTGCACTTCATAAGTTCGCTACTCCTGTGGGAAGACCTAGGAGGAGATGGCTGGACCAAGTGAAGGAAGATATCACATCCAAGGGAATCAACTGGGATGAAGTCTTGAAGGAGCAGCTCGTAAACCACACCCGGGAAACTGGAGTGGAAACTTGATGATGATGATGATTAATTCTACCGTAATAATTAACTGGTCTTACGTTAAACATGTCAACGCCTTAAAACGTAACACAATATTGAAATGCCCGATGGACCCAGCACAAATCTCGCACCACAATGATTCAGACTGTACCAATATCTACGGGAAAAGAGATTGTGTCACGCTGTTCGTCAGATGGGTAATCGACTAGATACAGTACTTCTAAGGTGAGCTACAGACGTCATGCAGCATTGTTAGTTGGCACACCTTCCACATTGCAGATTTTCCCAGCCCTGTGCTGTGTAGACTCACCAGGCGAAGGTACAGAAGCTGCCTTGCCCCCTTTCTTCTTGGACGAAGCCTCCACCTGGTTGATGATGGGTTGCGGGTCGATACCCCCTCGGTCGAAGTGGCACTCGTAAGCCAGTAGGTTCTTGGTGTAGTGCTTGCGCAGAGTGTAGGCGGCGCTCGACGACGCGCCGATGCCCAGCAGCCCCGCGATGTCCTTCCACGTTTTGTTCTTGGTCACCTACAGAGGCAAACAAACAGAACCATTGCCAAGATGGATCCTGACCATACGTTCGGCACACATTCTCTCTCTCACACACACACACACACATGCTCACTCACCAACCATAGCAGATTCTACCCATTGAAGTCCACATTAGCTTCTTCTAACTGGAAGAATCCAAAGTTTACCAGCTTCAAGTACTAACATCATATCAAAGGAATATAGAAAACTTTTAAGCCTTTCAACAGTGTTGACTTATTGACAATTGAACAGTTACTTCCAATTGCTCAATATGACATTTACGGGGGTCGAGTCGGGAAATTTGACACTCTATATGAACAAACATCTACAAGTCATTAACCCTTAGCAAGCTTGATTCTCCAGCTCCATTTAAATATATGCTCATGGTTGTCCAACAGACCAAAGAAAAGTTTGCAATGTGAATTTAATAGCAGAATGTAATATAAGACATACACAATGAAATACAGGCTCATCGAATAAGGTGGCCTTACTTTTTATTTGTAATCGCTCAGGCTGTAACAAAGATAGTTTAATTATTTTTACACCAAAAGATAGAGAAAATGATAAAGTTTTGTTTACCTATTCAGTAGCCTAGCTCCGCCTGTGGCACGACACACATCCAAGCGATAGTCCACCTCCGTCCAGGAGTCACAGTAGCTATCGTGCCACAGGCGGAGCTAGGCTACTGAATAGGTAAACAAAACTTTATCATTTTCTCTATCTTTTGGTGTAAAAGTAATTACATTATCTTTATTACAGCCTGAGCGATTACAAATCAAAATTAAGGCCGCCTTTTTCGATGAGCCTGTATAAAACTATATTCTGCGTTTTCCGCTCATGTTGTAACCATAATTAGCGGTAATTACGCCGAGCGTCGAACTTCTCAAAGCACTCGCCACGATGTGATTCAGGCTTTCGTGTGCATGTATTGCAGAAAAACATAGTCTCTTGACGTCCTCCCTTCACCTTCACGACAATAATAATATCGTATGGCCTCGGGTGCCGGGTACAAGCTTTGTAATTGGACACCCAGAGGGCAGCTTGCATGTCGAATTTTGTTGTTCCTTGAAGCACTATAAAAGTCAAGGAGGTTAGATATCTAATCTCCTTGAACACTATAGCGCTTTCTAGTAGAGAAATGAGGAACTTTGTGTTGGCGAAAACTCCCAAGATTAATTATGCCATAATGAACACGGCCTACTGAATTCAAATGGGTTCTTTGACATGCAAGACGTATTTTTGCCGCCTTTCAAAAATCACTTACCACGGCCAGGAGCGAACCTGCAACCTTGGGGTTAGTAGACCGACACGCTATCCACTAACCCACCGTGGCAAGCCAACCTTCACGATACGGTCATTGCAAACTGCAGTCAACATCCCTCTCATTGCTCTTTTATCACGATGTTGTTATGGAACAGCTTATTTCAAAGTTACATGCATAAGGAGGATATAGCATAACTGTAGTTCAGAGTGTCGCCAGAAGATTGGAGAGGCGTAGTATTTGCTAATATTTAGTCGAGAGTACCAAAACAAATCGTCGTTGTATGTGAAGGGTCAATGAGAGACCTCCCGCGGCGTGAGCGTTAAGGGTTAATCTGTTCAAATAGAATTTTTTCAGGTGGGTTCTCATATAATTGGGCAGACTGATGTTATAATATAATGTGAACCTCCTGATCACACGTCAAGCAGATCATGTAGGAAGCATTCCCATCACCAGACTTGGAGCACTTCCCTCTACCAGTAGGTCACCACCCACTACAGTATATGAAAGCTCGCTTTATTTTACAAGGTAGTGTCTGCCATGGAATAAACTGTCAAAAAATGGATTGAATTATCAATTCTTATTCGGCACGCCCTTAATTTCTCAAGTTATTGCACTGGCTTACAAGTTTTACAATGAGTCTACGTACGACTCTTTAGGCATTATTCTCGTTGGGTTATCTCCCGATACGTCTTAATAAACATATGTTTTGGACCTTACCTCTTTTGCTTTTTGCGACTACCTTGTGGTTCAACTCCTAGCTCTGCCAAGAAATTGTAATTCTGGTGTGAGGGCTGCCTCGTGTGGCAACACTGAGAAGAGGAGATTTCGATTTCAACCTCAGTCATCCTGGAAGTGCTTTCTCCACCACTATTCCAGGCAAATGTTGGGATCACGCACACCCAAAAATACACGGGGTTGTAAGAGTGCAATGTCACAGCCCCTAAAATAAGTAACAATTATTCATTGCTTACAAGTTGATAGTTTCGTTTCATTTAATTTTATTACTTGCAAGTTATAATTTCGTGCTTGCCACGGTGGGCGAGTGGTTATCGTGTCGGACTGCCAACCCCAAGCTTGCAGGTTCACTCCTGGTTATGGTAAGTGATTATTGAAAGGCGACATAAATGACGGCACACATGTCAAAGAACCCATTTGAATTCAGTAGGCTGTGGAAGAAACGATAGAGAAATAAATGAGCGGGGGAGACAGGCAGAAGCATTCTGGAGGAGTGTGAGAAGCATGTTATGGAGCAAGGATGTCCCTCAGAACAGCAAGAAGATCATATATCGGACGTACTATGTCCCTATCCTGTTTATGCCTTGGAGACCTGGGTTATGAAAGGAAGGGAGAAGAGCAAAATACAGGCCAGTGAGAAGTAGTATTGGAGCTACAAAGATGGACAGAATAAGAAATGAGAGGATCAGAGAATTAATGAAGGAGGAACCATTACAGGATGATATAGAGAAATCTAGACTTAGATGGTATGGACATGTAAAACGAATGGAGGAGAAGAGGATACCCAGGAGGATACACGAGACGAAGTGGGAAGGAAAGAGACCAAGAGACAGGTGGCTGAAGGGGGTGGAAGAAAGCGTGAAGAAGAGAGGAGAAGACTGGACAAGGGTGGAGGCTGAGAGATGGTGGGAAGACAGAAGACGTTGGAGAGGCTTGTGTTCCAAACAGACCCGGCCAGTGGCTGGAAACTGTGCAAGATGATGATGATGAGGCCGTGATCATGAAGGCAAAATTAATCTCGGGAATTTTTCGCCAACACAAAGTTCCTCCTTTCTCTAATAGAAAGTGTTATACATAGTGTTCAAGGAGCTTAGATATATAACCTCCTTGACTTTCATAGCACTCCAAGGAACAACAAAATACGACATGCAAGCTGCCTTCTGGGTGTCAAATAACTAAGCTTGCACCCGGCACCTGAGCCCATACGGTATTATTATTATTATAATGTTGTGTGTACTTCAACACTTTACGACAGAGTACACCTCTAGTCATACTCAGCGTTTGTTTAAATTCTTGCTTGCTATCTGTACTACTTGCTGATGACGAGTGGATATCGCTCGAACATGAATAATCATACCTGGATTTTGAATATTGCCATTACTGACAGAGAGGATATAAAATCTCAGTGCATGTATTCGCTTGGGAGCACATCACTCTCTCTATGGATGAATACGTTGCAGATGTTCTCCTTGTGATCCGATTGCATGTATGAAAAGTTTCAATGACATCAGGAGTTTCTTGTTCCTCTCCAGCCATGAAACATTCCTCAAATCCTTGATAATCAACTAGATCAGACTTCTATCTGATTTAATGTAACAGAATATTAATGTATTGTTGGCTTACAAGTGAAACACCCTAAGGCCTCTCGTCCATTGGGAGCGGAAAGCTGCGAACTGCGAAGCAATGAATTCGGACGAACACCGTTCGTACGAAATCGTGCGAATGGCTATCGTCCACTGTGTCAGTATTTGTCCAGATTCATAGACGAGATGGCTCTCCGGAGCGGTTTTCAAGATGATGTTGATGAAGAATTTTTGCTTTGGAATTATCACCTTTGATTCGACGTATCACGCACAGGCGATATCGACAAAGACGGGAAATGTGGATGAATCACATTTTCGCAAAAAAGGAAGAGTTCGGTGAATTTTCTCATTTGTGGCATGATCTTCCTTCTACAATTGTTTTTGTACATTCCGCATGTGGTAGTTTGCTTCCCGTTGGTCCCACAGATATTTGCTTTCCTGAACAAGCAAAATTAACATTTCACAATCCGTTTTTCACTGAGCTCTTCGCACTCGTTCACATCTAAAATCCCAACAGAACGGGATCGGTTCGCACTTCGCAGCTGTTCGGACAAAAACTGATGGAACGATACGGGCTCTGTGGACGCGGTGCCCCACCAAGCCACGTCTTTGGATCGCTCGTGCGACTTCGAACGAATTTTATTTCGCACATTTTCGGAGCTTTCCGCTCTCAATGGACGAGAGGCCTAAGCCGGATGACGCACTAAGAGATAGTGACCCTTAGTAACTCCTCATACATATTGCCGATTTCTTCTCCGATTTGTAAGCCAACAATATATCAATCAAATCAAAAATTGATCGGACAGAACTCATCACTAAGCTATATACGGTGAAAAAATCGCTTGGGTATCTTGAATGCACCCAAATTGTGTGTGTACCAACTCAAACCAATGTGTTATATGCTGTAAAAGTTATCCTCTTAAACATTGGATTGTTTCAAAGTCGTTATCAAGATGCTAAAAGTGTAACAATACAGAATTTACACAATCAAACCCATAATACAATACAAAACCACCCCAGCTATACCTACTGTCGGGGAAATAAGTATAGATACTCGAGTTTAGAGGTCAATAAAACCTTTACCCTTAGTCTTACATAAGAACAACCTACACCAAAATTTTCCTTGTTTTATTTGTCGTTTAACGATATAGAGTAAATATTTGCATTGTAGCTCGTTAAAATTTTATAGCAGATTGAACAAAAAAAAGTACCGGTTTTTCTTACCAAGTTCACGGAGCGGTCACTTAGAAGGATCATTACGTTAAAAGTATTAATCGGATCGTAATGAAACTCTAATACGTCTTAAAGGAACTTATTGTTAATGCGTATATGAAGTTTTAATCTGATCGGACGTTTCTTTAAGTAGTTGTTGTGAATTTTGTAAAACATCTTTTTCTCGGGCCTGGGTGGTCATAGCAGTATGAAATATGGCTTGTTATGAGGCTCATAGCAATGCAAGGCTTAACGTAAAACTACATTTTATCTACTTTTGATAATTGCTTTTATATCGATTGATATTTAATCGGGTGGTTATGTGAGAAGATTGTATCGTAGCAAGCGACGGGAACGATGCGCTCGGTCGAGGAAACTCGTGCAACGTTGCCCAATACGCGCGCGTTCCAAGCCGTAAGGTCTGGGAATTTCTGTTGTTGTATTTGTGTTAGGCCGGTATTACACTGCTAAAGAAATGTGTCAAATAAATGTTATCAAATATTTTATAAAACTGAACTTTTATCAAAGTTATACAAAGCAATTATCACACCATTACACTACATCAAATATTTTATCATAATTCAGCAAAATGGAAGAAGGACAGTTCCGTGTTCACTTAACTATATTATGGTAGTTGAAATTCTGTGGTGGCAATACCGGTATATAAAAGAAACGGAAAGATAAAGTGAATGTCTATGGGTTAAGCCATGGGTCGCTCACGTGACAAGGAAGATATTTTTTTATACGAGTAAAATCTTGGTGAAGGAGCTGCAGTACGAGGACTTGAAAAATGACATTAATTAAGATAAATTAAAAACCATACGTCAAATTTACGAATTATAATACAAAAATTATTATATATATTCGCCTCCGTGGTGTAGTGGTCAGAGTGCTTAGCTGCCACCCAGGAGGTCCGTGGTTCGATTCCCGGCTCTGCCACGAAATTTCAAAATTGGTATGAGGATTGGAACGGGGTCAACTCAGCCTCGGGTGCTCCAAATGAGTAGAGGGGGGTTCGATTCCCACCTCAGCCATCCTTGAAGTGGTTTTCGTGGTTTCCCACTTCGTCTCCAGGCAAATGCCGGGATGATACCTAACGTAAGGCCACGGCCGCCTCATTCCCCCTTCCTTGCCTATCCCTCCCAATCTTCCCATCCCTCATAAGATCCCTGTTCGCTTTGCAGGTGAGGCAACCTGGGCGAAGTGCTGGTTACACACCCCAGTTGTATCCCCGATCCCGAAGTTTCAAAATGGAGGCGGTAAATGTGGGATCCATCGCTTAGTCCGAGGGAATAGCCAACCCTGGAGGGTAATACGATTAAGAAAAAAAAAATACACTATCACTCACGTCTATTTAACTTAACTATTTAATTCTTCTTTATATCCTGAAATATGCGTCCCTTATGTACAGCGCTAATAGCCTCTGCTAATTTTACCTACAAGTTAGAGAAACGTGTCTTATATTTCATTTTCGCAAGAAGTTAAACATTTCCCAACACCTTTTTTAATGAGGGCTTTGGACCTCCATTGGCAGGTTTAAAAATGGTGTGTCAGCTGAAAAGCTATTATTATAAGATTAATTGTTTGAAGTAATTTACACTTTGAGATTATAAGATTATAAAACTGCTCCCTTATTAACTGTCTGAAAAATCACTGCCCGATGAATCAGATGAACTGTCATTTAAGTTTATAACAAGTGGCTCAACAACGGGGACGTCTTCTGTTAGCCAATCCTTTTCCCAGTAATGTTTCTCTATTTTTTTGGTGTGTTCGATGCATTTTTTCCATAGCTCCGGTGTTACAGACCTCAAGACTTCTTTACAGAGATCTCGCATCACCTCCATTGATCTTCCTCTCTCCGCCTGGTTACTCATATTCACTTTAGCTATTTTATTTTTCACGTAGGACCAAACCAGCTCTATGGGGTTGAGCTCACAATGAGCAACTGGCAACCAGACGAGTTCGACGTCAGGACGAACATTCTTGATTATCTGTTCCAGCTTCATTTTAGGTGCCCTGAAGTGAGGTTTGGCGTGAACAATTAGCTCTGCTTTCGTCATACTTTCATACTTTTGGATTCTGGGAGGAAGAGGAATATCATTCATTGCAGCGGCACATCCCTTCACCGTGGCTATCGACCTTCCAATACACTTGGATACTATTTGCTAAACCCTCTTATCATTATTACTTTCTCTCTCGCATCTAAAAAAAACATATTGCACTTATAATCATGGCAAATTCTTCCTCCGTTAACTGTGGATTAGCTGGCATCTTGATCGATGTGCAAACAATAGATAATACAGACAGTGATAGTTGCTGCTTGTTGCTAATGACTCAACGAAGAACAGAGGTCAGAGTTTGGTGTGCGTAGGAACGAGCGCGCAGCAACTGGCAACATTGCCAGGCCGCTGCGGTACTATCGCTGCCCTCAATGGTCCGATTAAATATCAATCCATATAAAATCGATAATCACAAGTAGATAAAATGTAGTTTTATGTTAAGCCTTGCATTGCTATGAGCCTCATAACAAGCCATATTTCATACTGCTATGACCATCCAGGCCCGAGAAAAAGTTGTTTTACAAAATTCACAACAACTATTTTAAGAAACGTCACATCAGATTAAAACTTCATATACGCGTTAAAAATAAGTTCCTTTAAGACGTATTAAAGTTTCGTTACGATCAGATCAATACTTTTAACGTAATGATCTTTCTAAGTGAGCGCTCCGTAAACTTGGTAAGAAAAACCGGTACTTTTTTTGTTCAATCTGCTGTAAAATTTTAACGAGATACAATGCAAATATTTACTCTATATCGTTAAACGACAAATAAAACAAGGAAAGTTTTGGTGTAGGTTGTTCTTATGTAAGACTAAGGGTAAAGGTTTTATTGGCCTCTAAACTCGAGTATCTATACTTATTTCCCCGACAGTAGTTCTAATGATACATTACACCAAAGAACTTAGCCCCGATACTTGAGAGCGTAGAAATTGTTTTACACCCTTATTCTCAGTACTATGACCGAAAGTTAACAGCCAGCTATCCCCATGTCTTATTAAAATAATGACTTTCATTTCTTTCCATTTTCTGTTGAATGCTGCCATTAGATATAAATGATGAATCAAAGATTTTTAATTACTTTGAACAAGCTATATACCTGCCAACGTTTGAAAATTAAAAATAGGACTACTTATTAATTATTTAATTAATTAAGATGACATTTATAACACATGTTAATGAAGGGCATATTTATAATTAGGGGACGAATTAAGCATTATAATAAAAATTTAGCCACCACTCCCTGACATTCTCTCTCTCTCTCTCTGATCTCTTTAATTGTTTGTCATCAAATAATATTATTCTTTCATCTAATGCAAATATCTTAAATTAGTCGTCGTCGGCTTCTTCTTCTTCTTCTCCTTCTCCTTTCTCCTTCTCCTCCTTCTTCTTCTTCTTCTGCTGCTGCTGCTGCTTTTACGGCCTCATTGGACCACTTCAGTCAATCGTTTCTTGGTCCTCTTCTTCAGTAAGTTTCCTTTCCGAGTCGTCCAGTAGCTCTTCATTCGCTCTGATCTTCTCAGGCGTTCCTCATCTGTAAATACTCTTTTTACTGTATTAAGTTTGTCTATTTTAGCCTGAAATCTTATTTTTATATGTCTCAGTTTTTTTAATTTTTTGTTTTGTTTTGCAAGTCATCCAAGGTTATTTCTAATTCTTTCATATCTTCTCTAATTTCCTTAATCCATCCTGCTTGTTGTTTCATATTCCAAAGTTTCACTACAATTTTTCTAGATAACCTGGTTTCTGGTGTCCTCATGATGTGACCAAAAAAAGAAATCAGTTTCTTCCGAATAGTATCAGTGATGGGCTCCAGTTCTCTGTATACCACTTCATTTGGTACTATCTGCCAATGTCCATCCTTCTGATATTTTTTATTTATGCATGTTCTAGCTATTCTTCTTTCTACTTTTAAAATTTTGTTGATTCTGTTTTCCTGAGTAACTTTAAAAAGAGTTTCACTTCCATATGTCACCTCCGGTTGAACCACCGTCTTATAATGTTTTAATTTTGTTGCGATTGATAGACATTTCCTTTTATATGTAGACCATGTTAATTTTTGGGCTTTTATCATTTTATTAGTTCTTTCTTGCCATGCAGGTTTCTCATCCAAGTTGTAAGTTATAATTTCTCCTAAGTATTTAAATTGCTTCACTATTTTAACTTTCTTGTTATTTACTGTTATGTGATTGATTACAAGTGGATTTGCTACCATTAACTCTGTCTTTTCAAATGATATCTGAAGTCCAATTTTTTGTGCTATATTTTGAAGGCTTATTATTTGATTTCTGGCTTCTTGAATATTATTAGCCAGTAACGCTAAGTCATCTGCGAATCCCAAGCAATTTAAGTCTATTTGATCTTTCTTGGTTCCAATTCTTATGCTCCTAGGATTTTCTCTGTACCATTCCCTCATTACATATTCCAAAGCACGATTGAAAAGTAGAGGCGATAAACCATCTCCTTGTCTTAATCCTGTTTTAATCGTAAACGGTTCAGATATTTCTCCTCTGAATTTTACTTTAGATTTGGTGTTTGTTAGAGTTAGTTTTATAATTTTTATTAATTTGGGATGAAGTCCGAAATTCCTCAGTATTTTCAGCAATGAAGATCTATGTATACAATCATAAGCTTTTTTGAAGTCTACGAAGGTTATGACTTGCTGTTTTTGTCTACGTTTGTAGTAGTCCATTACTAATTTTAAGGTGATTATCTGTTCAGGGCAGCTTCGCCATGGCCGAAATCCACCTTGCTATTCCCCTATTTCCAGTTCTAATTGATCTTTACAACGATTATATAGAATTCGTGACATGATTTTATATGTGCAATCCAATAGGGAAATTCCTCGATAGTTGTCAGGATTTGATTTTTCTCCTTTCTTGTGTAATGGATGTATTATAGCTGTAGTCCAATGGTCTGGTAGTTCTTCTTTGATCCAAATGTTCACTATGCATTGGTGTAATGAAATTTTTACTGGTTCTGCTGCATTTTTCCACAATTCTGCAAATGTTTGATCTTCTCCACTCGCTTTGTAGTTTTTGAGCCCTCTCAGAGCTTTGTAGACTTCTTGGATTGTGGGTGGATTTATGTTTTCTGATGGTGTTTTAATAGTGGTGTCTGTATTTATTTATTTAGGTATATTCATACATAGGTTTAATTACTAAGGTCAGTTTAGAGTTTATGTATGGTTTTTATAGATCTCGAGAAAGCCTTCGATCGTGTGCCAAGACCGTTAATATGGCAAGCATTAAGGTCGCAAAACGTTCCTGAACTATGCATAATACTCATAATGGATATATGTATAATAGACATGTGGCAGAAGCCCAGCTGGTTTGTCCGAAAGCTTTGACATCAAAGAGTGGGGGTTCATCAGGGAAGTGTTCTAAGTCCACTGTTATTCAATATTACCATAAACTACCTAACAAAACAAATTCAGAAACCCTTATCGTGGAATCATTTGTACGTGGACGATGTGGCACTAATATCTGACAGTATTTATGACCTAGAGCTCTCGAGTCTAATGGACTGCGAGTTAGTAAACCAAGACTGAATATAAGGTGTGCAACTTCCACCACAATTAACTCAGTATGACAAATATGGAACTTAAACTAGATGGTGAAACCTTACCAAGAGTAACAAAATTTAAATACAATATCTAGGTTCTGTCATTGCTGAAGATGGCACGATAACCGCCAATATAATCCATAGGGCCACGTCTGGGTGGGACAAATGGCACGTACTGTATGGCTTCTGTATGGCATAGAAACATGGAACTTGAAGGAAGAGACTATTTCAAAACTCCACGCCTTTGAACTATGGTTATACAGAAGGATTCTAAAGATACCATGGACTCATAAGATTACCAACCAAGAAGTATTATGAAGGATGAATACAATCCGAGAAATAGTCAATATTGTTCAATGCCGTAAGCTTCAACACCAGGGACACATTATGAGGAACAGAGGCAGATACGAACTACTGCAATGCATTTTGCAAGGAAAAATAGAAGGAAAACGAGCCCCAGGACGAAGAAGTATTTCCTGGCTTGCCAACCACAGAGTATCCACCCAATTGTTCCCGATAGCGACCAATAAAGACACCATAGTGTCAACGTTCGCCAACGTTTGAAGCGGACAGGCACCCTGAGAAGAAGAAGATTTTTATTTTGGCTAAAAAATTTGGGGCAAAGACTTTTCAATCCGCCTTGGTATTTGCATTTCTCGAAGAAAGAAAAAAAAAAGAGACAAAGTGTTATGCTTTTTATGCTCGTCAGAATATTATTATTTCAACTAAAGTGAATATCTTTAATTATATTAGTTAGTTATTGTTGTTTTAATGGGCACAGCTACAAGGTCATCTGCCCCTTTTAATTAGATTCTGTAGGTATATTCATAGCCTATATAGCTTTAATTTGTTTCTTACATGTAAGGTAATAATAATTAACAATTATTTTATTGTTACAATGCTGATGGCACATCCATCATTGGTGTGAAACGTGTACAATCATTCCCAATTGAATTTTTGTGTCGTTCAACGAGTATTGACAGGCGTATTTTCATGCTTTATCTAGTAACCTCGAAATATGAAGGGAGAGTTACACTCCTGATTATGGGAGGAAGTTTTTAATAACATGCTTCTGAATAATTTAAGAGCGTTGGCATAATTATATGAACTCCTACGCGACATCAAATGCAAAACCATTTTCAGTTGGTAAGATTATGTTTAACAGTTCTGTAAGCAAATAACTACAAAGTTATTTTCTTAAAAAATTGTTTGCACAAAATTGTAACGTTCTACTGCATCCCTGAAATGTCTACACATCTCTCTCAAAGAAGTGTCGGTGTCAAAATAAACAACAGCAAGAGACAGAAACAGACTTGTAATTCATCTAAAAATGAACTGAGAAGGAATGGAAAGTTGATGTATGTTCACAAATAAGGCAAAAATGCAACAAACATACATTTTCATTAGAGACTGTTTTGCCTGTCTAGTCTGCAAGCCTCTGTTAGTGAACAAGTCACATCCAGGATCCCCTATTAGCAGTTAGCGCCGCTGTCTCCACTGCTTCTACGTTGAAATGGTTCCGCGCTGAATCTAACCATCGCTACCTCTGCTTCTTATACCCTCGACAGCTGAACTCACTAATCTTCTGGGCAATCTCTCCTCCCCCTTTCTCTTCACATGACCCCACCATCTGAGTTGGCTCGTACGAACAGCTTCATCCAGAGCAGGGGTTTTCAACCTTTTAGACACTGCGACCCCCTTTTTAGGCTGAGTATTTTGGCGATCCCCAAGTTTTAAGGTTAAAACAATAATTTAAAAAATACAATAATTGTTAAGTTCTATTCATAAAAAACACTTGTAAGTAATATTAATAAACATTAATTCAAAAACTGGTTAATTTCAAACAAGCTCAAGTTTCTCATTAATAGAATTTTTAAAAAAACGTAAAAGCTTAATACAATGCGAGTGCATTCTTCATTTAATAAAAAATTACAGCAATAACTAATTTTATTTTTTTTTACTTTTTCTCTGTATCTCACGAACCTCCAAGGAGGTCGCAACCCACCGGTTGAGAACCCCTGAACTAGAGTGTTTATTTCTAACTTAACCTTCATACAGTATTTTCATTATGAGTACCTTCCTGGCATTGCTCCCATCTATTTGTCACAGCAATCAATCTTGCTACCCACATGTCCATTACCTCTAGCTTATGTACCAGATATCCTGAATCTACCCACCTCTCACTTCCATGCAGCAAGGTCCGTCTAATTAATGAGCGGTGTACGGAGAGTATCGTCGCTACCATCCTGAGAGAATACACTACAAAGATACCGTAAATCCAAAGCCTCGAAACTGAATTTTTATTTTATTCTCGACTGGCTGCCTGCTGTTCCAAGGTTTCAGGATCAAATTCTGGCACAGTCAATTGGCATTTGAGGGTGCACAATTTACTGGCACGTTAAAGAACAGGGAAGAATTCCAGCACCCTGGTGCCTCTAAAACCCACAGTAGTTAAGTTGTCTTTTTTTTCTTCTTCTAAAATAAGATAAAATAAAATATAATCAGGAAAAATGAAAAGCAAATCAGGACCATTATACCAGTTGTCCAATTTAAACTACATTTTACAGCTGCCAATCATTAGACCTGCAAAAATCATTCAAATATCTCTACTTAGTATAAAACAAAGTCCCCGATTCTTGGATGTTCCGGGTAAACTTAAGAACCACTGGATGGATTTTGATGCGGTTTTCACCATTCTGTAAAGGATTTCTCGAGGAAGCTTTCCGTAGAAAATAATTTATTTATGATCAAAGGATGCCGAGCAGTAACAATTTCAGTGGAAAAGTTGAAAAAAGAAAAAAAACTGGCGTCCGAATGCTTTGTAAGCTTACGCTGGGCAGGCCATTAAAAATATCGATACTACGAGTGTAAAAATTGTTCAGCAAGAAAAGTTCTACAATAAAGTCCGCGAGAGCATATGTCTATCTTTAATACATCGCCCACTATAAGTGTTTTCACGTTTTAATTTCTTCCAAACATGTCCATTCAACTACAGAGGCGACAGTTTACGAGCTAGCTAAGGGCGAACCTATTGCCCCAGATACAGCCAGCAGCAAACCGTCGAGTCGTGTTGAGTTAAGACTTCTGAGGAGGGTGGTTATGTTTGGAGTTTCCCTGGAAGTGCAACTCGGGTTATCTTCATTTCTCCTGTGAAACACAGTCAAGTTAAGATTGGACGGAAGGGGGATTTGAGTTTCATTCACCTCACCATTCCCTGGAAGTGAACTTTTCGTTCCGCAAAATTCACAGTCAATTTAAGATTGGACGGAAGAGGGATTATATTATATTAAATTATACTGATTGGCATATAATCTCTACATAGTATAAAACAAAGTCCCCGACTCTTGGATGTCACAAGTAATCTCGAGAACCACTGAATGGATTTTGATGCGGTTTTCACCATTCTGTAAAGGATATCTCGAGGAAGGTTTCTGTAGAAAATAATTTATTTATGACCAAAGGAAGTCAAGCACTAACTATTTCAGTGAAAAGGTCGGAAAAAAAAACCTGGCGTCCGTGCGCTTTTTAAGCTTACGCTGATCAAACTGTTAAAAATATCTACAGTAAATACTATGAGTGTAAGAATTGTTCAACATGAAATGTTCTACAAAAAAGCACAGGAGAGCATATCTCTATCTACAATACATCGCCTACTGTAAGTGTTTTTTCGTTGTCATTTCCAACAATCTCCATTCAGTTACTGAAGCGACAGTTTACGAGCTAGCTAGGGGCGAGTCTATCACCCCAGTTACAGCTTAGCTAGCGGACAAGCTTATTGCCCCAGATACAGCCAGCAGCAAACTGTCGAGTCGTGTTGAGTTAAAAACTTTAGAGAATAGTGGTTGTGTGTGGAGTTTCCCTGGAAGTGCAACTCTGCTTTTCTTCATTTCGCCTGTGAACTTTTCGTTCCGCAAAATTCACAGTCAAGTTAAGATTGGACGGAAGGGGGATTTGTGTTTCATGCACCTCGCCATTCTTAAATTACGTCTGACAAGAATTTGTTGCACATGCATCTCCATGATAATATAATTAATAGTCCAGTCAGTGATTTTAACCCATCATGCCGAGACGTAAAACGGATATTGGTCGTTGTTCATTGGCATTGAAAGAAAAAAGCGCTTATCACGGAATGCATTCATAACTGTTCCCGGGCAAAGCCGGGTCGGGTTGCTAGTATTAAAATATTCCAAGGACAGTAAGTGCATCAGCTCATGAGAAGTCTACTTTATTATAAATGCGGAGTGCATCTACATCTGCTGCTAGCGCCAATGCCTTGCTTGACACGCAGCTAGCCACAGTGCCAGGCGGCATCTGCGAGTCTCTGCTCTTTAAGGAGGGTCCCCGAGTGTCCTCAATGTAATAGGCCATTTTAAATGACATGATCGAGAACCCCATAATCTAACGTTGTGGAACAGCAAAAGTATGGACTTCAGTTTAGTGTTAAGTCAGTCTTCAAGTCTGAGAACTCCTACACCACTGGTGTGAGTGCCTAATTTTGAAGATTCAATGTGGAGAGTTCGTCGTTAGTTCTTCCTATGCCTTTTATTTGCTGGTCATTATTTTCATCCATTTTTTGTCTGGTGAAAGAAATATTTACATATGGTATTTTCCTAAATAGATTCACCTCACATCTAGATGCCTTTAATGATACCTACTACTTGCTTTTAATTAAAGTCAAATTAGAGTCAAGGCCGAGTACAGGGCTTCCATCCACTCACTCGTCCAAAAATAGTGAAATAGTGAGTGGTTTTATTTCAAAAAAGTGAAAAAAAGGCGAGTTTTTTAATGAAAAAGTGAGTAAATAGTGAGTAAATTCATAGCATTATTCGCATTTATGGCCGAATATCTGGTTCATAATTTTAACTTTTGTTGATATCTGTAGGCGCAATTAGGGAGGGAGGGGGGTGTCTTGGGTGGCTAAGCTCCCCAAAACAAACCATAGCCCCCCAAAAATGTGACAAAAATTGTATTGAAATAGACAACATTTTTAAGAATGTATATCTGAAAAACAAATTAGCCCCCCCCCCCAAAATGTCAACCAAATTGTGGTTATGTTAATAATATCTCAGAGTATTGTTTATGATTTTTTTTTTGTCGATCGCTGCACGGCACCGGCTATGGTAATGCACCATGGAAGCTTTCTGGCCGCCTGACTCGCTGCCGGCAGCGGTGGCAGAAAAACGAACTACCCATTCATGGGTATATTTTGGGTTATTTCTAACAATCTGATTGTGCACGAGACCATTTTTAACGCAGAATGTGACCAGTTTTGAAAAAAAGTGAGAATAGTGAGTAATTTTATCAAATAGTGAGAAAAGTGAGGCTGCTTTGAAAATCGTGAATAATAGTGAGAAAAGTGAGTCGCTGGAAGCCCTGCGAGTACATCTTGATCTTCTTCCCCTCCTCCTTCGCAAATGGGTCTCTTAGGACCACATAGAATCAACATTGGTTGGCCTTTCTTTTAGCCCAGAATTAATTCATACGCAACAAATGTGTTTGTTTTCATTGCATGGACCATATATTGTGGTTAGACCTTGAAAGCCTGTGTGACTGCAAGTTTCTTGATTTCAGTTCGGTCGAGTAAATTTGGTGATCCTAATTCTTACAGGCCTTTCTCAGTCTGTTTGTACCAATTTAATCTAAAGTTGATCACAAGGTGTCAGTGACATTGGGAGCGAAATTTGGAACTACTTGAAATTGAACAACACTTGTAGCTCACCCCATGGTGTCCGCGGGCACTCCTGGCACTAAAAGCCATATGCTAAATAAATAAATAAATATAATCTAGTTGTTATGTTCTTCAGTTATGTTAGTCTGGGTCCAGTCTTCCTAAGTGCCCCATGAATTGGATTTATCGCAAACATATCGCTTGTAGCTTTATGAATGAAATGAAAATCCACAGCCTGCTTCCGGTCTTCGACCGGGTCAGGAATGGAATGAATGAAGCCCCCATCTAGCGGCGAGGATATGAACTGTGCCGGCTGCCGAGGCCTGACGCACTCCTCTGGGGCAATGATTAAATGAATGGCAGATGAAATGAAATGATAGTGAAGAGTGTTGCTGGAATGAAATTTTGACAGGGAAAACCGGAGTACCCGGAGAAAAACCTGTCTGCCTCCGTTTTGTCCAGCACAGATCTCACATGGAGTGACCGGGATGTGAACCACGGACCCAGCGGTGAGAGGCTGGCGTGCTGCCGCCTAAGCCACGGAGGCTTAGCTTTATGAATAATTATCCTAATTTTTACTGGTATTGAAATCTGCACAAAATGCTGTAAGTAGTTTTTCTGAATATCTTCCTTATACTGAGAAAACCCTACAGCAATTCACACCTAGTGGAATCTACGACCACCAAGATTCAATTAACAGGCAGCCCTCGTTGATTCACGACTCACCGTAATCAGTTCTTTCCTGCTGCTACCGGCTGTGGGTGGAGTTTTCCTGCCGACTCCCTACATTTTGCCATTCAATAAGGTTCTATGCGACCATTGCCAAAAGTCTGCATCATCTATTCTAATAGAGATATATTCGAATAATACATTTGTCTTCCATGCTACACATTTTCCATTCAAACCCACTGAGAAAGGATGGAGTCAGCTATCTATAGAGCATACAAAAGCTCAGGGTTGGGAAGTAACGAAGTGAGTTATTGGAGTTTTAAGGGGCGGAACAGTAATGTTACTTTACATGCTAACGATATTACTAATTAAATTCAGTAACTCTAATGCTGCTACTTTTTATGAAAATGCTCTTTACTTTTTCAAGACTCAGCAATCAGTGTCACTGATTTCATTTTGAACATCATTCACATTTATTTCAAAATTATATTATCGTCACAAGTGGTGAAGATGAGTCAAAAAATGACTTGAAACAATTGTTCACTAAGAAATATTATACTGTATGTATTGACTAGGTGGATTAGCTTGCCATGGTGGGTGAGTGGTTATCGTGCCGGACTACCAACCCCAAGATTGTAGGTTCACTCCTGGCTGTGGTAAGTGATTAGTGAAAGGCAGCAAAAATCACAACATGCATGTCATACGTTGTTGGCATGTTAAAGAACCCATTTGAATTCAGTAGGCCGTGTACATAATGGCAAAATTAATCTCGGGATTTTCCGCCAACAAAAAGTTCCTCCATTCTCTACTAGATGCTATAGTGTCAACGAGCTTACATATCTAACCTCCTTGACTTTTATAGCGTTCCAGGGAACGACGAAATTCCACATGCAAGCTGCCCTCGGGGTGTCAAATAACAAAACTTGCACCCGGCTCCCGAGGTCATACGATATTATTATTATTATTATTGCTAGGTGGATGCTCGGTTGTTTTATAAAATACATATTGTAAGTCAATACGGAACAGAAAATAAAGACTAACATGGTCTTTTTTCAAGATTGTATAGATTTGAGTGGTTTTTGATAGAAGATGTTTGCAGTACCAGATTTCACCCAGAGCCACAAAAACACAAATGAGGCAAGAGTGGATTTATCGGTTCTTGTTGCGGCGCTCCTCAATTGAAACTGGAAGGGTAACTTCGTTGGTAGTTTCTATCTTTACCTCCCACCTTTGCAAAGGTTCATCATTTAATTGAATTTTATTTTTGTTTTGGACCTTGTCAGTAAGTAATGGTAACTGCAACGTAGTCACTAGAAAACTCTAAGGCATTAAACTCATCATTTGCATGGATATCTTCCGGCAACTTCGAGGTGCAAATCAAGAAAAAGTTTTCTTCGTTCAACAGCAAGCCTACCTGAACCACCTTCAAAATTCAGAATAAATTCATGGCATACAATATCGAACTGCACTATAGAATGGATGGTACCATCTAAAAGCTTGCCTCCAGGTCATGAGGAAAATTGGTCAACAGGTTGCAGTCCGGTGTTGCCAGATCCAAAAATAACATGAACAAGTGGGGTTTTGCATGCGACTCCACACTATGCGAATGCAGTGAAGAGCAAACCATGGATCATCTCCTCAGCTGCAAGTTATGCCCGACGACATGCTCTCACCAAAGAAACATGTGAACTGGTAAGATACTGGTCACCTTACACATAAATTTCATTTTTGGAGGTTTAGCCAAAAGAAATGTTGTACTTAAGAGTACCAATTATTGGTGTATATTTGTAAATATCACATTGTTATATGTTTTCTGATACGATCAAATAAACTTTTAAAAGTACGTTACCCAACCCTGGATATAGTAAATGAAAGGCATGCTTCTACAGAAGATAAAACGCTAGATGACTATGATGCAGGGGATGGAATGGTCCATATCTGGTACTACTGTAGGAAGATTGCATGCATTCCATTGATAAGATAGTCCTTTATTATACCTCCCCAATGGAGTCCTTACTTGCAACAAAAATGTACACAAGATCATAAAAGAGGGGGAGAAGGGGGGGAACCTCAACGATGCTGCAATCTGCAATGGACCCCACCTTCATCCCAAGAGACTGAGAGACAAACTGTATATTCATCAGGAGCCATCTGGTTTCAATTTATCAAATACTTTAAAACCTCATTACTTGGACTACTTAAGACAGATTGTCAACTGAAAGCAACCAAAATTAAACTTAGAAATCCTTGTTGCGTAGTGACTAACATTCTAGGCTGTCACTGCGGACTTCGATTCCCGACTCTGTCAAGAAATGTAATTCTTGACTGAAGGCTGGAACAGGGTACACTCGGCCTCGTGAGGGAAAACTGAGAAGAGGCAGGTTCGATTCCTACCTCAGCCATCCTGGAAGAGGATTTCCGTGGTTTCCCCACTTCTACTCCAGGCAAATGCCGGGAAGGTACCCAACTTCAGGCCATGGCCACTTGCTACCCAAATCCTACCTCAATTACAGGTACACACACCAGTACAGACATCACAATGACAAAGGTTATCAACAAATTGTACACATGCCAAAGTACAAAAGGCTACTTGACCATGTCGTCCCTAAAGAGTCAACAACAACTTAGAAATGACCTAAGGACATAGTTCTCTTTCAAGCGGTCAAATCTGTAGTGTAATTTGGTCACCATAGAGATTAGAAATGCAGAGTAAATAGTTTTATCTTCCTGTTCATAAGCCGTCTCCTCTAAGAAGGTTGGTGATCATTACAGCAATCTGGCTTTTGGATCTAGCAGCACTGTCAAGTTCACTGGAACTACATTTGAACCATTTTTTTTTAGGTTGTCCAACCAAGAGATCCTTCTTCTTCCTTGACTCCTTCTGCCCTCAACCTTCCCTTGAATAATTTCTTGTAGAAGACGATACCTGTCTCCTCTCATTATATGGCCAAGTATTGTCACTTCCTATTTTGACACAGGTCTTTGCCTATCCTACGCAATATCTCAAGATTTGTGATTCTATCCATCCAGCTTACTCCTCATCTCAAACGTCTCTAGTCTGTTAATCATACCTTGTTTGAGTGTCCAAACTTCCATACCGTAGAACAGTACCGAGAACATATAACATCTTAGCAACCGGGGTCTTAAATTTAAACTAAGGTCTCTATTGCACAATAAATTTCTCATTTGATTGAATGCACTTCTGGCTTGTCCTATCCTTGCCTTAATTTCTTGAGAGCAATCATTGGTATCATTAACTATGGTTCCTAAATATCTGTATTTCTGAACTCTTTGAACTGTTGTTGTTTCCTTTGGCTAGCCCGGATTCCAATCCATCAGCTTTCTTGCATTCCAATAGAGTTGTGTGAAGTTTCCTGAAGTTCTAGCAGTCACATAGCAGGTACCCCTTATCCATTTTACTTCCAGGTTCGTGACATAAGTGTGCATTCTTCAGATCTTAGGATGTTGATTCGTTTCTGATGAGCTGCAAGGCAGTCATGGCCAGTGAGACTGAAGAAGGCTACAGCTTCTCTTCTTGGTGTTAATTTATATTGATCCCATTTAGCATCAATGTCCTTCCATAATTTGGTTTCTTTGCCATTTCTTCATACCTGTTTTTGATAGTATTTTTCAAGATCCTTTTTGCTGACATCAAATCAGTCTGACTGACAGGTTGTTGTAGTGTGGTACCTTTTTTTGCTAACCTGTCTGCCTCTTCATTTCCTGCTATTCCAACATGAGAAGGGATCCACTGAAATGAGATCTGTTTGTGGAGTCTTTGAAGGGTTTTTATCATACAAAAAATTTCCTTCAGTTCTTTATTTTGAGGCTTATAATTTGACGAGACGGCTTGGATGGCTGCTTTTGAATCTGTAATGAAAACACATTTTTGATAATCAATGTTTCTGCCTAATAACTGATGGAATATGAGAAAAGAGCAGGTACATCTACTTTCGAATAACATTGATTCAAACCACTGGTATGTGGAACCAAACCGGCATCCGCATAGCGATGAACCATTTCGTCATTAGCAGCACCGCGTGATATTGGGGACGAACAGTTTCGTCACTAGCATTCTGAAGGTTAAGCTGAATTTCCTTTAACTGACGAGTTCCCAGGATTCGGATTGCTCTGCCATCTCTTCTCACTATCATCATAAGAATTGAAATGGATATTTGCTCTCAGAGTCCAAATTAATGAGGTTCTACAGCATTTCTTGACATTTTATCGGACATATTTTTAAACAGTGTTACTCCTAACATTCTAGCAACTTTCCATTCCTTCTTGTCTCAAAAAAATAAAATGTATATTAAAAAAGAAATTTAAAAAATTAAAATGTCTGAACCTCCCGCCCTAGTTTAATAAACCCAAAACATCAAGAGTATCATGCATGGAATAAACATAAATCCTCCAGCTCTTCTTGTGTTGCAGAGAGGAGTGTCTTCCTCTTACATACCTTCTAGCAGCGGACAGACCCTGCACATCCTCTACACATGATGGTGCGTGTTTGTTGGTAGGGCATGCAAAATTGATGAATCTCTAAGGAAAGTCCATCAACCACGGTTTTTAGTTAACTGTCACTTTCTTTTAGTAAGTTTTGGAATCACCCTTTCACAAAATGTATCTAAAATCTAACAATTGAAATAGCATGAGAAGCAGGACAGTTAGAATGCAGCAGACTTACTTAGTGGGACAGCACAAATACTGAAATGCTGATGAAAGCAGCGGGGACTGCCAAGATTTTAGGATCTCGTGTGTACAGTATATGCTGTCTTGCAGTGGAATTTCGACACTTACTAATCTACTAATAGAAGTTTTTCAGTTGCCATCATTACTTCAGACTACGTTAGAGCTATGTAGCGGTCAGAAGTGGAATCCATCTAGCCAGCCATTCAATCGATATATCACGATGCCTGCTAAAGATATCGATTTTGTTGTGATGATTGGCTGGTTAGAGTGATTCCACTTCCGACTGCTAGATAGCCCTGAAACAACAAGTCGAAAGTAACAATGGCACCACTATAGTGCCTCAAATAAATACATGAATTGTTTATTACACTTAATAAAACACTTCACACACAAATGGGGGGTTTAATTACATTCGTCAAGCGATCATCATCAGATCCTTGTTCACCAAGGCTGAATTTAGGTCCAGTGGATATGTACCGTATATACCCGAATGTAAAACTAGGTTTTTCCCACTTTTTGTGTTACAAAAATTTGGGGTCGTCTTATATTCAGGGTATTTAAAAAAAAAATGTTTTTATCATGGTTTTTAAAAATTGTTATTATTTGCAAAGTAGTATGTGGTGTTGGCATCTTGTAACTCGCAACGAATCAATGCATTAATGAAGATATAAATATGGTTTGTTATGTTTAATTACCATGCATATACGAACAGCGTACATTTTGAGGTTAGGATTGACGCATACACGTCAATTCAAGCGGATAAATTATATATTCGAAAGCATACGGAAATATGTTTTAAAACAATCTTTACAAGAACAACCAGTCAGTTTTACGAGCAGTAATTGAGTGATCAACGTATCTTAATTTAATAACGTCTCCCATTCTTGAACAAAGAAATTATAGAGTATGTCTTGGAAAAGAGGGCAGAGGGATTTCCGATAATACGAGACGTTATAAAAATGAAAGCACGACCTTAAGGGCATATATTGTGCAAGTTATGAGTTAGCGAGTATTTTTTTTGAAAAAAATCTGTAAGAGGCAGTTGATAACTAGGCCTCGCCTTATATTCGGGGCGTCTTACATTCGGGTATAAGAGGTATATAACACTTATTAAGCTACAAAAGTTTTTACTCCCGTAATCCTTCACATAAACAAACACTTGATTAATTGAGTTGATAATGCGGTTTCGTTGACTTAGCTGATTTCTGGACGTTACCTTATTTTATTTGCATAAGTGTTGTGATTGTTTGCCGTTGGTGCTTTTTATGTGTATAAATAAAAAAATAGTTTCAAATCGTTAACCTCTAGCTAGCAGCGGTTGAAAACGATTCACAAGGGTTTTTATATTTACACACATGAAAAGTACCAAAAATCACATAATTTATGTACGTAAGTGAGGAGCATAGCCGGCCCCGTGGTGTTGGGTTAGCGCGCCTGCCTCTCACCCGGAGGCCCCGGGTTCGATTCCCAGCTCCGTCAGGGAATTTAGAAACTGACGTGAGGGCTGAAATGGGGTGCACTCAGCCTCGCGAGGACAATTGAGTGAGTAGCTGTCTGACAGTGAGGCAGCACCCCGGTCACAAAAACCAAGATTAACGGCCGAGGGGACCTGATGCACTAACCACGCGTCACCCCAATATCTGCCGGCCAAATGGCTGGGTGAAATTTTTTCCTGAAAAATCATGTGGCGTCAGGAAAATTCCCATCCAAAATGAGCCTGGTTGGCTCCAGCAACCCCAAATACTTGGGATAAGCCGAAGATAGAAAGAAAACTGTTATACACACTATCCAAAACCAAACCAAACCCTGTGGCACTACAGCCCTTGAAGGGTCTAGGCCTCCCAAGCAACTGCTGCCCAGCCATTTGGCCTACACATTTTGGGGCGATGTGTGCATCGGGTTCCCTCAGCCGTTATTCTTGGTCTCCGTGTTCCGGGCGCAGCCTCACCGTCAGACAGCTACTCAATTGTCCTCATGAGACTGAATGCACCCCTTTTCCATCCCTCACGACACTTTCTAAAATCCCTGACAGAGCCAGGAATTGAACCCAGGACCTCCTGGTGCAGGGCAGGCGCGCTGACCCAACACCACTGGGTATATACATATCCACTGAACAAAAATTAAGCCTAAAGGAATAGGATGTGATGATATCCGCTTCATGAACGATGACATCCAACCAACCCCCCTATTTGTGTGAGAAGTGTTTTATTAAGTAATAAATAATTCATGTATTTACTTTAGACATTAATTGTCACTCCCCCGCCCAATCTAATTGGGTAAACTCGCGCTGACCGAATGAGAAGCTTCTACTAGTAGATTACATACGCAATACTGAAATATAGTTAAGTCTGCTGCATTCTGCAAATTCTATTCTCTCATGTTATGTCACACAATCAATGTACTCAAGTATACTTTCCCTTAAAAGCTAATCTAAAATCTAATTAACATTATCACATCTACAATAACCAGTCAGTCATCCACCAAACAAAGTAAGAGTTCTCCAGAAGACGTAGCACCACAGGCAGTGCAACATCATCTGGACCTCTCCAGCCTGTACACAGACACCATCTTAGGCCAAGCAACAACAAGCAGAAAGATGCAGCGCTTCCTGAATCAAACAGAAAGCAAGTTTGGTTTAGTTACCAGAATGGGAAAAATATATGTTTCCTGTTTTAAATTCTACTGAGCAATGATAAAGATTAAATTCTGCATAACATGCATTGAATATCTGAATTGTAACCTCAACCCCAAAGACACTATGTACATAGTTGTTGCTTATATCTTAGAGCACGATTTGCTGGACATGTGATTAGGATGGATATGGAGCAAGATAGGAATTGGAAGTAGTGAAACACTTCAAATACTTGGGAAGTGAACTGACTGTAGATGGAAGACTAGATTTGGAAATTAGCAGAAGAATACAACTCGGGAGTGCTTTCTACCAACAGGTAGGGGACTAGTATGGAACAAGGAGCATATTATGTTCCTATAATGACATATGCAGCAGAAACTTGGACAGTGACTAAGAGGGATGAGAGTAGAGTACAAGCAGCTGAGAAGTATGGTCCAGAAAACTAGGAGAGACAGAGTGAGAAATGAAGATATACGGAAAGAACTGGGAGTACAGAAACTAAATGACAAACTGGAGCAAAACAGATTGAGATGGTTTGGACATGTCAAACGGATGAATGAAGTAAGGCTACCAAGACGAGCACTGGAACGACGGATGACAGGGAAGAGAGGACAAGGAAGACCAAGAATGCATTGGATGGACTCGGTGGAGAATAGTATTAGAAAACGGAACCTGGATTGGAACAGTGTCGGAAGAGGAATGGTGGAACGACAGAACAAAGTGGAGAGGAACCATGTTTGCCCTCACCCAGTGTCAACTGGAAAAGGGGAAATGATGATGATGATGATGATGATGATGATGGAGCAAGGATGTGCCACATATACAAGACATACTTTGTGCCGATCATAACGTATGGATCAGAAACTTGGGTGATGAGGGAGAGAGATAAAAGCAGAATACAAGCAGTGGAAATGAAGTTTCAGAGGAGTCGTACCGGTGTAACTAGAATGGACCGAGTCAGAGAAATATTAAAGGAAGAACCTCTACAGGAGAGGATTGAAAAATCAAGGCTAGAGTTGTACGGACACGTGAAAAGAACGGGAGAAGAGAGAATACCACGGAAAATATTGGAAATGGAGTGGAAGAAAACGAGACCTGGAGGAAGACCAAGGGCTAGGTGGATAAAGGGGGTGAAGAAAAGTGTCGACAGAAAAGATGAGAACTGGACAACAGTGACGGAAGAGAAGTGGTGGATGGAGAGGCTTGTGCTCCAAGCAGACCGGAAACTGCTCTAGTTGATGATGATGATGATGATGGGCAGATTGACTAGAAGGATATGGGAGACAAGAGGAACAACAGGAACCAAATGGGTGGTTGAACTTGGGAAGGACTAGACTGAGATGGGGATCAAGGTGGAAGGGACAGAGAACTGGAGAAATAAATATGCACTAACCGATATACCGCAACTGACTGACAGAGAAGAATTGAGACTCATCAATGGGGAAGACAAGAAAACAGGAAGAACGGGAGAGAAGAAGACAGTGGATGAAGAGCTTCTGAGAGGAGAAAAGGAAGCGGACCCAAACCATGGCAGAGCTGCCTGTGGTCCCATAGAGGCCATAACAAGAAAAGAAGAAGTTGTTGCTTATCTTAGAGGCTGCGACAGTAAATTTTTGGGTGTGGTGGCCATACTATAGAGCATCCAGCGTTTAGAAAAGACTAAGTCTTATGGGCTTTTACTTTTAACGGAACCCCCCCCCCACGCTGGTTTTGTTACCTCACCTTTTATCATGAAGGAACTCTGAACATATATATTTTTCGTCATAATAGCTTCCTACGATTATCTGCCAATTGATAACCTTTGTTATTGCATACAAGTATCGTTTATGTTACGTCTTAGTAATTTAGAAATTTTTGAGGTTAGCACGCTGGAAAGACGAGCATCGTCCTGTACTGCATGCTCGCCCGGAGTGGAGCACGTGCTCAGTTCCGCAGGCAACATAAGTTCTGAAGCACTATCCGTCAATGGTTTATTGTTGTGTGTCTGTTTTATTTTCTGTGCGATCGAATCAGGGCTGCCGTCAGTGGGGTTTGAACCCACTATCTCCCGAAGCAAGCTCACAGCTGCGCGCCCCTAACCACATGGCTAACTCACTACAACATTACAAATATTAATATAAACTAAACAAAAAGAATAGAATTGAAAGAAACTAATTTATAGCCTAACTAATAACAAAAAAGTGATGATCAACAGTATTGCTGAAGTAAAAATTGTTAACATCGTCAGCATACATCTGAGAAGGAAGGGTTGTGCTCTCGACATCTCTCAATCAGTAATGCGTCGTATCACAACGAAATGAATGTCGTCATTGGTTCTCTTCGCATATGGTATTCTTAATACTGGTCCAATCTGTTAACACCTGCAAAACTGCTCCTTCCTGGGCGTGTTCTACTTCAGGTAGCTGCTGGGGTTGTGTTGTCTCGCTAACTTATGAAAGGACAGTACTCGAAGCGGGTGAACATAACGTATGACATCAGCGCTACCTCTGCCTAGAGTTAGCAACACTGTCGCCATAAGGCTCCACAGTCTTCCCTAAACGCTGGATGCTCTATAGTGTGTGTATTTGTAAATTGGGGAATAGGATTGGGAAGGAGACAGCCATGGCCTTAAGTTAGGAACCATCCAGCATTTGTCTGGAGTAGAAGTGTGTGGGGAGGGGGAAGTTCTTTTACAACTCTGTTTCACAGCTTCTGTGGGACAAAAGCTTTCCTCAGGAAGCTAAAATATCACTGTAGAAATCTTACTTATTGACCTATGGTCTACAAGCTGCTACAATGACTCCCTGAGACAACAAGCTATTGAGATGAAATTCCTAAGATCAAGAATTCAGAAGACCAGACGTGACAAAATTAGAAATGCGTCAGTCCGCCAAAAGCTAGGGCTGTAAAGAAGTGTGCTTGACATTCTTGAGGAGTAGAGATTGAAATGGTTCGGTCATCTGATGAGGATGCCCTCTAGTAGAACACCTAAAGCCTATTTTGAAAGGGAGATAATTGGCAAGGGACCAAGAGATGGGTGGATGAAGCAGGTCCACAGAGCATTGACTAAGAGCAGCATAGAATGAAGGACAGTGGTGGCAGGACAGACAGCTATGGAAGGGGCTTGTTCATTCCCACACCCGAGATTAAACTTCAACTTTGAAAAGTAAACCCCATCAAAAAGCTGGAATCCCCTGGAATTTGGTTTCATAGAAGAATGTATAACGGAGCAAGTTTGACCTGAACCTTCCAATGTGCATGTGCGTCCACGTGCATTACGTCAGCCCCCCGCCAGGATTCTTTGTCAACCAGTGAGCGCATACTTCGCCACGCGCTAGTTAGATGTTGCCAAGTCGTCATTCTTCCCAGAAACTTGGCAGAGTACAGATGATGTCAAGGCATGCAATGCAATGCAACGCACGTCAACAAGCTTGCTGTCAGGAGTGTGCTCTCAGTTCACCACGTGCTACCTTCTTTGAGTTGAGTTGTTACAGCAAAGAGGGGAAATCCCACCACTTCCCCGCCTTGACGAGACTCCGCCATGACAGGCCAGGTCTAACTTGCCACGCTATACTGAGTCTTCTGGATAGAGCAATTAATCTACGAACAGGTATTGATGAACAAAAACACTAAACAAGAATTGCTGTCAAATGCAGAAAAATTGCATATCAGGGGCAGGTTTTACTTGGTGAGAGATATTCCATATTACATCTAATTTTAAAAGGCAAAACTGAACGACAACTACGAGAAGGTAATAGTTCGAAGGGCAAAGTGAGAAATAAGGAAGTATTAAAGAAAGTAGGAGAAGAAAGAATTATGCTAAAGAAGATAAGGAAAAGAAAAATAAATTGGATTGGACGCTGCATAAAAGGAGATGGTTTGGTGAAAAGTGCATTAGAAGCGACAGTCCAAGAGGAAGGAGGAGGTTTCAGATGCTGGATGCCATCAAGATTGATAAATCGTATGAGCTGATGAAACGTTGGATAAGGTGGAGAGGCCGACTATGAGGAAACCTGCCATCCGGCAGATAAACTGATGGTGATGATGATGACACGCTTTTCTAGTTAGATGCATTCTAAACTGAGATGTAAGAAAATCCGCTCGGTAACCAACTTGGAACCAAAGGTGAGGAGAGTTAAAGAGAGACACAGGTCCCTGCCTAGCCAGATGAAGAAAGTGGATAGGACGAAGTCGATAAGTGAACACAGGAAGGGAGATGAATTGGGGCTGAACGTGCGGAGCCCTGCAGCTCTCATCGTTGCATTTGAGCGACCCTGTTTCCCATTCTGTTACGCTATAAGCTGCAGGCAGATGGTGTCTGCTACAACTACTCAAGCACACCAACATTTGGGTCAGGAGCCATTTCCACCTTCTACACTTCAGCCAGTCATTTACAAAAGCATTTCTTGTCATTAGAATCAATGTTAATCAATTATATACAGACTACTTGGTTAAGGGCAGAGCAGAGAAAGCTGGGGACAGATGGAAATGGTGATAGTGAGGACTGCTTATGCTACACACTAATCCTAAAGTCAAGAGCAGCCTCTAGTGACGTCACGTCGGAGAAGAAGCCAAAGCTCCTACATCACATCCCTTCCTTCCTTTCTTTTGGACAAGGTTTGGTCCTCCCAATGTAGTTCATATAGAAAATTTAATGTGCATGTTTTGGACTCCTTAATTCCTTAATAATTTATGAAAACCAGGGGAACCAATGTCAGAACTCTCACATGTGTATAAACCATCCACCTGGCTTTATAGGTATAAGGGCTGAACGCAACACAGGTCTGGCAGGACTATCGTCTTAGTTGTTTAGACACACTTCACGAAATGCAAGATTTTTCCTGTACTATTGAGACGATTTGGAAGATTTTGGTACAAACCACACCTTCTAACTCCCTCTGGTTTAAGAGCTTGAGTTTTGTGAAACATATACCTTAGCATATTATATATACGATTTTTATTAATATTATTCATTCTTATGAGATTATGCCATGTGAAAATAAAAATAAAAAAATTTCCTTTACATTTCGAAAGGGACCTTGCCCCTTTTTTCAATAGAATTAAAACAATGTGGCCAAAGAATGTGTGTGCCAATTAGCTTACTATTGAAAAAGGAGGCAAGATCCCTCTCAAAACTCATAGTGGTTTTTTTTTGTTTTTTTTATAACACGACATAATCCCAAAAAATGAATAATAGTATTCCGGACCGTGAAAGCCTTAACTACACAGGATTATTATTTAGAACTATGCCGAGGAAGGACAAAATGAGTCCGCAAAATGTACATTAAATGTTATATGTGAAAAACTACATAGTATCGACTGGGCGGACCAAATACCCTTCAAAAGGAAGGAATGTTATTAAGTCAATAGGATTCTATCACAATCATAAGCTATGTGGAAATGTTCCATAGACAGGGAACACTTCTGAGATTTGGCTTCTTCGCCGACAATGTGCCGTGTCAGTACAGCCTGCGCCTCACTGCCGCTCGAACTTTCCCAGCAAAGCGTGGCGGTAGCTCGTAGCAGTGTCATGCCAAGCAGATGCTCTCCTTGTTAATAATTAGTTCATGTTATTGTTGTTCATGCACTAGGCAAGCAAGGGATTTACAGTGAACGTCCTGCCTTGATAAGACTCATTCCTTGCCATGTGACCCATATCAATACTATGGCATACTAATCTTCTATTTTTATAGTAAAACTACGAACATTAAATTTGGAATCGACTCAAATTTTTTGGGCAGTTAGGGAACTGATTATGATCATAATACAGAGTTGCCTATTTCTGTGTGTAGTAATTATTCCCAACCAATTTAACCACAAAATACTAATCATATGCCACTTTGGAAAAGTATTAAATGTAATGAGTTAATTATGCCCTTAGGATATTCATCCGAGTAGATATTTTTTATTTAATATTCTTCTTGCATACAAGTGGCAAGTTAATACTGTGGCTTTAGAGCAGTGTTCCACAACAGATGTGCCGCCAAAGTAAAAGGTGTGATGCTAACTTTTAACCCCCCCCCACAAAACCAGGTCCACTTAATCCCTTGTAAATGGTGGTGTGAAACTTTTGATTCTTTATAACGTATGCGAGTGGTTCTTTGTTTAATGTTTTGATGTACAAATACTGTATCGGCTCAGCATCACCATCATTTCTCAGCTCCAGTTTCCCAGGTGTTGTATACAAGCGAGCGCTTGCCATTTCTTCCTGTCTGAGTAAAGTTTCTGTCCTTCTACGTCTTTCCATTTCCCATTCCGTTTGTTGACCTTGGACTTCACTGTGTCTATCCATCGATTCCTTGGTCTTCCTACTGGTCTCTTCCCCTCTCACTTCTCTGTCACAATAAATCCTTTCTATATCTGTCCATTCTCATGACGTGTCCAAACCACTTCATTGGCTGATGAAGGATACAATTAATATTTGAAACATGCCCCGATGTTAAGCGAGTTCATTAGTTGATTAGGTGGAAGGATTTATATCATTCTTAATTCATTTGTGTGAACAGTCATGTTTTCAAGGGGCTTAACATTTTGGTGTACCGTGTTGTGTCTTGGATAATCTATTGTGTACTGTGAGTAGAAAAAGGTTGGGAAACACTGCTTTAAAGACACCTGGGAGTTGGAATTTTGCCCTTACAGGGGATCTTTAATATGCCAGCAAATTTACACATTATAACACCCTTAAATGCCATTAGACTAAGCCAGGACCAAAACCACTATCTTCAGTTTTGAAGGTCAAACAGTTCAACCTTTTGTCTGCACTATCTGTGGTCTAGAAATACAGTTTTAAAAACAATGACAATACTGTTGCCACATTCCACAAGATCAAGTTGCTAAAGGGATTGTGCTCGACTCTGGTCACGTTAGGTTTAGTGTTTGCTCATGCACCGCCACACTTGCTTCGGCCCGAGCACTAGACTAAGCAACCCACCAGCCACCACAGCTCCATCCATATGCATTCCAATATGTTGGGCCAAACAAGAAAAAACAGTTCTCAAAACTAGGATTCTGCATCAAGATACAGATCAATGATCTGTTTCCAATCTGGACTTCCGTGACAATTTATACCTTCCTGTGCAATCCAGGTTTGAAGCAAACTGAAACCCCACAACAGGCACCGCATAAACAAAGAAGATTTGCTGTTATAAGAGGCTTCTCTTTTACCTTATGGTCCCATCTCCTAGTGTATTATAACTTCGGATCAAATTTTTGGGTTTATAAAATTGTTATTTCAGGTGTTCAAAACCATAAAACTTATTTAGGTTTTTATGTTTAAAGTGTAGCAAAAGTTGGACATAAAGCTTAAAATTAATGCCTATTTGTTAGTAGAAAATCTGACTGCAACGAGACTTTAGACTTTCACGGCCCGTGTTACCATTCATAATGTTGAATTTTGGGCTTATGCCGTGTTTTATTATATTAAAATTCAACGCGTTTCGAAAGAAACCATGTCTTTCTTCGTCAGGAATTTTAATATAATAAAACACGGCATAAGCCCAAAATTCAACATTATGAATGGAGACTGTAAATATTTCACATAATGATACGTCTTATCAAATTATCACCAAGAAATTCTCACTTTTAACCCTTAGAGTGCCGTATTTACGCCTGAAGTGCCAACAACGATCTATCGTCGTTTGAACAGACCTCTCTTTTATACGTATTTAGTACTGTTGGATTTGCCAGGAGGCGGCACCATACGAGTTGATTCCACAGAGAAAGGATAGTAGTTTTTAACTACGTCGCTAGATGACGCGTAAGTTTCTTATTTCCGGTTCAGTGAATTTTAGAAATCATCCGCGCCGTGTAACATCTTTGACACATTGAGTAAAATGGCGTCGAGCGGGAGAAATAAGTTTGTTGACGGCGATGATCTGGCTATGTACGTAAATAATTTGAGTGAAGAGGAGGAGGATGATTACTCGGATGAGGAATGTAATCCTCCAATAGATGAGAAAGGGGAAAGTGAAAGTGATAACAGCAGGATTGATGTAAACATCCGACCGCGTGATTTTAGGCCTAAGGTAAACAGCGATTGTTACAATGACCTTCAGAATGACAGTAGTAGCGATGACGACAACAACAATATCCAGCAGTTTCACGATTTCCGTGAAGATCATGTAGGACAAGATGCAAAATACCAACCCTCACCTGGGAGGTTAGGGGTAAATCCTGAAGCCTGTTTTCTGTGTGTTGTGTTTATCTTTAGTGAAGATAACTCCCAAACTATTGTACATAATAAAGTGACATTTTACGTGTTTATTCATCGGGAATGGGAGATTACAGAGAAGTGAACATTACTCATCTGCGATTTGAATTTCTAATTATATTTTGTTTTATTTCGGTTTTTTATATTTTTCGTGTTTTGAAAATGTTCTAAAAATATTTTTATTTTGAATAAACATGAGCATGATAATGTTAAAGTGTAGTTCAGAAGTTAGTGAGTTCTCTAGTTACCATTAAGGGAAAATTTTAAGCCATTGTGTTGGTTATTGTGAATTATACAGCCCTGAGAGTGTGAACCTGCAAAATCCTCTAAATCAGTCTGGCACTCTTGGCATACTGCGAGCGCGCAGGCCTGGCACTAAGGGGGTTAAGCAATATTTGCTCCCCTTAAATATAATTATGTTAATTACTCAAACTCAATAAAAGCAAGGATGTCAGAGGTGATTTTCACACTGTAGCCCAGCACCGTCCAAGGTCGAGCAGAAACATCGCAGGCAAGACGTGTGATAGCAGGGATGCTATCTTAGAATCACTATGATCGTCTTTATAATGGCATCAGAAATTAATGCGAGGATAGTTTTCCCCTGTAATTTGAAATTAAATAATGGGGTGCAATGGCGAGTTATATGCGAGCAAATACGGTACTTTAGTTCTTTATAGCAACACCGCTTAATAACATTACTTATAATGATTCATGTTGTCGAATATTATGATTCTACCTTTATATATTTCTCCAGAACTTTTCAAGTTGATTCATTTAGCCATGAGAACTGGTTGCTTTTTTAATGTTTATCTTGATGTCTTATGAAATTTTCAGTGAACCAAGACAAGAAAAGCAGTAGTATTATTTGCGGGTGGCTGGGAGATTAAGCGAGAAGCTACAACGAGACTAAGGCTAGGAAAGCTACCATGGAACTAAACACTGCACCTTGCATACCTCCATGAAGCCCCCCCTCTCCTTGACATAGAGGTACAGTCGAAAGAGATCGAGGGGGTTCTTGGAGATGGTTGGGCATGCCGAGATGGGAGTCCCGCGCTCGTCCATGAACTGCAGCAGCTTGTCCAACCACATGCGTCGCTCGTGACTCTCGTCCATCTCGTACAACTTGCACAGGCTGTCCGGTTTCTGGCGGGAGAACAAACAACATTATCACACACAATATTCTCTTACAGCGGCTTAGGTTTACACATTCATAACCATGTACCAGTTGTACGTAATTCAGGCAGGGTGCTATCAACCCTGTCACTAACACAGTTACACATACACTACTAAGTTATCACATACATACAGCTTCAACACACACCCAACTACACGGGGTTGATAACATCCTGCCTGGACCACGGCCTACAATCCCGAACAACTTGTACATACTATTCCCTTACATTGAAAAACAAAATAAACAGGAAACCTACCAAATCAATGAGGAATGCATTCTGCTTCAAACACATAAGTATGTCATAGAGCAGCATTTTCCAAACTGTGGTACGCTCTTATTCATGCAGTGGTACGTGGTAATGTTACGAAAAATATAAAAAATATTAAATACGTTACGAAAAATATGAAATATAAAATTTAAAAATATAAAAACATTGAAATGTTGCCAAAGGACTTTTAGTCCGAAGATAAGGAGCAGTTTTATGAACTGAATTGTGATTCAGAACTAAGGCAAATTTTTCAAAAATGGCTCTTGTGAACTTTTGGGTTGAGAGGCGTGCAGACTATGCTGACAGTTAAGATTTTTACTGCCTTTCACTACTTCATACTAGTGTGAGACTGCATTTACTTCAATTGTTTATCTTACGAATAAATAGCGGAATAGGCTCCTTACAGTGGAAAACGATCTTCGTTTGAGACTCAGCAATGTTAAACCAGACATTCGTAAGTTGGCTTTGAATCTTCAAGTAATTATTGAGAGTTTTTTATTAATATTATTTGTACAGTGTCATTTCTGAATGTTTGAATTGAATACTTATTGCAATAAATAATAAAACAACTGGACACTCCTTTTATTATTTGAACTCTAACAGTCTAATTCTAACGAACCCAATTTACAATCGATCTTTTGGTCTGCTACATATCTCCCAACCATTAGGTGGTACGCGAGAGATTCTCATCTCTTAAAGTGGTACACAAACAAAAAAGTTAGGGAAACGCTGTCATAGAGAAAGCTTTGAAAGCTAAGAATTGTTTTTTTTTTACGTTCGCTGAAGTCTTTCTGCTATCAAGTCGATGATGACAACATAACTGCTAACTTTCCCGAGTTAGGCAGGAGACTTGCGATTTTTCATACTTTCTCCCACCTAACAATTACTCAAGTCATCCTCTAGATTTTTATAAATTATTGGCGATCTTCAAACATTTACCACTATTTTGGGAAGTGTTTATACTGGGCAGGTAATGAATGTTATTTGGGTGCCTCAATTCATAAACAGGTTTTGTTTCAGTGTGAGCGGTTGTTTATTTTCATCACATTCTAGTGTTTTTGCTCGCCGTTTGACTCTTCACTAGGGACAAAAAATACAAATCTGTTTTTTGAAACAGTCTTTTGGAACATTTTCCGTGCATGATTGAATCCAGCAAACGATATAACTTTTTCTTTTTTTATCTTGCATGATGGAAAAAGTGATATTTCGAAATACGTGGAAACAAAGAAGCACCAAGAAAATGTAAAGTGTACCAAAAAATATTATAAAGTTGTTGGTGTTAAAAGTGAAAGTGATGGGATAGTAAATGCCGAATGCTAATCTACTTCATTCATTTTGAAGCATAGTTTTCCAATTAATTGACCTGATACGCACTATTTGCTACTCCTGAATTTTCCTGATTTTCATATCAAAATCTCCTGGATTTTTTGGTTTTGTAAGGTTGGCAGGTATGAGATAATCATTATTTTAAGGGGCCGAACATTTGGGTAATCAACCCCTAATGTTTTCGGCGATAGTGAAAAAGAAAATGAAATGGTAACTAACTACAGACTTACACTCTAGAATAAGAGATGGAAAACAAAGAAAAATAAGGTAAATAAGAGTCAGGAGGAAAGGAAATGCCCTCAACCCTCGAAGAATGAGAATTAAAGGACTTGAGGGCTATTTACTGTGAATGTTCATGTCTTAAAATAATTAAAATTAAAAAAAAAATGGCAGTGTGTGTGTCCAATAACATAGGAAGATAAGCAATTACTAAGTTTTCTGACAAGCTGGCTCCGAGACACACATATGTGAGCGTCTGCATTCTTCAAGCACAAACCATTGAGGCAACTACATAAAGAGTATTTTCCCTTTTTTATTGTAACTATGTTAATAAAAAAAAGTGTGAGTAATTGAATCCAAAGATCATCATCAACTCACCTAAACCTAAAGAAAATCTAATGAAAATATTTCCAATCACAGTACCATAAGAGCATTTTTGCACCTGAAGAACAATATTACACTGTCCCCGAAACAGATCAGATGAAGTTGGTTAACAAAGACACAGACAAGACAAATAAAATGAAATGCCAATTTTCTGTGCACAGACTTGCTATCCATGCAAAATAACCTTCAACTCAGAACACTAAATCCTTTAAAGCATTCTTATTCATAACCAGGTTGGGTACATTACTTCAAGAAACTACATTGCAGTTGCCATTACTTTTCCCACTCCTATAATTTGCTTGATTTGAACGGAATAGTGGATTACAGTGAAGCACACCTATCAATACATTATATTTATTGAAACATTAACTAATATAGATTAGCGGACATGTTTCGGATCAACGTTGGATCTATCATCAGCAAAACTTAAAATTAACGAGATTTGAAAATAGATAGAAGACGTTGGAGAGGCTTGTGTTCCAAACAGACCCGGCCAGTGGCTGGAAACTGTGCAAGATGATGATGAAGAATACCAAAAATGTGTAAGGTATTTGATTAAAACTTAATATCATAATAAATCAAATGTAACTATTTGATCTTATCTTAGTAAAACTATTTGATTCAATTATCATGATAAATTGAATGTAACTATTCGATTTTATCTTAGTAATAAAAGTATTTGATTAAAACTAAAACAAATAGAACTGTTCAATCTTATCTTAATATAAGTATTTGATTAAAACAAATTATCATAATAAATCAAATGTAACTGTTTGATCTTAACTTAGTATAAGTATTTGATTAAAACTAAAAATTATTTAGGAATATTGAAATTCATTTTGGGTCTAGTTAGTTATTGTTGTTTTAAGGGGCAGAACTACGAGGTCATCTGCCCCTCATTTTCGGTCTGTATCGACAAATCTATAAAATAGAGTGATAACAAAAAAAGTTATATGGTTCCGCCTAATCAATACCTTTTCATGCTATGAATTAATTTTGTCATATTGTGGTAAATCAAAATGATAAATCAAATGTAACTATTCAATCTTATCTTAGTAACACTATTTGATTAAAACTAATGATAAGAAATCAAATTTAACTATTCGATCTTATCAGAGTAAAACTATTTGATGAAAATTAATTAACATAATAAATTAAATGGAACTGTTCGATTGTAATTAATTTCAAAGGTTTTTTTTTTTTTTTTTTCCTCCAATAATTGGAATCGTTCTGCGTTGACTGACAAAGTTACAATATCAACTATCAATAAGGCAGCACCGAAAAACAGCTTCAAAGCTATCTTTAACTTTTGGTAGTAAATTTATTTTGTTATTTACCAAGGTCTTCTTTTAATGGACGATCGGAGGTTGAAAAATAATGCCCTCCAACATACACAGACAACGCTAATTACCACTGTACTAAAGTAGTCTTGCTTCACCACAATCTCCCAGAATTTACAGATCCATCTCAAAAGTCTACCGACAGTGGAAGACAATTGAATTCGAACCCTATGCCCAATGGATCATAAAACAGATGAACATCTCTGGTATTTGTTCAAGGTTTGATCTCCCAAGAAGAACTTGGCCGTTCCTCAACAGGATTCGTTGTGGTCATGGGAGTGCTGCATCTCTCTACAAATGGGGAAAGACACAATCCCCCAAGTGTGACTGTGGTGCTCTTCTTCAAACCATCAAGCACAATGTAAGGGAGTGTAGTAGAAGATGGGTTTGATTTTCTAGAGGCTCTGAATTGGATAAGAACATTGGACATTAAAATGTAATGTATGTTGTGTATATATGCCATACGATAAATATAAATATGAAATTGAACTAAGATCTTCACACTACAGTACACATGCAGTCCCAAGCACGAGTCCTGCAGCAACATGCAGCTCTTAGGTCCTACTCCACCATGCAAATCTCATCGCATCACAACTAAATGGACCGAGGTAGAATGAGTGGCTAGTGCAGGATAAGCCCGCTTCTGGGAATCATTATTCACTAACTTACAAGCAGTTCCAAAGCCAGGATATGAGTCAGTGGCGACTCCTGGTGTTTATAATGTGTAGGACGTGATAGGATAGGCTACTTATTAACTTAAGATAATTATTATTTATTTATTCGTTAATTCCCCATAAGGAGAGCGTTACAACAATTAATCTTCATGTTTTATTCTGGCCCTTTCTTCTTTTCTCCCAAAAACCTCTCATACACACTATGCTTCCTCTTTCTCTCCTCCATCCACTTCTTTCCTGGTTGTCTCTCTTGGGAAGTTTGCTCAAACTTCTGTTGTCTTAAGTTTTTCTCTGTATGAGCTCCTGTCTGCCATGTTTAGTTTCTTGAGGTCTTCCATGGTTCCCTTTACCCAATTGGTTTTTAGTGCACTATTCGCAACTATATCAAACATTTTCTTGGTCAGTCTGTCTTCATTCATCCCATGTATATGTCCACAAAATTTTGCCCTTCTTTTCCATATATTGTTTGTAATTGTCTCTGTCTGTCTGTACTGTTTTATTGTCGGTCTCTTTATCCATATTCCCTCTTTCTGAACTGGCCTGTACATCTTTCTCAGAATTTCTCTCTCTTGTTTTTCTAATTCCTTGATAATTATTATGGGCTAAATTGAGATATTAGACTTGGTCTAGTATTAATTACTGAGCCGCACAGCATTATTAAGAACACATTACACAATACAATATAATCGAATATCACTCCACAGATGTGCACATGCTGAAAACAGAACATCCATTCTTACCGCGCGAAATCGTAACCAATAAGCCCGTAGTGTTGGATTGAATTCAACTAATAGCGAGACTTGAGGATCTCAGTAGACGTCATCCGAGCGCCATTAAACAGACCAAACCTGCCCTTCAAGGGCAACCCATACATTTCTAAAGCTATAAACACATGCTTTGAGGATGCAAGGCTTCTTTCCTCAGCTTTCTACTCCGGGTGGTGAAGGTTACACTTCACCCATCTAGGGGTGAAATGTAGAACTAGTTACAAGTACTGACAGTGACAGTGAGACAAAGCTTTTCGAGAGGCACGCAAGGTGGACCCAAATACTATTTGCAAAAACTATTATATTTTTTTTAAACAGTTACAGCTGAGAGCTGACTGTAGGATGATCCTCACGTCCTACATGGAGGAATCGCCACTGATATGAGTAGAAAATAATGGAAGATATATGGAAATTGTAATATAGCACTCGGCTATTACATTGTAAAATTAAGAATTAGCTTTGTTCCAGTGTAGCCATATTTAACATTAAGCAGCTCTAGTCCAATTACCTTAAATAAGTTACTGTACCAACAATATTAACTGAATGTATCCCCCATCACTACATCATCATCATCATCATCATTTCATTTCTTTTCTTCGCTCCAGCAAGCCGGGTGCAGTTATAAATGAGCTGTCTCCAATTTGTCCTGTCCATCCATAACTGTTCTCCTTGTATTTGATGGCACTTGTCATCTCTAGCTTCAAGGTCCTTATAAATTTGCTTCTCCCACACATCGCAAGGTCTTCCTCTCGGTCTCTTCCCAGGGACACTCTGGCCAAAGTACACTCAAGGTATCCTGTGGGGAGCCATCCTCTTCATGTGACCATACCATCTCAAACTCTTGAGTTCCAGTGTCTCCAGCAGGCTCCTTTCCAATCCGAGTTGTTGTCGGATATCCTCATTCCTTATTTTGTCCATTTTCGTCTTTTGGAGGCAAGAACGGAGGAACTTCATTTCCACTGCCTGGAGACGACTGTTTGTTTGTCCAGTAAGGGTTGCTGCTTCCAGTCCATACGTTAATGTAGGTACTTCTAGAACACACTAATCTTTAAAGCTTGTGGAAATGTTTCGTCCCAAAGTAGCTGATGCACTGCCTGATAGAAATTGGAAGCTTTCTGTATTCTGTTTTTAATCTCTTGATGTGTGGTATTGTCCGAATCACTACAAACATCTGGAAATGTCTGGAAGATCTAAAAGTGCTCAACTACCTGATTGACAGAATAAAGATGCTATATCGGATATGTTAGAGGAAATGGTTGACCTGAATGGTTTGAGACAAAGAAAGAGGTCCAGTAGGGAAGTGCCTTGTCACCACTGTTGTTTGTCATTATCATGGACAGAATTTTAAAATCTATTATGGAATCTGCAAATGAAACAAGAATTTAACCTGAAGATCAGCAAGGTCAAGACCATTGAAATGTTGTTGTTGTTTTAAGGGGCCTAACATCTAGGCTATCATTGAAATGACCATCAACAGAAAGAGAACAAGTTTTCAAACATCTATTTGAAGGGAAAAAAAAACTAGAATCCGTTTCTCACTTTCAGTACCTCAGAAGTAAGGTCTCCAAGCATAACACTGTCAAAAATTAAATCCTAAAAGAACACAGAAAGTATCAAGTTAGGGCAGATGACCTCATAGTTCCGCCCTTTAAAACCTCAATAACTAGCTAAAGTATCAAGTTCGGAACTTACTCCGGACAAGAAAATACCCCAGGCAACAAAGTCAACTTTGTACCAATGCTTACCTATAATAATAATAATATCGTATGGCCTCGGGTGCCCCGTGCAAGCTTTGCTATTTGACACCCAGAGGGTAGCTTGCATGTCGAATTTCGTAGTTCCTTGACTATGAAAGTCAAGGAGGTTAGATGTTAGATATCTAATCTCCTTGAACACAATAGCGCTTTCTAGTAGTGAAATGAGGAACTTTGTGCTGGCGGAAACTCCCGAGATTAATTTTGCCATTATGAACTCGGCCTACTGAATTCAAATGGGTTCTTTGACATGCCAACATCGTATGACATGCGTATCGTATTTTTGCCGCCTTTCAAAAATCACTTACCACGGTCAGGAGCGAACCTGCAATCTTGGGGTTAGTAGACCGACACGCTATCCACTCACCCACCGTGGCAAGCTATATACCTATGGTATGGACACATGTACAGTACATTGTTAACTAAGGACTACAGCAGAATTCATGCGACAAATGAGATTTATCAGGGCTATGAATCGAAGTACCAGGAGACAGAACAACAGGGTTCCTATTACCAAACTCCTAGGGAAATGCAGGCTTCAGTGGTACGGCCATGTAATGAGAATGGTTAACATAAGAACAGCCAGAAATAACTAAAATACTGAGAATTTAATTCTAAATCGGAACATGTTTTCCTTATACATGATTGTATACACTTTGTTTGGATAGTAATGCAAGAAATGCTCATTTTGGGCCGATAGCCTAGATGTTAGGCCCCTTAAAACAACAATTATCATTATTAGAAATGCTCATTTTTATATATGTTTGCACAAAAGTTTTTGACAATACTCATCAGTTCTTTTGACTTCTTTAACTCAATTCAAAATTATACAGTTTCAATTCTTTTTTTTAAATTTACTGTCTTGTGTAAAGATATCCATTTATTCATTTACAGTTTCATTGTTTAAGTTATTAATTACATTAAAATCTAAATTAGATTTAAGCTGAAGACTCCATTGACGGCTCAAACATTCACAATTGATTAGATGTTTCTTGATGGGCAAATTATAATTATTAAGAGTTATCTATTAATCAATATGGAAAATATCTTACATATTATTGCTTTTTACACACATTCTGTTTGTGTTCGTATCCTTTTCCTGTTCAATGTTTCTTAAATAAATTAACCATAGTAAAACAACATAACAGGATATTTATAATCCAGAGAGCATATCAGTAGACACAATCTTCCATAGCATCCACTGGGATTCTACCGCACCACTCATTCCGGAATCCTACAGCCACTTCCCATGCACTTCCATCACAACTACAGCAACTGCACAACATATCTCGACCATGCGATACTAGCCACTACGACCTGTCTGCCACTACAAGCATCGTCACGGTTATGTTATGTTAGCTCGCTAGCTTCTGGCTTCACTAGACATGCCACATTCCTCCCACTTTCAGATAACACAAATGATCCACAACTTCTTTAAAGAATGTATATTTATTATGATCTAGGTGCCTTTTTCTAATCCAATCCCAAAATGTTCATGTCCATATTCTGCAATTATTACCTGATGGCATATGTGTAAGCAACGAGTTTCATATGCTGCAGCGTGGTTAAGAGGAGAGGAACGTTGCTACAGAAATTCAGAACGGCTCTTACTGCGACTGGAGCAGTAATGCACGTTAGTGTCTCCCACAAGCACAGCAGCAGTGACCCCCTCCACTACCTTCCTTCTACTCCTTTCGCCTCTCCTCACTCGGGTTCGCGCAAGATTGCGCCATCAGGTATTAATTGCTGTCTACATGGCAAGACAGAAAGACTTCAAAGTGGATGGGCAAAATTTTCCACTGTGGATTCAACTTGAAACGAACTTGAACTTCTTGGATTGCAATAGTTTTGATCCTTTAAGTGTTAACACAAAGAACTATCGCCATTCCTACAAAGAAAAGTTTGTTTCACAGCTATTTTTAAACCATAACTATTATCTTCTAAGAGCTTGACAGCCTTTCGATACAAGTTATTGATAAGAAAGGAAACTTGTCGTTTATTTCGCTCACCTCTTGGGGACTAGTTTCCGATACTAGGAAAGGTATCCACTAATAGTGAGCGAGTCATAGGAAAATCTGCAGCAGCCCCCAAGGCCATAGGAATAAAAAGGCAGACACAATTCTTCAGCAGACAAGGAGAGGTCACCACGTGGTTTGATAGAAAAGTGTTCAAATTTGGTGGGTTTGCTCTTCATAAAAAAATATTTCACCCCTGTTTGAGCGTTTTTGCCAATGGGCATTAGTATGCTCAAAATTGAACATTTAAAATCAATCCTCAAAATTTTGTAGTGTTATTCCCGCCCATGTTATCGGCTCATCTCCGTGGCATAGTCGCTAGCGTGTTGGCGCTGGGAATGGAAGTTACAGTTATTTTCTTTTTCTTACTTTGACATTTTTTTCTTTTATAACTTATCAAACCCGCTTATACGGCACTTGCGCTACGAAGAGTGTGCCGCAATGTTACTCACACGAGTTCCGTATCAAGTTTAGGATACAGAAAATTTAGCTTGATGGTGGAGCGGAGTGGAACAGAAGGAAGGACTCTTGCGTTTCTGCATTAGACTCGGCGCAGTGTGAATGAACGTAGCGTCGCCGGCCACGCTGCATTTAAATTATAACGAATAAAAGTTACAACACATTCAAGCATCACGGACGAATAATGATGTTAAAAATATTGTACATACTGTAGCTCCAAAACCGAAGAGACAACAGCAAATACATTATAGAAAACTCAAAAGACAATAGGCTAAATGCTGACCAACGTCTGACTCGAACTCGAAACCTTCAATTCCCACGCGATAGCGACTACATCATGGAGACGATCCGGAATAGGACTACAAAAGTTTGAAGATCGACTTTAAACGTTCAATTTTGAACACACTAAGGCCCATTGGCAAAAACGCTTCAACAGGTAGAGCAAACCCTCCTAATTTGAACACTTTTCTAGTAAACCACATGGCGACCTCTCCTTGTGGGTAAAGGAAAATTTATTAGCACAATTGTTGTCTGTCCACAGCTTTGTTGTATTTTTCCTATATAGAGTCAAAATTTATTTTAAAAATTTAATATTCCAGTCACTTTTGCAAGGGAGATGTACTCGCCATCTCTGGTTAGAGCAGGATCTATTATGGAGCCCTTTAATGAGGGAAACCATAAAGTTTCAGCCTTATTGTCTCAAAGACAATTTAAAATAACCAATTAAATTAGTCATCTGGGATTGAAGGATTTACAGGCAACCACAATCAGATTACAAATGTAAGATATTTTTTTTTGGAATAGATTCCACTTACATTAAATCTCACTAGCAACATGCAGAACAGTGTCCTATTATTCATTACACAAACATACTTTCTTTTTAAGATATGACTCAGATATGTTTCTCCAAACTACAGAGCACAACATTGTGCAGGCATCTGAACATTCTAAAGCACAACGACCATGTAAAGGTATGTAAAACTATAAAAACCTTAGCTCTGTATGGGTCTTGGTGCACATGACTATTAAATACCTGCAAAACAGAAAGGGAACAGTCTTGGTGTTCTAGCCTTGAGCGTGTCAATACAGGGCAATTCACATAGTGTCAAAGAGACCATCCCTACAAATCAACACCTTCATCATCATATTGCTCAGAGTATACTTTGGGGCTGTCTACATATTACGTTATCACAAAGAGTTTGCAGCTTACGATTACGTTGATGACGTGCGGGAAGTAGGGGGGGTAAACAAATTGATTATGTAATCACTTAAAAATTTAGAGATGCAGTAATATATAGTTGAAAGGATCAAAAACAGAAAATGAGTTTATCATTTTACGGAAATTTGGGATAAATTGTATTTTTCCAGTTCAAACTCCTCTTAAACAAAATCAAAGGCAGTACAATTAGTTTCCGCTAAACACGATGCAAATCAAGCGAACATTAATGGAAAAGACAAAAATTAAATAACAACTTATATTACACCCTACATGGCTTTCCAACTGCTCTGACAGAAATACCTTTTATGAAAAATAAAGTAGGTCTTTCATCAACTGTTCGTACATGTTTTGGTTGTCCTGTCCCCCCCCTCTCACCACCACCCCCCTCCCCATCCAAGAGCTCCTCAGGAAACTACAAGCATTATATTTTTTCAGTAACTGATGTCCCCAAGTCTCTGACATAGTGTTTCTTGATTCATTTATTTATATGGATAAATGCGATGATTATGCGCGATTACATGGAGGCGAGGAGGTGTCAAAAATTGCCCAAAAAGTGATAATGTATACGGCCCCTTTTCTCCCATTCAACTTTCCGATAACTTCTCCACAAGCTACTTTTCCAAACTGAATCATAATTCTTGTAACAGAAACAGCTCGTCAGTTAACATGTATTAACACAGATAAAAGTATGCAACTCGACATGCAAGCTGCCCTCTGGGCGTCAAATAACCAAGTTTGCACCTGGCACCCGGAGCCGTACAATATTATTATTATTATCAATATATACATTTAGTATCTTGATTTGCAGGTAATCTTTAACGAATTCGATTGTGTAGAGCTCCTGTGTCAAGTCTTAGGAACTGTTACTAGAGAACTCTGTAGAAGAAAATTTTAGGTTAATGTAGCTTGAATCGCATTTACTTGGTAGCATACTGAGCTTCTATGCCCAAGGTCGCGGGTTCGACACCGGCCAAAGTCGACGGATTTTTTAAGAGCTTTAAAAATCCCTCAGTATGCCTTCCTTTGGAGGGGAAGTAAAGCCCGCGGTCCCATGTCATAGATTTATGGCATGAAAAGGAACCTTCAACCAACTAAACTTGAGTGAAGCCAAAATTTGTAGGTTAGAATTGATAACCCTCTATTAGTTCCACCGTTTGCCACCAGGTGCTGACTGTGATGTCATCTAGTAGCCAAATCCGCAAGTTAGGTGTCGTGGACGGTAGCATTTGGTAGCAAAAGTAGGAACTACTTGAAATTACTGTGTACAGTCCTTATTTGAATTTAAAACAGATAACACACACCAATACAGCCATCACAATTAACACCGGTTATCCGACAGATTCCACACACACCCAAAGTACACGGGGCTACATGAGCGTGTTGTCGCAGCCCCTAAAAAGGGGAACCAATTTCACTTATTCATCTTTACAGTTCTTGTGATCATGAGACACGGGACCTCCTTTTTACATGGAATCCGAACCACAGGACATGCCATTTCACTTTGAAAATCTGACATGCATTGACCGGGAATCGAACCTGGTCGACCTTGGTGAGAGGCGAATAGCTTGACCGCTGCGCCACCACGCCCCCAACCTTAAAGCTAAGCAACGAAAGCTGACGAAGGCTCAACTGAAGGGCTGAAAACATGTTACACCAATAAAGAAGATACCATTTTAAGTATTAACAGGACTGTGTCAAAGCAATTCAATTAGTTAGGTATTATTTGACACAGTATACTGTACAGTGTTGCCAGAAAGTCAAGGGGCATACTATGATTTAAGCATTTGCAACCCTATCCCTAGATTATTAGGTGACATAGCAGTAACAATATTTTTAACCATGAACTAACAATGAGGAATAAGGGGTTCTGAATAGAAGCTGTGCTGCTTGGAATTGCTCTGTAATTGAGACGAATTGTGTGCACATCGCTTTGCCACGTCTTGCGTCACTAAACGCTTTCTTCTGACACAAACTCTCAATCATTACAACTGCATCTTTTACACTTACTGAGAAGTGCAGTTCCTGGTTGAGTAATCCTTCTTTTCAAATCCAAAACTTGAGCTGTTTCTAACATAGAGTAACTGGTAGCATATTACTGACAGGCAAACATGTTGATTTGTAGGGATTCCCTCTCATAAGACCATACGAATTTAGACGCAATTTGTTGAAAAGTAAGAGATGCCGATTAAAATGGAAGGTCACATATCAACATTTGAAGTCGATAAGAACTCGACAGCAGTAGATTTAACATGAGAAGTATCCTATTATTTTATTCATAATAATATAGTTAATCTTTACTATATTTGGAATATTATTTTATCCATTTTTAACTAAACTTAACATTGATTATGTAAAATTACACCGTGCAACTAATTTTATAATATTTCAGCTGGTGTTCTGTGATTAACAGAATTCACCTAATCACACAACTTGGGACACAAATCAACCCTCCTGAAACTGAGACAATCCTGGTAAGATTTGGCATTTCAGTGCTATACTAGAGCTATCACCCAATCACAGGCAGCCATTCAATCAATATATCACAACAAATAGAGTTTCGTATGCGATGTTGGCTGCAAAATCACAACAACGCGAACGAAGCTTGATTTATCTTGATATATCGTTTGATTGGCATTTCACTTGTGACCACTAGATGACTCTTGCATAGCACTGAAACGTCAAGTCAGAGGTAACGATGGCATCACTATAGGTCTAGATCTCCAGGATTTCAATTCCAAAACTAACCTAACTTCCTGCTAAACATGTACACTCATGACAGCATTTTCACACCGACCAAGAGCTCACGACGAACAGCAAATACATTATAGAAAACTCAAAAGACAATAGGCTAAGGGATGTATCACTAAAAGAAAAAAAAAAGTGCTGACCAACGTCTGACTCGAACTCGAAACCTTCAATTCCCACGCGATAGCGACTACACCATGGAGACTCATATCTAGTTTCGTAAAAATTATAATCGAACTTTAACTGGTGACTCAAAGACCATACTAACGAACAATTTGTATATACAAGGCATTAAGTTTCCCTATTCTTTAAATAATAAAGAAAACATAGTTACATGAAAAACTTATTAGCACCGGATACAGCAAGCAATGTTGGAGCTAGTTTTGGACATAATCACCTGTCAATGTCATATCGTGGGATCAACTCTTGTGTCGTAGAAGTCGGCCCACTGGGAAAGGAACAAGCTTCAGCTCACTAAGCCCCTGCTGTTCAAGGAAGTGGGTGCCCGACCACAAAATACAGCACCACTGACATTTCCACAGCGGTCACACGTTGGTTCCGTTCCCAAACGGCAGACTGACACAAGAATGCAAAAGCCGATCCCACGATGACAGGTTTTATTTATTTATCGAATGGCTTTTAGTGACGGGAGTGTCCGAGGGCACGTTTAGCTCGTCAGAGGCTGTAGCTGCTTCAAGCGGACACCCATAGGGTGAGCTACAAGTTCCGTTCAATTTCAAGTAGTCCAACTTTCTCTACCAAATGTCAATGATACCTAGTGGTGAACGTCGGAACTTTGATAGAGCGTTCCAACGAAATCTAATCTAGAAATTTAGCTTCGCCCAACTTTAGTCTGTGGAAGGATCTTTTCCATGCCATAAATCTATGACACGGGACCGCCGGCTTTACTTCCCCTTCGAAGGAAGGAATACTGAAGGATTTTAACGCTAGTAGTGGAGTAGTGGGTGTTCCAAGCCACTCTAGAACCCTCCTCTTACCACTACTAAGCCTTAGTCATGTTAAATATTTGTCGAACGCGTGGTCCGATTTTGACAAATGAGGTATTGTTGGACTCGGGCTGACGTCCTCTTTGCTATGGACCACTCGTTATATTTTTCAAAATTTTTTTGAAAATTTTTGTTTTCGAAACTATGTGATAGTTTGAAAACCAAACAGGATAGAACGTTGTGCCATGGCTCAAACGAACAGTCTTTATGACCTTTATTTTTTGTAATAAAACTTTTTTATTTTTTATATTTTTTTGAAAACACTTTAATTTTGAAAATCCTATATTTTGGAAACTAGGAACTCTACAAAAAAAATTGTTTAACGTAAATCAATGGTCCCTACCCCCTCTACCCCCAAAATAAATTTCAAGTCTCTAGAATGAAAACCTGCAGTAGTGGGATGGTGGGGGAGCTGCTTACAAAAGCAAGTGGTGAGCCCCTGCGACCTTGGAATGGAAGGAGCCATGCTAGGAGGGCGTGCTTGGATTCGTTTTTTTCGTCTCGTTGTGCTCTTTACGGGAATGTCGGTGTCGAAAAGGTGAAAATCTGGAAACACAGTCTTTTTGGGGTAAAAACGTGATTTTAGACTTTTTGCTATATCTCGCGAACCAATCATGCTAGAGGCATGTTCGACAGGTCCAAGGACTCGGGGTGACGTCCTCTCTGCTATGGACCACTCGTTATAATTTTTAATAAAATTGGAAACTCGATTTTGGGGTAAACACGTGTTTTTGTGATTTTGCCGATATCTCGCGAACCAATCATGCTAGAGGCATGAACGAGGGGTCCAAGGACTCGGGCTGACGTCCTCTTTGCTATGGACCACTCATTGTAATTTTAAAAAATTTGGGAAACTCGATTTTGGGGTAAACACGTGTTTTTGTGATTTTGCCGATATCTCACGAAGCAATAACGCTAGAGGCATGTACGATGGGTCCAAGGATTCGGGAAGACGTCCTCTTTGCTATGGACCACTCGTTGTAATTTTAAAAAAATTGGGAAACGCGATTTTGGGGTAAACACGTGTTTTTTTATGATTTTTGCCGATATGTCACGAACCAATAACGCTAGAGACGTGTACGAGGTGTCCTAGGACTCGGGCTAACGCCCCCTTTCAAATGTGGTAGATATTTTTTTTCAAAAAAGATAATTCACAAAGGGCCTAACGCCATACATGTTGAAAAAACGTTTTCTTTTTCTTTACCTGTTTATAATGTTTATAAAGCGTGGTGGTTGAGAGAGAGAGACCATACGGCTGGGTGTGTGTGTTTCAACGAACCTGTCGCTAACCACAAGGACCATGCTTAATAGAACAATCGCTATTTCGACGGGTCGGTGTATGACAGAGCGAGCGTGCGTTTTTCTGATATTTTACCTTTAACGTGTAAACGGTAATGAGAGCTAGGTTCTATGTTGGTCGAAGCGAGTAGAGAAAACAAACTTGCCGAGGAGGTGAAGGTCATTTGAGCTTATTGGAAGGCATTGATCTGACTTGACAACAAGTGCAATGGAAAAAATGACCAAGACGCTTGAAGGTGAAATAATCTGACCATCGTGGTGGCAGGGGAGTGCGAAAGGCGTGCACACATGTGTGAAACCACAGGCACGCTAAACCAGTGACATCCTGTCTTGCTTCGTACGTGACAAAATGCAAGTCCATGTGAAATTTGATCTACCGCAGGTGTTCACCTTGGACGTTATCTGTCCACGTGCATGATAACTGTTAACAAGTTACATCCTGTTTTGCTTCGTACGTGACAAAATGCAAGTTCATGTGAAATTTGATCCGGCACAGGTGTTCGCCTGGGACGTTAGCTGCCCACGTGCACGATAAGAGAATGTTCAAAGCGTGGGAAAAAAAAAGATTATACATGCAATGTGATATATAAAGACACGTCGCTGACATTTCCACTCGCACTTATGTGACTACTTTTGAACACGCTACAGCGTTGTGTGAAACACTTGGCCTTGTTTAACAGTTTTGGTGTTGGTGGAAAATACTTATTCTTGTTGTGAGGTAGGTATATATTTATTCATTTATACATTTATTGATTTATATATAAATACATGCAATTATTTATTGATTAGGTAATTAATGATTTTATTTATTTATTTGTTTGCAGATAACCGGCATACCTTACATGTCAGAGGGAGAAGAAACTATTGCACTTTTGAGCCCACTAGAAGGGAAGAGTAACAAGTCACTGCAAGTAAAGGTGAGATGATTTTTTTTAAACTAACTTGTTTCATTTTTTTTTGTTTTATGTTTTATTTTATGAAATGTATGTATTAACCTGAATTTAGGTATTTATAGCGGTTTATTTTATTTATTTTTAGAAACTTGGAAAGAATAGCCTTACCGCCGTAGCAGTCGCTGAAAAAAACCAGAAACGCACTAAAGCGAAACCACTGCCAAAGAGTGAACTGTTTAAAACTCAGGTAAGTCCAACTTAAAAATGCTATTCCATTTTACCACTACTGAAAACTCGTAGACAAAAAAAAATTCATTACCTGTACATGACTGGGACAATGATTGCTTTCTTGATTAATGGCTATGTTGTTGTTGTTGACTGGGAAAAGTACAAGGCCATGTTGGATTTTCTAAAAATAAAATAATAAATTTAATTTATGGGTGGTTCCCTATGGACTCAACGAATATCCACAGGTTTGAACATGATAATGTGAACAAAATGACATGACATTCATTTTTGTTTATATATTGGTTAAAGGGAGGGTGGGGGAATGTAAATGACTGTAGCTTTATAAAAAAGAAAATAAGTACATGGGTTACTGTTTGTGCCAACATACAGTTTATTTTTAATGGTGTTTTGATATATTAATGCCAATTAACGTTAACGTTTTATTTACAAGTATTGATTGATTGATTGATTGATTGATTGATTGAGTGATGGGTTATTTTGTTTGCTTTTAGGTGTCGTCATGTGCCATTAACGTAATGAACAGACAGTGAACAAGCATGCATTATGCTTTAAAGTACTCTGTGCAATGTTAATAACTTACAATAAGAAAACGTTTTATTATAACACATGGCGTTAGTACCAAATACAACAAGTGAGCAAGTTGGTTTACCACGTGGGTTAAATTTAAAATCAGAACATGATCGATGGTTAACATTTGAATCCTGGCCTGTAGGCTTTTTGTCGACGCATGAACTTGCAAAAGCCGGTTTTTTTTACTTGAACCGAGGAGATGTGGTGCGCTGTGTGTTTTGTCGTATTGAACTTTCACACTGGGAAGAAGGGGATGATCCCTTTAGAGACCATTTGCGATGGTCTCCTCACTGTCCTTACATGCTTGGAAAGCAAGTGGGTAACCTACCCGTGCATTCATATTACCGAACCACAAGGCCTATGGCCGCTACTTACGTTGCTGAATCACAAATAAATAATAATAATGATGTATTACCAGCCAACGGTAGTGTCGATATATGTGGTCCATATGCCATAGACAGTGTTGAATTGGCGTGTGCTTTTGAAAAATTGGGAGTTTGCAAGACTAAAGCACTAGCACACTTAGAGTACAGCTCTGTTGAAAAACGTTTCGAATCTTATAAAAATGTTTGGCCATTAATATTAAAACACCTTACCAAACAGCTAAGTGAAGCTGGATTTTTTTATACTGGTGAAGGGGATAAAACAATATGTTTTTATTGTGGATTTGCTTTAAAGGATTGGCAAATGACTGATGACCCTTTTGTGCAACACGCTCGTTGGTTACCAAACTGTAAATACATGGTGTTGCTTAAAGGTCAGGAATTTGTGAACACTATTCGTAAAGAAAAAGTGATTGCAGCACAAGACATAAAAGTGCCTTTAGAGTTAGAGCACGTGGAGCAAATACATAAGGCTGAAAGAAAAGACTTGTCTCACGAACAGATACAAAAGTGTGACCAACAATTATGTAAAATTTGTTATCAAGATGAACTAGGTGTTGTATTTTTACCCTGTGGACACATGATAGCCTGTGTCAAGTGTGCATTAGAACTTAACACTTGTGCTATATGCAGAAAAGTAGTATCTGCAACAGTTAGGGCATTTCTTGCATAACTAGTATAATTTATTCGCCATGGATAGTGCAAAATCCCTAATTGCACAATATTATTAAAGCTGTTTTAGAGTGTAATAGATATGCTTTTGTTTTGTTTATAGACTACTACAATGAATGTTTTGAATGCTGTGGGACAATCATGTGGCTTAGAGACAAAGAAGCTCAGCGAATTGCCAATGCATATTCCATTCCGCATTATCAAGATTCGGAAATTGAAAACAGCATATGGTGATCGTGTACTTTGTGTATGTGAAAACTTTGAGACATTTCTGCCTATACGGTTTAATGATATGTCGGAGAGTGTTTTTGATGAAGTCAATAATGCTGTGCAACCTGTACACTTAATTTATGAAGGTTTTAAAAACAATAGGTGCATGGTTCGTTTTAATTAAATAAATAAATAATGTGAAATAATAATGGAAATTATAAGTAATGACAATATACTGAAAAAGAAAGAAAATATGTGCATAGAATAGTAATGTTTTAGTGTTTAGTGTTGTCTTTAAAAATATTATGATGAAACCAAAAAAAATGTATATAAAGTTTGTAAATAAATGCAAAATGATGTTACAATGCTGTTTTATTTTATACAAAGTTAGTATATTTAACATTGCAGAGTATACATGATTATGACAATAAATGCATACTGAATACAAGCCTTTCTCACATTACAATAGTCTGTTATAGTTTTAAACACAAGGCTTGTTGTAGATCATTTTATAGCAATGTCCCTTTAATGTTGTTTTCGAAAAGTGGGGAAGCCACAATGGTTGTATTGACATAAAAACCTTATGGTTATTACTATTTAGTCACTTTGATCCCCTTGCATATCAAGAGCAGATGACCTAGTTGTTCCACTCTTTAAAACGACAACAACAACACTACCTCTTGCATAGTTTGTGATGTTGATGGCTCTTGCGACGTGGAAGATGGATTAAAAATAACTTTGAGAACAGGGGTTAAACGTTGATCATTAAACAATGCACTATTTTGAGTAGCAATATAGTTTTCTTGATTTTTTGTCGACGGCAACTGTGTTTCATGCGGTACACTACATTGATGATCACTGACACTTAAAACCTCACTATTTTTACTTTTTAGGTCACTACGACAATGTTTGGAACGTTGCTTTGAACAACGCCAAATAACAGTTCCATTTTTATTGGTTCGTTTCACAATATATGAATATCCTTTATAGTATGCGTAAGGCTTACCATACCTAGTCACTGATACTTCCATATCAACTGTCAAGCATAGACTAAGCTCTAGTAAAGTCAACTTGGTAATAAGAATACTAGTTTAATGTGAGAGCAAATATGGATCCAAAGAGTTCAGGTAAAAGTGAAAGCAAATAAGCAAATATTAGAAACAAGAGTTGGGGTGAAAGTGGTCGCAAAGTGGTAGACCCATTACACAATAATTTCAGCACGACGAAGCTCTTGTTCAATTTCTTTGATTTCCCAATCGTGACCAGTATGGCCAGCTTGACGTGAGGCATGCAATAACTGTAGCCGCTGGACGAGCTTATTGGGATTGTGCCAGTATACAAATTTAACAAATGGATTTTTAGGTGTAAACAAAGCATTACCATTATCATGATCATTATCATCATCATCATCATTATCATCATTATGATCACCATTATCATCATGACCATCATCACTGTTACTATATAGTCCTTTTTGATCCTCATGCAATACCACTTTATTTATAGTCTGAGTTGATTTTGATAGTGTTGAAGGTTTCTTGGACGTTGACAACTGTCCTAACATGACGTTTTGAGGACATGATAAGTCCTTTTGAACAAACACTGCACTATCTTTAGCCGCAATATCGTTTTCTTGAACTTGCTTTTTAGCATTTTGATAATTGTTTGTAAACAGTAAGCGTGGTTCGTTTCGAGCACTACATTGATGAACACTCACACTTAAAACCTTTCCATTTTTACTTTTCAGATTGCCTCGACATTTTGTTGACCTCTCTTTTGAGCATCGCCAGAATATTATTCCATTTACATTCTGGCGATTATAGTTATAGGAGTAGCCTTGATAGAGTGCACGTAGCCTACCTTTGTTGGTTGTAATAAGTTCCATAGTAGTAACTGACCTGTCAGTACGATGTTCACACTACAAAGGTTACAACTGTTTTGCTGATGGAGTGACCTACCATAAGCTTATATATTGGCTTATGTGTTGGCTTTTTGTGTTGGCTTTTCGTGTTGGCTTTTGTGATGGCTTATGTGTTGACTTTTTGTGTTGGCTTTTCATGTTGGCTTTTCGTGTTGGCTTATGTGTTGGCTTTTTGTGTTGGCTTTTTGTGTTGGCTTTTCGTGTTGGCTTTTCGTGTTGGCTTATGTGTTGGATTTTTGTGTTGGCTTTTCATGTTGGCTTTTCGTGTTGGCTTTTCGTGTTGGCTTTTCGTGTTGGCTTTTTGTGTTGGCATTTCGTGTTGGCTTTTGTGTTGGCTTTTCGTGTTGGCTTTTTGTGTTGGCTTTTCGTGTTGGCATTTCGTGTTGGCTTTTCGTTTGGCTTTTCGTGTTGGCTTTTTTTTGTATTGGCCTTTCGTGTTGGCTTTTTGTATTGGCTTTTCGTGTTGGCTTTTTGTGTTGGCTTTAGTATTGGCTTTTGTATTGGCTTATTTGACAAGTTATTTGTGTCAATGTATTTAGTGGATTTTTTCTTGGTGTTGGAAAGTAGTTGAAAGAGAGGGAATATTTAAAGACTTAACCTCAGCTCACTAACCTAACCTAACCTAACCTAACCTTTCAACTCTCAGATGTTAATTAAATTCTGTGCATAGTCGAGTTGGAGCCCAAGACCTCAGGGGTAAAAAAACAATTATTTTTGACGACTTATTTTGGTAACTTATTTTAATGGCTAACCTAACTTTACCTAACCTAACCTAACCTAACCTCAGCTCACTTTGGATATTACTAGTAAGTGTTCATATCCTCTGCTAGGTAGCATTCTAGTAGTACAGGTAGTGCTCATATTTACCGCTAGATAGCGGAAACATACTTTGCATGTTGCATGTGACACTTGTGAAGTTTAACCACATGCAAGACGTGCTTGTATAAGTTCTCTATTTAAACTCAATATACAATTAACCACTAAATGTTCAGAACTAACATGTATAGCCATGTTTAGGGTATATAGGAGACCCTTAGCAAGAAAGGCTGTCTAACCCACGAGTGTACAGCCTTGTCATACGCAGTAAGCACCTGTTGGCAGAAAACAACAACAACAACAATTTGAGAAAGCCAACAGGTGCTTACTGCGTATGACAAGGCTGTACACTCGTGGGTTAGACAGCCTTTCTTGCTAAGGGTCTCCTATATACCCTAAACATGGCTATACATGTTAGTTCTGAACATTTAGTGGTTAATTGTATATTGAGTTTAAATAGAGAACTTATACAAGCACGTCTTGCATGTGGTTAAACTTCACAAGTGTCACATGCAACATGCAAAGTATGTTTCCGCTATCTAGCGGTAAATATGAGCACTACCTGTACTACTAGAATGCTACCTAGCAGAGGATATGAACACTTACTAGTAATATCCAAAGTGAGCTGAGGTTAGGTTAGGTTAGGTTAGGTAAAGTTAGGTTAGCCATTAAAATAAGTTACCAAAATAAGTCGTCAAAAATAATTGTTTTTTTACCCCTGAGGTCTTGGGCTCCAACTCGACTATGCACAGAATTTAATTAACATCTGAGAGTTGAAAGGTTAGGTTAGGTTAGGTTAGGTTAGTGAGCTGAGGTTAAGTCTTTAAATATTCCCTCTCTTTCAACTACTTTCCAACACCAAGAAAAAATCCACTAAATACATTGACACAAATAACTTGTCAAATAAGCCAATACAAAAGCCAATACTAAAGCCAACACAAAAAGCCAACACGAAAAGCCAATACAAAAAGCCAACACGAAAGGCCAATACAAAAAAAAGCCAACACGAAAAGCCAAACGAAAAGCCAACACGAAATGCCAACACGAAAAGCCAACACAAAAAGCCAACACGAAAAGCCAACACAAAAGCCAACACGAAATGCCAACACAAAAAGCCAACACGAAAAGCCAACACGAAAAGCCAACACGAAAAGCCAACATGAAAAGCCAACACAAAAATCCAACACATAAGCCAACACGAAAAGCCAACACGAAAAGCCAACACAAAAAGCCAACACAAAAAGCCAACACATAAGCCAACACGAAAAGCCAACATGAAAAGCCAACACAAAAAGTCAACACATAAGCCATCACAAAAGCCAACACGAAAAGCCAACACAAAAAGCCAACACATAAGCCAATATATAAGCTTATGGTAGGTCACTCCATCAGCAAAACAGTTGTAACCTTTGTAGTGTGAACATCGTACTGACAGGTCAGTTACTACTATGGAACTTATTACAACCAACAAAGGTAGGCTACGTGCACTCTATCAAGGCTACTCCTATAACTATAATCGCCAGAATGTAAATGGAATAATATTCTGGCGATGCTCAAAAGAGAGGTCAACAAAATGTCGAGGCAATCTGAAAAGTAAAAATGGAAAGGTTTTAAGTGTGAGTGTTCATCAATGTAGTGCTCGAAACGAACCACGCTTACTGTTTACAAACAATTATCAAAATGCTAAAAAGCAAGTTCAAGAAAACGATATTGCGGCTAAAGATAGTGCAGTGTTTGTTCAAAAGGACTTATCATGTCCTCAAAACGTCATGTTAGGACAGTTGTCAACGTCCAAGAAACCTTCAACACTATCAAAATCAACTCAGACTATAAATAAAGTGGTATTGCATGAGGATCAAAAAGGACTATATAGTAACAGTGATGATGGTCATGATGATAATGGTGATCATAATGATGATAATGATGATGATGATGATAATGATCATGATAATGGTAATGCTTTGTTTACACCTAAAAATCCATTTGTTAAATTTGTATACTGGCACAATCCCAATAAGCTCGTCCAGCGGCTACAGTTATTGCATGCCTCACGTCAAGCTGGCCATACTGGTCACGATTGGGAAATCAAAGAAATTGAACAAGAGCTTCGTCGTGCTGAAATTATTGTGTAATGGGTCTACCACTTTGCGACCACTTTCACCCCAACTCTTGTTTCTAATATTTGCTTATTTGCTTTCACTTTTACCTGAACTCTTTGGATCCATATTTGCTCTCACATTAAACTAGTATTCTTATTACCAAGTTGACTTTACTAGAGCTTAGTCTATGCTTGACAGTTGATATGGAAGTATCAGTGACTAGGTATGGTAAGCCTTACGCATACTATAAAGGATATTCATATATTGTGAAACGAACCAATAAAAATGGAACTGTTATTTGGCGTTGTTCAAAGCAACGTTCCAAACATTGTCGTAGTGACCTAAAAAGTAAAAATAGTGAGGTTTTAAGTGTCAGTGATCATCAATGTAGTGTACCGCATGAAACACAGTTGCCGTCGACAAAAAATCAAGAAAACTATATTGCTACTCAAAATAGTGCATTGTTTAATGATCAACGTTTAACCCCTGTTCTCAAAGTTATTTTTAATCCATCTTCCACGTCGCAAGAGCCATCAACATCACAAACTATGCAAGAGGTAGTGTTGTTGTTGTCGTTTTAAAGAGTGGAACAACTAGGTCATCTGCTCTTGATATGCAAGGGGATCAAAGTGACTAAATAGTAATAACCATAAGGTTTTTATGTCAATACAACCATTGTGGCTTCCCCACTTTTCGAAAACAACATTAAAGGGACATTGCTATAAAATGATCTACAACAAGCCTTGTGTTTAAAACTATAACAGACTATTGTAATGTGAGAAAGGCTTGTATTCAGTATGCATTTATTGTCATAATCATGTATACTCTGCAATGTTAAATATACTAACTTTGTATAAAATAAAACAGCATTGTAACATCATTTTGCATTTATTTACAAACTTTATATACATTTTTTTTGGTTTCATCATAATATTTTTAAAGACAACACTAAACACTAAAACATTACTATTCTATGCACATATTTTCTTTCTTTTTCAGTATATTGTCATTACTTATAATTTCCATTATTATTTCACATTATTTATTTATTTAATTAAAACGAACCATGCACCTATTGTTTTTAAAACCTTCATAAATTAAGTGTACAGGTTGCACAGCATTATTGACTTCATCAAAAACACTCTCCGACATATCATTAAACCGTATAGGCAGAAATGTCTCAAAGTTTTCACATACACAAAGTACACGATCACCATATGCTGTTTTCAATTTCCGAATCTTGATAATGCGGAATGGAATATGCATTGGCAATTCGCTGAGCTTCTTTGTCTCTAAGCCACATGATTGTCCCACAGCATTCAAAACATTCATTGTAGTAGTCTATAAACAAAACAAAAGCATATCTATTACACTCTAAAACAGCTTTAATAATATTGTGCAATTAGGGATTTTGCACTATCCATGGCGAATAAATTATACTAGTTATGCAAGAAATGCCCTAACTGTTGCAGATACTACTTTTCTGCATATAGCACAAGTGTTAAGTTCTAATGCACACTTGACACAGGCTATCATGTGTCCACAGGGTAAAAATACAACACCTAGTTCATCTTGATAACAAATTTTACATAATTGTTGGTCACACTTTTGTATCTGTTCGTGAGACAAGTCTTTTCTTTCAGCCTTATGTATTTGCTCCACGTGCTCTAACTCTAAAGGCACTTTTATGTCTTGTGCTGCAATCACTTTTTCTTTACGAATAGTGTTCACAAATTCCTGACCTTTAAGCAACACCATGTATTTACAGTTTGGTAACCAACGAGCGTGTTGCACAAAAGGGTCATCAGTCATTTGCCAATCCTTTAAAGCAAATCCACAATAAAAACATATTGTTTTATCCCCTTCACCAGTATAAAAAAATCCAGCTTCACTTAGCTGTTTGGTAAGGTGTTTTAATATTAATGGCCAAACATTTTTATAAGATTCGAAACGTTTTTCAACAGAGCTGTACTCTAAGTGTGCTAGTGCTTTAGTCTTGCAAACTCCCAATTTTTCAAAAGCACACGCCAATTCAACACTGTCTATGGCATATGGACCACATATATCGACACTACCGTTGGCTGGTAATACATCATTATTATTATTTATTTGTGATTCAGCAACGTAAGTAGCGGCCATAGGCCTTGTGGTTCGGTAATATGAATGCACGGGTAGGTTACCCACTTGCTTTCCAAGCATGTAAGGACAGTGAGGAGACCATCGCAAATGGTCTCTAAAGGGATCATCCCCTTCTTCCCAGTGTGAAAGTTCAATACGACAAAACACACAGCGCACCACATCTCCTCGGTTCAAGTAAAAAAAACCGGCTTTTGCAAGTTCATGCGTCGACAAAAAGCCTACAGGCCAGGATTCAAATGTTAACCATCGATCATGTTCTGATTTTAAATTTAACCCACGTGGTAAACCAACTTGCTCACTTGTTGTATTTGGTACTAACGCCATGTGTTATAATAAAACGTTTTCTTATTGTAAGTTATTAACATTGCACAGAGTACTTTAAAGCATAATGCATGCTTGTTCACTGTCTGTTCATTACGTTAATGGCACATGACGACACCTAAAAGCAAACAAAATAACCCATCACTCAATCAATCAATCAATCAATCAATCAATCAATACTTGTAAATAAAACGTTAACGTTAATTGGCATTAATATATCAAAACACCATTAAAAATAAACTGTATGTTGGCACAAACAGTAACCCATGTACTTATTTTCTTTTTTATAAAGCTACAGTCATTTACATTCCCCCACCCTCCCTTTAACCAATATATAAACAAAAATGAATGTCATGTCATTTTGTTCACATTATCATGTTCAAACCTGTGGATATTCGTTGAGTCCATAGGGAACCACCCATAAATTAAATTTATTATTTTATTTTTAGAAAATCCAACATGGCCTTGTACTTTTCCCAGTCAACAACAACAACATAGCCATTAATCAAGAAAGCAATCATTGTCCCAGTCATGTACAGGTAATGAATTTTTTTTTGTCTACGAGTTTTCAGTAGTGGTAAAATGGAATAGCATTTTTAAGTTGGACTTACCTGAGTTTTAAACAGTTCACTCTTTGGCAGTGGTTTCGCTTTAGTGCGTTTCTGGTTTTTTTCAGCGACTGCTACGGCGGTAAGGCTATTCTTTCCAAGTTTCTAAAAATAAATAAAATAAACCGCTATAAATACCTAAATTCAGGTTAATACATACATTTCATAAAATAAAACATAAAACAAAAAAAAATGAAACAAGTTAGTTTAAAAAAAATCATCTCACCTTTACTTGCAGTGACTTGTTACTCTTCCCTTCTAGTGGGCTCAAAAGTGCAATAGTTTCTTCTCCCTCTGACATGTAAGGTATGCCGGTTATCTGCAAACAAATAAATAAATAAAATCATTAATTACCTAATCAATAAATAATTGCATGTATTTATATATAAATCAATAAATGTATAAATGAATAAATATATACCTACCTCACAACAAGAATAAGTATTTTCCACCAACACCAAAACTGTTAAACAAGGCCAAGTGTTTCACACAACGCTGTAGCGTGTTCAAAAGTAGTCACATAAGTGCGAGTGGAAATGTCAGCGACGTGTCTTTATATATCACATTGCATGTATAATCTTTTTTTTTCCCACGCTTTGAACATTCTCTTATCGTGCACGTGGGCAGCTAACGTCCCAGGCGAACACCTGTGCCGGATCAAATTTCACATGAACTTGCATTTTGTCACGTACGAAGCAAAACAGGATGTAACTTGTTAACAGTTATCATGCACGTGGACAGATAACGTCCAAGGTGAACACCTGCGGTAGATCAAATTTCACATGGACTTGCATTTTGTCACGTACGAAGCAAGACAGGATGTCACTGGTTTAGCGTGCCTGTGGTTTCACACATGTGTGCACGCCTTTCGCACTCCCCTGCCACCACGATGGTCAGATTATTTCACCTTCAAGCGTCTTGGTCATTTTTTCCATTGCACTTGTTGTCAAGTCAGATCAATGCCTTCCAATAAGCTCAAATGACCTTCACCTCCTCGGCAAGTTTGTTTTCTCTACTCGCTTCGACCAACATAGAACCTAGCTCTCATTACCGTTTACACGTTAAAGGTAAAATATCAGAAAAACGCACGCTCGCTCTGTCATACACCGACCCGTCGAAATAGCGATTGTTCTATTAAGCATGGTCCTTGTGGTTAGCGACAGGTTCGTTGAAACACACACACCCAGCCGTATGGTCTCTCTCTCTCAACCACCACGCTTTATAAACATTATAAACAGGTAAAGAAAAAGAAAACGTTTTTTCAACATGTATGGCGTTAGGCCCTTTGTGAATTATCTTTTTTGAAAAAAAATATCTACCACATTTGAAAGGGGGCGTTAGCCCGAGTCCTAGGACACCTCGTACACGTCTCTAGCGTTATTGGTTCGTGACATATCGGCAAAAATCATAAAAAAACACGTGTTTACCCCAAAATCGCGTTTCCCAATTTTTTTAAAATTACAACGAGTGGTCCATAGCAAAGAGGACGTCTTCCCGAATCCTTGGACCCATCGTACATGCCTCTAGCGTTATTGCTTCGTGAGATATCGGCAAAATCACAAAAACACGTGTTTACCCCAAAATCGAGTTTCCCAAATTTTTTAAAATTACAATGAGTGGTCCATAGCAAAGAGGACGTCAGCCCGAGTCCTTGGACCCCTCGTTCATGCCTCTAGCATGATTGGTTCGCGAGATATCGGCAAAATCACAAAAACACGTGTTTACCCCAAAATCGAGTTTCCAATTTTATTAAAAATTATAACGAGTGGTCCATAGCAGAGAGGACGTCACCCCGAGTCCTTGGACCTGTCGAACATGCCTCTAGCATGATTGGTTCGCGAGATATAGCAAAAAGTCTAAAATCACGTTTTTACCCCAAAAAGACTGTGTTTCCAGATTTTCACCTTTTCGACACCGACATTCCCGTAAAGAGCACAACGAGACGAAAAAAACGAATCCAAGCACGCCCTCCTAGCATGGCTCCTTCCATTCCAAGGTCGCAGGGGCTCACCACTTGCTTTTGTAAGCAGCTCCCCCACCATCCCACTACTGCAGGTTTTCATTCTAGAGACTTGAAATTTATTTTGGGGGTAGAGGGGGTAGGGACCATTGATTTACGTTAAACAATTTTTTTTGTAGAGTTCCTAGTTTCCAAAATATAGGATTTTCAAAATTAAAGTGTTTTCAAAAAAATATAAAAAATAAAAAAGTTTTATTACAAAAAATAAAGGTCATAAAGACTGTTCGTTTGAGCCATGGCACAACGTTCTATCCTGTTTGGTTTTCAAACTATCACATAGTTTCGAAAACAAAAATTTTCAAAAAAATTTTGAAAAATATAACGAGTGGTCCATAGCAAAGAGGACGTCAGCCCGAGTCCAACAATACCTCATTTGTCAAAATCGGACCACGCGTTCGACAAATATTTAACATGACTAAGGCTTAGTAGTGGTAAGAGGAGGGTTCTAGAGTGGCTTGGAACACCCACTACTCCACTACTAACGCTCTTAAAAAATCCGACGACTTCGGCCGGGTTTGAACCCCATGACAGGTGTCTCAGCTCTAACAGTGCTGCATCTGGTGCCAATGAAGTTTCTCATGTAACTATGTTTACTTTTCATTAAAAAAATAGGGTGACTTAATTTCAGGATGGACATATTAGATTATATTAGACATTTCTTAGTATTTTGCCTTAAATGTTGCATTGTTATTTTGTATTTTATTTCAGTTTAGTTTTCAAACTGATTATTACATATTTCCATTTCTTCAACTTCCCTACATTAAACTACAGATCTGCTCTGAAAATGCATATATCCAAAATAATTTTCTGATCAAATTTGTGGCGACTGTTAGCATTTAATCCACAGGCCGCAAATAAAGAAGAGAGTGTCAGGTGTTAACATGGTCTACAAGGCAATACGGCAAAGCCACACAGAGATTAGCAGAGTAGGAGTACTCACGGGACTGGCTGGCGTGCGAGGCCAACTGGGGCTGTTCACATCGTACTCCTCGTGCATGGAGTTAATGCTGGCAGCACCAGGCGACGGCACTGTGCTCTGCGGTGTCGGAGGGTGACTGTGGTAGCCACCGGACCCACCCACCACCGAGTTGTCCTTCCGCGACTTGGGAGTGCAACTCGGGTCTTCGCCAGATGCTGAAACAACAAGTTAACACTAGAGTCTCCACTAAAGGTATCTCAATTGGTGGATGAACGATTTGTACAGGATGTCTACCAAAACCAACTAACGGATTTCCCAGACAATTCCCTGATTTTTTCAAGAATAAATCAGAAAATCCCCTGAGTAACAGTAGCGGCCATAATAAATATATAAAACACAGTTTGTACTTAAAGCGCTTGAACAATAAAGGGTAACATCACAAAGTTCAAAAGACAAAAAAATCTTGCTTTTCCTACATTTTTCTACATTTTGTCAATTTCTAAATTTTTCATGTTGAAAAACTATTGTACTTGTGAGTATTGCAAGTAGCTCGTCAACAGTAATGCTCTCAAAAATCATACAGTTACACATTTATATACAACTACAACAATCATCACCAGAATATACTTTTCCCCCATCAAAATTTAAATGTTTAATTTGCAATTATTCAATGTTGCACCTTGTAAAACTTAAATTCCCCGAGTGTCATTAAAATACCCAGATAATTCCCTGAGTTTTCCAGGATTTAAAATTTCCTCGAGTTTTCCCTGTTTTCCATAGTAAACACCCTGGATTACCATATTTGCTCGCGTATATCTGGCACTTTTTGGACCGAAAATATGTGTGAAAATTTTCGGTGCGAGATATACGCGGGGAATGACCGTATTCCCGAAAAAACACAAAATTTGCGATGTAACAGTAGGCCTACTTGCGCAACTGTTGTGGCACGCTAATCGCTAATTCGAACGTGTTTCAAGGCGGGGAATTTAACCAACTGCGGCCGAAGACGCGGCGAACGATGTACAGCGTGCTAACACTCACGCTGCGCCGTATGCTTGCACGCGGCGCCTCGATCCCTAATCGGCTCGTATCGAAGTTCGGATCAACTCGTTGTTGCTCGCTCTTCCTGTTAGTAACGCTTCGGGTAAGTTCCTGGACAATGGCGACTGTTGTGGCGCGCTAAATCGAACGTGTTTCTACCTCAAGGTTATTACTGTCATTTATATGATGGCGTCAGTAATGAATGCGAGATATATGCGAGTACTTTTTTTTCCCCGAAATTTCAAATTAAAAAATGGGGTGCGAGATATACGCGGGGGCGAGATATACGCGAGCAAATACGATAATTTTCTGATGACATTACAGGGTGATATAATTCCTCTTTTCTTTATATAATGAAGCGTGACTTAATTAATTTTTACAGTACATACTTTATGTTTATTAACAGCCTCACATAATTAAATAGAAGATTTCCATTACCACGTAAGGATATCATATTTGTAAAGGACATGCCAACATAAACCTTTGTAAACAAGTGCACAGTTTTGTATAATGTTAGACACATTATGTTATCATTAGTTTTTAGGAATGACAATTTTAAGGAAGTTATGTATTTGCATGTCTTTGAAATGCTATGTTGAAAGTCTTTATGAGGGGCTGAACAAGGGAAAATTATCTCTAACATTTACGTATTCACTAAGCGGACTATTTATAGTTAAAACCTATTGTTGTGGTTTGATGTATCTTCTGGTGGACTGTATAGGCACTTAATTCATAAGGAAGGCAGATTCCTCTTCTTCTCTCGAATTGGCCCACTTAGGACCATGTTTATTCAACTAGAGGGTCTTGATCTTCGCCCAGTATCGATGCATTTTCTGACGGTGTAACTCCTTTCTTTCATTAGTCCAGGGGGTACCTTTCTTCCGAGGTATCTCCTGAAAACCATGGACTTCCTTCAAAGCACGCCTCACAGCCTGTCTGTCATGCACATCTGATATTCCCAGTTCGTTAATATCCTTCTCAGTTTCCACCAACCACGTGGTACGAACCTTCTTGTTGTGCCAGGAACTGAGCAAACGATTGGTCAATCTTCTACGTTTTAAGTACGAAATGTGGTCAGTGACGTTGTTTGAAGGAAGCGCGATGGTATTATTACTTCGTTGTTTGCCGTTAGGTGGCAACATTTATCTAAGTGTTGGGCCTATGAGTGAAAGTTGGGAAATGGAGCCGCCAGAGTCCAGATAATGTGTCTTTCTAATCGTAACATGCTTGATTGTAAATTTCTTGCCTTCTTTGATATTGGCAATCTTCAGTTTGTGAGTACTTGATGGTAAGAAAGATTGTTTATTTGGAACTGTCACTTTTATCGTCGAGGGAAAATGTGAGGTCTTGGAAGAAGAAAATTTTGATTCTTTGGTTACTGATAATCTTGGTATGGTTGTAGGCCTAAGATTATTTGGATGTAACTCTAATGTAATGACATTATGATCTCAAGCTATGACGACGTGGGAAACGCTTGTGGATTTATTTACGTTGGTAAAGTGTTGAAATATGTGTGAAGTCTTGGAATATTTTGATTGTACGTAAGTAAAGCTAGAAATGCATGGGAATGCTAGTTTATGTTCTCTATGGAGAAGAGATCTTGGAGAAGTAATGTCATGTTTATTTCTTGTCGAAGCCGAGTTTTTATCTCTATGGTTCCGTGAAAATTGGATCCCGGCATTTGAGATTGAATTGCTGGACTGCGTAGTGGATCTCTTGGAGACTTTGTTGAAAATACATGGCAGCAACTATGAAGAGGATTATTATGACTATCAGCTGTCAGTATGAGAGGAAAAGGTAAAACATAGCGATGGCTTCTGCGATAAGATATGTAAACTTGCTTTGTAATGTTTGGTAGTGGGTTAATTATATTAACCTTAGGCTTCGATGATTTTAAGTTACGGGAAGCAAAGATATTATCGTCGAGTTTCGCTACAGATATATTTGATTGGAAGGCAAGTTGGCGAACAAGGCAAGAGTAAGTTGACGTATCCAGCTTAAGGAGCCATGTCCGGATGTGAAGGGATCACATTGATATTGATATATGAAGTAGATTTGTCTGGTTTGCATCTTGAGTTACGACGGTGATTGTTTGGAAAATAAATGTCATTACTGTCGGACCTACTATACCCCAAAGGTTGGATGAAAAGATTACTATTGATTTAGAAGACTGTACGTATTGAAAGTGGATATGTGGATTGTCGTTGAAGACATAGTATGATGTAGGAATTTATTAATGGAACTTCTACATTTACCTACCCTTGAGGATACACTGAATTGAGGCCAAAGGACTTTATGTGTATGTTGGATAATTTGAAGTTGAGGAAAAGTGTTTAAGGAATTGTGTGAGGTGGTAGTTTAAAAGTAAGTACCCTGATCTTATGTTTCTACATCTCTTGTGTGATGATACATCAATGTATTTTATGTTTGAAAGAATACATTGAATGTCTACCAGTTTTACCAGTGTATCATTTCCTAGTTATGGTATTCATTAGTGACTTCAAACTGGTAGCCAGGGTAAATGTTTGCAAATGGCCCAGCACCATCCATCAACAGGGCCTGTTAAGGGCAGATGTATCAATGGCCATAAAAGGCTATTCTATTTTTTCTCGCACAATCGGATAGTTTCTCTATATGTTCGTAGAGCTCGGAGTTATGTCGCCTACGAAATTCTTCATCTACCTTTACAGGACCGAAGATCTTCTGGAGAACTCTCCTCTCTCTAATTTCCAGATTATTCAATGTCATCATCATCATCATCTTGCACAGTTTCCAACCACTGGCCGGGTCTGTTTGGAACACAAGCCACTCCAACGTCTTCTGTCTTCCCACCATCTCTCAGCCTCCACCCTTGTCCAGTCTTCTCCTCTCTTCTTCACGCTTTCTTCCACCCCCTTCAGCCACCTGTCTCTCGGTCTTCCTCTCGGTCTCTTTCCTTCCCACTTCGTCTCGTGTATCCTCCTGGGTATCCTCTTCTCCTCCATTCGTTTTACATGTCCATACCATCTAAGTCTAGATTTCTCTATACCATCCTGTAATGGTTCCTCCTTCATTAATTCTCTGGTCCTCTCATTTCATATTCTGTCCATCTTTGTAGCTCCAATACTGCTTCTCAAGAACCTCATCTCACTGGCCTGTATTTTGCTCTTCTCCCTTCCTTTCATAACCCAGGTCTCCGAGGCATACGTCAGGATAGGGACATAGTACGTCCGATATATGATCTTTTTGCTGTTCTGAGGGACATCCTTGCTCCATAACATGCTTCTCACACTCCTCCGAAATGCTTCTGCCTGCCTCCCCCGCTCATTTATTTCTCTATCGTTTCTTCCATTATCTTGTATCAGGCTTCCCAGATACTTGAAACTCTCCACTTTCTTCAGCTGTTCCCCACCAATTGTTATTCCTGTTGTGGTTCTTTCCTTCTTCCTTGTTGTGATCACCATCTCACTCTTATTTATGCTAAATTTCATCCCATATCCTTGTATTATTCCTTCCCACACGTCCAACTGTTCCTGTACCTCCTCCTTGTTTCCCCAAATCATCATTGTATCATTCAATGTATCATTCAATGTATGTACTTATATTAATAAGAGGAAAGCAAACACTACACGCCATGATGGATGCACATTGTTACCGAGACACAGAGAATACAAAACAAGTTAAAAATAAAATACTAGTTCGCAAAGTGAATACATACCATCTAGTGGAGAACTATGCAACTAATATTAAAGAGCGACTGATGAGAGCTGACTAATAGTCAATAGGGACCATAATGAATCACTCATTATCAATCATACTCATCATCAATTTCCATTTTCCACCAGGACCGGGTCGGAGCTAATATGACAGCCCTCCACTTTACTCTGTCCAACATCCTTCCTCAACCACTCAACTCCACAGTCGCACTGTTCTTCTTCCACCATACTTTAAGTCTTCCTCGTCCTCTCTTTCCTGTCATCCGTCTCTCCATCACTTGTTTCATCATTCATCCTTTTCACATGTCCATACTATCTCAATCTATTCTGCTCCAGCTTATCATTCAGCCTCTGTACATTCACTCTATCTCTCCCAGTCTTGTGAAAAAATCCACAGCCTGCTTCCAGTCGACTGACCTGGTCAGAGAATGGAATGAATGAAACCCCCATCTAAGATATGAATTATGCCAGCTGCCGAAGCCTATCGCACTCCCCTCGGGCAATGATTAACTGGATGACAGATGAAATGAAACGATAGTGGAAAGTGTTGCTGGAATGAAATTGTGACAGGGAAAACCGGAGTACCTGGAGAAAAACCTGTCTGCCTCCGTTTTGTCCAGCACAAATCTCACATGGAGTGACCGGGACTTGAATTACGGACCCAGCGGTGAGAGGCAGGCGCGCTGCCGCCTAAGCTACGGAGGCTCTCCTGGTCTTGTTCATTTCTAAAATTGCACACGATGCCAAGTTACAGTTGCAGACAAGGGTACCGAGCCTCATCTCCATAAGACTTCTTAGTTTGAGATATGAGACACCAAATATTGGGCAACGTTGCTCAAAATTCCACAGTTGTATCCTTTCAGGCAGCAACTCAATGATGAAAACATCCTTTAATGCAATAGACTAGACCAGCAGCGTCCGGATTACTTCACACTGTGCAGAGTGTCTGTTCGGTCACTGCAGACAACAGTGCGCGCGCATTATGGGAGGGACGTATCTGTTTCCCCATAATGAATTTCCTCGCCTTCATCACGAGACCGCCAAACTTATGAGTATGTTCGCTTGTACCTACTGTATGTTAAAGATTTTTTTCCATATTAACAATATTAAAACAACCTAGAACCCATTACTGATACCATGCGAAAGAAAAGATTAGGATACTTTGGGCACATCATGAGAATGCCAGATTCACGTCTTCTAAAACATGGTGTCCACAGAATTTTCAATGTCAATTTTCCTGACTTTTCCTGACCATTTGCAACAAAATTTCTGCCTCGCAAAGTCATCGTAACATTGAAAAATGATTTATTGAGAAAATATGTTATTTGCAGCCTCCACCATCCTCATAGCTGCCCAACACTCGCCTCTTTATTCATTCAAAATACAAAATAAAGTAAATTATAATGCAATAATACATAAATCAAAGTACTTAATAACCTAAACTATAGTGATGGGGTTGCCACATCCCTACGCCAACGCCAAAAAAGCGTACAAAATATAGGTAAAAGAGGTTTTTACTATGATGTACAGTAAAAATGGAATCTTACCATAATGTCCAGTGAGTCATTGCTTTTTATCTTCAGAGATTAGTTGAACTAGTAACATCAAAATATGGCTGTAAAATACAAAATACTGTATAAACTTTCTTCGGCTTTTCCCAATTAATTGGGGTCGCCGGAGCCAACCAGGCTCATTTTGGTTTTGGCCGGGGCTTTAAGGCCGGATGCCCTTGCTGACGCCACGTGATTTTCCAGGTGAAAATTCCACCCCGCTGTCACCAGGATTCGAACCCCGGCCGTCTGGGTGAAAGGCGAGAAGCTAAGCCACTGCGCCATCACAAAATACTGTATGGTTAATATAAATTCCTGACTTTCTAATACTTTTCGCCATTTTTTCCTGACTCACGCCATTTTTTCACACTTTTTCCTGACTATTCCTGACTTTTCCTGCCTGTGGACACCATGTAAAACAACTAGCACAGTACAATCTTGCTTCAAAAAACACAACTGGATGCCGATGGTTTAAAGCAATCATCGAGGACTTTAAAGGTAATTGGCCTAACAACAGAAGACGCTACAAATAAGAAAAGTTTAACTGCAGCACTTAAAAATTTGACTTTTCATTTTCCACTCATAAAAAAGAAAATTCCAACAGGAATATTATCCGCCCAAGAAAGTTAATAAAACAAAAAATTAAATAAAAATAAACAAAAATTACGGAAAAACAAAAAATTATCATTAAAAAATGAACAAGTCTTTGAGTCAATGTTCACTGGAAAATTTAGGAAGGGCAAGATGATCAATACGTATGAAGAAGTACTAGGAAGACCGCAAGGCACAAATGGTTGGTTCAAGTGATCCTATGTGATCTCGAAAGGCAAAGAACCAGAAAACGTAACAAACCGAGGTTCCGCTCGCCTGTAACACCTAATTGTAACAAGATTGTTTATGCACCCAAACATGGCGTACTGTAAGTGAGAACAGCAATGAACATTACGTGTATCGGCCAACATGTACGGTACTAGTTTTTAATTGGTCTGTGAAATTAGTTGTACGTTTGCCATTGTAGAAACATTAGGTATTTTGTCTTTCAGTAAAGCTGTTATTGTGTGATATTTGACACACGGAAATATGTTGTCTTTTTCCCTTTTGCATAGGAAGGGAGACATGTACATGAATGACTATGCATTTTGTGCGTGATACAGTCCAGAGTTAATGTGAACATAATTTTGAAAGGAAACGTCTTGCTGCTCTTTCCTAGCCTCTCCCTTCATATGGCAAGCAATTTGATACATGACGACATGAATTTAACTACGTTGTGAGATCTGTATGGTCTCCAATAAGGCGTGGGAGACAGGCAACATCATGACTATGAACGACCTGCAGGAACCCTGAAACACTGTATGACGTGGCAACCAACTCCCGCAATGGCTGGGCTGCCATGCTCCTCCGTGTGATGACATGCGCTAACGTACTTCATAGACTCACCTGCCGAAGCATTGGAGAGGGTGGACTGCTGAGAGCCCTCGTCCAGAGGAGCCCCATCCGGCCCGGTGGTCACCACCGACGTCACAGTACCCGGAGTGGCCGCCGTCACGTTTGTTGTCGCGGTGCCTGCAACTGAATACCATTGCAATAAGTACAGGCAGACACAAAATCTATCACTGAAATGATAAAAATGAAATGGGAACCTTGACAACTAAAACAAAAATAAGAATAAGGCAAATAAAAGACGCAAGGAAGGGAAGGAAGGAGAGCCACGAAAGACAGATAGAAATAATAATAATAATAATATAAACTTTGTATGAAATGCTTTATATATATAAAAATATACTCCCCTGAAGAAATTGTTTAGTCTAAATCATTATTTGCTAAGACATTGTATGTAAGTCAATTGATATCGGCAAATTTTGTAGACTCATTTGGCTGTGTGGTAAAGCGTTAGCCTTTCACCCGTATAACTAGGGTCAAATCCTATCAGACTTGGGTTTTTTTTTGCTTGAATATTTTTATATTTATTGTTTTGTACTTACTCACACGTTTTAAAATTAAGCGTCATATTGTGCATATTACAATGGAAAATATATATTTAATTAAAACAAAGTTCGCCAGCGGATCTGCACGAGACATCTAACAGCAACCAAGTGAACTATCATGGCCAACATGTTGCAAACTGCGCACCGGCCCACAGATTACCTTCCAGCTTTAATTGAAAAGTTTCCTTTTATGGCCACTAGAATGTACATGTTGTATTAATACAAAATTAATCATCTCTAAATGAAATAAGAGTTCCTATTGAGGAATTAGTCAATCGATTAACAAATGGTGTGACAAGTTAATCCACCAAATCAATAAAATAATTATGAATAGTTATTTATTGTACTAATTTTGACCACCTTGCGGTCTTCCTCGTAAAATATTTATAAATGGTCTTAAGGAACGATTGGAATTCCGGACAAAGAAATGAAGAATTCTGAACAATTTTACCAGCTGTTACACTTATCTTCATTGCCCATCATCATCACAAGTCATTTTACTCAATGCCGAGCGTCGTGACCCCATGAACTAAGTGGCGCCATCCCAGACGGTTACCAGCTTTCCTCAAAGCCTGCTGAACTTCGTAACTTGGCCTATCCACCTGCCCGCTGCTGTGTCTCGTACCCTCTCCATTATTATTCATTCTAAGATATCTCCATCTCTTCTCAAAATACCTCCAAAGACCTGAAGGATTTTACAATTGACACTGGAAGAAAGACCTCCAGAGATGTTAAGTTATTTCATAATGGACTAATTACAGTGTACTCCCGATAATTTGCATCCGGATAATTCGCTTTGCGGTTAATTTGCGGGTCTCGAAAAGTATTTTTTAAATGTAGTATCCTTACAGAAACTGATCTTCCCACAAAATAAAATAATCTCTCCATCGTCCAAACGAATTTTAACACGATGCTGAGATTTGAGATGACTAACTGTGTTTCTCGGCGATGTAAAATTAGGCCTACTTGTGCACTGCAATGGGAATGCTGCAATCTTGGAAACATACGATCATGTCGCCGAACGGGGTGTAGCACAAATTTCTTTGATCTTCAATACGGAGACAGTACAAAGAGGAATGCACTTTCACTCAGAACCTACCCTCCCTTTCCCAACAGTCACACCCCAAGGTCGCTGACCTATGAGTTGTGACGGGTAAATGCGCGGACAGCGTATTGTAAAAAGCGATTATTGCCTGATGGTGGAAACCAGTGCGACGCTGAGAGCGTGTTTGTTGGATGCTTTTTATGCAGTCAACAAGTCATGGGAGAAAATTACTGCTACTACACTCGCGCAAAAGCTAGCGTTTGCCAGCCTCTGTGACGACGATATTTCGATCGGGCAACGAGGTCTCACTACGATGACATTAAGGCAAAACCTGGATGAATACCAGGATGCAGAAGAAAGTGGCATTCGGTAGTTAGACGTTGATAAAGATCATTATGGTTTCAGTCATGAAAACGAGGAGGTATTGTACGAAATTTGCACTTTTTCAAAAGTATGTTCTTTAATGCAGGGTGTCAAGCGATACGGGAAATACAGGATATGCTGGAAATGTAAGGGAATATTCCCGTTGTTTCTACATGTTTTTATCCTGTTATAACGATTTGATGTTTTGATTTACTTTCTTTTTTTTTTTTTGTGCCAAAAAAGGGTTCAAAAGAACCTGAAACAATTGTGCGTAGCCGTCACTTGTATTAGAAAGTAGGTTCCTTACCTGTAGTGGTGGGAGAAATGCCGTTATCGTGCGCAGCGTCGGACAAGCCGCTCATGTCGCCGTGACTCGAAGGCAGTGAATGAGGCGGAGGATGCGAGTTGGTGGCGGCCGAGCTGGCAGGCGGAGGCATGGGTCCAGGTCCGTCGTGGTGGGGATGGCTGTTGGAAAGCGGGGAGGGCACGCCGGCCGTCGACGAAGAGACGGACACCATGGGAGCCCCTCCGGCCGTGCCCGTCGTCGCCGACGCAGACGGAGGGCCCATGCCGGAGCCGGGAGGTCCCATGCTGGGCGGTGGAGGGCCCATGCCGGGATGATGGTGTCCCGCAGGAGGAGGCCCCATGGGCGAGCTCATGCCTGCCGCGTGGTGGTGCATTCCGCTAGGCGGACCCATACCGGGGCCCATCCCCGGCGACGGGCCCACCGGAGGGCCCGAAGTGGGAGTACCGTAGCCCACCTGAAGACTACCTGGACTAGGTGGCATTCCTGAACCAGAGGCGCCAAAGCCCATCTTATGCTGAAACACAAACACAAATATTAAACACAAACTTGCATATAAATTGCTCTTCTCAACAACAGAATACAGCATCCTTCTCACTTTATGCCTTTTCGCTAATGTGATTTTAAAAAATGCACATAATTATATGAAATAAAAAATATATACAAGTCAGGTTGCGGATTCACAATCAGCCTGTGGGACAATTTCACGATCAAGTGTGCAGCACTGCAAGGCGGCGTGTAGTCTGTCTCAAGGAGAGTGCTGAGTAGCTGTGTTGTGTTGACGGGCGGCAAGTGCTCATTATTAAAGAGAGCATTGAGTTAACAAGATGTGTTTTATTGTTTCTAAAAACGTTATGGAGAAAAGAAAGTGTGATCAAAAACAAAATGCAAAGGAAATCAATAACACTTGAAGAAAAGCTGGAAGTTATAAAGCGATATCAACACAATGAGCGCACTGTGGACATATTCCGAGCTACAGGAATCTCAGAATCAACTCTGAGAACCATAAGATGTCAAGCAGAAAATATTAGAGAAAGCTGTAAAAGTGCGACCAGAATGACGGCATCCAAGACAACACAAATAGGAATTTGATGTGTGTCATTTTCTAGAGATTAATACAATGAGAGTCAAGAAGAAACATCATACTTTGAAGAATGATAGTACCAATGATTTTGAAAGGAAGATTTCATAACCATAATGGTTTTGTAGGAAAAACAAATGGAATGATGCAGATGATTGTAAATTATACCTTACATTGTGTTTGTTGCTTATCTTACGGGCAGCAACATTATGGTCAAATAGCCCCGTGTATATTTGGGAGTGTTTGAGAAATTTGTGTGAAACCTGTGTTGTTATGATGGCTGTACTAATGTGTGTTGGGTACTCATCAAAAGAGGAGAGGAAGCATTGGATACATGGGAACGAAAAATTCTTAGAAGAATATATGGACCCGTCCGGGAAAATGGAAACTGGCGAGCACGATATAATAAAGAGATATATAGCCTGTATGAGGAACCTCGACTATCAGTTGAAGTAAGGAGAGGAAGACTACGATGGGCAGGAACAGGACACCTAGAAAGAATGGAGAAACGGGCGGCTAGCCAGATATTTCATCGACATCCGGATGGAAGGAGACAGCAGGGTCGACCACGTAAAAGATGGCTGGACAAAGTAGAGGATGATCTAGGCCAACTAAGAGTTCGTGGGTGGAGACCGTAAAGCGTGGACTGGTGTGATTGAGAAGGCCTGGGCTGTAGCGCCGATGGGTAAGGTAAGGTACTAATGTGTGTCCAGTATTTGTAAATTAGAGTATAGGATTGGGAAGAAGACGGCCGTGGACTTAAGTTAGGAACCATCCCGGCATTTGCCTGGGGTAGAAGTGGGGACACCAAGGAAAATCACTTCCCAGATGGCCGAGTATACCCCGCACCAGTCCTCAGACCAGAATTAAATTTCTTGGCAGCGCCAGGAATCTAACCCGGGCTTCCGCTGTGACAGAAAAACAATGCTAGTCACTATGCAACGAGGCCGACAGGAATAGACCACCTCTTGGTGTAGTGACTGGCGTTCTTTGGCTGTTGCCTTAGAGGTCTGGGTTTGGTTCCCAGCTCTGCCAAGAAATTTTAATTGTGGTGTGAGGACTGGAACAGGGTACACTCAGCCTCGGAAGGTAAAACTGAAAAGAGGAGGGTTCGACTTCCATCTCGGCCATCCTGCTATTGGTTTTCCGTGGTTTCCCACTTCTACTCCAGGCAAATGGTTCCTAACTGAAGGCCACAGCCGCTTCCTTCCCAAGCCTAACCCCAATTTACAAATACACAGGCTATCACACAAATTCCACACACAAAGTTATATTACCACGATGTCGCAGCCCTTCAACTAAGCAACAAAAGCAAGAAGTGGAATAATGTGGTAGATGTACAATTCAAACTTACGTGTGATATCTAAAATATTATTTTTAGAGATGGGGGAAGGTTAATTTATGAACGGAAAGTCAAAATCTTTTCAAGAATAAATCTAACATACCTGCCAACCTTATAAAACTAAACATAAAGAGATTTTGATATAAAAAGCAACAAAATTCAGGAGTTGCAAATGGTGCATATTAGCACAATTAACTGGCAAAGTACTGTTCGGTTCCAAGCTCTGTGAACTTGCGGGATGAAGGGCAGAGGCAGAGTAGGAGCAGGTAAGAACTGAGAAGCCTGTCGACAGCCCGCCGCGTTACCTGACATTCTCGTCTATTCCAATACTGCTAACATAGGGTCTTTTCTGAAACCAGTGTGGTGTTACGAATAAGTCAGTGAGTTACCGAACAATGTATTTGGTTCGGTACTATGCACGGACCGAGAAACCTCATGACTCGTCAACACCATTTCTCATAGTCCGCGATGCACATTCCTCTCAGGTTCACGCAGCTTAGACTCGAGCAGTATGCTTCAAAATGAATGACGTAAATTAGCATTCGGCATTTATTATTCCATTACTTTCACCATAGCGTGTAGAAAAGAATGTGCATAGACTCCCGAATCTGCCGCATCTTTAGTATGGGTAGTTGCTGCGCCTGCCGACAGACTGCGTAGCGGTTCACTGTTGCTGGCTGGAGGCACTTTCTAAGCACCCGCGAGTTTGAAACACAGAAATGCTGCCGTATTTAGTCCTTATTTCTTGGTGTTGAAAAGTGTATGCGATCAAGAAGCGTTTTCCAGAATAAAAGTAAGATGCTGTACAAAAATCAAGTAAATGAAAATCCACAGCCTGCTTCCAGTCTCCGACCGGGTCAGGAATGGAATGAATGAAGCCCCCATCTAGCGGCGAGGATATGAACTGTGACAAAAATCATGTAATAGATTTTAATTACTACGGAGCTTGCCACGGTGGGTGAGTGGATAGCGCGTCGGTCTACTAACCCCAAGCTAGCAGGTTCACTCCTGGCCGTGGTAACTGATTTTTGAAAGGCAGCAAAAATACGATACGCATGTCATACGATGTTGGCATGTCAAAGAACCCATTTGAATTCAGTAGGCCGTGTTCATAATGGCAAAATTAATCTCGGGAGTTTCCGCCAACACAAAGTTCCTCATTTCTCTACTAGAAAGCGCTATAAGGTTCAAGGAGCTTAGGTGTCTAACCTCCTTGACTTTCATAGTGATTCAAGGAACAACGAAATTCGACATGCAAGCTACCCTCTGGGTGTCAAATAACAAAGCTTGCACCCGGCACCCGAGGCCATACGATATTATTATTATTATTATTACTACGGACAGTCTTATGCCATGAACACGTCCCCCGAGTTTGCAGGCCTTAAATCTTGTCCAAAATTGACTTCCGCACACATAAACCCCACGTCTTTCCAAAGAATGAACGCGAGACTCACTTTCCAATCATTCAGCAATGCGACCGTGAATGTCATTGTGTTCTTCCGGCAAACTAACCCTGACATTTTTTAGCGGCAGTGAGAACACAGAATTATTCACGAGAGACTTGAACAATCTAGCAGATGCGCTTTAACTCCAGAATACCAACAAATGCACTCTACAAAGATGCCCCTTTACACAAGACATTGATAAAACATTTATGAAACCATTAGCTCAGAAAATAACACATATGCCTCAAATAGGACAATGAAATTTCTTAGAGTCACGCTAAAGAGTACCATAGAAGTCGCTGAATATGTATGGTCCAAGGGCTTTAGGTAACTGTTGACGGGGAAATTCAATCAAGACCCCTTTGAACGTTATTTCAGAATTTTAAGGTCTATAAATGTTGACGATCACCCATCAACTGTAGATTTTCTGCATTCGCATTTGTTACAGTGCGTGTATGTTCCAATTAAGATTATCGTCCCGGAACTGTGAACCTAAGTTAGAACTACCTCTCACGTCATTTGTTAATCAAATGTGATTATGTGCAAAGCAAACCGAGGAACAAAACAAATCTGTAAAGTTGTCTGCGGAGGACAAAATTAGAGACAAAGTGGTGATTACGGACTGAGATAATGATCTTCCCCTTCCTTATGAAGACAACATTCCGAAACAATTCTTGGTTTACTATGTAGCTGGGTACCGGTACATTGTCAAGCAACTAAGGAAAGGAATCAGCCTTGTGAAGTGTGCAACAACCCTTCAAAGTGAAAGGCCCTCAGACACAACAGCTGCAACTTTCACTAACATAAAGGACTTTCCCTCAATAAATACCCTTACTTCCCTAACCCACCCCTCGGACAGTGTCTTTTCTTTGTCTTCAACATTCTTTTACGGGTCATCGAAGTAGTCCTTGAAAAGGGCTGCAAACTCCAGCCATGTGTCCATGGCATAAACCTGTCAGTAGTAATTAAAATCTAATACTCTTCCCTCTCAAATTTGTGGGGTGATAGGCTATATTTTATGAGATTGTTTTAGGGAGATGTGATTTAGGATATATTATGGAACATAAACAGGACCTTACTGAAAAATTCGTATTTTATTTCATATTTCATTTCGTATTTTTCTGTTGTTGTGTTGTTGTTTCCAATCCATCAGCTTTCTTGCTTTCCAATAGAGTTGTGTGAGGTATCCAGAAGTTCTAACAGTCACATCAAGTTTGTTGCAATGTAGCAGGTACCCCTTATCCATTTTACTTCCAGGTTCGTGACAAAGTGTGCATTCTTCAGACCTCAGGATGTTGATTCGTATCAGATGAGCTGCAAGGCAGTCATGGCCAGTGTTAAGTCTGAGTTCTCTTCTTGGTGTTAATTTATATTGATCCCATTTAGCATCAATGTCCTTCCATAATTTGGTTTCTTTGCCATTTCTTCATACCTGTTTTTGATAGTATTTTTCAAGATCAATTTTGCTGACATCAAATCAGTCTGACTGACAGGTTGTTGTAGTGTGGTACCATTTTTTGCTAATCTGTATTTTTCTTTCGTATGAAGAAAATAGGAAAGAACAGTCATCTGCTAAGTCAGTAAAATCGCCGCATAAGCTTTCCAAGGTGTTGGACAACTGACAGCTATAAGTTACATGGGTGAGTTTATATTATATTATATTTACTGTATTTGTGCAGTAGTCAATGGTCTGTAGCTTATGATTTTTACACATTTATTTACATTTTGATCCCCGTCAGAATGTTTTATTTCCTTATTATATGAACCTATGACGTTATCCGATGTTTCATAATTAGCTCAACGGACGTCAGCGTTGTATATACTCAGTGCGGAGAATTTTATATTTGGGTCATCTTGTCTAATACAACATAATGGAAGTTGATAACTGAAGAGTAACATTCCGCAATCAGCGCCAGCCGACGCTAGAGCTGCCTAGCGGCTGAACCACACAAACTCCATAAGTCACGTCACTTTAATTCTATACGCTATGCTTTCACTTTTAACACCAAAATCTTTTTATTTTAATTTTTGCTACACTTTACACTTTCTTGTGCTTCTTCGTTCCCACGTGTTTCGAAATATCACTTTTTCCATCACGTAATATAAAAAATTATATCTACAAACAGTACAGAATGGAAAATAATTGACCATTGCTGGAAAATGTTTAAAGTTCGTCAATAATTTACAAAAATCGGGAGGATGGCTCGAGTAATGGTGAGGCGGGAAGAACTATGGAAAATCGAGTCTCCCGCCTAAATCAGGAAAGTTGGCAGGCATGATCTAAGTTAAAACTCACAGCACCAAAAGTGGTAACCAACCGACCTGGAGATGCGTCTTGAGGTAATGCGGGGGAGTGTGAGGCCGGGGTCCACTGGACGAGTTGGTAGGCTGCGGTTGAACACTCGGTGGTTGAGGACCAGGGCCCTTGCCAGGCAGCTGGTTCCCAGGACCACCCATCATGGTCGGCGGCGGACCTTGGTTCATGCCTGGCCCACCCCAGCCCTGCAACAACAGTCACTGCCTGTTAACAATCTGAAGCCTCACATTATTTGCCAGCGAAAACGTTCCACCCGTCACCAAAATTATTAGCGGAAGCATCAAAGTACAAGGGTGGACCCACAAGAAACCGGACTGCATTATGGCAGGCGTGTTTATCGCCACATTGCTCAAGTGTTGAAGAGGTTGCCCAAACCTTTCAAAAACTTATGTGTGGCTTATAGTATCCAGCTTGAATGTCTGTTGAAGCATTTGGTAAGCTTCTGTCGCCGATTTGTCAAGCAGGAAACACAATTCAAACACACTCTTTGTTCTTTTAAATCTGCCATAACAACTTCACAGACAGAATACGAGAACAGTAACAGAAAAACAACACTACGATCAAATGGTCACATACAAACTAACGCCGTCTGGGCAGTTGTTTCGTGAAGGTCTCTATTAACCCCATCTAGTGGGAGAACTCTCCACAACATCCACGAATGGCAGCGCGCTCTCAGTCCGGTTTCTTTTGGGTCCGCCCTCGTATCAAAACAAAGATTAAGAACAATGAAAATATAAACTAAAAAAATTACAATTTATAAGGATAACCATTTTATTGAGTATATTATTTCACATCTTACACAAATACAGTCGAGTCCCACTAATTGCAACCAAACCCTGTTCAGATTATTAAAAATTCGGATTAGGTGGATTTTCGACAATTACAACAACATATTGACTATAACCCTCTCGCTGCCCGCACCAACAGTGCCAAAGCCGATTCAATCGGTGCACAGTTTATCTTATATTTGTAGATTTCTGTAAGCATATGTCCATAATTATTTCATACTGTTAGAAAGTTGGTTGGTTGGTTCCTCAGTTTAGGGGCTGCGACAACGTGGTCATGTAGCCCCGTGTACTTTGGGTGTGTGTAGAATCTGTCTGATAACCGGTGTTAATTGTGATAACTGAATTAGTGTGTGTTATCTGTTTTTTAATTTAAGTACTGCAACTTAGAATTTTTCAAATAGTTCCTACTTTTGCCGCCAAGCACCACCTTCAACGACTACTAGGCCAAGTTCAGAACTTAGTTACTAGACGCCACCGCAGTTGGCTCTTGACAATGAACGTAGAAACCTAAGAGCGTTGTTTACAATCCTAACCTATCCAATTTTGCTTCACACAGGTGTAATTAGTGGAAGGTTCTTTAACATGCCATAAATCTATGACATGGGACCGCCGGCTTTACTTCCCCTCCGAAGGAAGGCATACTGAGGGATCCTTAACGCTCTTAAAAAATCCGACGGCTTCGGCCGGGTTTGAACCTGCTATCTTGGGCATAGAAGCTCAGCAAGCTACCAACTACGCCACCGAAGCCGCCTACTATTGGAAAGGTGAGGTTTCAAGCTTGTTTGTGCGGTGTTTACTTTTTTCCCCTCAAAGCCCATTACACGATAGGTTTGAGTTTGTATTCACACCTTCCCTTTGCGCTCCCCCAATCACGCGCGTTCCCGCCAAAATTGAGGTGCAGTTGTTTTCTTCTTGCTGAAGTTTTCTGCCTACAGATGTATCTAAGAACTTTCTACAGCTGGAAACATAGTGTTTCTCCAATATGACTCTTAGGTGTCCATCATCATCATCATCATCATGTACAGTTTCCAGCCCCAGGCTGGGTCAGTTTGGAACATAAGCCTCGCCACTTAGTCCTTTCTTCCCACCACCTCTCCGCTGTCACTCTGGTCCAGTCCTCGCCTCTCTTCTTGACACATTCCTCCACTCCTTTCAGCCATCTATCTCTTGGTCTTCCCCTTGGTCGTTTCTTCTGCATCTGCATCTCATGTATCCTCTTGGGAATCCTCTTCTCATCCATTCTCTTTAAGTGTCCATACCACCTCAGTCTTGATGTCTCAATCCTACCTTGCAAGGGCTCCTCTTTCACTATTTCCCTGACCTTTTCATTCCTCACCCTGTCTCTTCTTGTTACTCCGATCCTACTTCGCAGGAACTTCATTTCACCTGCCTGTATTCTGCTTATGTCTCTTTTCTTCATTGTCCACGTTTCTGAAGCATAGGTCAGTATCGGGATATAGTAGCTTCTGTATAACACTTCCTTGCTTTTTTGTGGGACATCTTTATTCCACACTAAGCTCCTAATGCTTCTCAGAAATGCTTCTGCCTGTCTGCCACGTTCCGTAATCTCTTTGTCATTTTTCCCATTTTCCTCCACTAAACTTCCCAAGTACTTGAGACTTTCCATCTTCTCCAGCTGTCCACCTCCAAGTGTTATCCCACTCATTGGTCTGTCCTTTTTCCTGGTCGTTAACAGGATCTCACATTTACTGATGTTGAACTTCTATCCGTACTCTCCCACTGTTTCTTCCCAAGCCTTCAGTTGCTCCTGAATTTCCTCCTCCTTGTTTCCCCAGACCATGAGATCATCTGCAAACAACATTGCTTTCATCTTATCTTCTCCTATCTTTCCTGCTACCCGTGCCATTACCTCGTCCATAACCACAATAAAGAGAAGGGGTGACAGTGCACTACCCTGTTTCAGGCCACTCATTTGTCTTGTCCTTAATTTAGGCAAAAAATTGACTTTTTACAACAACTAAAATTAACAATTATCAGAATAACCTCAATTAAAAAAGTTTAGATGCCATATTTACTGTTATGAACATAATGTATGAAAAAATGAGGTATTGGTTATAATGCAAAGCAAAAATAATGATTCTATCGTTGGAAATGTGGTATTTATGATTTTTATTTTTTTCTCCAAATAGTCTGCATGACCAATGAAAATGGCTTGGCACTAAGAGGGTTAAGGCTCGAAGTCATTTCAGTGCGTTGGGTCAAAACAAGATCACTGACTTCACTTCTTAAGTGTTGATTTGTTTTTCAGTTTGATTTGTCGTCAACATAAAAAGAACATAGCATTCAAAGTTTGTTGTGCAAATCGTTAGTAAGTCGAGGCCATCCGTTTCTTTTAGTTTTTGTGTATAAGATAGCCGACAGATACACTGTTTACTCCTGTAGTATTTATGTCATGTTTTTCTGGGCTAATAAAGTTACGTTTTTACTTGGAAAATCTACTTTAATCTTAATCTTTATTTTTTTCCTGTTTTAAAATTCAAAACAAATTTGGTAGATATCTTTTCCTAGCCCTGTTCGGATTAGACGGATATTTGCGGATTAGCGGGGTTCGGATTGGCGGGACTCTACTCTAATTATCCATTAGATTTTATTGTTGTAAGCGTTTTAGTTTATATTTTCACCGTTCATATTCACCGTGTTCCAGTTTCTCCATTTCATCCTGTAACTTATAAATTTTAGTTAATTTCGTTTCTCAACACTTGGTTTTATTAGATTCATATTTTAAGGTTTGAATTTAATTTTGCTGAAAAAGGTCCCATTGTTGGATCGAAATATGTACTAATGTGAATACAATAGAATCTGTATCGATTGGCCGAGCATTTTAAATATCTATTCATCAATATGACAATTTTCTTACATTTTCCAAAAACGGTAAATGATATTTTTTTTTTTTTAAAATCCTTCACCAAATGAGCAAAATAACTCATCGTCAAATTCCAAAGATATCAAAAATGGTTCCAGTTAGCTCAATTCATTAATGGCAGTGTTTCGCCCCCGAGTTGGCATCAAGAGAAAAAACTGTACATCTATATTAATTATTATTGCAATTTGGAAATAGCTAAATGTAATCCATGTTCACACGATCCCTGGAACTCACTTGGTATCCTCCGAACTGCGAGTGGGGCACGTGGTTGGGCATGGGGCGGCTGGGGTACTGGTTGGGGCCCATGCTGTTGGCCTGACCACTCTGCTGGGCGTAAGCTTGGTTAGGATACTGCATGTTAGGGAGCTGGCCTTGCGGCCTCGGAGTGTAGTTTCCTGCAAAATGCAAACAATATCACAAATATTAAAGCTTGGTGGAGCTGTCTAAAGGGGCAGTATTACCCCTCATAACACAATATTGAAGAATAAGGATGTAACCAACAAATTTGTAATTTTTCAGTAGATGGCATCACGGCATAGGAATGTGATGGTACACCGTAATTCCACTGAAATCTCACTTTGGAAATATTTGTTGGTTACATCGTTATTCTAGGGAGGTCTTCAATTATTTTACTTTTTTATTTTTATTTAGCCTAGTTAATTCAAATACAAGGTTCTGCCACTCACAATACACTTTTCAATTAAGTTATGAATTAAATTATTCTCCAGCTCATTGACAAGAAAATATAGTTGTCTTTGTTTTATTTTAATGATATAATAGAAAAATTATATTAATTAATGACTTTATCCACAAACAGACATTTACCATAAATTAAACAAATTTTACTATGCATTTGATTTTTAATAGACTTTATCACAAACAATGGAATACATCAGCCTCATAGACATATGATTGCAAACAAGCATTTTTCTACAATAAGAAAATTTCTATTGAAATGTTTGTATGAAGAGTATTCCTTTAAAAAAAAAAGAGAGAAATTAAATTATTTTTCATATTAACTTATATATTTTCTCAATTATGTATTTTATGATATTCGTATAGAGCTTTGTGTATCTATTTATGGCTGATGATGGGAGCAGGATTTACAAACTCCGAAACATGTACCAAATAGAATAATTATATTTTTAGTTAAATAATATAAACAAAAGTTTGCTGATATGACCGAGCTCGTCTGGCCAATAACATTCAGGAAACAAAATAACAAATAAAGTATTTACAGGAAATAGTTCAGAATATTGGTTTGAAAATTTAATTTGAAAAAAAAAATCATGTTAACTCAACTTTTGCTTGTAAACAAAATTGAGCTGGGAGACCAAGAGATAAAAATTGTGGAAAAACTTAAATAATCGTATTTAGGTGAAATAATCGCTAACAACCTGAACTAGAAACCAACGTGGCAAAGTAGAATCGATAAGACTGGTTAGAGCACAGCATGTCACCAAGAACACATACAACAACAAATGTCTCTCAATAGCAACCAAATTAAAACACTACAAAACAGTCACCCAGCCACACATTGCCTATGCATGTGAAACAATATTCAAAACAACAAATACTGTTGCAATAGATCGAGTGATCAAGATTATTCTTTCCTCCCCTATCGTTTTACCCTCCACAGTTGGCTTTTCCCAAGAACTAAGCGAGGGATCCCACCTCTACCGCCACTGAGGGTAGTGTCCTGGAGCTTGAGACTCTGAGTCGGGGATACATAATAACAATAATAATAATAATGTTATTGGTGTTACATCCCTTTTAACAACTGCGGCTTTTAGAGACGCCGGGGTGCCGGAATTTTGCCCCGAAGGGGATCTTTAACGTGCCCGTAAATCTACGGACACGGCTCCCTCGCATTTGCGCACCCTCAAATGCCAGCTGACTGCGCCAGGATACGAACCTGCAACCTCGGGCCCAGCAAGCGAGAACGCTACCCCTGAGCCACGCAGCCAGCCGAGTCGGGGATACAACTGGGGTGTGTGACCAGCACTATGCCCAGATGGCCTCACCTGCAAAGCGAACAGGGGCCTGATGAAGCGATGGGAAGAGTGAGAGGGATAGGCAAGGAAGTGGGAAGGAGGCGGCCGTGGCCTTACGGTAGATACCATCCCGACATTTGCCCGAAGACGAAGTGGGAAACCACGGAAAACCACTTCGAGGATGGCTGAGGTGGGAATCGAACCCCCTCTACTCATTTGGACTACCCGAGGCTAAGTTGGCCCGTACCAGTCCTCATACCACTTTTCAAATTTGGTGACAGAGCCGAGAATCGAACCGTGGACCTCCGGGGTGGCACCTAATCTCGCTGACCTCTACACAACGGAGCCGACGAGTACTCAAGATAGAGAGGAGAATAGTAACAACTTGTTTAAATAAAAACTATCAAGTAGATGGCGTCTGGAGACTAGCTTCCAATAAAACAGTCTATAAAGAAATAGAACCAGTGACAAGCACTATAAAAAAGAAGTAAATATATTTCTTGGGCCATCTAATAAGGTCACCAGAAAATAGAATCAGTAAGAGCAACATTAGGTGGATCACATGAGAGTTACATATTACAATAGCCTACAAGACGGATGCACTAAAGATATTAATAATATAATAACGTATGGCCTCGGGTGCAAGCTTTGTTATTTAACGCCCAGAGGGCAACTTGCATGTCGAATTTCGTCGTTCCTTGGAGCGCTATGAAAGTCAAGGAGGTTAGATATCTAAGCTCCTTGACACAATAGCGCTTTCTAGTAGAGAAATGACGAACTTTGTGCAGACGGAAAATCCCGAGATTAATTTTACACGGCCTACTGAATTCAAATGGGTTATTTAACATGCCAACAACGTACGACATGCATGTCGTGATTTTTGTCGCCCTTGAAAAATCACTTACCACGGCCAGGAGCGAACCTGCAAGCTTGGGGGGGGGGTTAGTAGTCCGACACAATAACCACTCACCCACCTTGGCAAGCTACTCAAGCGCGGGAAGCCTTAAGTTAATGGATAATGGAGTCTGTTGAAAGTCCTGGAAGCCCTCCTGCCTTTCTAACATGTAGCATGCGTCATTTGAAATGATATAAAGTCTAGTCTTTCAGACTGACTGTAACGTTTTGTTCAGGAAAAGTCAGGAAAAAGTGTGAAAAAATGGCGAAAAGTCAAGAATGTTATATTAACCAGACCGTATTTTGTGTTTTACAGCCATATTTTGATGTTACTGGTCATTTATTATATAGGATTTTATTAAACACAATGTGTACAGTCAAGTTTTTCACCACTCTGTCATTTCTGCGATTAGAGATTGAGACCTGCTTACACATTTGGTATTTGGGGCATGGATTATTGCAATTCTTGCAGATGCAGTCCTCCTAGGGCCCATGAAATGTCTCATTCTGACAGATTCTTCCATGGAACCCATGGATAGCGAATCGCGTATACAGATATTGAAATTTCAAAATTGAAATTTGGTTCCTTCCAGATGAATGAAAATCCACAGCCTCTTCCAGTCTCCGACCGGGTCAGGAATGGAATGAATGAAGCCCCCATCTAGCGGCGAGGATATGAACTGTGCCGGCTGCCGAGGCCTGACGCACTCCTCTGGGGCAATGATTAAATGAATGACAGATGATTATTTGTTTTCGTATGGCTTTTAGTGCCGGGAGTGCCCGAGGACACGTTCGGCTCGTCAGTTTTGTAGCTGCTTCGAGACGGACACCTAATGGGTGAGCTACAAGTACCGTTGGGAAGAAAAGTTGGAATGTAAGGACGAGGAGTTGGAAGGTAGCGGCTGTGGCCTATAGTTAGGGAAGGAAGATGGGAAACCACAGAAGACCATCTTCAAGGTTGCCGGCGGGGGGATTCGAACCTCCTCGCCTCCCGGATGTGAGCGACTGCCATCAGTCATGCCGTAACGACCACGGCTAACTCACCCGGTGACAGATGAAATGAAATGATAGTGGAGAGTGTTGCTGGAACAAAATTTTGACAGGAAAAACCGGAGTACCCGGAGGAAAAAAACGTGTCTGCCTCCAGATCTCACATGGAGTGACCGGGATTTGAACCACGGACCCTGCGGTGAGAGGCCGGCGTACTGCCGCCTAAGCCACGGAGGCTGGTCCCTTCATTGCTTCAGTCTACATTATTTCTTGGGGTATCTCGTCGGTTTTTTTCCGTCTCTCCTCGATTATGGTTTTCTTGCGTTTCCGGTAGATCGAAGGAGTGCTTTATGTCTTCTATAAAGAAGGTTTCCTGTGCTATTTAATAGGCGTAGTTGTTCCTTGAGAATTTTGAGATAGAGAGAGCTCTCTTAATAAATCTCGCTTTGACGCTCTCTAGCTTCCTGAGGTTGTGCACCGACAAATAGGGACTAGCTATACCCGGCATGCGTTGCAATGCCAATCAAAACAGAAAGAAAGATAATAACGAACCCCCGGCCAAATACCGTGGCGTGAACTGGATTGGAATAGACAGCGATACCAGGGTAAAGGACTGCTTTATATAAGAGAAAACTGTAGTCAATTGCGCGGTAAAACGATTGTACCTCATTCATCACGAATGCCGCAGTTCAGAGAACATCAAATTGTCATCGGATTAAATGGATTATAAGTTATCGTAGTTACATGAAAACCTTCACGAGAACAAAACAACGTAAGTTAGACTATATACGAGGGCGAGTGTCACAAGTACGTGCAAATTCCATTGCAATACATGATATCGGCACTTGATGGAGCATCACGGACGTCTCCGTCCGCGTCTCGGCTCCCTTGTTGCAATCAGCGGGCAATGACCAGCCGAGTTACTCTGCCATACCCTTCACTATTGAGATTTCCGAGTGCTCCTAGACAATTGGCACGCTTCGCTTTCTCAGACAGTAACTAACTATAAAATTTCCTGAATTATTAAAGAACGAAATTATGAATTCCTATACGTATAAAAGAGAACGAACAGCTTTTATTACAAAAAAATACGATATCAGGGTGTCGAGCGATGGCCTTTTTTCAAATTCCCGTATAATTCCCGTAATTCCCGTACAAAAATCCACCAAATTCCCGTATATTTTAGAACCCTCTAAGACTAGAGTTCGCATACCGAATGGCTGAAATATGAATCTTAAAGCGCGAATCAAGATTTTCTGGCGTAAGTGTAACTGCATTTTAGGAGACACTTCCGCAGCTCACGGGTGATGGCGATATTTAGGCCTAACCCGTAGCGTGAGCAAAGCGCGCGTCCGCGCGCGCGAGTGAACTCTCTCGCAGGTGGGATGGGATGCTACGAACACAAATAAAATACCGTTTACCTGAGGAGAACTGATATAAATGACTGTTTTACTGAGGAGTAGTGATGTGCGCGAGTGACGCTTGGACTCGCGAGAATCGAGTCTAGCAGTTCCGAGTCTGAACGAGTAACCCGTGCGAAGGACTCGAGTCTCCACGGTGACGTCACGATCCGTACTTACGATATAGGACAGAATGCGGCCAAATTACCAACACTCGCTAAACTTGCAAACGACTTTTCTACTAGTAATTTACAAGAGAAATCGTTTGCAAAATGCACACTATGCTTCATATTATAACGACTAGGCAATGATAAAGAAAGAAATGTAATTTAAAAAATCAAGTTAAAAAAAAACTCCTCGCCGGGAATCGAACCCCAGCACGCTGCGAGAAAGTTAGCACCGTGAACCACTCAACCAGAGATATCGATAAGACTACTGGCGTTATCAACAGCGATATATACTACTGCTTAGCAAATTATCACGTTGAAGGAAATTTCTCTTTACTGTATTGCGTTCTTTCTTTCTGTCATCAGTCCACTTCTTGCCGGTTTCCAATTTTGAATATTCTATTGTATCACTGTGCATTGATGGGAATCGAATACAATACTTGGCCAAGGCATACCGACATTACTATATATCGTGTAGTTTCCATATATGGCTCACGGATAACGCTGACAACGTCCTCGGCCTCGATTCCGGACTCGAGTATCTCGAGTTTTACGGTTCCAGACTCGATTCTTCGCGAGTCCACTCGCAGCCCATCACTACTGAGGAGGGTTGAGCGAGTAGAGAATAGGAGTGTCACATCTTCATATATATTATTTCAGTAGTATGCATCCCACCTGCGGCGCTCACAAGCTACCGATCGTGACAAATGAGCATTCAGATGAAAGAGAATAGACATTAGCAGTGACTTATTGCACTATAATTTCATAAATATCTATAATTTCTTTAAAAAAGAACTTTAAAAAAGTTTTACGAAGTGTGCGATTTGCAATCACCGTTGATGTAGGATAATACGCTCCATACTTGCTGTCCACGGGCCACTGAGACGCATGTTTCATGTCATATTAACATTCTGAGGTCGTTCCTTTATCCTGAAGTGTTAATAGTGTTCTATAATCATTTGGTTGAAATAAAAAACATAACCTTTCTCCTTAAGTGTCTCATTATAAACCTATTGGAGACTGTGGTTTATGAACACGCGAGATTTCTCGCACGGGTCCGCTAGTATTAAATATTTACTGGAAGTGATTGAATTGTATGGTACCGGAACATTATAAGAGCTTCCACGAGTTAAAATGGCATCGAAGCTTATGCTTAACGAACTTCTGTTCCGCGAATCTCCATTTGATTTTCATTGGCAGTGAAACGTTCGTTCGTGATTATCTTCCTTATTAATTCGGATTGTGGTTTTGTTTTTAGGCGTTCAAGTTATGAAATAATAACTAGAGGGTTGGCCTTTCATGAATATTCCAAAGACAAGTGTCTCCAAAAAGAGTAATTAGTAGAACTTCGCATCAGAGACGACCATAACAAACAGCTTGCCTACAAAGTGTGCGATTTGCACATTTCAAACGGCATTGGTCTAACATATCATAGCCTACAATAATTAAGTTGGTGCAAATTATATATGTTATATGTGAGAATATTACTATAATTTGCTATCCGGTTGTTATATTGGCATATTATGCATTAACGTGACCCGTTTAAATGCTAAATTGTGACGTAAGCTACGAGTTGTAGGCTATTCGCCGTACCGGTAGGCCTAATATTTACTAACAACGCATCGTTTCTTCTTTAATATTTATTTAATCATTATAATTATAATAGCCTATCTATTAACACTTATTTAACCAATAATCATTTTATAATTATATACATATTCCAGGTATTGCAAGAAAGCGATTTGATAGCACATGCGGCTCTACCTTAAAGTCCAACCATGCCCAGTTTTCATTACCTATGGATGATATTACCGCAAGTTAATAAACCAAACAACTGGCAACATTTTTTTAATGCTCATTTACATCTTCACCCTAGTCTACGTAAAGTACCATACGGTAATCACTGAAAGGGTAGGGATGTTATGACCCCAATTTCACAAACAAAGGACCTCATTTTGCATGAATTATGGAACTCGAATCTTAATGGAGGTATGTATTGTCTGCATTTATAAATATGTTAGTCAATAATTTAAAACAAGATGCCAGAAAACTAAATACAAAAAGCTGCGTGCCTACTACGGTGTTAAGTTGCTCCGTGAAAAAATACACTTCGCCAAGATTATACGATGTGCATACAGTTAAATACAATCATCCAATTGGAGGAACACTTTCTTTGTCACACGATCTTGTAAGCAATTAAAACATAAACTGCTGCAATTTACGGGAAAATGTGCAACATTTAGAGACTACGTGTGTAGTATGTGGCACAACGTTAGCTGACATTTCGCATCATTAATACATAAGGAATGAACACATGCAGAGCCATCTCACTGCACACAGCTGAAGATCATATCATTCTTGGTGCATTTTACGTTCTCTTAACAACAATAAGTTGCTTAGTTACATGCAAGGAAAATTGTAATACATACTTCCCACTGCTTCCATTACCTGACTACTAAACCAGAAGCTGGTAATGCATAACCATACGCCGGTGGCGCGTCCAATGGCAAATGAAAGATCGAAAGAAAATGTAAGCTCTATAGGAGCCCGGAACAAGGCGATACAATCTTCTACAGTACTGAAAATAGTCAAAATACCCGTTGTAATAATGAATAATAATTTTGGGGGTCATGTAGCAATAAATGTTACCCACCCACTATCCCTTTTTAGATCACGACTTTTATAGTAAAATTGGAGGTGTGTCCGCTATTACACGCGTAAATTATGAGACAAATACAGTATTGCTAACCCCGCGCATTCGGTACTGACAGCCTTCCTATCACTTTGCCCCGCTTTTCCTCTCCGCAACCCACGGTCGCCACATAACAAGACCCTACGTCCAACCGCCACACGGCAAGAATTCTGAGCATGCTTCTCACCTACACCCTGTATTTCGAAGGAAACAACGAGAAGGATATGCCGGGAGCTTGGAACAGCTGAGCTGTGTTGCTAAGTTTTTAGAGTTGTTGTAAATCAACTGATTTGAATAATACACAGCGCTATATACTTCAGACATTATTTCTGTACAATTATACGTAATATATTAAAAAAAACGGTCCTGCGTCAACGCCGAGGACATTCAAACAGAGAAATACGATACTTTTAGATGAATAAATGAATTACACACAGAAGCTATGATACCTTTATCATCGGTATTCAATTCAATAAATACGACAAAGAGGGCAAATACTCTACAGCTAATGAATATAAAAACATTCACCATGCAATGATTATCCTTTAACATGAAACAAGAGTCTGAGTGGAGGTCGTTCACAGCTTACTGCAGTAGTTGACAGATTACACCATGCACACCCACTTAATCGCGACTCTCTACGTTTAATAAGTCATTAGCTTTCGTGATAATACAAAAGTAAAGTTAAGGTAAAGACATATTTAGCACTGAGCACTCAACAAGCCCCCTCTGTGGCGATATTATTGCCATGGTTTTATATTTTCGAGTTGTAGGCTATTGAATGACGGACGGTATTTTGAACACTGAAGGGAAACAATAGCCTGTGGTCTATTATCGATTGACGCAAGCGAACTGACACCAATAAATAAATTATCCTCAGTCACTTGGCAAGGGGTTCTTTGACACCCTCCATTCCTTCACTGACCCTATCATCATCACCACCATCATTGTCTTTGTCAGAGCTTGATGAATTGCCAAGGTTAATAATCATTTCATCCACCGCGATAACCAGACCACCTTCAGTATTTCTTTCTGTACATGCTGTACGGGATGTGTCCAGTCCTCGGGTCGAACTTCGGCGAAGTAAAAGTAACGAAACAATGACAATGAAAGGAAATCCGACACAGACAGTGGTTAACAAGCGACTGAAACAATGCCTGCCCATACGAGAAGAATTCTGTCACTCGTGTGGTGTATTTTGTAGCCACATGTTGGTAACGGGTGTTTGATAGTAAAATGTTGAGAGCTGTGAGATATTGTTTGTAGTTTTTGAAATGTATGCATGTGTAAAGCATTTGCATTGAGTGTTTGCAAGGACTTAAATAAGTCACTTTGACAAATACAAGATTGTTACTAGGAACTTCAGTTATACAAAGCACAAAATTAAATACTTGTGACAGTACTTTTTTTTCCTTCCTGGAGACCTTCCGTGGCTTTTCTTTCGACTGCCACCTTAGTCGTCGCTTCGCACCTGTTTTGTTTCCTTGAAGACGGCGTCGAGTTTCATGCAGTATGGACTCTTGCTCACGGTTATCTTTTCTACTGCACCAGCTGCCATCACAGCGTCCTGAACAGTAGGCTATGCATGCCAATCAGACTTGCTTCTTTGAGATTGACGATCAGGCACTCCTTGTTCAGGGAGAAACCTCTGTCTAGAGCTGCATTGTTGTGATACAAAATCAGTATCATTTTAACGAAGCTCGTTTCTGGCAGGAACTGAGGAAGGTGCTGAAGCCACTAATTCAGACCACAGCACGTCGAACCGTGGCTCTTTTCCGTCGAACTGCTTCAAACGCGCAGTAACGGAGAGCAGTCTCAGAAGTGCGGAGTAGCTGCTCTTGATGCGGTCAGCCATTGCGCCAGAAAGCAAATTCTTCTGATTACAAAGAATTTCCAGGGCAATGACGATCGTAACTTCTTCCAACTTAGGAGTCTCAGCGACCCCTATAGTATCTAGGCAGGAAATAGCACGGGTCTCTCGTGAGCAAGAGTTGACCACTCTGATTTTTTCAGCCATAGGATACGAATGTACAATTTCCGGCAGTTGGTGCGAAATTGCAGCACATCCGCGTCTGGAATTTTCTGATATCTTGATCTGTTAGCTTCATTAAGGGCTGCTCTTGTCGAAAAACCCAGGTCTCCTCTGTGAATAACAATGCGGACTGATTCCTGTATGTCATTGTCAGCAACGAGCGGGGCGCGCGTAGCCCCACGCGGAGAGGGTACGGCCGGCGGTCTGCCAGGCAAAGCATTCATTCGACGTTGGCTGGGTTCTCATCCCGCTTAGCACTCTATCGGTGGCGCAAATTGCGGGTGGCATCGCGGTCTGCCGGCGAAATAGAAGATTGAGCGGGAGGACTCTACCGAGCGTTCGGGGGCTAAGAAGTTGGGCATTATGAGACTTTTCAAGATTTCCCGTATCAAGTGCGAATTTCCCGTATAATTCCCGTATTTTTCCCGGGTCACTAAAATTCCCGTATAATTCCCGTATCTCCCGTATTTCCCGTATCGCTCGACACCCTGCGATATTAATTGAAGACTTGAAATAAAGAAGGCACAAGTGCCAAAGTTACACATTTTGAGATATTGTGTGAAATAGAATCTACTCGCCAAGCCTAACTATGTATAAAACGCTCGAACTGCCACGAATGATAGTGTAGTAACAAGATCTATCAATAGATCGCATACAGTTTATCTGCCGCTGCTGTTAACGTATGAAAGGTTCTATGCTCCGCGCGCCAGTGCGCACGCATTTACTCAAAGCGAGTTTACAGAGATGTATTTTCAGATTTCGATGTATATTTAAAAAACTTTTTTTTTTTAATTAAAAACTATTCGGAAGGAGTAGGACTATAGTTTCTTAGCATTTGCGGCAAACAGTAAGAGAAAGTTGCAACCCTTGGTCTACCCAGGGCCAATCTCTCTCGGGAATCAGTCAAGAGACGACATTCGGAAATAAGCAGGACCCGCATAATTAAATTTTAATACTTTTATCTTCGATTTTAAAAAGGATATTTTCGAAAATGACCCGAGAGAAGTATGCAACGATCGAAACGAGTTCATAAATTTCGATGAATAAGAAAAAATAAAGAAAAATAGGGGGAGTTCTAGACAAGTAATTCGTCAAGGGCGAAATGTTTTCGAAGAAGCAGTCGACTACTCAGGTGAGAACAGGAAACATGAGAGAGGGGAGTCGGCACAGGTCAGTGGAGACAATGCCGGACCCAGCCGCGGCCCCGTGGTAGCTAAGCCACGTCTCAATTGTAGTGCACCCCTGGGGAACACGACGAGGCCCGGAATCCGTTTATCAAGAAACACTCCGCACATTACCGAGACAAGCTATCTTGGTTGAACATCGTGACCATTTCGCCCCGTGAACTTGGATGCGTAGTCTCATAGCCTACGAGGATTGGGGGGGGGGGGGGGAATGAGGCTCCCGTGGCCTGACGGGTCAGTTACCATACCAGCATTTCCCTGTCGTAAAAGTGGGGAATCTACGGCAAACCCCTTCCTGCCTCTCCAGGCTGAGAACCAAGACCAGAATTTTATTTCTTTAGTATATTTGGGAATCGAACCCAGACCTCCGGGGCGTCAGCGTAGATTGCTATCCGCAAGCAAACTGTCGTAATGAAGAGCAGTATTCATAATAATAATAATGATAATAATGTTACTATGTATTGAGCTATGGGACTTAGAACAAATGAGATTTCCATTCTATTACAATAACACATTTGTAAGATCCTTTGGATAGTAGAACCATACAATGCTTATCTTTCAATTCAAACAAAAAAAAGTTGAAATGATTACCATTAAATGCCTTCGATATGTTTATCAAAACTATTATTTTGGCACTTAGAGCCTTCTTTACTTCAAGTCTTCAATTGCTTTTCTTGAATTAATCTGGTCGTTGTGCAACACTGCAACCTCATTACCAACTACCACTGATACAAACTATCCCGTAACATTGATGGGAGATGATAGGATGGTCTTACAAATCTTTAAAGTACAACCAAGAGGAAAAAGGCCAGTAGGAAGACCACGCCCAAGTTCCTGAAAAAAATAAAATCAAACTTTGTAGACATCTCAATGTGGACAACTGACAAGAACACATCCAAAACAGAGTTCAGCGGAGGCATTTTGCGGTATCTTCGTGTCCCATAGAAGCCTTCTGAGTGAGTGAGTGAGTGTATTATTCTTCTTTCGTCCTTATGCCCATTCAAAGAGCGCATTTGAACTTGTTAGTTGGCAGGCCTGGTGGTTTTCGCCTCCTTATCCTCCCAAAATCTCTTCATGAATGCACTGTGTTGCATCTTGCGTTCTGTCGACAACTTCCTACCAGTTTTCTTTATGGGTTTCTCCCTAAATTTATGGTTGGCTACTTTTGTCCCAAATGCTCCACGATTGTCTATGTCGTCGTCTGTGATATTCAATTCTTGGAGGTCCGCCTTAGTTTCTTCTAGCCAGTGTATTATTATTATTATTATTATTATTATTGACTGGATGGTAAAATTTCAGAAAGAGTTAACGAATTCAAGTATTTAGGATATCATTTATATTTTCAAGAAGAACGAGACATAACTGCAAAACTAATTATACCAGAACAACAGGAATCATCAATCACGTCATGAAGCCATCTCTTGTCCAAAGGCATACTCGCTTGCGTTTGTATAACACATTAGCCAGACCAACCCTGTGCTATGGCAGCGAAGCATGGACAATAAGATGTCAGGACATCTCCAGACTCACAGCACGCGAAATGACCTTTATGCGCCGAACAGCAGGCTATACTAAATGGGATCATAAGAGAAACGAGGATGTGCTGAAGGAACTAATAGTGAAACCAATAACTACATACATTTGTGACTACCAAGAGAACTGGAAGCATCATGTCCAAAGGATGGAACCTGGTAGATTACCAAAGGAGATCCTTCGCTACCAGCCACGGGGAAATAGATCTATAGGACGTCCGATGAAGAGATGGAGGGAAAGTGCAAGATACGTTACGGGACATTTGGCCCAATACTTGGAAGGAAGATGATGATGATGATGATAAGTATTATTATTATTATTATTATTATTATTAAAAGTAGTGCATTACCTTGCGGGTACTGCTGGCCTTGAGGCGTGTACGGCGCCATCTGCTGGCCGGGGTGAGAGCCAAGCTTGTAGCCGGCATGCATGTGTGGGGGTGGAGCAAGGGGCTGTTGGTAGGCCCCCGGGGTAGCCATGGGCGAGTGACTCATACGAGTAGGACCACTTCCATCCGACTGGCCGCTCGAAGGCCGGGGTGGCATCGGAATGTTCTGCTGGCCTGAAACATCACACCACATTTCACTGCATTAGGACATAGGCAAATGACAGCTGCTTAATTCACATTACTGTACAATAGAAGCACTGCCCTTCCCCCTCCCACCACCCCCGTACCAGCTAACCTCTCACACTAAAAATTCGAGAGATTTTGAAGTCGATCGATGTCTAATCATATTTCTTCGCCATATTACCGAGGAACCGACAAAATCACTCAGATTGAAAAATCAAAATAGCCTATCGGCATATTAATGCCAACAACATCTAGGTTACAAATATGATGATGATAATTGTTGTTTTAAGGGGCCTAACATCGAGGTTATCGGCCCCTAATGGTCCGAGTGATAGCGAATATGTCAATGAAGTGGAAACCAGAACGAAAATTAAGTGAGAATACTTACAAAAAGGAAATCAGATTGAAACTACTCACAAAATGGAGAGCTGTAGCCTAATACTTACAAAAGGGAATTTAGAACGAAAATACTCACAAAAGGAATAGATTGAAAAATACGCACAAATTGTAGGTGAAGTTCAAAATACGTACAAAATACAATTGATGTTGAAAACACTCACAAAATACAATTTAGATCGAAAAGACTTACAAAATGCAACGGAGATTGAAAAAACCTACAAAATGGAGTGTATATGCAAAAAACGCTAAATGGAATTTAGATACACGGGGGGAGGGCGGGCAGGCAATTAACAAAAAACAGTGCGGGAATCTTAAAGAGAAAAGGAAATCTAATGAAAAGAAAACAAGAGGTCTGGCCCCTCGAAGAAGGAGGGATCAGGAAAGAAGAGACAAGGGCCAATTAAGGCGGTAAAGGAAGAGACTCCCTAGGCCTCGGATACCCGTCGGGGTCGGAAAAGAACAAGAGTTGTCCAAGGGAGGTCGACAGGAAAGAAGACGGGGAGAAGCCCGGCACAAGTGGAAGCAATGCCGGACTCAGCTGGGGTCCCTTGGTCGCCAACCCACGTCCCAGTAGATGTGAGCCCCTGGGGAATACACACAAATAATTATACGTGTTAAACAGAGACAATATTCCGCACCCTACAACTATCTATCACACTCAGGCTATCATGAAAACTTCGAGGAACACGCGCTGAATTAACCATCGACTATTTCAAACAAAGGGCTATTCAAATCCAACTAAGCGGTACGAATAGTTATGGAGAATTATCTATAAATTATCGATACGAAGCGAAACTGCGGTATCGAAACACACTACACGTAAAATCGATCTATTCGATGGATGACTGGAGTTTGTCATCTAACACTTTTAGTCCGAAATTACGCGTGGGATTTAGGAAAAATCGGGAGATTTAATACGTTACGCGGGAGAAGTGGTGTAAAATCGGGAATCTCCCACCTAAATCGTGCGAGTTGGCAGGTATGCACCCCCCACCCCATAAAACATCGTGGCTAAATCTTTAAACATTATGCATCAAAGTAGTGTCTTCATTTTGGCATTACCGACAGCAGTGGCTCAGCTGGCTAAAGCGCAGCGTTAGGTCATGGGACCAAGCTCTCTGTTGACTCGGTAGACCCGTGGGTTCGAGCCCCACCGTCGGCCGTCCTTGAAATGGTTTTCCGTGGTTTCCCATTTTCATCACCAGGCAAATGCTGGGACGGTACCTTCTGATAGGCCACGGCCGCTTCCTTCCACATCCTTGCCCGGTTTAATTCATCTTCATCCATTCCATCTCTCATCCCGACGCGCAGGTCGCCCACGGGCGTCGAATAGAAAGACCTGCACTCGGCCTTCATTTTTCTTTTAGTAAGGATTATAATAGGTGTGCCTTAGATTGTTGCTTATTCATTTAGGGGCTACAGTATGCGACATTATGGACATGTCTGATAACCTGTGTCATTGTGAGGCTGTAATTTAGGTATCACCTTGGCGTTTACCTGAGTAGGAAGGAAGGAAGCTTTTAGTCATTATGGTGTTTGAAGCCATTTTTCAGTGTTGCCTTAGTAAACAAACGTTTGGTGCTTTTCAGTCGGTCAACACGATTGTACCCAAATGAGATGGGCAATTCCCTAATCCTAAATAATATCATAAATTTCAACAAAAAATCATCTAATTTTGGGTACAATCGTGTTGACCGACTGAAAAGCACCAAACTTTTGAAGCTTTTAGTTTTACATGACCGTTAATCTCGCGATCATGAGCCACGGGAACTCCTCTTTACGTGGAATCCGAACCACAGGACATGACATTTCACTTCGAAAATCTCACATACATTGACGGGAATCGAACCCGGTCCACCTTGATGAGAGGCCAACAGCTTGACCACTGCGCCACCACGCCCCTGCCCAGAGTAGAACAGGGAAACCATGGAAAACCCACTTCTAGGACGGAATCGAACCCACCTCTTCTCAGTTCCGCCTCACGAGCCCTCAGACCAGACTAAAATTCTTGGCAGTAGTGGCGCAGCGGTCAAGCTGTTGGCCTCACACCAAGGTAGACCGGGTTCGATTCCGGTCAATGCATGTGAGATTTCGAAGTGAAATGCTATGTCCTGTGGTTCGGATTCCACGTAAAAAAAAGGAGGTCCCGTGGCTCATGATCGCGAGATTAACGGTCACGTAAAACTACAAGCTTCCTTTCTTGACAGTAGAGCCGGGAATCGAACACGGAACTCCAAGGTGACAGCCAAGAATGCTAACCACAATATCATGTGGAGTTCTAGAAATACGGTCTGGCTGTTGATGTGTGGAATTGTACCACCACCAAATATGGTTTGTTTGCAAGAAATTTGGGGGCAATTGCATTATTAGTAACGAGATTCGTTTTAAAATAATTATAGACTATGGCGGTGACGAATATTATAAGTTTATTAATGCAGCCAATGGCCATGTACGGTATTTTTCTTTTCAGAAGTGGTCAGGGAAGGGATTATGAAAGGAAAATATTGTGGTGTAGGAGCTGTCACACCGGTGATCCGGGTTCGATTTCCAGCTCTGCAAAAAAAAAAAACTGGTCTGAGGGCTGGAACGGGGTCCACTCAGCCTCGTGAGGCAAAACTGACAAGGGGTGTGATCGATTTCCACCTCAGCCATCTTAAGTATGGTTTTCCGTGGTTTTCACACTCTTATTCCCAGGCAAATGCCGGAATGGTTCCTAACTTAAGGCCACAGCCGCCTCCTTCCCGATCCTCACCTGAATTACACTACTACAGACACCACAATAACAGAGATTATTCTTTTTTATATATATACACGCACCCAAGTACACGGGGTTAAATGACCACGATGACCCAGTACCTTAATTTAAACAACAACAACAAACAAACAAACAAACAAACAAACAAAACAGTAAATAACAACGCTCTTGGAACTTTAAACGGAATTTCTGCCAGTCGACGTGCTCGTTCCAGTTGGTTTTACACACCGTAGTTTTTGGTTAACGTTTGCACCACCAACCGTTGAGGCAGATGACCTCGCTGTTCCGCCGCTTAACACAACAATAACTATAACCAGCAACCGATGTGTAAGGAAAAGTCCTGACGAATGACAAGACATTTCGACATAATTGTATGGTAGTTTGATATTTCGTTTCAATGAGCGTCACTTACGGTAAATGCTGTATCAACGAAAAAGTAGCATTTAGGCCCCACTAAAATGAGGATGCCATGGCGGTGGTTGTTGTTAGGAAGCGAAAAATCTATCCCGATTTATGAAAGACGAAAATGTCAGACAATAGACTTGGATATGCTTTGCAAACAAGTCCCGGTGTTTCTTACGGAAAACAGATCAGCTGCAAAATTACAGACTGAAGCTTTGAATGCGGATTACGAGTGGAACAGGTGGGAGCAGTAGGTCAGACGCATGAGCTACATTTGGGTGGTAATTTTCAACCTTAAGAAATAGAACATCGCGGCCATCAACCCCGTAAACTTAGGCCTACTATCCGTGTTGTACAGACAACCGAGACTAGGGTTGGAAAGAAGCGTGATGGTTCGATTCCCGGTTGATACATATGGGATTTTTAAGGTGAAATGTCACGTCTGGCGGATTCCACACAGACCTATAAGCTTCTTTCTTTTTTAAGTACCATTTGCCTGGAATTGAATTGCGATACCAAGGGGGTGGAAAAACATATCTAGAATGACAGACAGTAGGATTCGAACCTTCTTGCCTTCCGAAAACATACTGTGCATAGTGACCCGGTGATGAAGCATTCTTGACCAACTATACATCAGCATCTGATGCCAGCTTTACTAAACATTCACCACAGATTCTCGTCAATATACTGTAGGATACCTTGGCAATCCAGTTTTAAAACAGGCCTACGTATTTCACATAAGAATCTTCCTCGAACTTTTTCAGTTAGATATATGCAGATAAATGGTAAAACGTAAGAGAACTTAACCTCCCTGGCCACTGAGCAAGCAAATTAGAATATGAGCAATTCAGATCAAGGCTGAAATCTAGCCTATTAAGAGTTCAGTTAAATCACATCTTATGACTAAAACCGTATCTCATCTTAATTCTTAAAACTCTTAAAATACGAGAGATGGATCAATAAGTTTAATGTATTATATTGCATTTAAAGAGAGGACGAATTGGAACATGAACTACTGCGAGAGATCAAAAACTCACATTACCAGAATCGAAGTCAATTCCGCTTCTCCTTACAGCACACCCAAGTAATTAGTGCGTTAGCAATAATGGATACGTTATCAAAAGTTCATAAAATACAGTATATAAGCCAATACCACTTAGTCTGAACACTGGAAACAACAACTAAAATCAATAGTTCATAACTCAAACAAAACACGTCTTGCCTAGTTTTTTACAATGCATGACACCACATGAAATCCGTTTTAGAAACCTTAATAGGTCTTTGAAAATTACATAGATTATGCTGCTATGCGTGGAATTATTTACAACAACGTGCTTTTCTTTGCCAACATAACGTTGATTGTCAAATACATTTCCTAATGGGAAGGAAGAGTAAAATGAAGATGGTATTAACAAAGCAAAGAATATATTTTTTAATAATTAATTTAAAAGCATGACAAAAGAATTAAAAACTTCGTAACAGTAGTTAAGCTCGTGGAATACAGGCGAGAAATTTTATGTTTAACTTATAGGATTTTGCTGCGTTTACTTCAGAAATTATCAACTGTCGCATCAGTAATAGAATTCACTAGTTCTAAGCGGGATATTCTTTGCCCAGTTACCCTTTGCTTTAACTGCAGAACAAGATCGAATTAGCACCACCAAAAAAATCTTCAGCTGCGGAACGTTTCTACCCCTGTTCAAAATAATTATAGCAAGCGGTGACATATAATGACCATAATCATGCTAATGAAAATAAGGCTATGTCTAGAACGGATAGTAGGCTATACTTTTATTCGGAAAAAGTTTTTTAAATATTACGCGCAAATTCTTACCAGACTCCAAAACTCAATCTGTGTATCTACATTTCAAAAAGACTTTTGTATCAGTAAATAATTTCGATAACTCGACCGACTGGCATAATCCGCATTTCCAAGCATAATAATTTAATGAGAAATTATGGTTAGGTACGATTACCCGGGTTTAATTCCGAATAACGCCATGAGATGGCAGTGAAAATGGTGGCCTGATCTCAACGCCCCTCTCCCATACGAATGGAATCTCTTCGCGTGCAAAATCTTTGACAAAAAACGAGAGAAAAGCCGGTGGAGCGGAGCAAGCGGAAATGGAGAACCGCGAATGCCAAAGCAGATACAGGATTATACCGTAAAATTAAATACATGTAGGCAAATGTGTCCATGACCTTTTAACTACTGTGGCTTTTAGAGACGCTCGCCGGGTGCCGAAGTCTCACCCCAAAGGGGATCTTTAACGTGCCAGTAAATCTATTGACACGGCCCACTCCCATTCGCGCACCCTCAACTGACTGCGTCAGGATTCGATCCTGCAACCTTGGGCACTGCAGGCGAAAAAGTTGCCGTGGCATTCATTTAAAAAAAAAAAGTCATTTGCGCACATTATCAACATTCCCGTGTAATTTCAAGTGAAAGCTACCAAGATCAAGCTCGTGATTTAAGAACATCGATCACTTGTGAGCTGATAAAACTATTGTAGGCCTATCCATACCAATATCCGATTATCTACAATGAGTTGCATCTGAATGAATTCGCGTCCGTTTGTCGCAGAGTAGAATATTTAACAAAAATAAATAAAATGTGCTTTAATACACATCATAAACAAGGTAGAATTTACATCTAAACAGTACTGCAGTTAATTATTAATGAAAACTCTCATGTGCGTCTATTTCACCGATGGTTAACTAAATTGTGGTCCCAGGAAGTAGCCGTGCTCGTTCAACAGTGCACCATGCCCACGAGGGCAGCTGCAGCAAGTCCGAAGATCAGTGGTTCGAATCCCAACGCCAACAGCGTCAATCCTGAGTGTCCGGATTCGATTCCCGACCCTGTCAAGAAATTTAAATTGTGGAGTGAGGGGTGGAACGGAGTACACTCAGCCTCGTGAGGCAAAACTGAGAAAAGGGTTTGATTCCCACCTCGGGCGTCATGGAAGTGGTTTTCCGTGGTTTCCCCACTTCTACTCCAGGAGAATGTCGGGATAGTTCCTGAGTTAAGGCCACGGCCTCCTCCTTCCCAATCCTTACCTGACTTGCTACAGGCAACACATTAACACAGAATATCAGACAAACTACACACATACCCAAATACAAGGAGCTAAATGGCCAAGCCTCTCAAACGAAACATCTGACAAATCTCAGTAAGGTATGCAAATCTAAGATTGCAATGTATAAACTATTTCGGGTATATTTTGATCGTTTTTTGAAATAACCAAACATTAAGATATAAGGTGAAAAGTGATGAAAGTATTAGAATTTTCTGGCAGGTAGGATCTAAGTAATTCGTGATAAATATAATTTATCATGCATTTTCTCAAGATTTCATGAAGATCATTAGATTAGGTGAACAAACACGCATTATTTTCTGACTGTTTAAACGAGATTTGAGATTTCAAAACAACAACAAAACTCAAGTTACAGAAAAAGAATGAGTTTATCTTGAATAAAATTTAATGACTTTTAACCTTGCAATCTTAACACATGGAATTTCCTTTTTACTTAGAATCAAAACCGTTGGAAGTGAATTGACCTGTATGATCGCACGTGCGTTATTAGAACCTGGTCTTATATTGTTGGTAGGGGCAGATGACCTCGTAGTTCCGTCCCTTAAAACAACAATAACTAACTATATTGTTGGGATGACCGTCGCGTTGATTAATACTGTATACAGACAGAGACCTCAACTCCATTCTGTTGATGTTAACAAATTCACCACATTCCATCGCAATCTTCACTGATACAGTTTTAGATGCACCAACTTCTAAATATTTGCTAATGAAATACGTTATCGATAAACCAGCACTCAAAGAATTATTTATGAAAAAGCAACGTTTATGTAAAAGAAAATTGTAAGGATATCCATTTCGTTTTCTGAATAATTATTACACTAGTTTTAAGAATTATGTATAAGCAATTTGCACTATTGGCTGATGAAGACCTCAACAACATGTACCAACAATTATGTTTTGATGTGTGACATCTTTCCACTCGGTAGCTGGACATTTTTGTGGGAGTGATTTTGGAAAAGAGACGGAAGTGCATGGGACGGAAACAATGAGCGCGCGTGGTGGCGGAGATAGGTACAACGACGTAATGTAAGCCATGTGACTATGTGGAATGTAAATCGCATACGGTTTACCTCAAGATTTGGAAGGCCCATTAAAGAAATTCCTACAATAAATCATCTTCAAGTTGTCGTTCTTTGGTGTGATAATCATATTTGCTGAAAACAATAACGATTTATTAAATCTTCATACTTTTGCCGTATTCTTATTTAATGTAAGCATCAACCAACACTCCAAACAACGTAGGAATTCAGTATATTAACACCGACTACTAACAATAATTGAAACTTCGTTGGTCTAAACGTATCACTGGGAGAAACTCATTTAATATACCTACTGCACACCTAAATTTAAATCGCGTCTATACTTGGCAGTGCATATCGGCAATAAGAGGCCATTTTCAATAACACCGAGCTGGCATGGGTTCACTAACTGGCCGGTATAAAACGCAGCTCGCATAAAGTAGGCAGTGGATTGCTCCCGCATACAGTTGCAGGTATACGTCACTACTGCAGATGCATTGGAGTATCCTTTCATGTTTGCTGGCACAAGGTAGCACTCTTTAAAAAAATGCGAGTAAGTAATATGGAATTATTCGAATAACATGTCAGATGTTACACATCATATGCGACTACTGTAAGGCTCGTAATTTTTGTAATGATAGGCGTTGTATGTTAAGAGTTATGTATCTTGAATACCAAAATATCCTACATTACAGATTACGAAACAAAGTCAGTCCATCCTGTTAAGGTAGCAGTCACTTTAAGGCAGACTGGCCCGTATTGCACTCTCACACTCCCTCTCCCTGGCGGGTTTAATGATGGGTTCCCCTTTATTTGTCTCTCTCTGTCTCTGTCGGGCGCATCACTCCCCCGACCCCGTTCCCTTCGTTTTTCGTTTCCACCACCACAAACAGGCCGCACGCTCAGCTGACTGCCTGCACCAAGGTCACACACAAATCAGCTGAGAGCAAGACGCTTGCTTACAACTCGCAACAAAGTTTGCAGCTACTATATTTCTTGTGTTTCTATACCAGTCATGACCAAAATATCTCTAGTGGCATCATTTATGAACATGGTCATCGCCGTCTAAAACCGTTCATTTGGTAGAATTGATAACACTGTGGTGAGACTTTTAAGGTGTGTAAACAAACTAAGCTCACGTGTTAACTTTTGTTAATAAACATCGTTTATTTTGATAAGACGGCATTTAAAATCAGTTCGTATTTACTATTTCAAAACCCATGAAATTCTTCGTGGTAAATCAGACCGGCTGAAAGTTGTAGAAGTGAGTACTTCCCGTATTAGGTTATAACTAGGCTTGCCATACCTCCCGGTTTGACCGGGACAGTCCCGGATTTTTCTCTTGTCCCGGTGTCCCGCCCAGTTTTATCAATGTCCCGGAAAACGGCTGTAAGATGTAAAAAGTAATGAATTTATGTGTTTAAGAATCAGCATCTGTGGAAAGGGTGTTTTCTCTAATGAACAATGTCTGGGGGATGACAGAGCATTAATGAGTGAGTCCACTGCAAGAGCATTGATTGTATGTAAAATCAACTTTGGCCTATCTTGCTATGATTTTTATGAAAAGGTCAAACTTAAGAAAGACATTTTGAAAAAAGTACTTTCAAGTCAAAAATATGAGTGGTTTGAAAGCAAAGATTAACATTTTTAACTCATTAATTAATTGTTTTTTTTAGTTTGTCAAAAAAGTTTTTTTGTAATTGTTTTTGTAATTAGAAAAAAGTTGTAGTTTTTCAAAAAATAATAGGACTTAGTAATTGTTCAATTAAACAATTGTATGAAGTATTTTAAATTGTATTTTATTAACCCTTCTTTCTAGATGGTAGACCAGAAATAAATATCATTAAAAAGGAAAAATTATATATTTTTATGTAGCAAAAATTCCTTTTTTATTTTTAAAAGATGTGTAGAACTAACAATTTAGGGTGCCAGATTCCCCCCCTCCCGTTACTTGTGAGGCTTAAAATAAGGCTTACAACTCACCATTTTGCTTCTAATTTTTAAAACATTTGCCGGGGGAGGACCACCGGATTCCCCGGTAAGGCCATCCCATATTACTGTGTCCCGGTTTCACGCACCAAAAATATGGCAAGCCTAGTTATAACCAATGACTGGTAATGAATTTAACCAACAAATTCTTCACTAATATTTCAGATGCCTAGGAAGTGTTGTGTGCATTGCTGTGCGGCACTATGAAAATAACTGGTTATATTAGTACGTTTTCGTATCCCAAAGACGAGGTAAGGAAACATTAAGCTTGGAGGCCTATGGTGACTATGAGTGCATCTGTGGACAAAAAGTGAAGGATTTAATACCAAAGGTAGTCTCTAAGTTCGTTTGAATAGATAAAAATATATTTTCTGTGCGCGTCAATGATGACAGCGAGCATAGCAGCAGGAAAAGAAAACTTCAGACATTGGGATATTGAGGTACAGTGAAGAATTTTATTATTACCTTATCGGGAATTGACAGTACATAGCATGATAATATTCATCCTTTACTTGTGATATTTATGTGTAGATTGATCGGACGTTATGTTCTGTTTCGGAAACATTTCTCGTCAAAATCTGTGTGTTTACTAATTGTGTTAGCAATTACCATGTGCTTGCTCTAGGCCTACCAGATGACACAGATACTGGGCACCTTGTGGCGTAGTGTCTAGCATTCTTGGCCGTCACCGCGGAGACCCAGGTTCGATTCCCGGCTCTGTCATTACATTTAATTCTTGACCGAGGGCTAGAAGAACAAAGGGTACACTCAGCCTCGTGAGGCAAAACTGAGAAGAGACGGGTTGGATTATTTCCCCAGTCATCCTGGAAGTGGTTTTACCTGGTTTCCCTCACTTATACTCCAGGCAAATGCCGAGATGGTACCTATCTTAAGGCCACGGCCGCTTCCTATCCATATCCTACCTCGATTACAAATACACACACTAGTACAGACATCACAGTGACACAGGTTATCAGACAACTTCTACTCACGCCCAAGTACACGGGTTCACATGACCACGATGTCGTAAAGCCCCTAAGGAAACAACAACTTTTTACCTGACTCCAGCCACCCACACTTCTCTCTCTCTTTCATAACCTTTGTTACCACCCTTCGCTAATAGACTGCGCGTATGTAGGCTTGAGTCACATTTATGGCTTTATGGACTCAAGGTTCTTGACTCTAAGGCCCCTTTCACACGGGGCCACCATGGCGGCCCTGGTCGCGTGGCCAGAATTCGTGGTGGCAGGCAATGCGATTTTTGGCGCGATCAAGTTGGCCGCGCCACCACATGTTTACATTAAGTCAAATGGAGCCTTTCACACGAGACGCGACTTTCTGTGCGGCCAGGCCAGCAGCGGGGTAAATGTTATTACTATTAGACAACTATATGGTTATACAAAGTAACGAAAACATAAGGGCCCATGTCCTCGCTGTTCCGCCACTTAAATAAAAAATAACTAACGAAAAAGTAACTATTTGTTACTTTGACAACCGTAACGGTAATTCTGTCACTATTTTTGGTAAGTAACGATAAATGTAACGAAATTACTTTTGATTAAAATCTATTTAAATCGCTTTGAGTTTGCTCTTATCTCCCGGCTGATGAATACATTTAGTATCTCTTGTGATTATCTCACCCTCTGAAAAAGGTAAACAAATGTCCGTGTCCGGCTGTAACCATGACTACACACAATTGCGTTCCATTCGCTTGTTTATATGTTTATCTCCGTGAAAGTATAATGTAACGAATTATCGGGAGTGCACTGTAAAGCGAAAATGTGCAAATTCTTCTTACCTCAGTGTTACTATTTTTATAGGAGTTTTTCCTCTGGAGGTGTACTATCTCTCATATTTGTGTCCACACCAGTCAGTTGATCTTTTGAACACTGCAGTAGCTCATCATAAGATGAAATGTTCATTCGTAGGAAGGTGAAGAATTTGACTGGATTGTCTAAGATCAATATACATAGTACAAAATATACCTTTTGTTGATCGATCCTGCAAAAGTGGGTGAACCCAAAATCTTTTATTTCCCCGTTTTCGGCGCTTACGCAACCTTATATATAGAAAAACAGCAAGTGCTGCTTCTTCCACCTCCATTTCAAGACTGGCTCATGGCTGGTGGCGTATTTGGTGGCTAGAGAAAATATTGCAAATACGTGGTGGCGCGGCCATTGTGGCCCCGTGTGAAAGAGGCCTAATGGAGGCTACTACAGACAAACATCGGTTTTTCAAATCGCCAGGGGATATCATCATCATTATCATCATCATATATTATTTCAGTAGTGCACCGATCGTGACAAATGAGCATTCAAATGAAAGAGAATCGACATTAGCAGTGACGAATTGCACGAATTAATATTTATAATTTCTTTTAAAAAAAATTACTTCAACGAATGTACATGGACAAGAGTTTAGTGCTTTTCAGTCGGTCAACACGAATGTACCCAAAAGAGATGGGTTATGCCCTAATCCTGAAATAAATTACATGAGATTAATAAAACACTAGGATGACCAGTTTCGATCGTCAAGCGATCATCATCAGATCCATTACACTTAGGCTACAAAATCTATGTTTGAAATACAGGTGAAAATATTTACAATATGTACAATTATTTAGTTGCAGTATTGGTACTGCAACTGTCAGTGTATGCTAAATGCAGTATATATGTTAGGTGAAATGCTAAATGGTGATAGCTATCCGGAGATTGTACTTTAGAGAGATTATATGGTTGTAAACTATGGTTAAACTATAAAATTTTTGGCTAACTACTTATCTGATTGTCTTCCGTATTACAGCTACTCGCAGTTTTCGTGCTCACTGAAACTCGCTGTGCGGTCGACTGCGGTGGTTATCTTAACGACTGGTTTTTCCCCTGTCTCCTCCCCCCTGTCCCTACGTGCTGTGGGGAGTGATAGCGATGTGTTTATGTGAGGTGTTGCCAACCTAGATAAGATGTATGTTATTGAATGAGGTGGGTCCACAACTATTAAAGACCGTGGATTGGCCCTCGCCACGCGTGGAGCATAACCCATTCGAACTAAGCGTTGACGGTCTTATGAGGACGTCCCGGCATCTTTAATACTGCCGCGAATATGGGCCTTGGTTTATTGCAGAAGCAAAGTACATCGTACACCTGATCCAGATAACATTTACCTATTAAAAACCCCCCTAATATCCGCCCTTTTTTATCTAGCTTGGCTGTGTCGCTAAATTGTGTTTTGTTTCCGACAGGGTGTGTTTTTTAGTAGCGTGAAGAGGGGTGAGCTCTCCATGAACGTGTGTTCATTTAGATTGTTGGGATTGTTTCGTTTGGCTAGGTGTATCTCGATTGCTTCCTTTATGTCAAGAGCTCTGCCTTTCGATTCGTGATGGATTATTTTAAGGTCCGACTCTATGTTGGTAAAGCTGTGCCCTGCGTCACACATATGTTCGCACACGGCTGAATGTGTTCCGTATCTTATCGCATTCCTATGTTCATTATAACGTGTGTCTACTCGCCTTCCACTCTGCCCGATGTAATTAGCTTGACAATCGGTGTCTTGGCACGTTATAGAATATACCCCTGACCTTGAATACGGGTCACGTTTATTTAGATTACTATTTAGGAGGTGCCTAGCGGTTGTGTTTTTCGTCGTGAAAGCTATCTTTATGCCTTGTTTTTTTGAATAGGTTAGTGATTTTATATGTATTCGCATTCACATAGTTGAAACGCGCAAATTTTTTCTCATTACTGTCCGGTTTGGGAATCGTTTTATCTTTATTTTTATGTTTGGCTATAATTTGATTTATTTTGCTTGGCGAGAAGTTGTTTTCCTTTGCTATTTGCATAATAGTTCTTATTTCCTTATTATAGTTGTCTTTTGACATGGGTATGTTTCAAGCTCTGTGCACCATTGAATTGAAACCCGCTAGTTTGTGCGTACTGGGGTGATTAGACTGATTGTCGATTGCATGCGAGGTTTGTGTTGCTTTCCGGAATATGGAATATGAAAGGTCGTTGTCTTTACGTTCAATAGTTATATCGAGATAATTTATTTTCCGGTCTATTTCGGATTCCTTAGTGAATTTGATAGAGTGGTGAAGGCTATTAATGGATTGGAGAATTGTTTCTTCGCTTGTTAGTTCAGTATCGTAGATGCAAATTACATCATCTACGTATCTTTTCCATATTACTATTCCCTTTGTTGAAGTCTTTTCTAAGAACGAATTTTCTAGTGCATTGATGAAGATGTCAGCGATTAACCCACTTAGTGGCGATCCCATTGCTAGGCCATCTCTCTGTGTGTATGTTTTATTGTCGAATTGAAACACGTTTTGGGTGAGAACGACCCTCAGTAATCTCACAATCTCTTCAATTTCTTTTACCGAATTGTTGGATTTTAAGTTGTTTTCGATAGTGTTGATTGCTTCAATAATCGGAATATTGGTGTACATGTTAGTTACGTCGAAGGATACTAGCCTGAAGCTAGGTTTCATTTGTAGGGTGTTCAATGCTGTTACTAGTTCTGTTGTGTTCTTTACAGAGTTTTTTTGTCGTTGGAAAGACGGCATTTTAAGATTTTTAGTAACTCTTTGCTGATTTTGTAATTAGGGGCATTCCTACAATTGACTATTGGTCTCATTGGGCATTCCTTTTTGTGTATTTTTGGTTGTCCCCTCAATGACGGTATTTTCGGGTTCATGTTTATTAGTTTTGATTTTTCGGCTTTGGTCAGTATGTATTCTGTTTCTTTTAGCGCACTTTTTATTTGTTTTTGGAATTTGTTGGTGGGGTCTTTTGTTAATTCCTTGATTTCGTTGTTGTTTAGGAATTCGACTGTTTTTTCAATGTATTCTGTTTTGTTCAAAATTACTGTAGTGTTTCCCTTATCTGCTTTTGTGATGATTAAGTCATGTTCTTTTATTTTTTGTTTCAACGACTTTATTTCTTTGAGCTGTTTGTTGTTTTGAATGTTATTGCTATCGCCCTCTCGTTTGAGGATTTTTTTGGCTTCGTTGGTGGCGAGATGTACAATAAATGTACATGGATTTCAGAAACAGTAAATCAAAGGAATGAGTAATCAAATCCTATAATTCCATAAATATCGAATAACCGGTGAGTGTTATGATGATCCAATTTTCAGTGATTGCCTTCTTAAGTTAGGGAACGTAGAACTTGGAATTCTAACTGAAATGTAAATAGTGTTCTATAATCATTTGATTGGAATAAAAAACTTAACAACCTTTCTCCTTAAGTCCCTCATTATAAACCTATTGGGGAAAGTGTGGTTTATGAACATGCGAGATTTCTCGCACGGGTCCGCTAATCAAAATAAATTCGACTTATCGAAAATTCGAGTAATGGAGGTTCGAGAATGTATAGCGATCGAGTGGTGCAGGAAATGATCGAGAAGTAATCGGCTGTGTAAAGCGCTCCATCAATATAACAAGGGCTCGGATTTTTAAGTGCTAAAAATCGGGAAAATATTTATTTTTTATGTATTAAAAATACCTGAAATATGTGACAAAAAAGTCAAAATATTTAATTATAATTTAGTTTATTAATGTGAATATAAACAATATGCAGTACTCACGAATGCTATGTCTCACTGACTGCTGAAGCATTACAATACACAACGAGATACATCTTTAGGTTGTCCAACACAAATGACCGACACTTCTTCTGAAGGCGCAAAACTGTGAAAATATGTTTCTTGCCCTTGAGGTGTTGTGTAACTTGAGATCGCTGTTCAGCCATGATTGCTATCCCACATGGTTGGCAGAACAGAACGCCCCCATCAGAAGTAAAATTATCTTTTAATTCTGCAACAGAAGATAACTTGTAGTTGTTTTTACTTTAGGCATCGAAGAACTGCCTTACAGTTTACAGTGCCAGAAATGAGCTGCATGTGACACTGGTTCCAGGTAGCTGGGGGAGGGGGAGGTCTAGCACGTGGTGCAATATGGCTATGGACAAGGAAATCCCCAGCTTCCACAGTGAGTGGCACGGGGCGACAAGCTAAGAATAACACAGTTGTAAGCTGACATACGCTCTGCATTAAGGCTAGATAGCTCACAGGTTCTTCCCGTTGAAGTAACACAGAACAAAAATGCAATAAACTGAAAGATCTAGCATACTGATTTTTAAAAAAATGTAAATATTATATCTTTTTATGTGCTAATAAGTGAAAAGCAGGAATTTATGTATTTATAGAAAAAATGCTTAAAATATGTATTTACATTAAAAAAAATACCTAAAAATCCGAGCCCTAATTATAACAACACACCCCGCGCGAGTGTGTACGATGCCACTCGAGCATGACACATGGTTTAGCTGAGGTCACTGGCCAGAGAACTGTCGAACATCAAGGGCGACTTTCATCCTTACGTAATATAATGTGTACTTCCACAGGCAATTAAACAGTCGAGTGCCGGCATGAGTCACGACTGCAACACATTATGATCTGCACTTGACATTCGCCTGGGAAGAGGAAGTGTGTACAGTAGGCCAGTTGACCTGACACCTGTTATGGGTCAGTAGCACCTTCACCGGTTACAGCCGGTTCTCGCACATTTTAAAGATACGTTTAGAAGAGACTCCAGCGATAATCGGCCGCAATAGTCGCTCAGCGATCATCGCGAAGACTTGTCTCGTAAATAACACGCGACGTACCGTGGTGCTTTATTCGTGCTCAGTCAGATTGTCTCGGGGTCACTCTGAACAAGGAAAGAGTATAGTTCGTTTACTGTAACTTTGCACTTTCTTGACAGCTAGGGTTGCCAACTTTCATAAGGGAAGACTCAATTTATAACCTGTAGTCCATAACAAATATACTGTATACATGTTTTAATCACATGTAATTTTTTTTCTGGTTATTTTTTCGCTTGTCCCAGTAATTGTGAATAATATATCGGCAACATATTCTTTCGGTCTGACTGAAAAGTTGCATTATAAAACTGAACTACCACGTGCTCGTGGCTAGGTGTGCGGTTGGTAATGGACGCTTTACCGTGTTCATCCGCCTCTGCAAATAACGTGATTATTATATTTTATTATAATAATTATTGATAATATTGCGCAAATTCGTCTGAAAGTATTATTTCCGTGTTCACTTTTCAGATAAATGTATAGTGGTTATCTTAAATATGGAGTAAATTCTATGTAGCCTGAGAGGCCTCCAGGTCGGACATCTTTGTTTCGACTATCGAGTAGGAAGCAGATACAGAATTTCTTGTTCAAGATTTCTTATTTCTATCTTTTTGAAGGTAAAAGAAAAGGTAGCAGAACTATTCATTTCTCCAAGGTTCTCCAAGGTGAATAATTTTCATATGGCATGATTTGTGCAAAAGATTAGGGCTAAAATATAACTTGTTGTGTAGGCCTAAAAATTAACTTACTTGGTGAAATTTTTCGTACGTTTTATTTTAATATTAAGCCAACAGGTCAAGCAATGATGTTATCGTCTTAAGGACATCTTACACCATACCGTATAGCATACGATACTCGTTCCTGAACCAAGTATCAGCCCGCGTGTGTAGACGACCTTGTTCAGCCAGTGCAATATTTATTACTAGCATTACCCGTCGCGGCTTCGCCCGCGAATATTCTAGTTGTAAAGAGTACACTTAGCAAAATCTCAATCATGAATGCTATGACTGATTTATCCTTGGTATGAATAATCAGACTTTATCAATTCAGCTACTGGTGCAGTGGTTAGGGGTTTGTCATCCCTTCATAGGTACAGTATATCAGAGCGAAGTTAGTTTTCTGGCAATATCACATACACTGTTAATTTAAGGGCCTTTAAATGTGGTTTCCGGAGACCCTTTATAGTCGGGTGAAAAAGACATTTCGCACCACACTCACACGTGATAATTGAGTGACAAAATTCTCGAGTGCACCTTGACCCCCTTAAGCGCACTATACTGTATGTATTGATGAATTTTACAACTTAATTTGGTTCAGTGATAACCTTATAACCGTCTGGAAACTTTCACAGTAATGTAATAATTGGAATTGCATTGCGTCTTACAGAGGTTCTGTTACCATGGTTACCGTGTTGCATTCTTTCATTATTTCATTGTAAATATACATGTTTTAAGGTATTTAATTGTGAGGCATTTAAAGAGTAAGTGAGTGCGTTTCGCTTACGCATTGGGTTATGCTGAAACTGTAGGTACCCCATATGTGTAGGTTGGTGTTAATGGGACCTTATTTTCGGTACAAAACTGGAATGGGACCTTAGCAGAATAATATAGGGAGGGATTTATTTATGTATTTCTCGCAGGCTTTCCCTAGTAATCTGCCAATGAACGGCTACAAATATCAAGGTGCACAGGCTCTAAATTCAACTGTCTATGTCTTTTGGTATATTTCATTAGAAAGCTACGTTTTGCATTCGGTACCATGTTACGACTCCCGGAAAATTTTGACATCTTATAATTCCGAATACATTTTGCTCGTCCATTGGAGTAAAGGTGGCTCATATCAAAAATTATTTCAGACAAAAGTTTTAAGTAATGTTTCGAGTAGTATTGACCATTATACTGGTTTTGTTATTGTGCCTATTCACTTAGCAGTGACGTAACCGTGACGTTACCGGCACGTGAATCCGCCGGTTGTTAACCCACAGTGATGTCTATTCACACTTAAACGTGGCATGATCGGCACTTTCCATACCACGGAAAATGGCGAAACTCACAGAAGCTGATTTATAGATGATTGCTCTTATTTTGGATGAAGAGGAGGAGCAACAGATGGGTTGATCAAGCCTGGATAAAGAGAAGAAAAGAAGGGGAATGTGTTACTCTTTATACTCCATATATTCTTAAAATCCGTGTCCATGTACTTAGGGTTGGAAAGGCGATACAGCACAGGATAATTGCGCAATTGTTCAATAAGTTTTTCATCATTCATCTATATAAAACTTTGAAATAAGCCAGTGACACGGCCCTGAAATGAGAAAAATATCGGTGGGTACTAACCTGATTGTCACTGGTGAGAAACGAATATTTATTGGTGCCAAATCTTGATTTGGGTTTTGAGGAGTGGAATGAAAAATCGATCAAAATATTTGGTTACGGCGATGGTTAAAGCACTGACTGTACTGTCACGGCCAGGTGAACACCATCACTCAATATCATGGAAAAATATCTTGAGGCTCGTCGGTAGAAGCACGTCACGGTTACACCACTGCTAAGTGTAAATACAGTATACCTTTAAGGGAGGAATTAATATTCTTCTATCAAAACTCGATTTTACCCACCCCTTTGGTCAATGGTTGGTGCTATCAAAATCTTTACTGGGATAAGTTTTTGGCCCTTTTCCGAGAATAGTATGAACTTTGAACTACAGTAATACGATTTTTCACATAAAAAGAATGTTGTAGTGATATTTCACTTTTTTTCGAAGAAAAAAAAAGCCCCCGATTTCCACCCCATTGGTCCGATTGTGCCCACTAACGAACTCGACTGCGATTTTGATTGGTTATAAATGTTATGTATAAATTTGAAAGTGATTGGTGGAAAATAACGGTAGTTATCGTGTCCACAAGAAAGCGATAGATAAATTATATCGCTAATTTATTGCAACAGTGGCATAACTAGAAATATGTACTTTTTCAGTTTTTATGTTCGACCCTGACTATTATCTGTCAGAGAACTGTACTATAATGAGGCTCATTATAACACTATTTTTCATTATGAAACAGTTTCTCCCACCAATCACAGCTCAAGAAACAGTTGTTTGACCAATTAGATAATTAGATGCGCTGAGTTCCACGGCCTTCTAATTTAAATTTCACTGCCTGGTCTAGTGTCATAGTAGAGTAATCGAGGTGGCCATTGTCAAATACAAGGCATTCTCTGCGTCTCATGCGCTCTGTTCAGTACATAAAACTGGCGAAATCTCGACAGATATTTATGAATATTTATGTTCGAACATAAAATAGTTATAATAATTATCGTCGAAGATAAACAGTCGTATGCAACGAGCCTATAATGGCTATAATTAAGACACGAGTATGTTTATAAAACGAGCGTATGCGAGTTTTATAATTTTCATACGAGTGTCTTAATTACCATTATAGGCGAGTACTATTACCTCACAGTAGTGCTGGGAAATATTCTTTATCGATTGATTTAATCGACACTATCATCATCATCATCAGGTCCTGTGCTAGGCACATTGGCCCACTAGATGGGCTGGGAGGCTAAAATCGCATGCAACGAAGCCGGGTCAGGTCAGGTCAGACACATTGGGCAGCGAGCCTTCTCCAGCCATGTCGGTCGATCGCAACAGTTTCGGCATAATCCCAAGTGATGCCAATGGTCCTGAGATCTCCTCTCATTGTTTGACGCCAAGTTGTTTCCTTTTTCCTCCCAGTGGTGTCCATCTTAGTGGAGGTCGTGGGTGATGGTATTGGGGCATGCGGAGGACGTGACCAGCAAGTTGCATCCGTACTGAGTCTGATCTTCTTAAGAAGTATTCATTTGTGACGTGATGACGATATGAGACTCAAAGAATTCGTCTAAGGCAACGTTGTTAGAAAACATCGAACTCTATCGTTATTCTTGGCGACGTGAGGCACTACATAATTCGTTGTGCCAGTTTTCGAAAATATTGCAATTACATCAAAAGCACCGATAATTCTTCATTATGTTGGTGACTGTTACAGTCATCTGTGGCAAAGTAATATATCCACAATTTAACACGACGTCAAAACCATGACATTGATTAATCAATCCATAGTTTAGTAACTGCCTTTAAATCTTTAAACATCATATTTTGAGATAAGCCACTGTTGCAGCAAATGAGCGATATATAAACTTTTAAACTGACGGTGATTTTGGGGTCGAGGAGATGTGAAACGCGAAGATATGTCAATTTTTTCTGGAAGTCGCTACGTGGTCGACCTTGCAATAGGTAGCTTTCTAATGAAATCTCTTTATTATTCTGGAAACCTTTCAACATATCTCCTCAAATTCATTTTGATGAACTGTAATAAGGCGGCTTCGGTGTCGTTGGCGGTAGCATGGTGAGCTTCTATGCCCAAGGTCGCGGGCTCAAACCCGTCCAAAGTCGTCGGATTTTTAAGAGCGTTAAAAATCCCTCAGTATGCCTTCCTTTGGAGGGGAAGTAAAGCCGGTGAGCCCATGTTATAGATTTAACTACACTTGTGTGAAGCCAAAAAGTGTAGGTTAGAATATTGTTAACGCTCTATTAGTTCCAAACGTTCGCCGCCAGGTGTTGACTGCGATGCCATCTAGTAGCCTAGTCCGCAAGCTAGGTGTCGTGGACGGTAGCAAAAGTAAGAACTACTTGAAATTACAGTCTGCAGTTCATACTTGAATTAAAACAGATAACACACACTAATACAGCCATCACAATTAACACCGGTTATCAGACAGATTCTACACACACACAAGTACACGGGGCTACATGACCGCGTTGTCGCAGCCCCTAAACTGAGGAACCAACCAACCGAACTGTAATAAAGTAGCTTCTTTGCTTTGAACATGTGAAGTAGGCTACTCCTTTCGTAGAAGATCACATAATTTGCTGGACAGTCGCGTCATCATTTTCTTCGTATAAAAAAAACACACCCAATACCTTCAACCTCGTCATATAATTCAAGAAACAACCAATCAGTTCCTAGTTTTTCAACTGATAAATAGCCGCAACAAAACACTTTAGCTTTTAGTGTCAGCGATTAACGCTGGAGTCGCTTCTAGGAAGAGGCTTGCTACACCGTGGTAATTCAGCCCCATGTAGAGTTCGGTGGATGTAGGATTTGTCTGATAACCTGAATCATTGAGATAGCTGTGCTGGGGATTTTAAATTTACAGTAGAGCGTCAATAATCCGAAACGTCAAAAATCCCAACGCCCGATTTAAACATGTGAACTGTATTTTGCACGGCGCTATGAAAGAACAATGACCTTGGGAATGTTTGTTTTGAACCATCCACTCTCCATCCCCCCCTGCGGGACAGGCAGTTCAGTTGCTTCACTTGTTCAGTACCGGGAATTGAGTGTCCCGTGATCGATGCACACCAACTCAGTGCGGGCCATAACGTTGATGCCACCCCACACCATAACCGAGCCACCTCCAAATGTAGTCCTGGAGGAGAAAGCAACAGGGCTGTACCTCTCCCCGCGCCTTTTCCACACTCTCTCTCTTCCATCAGGAGATCTAAGATTAAAGCGACTCTCGTCAGTGAAGAGAATAGAGGCCCACTGCTCGTGTTCAACAAATGCCAGTTGTTATTCCTAGAATAACAAAAAGCGAGCGGCAACATTCATAACCCTTAAATGCTTACAGTGCGCTTCCGCCATCGAAGATTGGGTAATTGGTGGTAATAAACCACCCTAAGAAATCCGAGTTTAGTGCTTTCGTGTTGACCGACTGAAAAGCACTAAACTCTGGTTTACTAAGGCAACACTGAAAATATGGCTTCAAACACCACAACACCCTAAGAAATGTCATATTATCAATTACTATTAACGGATGTTTCAGATGTTTGTTCTAATGCGTGAAAAGCTTTTAAAATGTGATTACATCTTTTTCAAGGCTAATTTTATACCATTTATATTACATTTTTAACTGTCCCACTTTTTTTTTGCCGGTCTGTGTATTACTCCGTCGATAAAGCTTGCCTTTCAACGCGTGTATTTAACTAGTCAATTTGTCAGTGAATTCAGTGAAATTTCTGCAAGTGGCTTATAATGTGCCAGGTGACGAAAGGTCATGAGAGTATTCTACCAACTATCTCGCACTGTGCCGCTAGCATTTTTTTTTTGGCAGTTGGTCCTGGTTCGATTTTTGGCACTGCCAAGAAATTTTAATTTTGGTCTGAGGGATGGAACTAGGCGCACTAAACCTCGTGAGGCAAAACTGAGAAGAGGAGGGTTCGCTTCCCACCTTAGCCATCTTGGAAGTGGTTTCCGCACTTCTACTCCAGGCACATACCGGGATGGTTCCAAATTTAATCCCAATCCTCATCTGAACTTCTTGCATCTCAATAGGGATTTGCCAATAGGCTTTCAATAGCTTTTCTCAATTCTGCTTCCATATATGTAGGCCTATACATGCAAGAAATGAGTATGGTACTTATCAAAAATAAAGAAATAATAAGCTGATATGTACCCTACTATTCTATTTCTCTCCTACTCCTAAATCCTTCTCTGAACACTCATCTTAAAACAGAATGGTCTGCATTTTTCGACTAATTATAAAAATGTAGCCTATAAGAAGAAATGAACATGTTTCTGTTCTTATGCATTTTATATGATGCTTTAAAAAATCAATCTAGAAGAGCTAATTTAAGTTAACTTCACTACCATAATACTGCTTAAGAGTTAGACTGTTGAGGACTGATCTAGTTTGGATCATTTGCGTACGTGTTACAAGGATGTGTGTGCTGACTTTTTGGTGTTAAATGATGTAGGTTGGCAACACCAAAAGTGGCGGCCATGTTGGTTTTCTAGTAACTTATTTAAGGTGTCCCGGACTATAGCCGTGGTCGTTACGGCATGACTGATGGCAGTCGCTCACATTTGAGAGGCGAGGGGGTTCGAATCCCCCCGCCGGCAACCTTGAAGATGGACTTCTGTGGTTTCCCATCTTCCTTCCAGGCAAATGCCGGGGTTGGTCCCTAACTATAGGCCACAGCCGCTACCTTCCAACTTCTCGTCCTTACATTCCAACTTTCCTTCCAAACGGTACTCGTAGCTCACCCATTGGGTGTCCGTCTCGCAGCAGCTACAAACCTGGCGAGCCGAACATGTCCTCTGACACTCCCGGCACTAATAGCCATACGCAAAAAAAAAACACTTCAGTAGTGTAGTTTTAGTTGCATGTTGTGGTTCGTAGTGCGTACATGATTTGTATTTTAAAAAGGCTAGGAAGCTTGTAGTTTAACGTGACCGTTAATCTCGCGATCATGAGCCACGGGACCTCCTTTTTACGTGGAATCCGAATCACAGGACATGGCATTTCACTACGAAAATCTCACATGCATTGACCGGGAATCGAACCTGGTCCGCCTTGGTGAGAGGCCAACAGCTTGACCTCTGCGCCACCACGCCCCTCCAATTTGTATTTTAATTACTGTACTGTGTGTGTAGCCGGCCCCGTGGTGTTGGAAGCCCTGGGTTCGATACCCGGCTCCGTCAGGGATTTTAAAACTGACTTGAGGGTTGGAACGGGGTGCACTCAGCCTCGTGAGGACAATTGACTAGCTGTCTGACAGTGAGGCAGCGCCCCGATCACGAAAACCAAGATTAACGGCCGAGGGGACCCGATGCGCTGTTCACGCGTCACCCCAATATCTGCAGGCCAAATGGCTGGGCAGCGGTCGCTTGATAGGCCTAGGCCTAGGCCCTTCATGGGCTGTATAGTGCCAGGGATTGACTTTTTTATAAATGTTTTGCTTCTGTGAGAGCGTAGTGAAAGGATTAATCGATTGACAAAACAATTATTCGACCATCCGACGGATCGATTAATCAAATAAACGCAGATATATTAATCGTTATTTGTAGCAATCATTCGATTTTTCTGACTCGATTAATCGATTATTCAAAAACTGAAACTAATCGATTTAAAGTTCAAACGGAAAGACTGAATCGCAATCAAGTTGCATGACAGAAAGCGCGCGGGATCATCTCCTCAACAGAAGACACACACACACACGTGGTGTTACAAACAGCTCCAATAAACGGGATTGTACTCCCCGGTGCGCTGTTGCCAAGTCGTTTACGCCTGCCATATAAACTATAAATCCTCCTACTCCCCCCCCACCTCCAACCCAACCCACTGTCGGCTTGCAGGCCACTGTATAAGAGGGAGACGAAGCGAGCAATTCTCTCCCAAACCATGACCTACCGTGTCACCGTGCCGTGCATCGCCACACCAGCTCATTACCGCGCCAATCAAATCACTTCGTAATAACCAGGACACGGATATTGATGACGTGTCACCTTTTACTTGGTTCACACTAACATTGTTAACTTAAAAACAGAAATCCTGAGCATACTGTAGTTCCCACGTTGTAGGAATACTAATTTATTACGTCATTTTTATGGCATTTCCTAAAAGTGTGGATCATTATTTGGTCATTTTATGAAATTTCGGACTATTTGATAATAATAAAAGTCACTATGAAACACTTTAGCAGCCGAAACTCCTTGAAGAAATGGAGAAAAAATGAGCGCAAAATTGTGACAGGAATCTTGGGATCAATATACAAAAATGGAATCCAACAAAAGAGATCCACCGAGGAAGTCTACAGCAAAATAGAGAAAATTACCGACACAGTCCGAAAAAGACGGGCACGATGTTACGGTCAAAAGAATGGACGGAAACAAGTTAACTAAACTAAAGAGATCTTTCACTTTTTTTATTCAAAACCCAAACCAACAATTCCCTGGTTTAGAAATACCAAAGAAGACCTGCAAATGCTACATATCTCAGCTGAAGACGCCCTTAACAGAGAACTCTTCCGCAAGAAAATATTGACGAACGGGCTTTCAAAAAAAGATGGTATATTGGCTTTCACGGCCAGTGAATTAAAACTCAGCAATTCTTCTAGGTCTGTGCCATGTCTTGAGTGGGGTTATGGCTGCTTGAGCTTTTAGTTCTCGCAGTAAAGAGGTGCAGGTGCGCTTCTTAAAAAGGGAGGTAGCGTGCAGTTCGTTACTCCGGGCGGGGACACCAAGAGCCTGCTGATGAGCTAGTTTGGTGTCCTAGGCGAAACCCCACTCAAGACACGGAACAAACCTAGAGAAATTGCTGTGCTCGGCAGAATTTTGACTGGGAGCTGTTTGATCATCCTCTATACACAGTCCTCATCTTGCTCCCAGAGATGTCCACCTTTTCTTTCTTGCACCTCTAAAAATTCCTGGCCTCGGGTCAGCATTTTCACACTGACTAAGAGCTGAAGACGACTGTCACTCGCTGGTTCCATTCGTAGGCTATGACAAGTGTCTCAATTCGTTTGGTGACTATGTCGAAACATTGCCAATAAAGTTTTGCATATAACTATGTTCTCTTACCATCATTATCATATATATTATTTCAGTAGATCCTTCCTGCGGCGCTCACAAGCGACCGATCGTGAAAAAATGACCATGCGAATGAAAGAGCATATATAAGGTGCGTTCAAAAAGTAACGAGCCGGAGGCTGGAATGCGCAAACCGGTGACGACATGGGCTAATCGTGGCGTGTGTAACGAGGTGTGATTCCGACCAGAGCGTGGAAGATCACAGCCCGTCGCTAGAGGGCACGCGTGCGCGTCATGTGACGATACAAAGCGAGCAGCATGCATCAATCGTCCAACGCTGCCAGTCGCATTGCAAACAGTGACATGGAGGAGTCAACCGAAGAGCAAAGAGGTGTTGTTCGGTTTCTGACAGCGGAAGGAGTAGGGGGAACGGACATTCATCGCAGAATGCCACAAGTGTACGGCGAACACTGCATGTCCCTAGCAAGGGTCAAGGCGTGGCACAAGCGCTTCAGGGAAGGACGAGTGTCGTTAGGCGATGATGCCCGGTCTGGGGCACCCCCATGCATTACCGATGACAACTTTCAGCTGGTTGATGCACTCATTACCCAGGACCGCCGAGTGACAGTGAACGCCATAGCCGCCGTGGTCGCTCCACGACAATGCACGACCTCATACGGCCAACACAGTCGCGGCACTCCTGCAGAAATTCAAATGGGAGGTCCTCGGCCACCCTCCATACAGTCCGGACCTCTCTCCCTGTGATTACGCCATGTTTGGTCCCCTGAAAAGGGCTCTGCGGGGCCAACGATTCACCTCGGACGCCGACGTCCAGCTGTACGTGCGGAACTGGTTCACATCGCAGCCCAGGGAATTTTATGAGACAGCCATTCACCGCCTCGTGTCACAGTGGGACAAGTGCCTCAACAGCCAGGGCCAATACTTCTAACATACAGGTACGGGTTTCTGTAATTATGCCTCCGGCTCGTTACATTTTGAACGCACCCTATACCTTATACGCATTGCACTCTAATTTCATAAATATCTATCATTTCTTTAAAAAGTAACTTAAAAAAACTGCACAAAGTTTGCGATTTGCAGATACTGTTGCTTTAGGAAGATACGCTCCATAATTGCTGTTCACTTCACATTTTGGCCGCTGTGACGCCTGTTTCATGTCATTTTAGCATTCTGAGGTCTTTCCTTTATCATTTTGCATGGATTTCAGAAACAGTAATTTAAAGGAATGAGTAGCCTACTCAAATCGTATTATTTCATGAATATCGAATAACTGGTGAGTGTTACGGCGAAGCTGTCAATCAATGGACTCAGCACACAAATGACATTAGCATTGAGGAATTTCATTCAATTTTATAAATATCCATTTTTGTAAGAAGTGTGCGTTTTGCAAATACTGTTGCTGTCTGAAAATACGCGACATCATATCTGTTCAGTTCGCATTTTGGCCGTAGGTACGCCTGAAACGTAAATTGTGTTCTATAATCATTTGATTCAAATAAAAACAAGTATCTTAGGAAAAGTGTGGCTTATGAACATGCGAGATTTCTCGCACGGGTCCGCTACTTTTATTTTAATAGGGAAACTTAGTTTCTGAATGCGCCTCGTAATTTCATTAAATTAACGTTCTAAATATTTAAATATAATTTTCAAAGAAAATTCTGGAGATGCAGTCTCAACGGAGCCGTGATGAATGGTTGTGAAGTTGAAAAAACTGACAGGTGGAATTGAGCCACAATTGCCGGTCTATTATCCTTGTAGTGCGGCTTCGGTGGCGTAGTCGGTAGCATGCTGAACTGCTATGCCCAAGATAGCGGGTTCAAACCCGGCCGAAGTCGTCGGATTTTTTAAGAGCGTTAAAAATCCTTCAGTATGCCTTCCTTCGGAGGGGAAGTAAAGCCGGCGGTCCCATGTCATAGATTTATGGCATGTAAAAGATCCTTTCACAGACTAAACTTGTGTAAAGCAAAATTTGTTAGGTTAGATTTCGTCAGAACGCTCTATCAAAGTTCCAACATTCACCACTAGGTATCATTGATATCTGGTGGCGAAAGTTGGAACTACTTGAAATTGAACGGAACTTGTAGCCACAGATTACCTACTACTAGCTTGTAGCTCACCCTTTAGGGTATCCGCTGGAAGCAGCTACAGACTCAGGTGAGCCGAACATGTCCTCGGACACTCCCGGCACTAAAAGCCATACGATAAATAAATAATCCTTGTAGTCGTTTGGATTGCTTCATCTTATCATTTGGTCATTTAGCCCCGTGTACAGTACTTCATACCCAAGAAAGAAAGAAAGAAAGAAAGAAAGAAAGGTGTAAAAAGAAATTGAAACACCAATGGAATCTCCGAGTTTGTAGGCGCCCCTAGTGGATAAAATATGAAATAGTTTTGAGACTTGACTCCATGGTTTATTTATAGTCTGTGAGTTTTTATCTTTGGTACCGTAAATGATAATCCGAGACAACTGTTGGCTTGAGTATTAAGGGAATAAAGCAATTATTGATCTTATCACGTAGTTGATGTTATAGATTTCATAGCAACATAATTGGTGACCCCGACGTTGATTTGTTTAAACACAAACTAAATAATCATGGATGAAGAAAATGAAGTAACTTGTGAAGTGAACAAGGTAAACATCAAAATTCCACCATTCCGGGCTGAAAAACCTGATAGCTTATATGGTTCTACCAAGTAGAAGCTCAATTTTCCATCACACGTGCGGATACGAAAAGTTAACCAACTCACAGTTACATAAAATAACTTTCCTACGCCTTTAAACTTTATAAAAATAAACCCCCATTAAAGGACATTAACCATCGAAAAATAACCCTGCCACTAACCACTCTTTAGTTTATTGCCATCAGTAGTCTAGTTCTCTGGAAGGGGGAGGGGGTATATATGGGAGTTGACAGCCTTGTTTATTTTAATGTATTCAGAGTACAATTCCAGTATGATTGCAGCGAACATACCCACATTTCTGTTATGTTGACTGGTCACATGATAACGTCCCGTCTGTATGACAAGGGCCTAGTGACCGCACACACGTTACATCCGTCTGATGTCATACAAACATGATTATCGTCCGTTACACGCGTCAACGAATACGAGTAGCCTCGCGTCGACAACATTAGTTTTCAACTAGTACTCTAGTTGCGAAGAGTCGATAAATATAAAGGTTGGAGGCCAAGACACTGGGGCGTCGCCACGAGCACTATTTCCTCCTTAACTAGATTATTTTGGATTGAGAAATAAAAAGAAATCTTATCTCAAAATGAAACACAATAACACCCAATGCATTCCTACAAGATACTCACTCCATTCTAATGCATTTTCTCCACTGAGACATGATAATAAAGTTGGACGGTAACATAGCGACTTGAGCATGATTATTCTATGAAAAGTAGAAATGTGGGATAGTTGATATTTACTAACATAGGCAATATCTACCCGGCAGCTCAGTCCAGTCAGCTGGCATTTGAGTGTGCGCAAATGCAAGGGAGCCGTGTCAGTACATTTACTGGCATGGGGCAACTTTCCGGCACTCAGGCGTCCCTAAAAGCCGCAGTAGTTAAAAGGGACGTAAAACAAATAACATTATTACACTGGTCAAAACAATTAGAGGATCAGGTGAGATATCATACACAAGATACATAGGGAAACGTCTTTTATTCTGAGTTCGGTTACAATTTATTGTAATTTGTGTGTGCTACAGTACGATATTGTGCTGTCTCAACATTTTACTGGAGGTTTACATGGCGTTTACTTAGAGCGAGGCACCATGGGGCTACCATAATAGTGAAAAAGTCATTCTCGTTGCCCTCTAATATTGTATGTGATCGTCTCGGACGGCCAGGACAGTTGCACACCTGCGTGGCATGGACAGTATGAGGTTATCAATTAGCTCCTGGGGAATATTTGGCCATTCTTCCATGAGTGCAATATCCAGCTCGGCAACACTTGTGGGAGGTGCTGGTCTGGCTGCAATGCGTCTGCCAAGTGCATCCCAGACATGCTCAATCAGGTTTTAAGTCCGGTGAACAAGCTGGCCACTCCATTCGTTCAATGCCCTCGTCATGAAGCATGTGTTCCACCAGTGCAGCTCTGTGGGGACGTGCGTTTTCGTCCGCCAGAATGAACCCATCGCCTATGGCACCAGCGTAGGGCACAACAAACGGTCGAAGGATCTCGTCTCGATACCTTTGAGCAGTCAAAGCGCCATTCTGAACGACATAGAGGTCCGTACGTCCACCAATAGTCACTCCTGCCCACACCATCCATCCACCACCATGATATGGTGCTGTTTCCTGCACATAAGCGGGATTGTTCCGAGTTCCACGTTCTCTCCAGATGAGGGAACGACGGTTGTTCGGCTGAACATAAAATCTTGACTTATCTGTGAACAGAACCCGCCGCCATTCATTATGACGCCAATCCTGATGTTCTTCCGCCCAGATTCTGCTTGCTAAACGGTGGCGTGGTTTTAATGGGACACACACCATAGGACTCCGGGCGTAGAGGACACTTTCCCGAAGGCGATTTCGGACTGTTTGTGTTGATATTGCGCGTCCTGTTGCCCCCTGGAGGGTGCGTTGCAGCTGAGTTGCATTCAGCCTCCTGTCTCGACGGGCTGTTAACCGGAGATAACGGTCAACTTTTGCTGATGTTACCCATGGACGACCTTGGCCTGGCCTTTTTAACGGTTCATGTTGTCTGAAATCGCATCCAGATTCTGGAAATGACACTTTGGGACACTCCAATAGCTGCAGCCACCTCCCTCTGTGTCAGTCCCGCTTCCAACCTTCCTATGGCTCAACATTTTACTGGAGGTTTACATGGCGTTTACTTAGAGCGAGGCACCATGGGGCTACCATAATAGTGAAAAAGTCATTCGGGTAAGTCACGTTGTTGTTGCATTGCACTACCTGCTCACTACACCATCTGAACCCAACTGCTTGTGTCATTCGTTTGGTCGAGTCAACACACGTCCACACCAACCCCCTCCGCAGCAACTTTCTGTTATTACCACTATCTCGGTTGCCGTAATGTTGTTGTCTCCACTCCGTAGAGCCGACAGAAACACGTCGAACCATTTCAGGTCATTCTGCCGATGACAATACGTCAGAACCTAGATATCTCAACTGATACCCTAATTGTTTTGACCAGTGTATGTTTAAGAAAGCTCTTTTCGAGGCTAATGAACTGTCCTTCTTGTAACAGAATTCTGCTGCAGGAAGCGCTTTGACGTGCAAAAGGTTGCAACAAGGACAAAGACATTGAACTGCAGGTACTATAGTTGAATGGACTGGGATAGTAAACATAACCCCATGATGGCTGTGTGAAAAGCACACGATATTGATCTCTATCGCGAGGCAAAGAACGTAGTTCCGCCCCTTAAAACAACAATAACTAACTCGTTTCTCCAGGTATTGCTGGCAAAAGCTACCATACCTCTGATAAAATTATTATTACGAACTACAATATCTCTGAAACATTCCTCTTTTGCCATATAATATTAATGCCCATAATATTATCAAATGACTCAACAATTTGCCGCTCGATGTTGGAATTAGTGGATCAGCTCGATTACCGTTTCCCGGTATTGCGGGCAAAATCAGCCTCACTTTCGTAACACGTAGATCAATGCCTTCACGTGAGCATTGACTCCTACATTCTTTTAACAGGAGGCCGTGTCCAAGCGGATCTAGGAGATGTATTCCGATTTAGAAGGCTGTGCAGTAACAGAAATATCCACTAGAAGGCGCTGTTGTGCACTCTCAATCTTACCTGATGCGATTCCTTGTTGTTGTTGTTGTTGATTACTGTAGGAGCTGCGACATCGCGGTCATATAGCCCGGTGTATTTTTGAGAGTGTTTGGAATTGTGTGATAACCTGTGTTGTTGTGATAGGATTGATTAGTTAGATATTGTTGTTTTAAGGGTCATCTGCCCCTATGGATAGGATTGGGAAGGAGGCGGCAGTGGCTTTAAGTTTAGGAACCATCCTAGCATTTTCCTGGAGTAGAGGTGGGGGTTGACCACGGAAAACCACTTCCAATGGCCGAGGTGGAAATCGAACATTCCTCTTCTCAGTTTTGTCTTACGAGGCTAAGTGTACCCCGTTCCGTCCGGCGAAATTCAATACTATATCTGTTAAAGAACAGCTATATCTTGAATACCGTCGTCGTTTCAACCGCGTTTACTTGGGTGTGTGTATGTAGTGTGATAACCTGTGTTTTTGTGGTGTACGTCCTCCACCTGGTATAGCAGCTAGCGTTCTTGGCTGTCACACCGGGTTTGACTCCCGGCTCTGCCAAGAAATTTAATTCTGGTCTGAGGGCTGGAGCGGGGTACAATCACCCTCGTGAGGCAAAACTGAGAAGAGGTGAGTTCGATTCCCATCTCAGCCATACTGGAAGTGGTTTTTCGTGGTTTACCCAGTTCTACTCCAGGCAAATGCCGGGGTGGTTTCTAAAATAAGAGACCGAGGCCGTCTCCTTCTCAGTCCTCACCTGCTGAACTGCTGTTCCCATGATCGCGGGTTCAAACACGGCCGAAGTCGTCGGATTTTTTAAGAGCGTTAAAAAGCCTTCAGTATGCCTTCCTTCGGGGGGGAAGTAAAGCCGGCGGTCCCATGTCATAGATTTATGGCATGTAAGAGATCCTTCCACAGACGATAAACTTGTGTAGAGCTAAATTTCTAGGTTAGATTTCGTTGGAACGCTCTATCAAAGTTCCAACCTTCACCACTAGGTATCATTGACATCTGGTAGCGAATGTTGAGACAACTTGAAATTGAACGGAACGTGTAGCTCATCCTCTGGGTGTCCGCTGGAAGCAGGTACATACTCTGGCGAGCCGAACATGTCCTCGGACACTCCCGGCACTAAAAGCCATACGATAAATAAATAAACCTGCATTACAAATACACCAACTACTACAGGCACCACAGTAAGGCAGGTTATCAGACAAATACTACACACACCCAAGTACACGATGTCCAAGTCCCTCAAATGAAATGGTTGGTTCGTCAGTTTAGGACTGCGACAACGCTGTCATGTAGCCCTGTGTACTTTGGGTGTGTGTAGAATCTGTCTGATAACCGGTGTTAATTGTGATGGCTGTATTAGTGTGTGTTATCTGTTTTTAATTCAAGTAAGGACTGCAGACGATCAATTTCAAGTAGTTCCTACTTTTGCTGCCAAATGCTACCGTTAACGACACCTAGATGTGAACTTGGCTACTAGATGCCACCGCAACCGGCACCTTGCGACGAACGTTGGAACTAATAGAGCGTTAATCAAATTTAACCTATAAATTTTGCTTCAGCAGTTGTAGTTGTAGCCATAAATCCATAACATGGGACCGCCGGCTTTACTTCCCCTCCGAAGGAAGGCATACTGAGGGATTTTTAATGCCGTTAAAAAATCCGACGACTTCGCCTGAGTTTGAACCCGCGATCTTGGGCATAGAAACTACCAACTACGCCACCGAAGCTGCCAAAACAACAATAACAGCTGTCATTCCCAACAGTTACTGTAATACGAGTGTATCTTGAATCACATGCTGGCGCACGTGTTACTACAAAAGGGATGAAGTGAGAGAGAAGAGAAGCCAAGTCGTGACCTACTTCACCCCCTCCCCTTGCCCCCACTCCACCCTTATGTTGTTGTTCACTCAAATTCAAGTAAAGGAAGGAATGTTATTGATTCCCTGGAGAGAAGGAGACACGTCAGCTGATCGTCAAACTGATTACCATATTCCCTTCCTTTCACTACAAGCGACCTCGCCCGACAACTAACTCGCTCTGTCTGACTTCCTTACGTATGTGCATCGTGGACTTGACCTTCATTTTTCTCTCTCTCTCCGTATTTTATCGCAACTATCCCCTTTGGTATTCAGTTCGCATAATATTCTCTGCGTGTGACTACACCACCAAACACTGTCCTTAAAGAGCCTTCCTAACTCCAGTCATGTTTCATAGTAGCCTTATTCCACATTGTGCCTCGGCCTGTCATGCATGCTCAATCATCAAGACGTGTTCTCTGACATTTCTTATTTAATTTTGTTCATTTTCCGTATAGTTTTTTTTTTTGTGTTGTAATATTAAGTACTTTAAATTTAGGCACCCACCTCTAAATTTTAACTATACTATGTTTTTACTATTCCTTATACAGGGAGATTCTTTAACTGGAGCGGGGCCGGCCAACCGAGCTCATGTGGAAACCGTAACAAAGTGCATTAATTAATGGTAAATTCACCAGCAAATCATGATTAAAGAACTTGCCTTTTCACAGAAGATGCTCAAAATGTTCTGTTTCAGCTGACAGACAGGTGTTGTACCGTGTAAATAAATTAGCGTTTACACGTTGTAATTCCCTTCTGTTGTGAGGGATATCTGCTGCCGTATATTGTTCTCCAGCTCCACCCGAGTACGGGTAATTGATCTGTACACTTTGTATTTTAAATTACCCCACAGTTAAATATAAAGCGGTCTTAGGTCTGAACTTCGATTAATCACAGTAAACACGCAGGGGGGTCCAGGAGTAGCTAAACGATGTAGCTTCCAAAGTTACTGTTTGTCAGCTGAAGGAGAACATTTTCAGCACCTTCTGTGAAATGGTATGTTCTAACCTTTATCTGGTGACGTGAGATCATCAAGAATCCCAAGAGATAAAAGGAATGTCTGTGCTTCTTTAATTAAATGCTTACCACGGTGAGCGAGTAGTTATCGTGTCGGACTACCAACCCCAAGCTTGCAGGTTCGCTCCTGGCCGTGCTAAGTAATTTTTTTGAAAGGCGACGATGTTCGCAAAAGAACCCATTCGAATTCAGTAGGCCGTGTTCATAATGGCAAAAATAATCTCGGGATTTTCCGACAACACAAATGTTCCACCTTTCTCTACTAGAAAGCGCTATAGTGTCAGCAACTTAGATATCTAACCTCCTTGACTTGCATAGCGTTCCAAGGAACGACTAAATTCGATATGCAAGCTGGCCTCTGGACCGCAAATAACAAAAGCTTGCGAACGGCACCTCAGGCCATACGATATTATTATTACCTAAATTAAATATGATATGAGATGTTTATCACAAAAGAAGCCATTATGTACAAAAATCGGAGGGGGGGGTACTTAATTAGATGACATGTTTCGATTGTATTTATAACTTAATTACCCCCCCCCACACCCACTTTCACATAAAAGCGTATTAGTGATAAATATCTCATTTCTTTCAGATGAGGGTATACAATATGTTTATTATTGTAATTATTAATTTATTTATTTCTTGTTTATTATTCTGAAGCTTATATTTACACGTACACATCTCGATTCCCGGCTCCGTCAGGATTTTAGAAACTGACGTAGGGCTGGAACGGGGTGCACTCAGCCTCGTGAGGACAATTGAGTAGCTGTCTGACTGTGAGGCAGCGCTCCGGTCACGAAAACCAAGATTAACGGCCGAGGGGACCCGATGCGCTGACCACGTGTCACCCCAATATCAGCAGGCCAAATGGCTGGGCAGCGGTCGCTTGGTAGGCCTATGCCCTTCATGGGCAGTAGTGCCAGGGGTTATTATAACTAGAACATAATCTAGTAACCAGTATATTTTGTAATTCTGATGAGGATCGGGAAGGAGGCGGTCGCGGCGATTAGCTAGGAACCATCCCAGCATTTGCTTGAAGTTGCTGATGTGGGAAATCAAAGCCTCCTCGTATCAACTTTGCCTCAGACGGTTGAGTGTACCCCGTTCCAGCCCCCATACAGGAAGGTTCGCTACATACAGCATCAACGTTCACTAACAGAAATCAATTTTTATACTCGGCAGGGAAGCGCGATGAAGGAAGCAGAAATAGTAGGGGAAATAAAAAAAAGTCACCGGAAAGCTGGTCAGTTGGCGAAATGTAGAGTCCATTAGGCTGCTTTCACACGGTCCACCTTCCTCCACACCACTCCACGCCACTCCACTCCACTTTTCAGCCACTCCATTTTTCTTCCCTTTCCACCTCCATCAACTTTAACTCCAGTTTGACTTCGGCCATGGATGTGAAGAAGATTACGGATAAAGAAGAAGAAAATGGTTCATTATTGGTCCATCCATTAAATGCTTATCGCATAGAGCGAGGAACTCATATTTTTCTCATGGAAGAACTTGCCAGTGATCCGAAAAAAATCTTTAATTATTTTCGTATGAGTGTAAGTTCTGCTGAAGAATTGCTATCAATCCTTGAACCAAGCTTACAGCGTCAGGACACCAACATGAGAAAATGTATTCCACCCAAAGAGAGGCTAGCTGTTACTTTGAGGTAAGTAGGTACTATAAATTTATTATCTCTGCTCAAAGGCTATTTATTTTATAGGTACATTTACTCGTATTTCATTACAATCGAACCATAAAATAGTCTACAACGAAAGGAAAGATGATGATGATAATTGTTGTTTGAAGGGGCCTAACATCTAGGTTATCGGCCCCTGATGGTTAGGGTGATCGTGAAGATGAAAATGAAATGCAAACTTAAAACTAAAACTAACTACTAACCTACATACTAGAAGAAGAAATTGAAAACTAAAGGAGAATAAGGCAAATAAAGGACAGGAGGAAAAGAAATGCCCTCAATCCACGAAGAATGCGGATTGAGGGACTTGGAAGGAAGGAGAGCCATGAAAGGCAGATAGGAACGTGAAAGAGGAGAGGGTCCGGCCCACAGGTAAGGGACAAAGGGGGAAACCGGACCCAGCTCAGGAATCCCTCGGGGTCGCCAACTCCCGAACCCACCAGCCGTGAGCTCCTGAGGGTGTAGCACTATCTAGGGTGCACCAAAAGTGGAGGGGCTTCATACACCCGGCCTCCTTGAGGGCCTAGAGCAGAAGGCAGGAGAAAACATGAAAAAAAAAGAAGGCTGACCCCTCGCAGAAGGAGGGAATCAGAAAAGATAAGACAAGGGCCAATTAAGGCGGGAAATGAATAGACTCCCTAGGCCTCGGATACCCTAATACCGTCGGGGTCGGAAGAGAACAAGAGTTGACCAAGTGAGGTCGACAGGAAAGAAGACAGAGAGGAGCCCGGCACAAGTAAGTGGAAGCAATGCCGGACTCAGCTGGGGCCCCGTGGTCGCCAACCCACGTCCCACTAGATGTGAGCCCTTGGGGGGAGGGAGGAAAGAGGTGACAATAATGGAGAGAAAGTTATATATTTCTCATTTATAACCTAACTTATAATAATTACCACAGAGGGATATATAAGAAAGGTATGAAATTGGTAGGTACTTATTACTGAATATGTGTATCATTAGGGGCCAGTACATCAGAAGGCATCATCGTCGGGCACAAGTTGTTTGTGGCTGACAATTATTATATGTATCAGGAGTATGTAGTAATGGGGAGGTGTTGTAGTGGATTGGCTGAAATGAGGCGTTGGGTGATTGTTGATTGATAAATGAAGAGGAGGAAGAATAGGATGATGAGGGTGGGCGCTGGTAATAAGAGTGGTAGGGAACGGCATGAGAATGTGTGGACCCACGTCGACCTATTTGATTTTTGAATTGACGAATGGTGGACATTTTGGCCATGTCGCACTCTAATTTAACATCTTCATCAATTTGTTGAATTTCAGGCTAGAGGGAAAGGAGGAAGTGCTTGTCTGCATCAAATGCGTCCTCCTTTCCCTTTCCTTGACTCAAAGTTTTGTTCAAATTTATCAAGAGTAGTTCCTCCTGTGATATCTTCTTCTGCTTCTTGGGAGGACATGGTTGGTCCTCATGGTTTTCAGTTATAATGTCCCTTAGCTCGGTGTCCATGACGTCCTCCTCGTCTTCGCCAGCTTCAGTTTCTTCAACTTCCTCTTGCTGGTTAATGTTGGAAACAGTGCTGGACACGAAAAAAGAATCCCATAATCAAGCGTAATAATCACATATGAATAATAATGCAACGGTGATTATTGACATAGAAAAGTAGATACACTGAGAGTTCCTTACGTTTTGTTGGCCATGACTGGTAGAAAAAAGTGTAAGAGATCAAAGCATATGTACGTTTTCCTTGTGGCGCTGGCTTCACTTCCTGTCGGTAGGTTTTTCAGTTTTTGCAGTTCTCTGGAAAAACTGCTTCGAATGCCCTTCCACTTCTTCTGTACATTTAGTTCTGAAAACAATACAACTTTTGTTGCAGATACCTTGCAAGTGGATGTTCCTTGACAGATCTACATTACATATACAGGATTGGAGTGTCTACATTGAGTGAAGTCATAAATGAAACATGCGATAAAATTTGGAATCTACTTCAGCCAACAGTTCTTCCTATTCCAACAGCAGAAAAATGGGAAGAAATTGCTCAACTGTTCTTTGTGCGTGTTAATTTTCCAAACTGCATTGGTGACATAGAAGGCAAGCACATTAGAGTTATAAAACCAGCACATAGTGGATCATTATACCATGATTATCAGAATTTGTTTCTGTTGTGCTATTGGTTGTGTGTGACGCTAATTGTTTCACATTGGTTGATATAGGAAATTATGGAAAGAATCCAGACTCTTCTATTTTCAAGCAATCCAATCTTTCGAAATCGTTGGCCAGGAACACACTGAACATCCCTCCATCTCGGCCGTTTCCAGATTTGGCTGAACCCAATTTCCCACTAGTGTTTGTTGGAGATGAAGCCTTTTCCTTGTCCTCTCATATAATGCGTCAATACGCGGATCTCATCTTTCTCACAAGAAACAAATATTTAATTATAGACTTTCGAGAGCAAGAAGATTCGTAGAGTGCTCGTTTGGCATACTTTCAAATAAATGGCGTATTTTCCACAGGCCTCCCATTGTAAATATTGACTTTGCTACAAGTATCGTGAAGGCCTGTGTCGTTCTACATAATTTTGTCAGAGCCAGGGATGGGTTCCAATTTGAACATACTTTAACTGAAACTGGGCTGTACGAGGAAGTTCATTCAGATATACAAAATCAAAGGTCTGTTAACAACGTAAGAGACTTTTATGCAGATTATTTTGAAGGGGAAGGGGGCTTTACCCTGGCAGGATTCTATGATTAATCGTTAGTACAGTAGGTACTACCTCAAGACACAACAGCTTGTGTTCAGTTTATTGTTATAAAATAATTATGTTGTAATAATACGGGCTACAAATAATAAAAAGAAGTGTACTTACCAACTTCTCTCTTCCTGGAGTCATTTGCTTCACTATAATTAGGAATAACGGCTTGGGCAACTTCAGCTCACATTTGATTCTTTTTAATTTTATTGGCTTAATCTGTGGAACGAATGTCCTATAGTCAAGGACGCTGTTCAATTTCAAATATTAGTTTTTCACTGTCTATAAATGGCATTTAAAAAATTAAAAACTGAGTAAAAAATAGAAATGAAAATGGTGAAAATAGAACACGTAGCACACACAAAGTTGACCGTCTGAACGATTTCATCCAACTGAGTAAGCTACATGTGGCCGAGAGTTGCCTGAAGTGGAGGGGGACTTGCAGCTGACAGGCACCAACTGCTGGTTGACGAGAGCGGACGGATGTGGCGCCACAGAAAGTGTCTCATCTGAAAGCCCCCACGCTCTAAGATTTACCTATAGTGGAGTGGCGTGGAGTGGTGTGGAAGAAGGTGGACCGTGTGAAAGCAGCCTTAGCCTCCGGGCATAAAGTATTTGTTTTGCCACGCAGTGTGACGTCATGCCGCAACGTGACCTGTTTACATCATGTTGTCAAGGCCTCTTGGAGCTCACCTTGGGCTCAGCTGTGAGAAACAGTGGACAGACGCAAACCGCCAGAGAAACTCGCGTCGCGTGGCGTCGCCAGTCACTTATCTGACAAAAATAAAAAGAGATGTTAAACTTATAACGGCGATTCCAGAAAATAGTGGATTAGGTAGTTCAGACTTCGCAAATAATGGATTAAATGGGAATTAAGTTTGTTCTGATATAACATTTAAGTGGAGTAACTTCGTATCGTCGGTCTGAAGAGTTTTCCTGCAAACTTCACCTAATACGTGCAGTTTGAACCCATTTTTCCAGTACTGCCTGTACAAAATGTCAACTTATATTTATATTCGGTCAGCACACTTTTAAGTGGGGTATATCACACTGCCTGAAAAGAAATACCATGTATCGCAGTCATGAGCCAAGTACGGCCCTTGAGGTAGTCTAATCAGGCCCGCGACTTGGTTTCCAATTACACTACCTACTATTACGCATAGGTCATATTTCCTGCTCTGTGCACCTAGAAGTGAAAAACTATTTCAATCTCATTGTGCTTATGAGTTTTGTGTAATATCTTTTTGTGCGAAATATCTCCACGACGAATTTGAATGAAGATTTCAGGACTTCAAAGTTATTGAACAGGACTTAGAAGTTTTCAGCATGCAATTTCATGCTGGCTGTGAAACAGTAAAATCACAGTTGCAGCTAGAGCTGATTGAGTTACAATGTAACAACGAATTAAAGCAACTATTCCTCAACATTTCGAAAATTGAGTTCTACACAAGGCCTTACCAAAATCAAGCTTCCCAACTTGAAATTTCATGCACAGAAGATAACTGCCATGTTCGCATCTTACTATAGCATATATGTAAACAGGCGTTCTATACAATGAAGCTTTGAAAACATAGTGTCAGAAATAGATAAGACAGATAAGCCGAGCTCTTCCCTTCAGCATTAATATAAAATGCTACAAGTGCCTGATGACATTCGAAGGGACAAAATATTTCACCTTAATTTAACTACCACAGATATGTTTAAAATGCTATCCATTTACACTACTTAATGTGCACATGTACAAGACCTCAGCTTCACAACTGTCGCAATTCATGGTGAAGTGAAAACGAACGAAAATGGGCTATAGAATGAATGATTCTTTTTTATTAAGCAAGTCGATTCAGAACTAATTATGAGGGAAAGCCGCTTTCACGATAGAAGACTGTTGGGCAAAATACAAATCAGAGTTATCTATCAAATATTCGCCGGTCTATCGATGCCAATTTGAAAGTGAATCTCTCTCTCTCTCTCTCTCTCTCTCTCTAAAATCGTAAAATAATGTTTTTCAGCCGTAAAAGCGAAACACACATTGTAATTCAGTAAATTTTACGGAACACCGTAGAAGTTGGGAGGTATGCGAGGTGAGTTCGGAGATAGAAATTACTTCAAGCTAGCGACAATTCAAACTATAGAAATACATGGGGAAAAAAAGGGTCCTAGTATCATAAATAGATTAATAGTCAACTGTCGCTAGCTGGCTTTCCCCCCTTACAATCACTGCCTGAGAATGCACATTGACCTCAACCTTAAATAGCATATTAAGCTACTGACAGTAATACACAGTCCACTGAATCCATATTGCAATTAGCTAATTACCATGTTGCACCTGAAGAACGTAATTCAACTGCATTTTCACCCCAATTTCAGAACAGGGTCGTATATACAATATGCTATTCTCAGGGGATTGTCACCGCAAAATACCCAGAAATATCAGTCAAAGCCCTCTGTTACTCTGGGATGTGTCAAATCGAACTCCTCTGTTACCCCGAAATGTGTCAGGTCAAACTCCTCTGGGCCGAAGACGTCGGATTTTTTAAGAGCGTTAAAAATCCCTCAGTATGCCTTCCTTCGGAGGGGAAGTAAAGCCGGCGGTCCCATGTCATAGATTTATGGCATGTTAACGAACCTTCCACTAATTGCACCTGTGTGAAGCTAAATTGGATAGGTTAAGAATGTAAACAACGCAATTAGGTTTAAACGTTCGTTGCCAAGAGCCGACTGCGGTGGCGTCTAGTAGCTAAGTTCTGAACTTGGCCTAGTAGTCGTTGACGGTGGCGCTTGGCGGCAAAAGTAGGAACTATTAGAAAAATTCTTAGTTGCAGTACTTAAATTTAAAAAAAAAACAGATAACACACACTAATACAGTCATCACAATTAACATCGGTTATCAGACAGATTCTACACACACCCAAAGTACACGAGGCTACATGACCGCGTTGTCGCAGCCCCTAAACTTAAGAACCAACCAACCAATCAACCAAACTCCTCTGTTACCCCGAAATGTGTCAGGTAAAAGCCCTCTGCTACCCCGGAATGTGAACCACTCCTTACTCCTACTTTCCAGGAGGAAAAAAAACCTGGCACTACAGCCCATGAAGGGCCTAGACCTACCATGCGACCGCTGCCCAGCCATTTGGCATGCAGATATTGGGGTGACGCGTGATCAGCGCATCGGGTCTCCTTGGCCGTTAATCTTGGTTTTCGTGATCGGAGCGCTGCCTCACTGTCAGACAGCTACTCAATCGTCCTCACGAGGCTGAGTGCACCCCATTCCAGCCCTCACGTCAGTTTCTAACATCCCTGACGGAGCCGGGAATCGAACCCGGGGCCTCCGGGTGAGAGGCATGCGCGCTACCCCAACACCACGGGGCCGGCCATTCCAGGAATATAAAACAGTATTATTTGATCCACTGTTAACAAGACTTCTCTCGCTAAAGAAACTAGCAGATTGAAGACTGAATTTTTTACAAAAGCAAGCTAACTATGGGACGAGTGTGTGCTGGATTAATTTTCCTCTAGGATTTGCATATAAACCTTGAATCGCGGAACTTCCAGCTCCCCCTAGTTGCAGCGGTGTGAGACTTAACGCACAGGGCTGGTTGGACTGTGGGATATTGCCAACTGAAATAATTCCTATGCACTCGTGCAATAATAAAGCTTGGATTCGGGCTCCCCTATGAGGGTGACTACGCTTCGGCTTGAAACCCCCTTATTCAGCACATCAATTGTACAGTTCTTGCCATTCAAGAGCGTCCTCTGCCCTCCCCGAATGTCAGTGACAAAACTCTCCTCCATCAGACAAACCCACGCTCCCCATTCGCCAGGGGCATATTTTTTTGAATTATACTTGGAAGCAGTTTCGGACCAGACGGGGGATCAACCATGAATGTGATTTAACTAGCAAGGCTTATTATCTTAAGATCCGTATCCGTTTCAAGTTCCTAACACCTGAAAATAGTAGGCTACATAAATCTGTACATTCATAAGAGTTCACAATCGACCAAAATTTACAGCTATTAGTTATTGCTAGGGGCCGTATTTTTTTGGTAATAGCGATACCCACGAACTTTTTTCATATCTTCTTTCATGCATATATATGGCCTTCTAGATACTTCAAGTAGCGTATTTTAGCAAAATGAACTCGCGAAATATCACGAAATCTGATTTATTGCGCGAATTGCACAAATAATCACGAAATATACTTCACTTGGTACGAAAATCTATATATATAAAGCACAAAGTTTGTCTGTCTGTCTGTCTGTCTGTCTGTCTGTCTGTTATGTATACAAATCTACACCGTTTCACCGATCTGAACCAAAATTTGTATACTTACCCTTTGGAACCCTGCGGGTAACCCCGTCAACATTAAATTTCGGACAGACCACCCCATGCCCTGCATTTAGGCCCTTTTGCACAAATCTACACTGTTTCACCGATCTGAACCAAAAGTTGTATATTTAACCTTTGGAACCCTGCGAGTAACACTGTCCACTTGAAATTTCGGACAGACCACCCCATTCCCTGCATTTAGGCCCTTTGGTCCAAATTCACACCGTTCTCAACCAAAATTTGTATATTTACCCTTTGGAACCCCGCGAGTACCACTGACTACTTAAAATTTCGGACAGACCACCCCATTCCCTGCATTTAGGTCCTTTGGTCCAAATCTACACCGTTTCACCGATCAGAACCAAAATTCGTATTCTTACCCTTTGGTGCCCTGCGAGTAACACTGTCTGCTTGAAATTGCCGACAGACCACTCCATTCCCTGTATTTAGGCCCTTTGGCCCAAATCTATACCGTTTCACCGATCTCAACCAAAATTTGTATATTTACCCTATGGAACACTGCGACTAACACTGTCTGCTTGAAATTTCGGACAGACCACGCCATTCCCTGCATTTAGGCCCTTTTTGCACAAATCTACACCGTTTCACCGATCTGAACCAAAATGTGTATACTTACCATTTGGAACCCTGCGAGTAACACTGTCTGCTTGAAATTGCGGACAGACCACTCCATTCCCTGCATTTAGGCCCTTTGGCCCAAATCTACACCGTTCCACCGATCTCAACCAAAATTTGTATATTTACCCTTTGGAACACTGCGACTAACACTGTCTGCTTGAAATTGCGGAGAGGCTACTCCATCCCATGCATTTAGGCCCTTTGGCACAAATCTACACCGTTTCACCGATCTGAACCAAACTTTGTATACTTACCCTTTGGAACCCTGCGAGTAACTGTCCACTTAAAATTTCGGACAGACCACCCCATTCCCTGCATTTAGGCACTTTGGCACAAATCTACACCGTTTCACCGATCAGAACCAATATTCGTAAACTTACCCTTTGGTACCCAGCGAGTAACACTGTCTGCTTGAAATTGCGGACAGACCACTCCATTCCCTGCATTTAGGCCCTTTGGCCCAAATCTACACCGTTTCACCGATCTCAACCAAAATTTGTATATTTACCCTTTGGAACACTGCGACTAACACTGTCTGCTTGAAATTGCGGCGAGGCCACTCCATCCCTTGCATTTAGGCTGTTTGGCACAAATCTACACCGTTTCACCGATCTGACCCCAATTTTATATACTTACCCGTAGAACCCGACAAGTAACACTGTTCACTTTAAATTTCGGACAGACCACACTATTCCCTGGTTTTTGGCCCTTTGGCAGAAAACTACACCGTTTCACCGATCTCAACCAGATTTTACATAATTACCCTTTGGAACTCGACGAGTAACACTGTCCACTCGAAATTTCAGACAGACCACTCCATTTCCCGCATTAAGGCCCTTTGGTACAAATCTACATCGTTCACCGATCGAAAACAAAGTGTGTATACTTACCCTTTGGAACCCGATGCGTAACACTGTCCACTTGACATTTCTGACATACCACTCCATTCCCTGCATGTAGCTCAGGAGTTCCTCGGGGTTGCCAGCTTCCTAACTCACCAGTCATGAGCCCTTGAGGGTGTACCAGAAGTGGTGGGTCTACTCACACCCTGCCTCTTTGAGGGCCTTGAGCAGAAGACAGGAGATATTATGAAAAGGAAAAGAAGGCAGAACCCTCGAAGAATGAGGGTATCAGGAAAGATGAGACAAAGCCAATTAAGGCGGGAAATTGAAAGACTCCCTAGCCCTCGGATACCCTAATACAGTCTGGGTCGGAAGAGAACAAGAGTTGACCAAGGGAGGCCGACAGGAAAGAGAACTGAAATGAGCCCGGCACCAGGAAGTAGAAGCGATGCCAGACTCAGCTGGGGTTCCGTGGTCGCCAACCCACGTCCCACAAGTTGTGAGACCCTGGGGGGGGGGGGTCAGTTGTGAGAATAGCTTGCTGATTCATCGTGAGGTGACTTGAGAGTACTTTCCAGAGCCCGCCGTGTTATCTCCTGCTGTCTATGCTGATGCCAGCACAGGGCCGTTGCGAAACAGTGAGTGATTCCCGGTCAATCTGTATAGGACGGGGAACCCCGAACGTATGTCATCATATTTCGTCATCATCTGCAATCATCTCAGGTTCGTGCAGCTTGGACCTATATTCTTTGTCTTTGCCGAGCAGTACGCTCTTTCACTAGACGCATCCAGTACAGGCCTAAGCCAGAAAATAAGGTTGAGACCTTGGAAGACATCGAAGCTAGACACCTGAATTACCTATATCAGTTTTAAAATAACACCATGTTCGTTTAGTAGTCATTTTTTCATTACCTTATTATTATCATCATAAGTGCAAATGACCTAGATGTTACGCGCATCATACCAATAATCACCGCCGCATAAAGTCTTTCTCGACTGTGATTTTTAAAATATTTATTTTTGGTTGGTTGGTTCTTAAGTTTAGGGGCTGCGACAATGCGGTCATGTAGCCCCGGGTACTTTGGGTGTGTGTAGAATCTGTCTGATAACCGGTGTTAATTGTGATGACTGTATTAGTGTGTGTTATCTGTTTTTTAATTTAAGTACAAACTGCAACTTAGAATTCTTCAAATAGTTCGTACTTTTGCCGCCAAGCGCCACCGTCAACGACTACTAGGCCAAGTTCGGAACTTAGCTACTAGACGCCACTGCAGTCGGGTCTTGGCAACGGACGTAGACATCTATGAGCGTTGTTTACCTATCCAATTTAGCTTCTCACAGGTGTAATTAGTGGAAGGTTCAATAACATGCCATAAATCTGACATGGGACCGCCGGCTTTACTTCCCCTCCAAAGAAAGGCATACTGACTGATTTTTAACGCTCTTAAAATATCCGACGGCTTCGGCCGGGTTTGAACCCGCTATCTTGGGCATAGAAGCTCAGCATGCTACCAAATACGCCACCGAAGCCGCCATATAGTTATTTTTATTACAGTACATTGTGTACATTATACGTTGAAGTGTCAATTCAATACCGGTAGTAGTTTCCCTTATCATCCTCATCATAAGAGCAAATAACCTACAGTAGATGTTACGCCCATTACACCATTAATCACCACACACAATAAGTCTTCCTCGCCTGTGAATTTTGAAATATGTATTTCTATTACGGTAATTTGTAAGTTTGACGTGTCAATTCAACAGTAGTTATTATCATCCTTATAAAAAGGGCAAATGACCTAGATATTACTCCCTCATTGTCTTTGGGGGCAAATGACTTAGATTTTAAGTCCATTATATTTCTAAGGAGACCTTAAAACATTATCATCATTCCACCGGGCGAAGCCGGGTACTACTGCTAGTGCTAAATATTATCGAAAAAGCTCTCCAAAAGACGTTTAAATGCTGCTAAGGAATTGACCGCCGTGGTTTCCTTCTCATTTGATTGATAGTACTGTGCCGGAAGTATGTGGATTCAGTTCCGCGATCTCTAAGGCTATCGATAAAAATCGATATCTGCTTATCGATTACATCAAATGGCGTTGTGGTCGTAGATACAGCAGTGCAAGTTCGCGACTGATAAAAATGTATTGGCAAACATCCAGCATTTACGTATAAAAATGCCGAAAACTAAAGTCACAGCAGTTTTCTCGAGGGCCGAGGAATACAACAGTGAGGGGATCTATGTATTTGACGCTGCAAGAAAGATTCTAATGTGTAAATACTCCAATGTTCTTATTCCATATGAATGAAAAGACACGTGCGATAAACACTACAGGGATTCAGAAACGCATACAAAGCGGAAGAAAGAAGGAAATGAACATAATTCTAAGCGGCAAATAACATTCGGTGATACTCTACACGTCGCCAAGAAGATGAAGAACCTTATCACATAATTTGTTAGATTTACCCCATACTATAATGAATATTTCAGATGAAACATCGATCATTATGACAATTTATTACGCGAAATACCCGCCGAAATAGCGTCTTTTTAAACACCGAAATCAACAGTTTTATTTCACCAAAAATAAGGCCCTTTGCGTAGTGATATGAACTTAATCATATCTAACAGTTTTTCTTATTGACGAGTTAATGTAAATAAATAGTCTGCCAATTGGTACTTAATAAACTTAATAGACCACACTCAATTTTTCCGTGGTTTCATACTTCTACTCCAGGCGAATGACGTGATGGTTCCTAACTTAGAGCCACGGCCGTCTCCTTCAGAAGCATACATTATTAGTACAGCAATCGTAATGACAAAGGAGGGCCCGGATGTTGAATCCGTAAAAAACTTTTAAAAATGCACTTAAAATTTTCAAAAATGACTGTAATAAATGACCTAAAAATTCGAAAAATGCACTATCAAGTGCAGAAAATGTTATAATAATAATAATAATAATAATAATAATAATAATCAACTCACCAATATTTCAAAAATTCGAAAAACGCACTATAAAATGGAGAAAATGATCTAATAATAATAAACTCGCCAATTTTTCAAAAATGACATCTTAAGCTCAAACTGAAAAGTCAATCAAAATAGAATTCTAGCACTTAACAAAAGGTTTATGTTCACTTTAGTCTGAGTTGCACAGCACTACGAATGGCATTGTGATGTCAAAAGTAAATGATCTGCGGTTATCAGCCAACACGTATTTTACCTCAAAAAGCTGCGTTCAACAGCACTTTTTTCAGTTATGATAAAATACTCGCAGCAATTTCACCACGATTGTTGCTAAGACTAGTTTCCTCCCGGTTGATTAAGGAAATGGAATCAATATTTAAATTATCTTGTATCAGCTACTAGCCTCTTCTTTACTCTGAGAGACGTAACTCCCTCTTATAAAGCTGTGATATAACTACATTGGAAAAAGACAACCTTAAAAGGCCGATTTCTGTGAAATAAGACCAAACAAATCTACCAAACTTAAGAAAATGCTCTTAAAATGGAAAAATAGCCAAAAATGCAAAATAAAAATTACATATTTGAAGGCAGGGTGGTTCGTCCTGAGTTTCTATGTACTTCAGCATTGTTTTAGACAAATCAGTAAAAAGATGACATGTCATCAACATCCGGGCCTTAGTTATCAAATTCCACACACACTCACTCAAGTACACGGGGCTACATGACCACATGAATCATCAACAACATTTTTAAATTTTCTTGTCATGAATCTTACTAGCTTACTTTTCTCATTTTGCAAAAAAAAAAAAAGACTTATATGAGATCGATCCGGGGAAATGTGTGTCAGTCTGTGTGTGTGTGTGTCCCTATCAACTCCTAAACGGCTGCAGCTATCGAAACCAAATTTGATAAGAGTAAATATCTATACCTGAATATCTCACGGCAATATTTGAAATTGACGTCAGTGCTACCAACTGCTGAAAAATCGCAATTGAAATTTCAGCTCTATGTTGGAAATCTCAGAAGTTATGCAACTATTCCAAAATTAGCACACATATAGGCCTAGATAATGACATTCCAGATTAATTTTCAGAAGTCCTTGCATGCCAGTGTTGCCAACATGATCCTTAGCCTGCCGATAGGTCCAATTTTTAAATGCATGTAACTTCTATACTATGGATTGGATTTCAACCAAATTCCGTACGTGCATTATATACCTTAAGAGATGGAACTAAGACTATATTCAGACTCACCAGGGCTGGCACCTGTAGTAAGTTACTCTTTTAGGCTACACTATTTCAGGTGTATTTCAAACTGCTTCCCTTGGGATGAGGAGCTGAACGAGGCATCCCCTGACTAGGGCGGTGCGAGAAGGGTCACAATATACCGATAGGCCAACGAGATCCCTCACCCTGCGCCTGTTTTAAAACAGAACTTTATTTCATGCTTCCGGTATTTAAATTTTAAATCACTTTATTGTATTTCTCTACAGATTTAAAAAAAAAGCAAGCCCCTGTTTACGGATTAAACTACAGGATATTCAAAAAAAGATTTTCGAATGAATTAAGCGTGGAACGATTACATGTCACTAGGGAGACATGCATGACGTCATACTTTCCCCGATACTACCCTATCTCTGCTTTCAATGCAAAACAGATTCCAACAACGACTGTCACATGTTTAGTGAGCATTACCGACATCTACATTAACATAGCACAACTACAACAGGGCGACAGCTACGTTTTGCTGCACTACTGTCAAATGCCGAAGATCGAAACACCCAATGACGTCATCATTTCTTGTTTTTAAACTTTAGCGAGTCTGTTGGGAGGTGAACCAAGTTAAGGTTGGTTCCTCAGTTTAGGGGTTACGACAACGCGGTCATGTAGCCCTGTGTACTTTGGGTGTGTGTAGAATCTCTCTGATAACCAGTGTTAATTGTGATGACTGTATTAGTGTGTGTTATCTGTTTTAATTCAAGTAAGGACTGCAGACGATCATGGCTGTAAGGCTCGTAGTCAGGTCGAATGGAAAATTGACAACGCTGTGCCAACAGCCGGGAAATCCCTGGCTCCAAGCATACGTCAAATGTAAACATAAAGGTAAATAGAAGAGAAATGTAAACAAAGCCACCCAGGTGGGATTCAAAAGCGAACCGGTAGCTAATGAGGAAGTGAGAGGAAGTATCAAATCACGATTAACTAAATGTAAAAATGAATTCAGAATAAATTAGAACACAGGTGTGCGCTATCGTCGGTAGCCTGGACAGACCTGCGGGCCGTACTAGTCTCACTTTGCAGTTAAGTTGAGGTTAAGGTCTAGGTTCAGGCCGGGTGACTGGCCATCCTAAGAATACGAACGCTCCTGTCACTATTCCACTGGTATCGTGCAGACTTAGTTACCTAGGATCAAATCGCAAAGTGCGCACACGCTTAGGCTACATTTTGTCGATTTATTGGGGCTTTAAGACATCGTGGCCATATAGCCCCGTGTACTTGGGTGGGTGGGTGTCATTTGTCTGACGACCGATGTCAATGTGATGTCTGTATAAGTGTGTGAATTTGTCATTCAAATGAGGATTGGGAAGAGGCGACCGTGGCCTTAGTTAAGAACCATCCAGCATTTGCCTTGAGTGGCTGAGGTGGGAATCGAATCCACCCCTTGACAGTTTTGCCTCACGAGGCTAAAGTAAACCCTGTTCCAGCCCTGAAACCAAAATTAAATTTCTTGGCAGAGCCGGGGATCGAACCCTGACATCCAGGGCGACAGACAATAACGCTAGCCGCTACACCACTATTTGTAATAGAGGTATATAAGTTATATTATTCGTGTCAGAGGTACCAAAATATACAAACAAGAAATTGAAAAAAAAACACATAATAGAGCACTTGCAGATAACTTAACACAAGAGCAAGAGAAATGAAACAGGAATGATAATATATACAATATTTACAAGAGTTGTGACCAGTATTTGGCTACATTGACAGCGTTGCTACCAGCCAATGCCAGATCCAACCCTGTGCATGAGTCTGGGCATAGACGACAGGTCAAGAAATGCCTAGAAGTTTGTTCTTCGCCGCACTCACACAATGTGTCCCCATCATGCAAGATTCCCCATTTCATGAGATTGTCCTTAGATCTTGCTACACCGGTGCGCAGTCTGTTTAAGGACATCCAGGTACACCATCCATCTTCGTGACCAGGTGGTAATTTTTCTTCAATTTCAACTTCGATTGCATAGCTTAACCCAGGCCTTTTTTGGGTTAGAATCAAGTGGAGAAGAAGACTGTAGAAAACTTTTCCTGGACCTCAGTCGAGCTGAAGGTGGCTGATGACCATGAAGGGGATGGGCTAAGATGTTGCAAACCTTATGTCTCTCGATATTAGCGGCCATCTCACGTCTAAGTGAGTACAACTTCTGTGTTGGTGTTGGTTTTAAACATCCTGTGATTAGCCTGCAAGTTTCATTCAAGGCAATGTAGATTTTTTTTTCCGTGAGCTGATTTATATACCACACGGGACTAGCATATTCAGCAGCAGAATAGCAGAGAGCTAGGGCAGTTGTCCTTACTGTCTGTGGGCACCCCATCTAGAACCAGTTACCTTACAGAGTAATAGAGGTAGGATGCGGGTAGGAAGAGAACATTCTTTAAAGTTAGGTACTATCCCGGCATTTGCATGGAATAGAAGCGTGTGAACCACGGAAAATCACTTCCGGGATGGCTGAGGTAAGAATCGAACATTGGGTTGTGTGCGCCCCTTTGTGTACAGACTACCCGCCCGGCTCTAGTGCTATGCGGGCTGTACGCGACACAGTTCTTCCAGGGTCTATCGTCTTGTTTATTTGTTTAAAAGCACTTTATAAACAAATAAATATATTTATACTGACTTTTCAAGAAATGCCAGATCTTTCCTGTACTATTGAGACGATTTGGAAGATTTTGGCACAAACCACACCTTCTAACTCCCTCTGGTTTAGGAGCTTGAGTTTTGTAAAACATACACCTTAGCGTATTATATAGAGCCTATAGAGGTAGTTCATTTTTCGGGTGCTTAATGCTTTAGTATTTATCAGTAACTAGCAACCTTAGCCGACCCCGTGGTGTTGGGGTAGCGCGCCTGCCTCTCACCCGAAGACTCAGGGTTCGATTCCCGTAAGCTTAAAAGGCGCACGGACGGCAGGTTTTTCTTCGACTAGATTCACTGAAATCGTTACTGCACGGCTTCTTTTGGTCATAAATGAATGTTTTTTTCTACATAACACTTCCTCGTGAAATCCTTTACTGAATGGTGAAAACCGCATCAAAATCCATCCAGTGGTTCACGAGATTACGCGTGACATCTAAGAATCGGGGACTTGTTTTATACTGAGTAGAGATGTGAACATTATATAGGGTGACGTTGTGCATTCGAGAGGAATTGCAGTCTGTATTAACTTACATATGTTTTCAGTAAATATCGTTTACATTTCTTCTACATAGGCTATAACATTTCTCAAAAGATGTAAAAAAGATATAACTTCCTTAATTCGAATTTAGGTCGCCTTAGCTTCGAATTAGCCAAGTATTTCAATAGAAACAAAGATTGCAATGCTAGCTTTTAACTTGGAGAATCTAATAATGAACTAGAGGCAAACGCCTCTTACAATCTCCGTCCTGGAATTGGATGCCATTCTTCAGATCGTTGTTGAAGCAAGAGGAACGGAACGCCTACGCTGTGGATGCAGTGGACCATCATCGACCGCTTGGTGTATGGGCGTGCGCGCCCGGAGGTGGGTGGTTCTAGTCCGGAGGATATGCGGCCGCTATTCTCCCCAGCCCATGCCATGGACAGGATGGTTGTTTCCGTTGATATATTTATATTGCAAACTGTAGAGAGAGAGCTTTGAAGCAATTTTTCAGTCTTGCCTTATTGTAGCTCTCAGACATTCACACAATGTGATTCAAATTATTGGGACATAAGAAAAAATTACCAGAAAGAAAAATATAATTGATAAAAATATATAATACTAGCGGACCCGTGCGAGAACTCTCGCATGTGTATAAACCACCCGCCTGGCTTTACTGTTATGCGGGCTTTTATAAATATGTTTATTTGTTTAAGCGCACCTTTAATACAAATTGTCGATATTTAAGAAATAAGAGAGCAATTCATCACTGCTGCTGGTTGCACAATGGGTGGTGTGCCCAATGTGTACAGACTACCCGCCTGTCTCTAGTGCTATGTGGCTTTACGCGACACAGTCCTACCAGGGGCTATCTGGGTTGTGTGCGCCCCATGTGCACAGATTAACCGCCCGGCACTAGTGCTACGCGGCTGTACATGACACAATTCTGCCAGGTGCTGTCGTATTGTTTATTCGTTTAAAAGCACTTTATAAACAAATAAATATATCTCCGTTGACTTTTCAAGGAATGCAAGATTTTTCCTGTACGATTCGGAAAATTTTGGTACAAACCACACCTTCTAACTCCCTCTAAATCTCGTCCCCAGTTTACGTGCTGTAGTAAAGTTTAAATGTGAGCGATAAACATGCTGCCACATGGAGCAATATTAATTAATGGGAAGTGAGTATCACACCACACATGGACCGACACATCATTCACTGATAGAATATGTTGCTTGCAATTGACAAGCAAACAATACTAATAGCAACAGTAACGTCTGCTCGGTAATACATGGCACATAATACTTATTATTATTATAATAGCCTAATAATGCGGGAAAAACGGATTACGTTTTATGGGCACGAGGCTCGAATGGCGTCAACACGATTAATCAATCGCATATTCACTTTTTTCCAAGACAAAACAACAAAGGGAGATAGGGGAAGGTGTCCCAGTATCGGACACTTAAGCTTCCTCTATAATAACCTAAAGGAAAGAGTCACATTAAAATTTAAAATTATTTTTGAAAACTTGAATTGATTCTGTTTCATTGTAGCAAATCATCTATCTACTTTATATATTGCCTAGCGAACCCGTGCAAGAAATCTCGCATGTTCATAACCACACTTTCCCCCAACAGGTTTATAATGAGAGACTTAAGGAGAAAGGTTGTTATATTTCAACCAAATGATTATAGAACACTACTTGCATTTTAGTTAGAATACCATTTTCTACGTTCCCTAACTTAAGAAGGCAATTGGATCATCATAACACTCACCGGTTATTCGATATTTATGAAATTATCGATTTGAGTACTCATTCCTTTGATTTACTGTTTCCGAAATCCATGCAAAATGATAAAGGAAATACCTCAGAATGTTAAAATGACATGAAAACGGGCGGCCAAAATGTGAAGTGGACAGCAATAATGGAGCGTATTTTCCTACAGCAACAGTATCTGCAAATCGCACACTTCGTTCATATTTAAGTCATTGTTTTTAAGAAATTATAGATATTTATCAAATTAGAGTGCGATTTGTCACTGCTAATGTTTGTTCTCTTTCATTTGAATGCTCATTTGTTACGATGGGTCGCTCTTGAGCGCCGCAGGAAGGATCTATACTACTGAAATAATATATATGATATGAAAGAATTTAAAACAATTCTAAATCTTACATTTTTGACAATTAAAAACAAGGCGCACAATATTGGACAGTCTGAATATTGTAAGATTATTCTATTATTATACTAATGGGCGAATGCACACTATATTCATATTACTTTGCCACACATGTGTCACAGTGATAATAAGGAAGTCTCCCTTCAAGGCTGGCACAGTTTTCATTGGCCCAACCTTTGCATTGCACTGGATGCAGTCTTCACTGAAATCCTCACCACAAATTATGCAGTCGGTTGTTTCGCTTCTCTCCACGTGCTCACGACTTACCTCGTGAAGGGTCAGTACTACCATCGCAAAAGTTCCCGCAACGTTGTGCTGAACATCAGAAACTGACACTGTCCGATATTGGGGTAGGCCTACCTTCTGTTCAATAATATACGCACGAGATTGGGATCGCATGTGAAGATATCCAGGAGCGTTAACAACTCAAAAAAACTCTTCGAACATCAGAGTTTCCAATTTAGCCAACGCTGAAAACTGGAAAGGTATAGACAAAAGAGAGAAAGGAACAACACCGTCTACGAATAAAGGAATAGTGGAGTAATTTAAAAAGCCAAATGGAAACAGTTGACATGGCGTGGTCATAAGTTGGCCGAAACGAAACAATAAGAATAATAGACTTATATAATAATGATGAAAACAGTAATACCTTTTCATTTGAGACTTCTTTGCATTTCAGCGTCTAATCTTAGTGTGCAAGCCTCCGTTTGCGAACTATTCCCCTATTAGCAGTTAGCACTACGGCCTCATCTACTTCGAAACTAACCATTCCCCCATTAACCTCTTAGTAAACATCACCTTCCCTATTCCCTTGACATGACCCCACCATCTGAGTCACATCCTCTATTACCCTCTTGTTTTATTTAATTAATAATGTGAACTATTGCAAGGGGCAACAAAGAGGATTGTTGCACTCTCGTATCTCTTCATTACAAAACCCTGTTGGCATTGCCCCATCAATCATTCGCGCATGCGTGGCTGCATATCAGTGCTACTAGCATATCAGTAACCTTCTATGTGTAGAGGCATGATTTTTCGCATTAACGATAAACGCGACAAAATATATTTTGAAGCGATTTTGTGATATCTTTATGAATTCGGGTGGCTTTGGTGGCGTAGTCGGTAGCATGCTGAACTTCTATGCCCAAGGTCGCGGATTCAAACCCGGCCGAAGTCGTCGGATTTTTTAAGAGCGTTAAAATCCCTCAGTATGCCTTCTTTCGGAGGGGAAGTAAAGCCGGCGGTCCCATGTCATAGATTTATGGCATGTAAAAGAACCTTCCACTAATAACACATGTGTGAAGCTAAATTATAGGTTAGATTTGGCTAACGCTCTTCGGTTCCAACTTTCGTCGCCAGGAGCGACTGCGGTGGCATCTATTAACCAAGTTCATAACTAGTAGTCGTTCACGGTGGCGTATAGTAACAAAAGTAGGAACTTCTTGAAGATTGAATGTCTGCAGTCCTTACTTTAATTAAAAACAGATAACACACACTAATACAGCCATGACAATTAACACCGGTTATCAGACAGATTCTACACACACCCCAAGTACACGGGGCTACATGACCGCGTAGTCGCAGCCCCTAAACTGAGGAACCAACCACCAACCAAAGTGAAATTCAATTATTTCTCGATAAGCGCGATATTACAGCGAACTCTGTAGTGAATAACGAGCTTGAAATTTTGTTTCAAGATTATGTATGAAAAGAAAGAAGAAGAGCGAACGAAGATTCAACAAGTTGAAATAATGCAGGCACTGCTAGCATTAAAATTAATGCAAAATCAGGAATATAATAATAAAATAATATTGGATGCTTAACTTACTAGTAGAATTTATACATCTACCATTCATATAAATAATTCACAACCACAATAATGAAACCATTAATGATTAATTTTAGCATTTCATTAAAGCGATACAGCAATATCTACTTCGCGAAATAACGTAAAAATTAGTATCCTTCTCGCGAAATCGTTCAAAAATTATTGTGAAAAAAACATGCCTATGTATGTGGTATCCACAATCTACCAGCTCTCACTTCCATACAAGAAGGTCGCTACACTAACTTCTATCTTGCAGAATACAGTAGATTGCAACTGAGCCTGCGCTTCAGCTCGATCAGGTGCAAGAAAGGATGGATTCATGACAATGCTCGACCACATACGGCTCGGCGCAAAGCAACTGTTCTGCAGGAGTTTGGCTGAGAGCTGTTTGATAAACCACCGTACAGCCCTGATCTTGCTCCCAGTGATTTATATATTTTCTTGCACCTCAAGTAATTCCTGTCTTCCGGTCAGCATTGTCACACTGGTTCCATTCACAGGCGGCAGACTTGTATGACACAGGACTACAAAAGTTGATACCACACTATGGCAAGTTACTCACCTCTGGTGGTGATTATGTCCGAAAATAGCTCAAACATGGCTGTACCTGGTGCCAATAAAGTTCTTCATACCATGTTTTCTTTTTATTTAACCCTACAATACTAGCATACGTAAACTTTACGTGTATAAATTATTTAACCGCTCTATATCTGTCCCCACCCGACCAACTTCCAGCAGTGCTTCCACTGGTTTGTGGTGGTGATGTCAATGCTTTTGTTATTAATGCCAATCAGTTCTAGAAGCATAATCATGGGGCAAAGAATTGCCTGGAAACTATCCTTGAATTGAACAACATATTGTTTTCTCCATGGCAATAACAAAGAGGTGGGGAATTTGATGCAGATATGTCACATCACTTCAGAGGGGTTATAAAAACAACCTCATACGAACCAGAGACAGTATAAAAGGCTGGAGAGATTACGTCCTGCTATTTACGTCAAAGTAAACGACTTCTGTATTTGTTGTATTTAAGATGGAACTTAGCGTATTATACTTCAAAGACCACAGAGGATTCTGTGTAGATAAATAGTGTTACATACGAAATATATGAAGGGTACAGGGGGAAAAACGATGAATGTCACAAAATTACAAAAATTGAGATTTCTTATTGTTAATGATTGTACTGTTCCCTGGTAACATTCAAGAGCCTAAAACTGGTCAAAAAGACAGAGTCACGATTTAATATTAATAATAATAATGTTATTGGTTTTACGTCCCTTTTAACTACACTGGCTTTTAGAGACGCCGGGGTGCCGGAATTTTGCCCCGAAGGGGATCTTTAACGTGCCAGTAAATCTACTGACACGGCTCCCTCGCATTTGAGCACCCTCAAATGCCAGCTGACTGCGCCAGGTTTCGAACCTGCAACCTTGGGCTCAGCAAGCGAGAACGTTACCCCTGAGCCACGCAGCCAGACAGTCACGATTTAATGAGGCTTTGAAAATAATGTGTGCAGGGGTAAAACGAAGTCCATGGCTTTCAAGGCAATAACGATGATAGTCCATTAAATCTCTATAAAACAGCAGCTGAATATTTCAGAATAATGTTTTACCGTTTACTGAGTAGTGTACTGTAAGTTGTGAAGTATTTGTGATTAACGATAGTTTTGATGGTATGCATTTTTTAGGGAAAAATGGACATTCATCGCTTTTGTACATTTTGTTTGCCAGAAAATGGACATTCATCGATTATGCACGTTAAATTGTGCAGTTAAAGACAATAATATAATATAACTAGCAGAAGTACCCGCTCTTCGAACGGTCTCCAGTATTAATAACCAGACGTTATCAATTGAGCTACTGTTGCAACGATGAGGGGCTTGTCATTCCTTCATAAGTTTATCAGAATGAAGTTAGTTTTCTGGGTATATCGCAGACACTGTTAAGTTAAGGGCCAAAAAATGTCGTTTTCGGCGACCCTTTATAGACTCCCTAGTTTTGTGTCACACATTGAGAAGCGCAACGTATGCTTTGGTCGTCCTTCTAGGATTATTTTTATTTTTCTCCTATTTTAGCATGTATTTTGAAAGTTGTTCCTTACACCCACCCTTCTACGAGAAGTACGTTGAAGAGTTTTATAAATGATTGGTGTATTGACTCATTGTTAAAATACCTAATTTTACGATGCTCCAAGTACCCGAACATGAATTACAGGCGTACATAAACATAAATATATATCAACCACACAGTATTAAACAAAATCATCTTTACGATGCTCCCGTTTGTCGACAAAAATGTTTACTATTCATAATGTTGAATTTTGGGCTTATGCCGTGTTTTATTATACTAAAATTCGACGCGTTTCGAAAGAAACCATGTCTTTCATCGTCAGGAATAATCTGGAATACGACAATGTTGCTAAGAGAAAGCAACGAAGAACATATAGAAGGTGCCCTAAGATGGACGCCATTATAGCCCCATGTTAGGGACAACGGAAAGCAGCAGTTTCAACCGCGACACCGGCTACAATCGCAGTGAATCCTGGCTACCTATTATCAGAACCCTGAGAAAGTAATTCACTGCTGCTTTCCGTTGTCCCTATTATGGGGCTATAATGGCGTCCATCTTTGGGCACCTTCTATATGTTCTTCGTTGCTTTCTCTTAGCAACATTGTCGTATTCCAGATTATTCCTGACGATGAAAGACATGGTTTCTTTCGAAACGCGTCGAATTTTAGTATAATAAAACACGGCATAAGCCCAAAATTCAACATTATGAATAGTAACACGGGCCGTGAAAGTCTAAATGACAAAAATATGTTTAGTTAAAATGTGCTCTCAAACTAAATTCACCTAACGTGTACTTCCTGACGTGAAAATAACATTGCATGCCTCGTAGATGAAATGCAATATATATCAAATTAAAACTGACCCTCACCGTTGTGGAAAGTCCCCATCCCCAGGACGACCCCTTTAATAAATTATAAAGGCATGTGGTGCATGGAAATTCGGGATTTTCAGCCTCAAATGGCCCAAATTCCCAAAAGCTGCAAAAAACACTATTCCAATCCAGGAATTTTTGAAAATAATGTTGCTGTTTGGAGATATGATAGACCTTCTGTACAACATATCGCATATCGCACGTGCAAGTCACGTGTAAAAATTGTAGGGTACCCCTTGACCCCCTTAATCGCATTGTTGAATTTTACAGTCTATGTTTGATTCCACGATAACCTTATAGCCATTTGCAAACTATCACAGAAATTTAATAAATTGAGTGGCATTGCTTCTGACAGATATAGATGGAAAGTTGGAGGTCACCTCTTGTGATAGACCTACTGTTGTCATGGTTACCGGCTTGCATTACCGGTACTTCATTAGTTTCTTCTTGTCCTTCTTCTTTCGGATGGGCCAGCTAAGGACCACGACGTTCAACTTTTCAGCTTGGCGAGGGACTTGATGTTTTCCCAGTATTCGCGCATTCTCTGGCTATGTTGCTCCTTTCTGTCTTTTGTCCAGATGATGCTGGTTTTCTTACAGGGTGGTCTGTCCTGAATACTCTTCTGTTTAAGTATCTTCCTGAGATATGATAGGCTTCTAATATCACTTTTCACTATCTTCAGTTCTTGGATATCCTTGTTAACTACTGATAGCGACGGTGTCACGCTCTTTCCATTCCCCCAGTAGTTGAGAAGCCGGTTGGTTAGTCTTGTTGGGTTCATCCATGAGACATGTCCGTAGAAAGCCAGGCGTCTCTTCCTGGCCACATATGTGATTTTCTCAGTATATCTATATAGCTCCTGATTTGGTCTTCTTCTGTACTCGTCATCTATTTATTAGTTTATTAAATGAAATTAGTTTTCTGGGAATATCTCAGAAACGTGGTTTTAGAGCCTTAAAATATAGTAGCCACCGAGGGGCTGAAAATGAGTTTTGTCTCGTCCATGTACGCCATAATATAATCTTAATAATAATTTAATAATATAGGGATAGGGATATAATAGACCTTTAGTACCACACCCGCCCGTGTAAATCATGTGAAAAAATCAAGAGTACCCCTTGACCCCCTTAAGCGCATTATATACGTATTGATGAATTTTCAGCTTAAGTTGGTTCCGCGATAACCTTATAGCCGTTTGCGAACGTTCACAGTAATATAATTGCGTCTTACAGAAATAGATGGACTTCAGAGATTGTGTTGCCATGGTTACCGGCTCGCATCCTTTCAATAGATTAATACATGAAATTAGTTTTCTGGGTATCTCAAAAACTGTTGGTTTTAGGACCTTAAAATGTGGTTTTCGGGGCCCGTAGGGCTCCCGAGTTTTGTTTCTCACATTGAGACGCTGAAAATGAGCTTTGTCTCGTCTTTCTACGCCCATTTCAGCATGCATTTTAAGGGGGTAGGCCCTCTTTTATGAGAGGTATGGAGAAGAGTTACATCAATGATTACGTTCGTGCCTCTGATGTACATCTGTACCAAATTTTACGTTTATCCACCGAGCCGTTCTCGAGTGATGCGCGTGCAAATTTGTACACAAACAGACAGACAAAAATTTTGTTTTTTGCACGCAACCGTTATAGACCAGTCTGAAACGCGTTAATAACTCAAACTTCCGTGGAAATTCAGAAAAAAAACAGACAAACTTTCATTTTTATATATAGAGACATTAACCTTTAGGTAGGCATATACATTGTTGGATGAATTGTTTTACAAACCTGTGTAATCCTTTCCGTACTACATAAATTTCAGATAACTGCAAGCAATATTATAAGAGTTATAGCGATTCAAAAACTAAAATTCATTTATCTCAGATTGAGATTTATGTCACATTCATCATATTTCCCCGTATCCTTCATATATTAATGTCAACCATTTAACTAATTGGTGCCTTAGCACAAAGTTCGTAATGTAGGCTACGTGAATTTAACGTATTATTAGTAGGGCTCGGATTTTTAGGTAAATAAATATTTTTATGTAAATACATATTTTCAGCATTTTTTCTATAAATACATAAATTCCTGCTTTTCACTTATTAGCACATAAAAAGACATATTTACATTTTTTTAATCAGTAGGCTATGCTAGATCTTTCAGTTTATTTCATTTCTGTTCTGTGTTACTTCAACGGGGAAGAGCCTGTGAGCTATCCAATCTTCATGGAGAGCGTATGCCAGCTTGCAACTGTGTTATTCTTAACTTGTCGCCCCGTGCTACTCACTGTGGAAGCCGGAGATGTCTTTGTACATAGCCATATTGCACCACGTGTTAGTTCTCTCCCTCCCCCGCCTACCTGGAACCAATGTCACTCCCTTTCGGGCAATGTGAAGTGTAAGGCAGTACGAGCAACTACAAGTTATCGTCTGTTGCAGAATTTAAATATAATTTGACTACTGATGGGGACGGTCTGTTCTGCCAACCATGTGGGAAAGCAATCATGGCTGAACAGCGATCTCAAGTTACACAACACCTCAAGGGCAAGAAACATATTGTCGCAGTTTCACGCCTTCAGAAGAAGTGTCGGTCATTTGTGATGGACAACTTGAAGATTAAATCTCGTTGTGTATTGTAATACTTCGACAGTCAGGGATACATAGAATAAATTGCACTCGTGAATACTGCATATTGTTTATATTCACATTAATAAACTAAATTACAATTAAATATTTTTACTTTTTTGTCACATATTTCAGGTATTTTAATACATAAAAAAATAAATTTTTGCCGATTTTTTTGCACCTAAAAATCCGAGTCCTAATTATTAGTATTAAGCATCAATTGAATCTTAGTATTCTAGGGTTAAAAACATAGGAAAACTTTATTTCCGGATGGACCTCGTAATATTTAAAATTTTGGGAGGGTAGGGGCCGATAACCTCGATGTTAGGCCCCTTAAAACAACAATTATCATCATCATCATCATCATCATTAAAATTTTGGTTAGCGACTGGTTTGCTTTTAAATGTTCATCAATCCATCTGCTTCTACATCTAGCTTTTCTATAGCCTATTTCATGTTGCCAAATTAAAATTTACGAATATCTTTAGTCATCTGTTTTATGGATTCCCTGAAGTACTTGAGTACTCACCAACAGCCGGGGACATGGATCGCGAGCCCGTGGAACCGGTAGGCGAGGGAGTGGGCCTCATGCCCTGCGAGTTGGGCGTACCGGGCGCGGGCCCGCTCGAACTGTCATTGCTGTTCTGGCCCGTCAGGTCCTGCAACAAGCAAACATACATACTGCTTACACAACACTCCAGGTCCACCATCAATAATAATAACACCACCAACCCAAACATTACATCCAAAAGAGCCTTGATGCAGGAGTGCAGAAAGAGCAATAGCGAGGAGAAGAAGAAGAGATTTTGGGAGACAAGAAAGCAACATCAGCTGGATATATTCAATCGCTTCGACGGGCATAACGATGTGATAATAACTACGGATCCCATGAGAGAATAATAAGGCAATAGTAGTAATAATAATAATACCGGTAAATAATACTAAAAAAAACTAAACTACGTCATTAGGAAAGTGTTCTGAAACCAGTAGTTATGTATGCAGCCGAAACCCTATCCCTAAATGCTAATAAAGGACTCCTTGAAGAACTGGATAAAAAGAGCGCAAAATCGTCAGAGGTATAATGGGATCAAATTACAAGAATGGTATCCACTATAAAAAAAATCCAACAAAGAAGTCTACAGTGAAACAGAGAAAATTTCAGAATCGATCCGAAAAAGGCGAGCACGGTATTACGGTCATCTCAAACGAATGGACGGAAACAGGCTGACTAAACAGATTTTTCATTTCTTTGACTCCAAACCCAAAACCACAATGCCCTGGTTTATGAATACCAAAGACGACCTCAAAATACTGCATCTAAAACCCGACGACGCCTTCAATGGAGATCTCTTCCGCAAAAAGATACTGACTAATGGGCTAACCCGAGACGAGACATCGAACCCGAAAAGAAGACAAGGTACCACTTGGACAGCGGAGCGCAAGATGGCCCACTCACAGAGAATGAGGGAATTCCGGGCTCAGAGGAAGGCGAAACAAATTGCCAAGTGTAGGAAGACTTAACGTGGTCCTAGATGGCCTCAACGAATTATATATATATAATACCGGTAATAATAATTTAAAAAAATAACAAGAAAAATAACGATAGTAATATTAACTAGCATCACCCGTCGCGGCTTCGCCCGCGAATATTCTAGTTGTCAAGAGTACACTCAGCAAATCTCAATCATGAATGCTATGACTGATTTATCCTTGGTATGAATGATCAAACTTTACCAATTCAGCTACTGGTGCAGTGGTTAGGGGTTGGTCATTCCTTTATAGGTATATCAGAGCGAAGTTAGTTTTCTGGGAATATCACAGACACTGTTAATGTAAGGGCCTTTAAATGTAGTTTTCGGAGACCCTTTATAGTCGGATGAAGAAGACCTTTCGTACCACACTCACACGTGAAAATTGAGTGAAAAAATTCTAGAGTGCACCTTGACCCCCTTAAGCGCATTATACTGTATGTATTGATGAATTGTACAGCTTAATTTGGTTCAGTGATAACCTTATAACCGTCAGGAAACTTTCACAGTAATGTAATAATTGGAATTGCACTGCGTCTTACAGAAATAGATGGACCTGTGAGATTCTGTTACCATGGTTACCGTGTTGCATTCTTTCATTGTAAATATGTTTTAAGGTATTTATTTAATTGTGAGGCATTTAAAGAGTAAGTGAGTGCTTACGCATTGGGTTATGCTGAACCTGTGTAGGTTTGTGTTAATGGGACCTTATTTTCGGTACAAAACTGGAATGGGACCTTAGGGAGGGATAACAAGTTTCGTTAAAGATCTCTCGTATCGCATTTGTTGATAACAAGACACAGGTTGTCTCAAGTCTGGTTTTTACCGCCAGATGTGGCAGTGTTAAATAGAACTTCAAAAGTGTGAGAATAGATCGCCTCAATGGGTGCAAACTTAAAAAATTTAAGCCACGTTAGCTGAGACATACAGGATTATTATTATTATTATTATTATTATTAAGGCCCCAAAGGATGCCGGGTATGTGTAACCCCAGTCTGGATAGAGCTACATCCTCAAGGGCTCAGGGCTGGCGAGTTCGTAAATTAACGACCGCGTGTAATTCCTGAGCTGGGTCCGTTTATTATTATTATTATTTATTATTTAACGTATGGCTTTTAGTGCCGGGAGTGTCCGAGGACATGTTCGGCTCGCCTGAGTCTGTAGCTGCTTCCAGCGGATACCCTAAAGGGTGAGCTACAAGTTCCGTTCAATTTCAGGTAGTTCCAACTTCCGCCACCAGATATCAATGATACCTAGTGGTGAAATAAATAAATTATATATTATTACCTACAGCGGTAGATACCCTCGCTAACTCGCAGCGCTAGGCTATGGGGCCAAGCTATCTGCGAACTTGGCAGACCGTCGACCGTCCTTGAAATGGTTTTCCGTGGTTTTCCCATTTTCAACTCCAGGCAAATGCTGGGACGGTACCTTCTAAAAGGCCACGGCCGCTTCCTTCCATATCCTTGCCCAGTTTCATTCATCTTCATTTAGCCTATTTCATCTCTCATGACGTTGGCGTCAGGAAGGGCATCCGTTTGTAAAAATCATCCACCACATAGACTTGCATCGCATCTCGTCTCCGACCCCGTTGAAAACGGGAATAATAAGGAGTAAACATACATACATTAGCCTATTCTTTATTATTGTTGTTAATACACACATCAAAAAAAGTTTTGCATCACCTCGGTTCCAAGAGTTCCGGAACCTTTAAATACAAAGGGAATAGAGATCAACACAAACAACATTTCAGCTCGTTTTATTGCTCATGAGACCCACACATTGCATGTTGTACCATCATACAGCTAGACTTTCAGCATTTGTGGTCCAGATTGCAGTACACACCACTACCTCTAATACCCAGTAGCACGTCCTCTTGCATTGATGCATGCCTGTATTCGCCGTGGCATACTATCCACAAGTTCATCAAGACACTGTTGGTCCAAATTGTCCCACTCCTCAACGACAATTCGGCGTAAATCTCTCAGAGTGGTTGGTGGGTCAAGACGTCCATAAACAGCCCTTTTCAACATATCCCAGGCATGTTCGATAGGGTTCATGTCTGGCGAACATGCTGGCCACTGTAGTCGAGCGATGTCGTTATCTTGAAGGAACGCATTCACAAGATGTGCACGATGAGGTCGAGAATTGTCGTCCATGAAGACAAATGCCTCTCCAATATTCTGCCGATATGGTTGCACTATGGGTCGGAGGATGTCATTCAGGTATCGTAAAGCCGTTTCGGAGCCTTCCATGACCACCAGTGGCGTACGTCGGCCCCACATAATGCCACCCCAAAACATCAGGGAACCACCACCTTGCTGCACTCGCTGGACAGTGTGTCTAAGACGTTCAGCCTGACCAGGGTGCCTCCAAACACGTCTCCGACGATTGTCTGGTTGAAGGCATATGCGACACTCATCGGTGAAGAGAACGTGATGCCAATTCTGTGGGGTCCATTCAGCATGTTGTTGGGCCCATCTGTACCGCGCTGCATGGTGTCGGGGTTGCAAAGCTGGACCTCGCCATGGACGTCGGGAGTGAAGTTGCGCATCATGCAGCCTATTGCGCACAGTTTGAGTTGAAACACGACGTCCTGTGGCTGAACGAAACGCATTATTCAACATGGTGGCATTGCTGTCAGGGTTCCTCCGAGCGGCAATCCGTAAGTAGCGGTCATCCACTACAGTAGTAGCCCTTGGGCGGCCTGAGCGAGGCCTGTCATCGACAGTTCCTGTATCTCTGTACCTCCTCCATGTCCGAACAACATCGCTTTGGTTCACTCTGAGACGCCTGGAAACTTCCCTTGTTGAGAGCCCTTCTTGACACAAAGTAACAATGCGGACGCGATCGAACTGCGGTATTGACCTTCTAGGCATGGTAGAACTACAGACAACATGAGCAGCGTACCTTCGTCCTGGTGGAATGACTGGAACTGATCGGCTGTCGTACCCCCTCCGTCTAATAGGCCCTGCTCATGCATGGTTGTTTACATCTTTGAGCAGTTTTAGTGACATCTATGAACAGTCAAAGGGACTGTATCTTTGATACAATATACACAGTCAACGTCTATATGCCGGAGATCTGGGAACCGAGGTGATGCAAAACTTTTTTTGATGTGTGTATTAGGTTTATTATTCTTTGTTATTATTATTATTATTAATCTTGTTATAGTTTTAATTAATTATTATTATTCCATTAAGCCTCCGTGACTTAGGCGGCAGCACGCCGGCCTCTCACCGCTGGGTCCGTGGTTCAAATCCCGGTCACTTCATTTGAGATTTGTGCTGGACAAAACGGAGGCAGACAGGTTTTTCTCCGGGTACTCCGGTTTTCCCCTGTCAACAATTTCATTCCAGCAACACTCTCCACTATCACTTCATTTCATCTGTCATTCATTTAATCATTGCCCCAGGGGAGTGCGACAGGCTTCGGCAGCCGGCACAGTTCATATCCTCGCCGCTAGATGAGGGGCTTCATTCATTCCATTCCCTGGCCCGCTTGGTCGACTGGAAGCAGGCTGTGGATTTTCATTTTTAGCCTACTTTTCACATTTTTAAAAAATGAGGAAAAAGTAGACTTATGAGATCGGGCAAATGTGTGTCTGTCTGTCTGTCCTTCTGTCTGTGTGTGCGTGAGTCCCCCCCTATCAACTCCTAAACGGCTGCAACAATCGAAACAAAATTTGGTAGGAGTAAAGATCTATACCTGAATATCTCACGGCCATATTTGAAAATGATGTCAGTGCTATCAACTGCTGAAAAATCGCAATTGAAATTTGAGCTCCATGTTGGATATCTTGGAAGGTATGAATGGGAGCTATTTCAAAATTGGCACACGTATAGATAATAATATTGCAGTTTAATTTCCAGGAGGCCATTCATGGCAGTGTTGCCAAAATGATTATAAGCCTGCTGATAGGTCCAAATTTTAAATGCATATAACTTCTACACTATCAATTGGATTTCAACCAAATTTCGTATGTGATGTGTGTACATAAACAGATATGACTGAGCGTATTCTTAAGAGCCACCAGGGATGCCAACTGATAATAAATGCTCTCATTTTTTTTTTAAATCCAAATACCCATATATCAAAAAGTAAGCAAGCCGACAGCTTTAGACTATGCACACGTATAGTACCTGACATTCGATATTAATTTGGAGTAACTTATATACGTCAGTGCTACCAACATGATTCTAAGCCTGCTGAGAGGTCCAATTTTAAATACATGTAACTTCTATACTATCTTTTGGATCTCAACCAAATTTCGTGTGTGCTATGTGTACATAACAGACATGACTATGCAGATTCTTGAGAGTAACCAGGGCTGCCAACTGTTAAAAAATACTGTCTATTTTTGTTACCCTAATATCAATATATGAGAAAGTATGCAAGCCAATAGCTTTTAACTTTGCACACGTATAGTACCTGGCATTCTAGATTAATTTGGAGAAACTAATATAGGCCTACGCCAGTGCTACCAACATGATTCTAAGCCTGCTGATAGGTCGAATTTTAAAATGCATGTAACTTCTCTACTGAAAAAAATGAAAATCCACAGCCTGCTTCCAGTCTCCGACCGGGTCAGGAATGGAATGAATGAAGCCCCTATCCAGCGGCGAGGATATGAACTGTGCCGGCTGCCGAGGCCTGACGCACTCCTCTGGGGCAATGATTAAATGAATGATAGATGAAATGAAATGATAGTGGAGAGTGTTGCTGGAATGAAATTTTGACAGGGAAAACAGGAGTACCCGGAGAAAAACCTGTCTGCCTCCGTTCTGTCCAGCACAGATCTCACATGGAGTGACCGGGATTTGAACCACGGACTCAGCGGTGAGAGGCCGGCGTGCTGCCGCCTAAGCCACGGAGGCTCGATGTAACTTCTCTACTAATTAATGAATTTCATTCAAAATTGACACAACAATAGATCATACACACATCAAAAAAAGTTTTGCATCACCTCGGTTCCCAGATCTCCGGCATATAGACGTTGACTGTGTATATTGTATCAAAGATACAGTCCCTTTGACTGTTCATAGATGTCACTAAAACTGCTCAAAGATGTAAACAACCATGCATGAGCAGGGCCTATTAGACGGAGGGGGTACGACAGCCGATCAGTTCCAGTCATTCCACCAGGACGAAGGTACGCTGCTCATGTTGTCTGTAGTTCTACCATGCCTAGAAGGTCAATACCGCAGTTCGATCGCGTCCGCATTGTTACTTTGTGTCAAGAAGGGCTCTCAACAAGGGAAGTTTCCAGGCGTCTCAGAGTGAACCAAAGCGATGTTGTTCGGACATGGAGGAGGTACAGAGATACAGGAACTGTCGATGACAGGCCTCGCTCAGGCCGCCCAAGGGCTACTACTGTAGTGGATGACCGCTACTTACGGATTGCCGCTCGGAGGAACCCTGACAGCAATGCCACCATGTTGAATAGTGCGTTTCGTTCAGCCACAGGACGTCGTGTTTCAACTCAAACTGTGCGCAATAGGCTGCATGATGCGCAACTTCACTCCCGACGTCCATGGCGAGGTCCAGCTTTGCAACCCCGACACCATGCAGCGCGGTACAGATGGGCCCAACAACATGCTGAATGGACCCCACAGAATTGGCATCACGTTCTCTTCACCGATGAGTGTCGCATATGCCTTCAACCAGACAATCGTCGGATACGTGTTTGGAGGCACCCTGGTCAGGCTGAACGTCTTAGACACACTGTCCAGCGAGTGCAGCAAGGTGGTGGTTCCCTGATGTTTTGGGGTGGCATTATGTGGGGCCGACGTACGCCACTGGTGGTCATGGAAGGCTCCGAAACGGCTTTACGATACCTGAATGACATCCTCCGACCCATAGTGCACCCATATCGGCAGAATATTGGAGAGGCATTTGTCTTCATGGACGACAATTCTCGACCTCATCGTGCACATCTTGTGAATGCGTTCCTTCAAGATAACGATATCGCTCGACTACAGTGGCCAGCATGTTCGCCAGACATGAACCCTATCGAACATGCCTGGGATATGTTGAAAAGGGCTGTTTATGGACGTCTTGACCCACCAACCACTCTGAGAGATTTACGCCGAATTGTCGTTGAGGAGTGGAACAATTTGGACCAACAGTGTCTTGATGAACTTGTGGATAGTATGCCACGACGAATACAGGCATGCATCAATGCAAGAGGACGTGCTACTGGGTATTAGAGGTAGTGGTGTGTACTGCAATCTGGACCACAAATGCTGAAAGTCTAGCTGTATGATGGTACAACATGCAATGTGTGGGTCTCATGAGCAATAAAACGAGCTGAAATGTTGTTTGTGTTGATCTCTATTCCCTTTGTATTTAAAGGTTCCGGAACTCTTGGAACCGAGATGATGCAAAACTTTTTTTGATGAGAGTATTATTTCAGATTATTTCTGACCAATACATGTATGTCATTGTTGCCAACATGATTTTACGCGCGCTGTTAGATCCAATATTTAACTGCATGTAACGTCCATGCTATTCATTGGACTTCAACCAAATTTTGTATTCTGTACCTTAAGAGATGTAACTAAGAATATACTCAGTCACCAGGGCTGCCAACTGTAGTTCTCTATTAGACATTATGCCAGGTATACAGTATTTCGAACTAATTAGAAATTTCGATATTACCAACTTAATTTCGTCATTATTCTAGATAGATCCATATAGATTAATCATTGGCATGAATCTTATATTTTAAGAAAAGTAGGCTCTTTAGATCGTCACGGAACTTCTTGTTCATTATTAATATTGATATTCCTTATTCATTGTCATTTACTAATTATTAATATTATCATTATTTACAATCACTTCCCGAGTAATTCGGTTTGGCAACTAAAATAAAGAATATGAAAGAAGGAACAAATAATGATAACAATAATTACTATAATACTATTACTATAATAATTATTGTTTTACGTCCCTTTTAACTGCCCTTGCTTTTAGAGACGCCGGGGTATCGGAAAGCTGCCCCGAAGGAGATCTTTAACGTGCCAACTGCCAGTATTATCTACCGACACGACTCCCTGGCATTTGCGCACACTCAAATGCCAACCGACTGCGTCACGATACAATCCTACAACTGACCTATATGAAACAACACACACACAATATGCGTTAAAAAAAAAAGAAATGTGCACTAATATTATATAACGTTCCTGATCGCTGAATTTTAGAGTCGTTAAAATGCGTAACTTAGAGTTGGGTTTATCGTACCTTCCACAGAACAGAACATAACATAACATAACCGTCTCGGAGAGTCGTAAAAACAAAGTAGGTGGTGTTTACTAGTACGCAGGCAAGCAAGCCGAGTGAAAAGATAAGGACGGTTAGTTAAACCATGATAAACATTTCTAATATCCGTCGCTCCCATTGTTAGAGAGGCATAGCGCATTAAACATTTCCTCGTCAACAACCACATTTCACCCACACCCTGCATGTTCCTTTTATAAAGATACTACAGCAATGATTTTCATATTCATGTAATGTTCAAATTGCGGTAACGTAAAGAATGTTCCACACAAAGTACAAACCGAGGCACAGATAGTAAAAATAAAAAAATAAAGCCGTGGATTTTGAAGAACTATTTTTAGTTTATTTATGGAAATACAAACACAAAAATGTTGCTGTAGGAAAATACGCTCCATAATTGCTGTCCACTTCACATTTTGGCCGCTGTGATGTCATTTTAACATTCTGCATGGATTTCAGAAACAGTAAATCAAAGGAATGAGTACTCAAAACGTATAATTTCATAAATATCGAATAACCGGTGAGTGTTATGATGATCCAATTGTCAGTGATTGCTTTCTTCGGTTAGGGAACGTAGAACTTGGAATTCTAACTGAAATGTAAATAGTGTTCTATAATCATTTGGTTGCAATAAAAACCTAACCTTTCTCCTTAAGTCTCTCATTATAAACCTATTGGGGAAAGTGTGGTTTATGAACACGCGAGATTTCTCGCACGGGCCCGCTAGTTATTATCAGTGCCTTTTTTTTTTCTTCAGGGGGAACGCGGAACATTTGAAAACTATGGAAGAAAAAAATATTGGAACATTTGTATCTAGTCCGGCAAATAGGTAACTTCCGACTTGAAAGTTCATCGATCAGCTGGCGTCAACGCGCTGTTCGCAACAGCTGAAGGAGATTTCGAGTAATCATCGATTTAAATCGATGTATCGAATCAGTTACTTTTGGTCGGCAACTCGGCACAACGTTCTTATAAGCACGCAGGGTAGTGCTTGGAGGCGGGGTAGGTTATTTTGTGCCTGTGGTGAGTTTTGAAGGTTGATGAAAATAAGGAACTATTTAACATCCACCCAGGCATCGAAAAATCTGAATGTTAATGATTCGAACACAAACAATGACCTGGACTTGCAAATTGCCGAAAATTGCATGATCGTGATGTTTTATCTACTACGACTGAGAGTACACCTTTTTTTTAAGCACTGGCTATTATTATTATTGTGGAACGATTAAAAAAACGCATAAACACAATGTACCTTACAACTATTGCAATAACTGTCGGAAAAAAAACTCATTGGTTAGAATTAAGTAATTTGCATCGTATATTTCCCCCCTCCAAGTGATCCGGATAGTAAAAATTCTACTATAATACAAACAATTCACTGAACCGACAACTACGCATAAAACCGAAGATTAGCGGAAGTAGCATAATGCTAACCCCTGGCTTCCGCAGCTCCATCCCCCCACCCTTCCTCCGAACGTAAATCTCGCTCATCACAAGCTATTGTCCTCAACAATGCAGGTGACTTTCAGACTATTACCAGACTACCTGCCTTGACAGCGAGCACTTGTATACAACCTTAAATGCCCTAAATCACGCACCGCACGAGATGTGGCTCTTCATTAAGAACCGACCGCATTCTCAAGACAATCGAAGGATTATTAACAACTCACAGACATTTCAACACCCACGCAGCTTAGAAAAAGAAAGTTAAACCTTTTAACATTGTCCTCCGACTAGCACTCTTGGCTGTCACCGCGGAGGCCTGGGTTCGAATCCCACCTCATCCATCCTAGAAGTTTCTTTCCGTGGTTTCCCACTTCTACTGCATGCGAATGCCGGGATAGTTCCTAACGGAAGGCCTCGGCCGCCTCCTTCCCAATCCTCGTCTGAATTACAATCCCCCACACTAATACAGCCATCTCAATAACACAGGTTATCAAACTAATTCCACACACGCCCAAGTACACGGGGCTACATGACAACGATGTCGCAAAGCCCCTAAATTAATTAACAACAAGATTGTCCTGCGTCGAAATAGTGCTCGTTAATTCGCGCACCACGGCCACGAAGGCAGCCGCAGCAAGTTCGGAGATCGTAGATTCGAATCCGAGCGCTCACAGTGGCTATCTTGTGAGGTTTTCCCCCGCTCCCTCCGGGCAAATGCTGGGATAGTACTTTACCTTCGGTGCACCTACCTCATCCCTGTCTCTAATACAGTCACACACACTACTAGTCATCACATAAACACAGGATATCAGACACGTTCAACACACACCAAACTACACGGGGCTGATGACGTAAGCCCCTAAAATGATCGGAAAGGGGTCGCTAATTCTCGAGCTCATCGGCCGTGAGCCCTTGAGGGCGTATGCTTACCTCCTTACAGGCCGAAGGTAGGAGATACCATTAAAATAAAATAAAAGATGTTTGACGTCTCGAAGAATGAGGGTATCGGGAAAAAGAAGACTAGGCCCTTGGCAGATCTAGGTGTTCCATACGCTGCTACCGTCGAGGTCGGAAGAGAACAAGAGTTGGCCACGAGAGATCGCCAGAAACGAACTCGGCACAAGTGGAAACAATGCTGGACTCAGCTGGGGTCCCGTGGTCGCCAATCCACGTCCCATCTGTTGTGAGATTTATTTTCTCACCCCCCCCCCCCCCCACACACACACCTTGAAATACTCTTAATTGTTACTATCCATTACTTAATCACGTGTTATCAAACTAAAGAAATACCGCACCGAAATTCTATCATGTATCGCGTGAACAGCAATGTAGTGTAATTTTGGTATTAACAATAACGCTAATTTTTGGGAAATATAATTTTATTTTGCTAAACACAAATATCGTGAAGAAGTCAGGAAATAGTGCGTTTATTCACGAATAATCGTAAAATTTAAGTGTTTCATAAAATCCTAATAGGCTAGTTGTGAAATTAGCATGAAAAATCCGGAACTCAGGGACTATTCTTTTTCTCAAATAGCCATTCTAAGTATTCACAGTTTTTCTTTCGCCTATGTTTGAGGTTTCAAATACGACTGAATCGAATCACATAACTGACCACTGAAAGTCGAAAAAGAACGGGCTTAACCCTACATTACTATCATAACTTTACGTAAAATGTACGTGTAGGCTATGAATAATTTAACTGCTCTATAACTGTCCCCACCCTACCATCATCCAGCAGTGCTTCTGCTGGTTTGTGGTGGTGATCTCAAAGCTTTTGTTATTAATGCCAATCAGTTCTAGAGGCATAATCATGGGGCAAAAGAGAACTGCCTGGAAACTATCCTTGAATTTACCAACATAGTGGTTTCTCCATGGCAATAACAAACAAATAACAATCACTTCAGAGGGTTCAAACCCGGCCGAAGCCGTCGGATTTTTTAAGAGCGTTAAAAATCCCTCAGTATGCCTTCCTTCGGATGGGAAGTAAAGCCGGCGGTCCCATGTCATAGATTTATGGCATGTTAAAGAACCTTCCACTAATTACACTTGTGTGAAGCTAAATTGGATAGGTTAAGAATGTAAACAACGCTCTTAGGTTTCTACGTTCGTTGCCAAGAGTCGTCTGCGGTGGCGTCTTGTAGCTAAGTTCTGAACTAGGCCTAGTAGTCGTTGACGGTGGCGTTTGGCAGCAAAAGTAGGAACTATTTGAAAAATTCTAAGTTGCAGTCTGTACTTAAATTTAAAAAACAGATACACACATTAAAACAGCCATCACAATTAACACCGGTTATCAGACAGATTCTACACACACCCAAAGTACACGGGGCTACATGACCGCGTTGTCGCAGCCTCTAAACTTAAGAACCAACCAACCATCATTTCAGAGGGATTATAAAAAACACCTCATAAAAACCAGAGACAGTAGGCTATAAGAGGCTGGAGAGATTACGTACTGCAATTTACTGTACGTCAAAGTAAGCGACTTCTGTATTTGTTGTATTCAAGATGGAACTTAGCGTATTACACTTCATAGACCACAGACGATTCTGTGTATATAGTGTTACATACGAAATATATATTAATTTCAATCATTTAACCAACTGGTGCCTTAGCACAAAGTTTGTAACGTACGTAAATTTAACGTACTGTATTATTAGTATTAAGCAGCAATTGAATAATGTCAGTATTCCAGGGTTAATATACGGAGACATCCGACTGACATAGTTTAGGAGTATTTCTCGAAATAGATTGCAATATTCTGCAGGAAAACAGAAGTTGCCCACTTACGGCTTACACACGCATTTGGCATTTATTTATTTGGTTCCAAATGATCGAATTATTACTCCCTCTGTTACGATGTTTATTGTCTCGGCAGTTTAGTTTATTTCGACATGGAATACCGTCTGGTCCGTTAGGCGCATTAAATCGACTGAGGAATGAAATTATAATAGCGCTCTACATAACCTCAATAAACGAAGCAACATTACCCCACAAACCAGGCCATGCATCATTTATGGCCGATATTATTAATGTCGGGAGCAAAATACAAGCGGGATAGAAATCGTACACTCCATTATGTAATGGACAAGGTAACCAACGATATAATTAAATCCATAAATATATTAACTGTTGCCATTACACGATAGTGCGTGTGCGTGCGAGTTTTCAATTCGTATTATTATTCGCATATTAGCAATACAGTATCGAATATTTTGTAATTCCAGTAGTGTTTTATAACGTTAAAAACAACAGAACTTTACTATCTGTCATCGAAAAAAGAATGAATTGTAATAGCATTAACAATGGTCGGGTGGGAGAAAAAAGGAACAATTTAAACAAAACAAACACAATGGACTCGTTGATGAAGGCTATCCGGACACCCCTACTGGGGGAAAGTTGGACTGGTCCCGCCTGAAAACGAGTGTCTCGTATTCTAGGCTAAGCTCGCTCGAAGCTGGGGCTCGGGAGTCTCACAGCTTGAGCACACCACGGCCGACTTTGCAGAGTACGTTGGTGCTGCTACCGCTGCGCTGCTATTTTATTCTCTCTTGCTCTGCCTGTGCCTGTCTCTGTCTCCCTCTGAGAAACAGAACACACACACATCGACAAGCAACCACGTGTTTAACGTTTAACCACGAGGTCAACACAGAAACCCGACAGCCGGCTCTCGCAAGCTCGCTACAAACGAACTTTTGCAAAGCTCTCACTGAATTTGCGACGAGAAATCCCCTCCCAACCCTCCCTTCACCAAATGTAACAATAGTGCTGACGCACAATACAGGAAAGAACCGAATTCTATTATTTCCTTTGAAGATCATTATGACAATATGAAGACGAGTAATTCTGCCACCAACAAAAATAAAAGTAAAACACACAAAAGTTTCAAATGAGTGAAATATTCAGCCTTCGCCCAATTTCTCTGTTTTTAAGAGGGCATACGGAATTCACATAAAAGAACACGAGTTCGTTATTTAATCTGTATTTTAACGTTCGGTACGAGATAATAAGAAAAACTTAAGTCAACTAACTTAGTGTACTCTTATGAAACATTTGATGTTTGAGAAGAGAAGTAACTGAACTACCTCGATTAGCCTACTTTTTCAGCATTTTCTACTTGTAATCGGAACCGTACATTTACTCTTGTTTAATGGAGTATATTTTACTTACAATACAATACCCGCTTTACAACATTTCAACACACTACACGTTTGACGAAATATTCTTTCAATTCCTACAACTCATATGTTTAATCTGTAAATTTACAATATTATGGAATTATATTATTAAAATACAGAGCCACCGAAAGGTTTCAAGGTACCCTAGGCATTTATTTTAACCCCCCCTCACCCCTGAAATACTTTTAATTATTACTATCCGCTACTAGCTATTCCGAAAAGACTATGTCATTTTGAGAAAAGCGTCCGGTGCACAGTCAAAATAAAAATTTAAAAAAACATACGAATCTTATTTCATATAGAACACTTCAGCATTTATTTTATGAAACATTTTTTTCAAAGTGAACAAAACGATTTTAGATTTTTGAGTGATTTTAATACAGTTAACATGCATAGGGAAATACTGTATATTTTGCAATTCTAAGTCTTCACTTTAATTACCAGTAGGTTTACATAAGGAAAAATAAGAAGCATTTTTTTTTTTAAATCTCAGCATTAATTTGGAAGCAGATTCAACACTATAGTGCATTATTCCTAAACAGTTAGAACTCTTAACTCAGAGTCATATATAGAATGTGTTACTCTTTTGGGGTAGAATAAGGTAGCCTATTTTACAGCGTGGTTTCATAAATTTATCGAGAACTTCCTTAAATTACAAAATGAATGGTTTTTGCCAATACTTTCGCACTGTCTTATTTGCCCCTTGAGTGTTATATTCTGCCCCATTTCTCTTAACAGCTAAAAGTTCGACAAGTTGACAAATCGACATCCTTACTCTGCAACGCCTCGGACAGGTTGTAAGTATTTTACATACCGGTAATACAGAAGTAGCTACAATAAACTGAAACTAACGGGCCCCTTTGCATTTGTCCCCCTCCCCCTTCTCGGCGGCCCTGTTAAAATAAGATAAGGACATTTGGGGGTGGGATATCGAACTCTTACAGAGCAGGTAGTGCGATCACATATGTCCAAACTTGTGTGTGGCTTGCATATTATCTATTATATTATACGCTAAGTTCATCCAACAAAAAACTCCCAGCTCCTGAATCAGGAGTTATAAGGTGTGTTTCGTGCCAAAATCTTCCAAATCGTCTCAATAGTACAGGAAAATCTTGCATTTCTTGAAAAGTCAACGGAAATATATTTATTTGCTTAAAAAGAATGTTTAAATAAATGAACAAGACGATAGCCCCTGGCAGAACTATGTCGCGTCCAGCCCGCATAAAACTAGTGCCGGGCGGGTGGTTAATGAACATGCGAGATTTTTCACCCAGGTCCCCTAATTGATTACTATTTCTTTGACATGGTATAATGGCTTAGTCGAATAACACATCCTATTTATTTCTTTTATATAGACTACTAAAAATATTGAATAGGAAAGAAAATAAAAAATAAGATTTGCGTGTTTATCAACTTGTAGGCTCATATTTTCAGTTTGTTTTCCCTGAGAAAATGTTTAATATGCATCTTCAGGTTTGCTTGATTTTCTTTAAATTCTTTTAATTTAATTGGAAGAATGTTATATAATTTTGGTGAGAAATACAGATAGTTACGTTTTGCTATACTTAACTTGAAATTACTTGTATTTTATGGCAAGCCCTTTTACAACATTGGTTATTCATCAATCACAGTGTATACAGAGGCGTCATGGGAGGGGTTAGCTGGAATGTTGGGAGGTCCATAATGTGGCTACAAACCCAAGAACGGAATCAGAAATTGTAGAGTGCTGTTCACCTTTACGGTATATTTACCACTGAGGAGAGGAATGTGAGCAGAAGACCGGAAGGGTGCATTATGTAGGTCTCCAGCACCAGCCAGTGGCTCATGACAGCCTCCGGCAGATGATTGGACACGTCACCAGATTTTAAAATACGGTATTTTACCAACATATATTATATAATAATGAAATGTTGCTTATAATGTAAAATACAGTTATCCAGTGTTCCTGCTCACAGTCTCTCCATTTTGCTCCAAAGGATTATAGGCTAGTCATTTATCACGGAACGGCCACCCCACCTATTTTGAGTCCAACCATTCATGTACAGTTGAACTTCGATATTTCGAAGTGCTTTCGGAGAGAAATTACTTCGGCTTATCGAAAATTCGAGATTTATGAAATTTATGAAAAAGGGGGTTCTATTATCATAAATACATAAATAGTCAACTATTGCTGCTGACTTGACCCTCTTACTATCATTGTCTGAGGTGCACATTGACCACAACCAGCTATTTAAATAGCATAATAAGCTTCTGACAGAAATACACACTGGCAGCTTCGGTGGCGTAGTGGGTAGCATGCTGAGCCTCTATGTCCAAGGTTGCGGGTTCAAACGCGGCCGAAGTCGTCGGATTTTCTAAGAGCGTTAAAAATTCCTCAGTATGCCTTCCTTCGGAGGGGAAGTAAAGCCGGCGGTCCCATGTCATAGATTTATGGCATGAAAAAGAACCTTCCACTAACTAAACTTGTGTGAATGCAACATTTGTAGGTTAGAATTGATAACGCTATATTAGTTCCAACGTTCGCCGCCATGCCATCTAGTAGCCAAGTCCGCAAACTAGGTGTCATGGACGGTAGCATTTGGTAGCATAGCAAGTAGGAACTACAGTACGGTACTTTAAATTACTGTCTGCAGTCCTTATTTGAATTTTAAAAAATCAGATAACACACACTAATAGCCTCCGTGGCTTAGGCGGCAGCACGCCGGCCTCTCACCGCTCGGTCCGTGGTTCAAATCCCGATCACTCGTTTTTCTCCGGGGACTCCGGTTTTCCCTGTCAACATTTCATTCCAGCAACACTCCACTATCATTTCATTTCATCTGTCATTCATTTAATCATTGCCCCAGAGGAGTGCGTCAGGCCTCGGCAGCCGGCACAGTTCATATCCTCGCCGCTAGATGGGGGCTTCATTTATTCCATTCCTGACCCGGTCGGAGACTGGAAGTAGGCAGTGGATTTTCTTTTATAACACACACTAATACAACCATCACAATTAACACCGGTTATCAGACAGTTTCTATACACGCCCAAAGTGCACGGGGCTATATGACCGCGTTGTCACCGCCCTTAAACTGATGAACCAACCAACATAAATACACAGTCCACAACAGAATCCATATTGTAATTCCCATGTCACACCTGAAGAACCTAATTCAACTGCATTTTCACCCAAACTTCGAGTTGAAGACAAACATTTTATTTCTGCGGAACAAAACATCATTCGAATTATCGAAATATTCGACCAATAGAAGAAAAAAACATGAATTGAGTAGAACTTCGCTGGGAAATTAAAATTACTTCGAGATATCGAAAATTCGAGATATACAGGCAGAAGTTATTTATCAAAGCACAAACTACAGCAATGTGACCACCTAACGCTTGCACAGACATAACAGACATAACAATTTCATAGAATAAAATGAAAATAAAATAAATCTAATAAAATAATTAAGTACAAGTTTTTCGGGCTTGTAGACAGGATATCTCCCGATGTTTCACCGGAAACTGGGTTCCGCTTGAAGCTGCTAATAAAATATGCCCAGATCAAAAGAGCCAGTACAATATCCTTGATCATAACAGTGTACGGTAGTCATTTATTGCCAAGCATTTCAATGCGCAGTTCAACATTTTCGTTGGCTCGTTTTAAAAATGCCCTCTTTGTCAAATGATTAAGGAGGCTGTGGTATGCAGACCGAGGCCTCTTTTACTTTTGTGTTCCTTGATTGTTGTTTAGGAACGGAGAAGATAAGTCAACATGGAGGTAAGCTTTTTATATTAAGTTTATGAAATGAAAGTTAAGGTTCAGTAAAAGACATAGCCTACTCCTCAAAAACCCGATCCTGAATAATAAGAAACTGCTGCTTGAGAATATGCCCAGCTTACAGTTCCTTGCCCTACCGATTTACGTGGATGGATACGGTTTTAGAAGGACTGTTGGATTAGTAAATTGAGACATTAAAGTGTGTCCGTCCCTTGGACGGCATGTATGTAAAATAAAATTTGTATTCTTTAATCTGTGTTAAGAGGGGCAGATGACCTCGTAGTTCCGCCCCTTAAAACAATAACTAACTAACTAACTATTCTGGATGACGATCGGTTATACCCAGGACAAACTTGCTTACGAAAGAGGTATTATCACCAGATAGTAGCGATGCAATATACTAGCCAGAGAAGCTAAGCCAAACGATAAAATAAGAAAAATCCAGACAAACTGGTAGACTGGAGAATCATGCTTAACGCAAAACAGGAGTCAGAACGTGTTTAACACTTCTATAAAACAGTTCCGTTAAAAGAGCTGAAAACTGGCAGATGGGAGGAATGACATCTTATTTGCGGCTAGCTGCTTGATGCAGCGGAAAGGTTATCTATCACCTGCTGTTCTCAAGAATGCGGTATCCAATCCCTGATCAGTCTTTTGGCACTTGAGGGTGTTCAAATGAGAGACCCATACCTGTAAATTTATGTATTGGCGCCTGGATCCAGGTGACCTCTGACCAGTTCTCATTAGGATAAGGTTAGACAAGACTTTGAGAAAGAAGTAATCGTGGGTCACCGGGAAAGTCAGGGTACAACAATTTTGAATTTTATACCTAAGGAATTCATCTACGAGTCGTAAATCTACAGAGGTCTGTCACAATAACACTGATATGCAACCATTTTGCTACAGAGAGACTGTTTATATTTTTCAGTCCCCCCCCTCCATCGGTAGTTAGTTATGTAATTTCGTTTCATCGGGTCCTTTTTTTAAACAACTTTTATTTAAATCCATGAAAATGTCTAAATAACGAAATTAATATTATAGACTACTAGCGGACCCGTGCGAGAACTATCGCACAATGGGTTGTGTGCGCCCCATATGTACAGACTACCCGCCCGTCTGTAGTGCTATGCGGGCTGTACGCGACCTAGTTCTGCCAAGGGCTTTGTCTTGTTTATTTGTTTAAAATCACTTTATAAACAAAGAAATATATTTCCGTTGACTTTCCAAGAAATGCAAGATTTCTCCTGTATTATTAAGACGATTTGGAAGATTTTGGTACAAACCACACCTTCGAACTCCCTCTGGTTTAGGAGCTTGAGTTTTGTGAAACATACAGCTTAGTGTATAGCCCAGTCGACAGGTTGTTTCAGATAGAAAAAGGACGGAATTTAATGAAACTTTGGCATGATGTTGAGGGATGGTTAATTAACATTTTCTCAAGATTTGGACCTCGAGAACCCTGTGCGAAAAGAGGAGGGGGGAGGAAACTGCAAATCTTTCGACCTTCGTCCGGTTTCTCCTCAGTACCGTTTTTCCCTTACGTCCTAAGGGAAATCATTCCCATGCTTTTTTGTAGCGCTTTAAATTTCCTACAATTTTGACTATTCAAGCATGTTTGTATGTCAATTTGTTACCGTGATATGGCGCTTCGAAAAAAAAAAGTCATTTTCCAAAATTCGCTAAAAGATGCCCAAAAATGCAGAATTCCACGTTATTTCTTCTGTTATACCCAAGAAATGATGAAATGTTGTAATTATGGTTCCTGGTTACAATCACCAACTTTGGAAACCCCCACCCCCACCCCCGCTCCCCCCTTGCCCCACTCAACCTAATTTTCTTCTCTGATGAAAGCCAACCATATTCACATCATGCTGTTATTGATATTAGTTACTTTTCGGATCGACCTCTCCCCACTATATACTTATCCCAGGGCAGGTAAAAAAAGACGTAGTCCTTTCGGGGAAAGAATTAATGTAATTAATTAATAATATTCAGGTATTCACAAGGCATACATTATATGGGGGGGGGGGCTGGGTTGTGGAGGGGTGAGTTCGATCCGAAAAGTAACTATTATCAATAACATGTTTGAATAGTCAAAATGGTAGGAAATTTAACGGTCTATAAAAAGCAACAGAATGCTTTTGCCGTTGGACTTAAGGGGAAAAAAGGTATTGAGAAAAACCCGGAGAAAGGTCGGAACTTTTGCAGTTTCCTCCCCCCTCCTCTTTTCGCACAGGGTCCTCGAGGTCCCAAACTTGAGGGAATGTTAATTAACCATCCCTGAACAACATCCCCAAGTTTCATCAAATTCCGATATTTTTCCACCTAACTCCACCAATATTATATAATAAGATATTTACATCAATTATAGGCTACTATTATTATTGCATTAAATCCGGCAATTTACACATAATGGAATCACTTGATGTTGTTTGAGTCTTCAGTCTGTTGACTGGTTTGATGCAGCCCTCCATGCCTCACTGTCCTGAGCTAATCGTTTCATCTCTGCATAGCTACCACACCCTACATCCGAGGCAATCTGTTTAACATATTCTGACCTTGGTCTACCGCTACAGTTCTTGTCCTCAACCCTTCCTTCCATAACTAAGCTTGCTCTTCCTGGGTGTCTTAGTATGTGTCCTACCAACCAATCTCTTCTCTTTATTAGCAGTCGCCAGAAACATCTCTCCTCTCCCACTAGTCTCAATACCTCTTCGTTTGTAACTCTATCTACCCATCTGATCTTCATCATTCTCCTGTAACACCACATAACAAACGCTTCAATGCTCCTTTTTTTTTTGCTGCACCAATAGTCCAAGTCTCACTTCCATAAAGCGACACGCTCCAGACAAAGGCCTTCAGAAACGACTCCCTAATACCTAAATCTATATTCAATGTCAACAGATTCCTTTTCTGTATAAATGCTTTCCTTGCCTTTATATCACTTAAACCTTATAAAACAACTGAAGTTAAAAATGATGAACATAGTATCCCTTTATAATCCTTTCCCTTAATAAAAATAACCCCTGGCACTACAGCCCATGAAGGGCCTAGGCCTACCAAGCGACCGCTGCCCAGCCATTTGGCCTGCAGATATTGAGGTGACGCGTGATCAGCGCATCGGGTCCCCTCGGCCGTTAATCTTGGGTTTTCGTGTTCGGGGCGCTGCCTCACTGTCAGACAGCTACTCAATTGTCCTCACGAGGCTGAGTGCACCCCGTTCCAGCCAACGCGTCAGTTTCTAAAATCCCAGACTGAGCCGGGAATCGAACCCGGGGCCTCCGAGTGAGAGGCAGGCGCGCTACCGCAACACCACGGGGTCGACTTTTCTTTTCCCTTAATATTTCAACGAAATATGAAAAGAGAAAAAAAAACTCAATGCATTTCTACTGTTGTATGAATGGCATTCATTGAAACCGGTACCGGTAGGTATAAGCCTTAATTGTATATTCATTTTGCGTGTTATACACCCAGCGCAGTAAATAGTGTCTAGAAAACAAGTTCTTTTGTGGTGGATCTGAGGAGGTTAAAGTTGTAAATTACTTCCTGTTGAACTGCACTGCCAAAGCAAGTAAATTGAACATAATGAATGGCTGTAAGTGCTTTATATTAATATAATTGAAGGTTTTATAGTTTACACACTCGAATTTTATATTGCGGTGTTTAAAACACGCATTTTATGAAATAATTACCTAATTAGAGGTTAATGACATTCATGTTCAAATTGTGTAATATTTTCGTTCTTGTTTCTAAAAAGTAGGCCTACATAAAAAGGGACTCGACAGACAAAACCAGAGTAGGCTACAGACTTGGATTCGACATCTCCGGTTTCGGTTTTATCAACAATAACTAACTAAAGTAAGATTTCAGCATTGTACACACGCTAGCAAGGCCGCTGCATCATATAGGATTGTACACACGCTTAAAGCAGGGGGCCTTGGCGCGCCAAAAGCTCGGCCAAGGTGACCGCAACAGCGAATAACAAAACTGCCGCTTGCCGTTCTTACTTTATATGAAAGACCCTATATATACTTAGTATATAACTAAGTCCCCGATTCTTGGATGTTACGGGTAAACTCGAGAACCACTGGATGGATTTTGATGCGGTTTACACCATTCTGCAAAGGATATCCCGAGGATGATTTCTGTAGAAAATAATTTATTTATGATCAAAGGAAGCCGAGCAATAACGATTTCAGTGGAAAAGTCGAAAAAAACTGGCTTTCGAGCGCTTTGTAAGCTTACGCTGTTAAAACCTGTTAAAAATATCTAAATACTATGAGTGTACGAATTGTTCAGCATGAAAAGTTCTACAAAAAAGTCCGCGAGAGCATATGTCTCTTCAATACATCGCCCACTATGTGTTTTTACGTTTTAATTTCTTCCAACCATGTCCATTCAACTACTGAGGCGAGTTTACGAGCTATCTAAGGGCGAGTCTCTCATCCCTGTTACAGCCTAGCTAGGGGGCGAACCTATTGCCCCCACATACAGCCAGCAGCTAAACGTCGAGTCGGGTTGAGCTAAGATTTCTGAGAAGGGTGGTTGTGTTTGGAGTTTCCCTGGAAGTGCAAATCGGGTTTTATTAATTTCGCCTGTAAACTTTCCGTTCCGCGAAATACACAGTCAAGTTAAGATTGTACGGAAGGGGGATTTGTGTTTCATGCACCTCGCCATTCTTAAATTACGTCTGACAAAGAATTCGTTGCTCATGCATCTCCTGATAATAGTCCAGTCAGTGATTTTAACCCATCATGCCAAGACGTAAAACGGATATAGGTCGTAGTTCATTGACATCGAAAGAAAAGCGCTTATCATTTAATGCATTCATAACTATTCCCGGGCGAAGCCGGGGTGGGTTGCTAGTAGAAATATATGTTATCACCAGGGACCGGATTCTTAGGTTTTTACCTATTTCTTTCTTTACTTGTAAATACAAAAATACTTGAATACTTTTCCGAATCACACTCACTTATACATGAATTCTGTAGTAATAAAAAAAACTAAATGATATGAGAGCACCTAAAAATACCTAATTGCAGTTTTGTTCCATTTATTGTAGTAGGCCTATATTTGAGATTTTATTCCATAATTTTTAAAAGTAAACCACAAGCCAGTGTTTATTCCTAGCTCTAGTCAATCGAAAGAAATCCTACCTGCCAGAAAATTCCAATACTTTCAGCTCTTTTCAGCTTATATCTTACTAGCAGTAGTACCCGGCTTCGCCCGGTGGAATGATGATAATATTTCAGTCTCCTTAACATTCAACGTCATTGATGAAGATGATACTGACGACGACTACTATTGAACGGGTATAATAAACTTACACTCTAATAGAAATACATATTTTTAAATTACCGGCGAGGAAGACTGTGGTGTTGCCTAGTAGTATAATGGGCGTAACTTCTAGGTCATTTGCCCTTTTGATGAGGATGATAATGAAGACGACTACTACTGAACGGGTATATCAAACTTACAAACTAATGGAAATACACATTTTAAAATCACAGGCGATGAAGACTGCGGTGTTACTTAGTAGTATAATGGACGTAATATTTAGGCCATTTGCCCTTTTGATGAGGATGGTAATGAAAACTACTGTTGAATTGACACGACAAACTTACAAACTACCGTGATAGAAAAAAATATTTCAAAATTCACAGGCGATGAAGACTTATTGTGTTTGGTGATTAGTGGTATAATGGGCGTAACATCTAGGTCATTTGCCCTTATGATGATAATAATAAGGTAATGAAAAATATCTACTAAACGAACATGGTGTAATTTTATATCTGATATAGGTAATTCAGATTTCTACCTTCGATGTCTTCCAAAGTCTGAACGTTATTTTCTGGCTTAGGCCTATACTCGATGCGTGTAGTGAAAGAGCTTATCGAGTACTGCTCGGGTCCAAGCTGCACGAACCTGAGAATATCGCAGATGATGACGATATGTGACGACAGACGTTCGGGGGTTCCCGGTCCTATTCACATTGACCGGTGAATCACTCATTCTTTCGTAACACTACAGTGGTTTGAGCAAAGACCCTGTATGAACATCAGCATAGTCAGCAATACCAGGTAACACGGCGGGGTCTGGACATTCCTCTCATGTCTACTCGCGATGAATCAGCAAGCTATTCTCACACCTGCCCCCTCCTCCCCCTCCACCCAGCAGGGTCTCACAACTTGTGGGACGTGGGTTTGCGACCACGGGACCCCAGCTGAGTCCGGCATTGCTTCTACTTACTGGTGCCGGGCTCCTTTCAGTTCTCTTTCCTGTCAGCCTCCCTTAGTCAAACTCTTGTTCTCTTCCGACCCCGATGGTATCAGGGTATCCGAGGCCTAGCGACTCTTTCACTTTCCCGCCTTAATTGGCCCTTGTCTAATCATTCCTGATAGCCTCATTCTTCGAGGTGTCAGCCTTCTTTTTCTTTTCTTAATATCTCATGTCTTCTGCTCAAGACCCTCAAGAAGGCAGGGTGTGTGTAGCCCCACCACTTCTGGTGCACCCTGGATAGTGCTAGTTCCTCAAGGACTCATGGCTGGTGATTTCGGGAGCTGGCAACCCTGAGGGTTTCCTGAGCGGGTCCGGTTTTACACCTTTTTCCATTGCCTTTGGGACGTACCCTGTCCTCTTTCCGGGAATGGAGTGGTCTGTCCGCAATTTCAAGCAGACAATGTTACTCGCAGGGTATCAAAGGGTAAGTATACAAATTTTGGGTCTGAACGGTGAAACGGTGTAGATTTGTGCCAAAGGGCCTAAATGCAGGGAATGGGGTGATCTGTCCGCAATTTCAAGTGGAAAGGGTTACCCACAGGGTTCGAAAGGGTAAATATACAAATTTTGGTCCGAATAGGTGAAACGATATAGATTTTTGCCAAAGGTCCTAAATGCAGGAAATGGGGTGGTCTGTCTGAAATTTTAGGTGGACAGTGACATTCACAGAGTTACAAAGGGTAAGTATACACATTTTGGTTCAGATCGGTGAAACGGTGTAGATTTAAGCCAAGGGGCCTAAATGCAGGGAATGGAGTGGTCTGTCCGCAATTTCAAGCAAACAGTGTTACTCGCAGGGTACCAGGTGGTAAATAACAAAAATTTTGGTTGAGATGTGTGAAACGGTGTAGATTTGGGCCAAAGGGCCTAAATGCAGGGAATGGAGTGGTCTGTCCGCAATTTCAAGCAGACAGTGTTACTCGCAGGGTACCAAAGGGTAAGTATACAAATTTTGGTTCTGATCGGTGAAACGGTGTAGATTTGGGTCAAAGGGCCTAAATGCAGAGAATGGGGTGGTCTGTCCGAAATTTCAAGTGGACAGGGTTACCCGCAGGGTTCCGAAGGGTAAGTATACAAATTTTGGTTCAGATCGGTGAAACGGTGTGGATTTGTATACATTACAGACAGACAGACAGACAGACAGACAAACATTGAGCTTTATATATATAGATTGTTAGGTTTTACTGTCAGGAATGAGGGGATAAATCTCTTGTTATTTCCAAGTTTCCTATAAGTTATTCTAAATAAACTAAGCTGATTAAACGAGCTACAGTGCGAAAATCACCTCTGACATCCTTGGTTTTATTAAATTTGAATAATTAACATATTTAAGGAGAGCAAATACTCCTTAAGAGTGTGAAGTTCCCGGTGATAATTTGATAAGAGACGTATCATTGTGTAAAATATTTACACTCTCGTTACAATCAGATTTTCAACTAACAGTTAGGTATTATTTTTATTATTATTTGCGTAATTTATGTCAACTTTTGCTACAGTTTAGAAACCTAATCTACTCATTAAAACAAAACAAAAACTATTTTATGTTTTTGAAAACCTAAAATGACAATTGAAAGAACCTAAAAATCCGGTCCCTAGTTATCACAACGTATTTACCCCAAATATGTAATTTGTTTCGATATTGAAGCCGTGTAATATCGCGAAATATAGCAAATACCAACGAAATGCTGGTAATCAGATTCTTTTTAAACTATTCACTTTAAAATTAATTGTAATAGTTCCACACTGTCGTTTGATAGAAAATAAGAAATCGTTCCATGCGATACGGGATAACGAAGTATTACAGACTCGACTCGATGGCAGTTTTCCAAAATTACTTTGTACGGCTTGTGACTTAATTCAGTAGAAATGATTTGCAAGGCGCTTTGCCCACAATTCATCAATTAGCGACAAGATACAAAATTGGCTTGAAATTTCAACAATGCTATTGGTCGACTACATATTTTCCCTAAGGAACATTTACAAGTATTTAAGTAGGCTACTTTTAAAATTTCCGTTTACCCATGTCTGCCCTTTATCTCGAAATCCAGAAAGAATAACCCACATAATTACATTATGTACTGTATGTTATTTATTATAGATACTAGTCGACTGGCGGTGACTAATAGTGCTCCACCCGTCACACGGCCCCAGCGAGGTTCCGTTCTATCGATGGTTGGTTGGTTGGTTCCTCAGTTTAGAGGCTGCGACAACGCGGTCATGTATACTTTGGGTATGTGCAGAATCTGTCTGATAATCGGTGTATTAGTGTGTGTTATCCGTAATTCGGGTAATTTCAAGTAGTTCCTAGTATTGCTACCAAATGCTACCGTAAATGACACCTAGCTGTGAACATGGCTACTAGATGCCACCGAAACCGGCAATGAACGTTGGCACTTAATAGAGCAATAGTTAAATCTCACCTACAAATTTAGCTTCACACAACTGTAGTTAGTCCCTCGCGATGGTATCCTTATCTTGACGTGATGTGGGGGCTTGAGAGCCCAAATGATCCTGCGAGCTATGCCGGTGGGAGCGTAATCTCCTGGTAGGGCCATCCATGCCGGACAGGTCAAAGGTGATGGGCCATAGTAAGAGGAATACTCTGGTCCTCCAGGTTGGGGGTTGGGCGTAGGGTTAACAAATGTTACGGATACCTTACGAGTGCCTCGAAATGCTGATTACCCGATACCTAATATAATATCCATCATCAGGCGCTAAGCCCCTTAGGGCAATCCTTTCCAAACCCCCATCTGTATTTTCTACTATGTAGCCTAACAGCATGCCGGAAACAACAGTAATTAGGTCGGCTGTCACGCGTGGTTTCGGGAAAAATTTTCGGGGACTCCAGAAAGGGGGGGGGGGGGGGAAACTATGACGAAACGGCAAAGGAAACGGTTAATGAGAAGGAAAGCGACATGGAACGTGAACGGTGGATAGATGACGTGGAAGACGACCTTTGGAGTCTGGGAATCAGGAACTGGAGAAGGAAGGCGGAAGAGAGATGAATGGAGGCAGGTGATAAAGTAGGCCAAGGTTCTTCAGGGACTGTAACGCCGACCAGTAAGTAACTGTACTTAGTGGAAGGTTCTTTAACATGCCATAAATCTATGATATGGGGCCACCGGCTTTACTCCCCCTCCGAAGGAAGGCATACTGAGGATTTTAACGCTCTTAAAAAAACCGAAGACTTCGGCCGGGTTTGAACCCGCGACCTTGGGCATAGAAGCTCAGCATGCTACCAACTACGCCACCGAAGCCGCCCCATTCTAAAGAGAAGGCGCTCACTTTACAAGGATTACCTTTGTTCTTTTTGGAAGTAAGGGCAACGTAGTACTTACCCAACTCGTAATAACTTACTTTATACAATAGGCATATACAATTAAACAAGGCTGGACTCGAACAAGTAACAGACGCATCGTTGAGTTCCACAATCTTACACTCTGTCTCTGAGCTACGCCAGCCGACACCGTACTGTGTGACGGTGAGTACGTTAATCCCTTATAGGGCAAAACTACCGGTTGAGTTAGCCGTGGCCGTTACAGCGTGGCTGCAGGCAGTCTCTCACATCCGGGAGGCGAGGAGGTTCGAATCCTCCCGTCGCGCCGGCAACCTTGGAGATGGTCTTCTGTGATTTCCCATCTTCCTTCCAGGTAAATGCCGGGTCCCTAACTATAGGCCACAACCGCTACCTCCCAATTCCTCATCCTTACATTCACACTTTCCTCCCCATACAGCACTCCACACGCGACGGTACTTGTAGCTCACCCCATGGGTGTCCGCATAGAAGCAGCTACACTGGCGAGCCGAACATGTCCTAGGACACTCCCGGCACTAAAAGCCACTAAAAGCCATACGCAAAAAAAGGCAAAACTATTATTTTTATGCGTTTTTTCCATTTTAATTTATTTTAATTATTATAATTTAATAATGCTATTTTTGTTTCTCTAATTTTACTATTTATATATTTATGTTCTTATAGACTTGATTTTGACATTTTTCTATTGAATTAATTACCCAATTTCCAATTGATTTACACAGTTATTTTCATAATATTTTTATAGTTATATATATTATTTTAATTTTTATATTCCTTTTATTAGACTACTGTCAAGTTATTTTTATTTCTATATTTACATTTTCTTTTTATTAAATTTTATCTAACACATTACGTCAAGTAGATACGTATATAATAAAAACAAACGTTTGGTGCTTTTCAGTCGGTCAACACGAATGCACCCTAATAGACCTGGGTTATGCCCTAATCCTGAAAAAAATTACACGAGATTAATAAATACACTAGGATGACCAGTTTCGATCGTCAAGCGATCATCATCAGATCCATTACACTTAGGCTATAACATCTATGTTGGAGACTACAGGTGAAAAATATATACAACTGTCAGTGTATGCTAAATGTAGTATATCTAATGTTGGGTGAAATGCTAAAATAGTGATAAAAATCCGGAGTTTGTCTGTTTGGGGTGATTATATTGTTATACAAAATCAACTATGGTTATACTGTAAAAAATACAGGCTGATACTTATCCGGTTGTCTCCCTAACTGGAACTTCAAGCAGTTTCGTGTTCACTCTGGCAACAGTTATGGTCGACTAACCCGCGTGTTAACTGGACGAAAATGGTATTTGACTTTTAGAAATACTAGCACTTCGGCATGAAAATTCTCCGAAATTTGGCTGAAAGATCCAACTATCAGCATCTTTAAAAGCATAAACTGTCCTTATGAAAGGTAGTGAATATAGAGACCTCTATCCCATGAAGGGTTAAGAAGCGTATCTCCAGGCAATGAGTCAACAAGAGTTGCAGGAAAGACGAGACTGCCGGTGGTGTTGGTGTTCGATCTCCACGTACCGGTAATCACCAGCCAGGAGGGTGTAGTGCAATTAGCGTCCTCTGGGGTGTTCCATGTTGGGCCCCTCGCACTCACAGGGGAGACGTCAAGTAGGCCTACTGCACGAGGGTTGCTCCCGACAGCCGTTCACATTATATTAAGGAATGTTATGAGCAACAAAAAGATCTTACAATAGAAGCTTGGTTTTATCTACCAACGATTACGCTATTTCACCCTGAAGGGAACTTTTGCTACTATAATAATATCGTAAGGTCTCGAGTGCAGTTTGCAAATCGAATTTTTGTTGTTCCTTGGAGCGCTATGAAAGTCGAGGAGGTTGGGAGAGAAAGGAGGGACTTTTGTGTTGGCGGAAAATTCCGAGATTAATTTTGCCATTTTGAACTCGGCCTGCTGAATTCAAATGGGTTCTTTAGCACGCCAACAACGTCGCCTTTCAAAAATCTCTTACGATGCCCAGGAGCGAACCTGCAAGCTTGGGGTTGGTGGACCGACACAATAACCACTCACCTACCGTGGCAAGCAACTGATAGTTAACTGATTCAAATGTGGGGATAATTCCACAGTTTTATTTAACTTAGTAATTTGGGATTATTTGCAAGTATCTCCACTTATTTAGAAAATCGGCGAACTGGATTAACATTAGGGCCTACCGTTTTAATGTACTGCTTGATTTTAATCATTGTAGATACATTCAGATACAACTACTACTACTAAAAAAGTTATGTTTACCTATTTTTAAGAAATGAACATTGTGACGATGATTTGCAAAGAAAAGCGAACTTCTATGGACAAAAACACTGAACTAAAAAAATTATTCCAGCCATTCGTGCCATAAAGATAAAAAGTGACAGTCAGTCTGAAAGACTAGACTTTGTATCATTTTAAATGCTACAAATGCTGAAAAATGCTAGAAAGGCTGGGGGCTTCTCGCTTTGCTCGAAGCCAAAGACTCTTGATATGTTAGAAAATTATCTGCATAATACTTATCTTGTTTCAAATTACTCGCGAACGGCAAGTGCAAGCCAAGGGAAAAGCAAGGTCAAGCGCGCGGGGACTTTCCCCTTCCATCCAGTCTAAAAACACTTATAGTGAGCGATGTATTGAAAATAGAGATATGCTCTCGCGGACTTTTTTGTAGAACTTTTCATGCTGACCAATTCTTACGCTCATAGTATATTGATATTTTTAACGGTTTGCCCAGCGTAAGTTTAAGAAGCGCATGGACGCCATGTTTGTTTTCGACTTTTTCACTGAAATCGTTACTGCTTGGCTTCCTTTGATCATACATAAGTTATTTTCTACAGAATCTTTTCTCGAGGTATCCTTTACAGAATGGTGAAAACCGCATCAAAATCCATCAAGTAGTTCTCGAGATTACCCGTGACATCCAAGAATCGGGGATTTTTGTCTTATACTAACGAAGAAGAGATTGTCGGGGTACACATGCACCAAGCGGTACTATGACGTCACACACCTCAGTGCATCTGGGTACATTTCGTCCCGTCGCCGTAACGTAACGCCAGACCCCAGCGTAACGACGAAGTCGACAAGTTCATTTAAAATGATAAAACTGGGGAACAAAAATAAATTTTGTGTGTGATGTCTGGAATTTAAAAACAGATTTTGGGCATATTTGCGCTGCTGATTCCAAAACTCCTCTCCATTTTGTTGTGTCAGCTCTAGTTTTTCTTAAGATATTGATAGTTTTGTGATATTTTATTACAGTAATTTAGAAATTAGGATCATGGAAGAACAGTACTGTAGATACGCATACGATGGCGCACTATTATTGGAGCCTCCATTGAGAATGTACAGAAATATCACATCGCAGAAAAACACAGAATCGTGGGTTCAGCCATGTGCCTAATTAAAGGTGCCATACGTGTTATGTTCTCTTTCTGCTAGGCATTACGTCATAGTGAACAAGAAATGGATAACGACTCAATACAAATTTTAAAACTTTATACCAAAAATACGAGTTATCCTAACGAAGAACTGGTGTCTATTTGCCAATGATTTAGGCTTAATTGAATAATCTAATACGCCATATCGTGAGAAGGAGAGCTGATATGAAAAAACTAAAACCATCTTCAGAATCTACGACCCAAGAACATCCCAAAATGTTAGGCCCCTTAAAACAACAATTATCATCATCATCAACATCCCAAAAAGGGACTAACATCTTAAGACACCAAAAATCGTGTTCCCCAGTGTAATGCACCCAATGGTTTCAGGGCAGCCAAATAATGAATATCACGAATCAAGTAAGAAATGTAACTTAAATTGCGGCGGGATGGCGTGGGGGGGGGGGGGGGGGTGTTTTTAGCAGCTTCCTTGCAGCAAGTGTCGTGTGATACGGGCTTTCCCCCCGAGCGGGTAAGCGAGAGGCTGTCCTGTGCCAGACGGCTCATGTCAAACGTGACGAGTTGTTTGTGTCCATTACCATGCCGCTGTGAGTCATATTCATTATCTGACCCAGTGTCTGGTCAGAGACCCTGCTGCAAGATTATGTAACAGTGCTATCTCATTTCAGCCCCTTCTCGACCTATTAGGATCATCGCTACTGACAGAGAAATTATCAAATTTAATATTCAACAGGAGGGGTGTAGAACATCTTGGTTATCATCCACGAAAACTTTAGCGTGTCTCCCATTTTCCAATCATATCTGCCCGTTATGGCTCTATTGATTTCCGAGTTCCTCAGTCCTGAAAGAGGGATGAGAGTATTTCTTACTCCCGTCTGTTATTTTTCCCCTACTTCTAGTAATAATAAATGTATGTAAATCTACCCCTTATTATTCCCGTTTTCCAATAGGATCGGGGATGAGATGCGATGGAAGTATTTGTGGCGGATGGTTTTTTCGGCCGGATGCCCTTCCTGACATCAACCTCATGAGAGATGAAATGAATGATGGTGAATGAAACTTGGCAAGGATGTGGAAGGAAGCGGCCGTGGCCTGTCAGGAGGTACCGTTCCAGCATTTGCCCCGAGTTGAAAATGGGGAAACCACAGAAAACCATTTCAAGGACGGCCGACGCACAGTGGGTCAAAATCGAAATCTAGGAAGACAAAATATTTATTTTCATAGTTTAAAAAAATCAAAATGTATTACTTCTACAGCATTCTCATACAATTGCCGCTCACTATTCTGGGATATAAACGCATCTTAGTGTAAATCTGTCACCACTGTTTGAGCAGTCTGAATTGGAGGGTGAATGTAAGTGGCTGTGGTTTGGTTGTCTTTGTGGTTAGTGTGATGCTTTAAGATGGAACATGCAGCTGAAGGAATGATCTTTGTGACGTGTTTCAGTTATTAATGGGCGTAATTGTTACGTAATTTTAGCTATATATGCATTATATAATATTTAACTATTATTTTAAAAATTATATTTTCACTTAGATTTTTAGTATGTCGCGTCACTCTGCGTCACGTTCTACTTAATGTTAAAATGTAGATAAAGTCTTGTAGTTTACGCGTGTTATTAGATTTTTGCATCTCTTTGCAACTTACTTAGTTATTTTACGTTTTAGAAGATGCCGCGAAACCAGTTCTCACACGTTTACAACTGTTTGAAGCACTGGGTTCGACGATTATGTCAAAAGTGGAACTTTGTGACTTTGTTAAAAGTAAATTAGGAGTAGAAAATTGTTCTGAAGAGATAACTGATTGCTCTGTCCAACTCCTAGTCATAGACAATTTCTTGCATGTGTAGACGTAGCTTAAAAAGATCTTAACTGATGTGTATTATGAAGTAAACAAATTATATACGTTGCTTTCACTCTAAATTCATGATTAAAACTTAAAAATAATGTTGTCCCCCTAGATTTCGATTTTGACCCACTGTGCGACGGAGGGGCTCAAACCCACGCGTCTACCGAATCAGCAGAGAGCTTGGCCCCATGGCCTAACGCTGCTCCTTAGCGAGCGTAGCCACCACTGTCGGTTCTAGTAATAATAAATAAAACTAATGATATTGGTTTTACGTCCATTTCAACTACTGGCTTTTAGAGACGCCGGGGTGCCGGAATTTTGCCCCGAAGGGGATCTTTAACGTGCTACTTCTAGAAAGTAAGTTATTAGTACGGACCGGATTCTTAGGTTTTACCTTCTTTTTTTTTCCCTACATCGAAATCCAAAACTACTTTTATACTTTTCCGAATCACACCCAAAAGAGCCACAATCATGATTTTTAGTACGGTACCTAAAAATTCTGAGTGGTGGGTTTGGCAGCTGCTTTTTCTTGTAAGTGCCTTGAGCTTTCCTGATGGCCCAGTAGTCCTTCATGTTGCTGCTAAATTCAATCTTGCGCTCCGGAGACCATTTCCTGGTCTCGTCGTTTGGTCTGTGGGTAGATTCTGTGCGGGACGCTCCATTTATTGTAATATATTAGGAATGTTTATTCCATAATTTTTAAAAGTAAACCTCAAGACAGTGTTTATTCGTAGCTCTAGTTGATTGAGAGAAATCTTACTGTTTGGTTACTTACTGTCAGGAAAGTGGGGATAAATCTCTTATTGTTTCAAAGTTCCCTTTATTATAAATGAACAAAGTTAATTGGACAAGCTAGAGTGTGAAAATCGCATCTGACGTCCTTGGATTTATTGAATTTGAATAATTAACATATTTAAGGAGAGAAAATATTGCAGTGTGAAGTCCTCTGTAACAATTTGAACAATTAGGTATTAATTTTAAGCTTTGCGCAGTTTATGTAAACATTTCCTACACTTTAAACATAAAGACCTATTTAAAAACCTAAATAAGTTTTATGTTTTTGAACACCTAAAATAACAATTTTATAAACCCAACAATCAGGCCCCTAGTTTTTAGTTATTGTTGTTTTGAAAAGGCGGAACAGCTTCGCTACATCATGTGCGACGGTAAGCAGGTAGCGAATAGGGTGAGCTCTGCTGAGCGGCAAAGTAGAAAGCTCCTGTGTTTGAACCAGTGTTAACTGTTTGTCTGTACTGGACATTGTTAAGCTCGAGTTGAAGTTAGAAGGGTTGTGTTCGGGTCATAAGCAGTTTATTTCCGTGATTTTTGCAAAGTACGCTTAAACGGTTCCTCTCTGCAGCAACGCGTCGTGGACACATACGTTTACACCATTGGTAATCGGACGATCAACAAATCCCCGATGCTTAAAGATTTTTTTTTTTTCGTGTGGCCTCCTGAGAGGCCGAGTGCAGGTCTTTCTAAGTGACGCCCGTGGGCGACCTGCGCGTCGGGATGAGAGATGGAATTGATGAAGGCGAATGAATCTGGGCAAGGATGTAACACGCTTATCAGGTAAGAGTACATACATTTTTCCTCAGTACCTTCAGCTGTAATGTTATGAAGAGTAGGCCCTACAGCACCACTCTACCAGATTATTTTTGTATTTTTTTTTTCGTTATTAGATTATTTATCATCAGAAAAGTGCTACTGTATATAACTTACTGACCTTCAAGGGGTTAGGTACAGGTTACCATGGTCAAATTTTAACAATTATCTTTTTGTTTTTCTTCAAAAGCACAACAGTTAAAGGAATGAAGTTTTGTGCATATGAAACACTGGCATTATTTTATATGAAAAGCAGCATTACATCCAAAATGGTGGCTGTTCATCATCCAAGGCTGCAGCGTTTTAGTGATTTAGTGATAACTTCTGTAATTTTCAACATTTTTGTGTTCTGTTAATTTTATTTCATTGCAAAGATATTCGTCTAGAAATGCAAGTACTTTCAGCAACAAATCTTAACAACAAAAAATTCTACTTTTGTATTGAAATGAAATTGTCAAAATTTTACAATATTTTTTGCTTTTTTTTTTTATAGAAAAAACTATAAGGTGCGTTCAAAAAGTAACGAGCCGGAGGCTGTAATGCGCAAACCGGTGACGACGTGGGCTAATCGTGGCGTGTGTAACGAGGTGTGGTTCCGACCAGAGCGTGGAAGGTCACAGCCCGTCGCTAGAGGGAACGCGTGCAGAAGCATGCATCAATCATCCAACGCCGCCAGTCGCATTGCAAACAGTGACATGGATGCGTCAACCGAAGAGCAAAGATGTGTTCTTCGGTTTCTGACAGCGAAAGAAGTAGGGGGAACGGACATTCATCGCCGAATGTCACAAGTGTACGGCGAACACTGCATGTCCCTTGCAAGGGTCAAGGCGTGGCACAAGCGCTTCAGGGAAGGACGGGTGTCGTTACCCGATGATGCCCGGTCTGGGGCACCCCCCCCCCCCCCCCCCCCCCCTGCATTACCGATGATAACGTCCAGCTGGTTGATGCACTCATTACCCAGGACCGCCGAGTGACAGTGAACGCCATAGCCGCCGTGGTCGCTCCACGACCATGCACGACCTCATACGACCAACACAGTCGCGGCACTCCTGCAGAAATTAAAATGGGAGGTTCTCGGCTACACTCCATACAGTCCAGACCTCTCTCCCTGTGATTACGCCATGTTTGGTCCCCTGAAAAGGGTTCTGCGGGGCCTACGATTCACCACTGACGCCGACTCCGACGTCCAGCTGTACGTGCGGAACTGGTTCACATCGCAGCCCAGGGAAATTTATGAGACAGCCATTCACCGCCTCGTGTCACAGTGGGACACGTGCCTCAACAGCCAGGGCCAATACTTCTAACATACAGGTAAGTTACTGGTTTCTGTAATTATGCCTCCGGCTCGTTACTTTTTGAACGCACCTTATATCTTAAAGAGAGATATGAATTTATAACTCTTTGTTTGTATAGTAAGCAGAAATACACACACAAAATGTCATTAGTGTAGACTATGTCAATTAGTTTTAGAGTTATCACTATAACTGGAGTCAAAAACACAACTCTGAGAAAATGAGCGACGAACATTTGTGCATAAATCTTACACACCATTAACCAGGACGAACATTGGGTGCAGGGCTTTGCCTTTTAAATCATAACTCAAAATCTATGGCGCACAATGACATATTTCTGCACCAAAATATTCCTAAAGAATCTCTACTTAGTATAAAACAAAGTCCCCAATCCTAGGATGTCACGGGTAATCTCCAGAACCACTGGATGGATTTTGATGCGGTTTTCACCATTCTGTAAAGGATATCTCGAGGAAGTTTTCTGTAGAAAATAATTTATTTATGATCAAAGGAAACCAAGCAATAACGATTTAAGTGAAATAGTCGGGGGAAAAAAACATTGGCGTCCGTGCGCTGGCTTACGCTGAGCAAACCGTTAAAAATATCAGTATACTATGAGTGCAAGAATTGTTCAGCATGAAAAGTTCTACAAAAAAGTCCGTGAGAGCATATCTCTATCTTCAATACGTCGACCACTATAAATGTTTTTAGATTGGACAGAAGGGGGATTTGTGTTTCATGCACCTCACCATTCTTAAATTTCATTACATCTCACAAGAATTCGTTGCCCATGCATCTCCATGAAAAATTAATAGTCCAGTTAGTGATTTTAACCCATTATGCCGAAACATAAAACGGATATAGGTCGTAGTCCATTGACATCGAAAAACAAAACATTCATATCTGTTCCCGGGCGAAGCTGGGGTGGGTTGCTAGTAGGAGCATAAAATTAAAAAATGATTTTTTGAAGGTCATAAGCTGTACCTGACCACTTTAAGGTACAGTACTGTAGTAGTCACTGTCCCATGAATAGTGCTCTATCGAGGTTAGACTATAACGCAAAGTTTGGCTTGACCCCAAACCATATCAATGTTAAAATAATTGCAATATACCGTAAAGATGAGTCATCAAGGAACAACCAGAATGCCAGAAGCTCAATTAGGCGTGTTTAATGGCTCCAACTTAATGACCCTTTTTTATACATGAAGGGGAAAAAAGATAGCTTTTATTTCTTCAAATGCCGGGAACAATTAATATGCAATTAAAATAATATTTCCCTGGGCACAACAGTGTGACAAAGTTCCAGTTCCAAAACCCATAAAGAGTGAAGAGATGGCAAGAAGAAGGTGATTCATGTTCACTAAAGAGGTTAAGTTCGACACTTTATGGGTCATAAAACGGCCATTGGAGCATATTTACCGCACTAATTACATATTTAAATTTTAAGAGCAGATCAAACGTATCTCAGAGCAAGTCGGAGTTCGACAAAAGCGATCCATACTCAGGTTAAACGTTTAATACACAATCCACGGCTACAGGACTACACAACGTACTATGAAGTTATACTTGGGACAACAAAGTGTTTGTGATAATATCGACTTATTAGAACGTCAAAGGACACGTTTAAATACAGTCAACTCTCAATAATTTGAAACTCAAGGGATTAGAGAAAAAGTTCCATTTTTCCGAGAGTTCAAATAAACAAGAGTTTGATTTTTGTGATTTGGTACTGTACTTACTTACCGATTTTTATTTCACAAAATTTGTACATTTTGAAAAAGAAAAAGTCCGAAATATCTTCTGTCTTTCTAAATCAGCGACAATGTCGATGGTAAAATGCCGACCTGTTTGGCGACACCATCTTTTTAATTGTTCATCCTCCAAAGCTTGAATCACACGCTTCTTTTCACTCATGGAAAGATACTTGTTCTTTCTTGAACAAATTTTGATACTTAAAAATTACACAAATTAAATATTTTACTGTAACACACTTGAACGTTTGAAAGAAGACAAAGACTGCGAACTCACTCATACATCTCATTATTTATGTAAACAAACGACAGGTCTGTGCATGGTAATACCGTATCACCGATTTCAAATTATAGAATGTTGGCGAGCAAGGCGCCATTCCTACAACTTCAAATTATCGAGAGGATCAGATCATATTGAGATTTTCAATTTATCGAGCATTTTTCAAGGGACAGGGAAAATACTTCAAATTATCAAGAGATTCAAATTAACGAGTGTCAAATTATCGAAAGTGGACTGTATATCCTTCCAATAATTGATGGACAACATTCGTGGGTGAAGCCGAGCTGCGAGGATGTTATAACATATTGAGAAATGAAAGGCTTTAAGGGGGAACAAACAGCTTAATGGTACGATAACTGTGCAATAATTATAGACTATACATTTCCAAGGAATAACACACATCTTGCTATTAAAATCAAAGTTTTACATTTTCAAAATTTGATTCTTTCTTTGTGCTGACCTTCACCGTTCTCCCTCAAATCTCCCGCATTTATAGCAAAATTTTGGACTTTTTTTAATCCTTCAGCTACAATAATAATAATAATATTATCGTATGGCCTCGGGTGCCGGGTGCAAGCTCTGTAATTTGACACCCAGAGGGTAGCTTGCATGTCGAATTTCATTGTTCCTTGACTATGAAAGTCAAGGAGGTTAGATGTTAGATATATCTAAACTCCTTGAACACAATAGCGCTTTCTAGTAGAGAAATGAGGAACTTTGTGTTGGCGGAAACTCCCGAGATTAATTTTGCCATTATGAACTCGGCCTACTGAATTCAAATGGGTTCTTTGACATGCCAACATCGTATGACATGCGTATCGTATTTTTGACGCCTTTCAAAAATCACTTACCACGGCCAGGAGCGAACCTGCAATCTTGGGGTTAGTAGACCGACACGATATCCACTCACCCACCGTGGCAAGCTCTTCAGCTACAAAATGAAACTCACTGATATCTGTGTGGCTTTAATTAGTCTTTCAATGAAACGATAACAATATTTTGAGTTTGCAAAGAATAAAAGTGAAACAACGCTTAATTAATTCATAATGTGGAAATGAGTGAGATTCATTTTGTATCTGACGGTTTAACACCCACTTTAGAGGGCAAATCTATTTTTTTTATTTTACATTTTATTTATTATAATTATTAATATTATTATTATTATTATTATAATTATTATTAATGCATTTTTTGTTTCTCTAATTTTAATGTTTATCTATTTTTTTAAATTTATGTTCATATAGGCCTAGATTTTATCTTGATATTTTTATTTATTTAATTAATTAATTTCGAATTGATTTATACAATTATTTTCATAATCGTTATGTATATTGTTTTAATATTTATATTCCTCTTCTTGCCTAGAACGCCTCAATATAGCGCTGCCTTGGGTTTTTGTGGGTATCTACTCACATAACGTAACGGCGGTGCTTTTGAGGATCCAACCAGCCTTCGGGCTGACTACCTAACAGACATTCCTTTTATTATTGTGATATTTATTTCTGAATTTTTGTTTTATTTTTACACTTTAACTGTGAATGTTTTAAATTTTAATTTTTCTAAATTGTATCCAGCACATTACGTCAAGTAGATACGTACAGTATATACTATTCGATTTTTAGAAATACTAGCACTTTGGTATGAAAACTCTCCGAAATTTGATTGAAAGATTCACCCATCAGCATTTTTGAAAGCATAAACTATCATTATTATTGAAATAATAAGCCTCTATGTTTATGCTTTCAAAGATGGCGATGGTTAACCACTATCTCATAAAGGGTTAAAGAATTACAAGTCCAAAAACTCCTATAAACGCGGGAGATATGAGCGAAACTGTGAGGATCAGCTCAAAGCGAGAACCGTGTTTCGAAAATGTTAAACTTTGCTTCTAATAGCAACATGTGTTTTTTTTTTTCCTTGGTAATGTAGACTATATAATTGTTGTACAAGATTGATGGCAGGCACAGTAATAAGATTAATATCATTATGATCGTGTAATTGAAGACTCTGGTCGCTTCTAAAAGGCAGGATGCGGACGGCTGCCTTCCATTTCCACGCGCCGATTCCTTGTTCCGCCGCATTTCAATCACTTTAAATAGAGGCTTAATGTTAATCTGAACCGATTTATTTTACCAACATCGTATAGAGTGACCTTCCAAGAGTATCCTCTGCCAATTACAATCCGATCGGAGGGATGGACGCCACCAGAATTTCCTTGTGAGTGTAACAAAGAAAATCTGGTCTTGATTACGGTCGTGACTAGAGCTCACGATCGAAACGATTTGCGATGTCCCAATTAAACGGTTAAAACCGCCTCATAGAAAATGTTGAGAGTTTCTTGTTAATATTGACCCTCTTCAACGATTTTGCACTTAAATTTAATAAATGTTTGTGACAAGTGACGTTTTGACCGATTCTGAGGAAAGTGTTACCAAAACGTAGGTTGGCTCAGGCAAGGAAAGCATTTCTCCAGAAAAGAAATCTGTTGACATCGAATATAGATTTAGGTATTAGGAAGTCCTTTTTGAAAGCCTTTGTCTGGAGCGTGGCGCTCTATTGAAGTGAAACTTGGACTATTGGTGCAGCAGAAAAGAGGAGAATTGAAGCGTTTGAAATGACGTGGTGTTACAGAAGAATGATGAAGATCAGATGGGTAGATAGGGTAACAAATGAAGAGGTATTAAGACGAGTGGGAGAGCAGAGATGGCTGGCGACTGCTAATGAAGAGATAGGTTGGTAGGACACATACTAAGACACCCGGGAATAGCAACCTTAGTTAAGGAAGGATGGGTCGAGGACAAGAACTGTAGAGGTAGATCAAGGTTAGAATATGTTACACGATTGCATCGGATGTAGAGTGTAGGGTGTATGTAGAGATGAAACGATTAGCTCAGGACAGAGAGGCATGGAGAGCTGCATCAAACCAGTCAAAAGACTCAAGACTCCAACAACAACGAGGGAAGCGTTACGAAGGTCCAGTGCGATATCTAATACCGCTCCATCATTCGGTATGAGAAATAGGCTACTGCTCAGCTGCCGAAAGTAAAGTTGTTTATTTCACCGACAATATCATTATGGTGAGTTTATTGAATCAAGGAAACAAAAATGGAACACATTAAAGGTTAAAGAAACAAATTTAAGCGAAAACCGGAATAAACATCCATTTATCATCAAATTGTTGTTCAACAACATTTAACTTAATGTTTTTCAGTCGCTCAACACAATTGTACCCAATTGTAATGGGTGGTTCCCTAATCCTGAAACGAATTTACCCGAGATGAATAAATACATTTGGAGGACCAATTTCGAGCGTCAAGCGATCATCATCAAATCCTTTACTCTTAGGTTATTAAATCTATATTTGTAAGTACGGGTTATGATGATGGCTTGAAGATCGAAACCGGTCATCCTAGTGTATTTAATAATCTCATGTAAATTATTTTCAGGATTACGGAACCACCCATTACAATAGGGTACAATCGAGTAGACCGACTGAAAAGCATTACATTTCGATTACTAAGGCAACACTCAAAAACACAAATAGTTTCATCATTAAAAAACGTTTAAATGTTTCACAAGAAAACGTTTAATAGGGAGCTCGAGTCGTAACACACAAAGGGCAACAATTAACAGTATGATAGTCGACACTGACGCAGGCCAACGTCGGTTATCCTGGAAGTGGAGTGTTGGTTTTAGTGATTGACGGCAGTGAGAAATCTGAAAGATACTAAGGCTGTGTCCTAAATCTCAAGTTGATAACTATTGACTAGATGTTAACACCTGTTCACTATAAAAAGAATTACTACGCTCCATAAGGAGCTTTGGAACATGTGTGCTTGAAGCATGGCCTCCTTCATAGACTTGTGTTCTGGAACACACTAGGATTACATGCCGGTGCCAACCCAAAGAGCAAGAAGGCAGTGCTCCGCGTTGCGGAGCTTTGGAACATGTGTGCTTGAAGCAGGGCCTCCTTCATAGACTTGTGTTCTGAAACACACTAGGATTACATGCCGGTGCCAAACCAAAGAGCAAGAAGGCGGTGCTCCGCGTTGCGGAGCTTTGGAACATGTGTGCTTGGAGCATGGCCTCCTTCATAGACTTGTGTTCTGGAACACACTAGGATTACATGCCGGTGCCAAACCAAAGAGCAAGAAGGCGGTGCTCCCCACTAAGGAGCTTTGGAACATGTGTGCTTGAAGCATGGCCTCCTTCATAGACTTGTGTTCTGGAACACACTAGGATTACATGCCGGTGCCAAACCAAAGAGCAAGAAGGCGGTGCTCCCCACTAAGGAGCTTTGGAACATGTGTGCTTGGAGCAGGGCCTCCTTCATAGACTTGTGTTCTGGAACACACTAGGATTACATGCCGGTGCCAAACCAAAGAGCAAGAAGGCGGTGCTCCGCGTTGCGGAGCTTTGGAACATGTGTGCTTGGAGCATGGCCTCCTTCATAGACTTGTGTTCTGAAACACACTAGGATTACATGCCGGTGCCAAACCAAAGAGCAAGAAGGCAGTGCTCCGCGTTGCGGAGCTTTGAAACATGTGTGCTTGGAGCATGGCCTCCTTCATAGACTTGTGTTCTGGAACACACTAGGATTACGTGCCGGTGCCAACCCAAAGAGCAAGAAGGCGGTGCTCCCCACTAACGAGCTTTGGAACATGTGTGCTTGGAGCATGGCCTCCTTCATAGACTTGTGTTCTGGAACACACTAGGATTACATGCCGGTGCCAAACCAAAGAGCAAGAAGGCGGTGCTCCCCACTAACGAGCTTTGGAACATGTGTGCTTGGAGCATGGCCTCCTTCATAGACTTGTGTTCTGGAACACACTAGGATTACATGCCGGTGCCAAACCAAAGAGCAAGAAGGCGGTGCTCCCCACTAACGAGCTTTGGAACATGTGTGCTTGGAGCATGACCTCCTTCATAGACGTGTGTTCTGAAACACACTAGGATTACATGCCGGTGCCAAACCAAAGAGCAAGAAGGCAGTGCTCCGCGTTGCGGAGCTTTGGAACATGTGTGCTTGGAGCATGGCCTCCTTCATAGACTTGTGTTCTGAAACACACTAGGATTACGTGCCGGTGCCAACCCAAAGCGCAAGAAGGGAGTACTCAACACCATTTCTATTTTCTTCATGGCATTAACTCTTCTTGAAGAGGATCCATTTTTGTTTCGCGTAAAAGTCAAAAACAAAAGACTACCAACATCAATAATGTATTTGTACAAGTCGACAATCACTCACTTTCGTTCACTAGCTACTACAGACTGGATTGATTTGTGCTCAACAGCTTTGAATCATGACTTGTGACGTCATATCCGGAATATCCAGTTCACTACGGCAGAAAATGTAGCTTTAGGACACAACCTTAGCTTTATTTGTATTTAATTCATGGCAGCCTCTATCAAGAGCCCTATGAGGAGCCCATAAAACCATAAATCTAATCTAAGCCTCGTTGGCAAGTGGCCCCTCGTTGTGAAAGGACGGAAGAATGGTTATAAAAGAGAATCGCTAGGCATGTCAGTAGTTATCACAAGAAATAATCCCCTGCTCATAAACCTGTCACAGCGGGTGAGGTTGCTGTCCTTTAAAAGGTTCTCTACTCAAGAAGGTTTTCTTTTCTGTTTAGTATATTTTCTTGCAGCCTAAAGGGGGAGGTTGAAACTGCTTTGGGTCAAAATGTTTTTTTTAGATTATATGTTATTTTGATAGCCTGAAGTCCAATTAATAATGTGCATATGCTTATTTGCTGGAAGTGTTCGTTAAACGCCATTTATAGGTCATTTAATTTGATTTAGTGTAATTCCGTTATTTTGAGTCATGTAAAACTAAAACCTTCCTTCCTTCTTTTCTTACATCCGTCCTTTCTTCCTTCCCTTCATTCCATGCTTCTCCTTCCTTCATTTCTACCTCTCTTAGTTTCTTCCTTCTTTCCTTTCTTCCTACCCCTTATTTCACCTTCCTTTCTTCCTTCAAGCAAGTTCTAAGGAAGCTAGGAAATTAAAAAGAAACCAGAAGAGGGGCAGAGGAGATGAAGACAACCCAATTGAACCAGAATATGGGCCTGGTGCACATAACCTACTTATCTTAAAGAGCATTCTTCTCCAATGTTTTTTTTTTTTAGACAAAATGTTCCTTTTACTCAGGAACAATAGCAATTTGATTATTGTTTTCAGTAATTCAATTTGTATTCTTGTGAAGTTATCATAGAAAAATATATTTTTATATTCTCGTAGAGAAATAAGATTAAAATGTTAACGCTTGAAAATAAAATACATTAAAAATATTTACAAAAACACAGATTTCCAAAAACAAGCATTTAAAGAATAAAATATAGATCTAAATATCTGTAATCCTAAAGGTTTGTTTCAATCTTAGGTCAAATACATACTTAATGAGAAAAAGGACCATGATGTTTACAAATTTAGCATGGCGGAGATAGAGCTTACAACCTCAACTTTGGGGAAACATTCAGCTAAAGGAGCCCAACAAATAACGAATTTTACATTATGACGGTGTCGGTCATAGATCATGTACAATTGTATGTATTTACAATGAAATCCACACATCTTGCAATTTGAAGCTAAGTTAAAAATTTTCAAAATTCAATTCGTAACTATTTTTATCCATATTTTTTTGTATTTGGTTCTTGCAAAACCATATAGATTAAACCCACTTCTTTGATGGCTGACCTGGGAATCGAACCCTTCTCTCCTCTCACTCTCTCTCTCTCTCCAGTCCTCAGGTCAGAATTAATATTTCTGTAATTTCTGAACATTGGCCATAAAATAAACCATAATATCATATCATTTAGCCTCGAGTAACGGGTGCAAGCTTTTGTTATTTGACGCCCAGAGGGCAGCTTGCATGTCAAATTTAATGCTGCTTGGAGCGCTATGAAAGTCAAGGAGGTTAGATATCTAAGCTCCTTGACACTATAGCGCTTTCTAGTAGAGAATGGAGGAACTTTGTGTTGGCGGAAAATCCGAGATTAAGTTGGTTGGTTGGTTCTTAAGTTTAGGGGCTGCGACAACGCGGTCATGTAGCCCCGTGTACTTGGGGTGTGTGTAGAATCTGTCTGATAACCGGTGTTAAATGTGATGACTGTATTAGTGTGTGTTATCTGTTTTTTTTTTAATTTAAATACTGCAACTTAGAATTTTTTCAAATAGTTCCTACTTTTGCCGCCAAGCACCACCGTCAACGATTACTAGGCCAAGTTCATAACTTAGATACTAGACACCACTGCAGTCGGCTCTTGGCAACGAACATAGAAACCTAAGAGCGTTGTTTACATTCTTAACCTATCCAATTTAGCTTCACACATGCAATTAGTGGAAGGTTCTTTAACATGCCATAAATCTATGACATGGGACCGCCGGCTTTACTTCCCCTCCGAAGGAAGGCATACTGAGGGATTTTAACGCTCTTAAAAAATCCGACGGCTTCGGCCGGGTTTGAACCCGCGACCTTGGGCATAGAAGCTCAGCATGCTACCAACTACGCCACCGAAGCCGCCTCCGAGATTAATTTTGCCATTATGAACACGGCCTACTGAATTCAAATGGGTTCTTTAACATGCTAACAACGTATGATATGCGTGCCGTGATTTTTGTCGCCTTTCAGAAATCACTTACCACGGCCAGGAGCGAACCTGCAAGCTTGGTGTTGGCAGTCCGACACGATAACCACTCACCCACCGTGGCAAGCTATACCATAACGATTAATGAAGAAACTTGTTGGAATGTTGTCCGATCGACCGTTATTCATATTGTATATCGATCCTTTGTTCTATCTTTTAAGACTGCAATCTCTCCCATCAAGTTCGATCCATAACTGCCAAATAAAGAATTACCGTACGGATGTTTCACAACCCTGAGGGATGTCACTCAATGAACAAGTGTTTGTTCCAATGCGTAGCCTAGGAATAAAACCAACGAGTAGACGACATACTCAATCGGGGAGCAGTTCTAGAGCACCTGCTCACAATCAGAGTAGGATTAAAATGAGCAGATGTTCGCTGGCTTGCTCAGCAACTGTTCAGAGAAGAACACGATTTTTTTTTCTTGCTTCAAGTCGATACATTTTATACAAATTATCAAAGTTTATACAAGGCACATGTTCCTCAGCCCAACATAATTATACATAGGTGAACATTATTATTAGGGCAAATCATTTTCGACGTGAGAAAGAAATGTCTCAGAAAACGAGAACTCCAAATAGTTCAAAATCTAATAAAAATTTCCATAAAAAGTCACCGATATTGAATACGTGCTGTACTTAACACAGGCTTTCAGCTGACAATTTAGATTTTGGAATGTCTTTGCTAAATTATAGAAGACAAAGGATTCACTATAACAAATATATTAAATTTAGCTGCTATTAGTTTTAGGTTTCACTTAATTACTAATTACCAATACTAATCATTAATGCCAACCTTACATCATTCATTGCTATATTAGTACCTAAAATTATGAATCTAGTTTTACATTATGTGACCAAATATTAAAAATCATGCTTCATTAAGCTGTATGTTTCACAAAACTCAAGCTCCTAAACCAGAGGGAGTTAGAAGGTGTGGTTTGTATCAAAATCATCCAAATCGTCTCAAATAGTACAGGAAAAATCTTGCATTTCTTGAAAAGTCAACGGAAATACATAGGCTATATTAGTTTATAAAGTGCTTTTAAACAAATAAACAAGACGATAGCCCCTGGCAGAACTGTGTCGCGTACAGCCGCATAGCACTAGAGCCGGGCGGGTAGTCTGTACACATGGGGCGCATACAATCCATCATGCGAGAGTTCTCGCATGGGTCCGCTAGTATAACATAGAATTCCGAAAACATGTTGCTCATCCCTTGGCGTAAGGGTGGGTCATATCAAAAGTTCTGTCAGACTAACGTAAGGTAATTTTTAGACGACTATCGACCATTTTAAAACTGTTTTGATGTTGTGCCTATTCAGGGTGGTATGATTTGTTTTCTCTCGAAACTCCATTTTTTTCCACGCCGTTGTTCAATGGTTGGTGCTATTTTTTTTAGCGTATGGCTTTTAGTGCCGGGAGTGTCCGAGGACATGTTCGGCTCGCCAGTTTTGTAGCTGCTTCGAGACGGACACCCAATGGGTGAGCTACAAGTACCGTTGGGGAGGGAAGTTGGAATGTAAGGACGAGGAGTTGGAAGGTAGCGGCTGTGGCCTATAGTTAGGGACCAACCCCGGCATTTGCCTGGAAGGAAGATGGGAAACCACAGAAGACCATCTTCAAGGTTGCCGGCGGGGGGATTCGAACCTCCTCGCCTCCCGGATGTGAGCGACTGCCATCAGTCATGCCGTAACCACCACGGCTAACTCACCCGGTGTTGGTGCTATCAAAAAGCTTTACTGAGATAAGATTTTGGTCCTTATCAGAAGAACAGTATAACTTTAACTTGTTATATTTTATGTATAAGTTTGAATGTGATTGGTACAAAATGAGGGTAGTTATCGTGTCCACAAGAAAGTGATGGTTGGTTCGTTGATTATTGACAAGCTGTACCCGGCATGCGTTGCAATGCCAACCAAAGAAAGTGTTGGCGTTGAAATTCTGTTTCTTGAAGTGCTTTTGGATACACAACATGTTAACTGCCTCTAAGCTATCGTAAAACGGATTTTCTAATTTAGAACCATTCGTGGAAGCGTGCACAACAACTTTCAAAAGTTTCATCGCTGTCACTCATTTGTTGAATCTACTCGTACGCTACCTGTTGTGAAATGGATTTACTAAGTCGAAACCCTTCCCATGCGTGTACACAATAACTCATCAATGATTCATCGCAATCGGATGAATTGTATATGCACGTATACGGTGTTTTGTTTAAACGATTCGTGCGCTGTCACTCATTTGTTGAATCTACTCGTGCGCTACCTATTGAGAAATGTATTACTAAGTCGAAGCCCTTCCCTGGCGTGTACACAATAACTCATCAAGGTTTCATAGCAATCGAAGAATGTTATATGAACGCAATAGGGGATTTTGTTGAAACGCTTCGCGCGTCGTCACCCATTTGTTGCATCTACTCTTGCGCTACTTCTGGTGAAATGGATTTACTAAGTCCCCTTCCCTGGCGGGTACACAATAACTGATCAATGTTTCATCGGATGAATAGTATATGAACGCATACCTGATTTTGTTTAAACGATTCGAGCTCCGTCACTCATTTGTTGAATCTACTCGTGCGCTACCTACTGTAAAATGTATTTACTAAGTTAGAAACCGTCACGTAAGTGTCCACAACATCTCACCCAAGTTTCATTGCTATCGGACTAATGTGATATGAAGACATAGGGGACTGTATTGAAACGCTCCGCATGTCTTCGTTCATTTGTCGAATCTACTCGTGTGCTACCTACTGTGAAATGTATTTACTAAGCCAGAAACCTTCCTTGGAGTGTCCACCATATTTCACCCAAGTTTCACCGCTAACGGCAGAATGGTATATGACCTTATACGGAACGATGTTGAAACGCTTCGCGCCTCGTCCCTCATTTGTTGAATCAACTTGTGCGCTGCATATTGTATAGTGGATTTACTAAGCCAGAAATTTTCCATGACGTGTACACAACATCTCACCCAAGTTTCATAGCTACGGACGAATGGTATATGAATGCATACGGGACTTGGTTGAAACGCTTCGCGTGTCGTCGCTCATTTGTTGATTCTACTCTTGAGCTACATATTGTAATATGGATGTACTCAGCCAGAAACCTTCCCTGGAGTGTACACAACATCTCACCCAAGTTTCATCGCAATCGGATGAATGGTATGTGAACGTATACGGGACGTTGTCGAAACGCTTCGCGCGTAGTCACTCATTTGTTGAATATAAACGTGCGCTTCGTATTGTAAAATGGATTTACTTAGCCAGAAACCTTTCCTGGAGTGTACACAACAATTCACCAAACATTTATCACTATCAGACGACTGGTTATGACTTTATACGGGACTTTGTTGAAACGCTTCGCGTGTCATCGCTCATTTGTTGAATCTACTGGTGCGATACCTATTGTAAAATGTATGTACTAAGCCAGAAACCTTCCCTGGAGTGTACACAACATCTCATCCAAGTTTCATCGCTATCGGACGAATGGTATATGAACGCAAACGTGACTTTGTTGAAATGCTTCGCGCGTCGTAGCTCATTCGTTGAATCTACTCGTGCGCTGCCTATTGTAAAGTGGATGTACTAAGCCAGAAAATTTCCCTGCAGTGTACACAACATTTTACGCAAGTTTCATAGCTATCGGACGAATGGTATATGAATGCATACGGGACTTGGTTGAAACGCATTGCGTGTCGTCGCTCATTTGTTGAATCTACTTGTGCGCTATCTACTGTGAAATGTATTCACTAATTTTGAATCCTTCACGTTAAGTGTACACAACATCTCACCCAAGTTTCATCGCTATCGGACGAATGGTATATGAACACATACGGGACTTCGTTGAAATGCTTCGCGCATCGTCGCTCATTTGTTGAATCTACGCGTGCGCTACCAATTGTAAAATGGATTTACTAAGTCAGAAACCTTCCTTGGAGTGTACTCAACATCTCACCCAAGTTTCATCGCAAACGGACGAATGGTATGTGAACGCATAGGAGACATACCCACAGGCAGACAAACTATCACGTTACGTTGAGTTTTATATATATAGATTTAAGGTGGAATAAATCGATACATACCTTTTGGTATTCGCCTGATTCAATCGTCAACAAGGACAATATTGGATATGATTTATCGTTTTAACAAAAGGCTCTAGTGTCCAAACTAAATTAAGGTTGGTTGGTTCCTTAGTTTAGGGGCTGCGACAACGCGGTCATGTAGCCCCGTGTGCTTTGGGTATGTGTAGAATCTGATTGATAACTGGTGTTGATTGTGATGGCTTTATTACTGTGTGTTATCTGTTTAAATATTCTAGTAAGGACTGCAGGCATTCAATTTTCAAGTAGTTCCTACTTTCGATACCAAACGCCACCGTCAACGACAACTAGTTCTGAACTTCGGTACTAGATGCCACCGCAGTCTACTCCTGGTGACAAACGTTGGAACCTAAGAGCGTTAGTCAAATCTAACCTATAATAGCTTCACACAGGTGTAATTAGTGGAAGGCTCTTTTACATGCCATAAATCTATGACATGGACCGCCGGCTTGACTACCCCTCCGAAGGAAGGCGTACTGAGCGATTTTTAACACACTTAAAAATCCGATAACTTTGGCCGGGGTTGAGCCCGCGACCTTGGGCATAGAAACTCAGCATGCTACCAAAGCCGCCCAAGAAAGTGATGTGGGCCGGGTAAATATAAATTGTGTATTTACCCGGGCATATATCCAGTGGTCATTTAAATACCCAAAACGAGGGTATTTTCAGTTTTTTGAGCTTTGTACAACACTTTTCGATGTGTTGATGAAGTGTTGGACAAACAAGGACTGAAACACAGGTATTTGATGCCTTAAATAGAAATCAGGAACAATATTGATCCTTCAAAACTAAAAGAAAAGGAAAATGGATGTCCGGCTATTTTTGGCACTGTAACCTTGTCTTTAAGTGTGTTTTTCCTTAAACTTAATATTGGATAAAACATTTTGGTTGTTTTGTGTTTTAAATATTTAATACCAAGATATTGAGATGGTCAAGTTTTATTACGGTACTGGAAATGAGCAACAAAGATGTGGGAGGGAAAAGCTACTAAATGCATATTAATTGAAATGTGTATGCCAAAACTCAAAAGGTAATAAAATATATTCAATAGAAAGAACATTTGAAAGAAAAAAAAGCTTAGTAAAAGTGCATTAAGTTATTTTTCATTCAATTTTATATATTAAAAAATATTAATTTTTAAAATTATACTCTAAATATTACAAATGCACGTCAGGAAGTTTTTGTAGTATGTGGGTCCTAAATGGGTTGGCAACACTGCTCCGCTCATCCTTCCCAAAATTCAAACTGACACTGCACTTCTATTATTTGTTTGATGCCTACTGTACTTAACCTAACATTTTCAGTGTAGTGGAGTTGTTAGTTTATATCTCCTAATTCTAATTCTGTTTCAAGTCCCAATTCTAATTAAATTTAATTTGATTAACTATCTAATGTTGTTACATTCCTAAAAAGTTAATGTAGAATAGTTTACATACCGGTACACTCTTTTAAGGTTCAACTTACCATGACACAATTTTTGATGAAAAATCTAAAATACCCGGGTATTTACCCAAATTGGGTATTTACCCGAGTATATACCCTAGGTATTTACCCCGATTTATAAATACTTGGGTATTTTACATCACTATATATAGACTATACATTTTTGAGATGACGGAGACATCTTGGAAAGTAACGAGCATGTTCGGTGCCGTAAAAGGTGACGGCGCGGCGCTATGCTGTGCTAATGGACACGAAGAGCGCAATGGTAAATTATCAGCCTAAAACATAACTGGAAGTTACGCGATAAAGGAACACAACCGATTTCCCACTCGGCTAACAACACAACGAACGTGATAATGGTCCTTCTATCTACCACCAACAACGAAACGGGACGCTATAAATTGCAACGAGTTATTACAGCACAGTTAGTAAACGCGTTCGTATTAAGGTGGCACCCAACAAAAGTTTTGGTGTGGTGTGGTGGGAGGGGATCTCTCTTTTAGGTAGATTTCATGAGAAAGGAACCTATTGCAATGGATACCATGGACATATCCTCGCGTTTCACATCCCCAAGACCCCAAAACCACCGTCAGTTGAAAAGTATATGATTATAATCCCTACTTAGTAGGCCTATAAAACAAAGTCCCCGATTCTTGGATGTCACGGGTAATCTCGAGAACCACTGGATGGATGTTGACGCAGTTTTCACCATTCGGTAAAGGATATCTCGAGGAACGTTTTGGTAGAAAATAATTTATTTATGATCAAAGGAAGCCAAGCATTAACGATTTCAGAGAAAAAGTCGAAAAAAAAACTGGCGTCCGTGCGCTTCTTAAGCTTACGCTGGGCAAACCGTTAAAATATCAATATTCTATGAGTGAGAGAATTGTTCAGCATGAAAAGTTCTACAAAAAAAAGTCCCGGACAACATATCTCTATCTTCAATACATCGCTCACTATAAGCGTTTTTAAGTTTTCATTTCTTCCAACAATCTCCATTCAATTACTGAGGCGACGTTAAGACTTCAGAGAAGAGTGGTTGTGTTTGGAGTTTTCCTGGAAGTGCAACTCGGCTTCATTTCGCCTGCGAACTTTTCATTCCGCAAAATACACAGTCAAGTTAAGAGTGGATGGAAGGGGAATTTGTGTTTCATGCACCTCGACATTATTAAATTACGTCTGACAAGAATTCGTTGCACATGCATCTCCATGATAATATAATTAATAGTCCAGTCAGTGATTTTAACCCATCATGCCGAGACGGATATAGGTCGTAGTTCATTGACATCGAAGAAAAAAAGCGCTTATCGTGTAATACATTCATACCTGTTCCCGGGCGAAGCCGGGGCAGGTTGCTAGTTCAATATATAAAGATCGTTCCTTGCCTTTGAATGAAATGACGATTTACATTGAGGTGTGGGCCTACGAAATAAACACGGAATTTTCGGACCAAACGGCATTAACATAATGTAAGTAATAATAACGTTAAAAAAAACTACATATAGGCCTACCATAAATTTGGACGAAATCGGTGATGAGTAGACGAGGTCCCCTTTTCTAACTTTCAAGACAGAAATGCATAGAGGAGCCGGGAAATAAACCCGGACCTCGGGGGTGACAACGGAGGATGTTAGCAGAGTCAGCGCGAAGAGGCTCACAAAGCCCTTATTAGTGTGCTGTCGCGCGTCATTCTGTTAAGTGTAGTAAGGCGAGAGGGGTAGTAGAACCACCGAGGTCACTCACCTACTAATAGGTCTTTTAAAGGTCCACACACATACACACACAAAACAAAACAAAATGTGGAAAGGCACGCGCCCTGGCACCTCACACCATTAGCATTTAGGGGGCAGACCGCAGATACCAGAACACATCATGAGTCATCCACTAACGGAACAATGGCGCAATTCTTTTGTGACTAAACGGGCTTCTTTCCCTTAACCGAAGTAATCAATTCCTGCAACTGCAAAAATTAACGTAGTCTTCTTTATTTATTCTTTGAAAAACATTTGCCGCCGGCGACAAAGCTGCCAACATAGACGCAATTGAACATCGATATGCCGATATCTCTAACCTCCATTACACGAATCGTCGATTTCTCGAACAAACTTTCTTAATTTACATGTATTACTCTTCTATATAGGCCTAACTCGAGTCTTTCGATATCTGGAAGCTTAAATTATATCACTGGCAAAACATGTGGAACTTGTCTCGTTAGGGGATGTCAAAATAAATTCGACTTGTCGAGTTATGAAGATACGCAGTAAAAATGTTAAAATTTGAGATTTATAGAGCTGTGCAAATTGTTAGACTAGACTCTAGTTTTCCAACATTTCAATTTATACTTTTCATGACTTAATTCAGTAAAGACGTTTGCAAGGCGCTGAAATTACTTCAAATGTCTAACCAATCTACCTCACTCCTCTTCTTGCCTAGTAAGCCTCACCTTTTACTGATGGTCCGCTCTTGAACTAATACTAATCTAACAATATGCACACCTCTGTATTACCCATTTAAGATTTGATTGCCGCTGAGCGTGGCGGCGCCAGTGTTTGTTGTTGATTGTAGCAGGAGCCCGCAAGCGGGGAACACGGTGATGACAGAGTGCATTCTGCACATAAGACAAGCAGCATTGCGCGTCACAGGAGCTCATGTCACCACGGACAGTCAAACGATAACTGAGGCTATTGGAGCTGAGTCATATCCTACTCGTGCAACTGTACCTATCTACGAAGCAGGCAGACGTGTGGCACAAGTAAACAAGGAATAATTCTCATCTCGACCGCCGGCAATCAATTCGTGAAAGGGTAATACTGGTCGCAAAATGATGTATGTGGGGTTACAATATAGTTGTCTCAATCTCTACTTAGTATAAAACAAAGTCCCCGATTCTTGGATGTAAGGAGTAATCTCGAGAACCACTGGATGGATTTGGATGCGGTTTTCACCATACTGTAAAGGATTTCTCGAGGAAGGTTTCTGTAAAAAATATTAATTTAGATTATTGCCAAAGGAAGCCGAGCAGTAACGATTTCAGTGAATCGAGTCTAAGAAAAACCTGCCATCCGTGCTCCTTTTAAGCTTATGCTGGGTACACCATTCAACATACTATGTATCTACTGTATATACTATGAGTGTAAAAATTGTTCAGCATGAAAAGTTCTACAAAAAAAAAAAAAAGGTCCACGACAGCATATCTCTATCTTTAATACATCGCCCACTATAAGTGTTATTACGTTTTCATTTCTTCCAACAATCTCCATTCAGTGGAAATTTAAATTACTAGCTTCGGATCGAGTTGATGAGCTAACTATCATTATCATTATTAATAATAATATTTATTATAAAAATTCTGGTCGTTGTGCAACACTGCAGGGAAAATAATATACTTCACACCAAAAACTGCCGGTGAATGCATTGAATAGAAAAAAAATGTGACAAGGTACTTCAGTGCAGTGCGAGAGGTGTTTTGAAAAAGCATTGTTTCTTGAAGTTGAGTCCTTTTGTTTGTGTTGGTGGTGACTTCGGCGCTGCAGATGTATCTGCGGCCACCTGCTTCATACAACTCAACTCACTCGCCAGCCTGTTTCATGGACGCCGGAAGTTCCCGACATAATCTAGCAGGTGGCAGGTTCACCATACAATACAACATTCACTCGTCTGTAGCAAGCTGAAATTGTTCAGCAGTAAAACATTTCAAACAAAAACGCATGCATGCTGAGCCTCACCTAGTGCGGTAAGAAATAAGATTATGCTATATTTTTCGCCATGCGGATATACGTAGTTTGCATAGCTGTGCGCATGGCGAATAAGCTGCGGATAGTTTTTAGAATATAATCAGAACTTGTTGAATATCTTTACTAGGACCCGGATGTTACGAAATATCATATTTTTACATTTTTTAAATTTCATTTCATATTTATTTATCAGTGCCTTACACTATATTCAGAGTACACTAAAGGGAGTCTCTGAAAAGAGCAAAGCCCCACTTCGCATTCGGGATGCGTCAGAGCCCCCAATATAAATACACTGGATTATATTTACATAGGCCTATGTACACAAGATGGCAATTAGTGAGAACCGAGCAATGATTACATTATTTACAGTATGCATTAGGGGGATGGTAAATGAACATTTATATATGATAAGGGAGGAACAACAAGAGACGAGATCAAATAAATCTTGCAAAAGGAGATACACGGGAAACACCAGCACAACAAAGAATCGAGGCATAATTTATGAAGAACAACCTACTTGTTGAACAAATAATGCCGCAGCTTCCTCTTGACCTGAACGGCAATATTGTTGCTGGCCTTCAGAGAACACGGTAGGCTGTTCCATGCACAGATCGATCTGTTTACAAAACCCAGTTTCATGACAAATGTACGCTAATCTCATTCAAATTAAGCATAATTAACACTCCGAACTGAAAAGGGTTGCAATTCTGGTTGTATAACAATCATTTTAAAAAGATTGGCTTTTTCTAGAAAAATTGCTGAGTTTTAATTCATTTTAAACATAGCAAATGACCTATATAACCTTGGGGAACGACTTTCTCCTCAAATGTCTGAACGTGTTGCTTTAATACTTTAGGCTTTATTTAATTTAAAACACAGGGTGTCTCAAAAAAATGTACCAACACTTTGAATGATTATAAAATGATTGTTTATGAACATAGAGACAAGTTTAAGGGCTTCAATTATAGAAGAGACATGCAATTGAAGACTCATGATCGCAAATGATCAAATTGATCACTGTCAGTGTCCAGGAGTTCGACAAACCGCCACCAATGCACCGGACCATTGCTTGCATCAGATATAAATTTGAAGCAGATGGAACCGTTCACAACGTCAACAAGAAACGTTCTGGACGACCACGGACATCCGCCAGTCCTAGAAAAGAAGAACAGGTGCAGGAAGCCCTCACTCGAACCCCACCGAAATCACTACGACAACCGGCTCGAGAGACACACATCTCAAAAGATAGCATCCATCGCATCATGAAGAGTCTGCGCTGGAAATCCTACGTTCCAACACGAAATTGGAAATTGACAGACAATGTCACGAAATTCCAAATGAACTGTTGTCGTAAAGTTTGCGAATCCATTGCTTCACGCGTTATCAGCTTTGTCTGGACACAGACGGTCATCAATTTGAACATTTGCGAGCATGAATCTTTAATTACATGTCTCCTCTATAATTGAAGCCCTTAAACTTGTCTCGATGTTCATAAATAATCATTTTATAGTCATTCAAAGTGTTAGTACATTTTTGAGACACCCTGTATTATTGTAATGCCAGTAGTTCCGGATAACAAACGTGCGGATGCGGATAAAAGTCGTGCGGATGAGGGGCTGATGCTGAAAACAGTTGTGCGGATGCGGTTAACAGTCGTGCGGATGCGAATAAAGTTTTGTTTATACGCGCAGGGCTCGAATTATATTTAACTGCTACAAAGCAAGTCCTCCATTTCAAGATAAATTCACCTACAACATTCGAAAATGACCAATCGTGATCGAAGTTTGCAGTGACGGACGAAGCAAATAGGATATAAAAGTAGGTTAGCTCCGGCAAGGAAAGCTTTTCTACAGAAAAGTAATCCGTTGAAATCGAATATAGATTTAGGTATTACAAAGTTATTCAGCGTGGCGCTCTATGGAAGTGAAACTTGGGACTGTTGGCGCAGCAGAAAAGAGGAGAATTGAAATGTGGTGTTACAGGAGAATGATGATCACATGGGTAGATAGGGTTACAAATGAAGAGGTATTAAGACGAGAGGGAGAGGAGAGATGTTTCTACAGTAATAGCCTACTTGTGTCCAGTTGGCAGCAGTGTTTTCACTAACAAATACAATCAAAACTTTGGAACTCCGAAGATCAGAAAACCTGAAATATTTCTGTGACGCCTTTGTTTGAAGCAGGTTAGAAATTAGATGTTTTTCTGTGATTATTTAGTGCACTACAAAGACATCATCGTTTCAAATTGTGACACAGATAATGCGTGAAAATGTGTGTCAGTCTGTCTGTCTGTCTCTCCCCTCCCGATCAACTCCTAAACGGCTGCAACTATTGAAACCAAATTTGGTATGAGTAAGGATCTACACCTGAATATCTCACGGCCATATTTGAAATTGAAGTCAGTGCTACCACCTGCTGAAAAATTGTAATTGAAATTTGAGCTCTATGTTGGATATCTCAGAAGTTATGCATGCGAACTACTCCAAAATTAGCACACTTATAGATAATAACATTTCAGATTAATTTTCAGAAGTCCATACATGCCAGTGTTGCCAACATGATTCTAAGCCTGCCGATAGGTGCAATTTCTAAATGCATGTAATTTCTATACTATCGATTGGATTTCAACCAAATTTCGTATGTAGGCTACTATGTGCACTACAACACATATGACTGTGCGTATTCTATAGAGCCACCAGGGCTGCCAAATGTTAATAAATGCTCTATGTTTTAACCCTAATATCAATATGGCCTATCACAAAGTATGCAAGCCACCGACAGTAGTGGCTACGCTGGCTAACGCGCAGCATTAGGTCATGGGGCCAAGCTCTTTGCTGACTCGGTCGACGCGTGGGTTCGAGCCCCACCGTCGGCCATCCTTGAAATGGTTTTCCGTGGTTTCCCATTTTCAACACCAGGCAAATGCTGGGACGGTACCTTCTGACAGGCCACGGCCGCTTCCTACCACATCCTTGCCCAGTTTCATTCACCATCATTCATTTCATCTCTCAATAACTCCTCTCATGGGGTTGGCGTCAGGAAGGGCTTCCGGCCGTAAATACCATCGCCACAAAGACCTCCATCGCATCTCATCCCCGACCCCGTTGGAAAAGGGGAATAATAAGGGGTAGACATACATACAAAGTATGCAAGCCAACAGCTCTAAACTTTGCACACGTAGACTATAATACCTGACATTCTAGATTAATTTGGAGTTGCTAATATACCTCAGTGCTGCCAACATGATTCTAAGCTTTATAATAGTTTCAATTTTTAATTAAATGTAACTTCTATACTAACAAATGGATTGTATCCAAAATTGGCACAATAATAGATCGTAATATTTTAGATTAATTCTGAGCATCACAAGGCTACATGGCATTGTTCCAACATGATTTTACACGCACTGATAAATCCAATATCAAACAGCATGTAACTTCCATCCTATCCATTAGACTTCAACCAAATTTTGTATGAGCATTCCATACCTTAAGAGATGGAACTAAGAATATATTCAGAGTCACCAGGGCTGCCAACTGTATTAAGTTACTCTATTAGGCTACACTATTTCAGCTGTACTGCATTTCAAACTGCAGTAAGTTACTTAGAAATGTTAGTATTACCATCTTGATTTCGTCATTATTCTAGATAGGTCTGTATAGATTGGCATGAATCTTAAATTTTAAGAAAAGTAGGCTCTTTAGTTCGTCACGGAACTTACTTGTTTTTTGTATGTCCCAGTAGTTGGGATTACTGTATATTGTATCGACCAACTGAACACTTGCAGTATCAATTGGCAATAACGGAACACAGAATAATGGCTCCAAGCTAAGATAAGTTAAGTGCTCCACAAAAAAATAGCTTTCCATAGCTACGGATATTTTCCCGTGACTCTTTGAGGCGAGTCCTAAATCTCCATTAACGATCCTTTCTCCAGTCACCCACACTCACATTAACGGACTTCAACATCCTGGAATGCCAGCCAATGATGCTAGTTACACTTTAGAATGTAGATAACCTCTATATGCAACTGCTATAACCCAAGCACAATGACGTCATCGCCACAGATTACTCGATATAAAATGAAACGCGTAGGTAGTAAACTGCCAATATAGCCACAACACAATCAACTATTGTGTAACTCATTGTATTCATCACTCAGTGCTGCACGAGGTGTCGATCCCGAAATGCCTTCAACAGTTTTAACATGGCGCGAGTTTTAGAAGTTTTTTCTTTTTTTTTCTTTCAGGGGACATTAATGAGCAGGATACGTAATGATAATAACTTAATCCTATTTGTTATTTCCTTATTGAGATCAATCTAAAAAGAAATAAGTTACCAGTAAGTAGGCTATTTAAGGGGACCGGTACAGTAAACCACCTTCAAATTTTGACAATTTAAATAATTTTTATCTCAGCATGTACAGCTATGAAACTTTCTAAATAAAGCATCCTATATATTTACTAGTACGCACATATCTCAGAATTGATTTTAGCATTATCAAACTTGTTAATTAATTATTCAAAATGGCGGCTGTTTGCGTGCCGATGCTCAGCGTTTTATTCATAGCTGGACCATTTATATTAGTGTTCTACTTTTTAAATGCACTGTTAAAAGTTACAATCTGACCACTTCCAGAATTATATGTTCAAAATTAGTATTTTAAATTGTGTGTTACTTAAACATTGCATATTTTGGTCAAGTTTTGGAATGTAAATAATGTTTTAGGAACATGAGTTTGGTCAGTTTTGTAGTCTCTAACACTTAGAACATTACAGAAAAATATCATTGTAATACAGTGCATAATTTAGGAGTTACAAGTACAGTAAGTTAAAACGGATTTGAAAAATATTGTTTTGAGAAAATGAACCGCAAAGTACCGCAGAGCTCTTTAAATAACCTATGCAATGTCTAGCATTTTAAAATCATAGCTCTTAAACTATTGCAGATATTTCAATAATATTCTTTCACCGAAATTAACTAGAAGAGTGGGGCTGTACATTAGAAAAATCGAAATTTTGAAGGTGGTTTACTGTACCGGTCCTCTTAATAAATCTAACACACCTCAGTCAATACATTTTTTAAATTAATATTTATTCATTAAATACCAGTTTTTCTAACTTTTAAAAAATTATATTGACTAAGCTTTATTAGATTTATTAACAGATGACCTCGTAGTTCCGCCCCTTAAAACATCAATAACTAACTAGATTCATTAAATACCAATGGGCATTTCTGTTTAGTTTAATGAGCAGGGTTGGAGAGTGACGGTTGCGTTATGGTAACTGGTTATCGACTAGAACTGCTAAGTTACTTGTAATAGATTCAGTTCAATTATAGAATAATCGATTAAATGATACAAAACGATTAATCGATTATTGGTCAAATAATTGATTAGTTAGTTTTGGAGAGTTATCTCTATCTTGAATACATCGACCACTAAAAGGGTTTTTTTTTTTTTTTCCAACAATCCCCATTCAATTACTGAGGCGGCAGTTAACGAGCCTATTACCCCGGATACAGCCAGCAGCATACTGTCGAGTCGTGTTAAGACTTCAGAGAAGGGTGGTTGTGTTTGGAGTTCCTCTGGAAGTGCAACTCGGCTTTTCTTCATTTTGCCTGTGAACGTTTCATCTTGAGATTGGACGAAAGGGGGATTTGTGTTTCATGCACCTCGCCATTCTTAAATTACGTCTGACAAGAATTCGTTGCACATGTATCTCGATGATAATATAATTAATAGACCAGTCAGTGATTTTAACCCATCACGCCGAGACGTAAAACGGATATAGGTCGTAGTTCATTGGCATTGAAAAAAAAAAAGCGCTCATCACGTAATGCATTCATAACTGTTCCCGGGCGAATCCGGGGCGGGTTGCTAGTATAATAATAATACCCATAAAAACAAAACAAAAACAAAAAAAACGGGAACGTAACAAGAAAACAGTGCCCCTTATTATCTTCCAAAAGTTCAGTTTAGACGATGTGCTTCAAATCCAGAAGATATTAAAAGGAAAAGAGCATGGTGGGCTATTATTGTTTTCATGATAACGTCTGTCGTAAAAGCCTGCACGAGATTCCAACCAGCCAGAAGCAAATCGCTCTGAAATTATGATGCAGTTTTTTGAACAAACCATTTCCAAACATAAAAGAGGAAAAGGGCGCAGCGGAAGTGGAAAACAGTTGTCAGTGAAGCACTCTTTCATTCTGTTTGGAAATCGAGCGCATCCAATCAGCCGTCGCAGTGAGTATGACAATACCCTTCCAAAAATATGCTCACGTAGACAATAGTCCTACCACTTGCTAGCCGCGCACACACTCTTTCACAAAAAGAGAGCCATTATTTGGAACATTATACTGTATTTCACCCCATGTGTTGAGAAAAACAAAATGAACATCAGTGTAAGCACACTTCTTGTGAACTAGTATTCATACCCCATCCAACAGCGAGTATATTCCACAAAGAACGGGATAAAAACGAAGCAGTTGAAAGATCTCTCAACTTCTCCACACCAAACGGATATCTGAGTGTCATTATTTAAAAATTCCCGCCGAAATGCTACGTGAACTGTACAGTGGGATGCATCAAAAGAAGATTGGCGCAGACGGTGATGTGGATTCCGACGACGATGGCAAATTTTGGCTGATGTTCGGTGAGTCAATAACTTCCTTTGTTCTGCAGAAGGAAGAGGAAGGGAGCTGACAGTTTTAAGTCATCGTTAATCTTGCGATCATGAGAGACGGGACCTCCACATTTACGTGAAATGCCAACCACAGGTCGTGATATTTTTCACTTTCAAAATCACACATACTTTAACCGGGAATCGAATCCAGCCCGCCTTGGTGAGAGGCATGTAGCTTGTCCACTGTATCACTGGCCCATATAGTTCTACTATGTAGCCTGTAGAGAGCTTACACAAGAGGGAATAATCCGGGATAGTTCTTCAGCCTAGTCCGTATTTAACTTTGGTTTTACCGCTGTACAGTCTTCCCTACTGCCTAGTCTGTTTTTATTAGCTTTGGTTTTCACGCTGTACAGTCTTAGAGGGCTTGGACAAGAAGAAGACCAAAGATAGTTCTACTGCCTAGTCTGTTTTTATTAGCTTTGGTTTTCACGCTGTAGACTACAGTCTTCGAGAGCTTAGACAAGTGAGAGAAGACTTTCCATTTGCCTCAGCCCTCTTAAGAGAATAAGTAGACTAAAGATAGTTATACTTCCTAGTCTGTTTTTATTAACTTTGGTTTTCATGCTGTGTAGTCTTCGAGAGCTTAGACAAGTGAGAGAAGACCTTCCATTTGCCTAAGCCCTCTTAAGTTTTATTTCCTTTACCTTTGTTTGTTAGATTCTCATTTCGCATGACGATGCCGAAAGACAAAACCAGACTGAAATAGAATTATAAATATACAGTGGATGTACAAAAGATATTTATTTGTATGTGGTAAATGTAATTCCACCAAGTTTCTTCTGTCATTCCGCCTCTTCCTAATTGTGGAGCTCTTACTTTCGAAATTAATCACTCAGATCTGGCAACACAGCTCTACTGTATCACTGGAGCGGCAGAATGAAAGCAGCATTAAAGCCGTGTCGGCTGTTAACATTTAAAGACGCACGATAATTCATTTACCTACATGCGCCTTTTCTCTAAGGAAAAATAACCGTAGTTCGCATAATCACTAATTCAACCTATCTCCATTGACAGAAATTATGATAATGATCGGCAATCATTTCATAAAGAGAGAGACAGAGAGACCAGGTTAATTGACGTTCTAATTACGGCTCCGCCCATTACACAGGGCGGCAACCCCACCGCTCACACAGAGCCCCTTTGAAGTCCTCGCATTCCAAATACACGTGCTGCATGCAACACAAGACGATTCAATTATTTCACACAGTCAACAAGGAATCTGACACCGTTGCGCTCACAAAATTTCTGCATAATACAAAACGTGCAATACTGCAGTGAATACTGGGCTTTAGGGTACAATTTGTAGAGAATAAAGGCAAAGAAGTTTTAAAAAGCGACTTCGGTGGCGTAGTTGGTAGCATGCCCAAGATCGCGGGTTTAAACCCGGCCGAAGTCGTCGGATTTTTAAGACCGTTAAAAATCCCCAGTATGCCTTCCTTCGGGCATTTTACAAGCAATTCTCCCTTATTCATTTCTGATAGCCTATGCATTGTCAAATACATACGAAACTGCACTGAAAGCCGATTCGTAGGCCACTTCCCCGTCCTTTTAAATAAAACTGGCAAGTAGGTTTTTAAAGGTGTACTATACACTGAACGTAATTCAAACTCGTGTGTATGTAGGCTCTCTTCTAGATCGTAAATTTCTCCCTGAAAGAAACAAAAAAGTCTGCAGACTACAATAATATATTTCATTTTCCAGTCAAATCATGCCCAAGTAGGTGTTTCTTGCGAGTTGGGACGTAGGCCTAAAAGCTAGCTATTGAAATGGGTACCATTTTACGACTGCCTGAAAATATTGACATATCTTCGCGTTTCACATCTCCCAAAACCAGCGTCAGTTCAAAAGTATTTATCACTTTCTTGAGGACACGATAACTACCGTCATTTTGCGCCCAACACTTTCAAATTTAGACAAAATATAACCATCTAAAATCTGGGTCGAGTTCATTAAAGGGCAAAATCGGACAAAGGGGCATTTTTCGAAAAACTGTAATGTCACTAAGTTATAATTTTCTTAGTATGCAAAAAATCAACAACCATTCAAAGTTTATACTAGCCTATTCTTCGGATAACGGCCAAAAACTTAACTTATCCAGTCAAGTGTTAGTATAGCACCAACTATTGACCAAAGGAGTGGGAAAAAATGGGAGTTTTGAGAGAGTAAAAAATTCATAGCCCCCATAATGGGCACAATATCAAAACTGTAGTCCTATAAAATGCTCGATAGTCCTCTAAAATTACCTAAAACTCTCGCCTGAAAGAATTTTTTATATGATCCACCCTTATTGCAAGGGATGAGCAAAATGTTTTCGGTATTAACTTATAAGAAATTGCTTATATGTTGAACATGTCGAACTTTTGTATGTATAAAACAATTTGCCTAATTTAGCCAATTCGAAGCTTTTTGTTTTTTTGGACGGTGAAATCTACCTCCGCCTATTTTTCTTTTTCATTAAGAACTAGGCTCCAGTATATTTCGGAGATGTGTTTGAAGAAATTGAGATCTGTACATCAACTTCATTAATACAAATAGAAATTATAGCATGTAAATACCCTGTAAAAAGTAAGTTTAAAAATAATCAGAATGAGAAAGAAATTTTAGATAAATATATAACTAAAAAAGTGTATGTAAATGTCATACTAAAATATTTGAAAACTTATTTGGTTGGTATGTACAATATTTCAGTAAGATCTGAACGAAAATCATTATACAGTAGATACAATAATTTGTTACCAACTCAAGCTCATAATAAATTAAAGAAAGAAAAGGTTTATATCACGGCTAGAAAGTAGCAGCAAATGTTCAAAATCTTCCGAACGCTTTTTCAGGTTGTTGAGATAGTTGTTTTTAGCTTCATAGTATCGCTGGCATTATCAAAGAATTGTTCTAAATGGTTTCAAGTTTAAATTGTCTTTCGGTGTGGTCTGGATTGATACGAAACGTGAATAGGTTTCTAAAAAAAATTGTTTAGTAGTTCTGAGCCTTGGTCTGGAAATTGATAGTTTTACAGTAACACTGGAAAAATGGCTTCAAAATCTCACATATTGGTCTACACCAGTCAACTACCGTACGGTACTCCAAATTCTAACTTAAATTAATTTCCACTTACAATGTCTTAAGGCGACAATAATATAACATCGTTTTCTATCAAGTGTTGAGCGGTAGTTCATTTGTCAGAAAGAAAAAAAAAGAACTAATCTGAATTTGAATCGCCAGTTCGAAAGAAATAAGTTGGCGTCACCGAATCTTTCGAACTAAGAATTGGATTTGAGACTTTATTTTATTAGCATGCTTCCTTATTTTGTCTCTTAATTCTAAGGCAGTACAACTACATTTTTATTACTTGGATTAATTCATTAAAATTATTCAAATTTGTTTAAAAAAATAAAAAATACCGATATATTTTGCCGCTGGACACGAAGCTAAAAATCACGTACCAGCAGTCTGCGTTCAGTGACCTCACGTCCATTGAATAACCCCAAAACTTAGTCACCCTTAATATTACCCAATAGTTGTAATCAGAAAACGACATAACACAAAAAAAAAAAAAAAAAAGTCAAAAGTAATTCGGAAGATATACCGGTACTGTATTTTTTATAGGTTTATTGTTCAACGTTGATCAGCGTCGCGTGTTACACACAAAAATCTGTTTATTAATATTCAATGCAGAATTTCTTAGCAATAGCTGGGAGTAGCAAAGAACTGAATTAAAAGCGGCATAATGCAGATTACAAAGGAGCACGAAACTTATGTCTGGAAACCAAATTTTTTTCTGAAAAGTAAGCTCAGTTTCACAAGTATCTACAATTAACTTATAAGGAATAGTTGACCTCCATGTTCAGCCCATTAAAACAACAATAACTAACTTAACTTTCCAAATATTTCTCTACGATTTTCAAAACGACATATCGATATTTACTCCCAAACTAAAATTACACCAAGCTATGGGAGAAACGGACATGAAATTGCGCAACCTGCAACTTCATCCACTATGAAATAAAACATCTCTGTGAGGTGCTTCAACTACAGTATGTTGTAGATTCTGTAAGTGTACAAGCTTTCTACTAAATTTTAGAAGTCCAAGTTTACTTGGAAGTTTTGTTTCCGAATGCTACTTGCTTATAGCACGAATCTTCTTAGCCAATAATAATTCATGTGCTATAATATATAAGATGATGATAATGCGTTCTACGATGTCTAAATCAATACAACAAATTTAGTGGAACAATTTTAGTCTTTTCGGCCTTAAAACTTATTTAAGTATAGTGCTAGGCTAGTTGCAGCAAGTAATATTAATACCTATCGGGTGTTAAGTGTTACAAGTCAACGTGGCAACTGCGTAGCCATAAGTTATTTTCCACGTACCATAGTTTAACTATCCAAGTTTCCAAACAGAATTAGAAATGTGTACATTATTAAGGGAAAGACGTTTCAAGCAAAAATATATTTGTGTAAAATACAGTAATATATTTGAGTTAAGTGAAATTAGGCTACCCAGCAACGACGTGGCGCACCGAGGTTAGCTGTGTTGGACGAACAGCGAACACTAAATGAAGAGTGCGAGGCTGGCGGGTCGGCAAAGAGTCACGAGATAACTTATCTCCTACAACCATATTTACTCAAAATTAAACCAAACAATAATTCATGTTACGTAACAAAAATGATCGGAATGGATTCAGGTCGGTGACATGGAGAGAAAGTAGGGAGGGAGGGGTGGGGAGAGAGGACACACTAACACACCCACTACTTCCCAGCTGATCTCGGAGCGATAATAAACAATAATAAAATGGGAGAAATCCTGAAGCCACTTCGCCAACTGTAATATATGTGTGTGTGGGAAAAGGCAGTCAGGCAGGCATCACGTAGTTCCCACGAGCTCCGTGCGATGTCGCTAGTGACCTCGGCCCATTCTGTGCCACGGGAGAGAATCGCTTGCTTCCCTTCCTCCTCTCTGCCCCCTTCTTGCCCCTCTTCGCTCACTTCCCCCTCTTCCCCTCCCTCACTTCAACCGAACCCGATGCACATGTAAAAACTGTTCGTCTTGATAGTCAAGCCACTCTCGACTCATTTCACAATCAGCTGATTGCGAGGGAAATTTTGAATTAGCTATACACGTGGCATTCGGATTTCAACTCGCCATTTTCAGTCCATGTACAATACGAAGCCGGTTACGAAATGATTTCCACGTCACTATAAGGAAGCTTTGCAACAATGTGTATTATACAATATTTTGATAATATCCACAACAGACTTAATAATAAAATGAGTATTATGAATAAGACACCCACCGTGATTTCCTCGTGGAGCGGCAGATCTGGTTGCTGGTATAATGCCACGCTGCACACTACCAAAGCACTAAAACACACCACACTATTCTTCTTTTCTTTCCTCTAGCTTCAACAGCACGTCGTCGCAGAATTGCCACGTCGTAAACACATAACTGAAGTATCGGTTTGCACACGAAGCATAGTGCTAGTTATCCGGTTTCCAAGAGTATCGAGTTAGGAACCAAGGAGGAACTGAGTTGTGTTAGGGCCCAGGCAAGCCTAATCGCTGTACTGGTTGGACTGTGTGCAGCGCAGGCTGGCAGGGCCAACACGGTTGCCGGTTGGACGTTCGCTCGCTGGCTCTGCTGCCGCTCGATCGTGGAACATAGAACTTCCCCTCCCTGCCCCCTAAACGTGCTTAAACTAACACACAACAATACGCGCACCACATTGTTACCGTACACGCTCAGACAACACTAACAATCAAACACAAAAACTACCTTATTATTTAGTCAAATACCAATAGTATTTTTAAAAAAGAATAAAGCAAGTTACGGCTAGAAAACTGAAATTAAAATAAAATAAAAGAGAAGTATGGTGTATAGCGTTATAGTACAGGCTGGTTGCGAAGTGTTGTAACTGCCAGTCAACGGGCGGTGTGGTGGAAGCAAAGGCAGTCCCGTCCACGGCCCCCATATGTGCCGAGCATGCAAGAGAAGGAACGGCGCAAATATCAGGGGCTCGGGAGTACAGCAGGCAGGACGCGCACGGCCGACCAAGCCAGCCAGCTCTCTCCTAACACAAGCAAGCAAGCCAGCCCGAAGCATAGAGAGGATAAAAACTTTTCTCTTAGACTGTACATCATCATGATCCGGCACTACAGAAAAATACTTTATCACAATCAATAAAACTTGGCTAGATCACACAAATATTTACGACAGTATACGACTTGAAAAGAGCACATTAATAATAAAATAGAACCCTGACAACCTGAAAAGAGAATAGCCGTATTTACGATAAAAAGAAATAAAGCAAATATGAAACGCGGACAAGGTAATTCAACAAAGAGACGTAACATGCACGATTTGAAACCAGCACAATGCAATTCATTCATATAAATTGAGTGCACATAATGAGACACGTGCTCGGGTTCATACTACTAGTATTTTTTTAAACAAAATTCTCGTATGTTATATTTAACATTAATAGAATGGAAATATGATTAATAAATTACATTTTACCCCGTTCAATTACGAATTGTTCCGGACAGTTGATTTTCATTATTTAGCAGCACTGTGTCGGAAATTTTCCTATGCGTTTGCTCATGAATACTTTAAAAAAAACTTACACACAGTAGAGTAAGTATATATTATTACAATGTTACATTTCTGTAAGTATTATAACATATGTGCTTGGTGCCGTGACAATAGTGGTATACATAACGTGTTTAACCATTCATAAAGGGCAGGAGACGAGACTGAAAATTCAACGGCACCATTTTTTTTCCCTCTCTAGTGAAAGGACAAAGTTATGAGATTTTTCATTGCAAAATCTACTACTGTATATGAAAAACTATATAATCGATCCACTTAAATAAAGGGATTTTCTCAGTCGATAATATGTTGACCAATTAAAACACCAGTCTTGAATGAACTTATTATTTTTATTATTAATGCATGTTGTTCAAGGACTAAAATATTCCTATTCAAACCATAATATAGCTTATATGTTCATATAACTTAATATTGATACTTAATAGCTTTATATTCAGCTGCACAGGCCTAAAGGATAAAGCGTTGTTGTTAGCTTCCAATTCGGAGGACCGACGTTCGATTCACAGGAGCAGGAAATATGTGAGTGAAACACCCTCAACAACCAGGTGGCTTTCTGTTTGACTAGGGGAGAAATACTAATATGTTCCTTCTGAGCTAAAGATTATTTTCTTTGATCAATAAATAAGTCGCTTAAATAGTATCTGGCATAGATACTTTTGTGTTCGTAAACAACAACAAAAAAAAGTTTTAAAACCATAATATTTTAGAGTTCAAAACAATAACTTTTAATTAGTTGTTACAGACAAACTTCGATATCTCGAAACTCCATAACTCGATAAATCGTAATTATTTCCCGAACAAATCTCCTATAATTTCCTTGTATTATTTATTCTCCTTTTTAGTCGAACTTCTTTAATTCTTTTTTTTTTCTATATATCTGGAAGGTCAAATTATATTCCTGGCACTTAATCTCGAACATTTACGTAGTTTTACAGTGCAATGTATCTCATTCGAAGGTTTCAATTCGAATGTTCCACCGAAGATTTCTGGTGCACAGATGAAAAAGGAATATCATTAGTTCTATCGAGTTCCACAATGGGCATAACATTGTGGAAAAAAAATCGCAACATTTAATAAAATGACAAAACGAATTTATTAATACACATTTTGTTCCGTTGCACTTTTATACCTTTATAGGGCAAAACAATTTTAAATGTTATTTAATTATGACTTATTGTTATATTCTGCGTCTCTAATTTTAATATTTACATATTTATTTTTAATTTTTGTTCCTATAGATTTAAATTTGATATTTTCCTTTTATTTTAGTTAATTAATTAATTTCGAATTGATTTTACAATTATTTTCATAATATTTTATATTTTTTAGTATTTCCTTCATTATTGCAATTTTATTTTATGATTCTTATTTCTATATTTATATTTTGTTTTTACACTTCAATTAATGTTTTGTTTTTTAATTTATTTTATTCACCATATTACGTCAAAACAATATTTGATTTTTAGAAATACTAGCACTTTGGTTCGTGATTTTTAGAAATACTAACACTTCGGCATGACAATTCTCCGAAATGTGGCTTCAAGATTCAACTATCAGCATCTTTGAAAGAATAAACTGTCCTTATGACAGAGACCACTATCCCATAAAGGGTTAAAGGATCTTGGTTGAGTATTGCAGTCTACTTGTTTCAGCCACCCCAGAGCTACGACACACACAGAGGTGGACGGGGATATCGTAGTTTAGTGTAATGATACAGTCGCCTCCGTAGCGTAGCGGTCAGCATGGTTAGCTGCCGCCCCGGAGGTCCTGGGTTCGATTCCCGGCTCTGCCACGAAATTTGAAAAGTGGTACGAGGACTGGAACGGGGTCTATTCAGCCTCGGGTGGTCCAAATGAGTAGAGGGGGTTCGATTCCCACCTCAGCCATCCTCGAAGTGGTTTTCCGTGGTTTCCCACTTCGTCTTCGGGCAAATGCCGAGATGGTACCTTCCCGCCTCCTTCCCTCTTCCTTGCCTATCCATCCTGACCATCCATTACCTTCCCTCGTGAGGCCCCTGTTCGCTTTGCAGGTGAGGCAAAGGTGCCAATCACACCTCACCAGTTGTATCCACTCCGATTAGATGTTCCGAGCTCTAAGACACTGCCCGTAGAGGCGGTAGTGGTGAGTTCCCTCGCTGAGTCCGTGGGTTCCACCAACCTGGAGGGTAAACGGCATACAAAAGAGAAGAAAAGAAAAAGTGTAATGATACGTGTGTTATTGTTCCCACAAATGACGTGTACTGGACTTCCATACCTTCGGCTTATAACCGATAATTACAACAGTACGAGGCTATTATTTCCATGTTATCCCACTGTGAGTGCCGCTGGCTCAGCCAATACGAGACGACACCCTCATTCGTATAACTACCGTGTTGTTCAATGGCGTGCTACTTTTCGCAGAAACTCAATTGTCCTCACGAGGCTAAGTGCATCCCGTAAAAGTCGTCACGTTAGATTTTAAATCTATGGACCTCCTGGGTTTGACGTCAAATTGGCAGGTGAAAAGCTGGTGGAAAACTTCTGCTAAGGTGGCGTAGTTGGTAGCATGCTGAGCTACTATGCCCAAGATCGCGGGTTCAAACTCGGCCGAAGTCGTCAGATTTTTTTGAGCGTTAAAAATCCCTCAGTATGCCTTCCTTTGGAGGGGAAGTAAAGCACGCGGGCCCATGTCATAGATGGCATGAAAAAGAACCTTCCACTAACTACACTTGTGTGAAGCCAAAATTTGTAGGTTAGAACTGATAACGCTATATTAGATCCAACGTTTGCCGCCAGGTGCTGTCTGCGAAGCCATCTAGTAGCCAAGTCCGCAAGCTAGGTGTCGTGGACGGTAGCATTTGGTAATGAAAGTAGGAACTAATGTACTTGAAATTATTGTCTGCAGTCCTTACTAGAATTATTTATTTATTTATTTATTTATTTATTTATCGTATGATCTTTAGTGCCGGGGGTGTCCGAGGACATGTTCGGCTCGCCTGAGTCTGTAGCTGCTTCCAGCGGACACCCTGAAGGGTGAGCTACAAGTTCCGTTCAATATCAAGTAGTTCCAACTTTCGCTACCAGATATCAATGATACCGAGTGGTGAACGTTGAAACTTTGATAGAGCGTTCTGACGAAATCTAATCTAACAATTTAGCTATACACAAGTTTAGTTTGTGGAAGGATCTTTTACATGCCATAAATCTATGGCATGGGACCGCCGGCTTTACTTGAATTAAAAACAGATACACACACTAATACAGTCATCACAATTAACACCGGTTATCAGACAGATTCTACACACACTCAAAGTACACGGGGCTACATGACCGCGTTGTCGCAGCCCCTAAACTGGGGAACCAACCAAACTTCTGCTACTTAGGATGGACGAAGCAAAGTAGGTTGGCTCAGGGAAGGAAAGCATTTCTACTGAAAAGATATCTGTTGACATCGAATAGGCCTATAGATTTAGGTATTAGGAAGTCATTTTCGAAGGCCTTTGTCTGGAGCGTGGCGCTCTATGGGAGTGAAACTTGGACTATTGAAATGTGGTGTTAAATGATGATCTTATGGATAGATATAGTAACAAAAATAATAATAATAATAATAATAATAATAATAATAATAATAATAATATCGTATGGCCTCGGGTGCCACGTGCAAGCTTTTGTTATTTGACGCCCAGAGGGCAGCTTGCATGTCAAATTTAATGCTGCTTGGAGCGCTATGAAAGTCAAGGAGGTTAGATATCTAAGCTCCATGACACTATAGCGCTTTCTAGTAGAGAACGGTGGAACTTTTTGTGTTGGCGGAAAATCCCGAGATTAATTTTGCCATTATGAACACGGCATACTGAACGCCAACAACGTGTAGTGTTTTTTGCCGCCTTTCAAAATCACTTACCCACGACCAGGAGCGAACCTGCATGCTTGGGGTTGGTAGTCTGACACGATAACCACTCACCCACCGTGGCAAGGTGTCTGAGATATAAGGTGTGGTAGTTATCAAACCAGTGAAATGCCTGAAGATTTAAACAACAATAATTCTTCATCCGAGTAAAGCCGGAAGAGCAATAGACAAGGAAGGAATTGCAAAGCAAAGAGAATAGAAAGGATCGTGGATCGCCGCATCTCCAGTCAATTCAGTTCCTCAATGGCTTTGCTCGCTCCCACAACAATAAGAGCGATAAAATACTGTGCGGGTCAGAAGAAGAAGTCTCCTTACTTTCACGACCAGCTCGGCTCAGTCCATTTGAACCTGTTCCCAACAGTCGAAACTCTCCCCTATTTCAGGGACCACACTCAAGCTCCTCACATTTAACTGGATTAGTTAGTATCTTTCTATTCATGCCATTAATTTTAAAAGGTCAGCAATTCTTTTATCGACAGTTTTCGAAAGCACACTCACTCTTCTTTAAACCTTTATGGGATAGTGGCCTCTGTCACAAGGACAGTTTATGCTTTCAAAGATGCCGAAAGTTGGATCTTTAAGACAAATTTCGGAGAATTTTCATGCCGAAGTGCTAGTATTTCCAAAAATCAAATATACCTACGTATCTACTTGACGTAATGTGTTGGGTAAAGTTTAAAACTAAAAACATTAACAACTAAAGTCTAAAAATATAATATAAATATAAAAATTAAAATAATTAACATAACTATAAAACAATTATGAAAATACTTTGTAAAAATCAATTGAAAAATAGTTCATTAATTAATTCAATAAAAATACCAAAAATAAATATATAAACATTAAAAATAGAGAAACAAAAATAACATTATTAATAACTACTAGTTGAAACCCGTCAAAACATGACGGTCAATAGAAAAATATTTACTGAAGAATTTTCTTATATAGGCCTACTGTACATTCTTTGTACGATTATTTTTTGACTCTATTGAAACTATGAGGGCGTCAAAAGATTGCACTCTCAACATTGCAAAATACTGCTGGCCATGACTGAAAAATTGTTGGGGCAAATTGAGGCCTATACGTTCCAGAGTTTGCCCTTGAGCTTTATTGATTGTGATAAAGTATGCCAAATGAATTGGAAAATATTGCCTCTTAAAAGAAAATGATAGTGTTTTATCGGATGGTGTTAAATCAAGTCGAAGGATTAGACATCTCTGCCTAATTTTAACTGCACCTATTATTTCCAAATCCAAGCAATATGGTTGCATTTAGGAGTCCTTGGGAACCGTTCAGATTTCTAAGCAGCATAACGGACCAAGCGTTTGGAGTATGTGGCGGCCAGTCGTTTAGTTCCAAGGGATTCAAGAACTCTTATGAGTCTAATACAACTGGCCGCAAACCATCGCTTATATTTTTGGAATATAACGATGAAATGCGATGATGTGCAATTCCATACATTTTAAAACAATGTGGACCGTGTGCGTGTGGCACACTAACATTGGCACCAAATGAAACGAAGGAAGGAAGGAAGCTTGCAGTTTAACGTGACCGTTAATCTCGCGATCATAAGCCACGGGACCTCCGTTTAACGTGGAATCCGAACCACAGGACATGGCCTTTCACATCAAAAATCTCACATGCATTGACCGGGAATCGAACCCGATCCGCCTTGGTGAGAGGCATACAGCTTGACCGCTGCGCCATGAAACGAAGGACATAGCATTGTACTGCCGATTAGTCCCTCTGGAATTCCTTGAGATATCATCTCCAGTGAAAAATAATTGTTAAAGCCTGTCAAATATTTTATATTTATTCAGATTAATTTTACCATTACAACAGCAAATGTCAAAGTAACCAAGTGTAGATTTCTCGCAAGAGAAATACAGTGCAGAACAATGTTTACATTTGTTCGTCAAGGACCCTAAACTGTAACGGCATAGTATCTGGAATTGTTTCTGAAATGCCATATTTATATTGGATTTTAAAAGTGGCTTCGTATTTTTCTCCGATTTCCCACTTTTTTGCGGCTAATGTTCTATTTCGTCAAATGGGTTTATTTATAGCAGCATTTCTGCCCAAATTAACGTCATTTTATATAAAACTATAGTGGCCTGCATCAACGTAGCCGCCAAATATTAAATGGCAAATAATAACTTACTTCCATTGCCAAAATTAACTGCGTGGTTAGACCCATTGTTATGCACTCTAAACAAATAATCAATAAACAATAATATTCACATATACAATGAATACTTCCATTCTCAAGTTGGTTGCTGATGATAATGCGATGAGATTGATCGCCAATAATAAAATCCTTGCAATTTTTGCAATTTGCTTGCAAACGCAACTCAGGATGACGATCTTCATTTTGAAATAAACAGAATGAAATTGCTGTAAATAATGAATTTCCATCACCTGTTGAAGGTACAATACTTTGTATTTCCATGACAGTAAATTATGCAAGGGAGCATAGAATCACTTCGCCACTACTGGAATGAGCATAGACTCACTTCGCCAGCCACAGTAATGGAGGGAGTTTTAGAATTATATGTTCAGTGCTTGTCAAAGATCGTATTAACACAGGGAAGCCCATTCTTAAGGCTACATTCTGAGCTATTGCTCCGGATTCCAGGTTCGATCCCCGCTCTGCCAAGAAATTTAATTCTGGTCTGAGGACTGGAACGGGGCGCACTCGTGAGGCAAAACTAAGAAGAGCAAAGTTTGATTCCCATCTCAACAATCTTGGATTTGGTTTTCCGTGGTTTCCCACTTCCACTCCAGGCAAATACCGGGATAGTTCCTAACTTAAAGCCTCGGTCGTTAACTCCCCATTCCCCACATTAATTACAAATGCACACATCAACACAGCCATCACATTAACACAGGTTATCAGAGAAAAGTTTACACTCGCACACCTGTTCGCCAATATGTTAACGCTGATGTATGTGTTTGAACTACTGGATATAAGTTCAATGTTCCCCATCTCTTGATGAATACAGTACTTTTGCATTTGTCAGTTGGCACAGGCTAGAGTAAAAGGTGGCTTTTCACCGATGTCTCAGTCTCACTCATGGCTGTGATTATATGGAAGCTACTGAGGTATGGGTGGTGCTTAGTAATGGCATTCGGGGCACAGTCAGTGCCTGTGAATGCTGTGAAAGGTTCAACTCATAGGGTTAGGACTACTGTTCTGACTCAGTGAGGAAAGCAATGGCAAACTACCTCACTCCTCTTCTTGCCTAGAACGCCTCAAAATAGCGCTGCCTTGGGTTTTTGTGGGTATCTACTCACATAACGTAACGGCGGTACTTTTTGAGGATCCAACCAGCCTTCGGGCTGACTACCTAACAGACAGACAGACTTTAAAATTAATATCATTGCATTGTTGCAGCTTGGCAAATATTTTATATTTCAGCAGATCAATTTTACCATCACAACAGTAAAGGCCAAAGTAACCGCGCGTAGATTTTACGCAAGAGAAATACAATGTAGAACAATGTTTACATTTGATCGTCAAAGACCTTTCACTGTACTGCATAACAACTGGAATTGTTTCTGAAATGGCCTATTTATATTGGATTTTAAATGTGGCTTCGTATTATTCGATAACACTATAGTGACCTGCAATATCGGAGCCGCTAAATATTAAATGGCAAAAAATACTTCCATTGCCGAAATCAACTGCGTAGTTAGATTCAGTACTCTAAACAAATAATCATTAAACAACTGTCTTACATAATGAAGTTCAACATGACCGTCCAGAGACTCTCATACTCAAGTTGGTTGGTGAGGAGAATGCGATGAGACTGATCGCTTACAATAAATTCCTTATAATTGTTCCTGCCAGCGAAATGTTTGGCAATAGCTTGAAAACGCAGCGCAGAATGACGTTCTTCATTTTGATATAAACAGAACAAAACTGCTCTAAATAAGCTATTTCCATCACCTGTTATAGTTTATGGCAGTACATTTTGCAGGGGAACATAGAATAACTTCGCCAACTACTGGAATGAGCTTAGGCATATACTCAATACTCACTTCGGCAGTCACCCTAATGGAGGCTGTTTTAGAATTCTATGTCCCGTGCATGTCAAAAATCGTATTAACACATGGAAGCCCACCCATTCTTGGCTATCGCCTCGGAGACCCGGGTTACATTTCCTGCTCTGCCAAGAAATTTAATTCTGGTCTGAGGGCAAAAACGGGGCACATTCAGTCTCTAGAGGTATAACTAAGAAGAGGAGGTTTGATTCCCACCTCGACAATCTTAGATGTGGTTTTCCGTGGTTTCCCACTTCCACTCAAGGCAAATACCGGGATGGTTCCTAACTTAAGGCCTCGGCCGTCATCTTGCCATTTCCCACCTTAATTACAAATACACAAAGTAATGCAGCTATCACAATAATACGGGTTATCAGAGAAAATTTTACACTTACACACCAAAGTACATGGGGCTGAGTGACAACGATGTCGGAGCCCTTCAAACGAATTATGTTTGCCAAGTGTCTCTCATGGCGAAAGCAATTGTGGACACGCGCCAGGGCCTGGAAAACTACCTTTTCACTAATAATTTAAGAGTATATCGACGATGCATAATTTATAACTTTTAGTCTAGGATGCTACCAACTTGACCACCGAAGCATTGGGAAGAAATTGCAATATTAAAGTACATAAACAACATAGCCTACACACTCAACTGTCAGTTAATGTTCTTCAACGTTTCCCTTCTTAAAAATTCCCCTCTATAACTCTCCGTCACTTGAAAACGCGCCATGTTTTGTGTTTTAAATATATCGATGCAATGGTGCTGCCATCTGTTGTTAGTTACTGAAACTATATGGGCGAGGTACTGCCATCTTTTGTCAGTTACTGCAATTGATGGCAGATATTAGCTCTTTTGACCACATGCTGTAATGCAATGGTAAAACGGAAATAAAACTTATTGAGAGGGAATGTAGGAATCTTTAACTGACATAAAACGTTACTAATAATCCTTGATAAAACAATATTTAACTATCACGCGAAAACTCGCCATCAAGGCCATGCCTTGTGTTTTAAATATATCGACGCAATCTGCTCTCAGTTACTGGAACTATATTGGCGAGGTACTGCCATCTGTTGTCAGTTACTGGAACTGATTGCAGATATTCAAACGACGTATTGAGGACATGCTGTAATGCAATGGTAAAACGGAAATAAAACGTGTTGAGAAAATGTGTAGAAATATGTATCTTTAACTGACATAAAACCTTACTAATACTCCTTGATAAAACAATATTTCAGTGGCAAAAAAAAAAAAAAAAAAACAATACTGGCGAGAGTTGGGATCGAACCTGCGATCCTTGGATCCACAGTCAATCGCCTTAACCAAATAGCTACTCGCGCACTCACATTTAGATGCAGACGCAACCATTGACTATCTTCAAAAGCCGCTATCTGAAGGAAATAATCCAATTCATTATCAATAAAATCAATATACATTCGTATATGTTCATACTGTTATTATATTGTATTGTCAGAACTTGGTTAATGTATGTTTTCAATTACATGGAAGCTTATTAAATAACTTACATTTTAATGGACTTCTCACCGCCATTTTGTCATGAGCCCAGGTGGATTGTGCGCATGCGCGAGGGGCCGGAATTCTGCTATTTTCTATATTTATTTAAAAATATACCGTATTATATTTGTTTATTTTAGAGACACTCTGCAGATCTACAGGCCAAGAGCTTTCGTTAGAGTGCTCTACGAAGTAAATTGGTTCTGTCGTTCTCTCTATCTCGTGATAACAAAAATCACCTTACTGTTTTAAATATATAGATAATAATTAAATGTAAAAACACATACATTTAAAAAAAGGTTTGGCCCTATAAAGGGATAATAGTTCACACTTGTGGCATTATTACTTCCGACTTGACATTCAAGTGCTACACTAGAGCTACCAAGCGGTCAGAAGTCACTCTAAGCACAGGCAACCATTCGTACTTATATAGCAATGAAACTCGATTAGTCAATTCAGGGGGAGTCCGCTAATAAGAGCCTACAGTTCACTCTTAAATCCGGACGGGCAATAGAACGGAAACACTTCAAAAAGCTCGCTACGGTAGAATTTAACGATTCAAACGGGTTTAGCACATAAAAAGTAGTCTACTAACAACAAAAATGCTACAATTCTGTTAGGATGTCTCATAAGTAATGTCGTTTTTAGCCTAGTTTCATTTTAAGAAAAGAAAAAAAAAAGGCTTACGAGATCACCTTTTGTCCGTGTGTGTGTGTGTGTGTGTGTGAGTTTCCCTCTAATAACTTCAAAACGGCTGGAGCGATTACAATGAAACTCGGTAAGGTCATAGCACCATTTCGGCCGACCCCGACGTGCCCTTGAAATTTTATTACGTCTCACCAATCCAACATGGCGGCTGTGCGAAATATTTCACCAGCATTCAATATCTCCGAAACTATTACCGATATCACCCTGAAATATTGTACGATGATAAAGGGTACTACTACAAGTTTATCTATGTTACTTTAAAAAACCTGTAAAGTACAAAACGAACGTGGCGGCCAAGCGAAGTTGAAACATTTTAATAGACTTTTCTCGCGATTTAACCATCTGAGCGCAGCGAAATATAGTACAGTAAATGTTTATGCATATAGCAATGCACTGGCATATATGGACGCTATTATGAAAGGTAGAACCTAGCATGGAAGGTACAAATCACATGGTAATAGACGCGTCTATACCAGCGTTTTTACCAGTATTGGTATAAGGTTCCATGTTAACGAGTCGGTGTGATACGGGCCTAAATAAACCAACAACAAATGCTTTGTACACCCTTTGGTGCAGTGAATCGTACAGCGAGGGAGATCTCTCTTTTAGTTGTATCCATGCATTGGCGACACCTTTTTTTTTTTTTTTTAACACAAATAAATATGGCATATCAGCTGCGTGTCACTCCAGCAAATACACTAGTAGTAATTTTAATTTATACAATTTGCCAGTAGCTTCATTCTATATTACAAAAACACACAGCGGTATTTTTTTAAAGAGTTTTATACAATATGAACCTGTCAAGCGGAAAAACATGTTTCCACAAAATATAAATACTAGACGGTGTGTTTGTGTATCGGTAACCTCGTGGGAACAGATACAGGCCGGTCAAGAAGTTAGGGTCACATTAAATCTGCAGGTAAATGCGTCGACTGTTCCTTATAAAAATAAAAATAAAAAACGAGCCTTACAGTAGTCGCGAACGATGTGTAACATCTGACATGTTATCCTACTATGAAAATGAGATGAAATATATGTGAAGTCAATTTTTTTCGGCTGTTCTCCTCCAGTTTTTATTTTTTTCTCACGTTTCTTTTGTCGACAATTTCGCATATATTCTGCTCTGGATTTACCCATCTCTGCAAATCACAAAATCATGAGGAAAAAAAGGGCGTCACCACGACTCCTACAACACCTCATACAAATCCATAGCATTATTGGTTCGCGAAATATTAAAAAGCCTATGATCTATTAGTTCTGGGTCCTTTGGTTAAATTAAGGGGGCTATAGGAAAAGATGGGGCGTCACCTCACGCCATCTCTCCGCCACCGAGCGCGCTCAATGTTCAAATCAAATAGCGCGCGCTTCCCTGGTTTCCTGTTATACATTCCCGTCCCTTTTCCAAAATCACTCCCACAAAAAAATATCCAGAAACCGAGAGAAAAGCTGTTACACATCCAAAAAATCCCTCGCGGCCGAAAGGCGGAGGTTGATTTCACCGGGGAAAGAAAATTGTTTCGAATTCAATAAACTTGCCGTGTTTATACAAGAAGAACTATCATCTTATAATTCCGAAAACATTTTGGCCATCCTTTGGCGTAAAGGTGGGTTATATACAAAATTCTTTCAGAGGAAACTTTTAGGCAATATTTAGAAGACTATCGACCATTTTAAACAATTTTGATATTGTGCCTATTAAGCGGCTTCGGTGGCGTAGCTGGTAGCATGCTGAAACTTCTATGCCCAAGGTCGCGGGTTCAAACCCGGCCGAAGTCATCGGATTTTTTAAGAGCGTTAAAAAGCCCTCAGTGTGCCTTCCTTAGCCTGCGGTCCCATGTCATAGATTTATGGCGTGTAAAATAACCTTGCACTAATTACACTTGCGTGAAGCTAAATTATAGGTTAGATATGATTAACACTCTTAGGTTCCAACCTTCGTCGCCAGGAGCCGTCGGCGGTGGCATCTAGCAACCAAGTTCAGAACTAGTTGCCGTTGACGGTGGCGTTTGGTAGCAAAAGTAGGAACTACTTGAGAACTGAATGTCTGCGGTCCTTACTTGAATCTCAGATAACACACACTGATACAGCCATCACAATTAACACCGGTTATCACACACACACACAAAATACACGGGGCTACATGACCGCGTTGTCGCAGCCCCTAAACTGAGGAACCAACCAACGAACCCTAATTTGTACTGTGTTCCGCGCAGTTGCAATCATCATCATATTGGCCATGTTGAATCTGACTGGCAACCTGTGTTTCTGTGTAGACTAGTAACTTAATGCGTGTAGAAGGCACTGCTCTCATTGTTTAGAAGTCGAACGATTTATCGAGAAATGAAATCGAGTGCAGTATCACGGCTTGCCAGCGGGGACATGCGACATAACATGACACAACACATCGCGATGTCGTGCACAGCTGTTCAATGGGCGGAATGAATGGCATTCTTGCGAGTGGCTCAAAAGGAGCCAGTCTGTCGAAAGGAAGAGGAATGCGATTGTTAACGGGAGTAGAATCACCGTTTCAATGGTGTCGCCACAAATATTTACGTCAATTACGAGGAGATTTCAAATCTGATGAGTGTTTGCCCTTTTCAAGTGAATGCATTGTCAAATGTGTACATATACTATGTATCGGAGCAATCAGGCCTAGTGGTGTCAGGAGAGAAGGTATGTATGGTCAACATCAAATGTTCCGTGCTGTTCTGTTACTGATACTAATATATTATTATTAATTCTACTGCAATGCCTACTCTTCCGTTATGCATATCAATGTCTCAAAACTATTCATATAGACCTACAACACATTTGAAATACCCACCTGACCAAACGCAAAAGTTCCAAGTCGCAATGATCTGTCGATATACAGTGCACTCTGTATCGATGACTTCTCTGAAGTCTTAACTCGACACTACTCGACAATATGATGCTGGCCGAAGTTGGGGCGATAAGCTCGCTCGCTAGCTTATAAATTCGATCCAAAGCTAGTTATTTACATTTCCACTGAATTGAGATTGTTGGAAGAAATGAAGACGTAAAAACACTTACAATGACCGATGTATTAAAGATAGAGATATGCTGTCTGGGACTTTTTTTGTAGAACTTCTCATGCTGAACAATTCTTACACGCATCGTATACAGATATTTTTACCCAGCGAAGTTTAAAAGGCGCATGGACGGTATTTTTTCTTTCGACTCGATTCACTGAAATCGTTACTGCTCGGCTTCCTTTTTCAACAGAAACCTTCCTCGAGGAATCCCTTACAGAACTGTGAAAGCCACCTCAAAATCCATCCAGCAGTTCTCGAAATTACCAGTTACATCCAAGAATCGGATACTTAGTTTTATACTAAGTAGATACCCTTCTTTTGTTTTCTATTTTTCTAATACTTTATATATGTCAGGGATTCTTGACTGCCGCCCCGGAGGTCCATGTGGTGGGAATCGAACCCGGACCTCTGCAATTACAGCTTTACTTTTTTCTTTTTACTTTGTGTTTTTGTTTTCTGCTCTTGCTTTGTGTTTTTTGTTTTGCTTCTGTTTTCTGCTTTTGCTTTTTTTGTTTTTGCTTCTGTTTTCTGCTTTGTTGTTTTTGCATTTTGTTTTCGGTTTTGTGTCTGTGTTCTGCTTTTGAATTTTGCTTTTTGTTTTCGGTTTTGGTCATGTGCTTTGTGTGGGAGGGGAATAAAACAACCAATGAAAGCAAACCTACAACTCTCAATGTGCGGCCTAACACAAGTAAAGATAATGTTCTCAAATTATGGACAAAGGAAATTGTTTATCGTGCAGGTCATCTACGAGAGGAGTCAAACAGAATGAAATTAGAGAGGCCCAGAGAGACAGTTTGTCAAGAATCCGGGAGCTGCTTCATTACCTGCGGGGTGTTGTTCCAATTTTCCACGCGCTACGTCATGAAACGGAAACTGTCTAGTCGCGCGGTGTGGGAGACTTCCCGTCTCCAACAGGTTTGTGCTGCGAATGACTTCATCGCACTGCGGGAAGAAAATTCACAGCTCGGTCTGTGTATTCTCTCAGAAAGGTAGTATGGGGCAAAGAAATAGAGTCGAGGTGCAGAAAAGCCAATGCAGTGAGTTCTCAGTCGAAATCTATTATACCGTAGTCTATTCTGCAAGAAAGACGTTAGTGTAGCGACAAAACTCTTCCTACATCGCTCAGTATTAGGCCGAACTTGCTGTATGGAATTAACAGCTGGATAGATCCAGGATGTATAATAGTAATAGTAGGATAAACCGATTTTAACCAACCAGAAGATCTTGAACGATCGACCCGAAATTGTCTATCTCAATAAAATAAACCAAAAGGACTACTTGATAGACGTTGCTGTCCCAGGCACAGTACGCACCTTTGGCTGAAGAAATACGGAAACTATGGGAACTAAAATGCGTGAGAATTTTGCCAGTGGTGATCTCTTCCACGGCAGTTGTTCCAGAGACGTTGGTAATGGCTTTGGAGGAACTACAAATGAAACCCCCGATTGCCAGAATACAGAAGGCAGAGCTGCTGGATACCTGTCTTATTGTTAAGCCTGTATCACACGACACTCGCTAGCATGGAAGCATCTACCAGTACAGGTATACACGCAGGTATACACGCGTCTATTACCGTGTGATTTGTACCTTCCATACTAGGTTCTGCCTTCCATGGTAGCTTCCATACAACTCACGAAATTGCTCAGGTGCTATTTTTCCTGGCAGCTTGCATGGAAGTTTGAGTACAACAACCAATCGGATTGCTTTTCTCGTTCTAGTAGAAATCTTAGCGACAACATTTTTTTTTTTTTTTTTTTTTTTTTTTTTAGCGTATGGCTTTTTTAGTGCCGGGAGTGTCCGAGGACATGTTCGGCTCGCCAGTTTTGTAGCTGCTTCGAGACGGACACCCAATGGGTGAGCTACAAGTACCGTTGGGGAGGAAAGTTGGAGGGGAAGGTCGAGGAGTTGGAAGATAGCGGCTGTGGCCTATAGTTAGGGACCAACCCCTGCATTTGCCTGGAAGGAAGATGGGAAACCACGGAAGACCATCTTCAAGGTTGCCGGCGGGGGGATTCGAACCTCCTCGCCTCCCGGATGTGAGCGACTGCTAACAGTCATGCCGTAACGACCTCTGCTAACTCACCCGGTAGCGACAACATTAACAAATACATTTGTTATGTAGGTAGGCCCTCGAATAAATCGTCCTCGTAGATCATGTAGACAAAACTACGTTGCAATATTGCTGCACGACGTGAGGAGGATATAATAAAATAATTAAAAAAGAAGTAAAAATTTTCGCCGTTGGATAGACTTGAACCCGGGATCTTCAAAACAGCACGATACCACTTGCACACTTTTCCAACAGACGTTACCGTATTTTGTTACGCTTCTTATTAGCGCGTATAGTTATATACCAATTATTACAGTTAGATCATAAATATTGATTGGAATGCATTCATTCAGTACCAGGCATATTTTCAAATGTACTTAAAGCAAGTTTCACGACCGCTTCGCGTTAATAATGCGAATCGACTGTAAATTTTACCCCCAAACGACAACCGCCCTCCATGTTTTATTTCTTACAACTTGGCGAATGATATGCTAGCGTGTGATACACTTCAGCCATAAAAGCAGGTGTACTGGCGAGGATGAACAGAATCATACAGGCTTTTATACCAGCGATCACAACAGCTTCCATGCTAGCAAGTGTCGTGTGATACAGGCTCCATGGCTATTTTAGAGAAGGCAGTGGATTGGCAGAATACAGTAGGCAGTGCTGCTGGATACTTGTCATATTGTACGCTAGCTTACAGAAAGCAGTGGATTGCCAGAATACAGAAGGCAGTGGTGCTGGATACCTGTCATATTGTTAGGCTACTTTACAGAAGGCAGTGGATTGCCAGAATACAGTCGGCAGTGAAGCTGGATTCTTGTCATATTGTTAGGCTATTTTACAAAAGGCAGTGGATTGCCAGAATACAGTAGGCAGTGCAGCTGGATACTTGTCATATTGTTACGCTATCTTACAGAAGGCAGTGGATTGCCAGAATACAGTAGGCAGTGCTGCTGGATACTTGTCATATTGTTAGGCTATCTTACAGAAGGCAGTGGATTGCCAGAATACAGTAGGCAGTGCTGCTGGATACTTGTCATATTGTTAGGCTATCTTACAGAAGGCAGTGGATTGCCAGAATACAGTAGGCAGTGCTGCTGGATACTTGTCATATTGTTACGCTATCTTACAGAAGGCAGTGGATTGCCAGAATACAGTAGGCAGTGCTGCTGGATACTTGTCATATTGTTAGGCTATCTTACAGAAGGCAGTGTTGCTGGATACTTGTCATATTGTTAGGCCATTTTATAACAGTAAGATTGACATTGTACTTGATTGTAAACCGAGTTGTACCATATTCATGAGAAACTAACGATATTAATAATAATAATAATAATAATAATAATAATAATAATAATAATAATAATAATAATAATATTGATTTTACGTTCCTTTTAAACTACTGAGGCTATTAGAGACGCCGGAATTTTGCTTCGTAAGGGATCTTTAACGTGCCAGTAAATGTACTGACCGTGCTACCTTGCATCTGTGCTCCCCCAAATGCCCACTGGCTGCGCCAGGATTCGATCCTGCAACCTTGGGTACAGCAGACGAGAACGTTACCGCTACGCAGGATATATATGATAATAAGTATTTATAAATATACACACTCAAGTACACGGGGTTAAATAACCACGATGTCCAAAATCCCCAAATGGAAAACTGTAACTTTCACGAAGTACAGTATTTTACCTAACGCTGGTTAGTAGATACACTAGAAAAATGATGTTAATTAAGGCAACAGCGGTGGGAGCGAGATAAATGTACAGTGCTAAATAGAAATCTTCGGATCTTAGCAGCATTAATGTCCGCAGAGGGGACAAATTGTTGGTGGACAATAGAAACATGTGTAAATATAAAAAGAGTCCAGTATGTTACAGCACATCAATTAAAATGATAAATGAATGCTAACAGCCGGTAATCCAGTATCAGCCACCGCGAGCACATGTTAATGTCGCCATTATCATTATCAGCCTGGGATACACAACAGGCGTACACTGCGTATAAGAGTCAGGGCATGACTACCAACATACAAAACCAGAAAATATAGTTCATGTCACCTTAAATTCCTTTTAGGGGTTTGGGACATCTTGATCATGCTTTCATTGATACAAAAATGTCCATATTACATAATCACTCGAGCTAGGATTTCAATGACTTTGCATCTTATTTTTGGTAAGCCCATTATTCATTAATCAGTTTTATAGGAGGATTTTCAGAATTAGAGGTGCTGAACCGAATTTGTTAGGGAATTTTTGGAATATTTTATTTAAGACTTATCGGGGTTTATTGCATTTAATATGCATTTGAAGTACTTTTTAGGTGTACGTAACTTTTTTTCAGTTTTCAAGGGTATTCATGTCTACCCCTTATTATTCCTGTTTCTACGGGCTTGGGGATGGGATGGGATTAATTTAGGTTGGTTGGTTCCTCAGTTTAGGGACTGCGACAACGCGGTCACGTAGTCTCGTGTACTTTGGGTGTGTGTAGAATCTGTCTGACAACCGGTGTTAATTGTGATGACTGTATTAGTGTGTGTTATCTGTTTTTAATTCAAGTGCATACATTTGATTTTCAAGTAGTTCCAACTTTTGCTACCAAACGCCACCGTCAACGACCAACTAGTTCCGAACATGGTTACTAGAGGCCACCGCAGTCGGCTCCTGGCGACGAACATTGGAACTAAGAGCGTTAGTCAAATCTTAACCTATAATTTAGCGTCACACAGGTGTAATTAGAGGAAGCGATTAATTTATGTGACGGATGGTTCTTAAAGCCGGATACCCTTCCTGACGCCGACCTTGTGAGAGGAGATGAGTTGGAAGGACGTTGCCGTGGCCTATCAGAAGGTTTGGTCCTGGCATCTGAGTTGATCTGAAAATGGGAAATCGTGGAAAACCATTTCAAGGATGGCCAACTGTAGGGTTCGAACCTATTTGTTTAGTGAGTCCGGAGCAACCTGGACCCATGGCTTTGTGCCTCAGTGCGCATGGCTATCATGGCCGGTTTCATCTTGTCGGTTTTAAATTTCATTTATTAATTAGTTATTTACCTTGCTTAGTTCTTAACTGTCGGCAACTTAATTAAGTAAACGTTATCTTTACTAAACTGTTGTATTTTATTCTACGTGATTTTGAATTTATATTCAGAAACCAGAAATGTTTGCAATTTTAAGGGCATTTTATAAATTTAAGGTCGTAGCTGGATTTTTAAAGTGCATTTTTTCATTGTTTTATGGGGGGATTAAAATCATAGCCCAAGTAATCACAACGAGTGGAGGGATTTCGAAGCTTATGGTCACGCTGATGACATTTATGTTTGACTTTGGTTTAGCCTAGTTTTCACAAAAATATGTCAAAAAATATTCAATATTATATTTTAATTGAATAAAATAATGTCTGTTTAGCTTCTGTAAGAGCGCAGTGAAAAGAGGATTAATTGATAAAACAATCAATATTTCGACCAATCGATTAAACGGACAATCGATTACTTGTTTTGTAGCAATTAATCGATTTTCTGCCACGATTAATCGGTAACTGGTTTTGTAATCTATACTAATATAATAAAGCTGAAGAGTTTATGTGTTTAACCGCGCTAATCTCTGGAACTACCAGTCGGATTGGAAAAATTCTTTTTGTATATGATAGACTAAACTATTCCTCTTGAATCAGGCTATGTAGCATTAGGCTACACCTCTCAGGTAACCTTAGAAATTGATTTTTGTTCAGTAAGTCGGAAGGACAAGCGCTCCAGAACGGCTTCAATAATACCGAAAGTCTATTGTTGCCTGGCAATGCGGGCCGCATCACGTCGCCCCTACCAATGTTCTGGTGCAGAATTGTGAGCTGCTTATAAATTGCAGTCACGGGGAGTAATTAGTGCAAAAAGATTTCTTAGACCCCTTAAAACAGTTATCATGACAATAGTATGCCTCTGTATAAGGGCGATGGTGTTGGTGCAGTGTACTGAGGTTATCAGATGCAATAAGCGTTGGTGCTTTCAAATTTACTTTCATTTATTCCGATCCTTATCCTTGAGCGCTGCAGTTCTGTAAAACAAATAAATCCACCGGGCGAAGCCGGGCACTACTGCTAGTTGTAGATAAAATTGAAAAATTAACAATCCCGTCTTTTTTATTTAATAATCTACTTAGATCAAAACAAATCCATCTACATTATTGTGACTTCTCTCGGAATAAACATAAACAATTACAGTTTCTATGACGATCCGGTTTTATAGTTCATAATATCACCACTACAAAACCAAAGCCGCAGCAAACATCTTGCACGTCATAGCATCCATGATGATGCCTACTCATAGTATCTTTGCTCCGTGCTAACAAATCAGGGAGCAGGAAATAAGATACTAATACAAGTACAACTAAGAATTGACTGCTTGGCACGGTGGGTGAGTGGTTATCGTGTCGGACTACCAACCCCAAGCTTTCAGGTTCGGTCCTGGCCTTGGTAAGTGATTTTTGAAAGCGACAAAAATCACGACACCATGTCATACGTTGTTGGCATGTCAAAGAACCCATTTGAATTCAATAGGCCGTGTTCAATGGCAAAATTAATCTCGGAATTTTCCGCCAACACAAAGTTCCTCCATTCTCTACTAGAAAGCGCTGTAGTGTCAAGGAGCTTAGATATCTAACCTCCTTGACTTTCATAGCGTTCAAAGGAACGACGAAATTCGACATGCAAGCTGCCCTCTGGGTGTCAATTAACAAAGCTTGCACCCGGCACTCGAGGCCATGAATTTTCTTAGGAATTTTGCTTACAGATGTCCTTCTCGTGTCCTAAACAACTGGACACAATCTATTAAAAGCACCAGGTCTAGTTTGATCATGGGTGGTATAAGGTTAGCTGACTCCCCTTAAAGCAAGCTCTCTCGGCTACCAGTTGTAAAATATACAAAAAGGAGAAACAAAGGGTACCCACCCAGAATAAATACTCGTCGAGTGTGTCATTACAAGAAGTGTACGAGTTATTATTCCGTTTGAATCAATCGAGTTAGGTTAGTCAACATTCCTCCCCCAGACACTGGAGTGCCGCGAGGCGGTGAACATCAAAGCTCAGCTAGCGCGTGTTGCTGACGACAGGAAGAGGAGGGGCTACGAGAGACAGCTGAATCTGCCGCCACATGGCTAAGGGAACCTGCCTTAACTGCAGAGCGTTGACCCGCGCAAACTGCATTTCATAGTAATAAACAACCTTCGATTACCCGAATAAAGGTCGATTCACACTATACAGGGTTATTCAAAATGATTGTCGAGGTTACAAAAATTCATAACACACAGTGCAATTGTCGTAGGAAGATGAATCGTGTCTTATTGTGTACTGTAACTCAAAAAGTTTTTTTTTTACATGCATTACAAATTCCTCTGGTCACCCTACACACATCAACTCGAAAGTCCATCTCTTCCCACACACGCCCCAACATGTCAGTCGTGATGGTGTCGAAGGCGGATCAGATACGCTGCTTAAGTTGCAGGAAATTCGCTGGTAGAGGAGGAACAACCTGATCTTTGACATACCCCCACAGGAAGAAGTCACACGGTGTTAAGTCTGGTGACGTTGGTGGCCAGGATAAGAGCATCTGATCATGTTCCATTCCACGTCCAATCCATCGTCTTGGAAGTTATTGATTTAAAAATGCTCTAACATGCAGTTCCCTGCTGCCTCTTGTAGTCTATTTCTTAGGACTGCGGAGATAAACATCCTTGATCCGATTCAAGTCTGCTTCCGACTCGAGGGGACGGCCAAGGCTTTTCCCTTTACACAAGCAACCGGTATTCACGAATTGCGCATACCATCTGCGAATAGAGTTGTCGGAGGGAGGGTCTTTCCCGAACGTCGTAGGAAAATGGCGCTGGACTCTGGTAACGGACCGGTTTGATGAAATTCGAGAGTACTAAACGCCTTCTCTTTACAGCTGACCGCCATTTTGTCAAATACATCCGTTACTGCCATCTGGTGGTTATACATGGTACTAAATCGATGTAGAACAAAACTTTGAGAGTTAGTGTAACAGTTACTGCAACAATAACAATGGAATGTTGTCCACTGTTTCTACAAAAAATTCACGAAAACCCGACAATCATTTTGAATAACCCTGTACATTACGTAACCTTTCCATTACATCTCCGTACATGAAAGTTTACTGTATTTTAAATGAGTAGTCTACATGCACACTGCACATTACATACACCGTCCGTGAGCCTTGCGTTTCGTAGCAATGTTTCCGGAACGTATGCGGACATGTACGGACAGTCTGCACTAGCAACCACTTCCATTCCGTGTTTTGGCGCATCCTCTGATTTTAACCTAGGTTATGTTTGGCTACAGTTTGCGGTTACACTCACCAAAACGAAACAGTGAATTCGAGAAACATGCGTTAGTCAATTTATCGGGATTTTAAAATGAACAATATTCCGTCGCAACCTAAAGTAAGTTATGCCTTTAGTCTTATTTTCAACATCGCCTGAAACAGTAGACTACACATAATAAGCAAGTTGACATGAAATCCCTTCTAACTGGAAACATTTTGTATCATAATATGTTAGTTATTGGAATGAAGTAGCATATTCTCTTCTGTATTCCGCTCTTTTAACATATCATGAACCAATTTTCATAGTTTTCTTTCTCTTGTCCAACGCTCCTCCTCGTCTAATATAATAGCACATAGAACTACATTTTTTCTTGACCACATTCTGTCCAAAAAAAAAACTGACGCATATCGTCGTGACAATTGAACGGTACTGCAATGCAAGGGGTATGGAAAGGTTACGTAATGTATAGTGTGAATCGACCTTAATAGATTAATCGGCTAACCGAAGAATCGATTAATTAAATTGTAAACACGAGAAAAGAACAAAAGTTTAAATGAGAGGTTTAGTTGAATTACGCTTATTTTTCGAATGACGTATAGAAATCTATAAAAGTTACTTTTTACCTAAATATGCAAAGTGTCCTTCCTTGTTTATGTTGCAAATAAGAGTCAGTGACAGTGGAAGGACAAACACCAATCAATTGGGAAGGGTTTCGAACGAACAAACAAACAAACAAACAAAGATGCCGGGACAGGTGGCTAGTTTATATATAAAACTTTATCACATGAAACGTATTTCAGGTTATTCTTTAACGGTTACGTCTCAAAACTCACGAGCTAAAAATAGTAACAAATAGTATCAAAACTCAGGACTATAAACTAGTAGCTGAATGAGCATTATAATAATAGTCTCAAAACTCGCGACTCTGGAGAGCACACTGCCCTTCAACCCATGTTTGTCCACCCAGTTTTAGAATGGGATTTCGTTTGTATTGTTCAGATGTCACAGTGACGCAGGTTATCAGACGAATTCTATGCCCACCCAAGTACATGACCACGATGTCGCAAAGCCCCTAAAAGAATCAACAACAACATCTTGATGAGAGAGGTGCCAATTACAAGAGGGCAAGCAGTTCTGGTTGGCTCAAACAATGGACCTTTTCCCAATGAACTGGCTTGGCTATGGCTACCTATAACCTTATAGGTGGCTATGGCTTGGTTCGTGAGTTTTGAGACTGGCCTAAGTACAGAAACCGGTTAGAACATACTTTTACTAACCCTCATCTTGAAATTCGTGAGTTTTGAGACTCGTGAGTTTTGAGACGACACGTTCTTTAACATATTGCAATGATGTTTGTGTAGACCGACTGACAACTATAATATTAATTGACTGAAAAATATAAATTGACTGTACGGGCTTTGTAACGTTGGTAGTCTAGTTGCCAAGCAACGGTAACTAACGTAGTTAAAGAACACTGTTTAATAATAACTGACTGCAGGGACTCTAGAAGGCAGTGGTCAACAAGACAGGTGACTGGTACCGACACCATTGTCCAGGCAGTGATAACAGTGTGGAGATATCCCTCCCTCATTGGCCTACAACAAAACACTAACCCTATTATCGCAGTTCTACTTCCAGTTAGTTCTCTCTCCATATATCCGCACATTTTGATAATGTCCAACTGATAATACTAAGTATTAGCCGAATGAGGCCTATTGTTATTGTGGAGTTGTTTTAGTCTCCCGTACCCCTTCATACATTATTAGGTCTATCTAAAAATAGTACCCCCAAAAAGTAAACTTTTAAAACCTTTAATATTTTACGAGCAAAATGCACGTAAGTTAACTTAATGAAGATGCTAATAATAAAAAATTACTTACAACTATTGTTAACTTATTTTTTTGAATACAATATAACTAATATTTTCAATTTATTATTTGTTTGCTGTTAGTATGCATTTCATTTCAATTAAATGCTAAATAATATTTTCAATTTTACTTTTATTTACTTGTGCAAATGAAGATTTATAAATATTTAGCCGAGGAAAATAAACAATTACTTAACGTAAGATTTTTTAAATTTGATTTTATTGGAAACCAGTTAATTCCAGCGAATAGTTTCTCATCAGACAAATTCTACACACATCCAAGTACAAGGGGCTACATGACCATGATGTCGCATAGACTCTAAAAGAATCAACAACAACATGTGGGCCATGCCGAACCCCCTCCCAGTTTAAGTTTGGTGATGTCCTGGAGAATAAGCCTACACACTTCGTTAAACGCTGAAGTTCACTTGAAACGAAAAGAGAATTCAGAATCATGTCAGAAAGTAAAAATTCAGACAATTCTACTGGAAAGCTATGAATAACGTGCAGTCCTTCTTCCCCTGCCAAGTTGTGCCACACCATTAAACAAAATCCAGCCAAAGAATTAAGAGTATAATTTTAAAATATTTCTCGACAGCACAGAAGATCGCGTATTGTAAATTGGCAACTTGTACAATGGGCAAACTATGAATAGAATCTAGGGCTTGCACTTTTTATTGATTTATAAATGTGAAAGTGATTGGTACAAAATGACGGTAGTTATCGTGTCCACAAGAAAGTGATAATCTCTAGTAATCTCGGGTAATCTCGAGGATTTTGATGCAGTTTTCAACATTCTGTTAAGGATATCTCGAGGACGGTTACTGTTGAAAATAATTTATTTATGATCAAAATAAGCCAAGAAGTAACGATTTCAGTGGAATAGTCGAAAATAAAACCTGGCGTCCATGCGCTTTTAAGCTTACGCTGGGCAAACCGTTAAAAATATCAGTATAATTTGAGTGTAAGAATTGTTCAGCATGAAAAGTTCTACAAAAAGTCCTCGAGAGCATATCTCTATCTTCAATACATCGCCCACTATAAGTGTTTTACGTTTTCATTTCTTCCAACAATCTCCATTCAATTACTGAGGCAACAGTTTACGAGCTACCTAGGGGCGAGCCTATCACCCCAGTTACAGCCTAGCTAGCGGGCGAGCCTATTGCCCCAGATACAGCCAGCGGCAAACTGAAAAGTCGTGTTTAGTTAAATCGTCAGAAGAGTGGTTGTGTTTGGAGTTTTCGTGGAAGTGTAACTCGGCTCTTCTTCATTTCGCATGTAAACTTTTCATTCCGCAAAACACACAGTCAAGTTAAGATTGGATGGAAGGGGGATTTGTGTTTCAAGCACCTCGAGATTCTTAAATTACGTCTGACAATAATTCGTTGCACATGCATCTCCATGATAGTAAAATTAATAGTCCAGTCAGTGATTTTAACCCATCATGCCGAAACGTAAAACGGATATAGGTCGTAGTTCATTGACATCGAAAATAAAGCGCTTATCACGAAATGCATTCATACCTGTTCCCGGGCGAAGCCGGGGCGGGTTGCTAGTATAAATTATATAAACATTTGAACTTACGATGGTTTTGGGCTCTGGGGGATGTGGAACGCGAGGATACAGTATGTCGAAATGTTCCGGAAATCGCAATTTTGCAGCTTTCTCATGAAATGTAGCTAATAAAAGGGAATCAGCCCTGTTCTGTTGTGAATAGTGGGGAATAGTGTGTATTGAGCAAGGTAGGATGTATGACATGCAATGCATACCTGTCTTTGCTGCCTCAACACTTGAAATATTTGGCATGACGTCAACGGTTGGGCAAGCGAGCTTCACTTCGCTCGCAACTTTGTGCCACGGGTCGTGGGGTGGGGTGAGAGGGGGTAGGAGGGGGGGAACCAACAAGCTGGAGTTTCTCTGTGCCGTGTAAATAGTCAGTCTTTGGCTGGCAGCCGCAATGGGAACATATGCCAATACCTTGTCATCGAGACCTGCGAACGACTAGTGGCGACACTATACAACTCTTGAGTAAAATGTGCCAAGTGACACTTCCTATACACAACGTGTAGTAGTATTTCATCAGAATTAAGTTCAAGTCTTGAAGCATCCACCTTATTCTCCGGGTGGCATAGTTGGTAGCATGCTGACCTTCTATGCCCAAGATCGCGGGTTCAAAACCGGCCGAAGTCATCGGATTTTTGAAGACCGTTAAAAATCCTTCAGTATGCCTTCCTTCGGAGAGGAAGGCAGGCGGGCACATGTCATAGATGTATGGCATGTAAAAGAACCTTCCACTAACTACAATTGTGTGAAGCTAAATCTGGTAGGTTAGAATTGATTAATGCTCTATTAAGTTCCAACGTTGTGGCATCTAGTAGCCAAGTTCGCAGCTAGGTGTCGACGGTAGCAAAAGTAGGAGCTAGCCTACTTTATGTTGATCGTCTGCAGTCTTTACCTGAATTACAGCTTGCCACGGTGGGTGAGTGGTTATCGTGTCGGACTACCAACCCCAAGATTGCAGGTTCGCCCCTGGCCATGGTAAGTGATTTTTGAAGGCGACAAAAATCACCATACTCATGTCATACGTTGTTGGCATGTTAAAGAACCCATTTGAATTCAGTAGGTCGTGTTCAATGGCAAAATTAATCTCGGGATTTTCCGCCAACACAAAGTTCCTCTATTCTCTACTTGAAAGCGCTGTAGTGTCAAGGAGTTTAGATATCTAACCTCCTTGACTTTCATAGCGTTCAAAGGAACGACGAAATTCGACATGCAAGCTACCCTCTGGGTGTCAATTAACAAAGCTTGCATCAGGCACCCGAGGCCTTACGATATTATTATTATTATACCTGAATTACAGATAACACACACTGGTACAGCCTTCACAATTAACACCGGTTATCAGACAGATTCTACACACACCCTAAGTACACGGGGCTACATGACCGCGTTGTCGCAGCCCCTAAACTGAGAAACCAACCAACCCGACGCTAATACAGTAATTACCTTTTGGTAGATTTCATGGATACCATGTAGCGACTTACGGAGAATTTCGACATATCTTCGCGTTTCACCCCCCCCCCCCCCCGACCACAAAACCAACGTCAGCTCAAAAGTTTCCCTTTCTTGTGGACACGATAACTACGAACATTTGCACCAATCACTTTCAAATGTATAAATAAAACTAGCAACCCGGTATTACCCAGCGTAAGCTTAAAAGGTGCATGGACAGCAGGCCCCAGACGCAATTCAGAAAACTCCGAACACATCTACTCTTCTCTGAAGTCGTAACACGACACGACAGTTTGATGCTGGCTGAAGTTGAGGTGATACTTCGAGAATTTTCCCAGCTTTTATTGGGTGTTCAATTTGTTTTCCTAGTTACAGCCACTCGGGCGGATGTATTATGTTTAGAGGACGTTCGGGACATGTGACATGATATGGTAACATTATGGATTTAGGCTAACCTTGCCTATTGACATTCTAGAATTATAGTTTGCTGCTGCATCATTCACAAACTGGGACCAGATGGAGATCTGAAATCACATGAATAAATAAAATATTGACCTACTTCTGGTGGAGATGGCTGTAATTGTTGTTTTAAGGAACCCACTTTGCAGTATACAAAAGAAACCTATATTGCTTGGAGAACCGGTAACCTTTCTTCTGTGGGTATAGCTGTAACCGGGATGGTCGAACTGCGCTAAGTAGATTAAACCCAAACAGTCCTGTCAGCACACGCTAATGGGTTTGAGAAGAGAGTGGGGGTTAGCAACCTCTCCTGAAATGTTGGTTAAGCTATGCATTGACTGACAGCTACGTACACTTGAACCCCCTGGAGTTTCCGTAGATATAATCAGTGCAGCTAACATGTTATCCATGTACAGTCAAAGAACTAAAAATGTTGTAAGTTTAAGTTATCACAACGGGGCCAAAAGTGAAGGTGTTCCAACAAGGGATTAATTTACGAAAGCACCTTATTTTGTAGCACAATACATATAAGCATTGTGGTTCCCAAGATATCGTTTTAAAGCTCATAGTCGAGACTATAACTTGCATGTTTACGAAGCTACAACATACAAATTAAAATGTGCATATCTGAACAGTAACTGTGAAACGCAAAGAAAATGACCGAACCTTATCTTTATCACGTTCAAGGCTAAAGAAATCCAGGAAACTGGAATAATACCGAAAGTTGCTAATGAATAGTATCGAATACGTCTTTGAGATAACAAGAGTAGATAGTGACGAACACCGTGAAGAACAGCGCAAGTTGACACATTCCGACAATATTTACCCATACGTCCAGTTTGGGGTGGTGGAGGGGTCAATTTTCCCTGTTAGGATTTCCCTAATTGGTCTCCTTGGAGAGAATTCATTAGCGCAGCTCGGTATCACCCACTGTAACGGCCAACGGATACCCAGTCAGCGCCGCTCAGTCCCGCCCAGCGTTCGGGATCTGCTACCTTTCTAAGAACTGCGGATTGATTGGAAATGTATTTACAAATCAACTTCAACGTATAATTTATTTCATGGGGTAGCGAACCCTCTTCTAGGGTGAGATTGTATCCTTTTAACGTATCTGTGGGGGTAGGGAGCAACCCTCACACTACGGTGAATTGTATCCCGAGAGGTAGCATTAAGAGGCAACCCTTTTAACTTCACTATTGCGTGAGTAGCAACCCTCGCTTAAGGGTGAGTCACATCCCGAGAGGTAGCTTTAACAGGCAACCTTTCTAACTTATTTGTTGGACACATGACTTTTATCTGAGAATTTCACAAACTGACGTCACACTCGCACAACATTACCACCTTTAGACACACAAATAGATTCTCCTCGATCGACGAAGGAATCCAGCGACTTTGCACTGAACGTAATACCCCGTTTAGATGTCACGATCGCGATCCCGATGAACCCTTGAGAACTGTCGTGAAAAAAATATCACACGAGGACTGACGCCGCCCATAGTGTGTCACTCCCTTTTTGCCGTAGGCGTACGTATAATAATGAAGTAATTTTACACTCGGTATCTTCCTATGAACTATTCTCAATATTATTTATATTTTTCAAATTGATAAGCAGAAAAAAGACTAATTTTCGTAACCGTATAATTGGCCTTGATAGTGGCGGCAAATCAAGTCATATATCTTTTTTTTAAGGAGCTGATGACCAAGGTGTCCCTAGACCCTAAACAAGGATCAACAAGAACGTGAGCAATGTGATTGTGCTGCACCAAAATTGGTGGATTTTCCCCGTTATTTTTTATTATTTTAAATGATCTTGTCGACTTCGCCGTTACGCTGAGGTCTGGCGTTACGTTACGGCGACGGGACGAAATGTACCGAGAATGCACTGAGGTGTATGAAGTCATAGTGCCGCTTGAGCTTCCTCCTTTCCCCGCGCGTCCTTTGACCTTGGTTTGCACTTGCTAATGGAGTTTGAGTTCGCTGCATGATCATGAGGCTTTCACCCAGCATTTTTCAATATTTGTAGCATTTAAAATGATATAAAGTCTAGTCTTTCAGACTGACTAATCACTCTTTTTACAGATTGTCCCGACTAACGTAAGCCGAGGACTGGCGCCATGGGTAAATCTGACCCGACCGTAAATAATATAGACATAAGTTGAGTGTTCCGAAAGCTATGGACATGTTTCTTTTCCAGGGTGAAGTTCAAGGCTTGGAAGGAAGGTACTGTAGGCGACAGGAAATAAGGGCTGACCAAAACGAAAATATAGAGCGTTATTTAAGCCTCGGGTCTAAAATCCACATGCGCCAGTCCTCGCGGGTTAAGTCGGTACGTCTAAACGCAACGAGATTTCATCACCTAGTTTCACTGTCCTCCAAATAAGAACAACCGATCCTGTTCCCACAACTTGATAATCTCGTTCCTGGCCATTGCGATCGTCGGTGTGTTCTATCCTCCTGCATTGTGCGAGTGAAGTAGGCAGTGGAAATGATGGCCATTTTGAATTCGCTTGATGTTTTGAGAGCGAGAAGTATGTATTGTTGGCTTGAAGGTTGTATTTATGTTGGTTGATATCCGATATATGCCCGGAGGAAAACACAGGAAGGAGTTACCTTCGCTGTTATCCCAAGGTAAAATCTCGAACGCCTGCATCAGTTTACTCACTTAAACAGTTCATTTTACGCAGCACAATCGACATGTTATGAGGTAAGAATGTCGGCACATGATGTTGTTGTTGTTTTTGTTTGAGTCCTCAATCTTTTGACTGGTTTGATGCAGCATTCCATGCCTCCCTGTCCTGAGCAAATCGTTTCATCTCTACATACACCCTACATCCCAAGCAATCTGTTTAACATATTCAAACCTTGCTCTACCCCTACTGTTCTTGTCCTCGACCCATCCTTCCATAACTAAGCTTGCTATTCCTGGGTGTATTAGTAGACTATGTGTCCTACCAACCTATCTCTTCTCTTCATTAGCAGTCGCCACAAACATCTCTCCTCTCCCACTCGCCCTAATTAATACCTTTTCGTTTGTAGCCCTATCTACCCACCTGATCTTCATTCTCCTGTAACACCACATTTCAAACGTTTCAATTCTCCTCTTTTCTGCTGCACCAATAGTCTAAGTTTCACTTCCATAGAGCGCCACGCTCCAGACGAAGGCTTTAATACCTACATCTAGATTCGATGTCAACAGATTCATTTTCTGTAGAAATGCTTTCCTTGCCTGAGCCAACCTACATTTTATATCCTCTTTGCCTCGTCCATCACTGGTTATTTTGCTTTCGTAAGTAACAGAAGTCTCCTACTATCTTTAGCTTTTCACTTGCCGATCTGATGTCCATGAAAGTTTCTGATTTATTTCGGCTGCATTTCAATATTTTTCACATCATACCAATAAAATATTTCAACAAGAAGGACTCGAACCCTACTCTTGACGAGCAAGGAGACGCCTTGGTACGTCCTCAGCATTCCTCACATGCTGGGAACGTTACGTAAAATCCCAAGGTTGACGCCATACGACCTACGCCATCTGTCGGCGAAGACACCCAACTACTTCCAGTCGTGGAAAATAACCGTCTTCCCAAGTATCTGGGTACGAACCGCAGACCACCAGGTGCCTTCTAGCAGGGGTGGAAAGTGCAATGACAATATTTTCTGCGAAGTTTCACTACAAATGCCATAAACAGAATATTATCGCCTCAATGGCGGGCGTGTTTTCTTTCCTGTAAGAAAGGAAGAAGCACTGCTGTGGTTTATTGGATATAGGTAGAGGCATGATTTTTTCGCACTAATTTTTGAACAATTTCACGAGAAGGATACTAATTTTCGCGTTATATTGCTGTATCGCTTTAATTTCGCTTAATGAAATTCTAAAATTAATCATTAATGGTTTCATTATTGTGATTCTGAATTATTTATATGAATGGTAGATGTATAAATTACTAGTAAACATCCAATATTATTGTATTATATTCCTGCTTTACCATTAATTTTAATGCTAGCAGTGACTGAATTATTTCAACTTGTTGAATCTTTGTTCGCTCCTCTTCTTTCTTTTCATGCATAATCTTGAAACTAAATTTCAAGCTCGTTATTCACTACAGATGTTGCTGTAATATCGCGCTTATAGCGAAATAATTGAATTACACTTTAAAATGGCCTTATCGCTTTAATTCGCCAACATAATATCCTATTTTCTTAACCAGAAACATATGGTTCATAATGATATCGCAAAATAGCTTCAAAATATTTTTGTCGCGTTTATTGTTAATGCGAAAAAAAACCATGCCTCTAGACATAGGTTATTTCTGCGGGTGTGTGCGATCCATATCAATCGTTCTTGATAAATTACTTGGAAGGGGTGCGAAGTTAAGTAATGGGTGAACAAGTAGTTTAAGTCAAATGATTCAGAATTTCGGTTTGGAATGTTCGGCTAATAAGAGGAACAAAAGCACGCGTTCTCGACCCTTTGGAGACTGCGGGCACCACCCTTACGCCATACCAAGTACACGAGCGCCACTAAACCGAATACAATAATAATAATAATTATTATTATTGAATTTGAATTGCTTTATTTTTATTTATTTATTTATTTATTTATTTATTTATTAGACTACTGTTGATATACATTTGTGATATGCTGAGCTTCAATGGCCAAGATCGAGGGTTCAAACCCGGCCAAAGTATTTCTTAAGAGCGTTACAAATCCCTCAGTATACCTTCCTTCGGAGGGGAAGTAAAGTCGGCGGTCCCATGTCATAGATGTATGGCATGAAAAAGAACCTTCCACTAATTACACTTGTGGAAGCTAAAAATTGTAGATTAGTTTGATAACGCTATATTAGTTCCAACGTTCGCCGCCAGGTGCTGACTGCAATGGCATTTAGTAGCCACGTCCGCAGCTAGATGTCGTGGACGGTAGCATTTGGTAGCAAAAGTAGGAACTAATTGAAAAAAAGAGACAGTCAGTCTGAAAGACTGAACTTAATATCATTTAAAATGCTACAAATGCTGAAAAATGATAGAAACCTGTTAGATGACCAAGAAACAATCAGAATGCTAGAAAGTTACAAGTCATCGCGGTGAAAGGAGGGAGCTGGCTGGATGACGTCACGCTCGCCGTGTCGTTGCCGTCTCGTAACGCCAGAGCTCACCAGTGAACTCAGTACTCATGCACCAAGCGGTACTATGACGTCACACACCTCAGTGCATTCTCGGTACATTTCGTGACGTTGCCGACTACATAATTTAAAATAATAAAAGAATCGTCTGCAGTCCTTCTATCTGAATCACAGACAACAGACACTAATACACCCATCACAATTAACACCACTTATCAGACAGATTCTATACATACCCACACACACGCAGTACACGGGGCTAAACTAAGGAACTAACCAACCAACCAACCAACCAATTGCCGGCCTATTCTCGCTGTAGTCGTTCATAAAATGCTTACATACCTCATATATGGATCTAAGCCGTCTTGTATTTGGGTCAGGAAGCTGCGTTATCTGGGCTAGTGTTGTCACCACGAGGGTAGCGCAGAAGGCCATTTAAACTCCAGTGGCAATAAGTCTTTCGGGGACTCCCCTCCGTTAAGATTGTACGACGTTTATTGCTCTTTCATTGGTGAAGGAAGGGAGAGAGAGAAAACACGCCCGTTCGTTCTTCATTCTGTTGTGCTGTTTGATTACCGCCTTACGACACATTGATTGTGTCCGAGTAACAAGTGTGTTTGGGTCGTTCCTCTTGCAGTCGTTGTGCAACTTTCGCACGGCTCGTCGCACGTGTGGAACATCGACGTCACCTGCCACTCAATGCTACTTCAGAAAATTAAGAGTACCATTACTCTTGCTTCTTAGAAAGGGGTACACTGAACATGGTGAGGCAAAACTTGGATGAGCTGAGGAGGTGACTTGGGCGGATGTAGAGGGTAGAAGTGTCAATTCCCTGTTTACAAGTTCACCGCAATCCTTCGCAACTCTAGTTTTAAAAGCAACATTTTCTAATCTAAAAAAATGTATTTGGAACTTTAATTTTAATCAAATTATTTGAAAGGATATCCATTTTTATTAATGTTAAACGCTATTAATTTTCAATAACATTGAATATCGAAACATGTTCCTTTTAACTACATTAGAACTCCAATTATCCGAACTCCGACTATCCGAATCGCTTTCAGAAAAGAAGATAAGACTGAAACGTACTGCGATTCAAAATAATGATTCTGTGTACGCACGCCATTGCCCTTCCTCCTCGAAGCTCGAGTAGGCGCAGCGCGAACGTTATTGGGATGATGAGCTTACTTGGACAGAGATTTTCTGCAAACTATGACTTTCATTTACTGCAATTGTACGTACGTACGCTATATAACATGTAACAGTGTTGTCTTTTCATTTTCTTCTTCTGTATTTAGGCCCACTGTGGACCGCGTTGAACAATCGGCCGACTTGCCGATCTCTTCTTCTCCTCCCAGAATTTCTTCATGCGTTCGCTGAGTCTCCTTCTTTCTTCAGACCAGATGACCTTGGTTTTTGAGCTAGGTTTTTCCTGAAACCCTTTAAATGTATCAACCTTCCTTCGAAACAGTGATTTGTTGAGAATATCTTCTTGAGTGATGCCAACTTCTTTGAGATCTGCTCGTGTTTCCTCAACCCATTTTGTGGTGGACTTTAATTTGCTAATGTAAGTGAATATCCTTTTGGTTAACCTATCGTTGCTTATTCGTGTGAGGTGGTCATAAAATGTAATCTTTCTCTTACGCATCGTGTCCGTAAGTTTCTCTGCCTGATTGTTATTGTTATCATATCATTTTTGCCCTTATGGACAGAGTTTGAACTTAAATATGTGTACCATGTATGTAAATCCAATTATCCAAATATATGAATATCCGAATGGAGTTCGGTCGCAATTGGTTCGGATAATTGAAGTTATACTGTACATATTTTAGTATTGACAAGGCGGTATATTTTTCTCTTTAAGTCAAAGTAATGGAGCAAGAGCTTATTGTCGCGACAGTTACGTTACAGACAGCACATCATAATTTGCGACCAGTATATCACAAATGTAACATTTTGACATCCTCTAACGATTCAAGATATCGACGTTCGATTGTAATAGTTAAGTTTTATATTATTATCACGGTGTTTGAAGCCATTTTTCTAATAGTTAAGTTTGTCTTTTAAAGTCTTATAGATTCGTAAAATGTTTTTCCGTAGCTTCCCAATTTCATCAAGACAAATTTTTAGTCGGGGCCCTTCCTTAGACCAATGAATGCTTGTTCCCAATGAATTACAGACTCAAATTTACACACTCAAGCGCACTGTCAAATTTCACGCCTCCATACAATATGAATGTAGAAACTTTCCTCTACTTTATATTATACAGCTACCAACACTGGAGCCAGTCCATCCGTAGACCGGATGAGGATGGTCACGGGAGAGGAGGCGGCAGCTAAACAAAGTTATGCGTTACATGGAGTAGTTATTTCACAGATTTCTATCACAAATATGGACCATTGCATCAATATACTGTATATGCATCTCTATTGACATGCCTAATCGTCTTAACGGCGTCATTTTGACAACAAAGATCGTCACGGTTCACAAGCTTATCTCGAATCAAAACACACATTCAGACGACAAAAATACGTTACCACTCGAACTTGTAATAACTGTTATGAATTAACTTTATGAGCTATGTAGAGACAAAACAATAATATTGTGTACTGTCACTGCAGGACGAGGACGATTGCTACAGTAACAACAGTTTTTGGTGACTTATTGCTAAATTAACGATTGCTATGACAAAAAAAACCAACATGGATGCTCCATATTTCGTCTTTGCACTGAATGGGTTAGGATGAATAAGTTTTTTAAAAGATCCGTATGTTTATTAAATAGATAAATTAGATGAGTAGCTAAATTGTTTATAGAAATATTAGTAATGGAGAATGAATAAATAGAAAGCATCAAACGGAGTGAAGGCAGATAAATACAAACAATTGGAAACTTAAAAAGAAAGATAAAAAGAAAAATACTACGCAACACTACACAACATTAACCACTGATTTAAGCTTGATCGGAGTATGCATATCCGCGTCCACTTATCTAGCAGGCTTGGGACTGCCACAGCCGTCACGATGCTTCGCCTCCCTCCTTCCTAGAAATGAGCAAAGCAACGGATCGAGTCGGCTGTGACAAAACAAAACGTCCTAAGATGGATTGCAAACGTACACAGAATTCCTAGAGGGCCCAAAGAACTTTACCCGGAAGAAGATACGCTTCTTATTATTATTATCTTGCATAATAAGCAAAAATATTTGCCATAAAGCAAATTGTTTAGATCCGTACTGATAGAATAATTAAAAAAACACTTATGTTAAATATTTAACATCAGTGTTTCTTATTATCTTGCAGGAAAACAAATCAACAAAAGACAGCTGTATGTCCGCAAATAGTGTTATGTTATGCGAAACTTTTCCGCCAGATGTCATGACTGTTCTATGTTAAATTTCATCGATTTGCCTTCCGTTGGCATTCAATACTCATCGAATTTGAAGAATAAAATTTAATATCACGAAAATTTTCATTTTGAAGAGTTTGTAGCCTAATGGGAGTTATTTGCAAATGTAAATTGTCCACATAGTACCTGAAGAAAGCTTTTGTTGGTGCTAGTTCATGATATCCCTAGCAATTATTGCTACAGTAGTCCAACAATTGTTAGAAGTTGGTAGAGAGAGAGAATCGCACTGATAGCGGAAACTCGCTTTAGTTACTAACACGGATTGCTGAAGGGAGCATTGTCACGCGTATCAACGAAGAGTTACGGCTGTCATATCTCTTAAAAGACTTTTGTCACACGACGTTTATTTCTGTTTCATGTAGCATGTTGCCATCTTCTCTGTTTGCAAGTGAAACTGGGTTTGGTTGGTTGTTCTTAAGTTTAGGGGCTGCGACAACGCGCTCATGTAGCCCCGTGTACTTTGGGCGTGTGTAGAATCTGTCTGATAACCGGTGTTAATTGTGATGACTGTATTAGTGTGTGTTATCTGTGATTCAGGTAGAAGGACTGCAGACAATTAATTTTTTCAAGTAATTCCTACTTTTGCTACCAAATGCTACCATCCACGACACCTAGCTTGCGGATGTGGCTACTAAATGCCATCACAGTCAGCACCTGGCGGCGAACGTTGGAACTAATTTAGCGTTATCAAACTAACCTACAATTATTTTTAGCTTCCACAAGTGCAGTAAGTGGAAAGTTCTTTTTCATGCCATAGGACAGCCGGCTTTACTTCCCCTCCGAAGGAAGGCATACTGAGGAATTTTTAGCGGTCTTAAAAATCCGACGAAGTCAGCCGGTTTTGAGCCCGCGATCTTGGGCATAGAAACTCAGCATGCTACCCACTACGCCACCGAAGCCGCTGATCGTAAGATTAACGGTCACGCAAAAGCCTGTAAGCTTTCTGTATAAAGTAAACAATGCTAGAAAATGACCTAGATGTAAAGACACGTGGCACTGGTAAACAATCTATTGTCAATATGTCCGAGTGCGAAGATGTGCGCTATACTAAAAACAAAAACCTCTCCCGAGAATGGAGCCGCACGGCTCGCGAATTCCTCTCCGTCTGCCTGAGAGGAAGGAAAAACAAACAAGTCGAGAAAATATATGCCCAGTCTACTTGAAGTCGACAAGAATAATGTCTTTATCCTTTACCCAGTATCTAGTACACATTCCACTCGCGCTATCTCCATCTCTCTCGCTCATCCATTCATTCAATCAAAAGGTGGGCGTGCCTCTCCCCTCGTAATACAAGTTCGCTCGCTCTTTTTTTTACCCTATTTATTTCATTTATAAAAGAGCGACGGACGGATTGTGTGCTGCTCTTTTTTTTTTTATCACCACCCCTCTCTCTCACGTCAACGACCTTACCCAAATGGCAAGGTCACATCACATGCATCCACGTGAGAGTTGAAACAATGTAGCCGTGTGTCCCGGTCTGCCAAACGGGAAGAATTCCAAGCCAAGCAAAACATGTCAGATAATTATAGACTTTTCCTTCATATTTCACTACGTAAACACGCACACAATTGACACTCCGCCCACGCGCTATCACATAAGAGGTTACTGCCACTGTCAGCCTGCTAAATAAAGTGTCATCTTGCTGCACGCGCGACAATACAAAGCTATTTCTGGAATCATCTCTTCATCTCAGAACAATAGCCTTTTACAATAGGACCAGAGGTATTACAGTATATAACTTTCAAGGGCAAATGCAGAGTGGGGCACAATACTCGCAAATTTATTTATTTATGTATTTGCTAGCTGAATTACCGGTGATTCGCTACGCGTCATAAATAAATTAAAATGTGAAGGTGACAGTTAAAACAGGGGATAGGCGAGGTGCTGCGCGGAGGGAGAGTTAGGATAGAACATTTTGTCCAATTACACCGCTCGGCGTTGACCGTGTTTTATAGCACAAATTTAGGTTTTACTCGCTAACCGTTGGAGATACACGAAAAGCGACACGGACCATCGGATAGAAAATTAAATTTTAAACCTCGTATATGCCATCAAAAGTTTGCTATTTCTTAGCGTTCTCTTTTTATTTGAAATGGAAATATGAAAGTTTGAAACCAAACGGTGTAGTGACGTCACTGAAATGGTCGCCATCTTTAAATAGTGCAAAGTATCGAAATCAAAAGGTAACCAGGTAAATGAGCTACTTCCATGTAAAATTTCATGTAAATCGGACCAGTGGTTCTTGCGTGATAGAGTAATATACAGACACACGATCTCATTTTTATATATTACAGTGGAACTTGGATAATTCGAACCTCAAGGGACCAGTAAAAAAATTCGAATTATCAGAAAATTCGAATTAAGAAAGTTCTTTGAAAATATTCAAATTTTAATTTTTCATCCAAGAACCTTTATTACAATTAATACTACATAGGTTTTTAACAAGTCAGGTGCTTATATACTTTGTATTACGTTTACATAATGATTTACGTTCAACAAGGCAGATTAACAGAACGGTACTGTATAATGATTGTATCGTGAGTAACCTCAAAAGTTTCAAATGATAAAATAAAACCAAAATGTACTATTCACCTATTTAATGACAGTAGCTATCCAGCAATCTAGTTAAGTCTTAGAGAAATCTACTGTTCTTCAAAAATGTTTGAGATTTTTACCTGTTTCCTACAATTAAGTCTCTCAGCCATCACAAAAGAATCTAACAAATTTAAGGTACGGAAAACAGAAAACAATCGAGTAGGGGCCGTTTGCCAATGATACGTCATTTTTCGGGAATTCCTGACCCAACTGTTTGGCCTCCGATCAGCTTTTTACCCGTAAATACTTCGAATTATCCAAAATATAATTCGAATTAACCACGATTTTTTAGCATTGTTTGTATATAAAATGCTAGGGACCAAGATAAAAATTCGAATTAAAGAAGATTTCGAATTATAGAAGTTCGAATTAGCCACGTTCCACTGTAGTATAGATTTTAAAACACTAAGGTGATTTTCGTCACCGCGAGATTGAGATAACCTCTTAACCGATTGACTTCGTAATGCATTCTAACGACAGCTCTTGGCGTGTAGATTTGCAGAGTGCCTTTAGAAGGAATATATTGTATATGTTTGGGAATGTTTTTAAATTATTGGAGAAAAATGTAATATGTGTCGCTCCAGATCCAGAGAGAACACGAAACTGCTTGAAGTTCCAGTAAGGAAGACAAACCGGATAAGTATCAGCCTGTATTTTTACAGTATAACCATAGTTGATTTTGTATAACCATATAATCACCCCAAACAGACAAACTTCGGATTTTTATCACCATTTTAGCATTTCACCTAACATTAGATATACTACAATTAGCATACACTGACAGTTGCATTACCAATACTGCAACTAAATAATTGTACATATTGTAAATATTTTTCACCTATATTCTCAAACATAGATGTTATAGCCTAAGTGTAATGGATCTGATGATGATCGCTTGACGATCGAAACTGGTCATCCTAGTGTATGTATTAATCTCATGTAATTTATTTCAGGATTAGGGCATAACCCAGCTCTTTTTGGGTATATTCGTGTTGACCGACTGAAAAGCACCAAACTTTTGTTAAAAACTAATAATAATAATAATAATAATAATGTTAATGTTATTGGTTTTACGTCCCTTTTAACAACTGCGGATTTTAGAGACGCCGGTGTGCCGTAATTTTGCCCCGAAGGGGCCTTATTAATAATAGATTTGTATAATAATAATAATAACAACAACAACCAGTGTCTACCAATAATTTAAGACCACTAGCTTATTTTCAACAATAGTTTCCTGGTCTTGTAGACATTCCACCGACTGGCAACGTGGCTCAGTGGTAACATTCTCGTCTGCTGTTCCCAAGGTTGCTGGATCGAATCTTGGCACTGTCAATTGGCATTTGAGACAGCGCAAATGCGAAGGAGCCGTGCCAGTACATTTACTGGCAAGTTAATGATCCCCTTCGGGTCAAAATACACACATTGAAGTACTCAGGATTAAAGGTACTCAATTCAATGTAATGGAAGTATATTTTCCTGGAAGTATTTGGTATTTTAAATTGTATATTAAATGTCTTATCTATTAATGCAAAACTTAAACATTACAATACAGCCATAAATCCAGAAGCCACATACGCAGCAGAAACATTATTCCATCTAAATGAACAATCCAAACCTGGCAGATTACAGAAGATCGAAAGACGAATTGGTAGAACGTGTATTAATAAAAGATATCAAAAAGATGGACAATGGCGAATAATACCTAACAATGATGTATATAAGAAGCTAGAACCCATTACTGATACCTTACGTAAGAAAAGACTAGGGTTCTTTGGACACATCATGAGAATGCCAGATTCACGACTTCTGAAACACCTAGCATAGTACAATCATGCTTCAAAAAACACAACAACTGGATGTAGATGGATAAAAGAAATTAGAGAATGCTTGCAAGCAATAAGAAAACATTAACCACAATACTTAAAACTATGACTTTTCATTTTGCACTTACAAAAAAGAAACTTCCAACAAGAAGTAGGCCTACTGGGAGGACGGTAAGGCTCGCACAGTTCCTGCCAAGAAGTTGAAAACTAATGGGTTGATTAAAGTGATCCCATGTGGTCTCAACAGAACAAGAAGAAGAAAATACTTTTTTTTTTAAGTTTTAGGGTTTTTGTTAAGAGTATTTTAAATCGAAAATATATTTCGTGAGAATTTTTACCAGCTTTGGGAGAATGACATGCTGGTAGTTATACACAGGGATATTATTCATTTATTTGCAATTGGGGGTGTGTCCCCCGGTGGCAAATTGGATATACATAACAAATAAATAATTACATAATTACAAAACAATTCAATAACAATTAAACCGGAGTATTTACAAAAAGTCAGTCTTTTCTTAAACACACCTATATGTTTGGGAAAAGGCTCTAAGACTGCGGCAGGTAGAGAGTTCCAATTATCAATGGCACGGTTACAAAATAATATTTACCATAATTTGTTCGCTGTGGTCGGGCCTTAACTTTGAAAGGATGATCGCTCCTACCCATGTAAGTAGGCTTTTCCATACGTTTGCTAAGCTCACCCCATGCTGGTTGATTTGTATACGTGTTGTACATAGCGCAGAGTCTAGATTTCATCCTCCTAGCCTCCAGTGATTCCCACCCAAGTTTCTTTAACATACGGCTCACACTGCTCCTGGGATTAAAGTCACTGAGCACAAATCTAGCGGCGCCTTACCAATCAGTAATTAGAAGTAGGAATTCACGCCATTTTATGGTGAAATTAATAGGCCCATACGGGTGCTATAAATGGCACCAGAACAGAGACTATTTCGTGATTATAAATTAGGACACAGTGTCGGATAAAAGTTCATGGACTCCCATCCAAAACAGATAATGAAATTGCAGGTCTTAAAATTTTGCAACAACATGCACGTTTAACTGCTAGGCCTCAATACAGGAAACATGCTACCCGGGAGAGTCTCTATAATAATAAACATTTATTGCAGCCAATGGCCATATACAATAAAATAATAAGGAAATGCACACTGCGCGCAGATTACGTTCATAATGAGAATCTCGTGCAATGTGCATTTCATTAATTGGTACAGAATTGCGTTCAATGCAATGTAACACATGATATCTGCCACAGAGTTTCCCACACAGAATGCACAAGCTGGTGGTACTTCTTTTCTGCACAGACCTTATGGTGAATGCCGTGCTTTCCCATTCGCTTGACCATATGGCGGAGTTCATAGTTTGGGTTCGTCCACTCGCAGGTCATCATGGCATCTGAATCGTATAAGAAATGATGTTACATGAACATGAGTCCGGAAACGCTTTGTTTCTATGTTATACCTCATTGTCTCCAACTCATTAATCATAGGAAACACACAAGAACAGAACGTTCGAATCATGGGGAACATGCACTGTTCGTTACGTCTGGTTACGTTGTCATTATCGTAGTTGCACCGCCCGTGTTTTGTTTTACATGGCCCTGTCGCCATGCGACTTACGACCTCATTCTAGGGTTAATGTCCGTCGACTTCTAAATAACATATTCGGCGACGGATTGGTAGAGGTGGACCAACTGCCTGGCCTCCACGCTCTCCGGACCTAAACCCACTGGACTTTCATTCGTGGGGACATTTGAAAGCTCTTGTGTATCGAACCCCTGTACAAGATGTTCATAGTCTGCGTGCCCGTATTATGGAAGGCTGCGAAACTATACACAATTCTCCAGGGATACATCAGCGCTTCCGAGATTCACTACGACGCGACGGAGGGCATATTGAACATCTCCTGTGAGAAAGAGCTGCATGTGGTATGCTGGTACGTTCCGTTCTTGTGTGTTCCCATGATTTATGAGTTGGAGACAATGAGGTGTTAAATGGAAACGAACCGTTTCCGGACCCATGTTCATATAACATAATTTCTTCGTCTAAGTGTGGGGAATGTATCCTGCATTTTGTGCCATATATTTTTGTGACACCCTGTAGCCTATATTATACTGTATATAAAATTGTTGCTTGGCTAAGAGGTTGAGCACCTTCTTCGAGAACACCGTATCCACTCTTTCAATTATCAGGGTCTTTCTTATTTAGTCACGAGGTTCCATAAATTTTCCAATGCGTATGTTACTATCTATATCCACTCATATTTACGGTACCGGTATTCTTCTATATTTCTAGGCACGCCTGAGCTTACGTCACCGTAAATCTCGCGATCATGCACCACGGGACCGTCCATTTTTACGTGGAATCCGAATCACATAACGTGATATTTCACTTCTTCTTAAATGTACTAATGGCTTTAGGCCAAGGCTGGCCATACAACATGACATTTAACCACGATAACATAACGCTGAACTTGATCAAATTTAATGGGTAACTCTTCGGGAGTGATGAACCAAGTACAAAACTACTTAAATTAGCCGAAGTACCTGGAGAATGATGAATATAAGTAATTGTGGAAATGATGTCATAACAGATGTTTTCGCCTCTGCTGTCTTGGACCTAACCGCAATCACCTTTCTATAACACGACTTGTATAGTGAAATTTCAGTTTTGTCGGCTATTGTGACCGTGATTTATAGGATACGGTACTGTGTGGTGTTTGTTCGTTCGCTTCGTTGTGTTTCTAAGGTTTAAACTATGCATGTTACATTCTGTGTGTTAATAAGGCTTTACATACAAAAACCAACCTAACCTGAGGCTAACGCCCCAGACCCCCTTGCTTGTAGTAGCAGCAGTAATTTTCGGCCTGCCAGAAGCCAGATAGTATCTCGTTCCGCTTCGTAAGCCAATAGTTTCTCGCTACGCATGTCCTGTGTCGTGAAATTTGAGTACCATACATTGGCAACAGTGAAAATGAAGTCTCAATAACAATTGAACACTCCTAATGCGCCTCTTTCTGTAGCAGATGAGCGACAAGCAATGGCAATTGACGTCCTACAATGAAAAATAAATAACGACTGAAGTCACATATTTACGTAATTTAGCACATAGTTCCTGTGCAGTAGTGATAATGGACAGTAATTTCATTTGGTAATGACTCCCGGAATATCAAACAAGGTAAGAAAACCATAGGCCTATATTAGCTAAGTGAAAATGTAGGATCTTAGTTCATCATTCCCGAAGAATTGCCTAATTTCTCAGATGTTTCTGTTAATGCACAGCCTGCTAAATCATAATGCATATCCCAGATCCACTTGGTCAAAGCCGGCTATTATACGAATCTAGTAGGCAGTGCTCATGTCAAAGGCAATATCGTGCATTTTGACATCCACCAGGGGACTGTCTCTGTCCTTGTCACACTTGACCAACCTTGAGACATAGAAGCGCCTCCTGCGACAAAATTCTGCAATAAGGACGAACGTTTTTCTTAGGGAAAAATCTTGTCAAGGCGAAGGCTTTCTGTAATCCCAATTGCCTCTCGGAATGACTCCTTTTGTTGGTTGACTACCTTGTAGTTAACACAAGAATCCCGCGCCCTCATTCTTTTGGGTGTAGATGTGTCTTCAAAAGAGTGTGATAATGAAAGCATAAGTTACCAAGACTAGGTGATTCAAGTCGCATTAATAGACTGTCCGTAATAAGAGCAGTATGGAGAATCCAGGACATCAATCATTGTGATATTTTACTTGGAAACTCTCACAAGCATTGAGCTAGGTTTATGAACTGTACAGTTACTGTATATGTACAAACTTTAGGAGGTAATTCCTGAAAGGGAAAGGAGCAATAAACTTCATACGGGGCGGCTTCGGTGGCGTAGTCGGTAGCATGCTGAGCTTCTATGCCCAAGATCGCAGGTTCAAACCCGACCGAAGCCGTCGGATTTTTTAAGAGCGTTAAAAATCCCTCAGTATGCCTTCCTTCGGAGGGGAAGTAAAGCCGGCGGTCCCATGTCATAGATTTATGGCATTAAAAAAAAAACTTTCACTTACACTTGTGTGAAGCCAAAATTTTTAGGTTAGAATTGATATCGCTCTATTAGTTTCAACGTTGACCTCAACGTTGACCGCCAGGTGCTGACTGTGATGGCATCTAGTAGCCAAGTCCACAAGCTAGGTGTCGTGGACGGTAGCATTTCGTAGCAAAAGAAGGAACCAAGTTACTTGAAATTATTGTCTGCACTCCTAACTTGAATTAAAACTGATAGCACAGACTAATACAGTCATCACAATTAACACCGGTTATCAGACAGATTCTACAAACACCCAAAGTACACGGGGCTACATGACCGCGTTGTTGCAGCCCCTAAACTAAGGAAATAACCAACCAAACTCGGAAACAAACCGCCTTTGAGGGATGAACGGGATAGAGTTCAACTGTTTCCCTCCACTTTAACGATGCTTTAGAAAGTTGAGTGGCCAGATTTGGCCATTTAACGTAATTGCTTGTTAGTGGTAAGTTAACGAGCGTTTCGGTTTGATGCAATGCTCGTGCAAAGTTTAATAACCTTTAATGTAGAATCAAGAGATAATTGGCGTCGGTGAAAACGTTTCTAAGCATGACTGACATGATATTATGTGAATCATTCCCAGGTTTGGGCGTCATCATTAACTGGGCCGATAAGATTATCTGTGACGTCATAAGAGGACAATACACCTTATCTTGGCCCTACACAATATATGACACTTTTCCTCTTCCTCTGCGTGCGACAAGGTCATCCCCCACATTACATGCGAACTGTTTGTTGATAAACAAGACTGAGTTAAGGGTCAATGAACTGTCAAGAGAGAGCAGACAGACTGGATGGAGCCAGGTGTTCCTCGCACACCCTGTCTGACGGGCTTTCGTCTCATCCCACCCTCCCTCGAGAGTCGACAAACTTTTCCTTAAATTCAATACATATATTACGTCATATGAAAGGCAAATACAACAGTGCTATGCCTCGTTCACGAGGAGCCATTTACTACGTCTGCAAGTCTGTGGGGTACCCACATTCCCTCCAAACCCCGCGACATCTACGCCAAGCCTACATTATAATAATACTGTAATCATCATCTTCATTTCCCCTTTTCCAGCTGACACTGGGTGGGGGCAAATATGGTTCCTCTCCACTTTGTTCTGTCGTTCCACCATTCCTCTTCCGACACAGTGTTCCAATTCAGGTTCCGTTTTCTAATACTATTCTCCTCGTCCTCTCTTCCCTGTCATCCGTCGTTCCAGTGCTCGTCTTGGTAGCCTACTTCATTCATCCGTTTGACATGTCCAAACCAACTCAATCTGTTTTGCTCCAGTTTGTCATTTAGTTTCTGTGCTCCCAGTTCTTTCCGTATATCTTCATTTCTCACTCTGTCCCTCCTCGTTTTCTGGACCATACTTCTCAGGAATCTCATCTCAGCTGCTTGTACTCTGCTCTCATCCCTCTTATAGTCATTGTCCAATTTCATGCTGCATTTGTCGTTATAGGAACATAATATGCTTTGTACATAACTTCTTTAGCCTTAATTGGTATATCCTTGCTCCATACTAGCCCCCGTAGTCTTCCATCTTCAGTCAGTTCACTTCCCAAGTATTTGAAGTGTTTCACTACTTCCAATTCCTTATCTCCTACTTTGATTACTCCTTTTCCTTCTTTCTTATCTCTACTCATCACCACTTAATAATAATAATAATAATAATAATAACAATAATAATTGATGTGTCTCGTAATCTATGGTGTATGTAGTAGTACAGTATTTGTAATTGAGGCTAGAACTGGTTGTTGTTGATACTTTAGGGGCTTTGCGACATCATGGTCATGTAGCCCCGTGTACTTGGGTGTGTGTATAATTTGTCTGATGACCTGTGGCACTGTGATGTCTGTTCTAGTGTATGCTTTTGTAATTGCGGTAGGATTTGGCAAGGAAGCGGCCGTGGCCTTAAGCTAGGTACCATCCCGGCATTTGCCTGGAGTGGAAGTGGGGAAACCAATGAAAACCACCTCTAGGACGGCTGAGGTAGGAATCGAACCCGCCTTCTCACTCAGTTTTTCCTCACGAGGCTGTGTGTATCCCGTTCCAGTCCTCATACCAGAATTAAATATATAGGTATTGCCGGAAATCCAGCCCGTACCTCAGGGGTGACAGTCAAAAATACTAGCCGCTACACCACGAGGTCGGTCTTATGAAACTGAAGATACTGTTTAGCGTCATATTCATTAACTAGCCGACATTCTGCACTGCTACTATGGTAGGCTTTATCAAGGTTACATATTCAGCTAACCAGCTCACAGTGGGTCAAAATCGATATCTAGGAGGACAAAATTATTTATTTTCATAATTAAAAAATCAAAATGTATTACTTCTACAGCATTCTCATACAATTGCCGCTCACTATTCTTGGATATAAACGCATCTTAGTGTAAATCTGTCACCACTGTTTCAGCAGTCTGAATTGGAGGATGAATGTAAGTGGCTGTGGTTTGGTTGTCTTTGTGGTTAGTGTGATGCTTTAAGATGGAACATGGAGCTGAAGGTGTGATCTTTGTAACGTGTTTCAGTTATTAATGGGCGTAATTGTTACGTAATTCTAGCTATATTTGCATTATATAATATTTAACTATTATTTTTAAAATAATATTTTCACTTAGATTTTTAGTATGTCGCGTCATTCTGCGTCACTTTCTACTTAATGTTAAAATGTAGATAAAGTCTTGTAGTTTACGCCTGTTATAAGATTTTCTGCATCTTTTTGCAACTTACTTAGTTATTTTATGTTTAAGAAGATGCCGCGCAATCAGTTATCACACGTTTACAATACTGTTTGAAGCACTAGGTTCGACGATTATGTCAAAAGTGGAACTTAGTGACTTTGTTAAAAGTAAATTAGGAGTAGATAATTGTTCTGAAGGGATAACTGAATGCTCTATCCAACTCCTAGTCATAGACAATTTCTTGCAAGTGTAGACATAGCTTAAAAAGGTCTTAACTGATGTTTATTATGAAGTAAACACATTTTATACGTTGCTTTCACTCTAAATTCATGATGAAAACGTAACAATAATTTTGTCCCCCTAGATTTCGATTTTGACCCACTCTGCAGCTAGAAGCTCGGCTAGAAAACCAAATATAATGCTAAAGGAGGAAGACACAATCGGTAGCCGTGCTATACTGAGTAAGCTGCAGAAAATAGAGGGAAGGGGGAGAGATATGTGTTAACTGCAAGGTAATCAACTAACAGAAGGAGCCATTGTGACCGATTAAATAGAATACAAATGGCCTTGCCAAGATCGCTCTTAGGGGCAGATATGACCTCACTGTTCCGCCATTTAAAACAAAATAACGAACCTAGATCGTTCTTTTCGAGACTAAATAAAAGCGCTCTTTCTTGTTGCAGAATTTAGCCAAAGGAGGTGCCTCTATGACTCGAGGCAGTCTGATTTTGTGTATAAAACAAATAATAATAGTATTGGCGGCTTCGGTGGCGTAGTTGATAGCATGCTCAGCTTCTATACCCAAGATCGCGGGTTCAAATTCGGACGATCGGATTTCTATTAAGAGCGTTAAAATCCCTCATTATGCCTTCCTTCGGAGGGGAAGTAAACCGGCGGGCCTATGGCATGAAAAAGAACCTTCCACCAACTACAATTGAGTGAAGCTAAATTTGTAGGTTAGATTTGATTAACGCTCTACCGTATTTAAGCTCCAACGTTCAACGCCAGACGCTGGTTGTGGTGGCATCTAGTAGTCAAGTATACTGCTATGTGCCGTTGACGGTAGCATTTGGTAGCAAAAGTAGGAACTACTTGAAATTGATCGTCTGCAGTCCTTACCTGAATTACGGATAACACACACTAATACAGCCATCACAATTAACACCGGTTATCAGACAGATTCTACACACCTAAAGTACACGGGGCTACATGACCACGTTGTCGCAGCCCCTTAAAAGAGGACCCAACCAACCTATGTCTCGAGATTGGTATAGTGTGACAAGGACAGAAATACGTAGTAAACCTTAGAGTAGTAAACACAGCCTAAAGATGATTGTCAAAGAATATGATATTGGCTTTGATATGAGCACGGCCTACTAGGTTCCTGTAATAGCAGGCTTTGTCCAGGCGGATCTGGGAGGTGCATTCTGATCTAGTAGGCTGTGCACTAACATGAACATCAGATAGAAGGCGATGTTATGTACACATAATGATAAATGACGCGACTCACGCTCCAAAGGGCGCAAGTGACTGACACATCCGAGTTTCAATAAATAAACAATACATTTTACCATGCTGGGTGTGGATTAAGCGTCGGCCTACTAACCCGAAACTAGGGAGGGGAGGTGGGTCTGATATCGGTTCGGCGCAATGGTATTTTAAGGATGTTTAAATGTGCCAACTAACGTTACAAATTCCCCTCCCCCTCCCCAAGGCCAAAATTCCGCCCCGATGGTGTCTCTAAAATACACCACATTAAAAGCGGCTTCGGTGGCGTAGTTGGTAGCATGCTGAACTGCAGTGCCCAAGATAACGGGTTCAAACCCGACCGAAGTCGTCGGATATTTTATGAGCGTTAAAATCCTTCAGTATGCCTTCTTTCGGAGGGGACGTAAAGCCGGCGGTCCCATGTCATAGATGTAAAAGATCCTTCCACAGACTAAACTTGTTCACCACTAAGTATCAGTGACATATGGTAGCGAAAGTTGAAACTACTTGATATTGAACGGAACTTGTAGCTCACCCTATGGGTGTCCGCCTGAAGCAGCTACAGACTCAGGCGAGCCGAACTCTGTCCTCGGACATTCCGGGCACTAAAAGCCATACGATAAATAAATATACTACCTACAGTAAAAGGACGTTGTATCACACATTATTATTGCTACAGCTGATTAGGGCTGTGCTAGTGTTGCCAACTTGGTAAGAGCGCTAGGCAACTCAAACTTTCAAGGATTACGAATTATTAATACGAGGGCGAATCGTAAAGTGTCAGCCCCTATTATTTTTTTTAGCAAAATTATACAAACAGGAATTACAAATGTAGGTACTCTTCTACGAACCTTACACATAGTCTCCACATTAATTCAGACGTTTGTCCCATCGCAGCATTAAATTTGAGATGCTCCTGTGGTAGAATTCAGCCGGCTGACTGTGGAACCTTCGTTGAACTGTTCTCTTGGCATCATCGTTGCACGTGAATCGCTGTCCTGCCAGGAACTTCTTCAGCGGACAAAAAACGTGAAAATCACTTGGGGCGCGGTTCGGGTTGTATGGTGGATAGTCCAGACGCTCCCAGTGAAATGACCGGAGCTTGTTGGCGGTTCTGGTGGCCAAATGTGGTCTCGCATTGTCACTCCAAACACATATACTCTTCTCTGAACTCTTAACTCCATACGAGTCGACAGTTTGATGCCGGACGAAGTTGGGGTGATAGGCTCGCTCCAAAGTTGGCAATTTAAATTGCCACTGAATGGAGATTGTTGGAAGAAATGAAAATTAAAAACACTTATAGGGGGCGATGATGATGATAATTGTTCTTTTAAGGGGCCTAACATCCAGGTTATCGGCCCCTAAGTGTCTGTGTGAAAGCGAAAGTGCTAATGAAGTGGAAACCAGTACGAAAATTAAGTGAGCAGGAAAATACTTACAAAAAGGAACTCAGATTGAAACTACTCACAAAATGGAGAGCTGTAATACGTACAAAAGGGAATTTCGAACGAAAATGCCCACAAAAGAAATAGAGTGAAAAAAACCGCACAAAATGCAACGTATAGTCGAAATACTTACAAAATGTAAGAGAAATCAAAATACTTACAAAATGCAAATGGCATTGAAAATACATACAAAATGTAATTTAGATTGATGTATTAAAGATACAGATATGCTGTCATGGTCTTTTATGTAGAACATTTCATGCTGAACAAATCGTACACTCATAGTAAATATATACTGTAGATATTTTTAACGGTTTACGCAGCCTAAGCTTAAAAAGCAGGTTTTTCTTAGATTCGAATTACTGAAATCGTTACTGCTCGGCTTCCTTTGGTCATAAATGAATGTTTCTCTACAGAAACCTTCCCCGAGAAATCCTTTACAGAATGGTGAAACCCGCATCAAAATCCATCGAGTGGTTCTCGAGATTTCCCGTGACATCCATGAATCGGGGACTTTGTTTTATAATAAGTAGAGATTACACCTCACCTTCATTCACATTGCTATGAAGAGCTGAACTTGTACACTCCACATCCGTAGGCATAATGTTTATACTCTTATCTCTCTCTTCGCATGAAATCTGCCATGAAAAGCCCCCATACATGTAGTGCGTAAGAAAATTCTAATACTGTGCATTATTATGGCACGTGTGTTTGAGTTCTATTATTCACCGCACTGACCTATCACGGTCGGTCTGGTCTGCAGCAACTGTTTGAACATCCTCTTCTGACACTGACAACAAGCCGATAATTAGAAAGTGTTTGCACCACCTGCCCCATGCGGCTGTGTTACATTCTGATTTCTCCACAAACAGGGCTCGAACAAACCACACTTAGTGTACATAGCATCCGGAAAGTCCGTATCTTTACCTTACTAGCGCTGTGGCCTTAGCCTTACTCAATCGTAACTATGCCAGTTGAAATGCTGGATATAAGTTCGTTTTGTAGTCACGAAACTCACAGGAGAGAGAATTAGCATGATACGGGAACTAAAAAGTATAGGAAGGGGTATCGAAGTTAAACAATGAATACAATATCAACATAAAGTTTAAGATCACCAGCTGTTTTCGCATAAAGCTTCTGGAGTAGCCTAATGAACTTACTCGAGCTGGTAAAGCAGGATCTATCTAAAGCAATGCGTAGTCCTTATGTTTCTCGCTAGATAGCAAGGTAAATAGAGATAGCTTGCTTAGTTTGGGAATGATGATAAAAATAATTCCACTCATTTCGGGGGTATTTTCTTCTGAAAGGAGGGATGAAGTTTTTTTGTTGCTGAAACTTACGGAGTACATTCATTGTTGTGTCATACGCATCGTGTATTAACAATGATGACGTACAACAAGCAGCGGACCCACCCGCATTATTGTTGGAATGCGGGATCGACGCGACATAGTTTTGACGAGCTATCGTCTTGTTTATTTTAATAAACAAATAAATATATTTCCGTTGACTTTTCAAGAAATGCAACATTTCTCCTGTACTATTGAGACGATTTGGAAGGTTTTACTCCCTCTGGTTTAGGGGCTTGAGTTTTGTGATACATACACATTAGCTTATTATATACTGTATACGATTAATATGTATGATTTGCAGCCAATGGCCATAGCTGGGTATTTTTAATTGAACGCCCGTGGGTTCCCAGCAAGTTCGATTTCAAGTAGCCTAGTTCCAACTTTAAGCTACCGTATGCCACTGTCACTGACACCTAGCGGCGAACGTTGGAACTTGACAGAACGTTTCTAACCAGCAAAATATAACCTACGAATTTGGCTACACACTACCATTGTAGTGGTAGGTTCTTTTACATGCCATCTCTACTTAGTATAAAATGAAGTCCCCGAGTCTTGGATGTCACGGGTATTCACGAGAACCAATTGATGGATTTTGATGCGGTTTTCACCATTCTGTAAAGGATATCTCGAGGAAGGTTGCTGTAGAAAATAATTTATATATGATCAAAGAAAGCCAAGCAGTAGCGATTTTAGTGAAAAAGTCGAAAAGAAAAACCCGGCGTCCGTGCGCTTTTTAAGCTTACTCGGGGCAAACATATTAATATACTACGAGTGGAAGAATTGTTCAGCATTAAAAGTTCTACAAAGAATGTCCGCGACAGTAATCTCTATCTTCAATACATCGCCCACTATAAGTGTTTCTAGATTGGACGAAAGGGGGATTTGCGTTTCATGCACCTCGCCATTCTTAAATTACGTCTGACAAGAATTCGTTGCACATGCATCTCCATGATAATATAATTAACTAGCTGTTACCCGCGGCTTCGCCCGCAATAACATTTGGAATCCTGTTATAACATTAGTTAAATAGATAGATAAGCATGGGTCCTAGTGGAAAATAATTCTATCACCTGAAACCAAAAATGCATGAGACGAAAAAAAAAACAAGATATCATGTTGGTTTTGGACCCTAAAAGACGTGAAAAATATAATAAAAGTATTAAAAAAACCTATTTTTTGAAACTTCATTCGAATCAATTTTTATGTCATTCCTGGGACTTTGAAAATTCCGGCCAAAAAGTACAAAATCATTAATAACTCCGTAAGTATTCGTCGTATGATGAAATAGCAAGAGACAAAATAGATGTAATGTGTTATTGTCTACAACATAGGCCATGTATAATTTTACACACAGACATATTACGTTTCCACCCCCCCCCCCCCCATAAATTCACCCCTCCCCATGGGCCCCTTAAATTGGATTTATGAAAAAACGGTCAAACACCTGTTTAGTTATTTTTTATGCTCATTTTTTCGGCTGAATTCCAAACTCCTCGCCTATGTCGTTTAAGAGATACACGCTCCGTTAGGAATCCTTCAACCCCCACTTTTCACCCCTTTCACCTCATAATATACACCATATCGAAAAACCCTCAGACACGTGTCTTCTTATTTTTTTTGCTGAGTTTATATGCCGAGTATCACATCCCCCAATGAAACCAATCGGGAAATATTGCTATTCAATGAAATGCAGGTCTACCCCCTTAACACCCCTTTAGAACCTGAATATCCAAAAATCCTTTCTTAGTGGGCGTTTGCGGCCCTTGAGGAAGCTGGATACCAAATTTCATTCCAATCCGTTTGGTGGTTTCAGAGATTTCGTGATGAATGAATGAGTCAGTGGTATTTGAGCTTTATATAGTAGATAGTCCAGTCAGTTATTTTAACCCATCATGTCGAGACGGATACAGGTCGTAGTTCATTAACATCGAAAAAAAAAAAAAAGAAAGCGCCTATAACCTAATGCATTCATAATTGTTCCCGGGCGAAGCCGGGTAAGGTTGCTGGTAAATACTGTATATATATGATGATGATATAGTGTGTTCCTTGGCCGTTTTTTTTATCATAACCTGACAACGAAGTTACGTTTTTTACAAGCTTCTTTTTAAAGAGTAGTTCAGGTTCTTTCTCTCAAAAGTATAATATCACAGAAGCTTTACCGAAAATGACAGGTGGTTTTTAACTTACGGTTGAAACTGCACGTGGGGCCATACAGAACAGGCTCGAATGAATTCGCTGCAGTTTATGGCGCAGCACGGAACTCCACACGTAGTACGTAGTTTCAACAGCACTGAGAGTCTCAGGTGTGCCTAACAACAATTACACACGATATCCCTCGCATCCATTCAAACGACCATAAAATGGTTTCATCGCCCTGGCTAGTGTTTACATGTGCTCTATTTGGCTGGGTCACTGCCGGAGAGACATGGCTAGTAATTGAACCATGTTCCATTCAGGGCCGAAGGGACGTATTCTGAAGTCAACTCGTGTACCACATCCACCTCACTGTCATCATGTGAGGCCTATAATAAATACAGAGGGCAATACCGACCCTTAGTCAATCGTGCACAAAAAATGGCATATAAACCTGTGCCCTATTGTCAAAATTTATTGCGGATAAATGTATCGAAGACCACCTCGTGGTATAACAGCTAGCAGAGATTCGGGATCGATCCCAGGCTCTGCCAAGAAATTTAATTCTGGAACGGGTACACCCAGCTTCGTAAGGCAAAACTGAGTATAGTTCGATTCCCACCTCGACCTTCCTGGAGGTAGTTTTCTGTGGCTTCCCATTTTTACTACTGGTGAATGTCGAGATGGCCACCTCCATCCCAATCCCAGCATCAATTACAATTACAATTACACAGGTTATCAGAAAAATATCTAGCCCCACCCAAATACACGGGGCTGAAATCACCACACCGTCCAAGCTATTAAATGAAAAGTGTATCGTATTAAATGAAAAGTGTATCGAAGTGGACGGTGCCATTTTTAAAAATGTTCTGACAACGGTGTAAGACTGTTGTTGTTGCTTATTTTAGGGACTGAGTGGTTATATAGCCCCGTGTATTTGTGTGTGTGTGTGTGTGGACACTGTGTGATAACCTGTGTTACTGTGATGGCTGTACTAGTGTGCGCATTATTTGTAAATTTGCGATATCATTAGGAAGGAGGCGGCCGAGGCCTTGTGTTAGGAAACATCCCAGCATATTCCTGGGGTAGAAGTGGGAGGGGGGGAACCATTGAAAACCACTTCCAGGATGGATAAGGTGAGAGTCTAAACTTCCTCTTCTCAGTTTGGCCTCATGAGTCTGAGTGACCCCGTTTCAGCCCTCACACAAGAATTAAAATTTCTTGGCAAAGCCTGGGATCAAACTCGGACCTCAGCCAAGAACGCTAGCCGCTACACCATGAGGAGCTCACTGTGAAAGACTGTTTAACTTCTGTAGTGTGTCTCTATAGCCGTCAACTTGTAAGAATTGTTACCATAGCTATAACTGATCCATCCGAGACCCAGCTCAAACAACAAAACAATCAATTGTGTGAAAGACTCGCATTTCGAAACTAGACATCCATACAAGTTCGCTCTTGGGTGCGTTGTAATCCACATTTACTAAGCGTTTGCGATATGTAACTATACGTAATGGAAATAAATGGGTTTATTTTATATAGGTTTATATTTATTATGGTTTCTTAATTATTTTTACAACACATCTGACTGACACATATATAAATTCGGTTACTGTAGCACAACGGCGTTGAGAGTTGTGAATCTAAGTCAACGTTTCCCTCGAAACCAGCCAAAAACCGGTACATTATACCTGCCATAAAATATATTAAAACCCGTTTCTAAAAGTTGCCTTTATCATCAATCAACGCAGTGATAAACAAGGAAACTGGTGATGTTGCTTGCTTTTCTGTAGGCCTTTTGGTTATTTTGCTATTTATCTCCAAACTCTGGCGCGTATAATTTCTGTGCCGACAGTAGGGTCGCGTGGTCGCCAACCCATGTCCCACTAGTTGTAAGGCCCTGGGTGGGGGTATTGGAAAGTGAAATTTGACTACAAAAAAACATTCAATTTCGTTGCACACCAAAACCACAAGTCCATTGAGCCCTTACCATAGGGACGTTATCTACTAATGTATGGCGCAATCTTGTGTCAACTTATTTTCCTCCCCTTTATAGGAGTAGGGGAGGGGGGAGGGGGGGATAATTCCAACCAACAGTAATTGAATTAGCATTTCTCCATACTGGTGGTGCGCCTGACCGATTCAATTAAACCAGGAGCAAAGGGACCGTACACAACTACAGAGATCGTGCATGACGTGCTATTAGGGCCGGGGCGCTTTATCTCTATAAAATATAGAGCAAGTCTGAACATAGAGGTTTTACATTTCTCCCGGATTATTCGTCAAGTTGTACGCTAACATTTGTAAAATTTACCACGAATAGAAATGCGAGGAAAAGGATAACAATGAGTTTCAAAAAATTCTTAGGAAAATCCATGGCGCAGTTTTCCGTGAGGTAATTTGGTTCAGGAGACCAACAAAGGAACTTTATGAAAATACAGACACCATTATAGATACATTTAGGAAGTGACGTCTGCAGTTCTGTGGACACATATAGAGCATGGATGAGAACAGACTCACTTAAGAAGATTTTCAATATCGTGAATACAAGTAAATTAAAGACCAGTTGGATAAAAGAAGTACATGAAGACATGGAATTACTTAAAATCTCCGAAGACGACATTGAGGCCAGAGAACAATTTAGAAATATAGTCAGAAACACGAAAATTGTACAAGTCTTAAGGAAGGACACATCAGGAAAAAATGGACAGAGGAAAGGAAGAAAAGAGCACAATGAACTAATGAAGAGGCTTTATGAAGAAAGAATAGAGAAAAAGGAAGCGAAGCTGTGATTGGCTCAAGTTCACACGCTTTACTGAAGGGGAATAATCTGACATAATAATAATAGTACTAGAGTAATAAAACAAAAATATAAAATAATAATAATAATAATAATAAAACGATAATAATATTAAACTCCTGGATTCCAGCCCATGATTGAAAAGCCTAGGCCTACCAAGCGACCGCTGCCCAGCCATTTGACCTACAGATTATGGGGTGAGGCGAATTCAGCGCGTCGGGTCCCCTCGACCGTCATTTTGGTCTCCGTAACCGGTGCGTTGCCTCACTGTCAGACAGCTACTCAATTGACCTCACGAGGTTGAGTGCACCTCGTTCCAGCCGTTGCGTTAGTTTCTAAAATCCAACACAAAGCCGGGAATCGAACCCGGGGCCTTCGGGTGTGCGGCAGGTGCGCTACCCCAACACCACGGGGCCGGCAATAATAATAATAATTGATAACCGCCAACTACGTTTGCAAACGCGCAGCCGTAGGCAAAGCTCTCTCTCGCCGTCGGCCGTCCTTGAAATAGTTTTCCGCGGTTTCCCCCTCCCGCCTTCCCCCCATTTTCAACTGCAAGCAAATGCTGGGACGGTACCTTTAACAGGCCACGGCCGCTTCCTTCCACATCATTGTCCAGTTTCATCTTCATCTCATATTAACTCCTCTCATAAGGTAGGCGTCAGGAAGAGCATCCGGTCGTAAAATCTATTCGCCACATTGACTGTACATCGCATATCATCCCCGACCCCGTTGAAAACGTGTATAAGGAGGTAGACATACATACAACAATATAATAATAATAATAATATCGTATGGCCTTGGGTGCAAGCTTTGTTATTTGGAGCCCAGAGGGCAACATGCATGTCGAATATTGTCGTTCCTTGAAGTGCTATGAAAGTCAAGAAGGTTAGATATCTAAGCTCCTTGACACTACAGCGCTTTCTAGTAGAGAATGGAGGAACTTTGTGTTGGCAAAAAATCCCAAGATTAATTTTGCCATTATGAACACGGCCTACTGAATTCAAATGGGTTCTTTAACATGCCAACAACGTATGACATGCGTACCGTGATTTTTGTCGCCTTTCAAAAATCGCTTACCACGGTCAGGAGCGAACCTGCAAGCTTGGTGTTGATAGTCTGACACGATAACCACTCACCCACCGTGACAAGCCAATAATAATGAAAAACATGAAAATACATAGCCTGCTTCTAATTGACCGACCGAGTCAGGATGGAATGAATGGAGCCCCCCATCTAGCAGCGAGGATATGAACTGTGCCGGCTGCCGAAGCCTGTCGCACTCACACTGGGACAATGATTAAATGAATGACAGATGAAATGAAATGATAGTGGAGAGTGTTGCTGGAATGAACGTTTTGACAGGGAAACCCGGAGTACCTGGAGAAAAACCTGTCTTCCTCGGTTTTGTCCTGCAGAAATCTCACATGGAGTGACCGGGATTTGAACCGCGAACCCAGAGGCGAGAGGCCGGCGTGCTGCCGCTTAAGCCACGGAGGATTGTGTCCAATAATAATAATATCGTATGGCCTCGGTGCCGGGTGCAAGCTTTGTTATTTGCACCCAGAGGGTAGCTTGCTTGTCGAATTTCGTTGTTCCTTGACTATGAAAGTCAAGGAGGTTAGATGTTAGATATCTAAGCTCTTTGAACACTTTAGCGCTTTCTAGTAGAGAAAGTAGGAACATTGTTTTGACGGAAACTACCGAGATTAATTTTGCCACTATGAACACGGCCTACTGATTTCAAATGGGTTCTTTGACATGCCAACATCGTATGACATGCGTGTCGTATTTTTGCCGCCTTTGAAAAATCACTTACCACGGCCAGGAGCGAACCTGCTATCTTGGGGGTTAGTAGACCGACACGCTAACCACTCACCCACCGTGGCAAGCTATATTAATAATAATAATTATTATTATTATAAAATGAAAATATAATACAATTTGGTGTGAAGAGAACGAAGTGTGACAGTCGCTTTAATACAGTGTTCGAGTCGTTGTTCCCGTATTGAAAGCGAATGACGGGTTAGGGAGGAGAGGAGAGGAGAGGGGATGGAGGTTAGGGGAGGGGGAAGTACGGATGTGTACATTGAGAACAATGCGCTGTCATGTTTTTATCCGCTATACCAAGCTTGCATATTGAGCTCCTATAAATATTGAAATTCCAATATAGGTTGCGCTACAAAATGCACACTGCAGGTATAGCTTAGCTTATGAATGCCGAGCAAATGTACTGGGCCTCTAGTTTCTAGCTGTTGTTGTTGTTGTTGTTTGGGACATCAGTAGAGGACGAGTTCAACGGGCTCCTCTAAGAAGACAGTTCATGAGAACTTCTATGTCAGGGGCGCACAATCTTTATATAAGAGGGCCAAGTTTATGTTTGCATAATGAGTGGCGGGCCACAAGTTACCTTTCCACATAGGCATTCACCAAACCCTACCGCTATCATTATTATCTGAATAACCTGTTTTACCAGCCAACATAATAAGCCTCCGTGGCTTAGGCGGCAGCACGCCGGCCTCTCATCGCTGGGTCCGTGGTTCACTATGTGAGATCTGTGCTGGACAAAACGGAGGCAGACAGGTTTTTCTCCAGGTACTCCGGTTTTCCCTATCAAAATTTAATTCCAGCAACACTCTCCACTATCATTTCATCTGCCATTCATTTATGATGATGATGATGATAATTGTTGTTTTAAGGGGCCTAACATCTAGGTTATCGGCCCCTAATGATCTGGGTGATAGCGAAAATGATAATGAAACGGAAACCAGAACGAAAATTAAGGGAGACGGAAAATACTTACAAAAAGGAACTCTGATTGAAACGACTCACAAAATGTTCTTACAAAAGGGAATTTAGAACGAAAAGATTCACAAAAGGAATAGATTGAAAAATACCCACAAAATGAAGGCTAGGTTCAAAATACGTACAAAATGCAATGTAGCGTCGAAATACTTACAAAATGCAACTGAAATTCAAAATACTTACAAAATGCAAATGAAATCGAAAATACGTACAAAATGCAATTGAGGTTCAAAATACTTACAAAATGCAATTGAAATTGAAAATACACAATGCAATTCAGATTGAAATAGGCCTTATCCCAGTTCCAATCCAAATTATTCACAAAGTGCAATCGAAATTCAAAATACTTACAAAATGCAATTGAAATTGAAAATGCTTACAAAATGTACGGTGATTCTAACGACTCATATGGATTGACAATACTTACAAAAAGCAATTTAGATTGAAAATACTTGACAAAATGTAATTTAGATTCAAAATACCCACAAAAAGCAATTGAGAATCAAAATATGTGAAAAATGCCCACCAAACAAAATGCAATTTAGATTCAAAATTCGTGCGAAATGCGGTTTTGGTTGAAAATACTTACAAAATGCAATTGAAATTCAAAATGCTCACTAAAAGGCCCCGCAACCTCCATTGAAAGACTTACTAAAAAGCAATTTAGATTGTCAATCTTTACAAAATGCAATTGAGGTTGAAAACAATCGCGAGATGTAATTTAGATCGAAAAAACTTACAAAATGCAACATAGATCAAAAATGCCTTAAAAATCGCTAAAAGGTAATTTAGATACACGGTGATTCGAGTAACAAAAACAGAGCGGGAATCTTAAAGAGAAAAGGAAATAGAAGGAAAAGAGGAGAGGAGAGGGGAGGGGAGAGAGGAGAATGTCCGCCCCAAAGGGAAGGGACAAAAGGGAAAAACGGACCCAGCTCAGGAATCCCTCGGGGTCGCCAACGCCCGAACTCACCAGCCGTGAGCCCCTGAGGGTGTAGCATTAGCTAGGGTGCACCAGAAGTGGTGGGGCTACATACACCCTGCCTCCTTAAGGGCCTTGAGCACAAGGCAGGAGGTAAAAGGAAAAGAAAAAGAAGGCTGACCCCTCACAGAAGGAGGGTGTCAGGAAAGATGAGACAAGGGCCAATTAAGGCGGGAAAGGAAGAGACTCCCTAGGCCTCGGATACCCTAACACCATCGGGGTCGGAAGAGAACAAGAGTTGACCAAGGGAGGTCGACAGGAAAGAAGAAAGAGAGGAGCCCGGCACAAGTAAGTGGAAGCAATGCCGGACTCAGCTGGGGCCCCGTGGTCGCCAACCCACGCCCACTAGATGTGAGCCCCTGGGGGAGCCATTCATTTAGTCATTGCCCCAAGGGAGTGCGTAAGGCCTCGGCAGCCGACACAGTTCATAACCTCGCCGCTAGATGGGGGCTTCATTCATTCCATTCCTGACCCGGTCGGAGACTGGAAACAGGCTGTGGATTTTTCATTTTCACCAGCAGACATAAAATGTGATTCAATACAATTTGTGTGTCCTCTAAATGGTTTATATCCATTTGTGAAGTATTTTGGCAAATTGCTCTATTAAGTTATAAAATTACTGATTTACAATCAACTTACTCCTAGTTCGAAAAGGAAATAATACTATCACAAGGTTGTATTTTTTTTATATAAAAAAACAATTCTTAACATCAAACTACACAGAAGAAAATGGAAATTGCAACACCATGAAGGCATTGGTCATTTGTGTTGATTTTCAAGATATGGAACGATGCCATGTAGGTATGTAAACTATCAAAGTTTCAGACCCATTGGATTGTTGCTACAGGTCTCCCCACGTGATTGGTCGCGGAGGAATCAACTCCAGTATACGGACTCTGGTGTAACGTAGTTGACTTGCAGTCTGCGCAGTGAAGTGCTCCCGTCAAACATGCCTCGACGACAGAGAAGAGCACGCTATCAACAACTGTCGCCGTTTGAGAGGGCTCGCATAATTGGGCTGTGTGAGGCTGGATTATCGCTAAGGACTGTCCCTGCACGTGTTGGCCGAGAGGCATTTACGGTACAACGTGTATGGCAGCAGTGGTCAAATGAAGGTACCCACACTCTTAGACCTGGCAGAGGCCCAGCGCGACAGACAACTGTGAGAGACGATCGTCGCATCATTCGGATGGCCCATGCAACAGCAGCGCAAATTCGAGCAGCTGTGGCACCCCACGTTACACAACAAACAGTTGGTAATCGCCTGCGTGCAGCTGGCTTACGATCCCGTGTCCCTGCAGAAGGTGTTCCATTGACCCCACATCAGCGACGTGTAAGGCTGGCCTGGTGTCGAGAACGATCGACGTGGGTCGACGAATGGCATAGGGTCGTCTTTAGTGATGAATCGCGCTTCTGTCTTGCCCGCAGTGATCGCCGGAATCGTGTGCGCTGACGTACCGGGGAGAGGGGCCGCCCAGACCTTATTGTCGAGAGGCACACAGGGCCAACACCAAGCATTATGGTCTGGGGAGCTATTGGCTTTAATGTGAAATCGCAATTAGTGCTTGTTGAGGGCACTATGACTGCTCGACAGTACGTTGATAGGGTACTCAATCCAGTGGTTGTCCCTATGATGGCGAACATTGCTAATGGGATGTTTCAGCATGGCAATGCCCGGGTTCACACTGCACGCATCTCCAGAGAAGCTCTCCACGATATATTGAACCCGAGGAGGTTATGCTGACTGGAATCGAACGTGGTTCTCAGAGACTGTGATCTCAGTATAAAGGTTCCACCAGGGAACGAACCAGAGATCTGTAGAGGCAGTTTCATGATAAAAACCCCTCGAAAGAAGCGTATATTTAATCACTGGTGTGATTTTGGTGCAATGACATTATTTGTTAAAATAATGCAGGGAAAAATGAGCAGATTACAGCATTATTAGACTACTTGGTGTAGGCTATACGAGGCTTGAAGCACGGAGAGGACAGAGTTGACATTTTACAAATTAGCCCAGGATTGTGGGAGGGCCCCAGTGGAGCCATGTCCATCTCTGTGACCCCATTCTGTCGTCTGGAGCAGGGTGGAGGCCTGAATAATGACCCAGTTATTCCCCGACGGAGAATAGATTTGAGGAGGGGGCGGAGAGATGCCCAGGAAAATCATTGATTACTCGTGATTGGAGTAACGAATTGAGAGGAGAGTTGCTCACAGGTGAATCTTTTGGCAGGAGGCTAATTTTAGAGCCTTTTACCTGCGAAATTGATGCATATTTAATGATGTGCGGAAGGACTGTAAAACTGCCATTGTTCGCGGATAGATTTGAGAATGTTGCCGGGGAATACCCGTAAGATAGCGTCCCACGCTATGGAGAAAGGAATTAATATTAATTAATTGGACGAGCGATTCCTTTGCACGCAGATAGTTTTGGGATCTGTGGAGAAAGAGGAACCCAATGATCATGGTTTGGAGACCAGAATCATGCTGGGAGAGGAGCCAAGATTACGCGGGAAGATTTCGCCCTATTTTTCGTGGGAAACCGATATAAGGGAGTAGACCCTTAGAGGAGCGCTCAGTCTCTCTCAGTCAAGCTCAGTCTCAGCCCAGTCTCAGCTCAGTCTCTCTCAGTTCAGGCTCAGTCTACGCGCAGTTCACGTGCAGTTTACACCCAGTTACAGCCAGTTACAGTTCAAGTTGCAGTCTTCACGCTCAGTTTACGTTAGAAGTTACGCAGTTGTAGCTCAGTTGCAGTAAGTTGCAATCAGTATGCAGCAAGTACGAGGGCAGTACGAGACAGTATGTAAGCAGTCTACAGCAGTCTTCAAGTAAGTTACGAGCAGTCTTCAAGTGAATCTTCAGTCAGGTACAGCCACTTTGAAGCAAGTTTGTCAAGGCAGAACGCATGGCGGTCATACTCATAATAGACGCCGAACAAAGACTGGTACATGTTAATGAAGCATTTAATAAGCTTGTATGAATAATAGTCGTGCTATAGGCATAATCAGCAGTACGAACTATGGCGTGTTCAGTTACGAAGCACCGTATAAGACTAATGGCAGAACTATTGTAAATAATTATTTGTGTAAAGTATTGGACAGTGTAGCGCAATGTGTGAAGTATTGACTGATCGTATATGTGTAATTACGATGGAATGCGCTAGTGAAGCTCTACGAAGCGTTTGGTAATGTCATGAGAGTACCAGATGATAACACTCAGGACGGGAGCTAGCATATTTATGCAACGCAGGACGCTTACCGTAGGAGTAGGAAATATAAAAACTGTTGGTGAATTCCGAGAGCAGGTAAACCAGACTTTCAATCAGGAGTTGATAGGAGCACGGGAGATGCCGTCGACACCTGCAATTTCGATCTTTGCTAGGGAATTTCAGCATTGAAAAGTGTATAAAGTGAAGTGTGTTAAGTGTAACGCATATGAAAAATATCCTTTAAAGTAGTGATTAGATAAGTGTTTCACATGTTTGGGAGCGATAGCTTCCTGAGAGTTATGCAACGTGTCGTGTTGTTGATGAAAATTATGTGTTATAAAATGTGTGTATTCAAGATGAATATGTCGCGTTAAACCTGCTAATGGCGGGCGAAATTGAGAAATATGATTGGTCGGAGCCACCATAGACGCCTATAGAAATGTAAGTACCCCACAAGTTATGATTATGTAGAAATATGGGCCGCTGCATGTTGTGATTCCGTAAAGATGCCAGTAAAAATCAGTTTAGGAGGCAGATCCTCCATGTTTAATCATTATGGTGTTGATTTTTATAGAGTTGAGATGTTAATTTGCATCATTAAGTGGAGTAATTATTCCCACTGTGAATTAAGAATGGCAATCAGTTATGTAAATGTGACGAACGCGATTGTTCGGATTCTAAGACGTTTAGCTATGTCGGATTTTTGGTAATTTATGTGAGAATAATAATAAAGAATGATTTTGGTCATTTATGTCGGTGAGATTAATAAGAATAATAAAGTAATGATTTTGGTCATTTATGTCAGTGAGATTAACGGCAATAATAATAATGAATATTAAAAGTATGAATGAACACATCAGGAAACAAATAAATGTTGTAAGCGAGAATTAGTAACGCTAATTGCAAGACTTATCAATCTAAGCAGTAAGATGATACAGTAAGATTACATTACAGTAATTAAGGAAAGAAGTTTTATATCAGAATATTGCATATATTCAATAATGATGCCAGTAATGAAAGAGCTTTTAGTGAATTGAATTTGCAGCTTATATGAGAAGCTTATAGAGTAATTGATAGATTTCTCTTAATAATATAGGTCGGAGGTCGTAGCATTGAGTAAGGGGCCAGATGGTCTATTCTACGTATGAAATCTCCTATGGCATGGGCATAAGTGGAGATATAATTTATGCCAGAGTTGTAGTGTGCACCCTAGCTCTGAGGAAGGATATGAAAGTGTTCCGGGTTGGAATCCTGTGATAGAGACGAGGAAAACGAGGATACCTCGAAGCTCTATGGTCTCCCGAGAACTTATTGATGAGTTATTTCCGCTCGTGGTAGTGAAACTCATGGCGACAGTTGCACTGAGCGCCTATATTTTACTTGAGACATCGGTCACCCGTCAGACTAATGCATTACGAACCCCGAACCTTCATGTTGAATGGACCCGTGTGAGGCCAGTAATTATTATATCCTCTGTGTAGGAGTAATTAAAAAAAGCTCATTCAATACCTGTTGGCATAATAGTCAATTAAGATCCTTTGGGATATGTGTGTCGTTCGGACAACAGTATTTGTCTTGTAAATCTTTACTGCTTAGTGAGGAAAGCCTTCAAACTTGAAGCGAGGGGCGAGATAATTGTTGGAACCCCATTCCACAGTCTATTGTATGCCGACCGCTCGGGTAGAGGGTCTGGCAGAGACGGTCAGATGAACCGTAAATGCAAGTTGAAAGGAACAGATTTAGCCCTCTAAATGACATGTATTGAAATATTGTTATGTTGAGTAACGTAGCCATGTAGTTGTGGAACACATGGATAATTATAGATCATCCTGATGGTTCATTATTTTAGCTATCGGACGAATAGTTAGACGATGCATTTGTACTGTCACTGAAACCAAGTTATGAAGTTGGTTACCAGATGCCAATCGCCACGAGAGCAAGGTAATCTAATTGTACCATTCGACACAAGCTATAACGTAACGTTTTATGTAGGAATCACATACAGCATGCAGTGGAACCATATAAATAGAGGAAGTGGAGGGGTAGCTTACATAATTATGGAGTTGCACGTTGATTGCGGTGCAACGTCCGAATAGGTAAAGGCATGCAAGCATTTGTTTGGTGAGAAGAGAAAAATCAAAACACGCACGGCACACATAATTGTTAAAACTAAAGAGGTTTAAGGAATAATTAATTTGTGAGATTAAAGAAGTCACATTGTATGACTGTTATATCAATGTACAGTTGGTTTTGAAGTCGTAGGTGCATCAGCGCACCAGAATATCTTTATGAAGTTCACATAAGGGTACAGCTTTATGGTTTTATATGACTTTATTATGATTTTATTTTTGTTTATTTGTGGATTGTGGAAGTAAATTTTTGTTTGCTTGGTTTTTATGGTTTTGGGGATTGTTTTTGTGTTTGAAGCCATGATTTTATTTACTGAATTAAAGTTTTAGAATAGAGTTGTGCCTTATCATTGTAGAGTTGATACCTTATAGCCTCAAATCCAAAATATGCACTGCTCATTTGGGGGAACGGCACGCGCCTGAGACCTGATGCTAGCTGGAGGCAGATGCATATTTACCATCGAGATTACTCACATGGGTACAATATCAACCTTAGAATGGCCCGCCAGATCCCCGGAGCTCAGTCCTATTGAGCATGTGTGGGACATGATGGAGCGACAACTGGCCAACCGTCCTCAGCCACCCACAACTCTGGAACAACTGACCCGTGCAGTGCAGCAAGCATGGGCCACAATTCCTCAGGAAGCGATCCAGGGCCTTATTGACTCCATGCCTCGCCGAATTCATCATTGCAGCTCGAGGTGGACTCATCCTGTATTGATTGTTGTCCAAACTTGCGGTCAGAGGGACCTGAAAGTGTAATCATCGAATCACAACCGAACACTCGTCCTGCATGTTCAATTGCAGCAATGTAGCACCACTCCTTCTGGGTGTTGCAATTTCCATTTTCATGAGTGTATATAAAAAATGAAAATCAATATATCGTCAAACTGACCATCAAATCAAGCAGTAGCCTAATGCTCCTAATGTGATACTTGGCATTGTTTGTTTTTCAATGGTCTGTCAATATCCGGTTGAATGTTAGAGGCTGTGGGCAAGTTTCCCTCCAATGGTGTATCACTTAAACGGGAAAATATTTAACGCAGGCCGCTTAGAGGGCCGCAAGCAGCCCGCGGGCCTCGGTTTGTGCACTCCTGTTCTAAGTCATAACTACGACCTGAAATCAAAAGCCCGTATTGCACGACACTCGTTAGCATGGAAGCTTCTACCAACCAGTACGGGTATAAACGCTGATATAGACGATGATGATAATTCTTGTTTTAAGGGGCCTAACAACTAGGTCATCGGCCCGTATGGTCTGAGTGAGCGAAAATAACATAACATAGCCTAACAAAACCAAGGTAGATTGAAAATACTTACAAAAATGGAATTTAAATTGAAAAGACGCACAAAATGTAGTAGAGGTTCAAAATACTTACAAAATGCAATGTAGATTGAAAATACTCACAAAAGGTAATTTGGATGGAATAAGACGTACAGAATGCAGTTTAAATAGTCTACACGGGGAGCACTGAAACTCCCTCTCTTGTAACACACACCTGACATCTTCTGATGGGAGAATGTCTGTTAACTCTTATATTATTTACGGAGCCTATTTCCTTGAATCGTTTAGCGAGCCTCCTAATTGTACTGGCATTAGGCACAGATCTTCCTGGAAACTTGATTCGAAATTTTCGTCTCGTTTCAGAACAGGATTTTCTGCTTTCCATATACGAATTATGGATACACACACGTTCGCGCAATGTGAATTGGTGTCTAGGCATGACCAACAATCACAGTAATCACAATACTCACTAAACGTGCAACAATAACTTCTAAGCCTTGCAGATACGAGTCCATATTGCTACGTGTCTATACAGACATTTAAGCGGCGCTTTATGCGGTGGAGTGAGGAACTGTTTATTAAATCACCAAAGACGAGATTGTCAAGGCAGTGGAAGAAGAAGGGAAGAGACGGGTCGAGTCGGCTGTGTGGTTTTTTTTTTTTTTTTTTTTTTTTTTAGACACACTGTGAAGACAGGGACGTAGCGATTGTTGTTGAGTACAGCCGTCTCGATCACTCGACAGCCATTTCGATTGCTCGCTCTGCAGCGCTCGACGGGAGACGAGAGAACTTTGCGTGCTTGGCTACCAGTTTTTTGTTGTTGTATGTGTGTGTACAGTCCGTAATGGCAGTAAATGTTCTAGTACAAGACATGTCTTAATCTTATTTACAGTCCACTTATTGGTGCTCTCCTGTTTTTCTGGGGACCCCTATGCACAACTTTATTCATGGTCCTCCAGGCCGGATATTCGCGTTGGAAAGACATGTTCTCTGTACGATATAACAGAACGCGGACAAAGCACATGGTCACCTCGTGGCGAAATGGATTCTTCCAAGTATGAGACGACATCGTGCATACTTCGGACGTGTAAAACACTAATCGTTGGAACACAACTCTTAACGAACGTCTAGAAATGCAACTCGTGTGTTTTACATGTTACATACGTAACATAACCTACAACACATACCACGGCACGTGTTCAGCTGCCGGTCTTATAGCTCCAGTTTGTGTGGTCATGCAGAACATAGACAGTGTATTATTCAGCTCATCATGGATGACAGTGGCGAATCCAAGATTTATCTCTGCATAACAAGTAAGTTGAAACATTCTTAGACTGGCACCTTAGATTATGCTCCCAACCTTGATCCTATTGGTTTATTCTGTCTCCTTGCGCCCGTTATGCTCAAGTACTAAGGATCACATTCTTAGTTAATTATTCTATAAGCTAGCCTTCCTTGTTTTCACCCTTTTCGAACCTTTTGTACTCGTAACGCGTCTGCAGCAATGGAAGAACAAACCAGGAAGCAACTCTTACAGCAACGAGCCGTTGCCAAATCAAGTTTAACACGAATGTCAAAGTATATTACTGAATTCCAGCGTGAGTCAGAAATTCAATTAGTAATTGTTAGACTGAAAGAATTGCCTAACATTAGAGATAAATTTGAAGGTGCTCAAACGCAGTTAGAACTATTTGAGGGTATTGAAAAACATGCAGCTGAAAGAGAAACCTTTGAATCAGCATACTTTGATCTCGAAGCTGCAATGAATATCGAGATCAATCGTGATAATGATCACAAGGCTGATGGTAGTATTACTCCACCTCACTCACATTCTAGTACACGGAATGCTATTAGATTACCGACACTACAACTTCCCAGCTATGATGGTAATGTGACCGGTTTCAAGCATTATATGGACACCTTTGATAGCCTAGTTGTCAATAATGACCAGTTGGACAATATTCAAAAATTTCACTACTTGCTGTCTACACTCAAAGGTGAAGCTCATAAGTTAATAGCTAATATCCCAGTTTCTAGCAGTAATTTTGAAGTTGCTCTGCAAACTATTCGCAGTCGTTATGATAACATAAGACTGATTACTACGGCACACTTAGGTTACTTATTAAACTTGCCGGTTGCTCACAAAGATTCTGTTAATGAGCTTCGGGCACTAGTTAACCAAACTCTGAGTAACCTAAATGCTATTAAGGCCCTAAATCTAGCAGTGCCATTGGAAGACCTACTGGTTTCGCAGTTGATTTTGGAGAAAGTGCACGTGTCCATTAGGAAAGAATTTGAAGATACTGTAGACTCTGAAATTCTTCCTACTCTTGAAGATCTTATCAAGTTCTTAGAAGGTAAATGCAAGGCTTTAGACATAGTGAACTCAAGCAACCTCCTCAAGCCTTCAAGCAGCTCAGACACTAAAGGTAAAGAACCCTCCAATCGTAAGACAACACCACATGCTCATCAGACGTATGTTACTACAACTGTAAACTGTGTGTACTGCAACGCTCCACATGCTTTGGCTAGATGTAGAGATTTTAAGCAAGTTCCTACTCTAGAACGTAGAGATTTTGTCAAGCGTAATAATCTCTGTTTCAACTGTCTACATGCTCAACACAGAGTCGCCCAGTGCAAGGCTGGTAACTGCCAAACATGCAGGAAGAAGCATCACACGTTACTGCATATTGATGTGTCCCAGCATTTGTCAAACGTAGATAAGTCGGAAAACGTCCCTAATCAGAACGTGACTCGGGTGCAGCATGGTGCGAGTAGTTACTGTACTCTCAAGATAGAACCACGTCAGTCCATATTGTTGTCCACAGCCTTGGTGAAGGTCAAGGATGCTCAAGGGATCTGGCAGACTTGTAGAGCCCTTTTAGACAGTGGCTCGCAATCTTGCTTTATTTCAGAATCCTGTGTTCAGCGATTAAGGCTGCGCAGATCTCATGATCGTAAACCGATCCAGGGTATTGGGAATACGACGTCAGAAACCAAGCATAGTGTTTTGGTGCAAATAGGCTCGCGTATAAATGATTTCGTGACCTCAGTCGAGTGCTTAGTTCTACCTAAGCTTACTGAAGATCTTCCTGGCGAATACATTGATAGCAAGGAGTGGAACTTACCCAAAAATCTGCCATTTGCTGATCCGAAGTTCAACGAACCGGGTCACATAGACTTGTTAATTGGGTCAGAGGTATGCCCATACATTCAGCTCGCAGGAAATCTAGCTAGGACTAAAGATTATCCTATTCTGCAAGAAACAGAGTTAGGTTGGGTACTTGCAGGTAAATATACAGATTCCAGTAAGCCCCTACATGGACCACGGCGGCCGGTAGTATCTTACTTTGTACAATCTGCAGGCTGCATCCAACAGCAGCTACAGAGGTTCTGGGAAATCGAAGAGCTACACCATACTCCAAGAACTAAGGAAGAAAGGGACTGTGAAGCTCACTTCAAACGGCACGTCTCGCGCAACTCTTCTGGCAGATTTGTAGTGCGTCTTCCCTTCAAAGAAACCCCAGAAAATCTAGGAGACTCCAAGCAGATGGCAACAAAGAGGTTTCATCAGTTGGAAAGGAAGTTGACCAAACATCAAGGACTGAAGGAAGAATATAGTCGATTTCTTCAAGAGTACGAAGATTTGGGTCATATGGATATTGCTGAAGATACCACAGCACGTTGCTACTATATGCCACATCATGCAGTGGTTAAGGCAAGCAGCTCGACCACTAAGACTAGAGTAGTATTTGATTGTTCTGCAGCATCCAGCAACGGAGTATCATTGAATGACCTTCTACTCGTCGGCCCAACCATCCAGCAAGATCTCTACTCTATTATCTTAAGATTCAGAAGTCATGCCATTGCTTTCACTGCGGACATAGCAAAAATGTACCGTCAGATTCTGGTACATCCCCAAGACTGTAGATATCAAAGGATAATATGGAGAGAGAAATTGACAGATCCTGCCAAGGAGTATCAATTGAAGACTGTTACGTATGGCATGTCATGTGCACCATTCTTAGCTATTAGATGCATTCAACAACTGGCCAGTGAGGAAGCTCATGCCTTTCCGAAAGCTCAGAAATCATTGATGGAAGATTTCTATGTTGACGATTGTATCTCGGGATGTGCGACCGTCGAAGAGGCTCTTCAAGTGCAACAAGAGTTGATAAACATACTACAGAAGGGTGGATTCTCACTACGTAAGTGGTGCAGCAATCACCCAGGTATTCTAGAGAATGTCTCACCGGAGCTAAGGGAGGCTCAGTTACCACTACAGCTGGACAAGGGTGAAGTTAAAACGTTAGGATTGGTATGGCACCCAGCTGCTGACCAGTTTCAAGTTATTAGCAGTTTCAAGCCAAAACCCTATCCACATGGTTTCACAAAACGCCTAGTTCTATCCATTGTTTCCAGCATTTTTGACCCTCTAGGCCTCATCAGTCCTATAGTAATTTTATGCAAGATATTTCTTCAGAAGTTATGGCAAGAACGGCTATCTTGGGACCAGCCTTTATCAGAAGAATTGGCTGCAACTTGGACATCACTCTATAATCAGCTCCCATGGATTGATGAAATCTACATTGATCGCAGAATTCTAGGTGACCGCTCAGTAACTGTACAGCTTCATGGGTTCTGTGATTCATCGGAAGCTGCGTTTGGAGGGTGCTTGTATGTACATTCCACAAACAAGGATGGAACCACTTCTGTAAGACTTCTTTGCTCCAAGTCCAGGGTAGCACCATTGAAGAAATTATCTCTTCCACGACTGGAATTATGTGGAGCATTGCTATTATCTCAATTATTGCAAAGGGTAGTCAAGTCCTTGAATCTTACATTTGCGAACATATTCTTGTGGACAGACTCTACTATTGTATTGGCATGGCTTTCGGCACCATCATCAAGATGGAAGACCTTTGTAGCCAACCGAGTAGCTGAAATACAGGAAATTACAGAAGGTGCTACTTGGCGACACGTTTCTTCACAGTTTAACCCCGCTGATCTGATATCACGAGGTGTACATCCTAAGGATCTTAAGGATAATAAGTTATGGTGGAATGGACCAGCTTGGTTGGGTGAAGATTCTAAACACTGGCCTACATTAAACAATCTTCCAGAGCAGCAGGAACCACCAGAGCAGAAGATTAAGCCTGTATGTTACTTAATGACTACTCCCGAGGATGGACTCGTCACAAGATTCTCTAGCTTATCGAGATTGCAACGAGTTGTAGCATACATCTTTAGATTTGTACATAATTGTTCAAAATTGAAGACAGAGCGAGCTACTGGACCTCTTTCTTTAAAGGAATTGCAGAATGCTCTGACAACATGCATTAGGCAGGCTCAGGAGTTAGCATACCACATGGAAATCAAACAGCTGGAATCAGACCAAGAAGTTCATTGTAAGAGTCACTTGAGAAGTCTACATCCTGGTTTAGACCTCAACGGGCTGCTACGAGTTGGTGGACGGTTAGAACGGTCTAATCTGCCATATGAGCAAAAACATCCTGTGATCTTGCCTCCTCATCATCACATCACCAGATTGATAATTGAACATGAACACAGTCGTCTCTTGCATGCTGGCTGTCAACTTCTTCTAGCCTCCCTTAGGCAGAAATACTGGATTGTGAATGGTAGAACGACAGTCAGACGGATAATTCATAATTGCTTGACATGTTTCCGACTAAGAGCAAAATCTTCAACTCAATTAATGGGCCAACTACCACGTGTTCGCGTTGAATTAGTTCGACCCTTTTTAAACTGTGGGATAGACTATGCAGGGCCATTTCTTGTAAAAACTGGTTCTCTCAGGTCAAAGACAAGAGATAAATGTTACGTAGCACTATTTGTATGCCTAGCTACCAAAGCTGTACATCTCGAAGTTGTTAGCAGCCTTACGACACAAGCTTTCATGGCAGCATTGAGTAGATTTGTATCACGTCGTGGACGTTGCCAAACTATCTACAGTGATCATGGCACTAACTTCGTGGGAGCCAAGAAGGAACTTCAAGAACTTCTCGACTCAGAAGAAACGAGAACTGAGGTACAGAATTTCACCAGCAGAGAAGGCATCGAGTGGAACTTCATACCTCCAAGAGCACCTCACTTTGGAGGCCTGTGGGAAGCAGGTGTTAAATCTTTCAAGCATCACCTCAGACGTGTTATGGGTACGTTATGTCCTACCTTTGAGGAATTAACTACTTTAACCTGTCAAATAGAAGCTTGTCTGAACTCCAGACCACTCCTTCCTCTCTCCTCCGATCCTAATGATATTGAAGTTCTCACTCCTGGCCATTTCCTTATCGGCACTGCCTTATCAAGTTTACCTCAGCCAGATCTAAGTAATGTGAAGCTTAGCTTGTTGTCCAGATGGGAGATTCTGCAGCAACAACTTCAGATATTCTGGTCCAGGTGGTCCAATGAGTATCTACACCACCTGCAGCAGAGGGCTAAATGGTCCAGTTCTTCCCCAAGTGTGAAGCCTGGGACGCTTGTCATTGTGAAGGAAGACAACCTACCTCCTCTGCACTGGAAGATTGCAGTGATCGATCAAGTTCATCCTGGAGATGACGGACTGGTTCGTGTGGCAACCATACGCACTACCAAGGGATTGTTCAAACGACCTATTGTGAAATTGTGTCCTCTGCCTGAAGCAAGTGCAGTGTAATTAATGTACCATAGCACTTCAATTTTGTTTCTTTTGTGTCAGTGTAACATTGTATTGTATATAGACTTCTTGTTCAAACAGACATGATGGACTATAGTGCAGTGATTGATTCGATGCAATTCGTTTGTTATGTTATTTGTAGTGTTAAGAAAGTAAGTATTTCTTGGCGGCCGGTATGTTGAGTACAGCCGTCTCGATCACTCGACAGCCATTTCGATTGCTCGCTCTGCAGCGCTCGACGGGAGACGAGAGAACTTTGCGTGCTTGGCTACCAGTTTTTTGTTGTTGTATGTGTGTGTACAGTCCGTAATGGCAGTAAATGTTCTAGTACAAGACATGGTCTTAATCTTATTTACAGTCCACTTATTGGTGCTCTCCTGTTTTTCTGGGGACCCTAATGCACAACTCTATTCAATTGTATTAGAAGTTGTGGTGAATAAATATCAAAATTAGGAAGAAATAAAATTAATTTATAATTTTACCCACGGAACGTAACAATATGAATGACAAAACACGTAGGTCTATGAACTAACGATATGAGTCAGCGGAGCGCGCCAACCTCCGGCTGAACCGCGTAAGCGCGCCCTCGATCTGCGCCAGTCACAGCCGGCTTAGCTTGGCGTGTTTATCGGGGCTCACATAGATAATGACGTAGATAGGCCTACTGTATAACCATAACGCCGTTTCGTTCAAGAAATAACTAAATCCGCCCTACAGATAACCTATAAGAAGTCCCCCTTCCCCTAACAAATGTCATCAGATCACTATTTGGTGCATTTCTGAAAGCATTAGAAAACCATCATTTTGTGTTACCCTTGCCTACGTTTTCAGAAAGGGTTCATAGAAGCACAGGAAACCATTCACGAATATCCGTATCATTCATGATTTATACGTCCGAACTGGTGAACTAGTAATATTAAATTACTTTCTTGAAGCGTTAAATTCGCCTCCGGTGAATCAACAAAAAATGATCTTAACGGCACCCATGCAGATTCCGGATATTGGCCAGGCTCTCTCCCGCCCAACTCCCCTTTTTTGTTTTCTTTTTTTTTATTAAATGAGATGTTCTGTAGTAAGGGAGGTGTGTGTGTATGTCGGGCGGTCTTTAACCCGCTCCACAGAGAGAGACCGCCAGCCCTTTTGTTCCTCCGTAATACGTCCATCACAGTTGCTGACGTCACCAGAGCCACTGCTACCTCGACCGTGAGGAAGTCCAGGCACCCTACGTCACCGCCAAAATACAGGAGGCTGTGAATAGTTCACTGTCAATTGAAAAGGCTTCTTTGTTGTTCATTCATTTAGTGGTTGGATGGTAGGTTCCTCAGTTTAGTGGTCAGTTAGCTCCGTGTACTTTGGGTGTAGAATCTGTCCGATAACCGGTGTCAATCGTGATGGCTGTATTAGTGTGCGTTATCTATTTTTAATTCAAGGAAGGACTGCAGACATTCGATTTTCAAGTAGTTTGCTACCAAACGCCACCGTCAACGACCAACTAGTTCTGAACTTGGTTACTAGATGGCACCGCAGTCGGTTCCTGGCGACGAACGTTGGACCCTAAGAGCGTTAGTCAAATCTAACCTATAATTTAGGTTCACACAGGTGTAATCAGTGGAAGGCTCTTTAGCATGCCTTCCTTCGGAGGGGAAGTAAAGCCGGCGGGCCCATGTCATAGATTTATGGCATGAAAAAGAACCTTCCACTAACTACACCCGTGTGAAGCCAAAATTTGAAGGTTAGAATCGATAACGCTCTATTAGTTCCAGCGTTCGCCGCCAGGTGCTGACTGCGATGCCATCAAGTAGCCAAGTCCGCAAGCTAGGTGTCGTGGACGGTAGCATTTGGTAGCAATAGTAGGAACTACTTGAAAATACTGTCTGCAGTCGTTACTTGAATTAAAACAGATAACACACACTAATACAGTAATCACAATTAACACCGGTTATCAGACAGATTCTACATACACCCAAAGTACACGGGGCTACATGACCGCGTTATCACAGCCCCTAAACTAAGGAACCAACCAACCAACATTTTCTCATGGGACTATCCTTCCCGTTACTTTTGGTCACTCAGTGTACACCAGTCCGGCCGATAAACACGAGTTATCAGACAGATTCCACACACACCTAAGTACACGGGGATGAACAAATAGATGTTACAATTCGCCGTCCTCTCGAGAACAGAGCTTCAAAGGAGAGTAAAATTGTTCTCGTTGTTCGCACTGACAAGTCTGAACAAATATTCAGTAAGAAGTTGATCGATGTTCAACTAACAGGAACTGATGGCTTGTTTTTTCTCATTTTAGAAGCCAGTAATTTCACATGTGTGTGTGAAATTTAAACGTTTAAACGGAGATTCTCAACGGATTCCTGTATATTTATGTGGTTAATCCTAGTACCTAGTCAATGTTTAGTGCTCGAACGCCTGCGGGCAATTTACTTATTCCCCTCTAGGATGTTATTTTCAATTCTTGCATGGCTGATTAAAGAAAATATAAATCCCACTTCGTGCCTGCTGCTTGGAAATGTATTTAGTCACAGTTCTCCGTTCTCCGCCGCCAGAGCGCTGTCCTCCTTTCGAATTCTGGGTAAAACCAAGCAGCATTCCTTCACCAGAAAATAGGGCTCACGAGAAGAATTTCTTTCGCGATATCGCAAGTACGGTAATCGTTTTCGATTGTGTGTTTGAGACTTCAGTCTTTTGACTGATTTGATGAAGCTCATATACATTGAACATTATTATCCGTTATCGTAAATTAAATAATATAAAGAATCTTAAAAACTATGTTAACTAATACTCAAGAGAAAAGGGATATCCTTACTAAAACATTAGAATGTAAATAAATGAAAGGTAAAAATATTTTTTTAGAAAAATTAATTAAGTTAATCTTGTTTCTTTTATGTATCCCCCCGCCCCTTAAAACATCAATCACAATCTTTCAAATTTTATGAGGTTTCCGACAAAACGAATTTTCGGCATGTATTGGAACACCAAAAGTCGAATAGAACTGATCATACATAGATATTACTAAGAAAGCAGACCGCGCGCGAACTTGCTCAGAACTGCACTAGAGCAGAAATAAGGAACGCCTTGATGAGCCGATGACCTCGTTGTTTAACCCCCCTTTATAGGTTACTGGTCTATGTATTATCCACCCTACAATAAGCACAATTTATATTGTCAATGATGCTGATAGTTATTAACAAGAAAAGTACATCCGCCTAAATCAATACTATAAAGAAAGAAAAAAAATATTCAACTTGTTTTCAGTAAATGTTTCGAGGATTAATTACATTTTATCCCCTTCATCAGCTATTGAAAAAAAAAAGAAAGCGTAGCACAGTAATAAGATACGTATTTAAATGTAATATGGTGCACCATAAAATTTAGGTTATAAGAACAGAATAAAATGAAATGAAATAGGTGACGGTGATCAGCTTGCAGGTGCTATGATAAATAGTAGTTCCATATTGAAGCTTGAAACGGCAGATATGGAACACCAATACTTCACCAATCCGTGTAGGTCTATAAGAAATGACGAGCCTGTATGCATCAACATCCAGTTTTAGACTTTTCAGACAAAGGGGCTTCAAGAAAGTCGACGTGATGGAATGTGATCTCTTGGTAAAGAGAGGTTAGTTCGAAGCGTAAGGTGTATGAGGTTAGGACAATGTTACATTTCGAAAGTCCTCGAAACATTTACAGAAAACAAGTTTAATAATTATTTTTTCTTTATAGTATTGATTGAGGCGGATGTACTTTTCTTGTTAATAACTATTCTGACATATCAATACGGAACCACCATGATTCATTAAAATAATGTAACGATGCTGATGGTTGAATCTTTCGGCCATAAACCAACACATTGTATTTTGGAAGTGTTAATATTAGTGAACACCAATCTCCTTAACCTAAAGTACATGAAACTTTTTTTTCTTCAATAAATGAAAATCCACAGCCTGCTTCCAGTCTCCGACCGGGTCAGGAATGGAATGAATGAAGCCCCCTTCTAGCGGCAAGGATATGAACTGTGCCGGCTGCCGAGCCCTGATGCACTCCTCTGGGGCAATGATTAAATGAATGACAGATGAAATGAAATGAAATGATAGTGGAGAGTGTTGCTGGAATGAATTTAGACAGGGAAAACCGAAGTACCCGGAGAAAAACCTGTCTGCCTCAGTTTTGTCCAGCACAGATCTCACATGGAGTGACCGGGATTTGAACCACGGACCCAGCGGTGAGAGGCCGGCGTGCTGCCGCCTAAGCCACGGAGGCTTCAATTAAAAGTAAATAAATAATAAAAACTAAAATAATAATAATACTTTTATATCCTTATTTTTAGAACATTAAAATGTTAAAGAAAAGAAAATAAAAATGATAAAAATATTAAGGTGAAGCAATTAAAATTAAAAATACAGAAGCTTATACAAATTAAAATTATATTCTATTATAATCTTAAATTTAAAAAACATTAAAATGTTAAAAAATCAATAATAATAATAATAATTATTATTAACTTAAATTAATAATAATAATATCATAATAATATCGTATGGCCTCGGATGCCGGGTGCAAGCTTTGTAATTTGACACCCAGAGGGTAGCTTGCATGTCGAATTTCGTTGTTCCTTGAATCCCTATGAAAGTCAAGGAGGTTAGATATCTAAGCTCCTTGAACACTATAGCGCTTTCTAGTAGAGAAATGACGAACTTTGTGTTGGCGGAAACTCCCAAGATTAATTTTGCCTTTATGAACACGGCCTACTGAATTCAAATGGGTGGTTTTAACAATGCCAACATCGTATGACATGCGTGTCGTAGTTTTGCCGCCTTTCAAAAATCACTTGCCACGGCCAGGAGCGAACCTGCAATCTTGGGGTTAGTAGACCGACACACTATCCACTCACAAATACAAATAAAACATCTTCAATAATATTCTACCCTATACAGGGTTAAATTCCCACCACCACCACCAGTAGGAAAGCTTTGGGGTGTAACATTTCCTATCAATAGGGTGGGTGGCATCGCGTAACTATACAAGATTATATTAGTGTTGATTGTTTAGGGACTGTGCGACATCGTGGCCATGGGTGTGTGTAGAATTTGGATAGGAAGCGGCCGTGGCTTATAAGTTAGGTACCATTCCGGCATTTGCCTAGCATAAAGTGGGAAACCACGCAAAACCACTTCCAGGATGGCTGAGACGGCAATCAACCCCTTTTCTACTCACGTTTTTCCTCACAAGGCTGAGTGCAGCCCATTTGATATCATCATATATATTATTTCAGTAGTATAGATCCCTCCTGCGCCGCTCACAAGCGACCGATCGTCACAAATGAGCATTCGAATGAAAGAGAATAGAAATTAGCAGTGTCAAATTGCACTCTAATTTCACAAATATCTATAATTTATTTAAAAATGACTTTTAAAAATGGAAAGGATGCGATTGGCAGATACTGATGCTGTAGGAAAATACGCTCCATAATTGCTGTCCACTTCACATTTTGGCCGCTGTGACGCCTGTTTCATGTCATTTAAACATTCTGAAGTCTTTCTTTTATCATTTTGCATGGAGTTCAGAAACAGTAAATCAAAGGAATGAGTACTCAAATCGAATAATTTCAAAACTATCGAATAACCGGCGAGTGTTATGATGATGCAATTTTCAGTGATTGCCTGCTTAAGTTAGGCAACGTAGAACTTGGAATTGTAACCGAAATGTAAGTTAGTGTTCTATAATCATTTGTTTGAAATAAAGACATAACAACCTTTCTCCGTAAGTCTCTAATTATAAACCTATTGGGGAAAGTGTGGTTTATGAATATGCGAGATTCCTCGCTAGTACTCAAAATGGCGCAATAATTGATCGGCCAAATTAACGCTACAATACTAACATACGTAAAATTTACGTGTATGAATAATTTAACTGCTTAGAATATTGGTTTCTCCATGGCAATAACAAAGAGGCGGGGAATTCGATGTAGATATGTCACATCACTCCAGAGGGATTATAAAAACAACCTCTTAAGAAGCAGAGACAGTATAAGAGGCTGGAGACATTACGTACTGCTATTTACGTCAAAGTAACGACTTCTGTATTTGTTGTATTTAAGATGGAACTTAACGTATTAAAACGTATTAAACTTCAGAGACCACAGAGGATTCAGTGTATATAAATAGTGTTACATACGAAATGTATATTAATTTCAACCATTTAACTAATTGGTGCCTTAGCACAAGGTTCGTAATGTACGTAAATTTAACGTATTATTAGAATTAAGCATCAATTGCATAATGTTAGTATTCTAGGAGTTAAATGTCAAACCTTTTGATGCAAATATTTTCATTACAAATGAGCATTGAATCTAACACAAAAAACAAAACAAAACACCAAAAAAAAAAGGAGAGAGAATCGGCGATCAACAATGGCTAAATACCAACGTCGAAGCACATTACAAAACACGGACATGTAACATGCAGAGAAGCTGATAACATTTGCTAGGCTGCGATGGAAATAAGGCCAAATTGCGACCAGCTGTTCTTTTTCCTGTCTCACTCTGTATTTTTTATTTTATTTTTTGTCTTCTTTTCCTTGTGTGAGGCTGTGTGCGCTGGGCTCGGCAGGACGACCAGGCAGTGAGAGCCGGAGGAGGGGATGAGGAGAGGGGATAGAAGCAGGGCGGGACTCAGATCAATACTGCCAGAGCAGGCGCCCGAGCTGGCAACAGCGCGCCCCGGTACAGTCTCACGCCACTAAAACGAGAGCACCTCGCAACGCCACTACTAGAGCTGGTGAAACTAGGGCTAAGACTTTTATGTAAATACATATTTTTTTCCCCTTAGTTTATACAGAACTAAAATGATAAATTCCCATGAATTAGAACATTAGCTATCATATAATTTACATTTTATTGTTACATATTTGATCATAATGATGATGATAATTGTTGTTTTAAAGGGCCTAACATATAGGTTATCGGCCCCTAATGGTCTGGATGATACCGAAAATGACAATGAAATGGATACCAGAACGATTATTAAGCTGGACTGACAATACTTACAAAAGGGAACCCAGAAAAAAGTCGAGTGGAAATAGCCTACCTATAAAAGGTAATTTAGAAGGAAAATACTCACAAAAGGAATTTAGATTGAAGAATACGAAAAAAATGTAGTTCAGGTTCACAATACTTACAAAATGCAATGTAGATTAATAATAACTTACAAAATGCGTTTCAGATTCAAATTACTCCCAAATGTAATTTAGAGACACGGGGGAGTCAATTCGCAAAAACAGGGCGGGAATCTTAAAGAGAAAAGGAACTACAACGAAAAGAAAAAGAGGGCTGATCCCTGGAAGAATGAGGGATACTGAAATATGAGAGAAGGGACAATTAAGACGGAAAATGAAGAGACTCCCTAGGCCTCGGATACCCTAATACCGTGGGGGTCGGAAGAGAACAAGAGTTGACCAAGAGACGGAGAGGAGCCCGGCTCAAGTAAGTGGAAGCAATGCCGGACCCGTGGTCGCCAACCCACGTCTCACTAGATGTGAGCCCCTGAGGGGGGATCATAATGACAAAGGCCCGGAAGTTCATTCACTATTAAATGAATAATGATTGCTCAAATATGCATCAAGTTACAACAAATATACTCAATGAAATAACTGCGGCAATTACGATCATTCCGTATTCTTCAGTATTTCTGTGTGAGTAGGTTATAAAGAAAATATGAACAGACGGACATATAACTACACCTTTTCTAAAATATCTCAACCAAGGAACAGTTCTAATGTAGTAGGAAAAGTTATTTTATGGATCTTCAAGAGGTGTTGACTATAACTGATATACAAATGTTAATAGCCATTGAAGTTTTAAAAATGAAAAATAAAATAAAAATACAATATTTACATAGTGACAGCAAAATAAAGTAATTGATATAACTTGCAAAAAAAAAGCTGAAACGGTATTTAAATAATTCAGTAACATTCTGCGACTCTCGGAGTCCGAATCAATATACCGTAATACGAGTTCAAGAAATTGAACTAACAAAAGGCGCTTCAAACCAAATAGGAAATTACAATATAGGCTACACCCATTTCAAGCAGAGATATGAACTCAAACAGCCAAAATATGGTGCACTGTACCAACATGATTAAATATGCAACAACAAATGATTTTGCATGAACTTCCGGGCTTTAATAATGACATTTTGTTTTACATAATTTAACTTTATTAAATATAAAACACATGTGCTATCTCTTACTGTAAAATAAAGTATTTTTACGCACAGTAATTCAAGATAGTCTGTACGACAATACTGGTCACTAGAAACTCAGGTGCCCAGGCGATATATTGAAGATAGAAATATGCTTTTAGTTAGTTATTGTTGTTTTAAGGGGCGGAACTACGAGGTCATCTGGCCCCTAGAGATATGCTGTCCGGGATTTCTTTGTAGAACTTCTCATTCTGAAGAATTCTTACACTCATAGTATATAGATATTTTTAACGGTTTAAACAGCGTAAGCTTAAAAGGCGCACGGACGGCAGGTTTTTCTTAGGCTCGATTCACTGAAATCGTTACAGCTCGGCTTCCTTTGGTCATCAATGAACGTTTTTCCACAGAAAAAATCCTCGAGAAATCCTTTACTGAATGGTGAAAACCGCATCAAAATCCGTCCAGTGGTTCTCGAGATTACTGTACCGTTACATCCGTATATCATTTTATCATTTTAAATGGTCTTGTCGAATTCATCGTTACGCTGAGGTCTGGCGTTACGTTACGGTGACGGGACGAAATGTACCGAGAATGCACAAAGGTGTGTGACGTCATAGTACGAAGTAGCAGCAAAGTTCCAAGAAGGCAGTGCGAGAACAAAGTTCCAAGAAGGCAGTTCGAGAACAATCAAGTAGGCAGTGAAGAAACAAAATAGAATCTTGAAACTCTGTTCTCGCACCGCCTTCTTGGTACTCGGCTGCTAGCATTTAAAATGATATAAAGTCCAGTCTTTCAGACTGACTATCCGTGTCTTTTATCATTTTAAACGATCTTGTCGACTTCGTCGTTACGCTGGGGTCCAGCGTTACGTTACGGGACGAAATGTACCCAGATGCACTGAGGTGTGTGACGTCATAGTACCGCTCGGTGCATGTGTTCCCCGACAATCTCTACTTCGTTAGTATAAGACAAAAATCCCCGATTCTTGGATGTCACGGGTAATCTCGAGAACCACTGGATGGGTTTTGATGCGGTTTTCACCATTCTGTAAAGGATATCTCGAGGAAAGATTCTGTAGAAAATAATTTATGTATGATCAAAGGAAGCCAAGCAGTAACTATTTCAGTGAAAAAGTCGAAAACAAACTTGGCGTCCGTGCGCTTCTTAAGCTTACGCTGGGCAAACCGTTAAAAATATCAATATAGTCTACTATGAGCGTAAGAATTGGTCCGCATGAAAAGTTCTACAAAAATCCGCGAGGGCATATTTCTATCTTCAACACATTGCACACTATAAGTGTTTTTAGACTGGATGGAAGGGGCACGTCCCCGCGCGCTCTGCTGAGCGTGACGGCATCCCGCGCGCTTGACCTTGCTTTTCCCTTGGTTTGCACTTGCCGTTCGCGAGTAATTTGAAACAAGATAAGCAAGATAAGTATTATGCAGATAATTTTCTAACATGTCAATAGTCTCCAGCCTTTCTAGCATTTTTCAGCATTTAAAATGATACACAGTCTAGTCTTTCAGACTGACTGTCAGTCTCCTTTTTGTACTTAAGAGATGAAGTGAGTTTAAACAAATGAACAAGACGGCAGTCCCTACCAGAACTGTGCAACGTCGAGTCTGCAAACAGTAAAACCGAGTGGTATATCTATTTTTACGATGTGTTTATTTCAGAAATGGCAGCTATAAATATAGAACAAATTACTGACGATATAAGGAAGAGGCCATCAATACAGGGTTCAAGAGGATTACAAGTGGAGAAAAAACAAGCGGAAAGAAGAAACGTACTTCCGCTGACACACGTAATGAGAAGATAAATTTATTGGGAGGTACAGATAGGCCACATCCTCATCATTCACATTTTCTCAGGTCTATCAAATGGTAAATAACGCAGCGATTCATCGCGATTGCAAGAATACTTCAATTGTAGCATGAAGTTAATTTATTTTAGAGGCATGGAACATATTGGTCATCAGCCCCGTGTACGCTCGATAAGGCGGTTTCGGTGTCGTAGATGGTAGAAATGCTGAGCTACTATGCCCGAGGTCGCGGGTTGAAACCCAGCCGAAGAGCGTTAAAAATCCCTCAGTATCTTCGGAGGGGAAGTAAAGCCGGCGGTCCCATGTCACAGATTTATGGCATGAAAAAGAACATTCTGCTAACTACACTTCTGGAAGCTATAATTTGTAGGTTAGTTTGATAACGCTATATTAGTTCCAATGTTCGACGCCAGGTGCTGACAGCGATGGCATTTAGTAGCCACGTCCGTAGCTAGATGTCGTGGACGGAGCATTTGGTAGCAAAAGTGGGAACTACTTGAAAAAATTAATCGTCTGCAGCCCTTCTACCTGAATCACAGATACACACACTAATACAGTCATCACATTAACACCGGTGGTCCCGGGTTCGTTTCTCCTGGGGTACAATTCCTTCATTTTTTTTTCTTTTTCTTTATTTTTAGAGGGGAAGGAAGGTGTGTAGTCAGAGAGCGTGTTTATTCTGTGTTGATTCTTTTAAACTATCGTTGATTCTGTAAATTTATTGCCATTTGATTATTAGTATCAATAAGTTACGTGTGTTCCTGTAGTAGTTACAGACGACGGAACTACCAACTGGCAAGAGGAATGGAGCTTTAATTAGTACACACTTCGTAAGCTTACCTAAAACTCAGGAAAGCAACGTAATTTAGTCAAGAAATTTTCTTCACCTGTCATCAAAATGTAACGAAAAATAATTAAAGCTCAACAACCAAACGTACTCCGTCCAAAAATGTATTTCAGTAAAATTAAAAACAGGAAATTAAAGCTTAGCAACCAAGATAATAATTAGCCAAGACCGTACACAGCGAAAGAGTGCCTGACATCAGAGTAACGCTTGCCTACCTTACAGGGGTGGAGGGCCTGAAACAAACCTGTTTTCTGGGGTTAGGAGGCCGTTACGACGTACATAAATGACACCCTGTATATATGAGACTGTCAGAATTAAATAAGGATTATTATTTTGTTAAACTCAAAATCGCTATTTTCGTCAATTTTAACATTGGGATTCCATTAAGTGTCGGAAACCACTTTCACAGGAGAGAAAGGACAAATTATCAGCCGGGCTCAAGAGATATTGGGAACGAAAGAGAGCTTCGAAGAAGCAGTCATAAGCGCTCCTTAGTGGACTGTAAATCAATCTCTTTTTGAAATAATATATCACCAATAATGAATATTGTAAAGCTGATGATCACAACGATGACGTGGAAAAATAATGTGGCTAACCATAGACACACACATACAGTGTAGCCAGGAGGGTGTACATCATTAAGTAATTAATGAGGAGCTTGTAATTAGCCGAAATGTACAAATAAAACACGGTCGGCAAACATGACACACGCCATGTCTAACACAACAGTTATTTATAGCGCTAATACAAAGGCCGGAGTTCGTACAACGTGTGTAGCTCGCCTCGCCTCGTCTCGATCCCATGGTCCATCAGAAGCGAGCGTGGAAATTGAAGCCAATTTTCAGTGTTGCACAAATTGTGTCCAATTACATTAGTTGGTTGGTTGGTTCCTCAGTTTAGGGGCTGCGACAACGCAGTCATGTAGCCCCGTGTACTTTGGGTGTGTGTAGAATCTGTCTGATAACCGGTGTTAATTGTGATGACTGTATTAGTGAGCGTATCTGTAATTCAGGTAAGGGCTGCATACGATCAATTTCAAATACAGGGTCTTTCATATAAAGTAAGCACGGCAAGCGGCAGTTGTGTTATTCGCTGCTTCGGTGGCCTTGGCCGAGCTTGTGGCGCGCCACGGCCCCCTGCTGTACTATTGAAAGCGCGCGCATTGTACATACGAGGGCTGTATATTTTTTTCAAGTTCCGATGGACTGTATAAAAACAACAGATTGACATACCAAACTGATTTAACTATTGAATGTTTGCTTGTTATATTCGTATGTCTCAACATAATCACCAAAACGATTGAAACGTTTGTCGTATCGTTACACCAGCTTTCCAATGCCCTCGGCAAAATATTCTGCCGCCACTGAGTTGGGTACGTCTGGAGAGTCTCCTGAAGTGTTTCCTTTTTGACGAGGCGTTGCCGCCCAACCATACCTGCAATTCTCGAAAAAGGTGAAAACCATTCACGACCACTGTACCAACGTTACGATAGATTTTTCAAAGAATTCAAGTGTGAAGTTTTGGACCATCTGTCGTTTAGTGCAAACCAACACTGAATGATTTTCACCTTTTTCGAGAATTGAAGGTACGGTTGGGCGGAAACCCCTAGTCAAAAAGGAAACACTTCAGTAGACTGTCCAGGCGTACCCAACTCAGTGGCGGCAGAATGGTTTGCCGAGGGCATTGGAAAGCTGGTGTAACGATACGACAAACGTTTCAATCGTTTTGCCGATTATGATGTGACATACGAATAAAACAAGCAAACATTGAGTAGTAAAATCAGTTTGTAATGTCAATCTGGTTATTGTTATCCAGTCCATCGGAACTTGAAAAAGAAAACAGCCCTTGTATGTACAATGCGCGCGCTTTCAATAGTACAGCAGGGGGCCGTGGCGCGCCACAAGCTCGGCCAAGGCCACCACAGCAGCGAATAACAAAACTGCCGCTTGCCGTTCTTATTTTATATGAAAGACCCTGTAGTTCTTACTTTTGCTACCAAATGCTACCGTCAACGACACCTAGCCGCGAACTTGGCTACTAAAGTCTGTTCACCGAGTCGAGATAGTGGAAGTAAGCACAGTTGTGCCCGTGATTGCAGGGCTGCCCGCAAGGGGTGCATAGTGCTGTGTATAGCCCACATGCTGCAGCGCGGTTTATTTATTGTTCATTATTTATGTATTTAGTTAATTAATTAAGTAGTTCTTAACTGCTTATGACAGTGCAGCAAGTCTTCTCCCTTCTAGGGCTACGGCAGGACTAATGATCTCGGAGAGCTTCTTGGCTACCCCTGTCTGGCAGAGCCGATAATTCGAACTGGGCGTGTTTCCCTGTCCAGGTAGTCAAGTGACCACGTGCAAGTATTTACGCGCACTATCTCGATTCGGCGAACAGACTTGAGATGCTACCGCGACCACCATCACCTGGCAGCGAACGTTGGAACTAACAGAGCGTTAATCAAATCTAACCTACAAATTTAGCTTCACACAATAGTAGTTAGTGGAAGGTTCTTTTACATGCCATGAATCTATGACATGGGACCGCCGGCATTACTTCCCCTCTGAAGGAAGGCATACTGACGGATTTTTAACGCTCTTAAAAATCCGACGACTTTGGTCGGGTTTGAACCCGCGATTTCGGGCTTAGAAGCCCAGTATGCTACCAACTACGCCAACAAGTATTTACATGCCTTAACCTGAAAGAAGCGAGATAATACAAAATTGGGGGATGACGTCAAGCGCTCATCTTCAGATCCTGTTTCTACTCCAGTTAAATACCGGAACGACTTCTAACTTCAGACCACGGCCTCTTTCTTCCCATTCGTAGCTTCAATTAACTAATTAAGGCTGTACATACAGGGTCATTGGAAAAAGTTGCAGCAATTTCAAAAAATCATATCTGCCATTGTGAGTGAGATAAATTAATGATTCGACCTGAAAACTAATCAGGAACTCATCAAGTTTTAGTTTTAGATGTGACTGTACCCCGCCCGTCACCCCCAGACGATGCACAGAATGAGTGCGCGACAGTAAGCTGCCACGCCACTGTCTCAGTAGTGTGATTGCAATGGCGACAGTTCAGCAGAAAGCACAGTGTGTTATAACTGTTCAGCGCACTTTCCGACGTGTTTACGGTAGGATCCCCCTCCTGCTAATAGCATTAGACGGTGGTATGAACAGGTTCAGAAAATTGGCAGCGTTGACGTCAAGAAGTACCCCGGACGCCCTAGAACGAGTGATGAAACAGTCCAGCGCACATAGAAACATTATATGGAATTCATTCATTCTTTTCATTCATGCATTTATTTGCAATTAGGGGTGCGTCTCCCGGTGGCAAATTAGATATACATAACAAATAAATAATTATTCATAACAATTCAATAACAATTAAACTGGAGTATTTACACAAATAGTCAGTCTTTTCTTAAACGCACCTATATGTTTGGGAAAAGGCTCTAAGACTGAAAGAAACATTTTGAGATGGTGAATTTAACAAACAAAAAAATACGAGCCTTACAGTAGTCGCATATGATGTGTAACATCTGAAATGTTATTCGAATAATTCCATATTACTTACTCGCATTTTTTTAAGAATGAACTCGTAGTGCTACCTTGTGCCAGCAAACATGAAAGGATTCTCCAATGCATCTGCAGTAGTGACGTATACCTGCAACTGTATGCGGGAGCAATCCATTGCCTACTTTATGCGAGCTGCGCTTTATACCGGCCAGTTAGTGAACCCATGCCAGCGGTGTTATTGAAAATGGACTCTTATTGCCGATATAGCGCACTGCCAAGTACAGGCGCGATTATGAATTAGGTGTGCAGTAGGTATATTAAATGAGTTTCTCCCAGTGATACGTTTAGACCAACGAAGTTTCAATTATTGTTAGTAGTCGGTGTTAATATACTGAATTCCTACGTTGTTTGGAGTGTTGGTTGATGCTTACATTAAATAAGAATACAGCAAAAGTATGAAGATTTAATAAATCGTAATTGTTTTCAACAAAATGAATATTTTCACACCAAAGAACGACAACTTGAAGATCATTTATTGTAGGAATTTCTTTAATGAGGCCTCCAAACCTTGAGGTAAACCGTATGCGATTTAACCGTATGCGATTTACATTCCACATAGGCACATGGCTTACAGTACGTCGTTGTACCGATCTCCGCCACCACGCGCGCTCATTGTTTCCGTCCCATGCACTTCCGTCTCTTTTCCAAAATCACTCCCACAAAAATGTCCAGCTACCGAGTGCCACATAAATATCCAGATACCGAGTGGAAAGATGTTAAACGTCAACAACTCTATTTAATATCTCAAATGGTTCCAGAACTATGACTTTTTTTAAATCGCTGCAAGCTTTTTCGATGACCATGTATTCCAACATACAGATAGTTCGATTATTCGAATCCCGTGTATTTATGTCCAGTCACGGGGCGAATAGGGAGTCGATCTAAGCAAGACCTTGTACTAGGTCAGATCAAAAGACTTAGGAGTTCAATAATTCAGGCGCATCCCGACTTTAGCTCCATTTAGAAGCAGCAATGTTCCGTATTCTGTCTCTGGATCGATCAACCGTCTGATTTAGACCAGCTAAAAACAAACACGAGATTGCCTTCAAAGATGAACGAGCACGGTACTCGCGAGCCCTGCGATACCTATTAGTAAACTATCTCTCGTATGGCCATTACACTGTCGCTCTTGCGAAATTTCAGCTTGGTATACCGGTATTTTTTAATTGTGATTTTGAGGAACGGAAAGTTCACAGGCGAAATTACGAAAAGCCGAGTTGCACTTCCAGGTAAACTACAAACACAACCACTCTTCTCTGAAGTTTTAACTCAACACGACTCGACAGCTAGCTAGGCTGTAACTGGGGTGATAGGCTCGCCCCTAGCTAGCTCGTAAACTGTCGCCTCAGTAATTGAATGGAGATTGTTGGAAGAAATGAAAACGTAAAAACACTTACAGTGGGCGATGTATAGAGATATGCTGTCGCGATTGTTTTTTTTTATAGAACTTTTCATACTGAACAATTCTTAGACTCCTAGTATATAGATATTATTAACGGTTTGCCCACCGTAAGCTTAAAAAGCGCGCGGACGCCATGTGTTTTTGTTCGACTTTTTCACTGAAATCGATACTGCTCGGTTTACTTTGATCATAAATAAATAATTTTCTACAGAGATCTTCCTCGAGATATCCTTTACAGAATGGTGAACACCGCATCAAAATCCATCCAGGGGCTCACCCTTGACATCCAAAGCGACATTAGCGACACTTCAGTGTAACAACAGAGGAGAGATGAAACGATATCATCACCTTTCACTGTAACACTTCTTCACGAACGTCCCTGTATCTCAACAATTTATTTGACGTTGTCTCGTCAAAACCGCAAATATAAGTTCAACATACGTTTTCAGAAAGGGACACATTCAGACACAGAGTACATCATAGTAACCAAAACTAAAACAGTACAGACCAAAGTGGTTGTAAACAAGCCTATTGGAACAACAACAACCAAAATAGTTGATCGAGTTATTTGCTGGACGTCTTACATTAACCCATTAACTTATGGCGCAAAACTAGTATTTTTATTTTTGTGTATAATTATTAACATTTCAATTTTGGTTTTAATTAATATAATTATTTTTTTATTTTATTTTCCTTAATTTTATATTTATATTTATTGTAGATTTAACTTTGATATTTAAAATTATAAATTAATTTTAAATTTATTTTTATAAATTTAATTTCCATATTTATACACAACACTATTTTATTTTACAGTTTAATTTTTATTACCTTAAGACAATATTTAGTCGACTACACATTGTAACCTTCAGCGTGGTACAGGATAACCAACTGTGCAATAACATACAGCTTACTATTATTTTTGTCATAATAGAGGATACTAGAAATATTTTTGTTCCAGAAGCTCACAGAGTAAAAAAAAAAAAAAACAGATCTCTTTAGATCTCTTCAATTCAACGCTGTTTTATCAAGACTTTTTTATGCTTTATTAACAATTTATTTTGTAACAGATCTGGGTTTTGAAATGTTACTCTGTGGGGTTTCGGAAGAAAAATATTTGTAGTATCCTCTATTAAGACAAAATTTTGTAAAGCTGTATGTTAGTACATAGTTACTTATCCTGTACCACCCTGAAGAACCGGTACGGTTTCACTGTACTGAAGGTAATAAACAGTTTATTATAATTAGGGGGCGGATTTCTATGACATAAAAATGTATGAAATATGTATGCATTTATGACCTAAAAAACATAAAATATGACCTATAAAATTCAAAATATGACTTAATGAATAGCATCTACGTTACATAGAAACACTTTTATTACTTCATCCGTACTGAATATGTTTTCACCTAACTCGTGAACAAAACTTCGCAACTTCCTACAAATTGAGACTTCCGTTTTAGGCATATTGAAAGGAACTGAATGACTGAATCTCCCTAATGAGTGACCAAGGTCATTCAGTGTGATGAAGGTGGAAGAGGGAAGGGGGAAGGAGAGAGGTTGGTTGGTTGGTTCTTAAGTTTAGGGGCTGCGACAACGCGGTCATGTAGCCCCGTGTACTTTGGGTGTGTGTAGAATCTGTCTGATAACCGGTGTTAATTGTGATGACTGTATTAGTGTGTGTTATCTGTCATTTCAATTTAGGTACTGCAACTTAGAATTTTTCAAATAGTTCCTACTTTTGCCGCCAAGCGCCACCGTCAACGACTACTAGGCTAAGTTCACAACTCAGCTGCTAGACGCCACCGCAGTCGGCTCTTGGCAACGAACTTAGAAACCTAAGAGCGTTGTTTACAATAACCTATCAAATTTAGCTTCACACAGGTGCAATTAGTGGAAGGATCTTTAACGTGCCATAAATCTATGACATGGGACCGCCGGCTTTACTTCCCCTCCGAAGGAAGGCATACTGAGGGATTTTTAACGCTCTTAAAAAAAATCCGACGGCTTCGGCCGGGTTTGAACCCGCTATCTTGGGCATAGAAGCTCAGCATGCTACCGACTACGCCACCGAAGCCGCCGGGGGAAGGAGAGAGATAAGAACGATGACAAATAACTGCGGAATTACCTCTGCTTCCCGGTAAACAATAGCCCGATTTCCAGGAATTGACACAGCTAGCAAACAATAGCTCTTACCTGTTAGAAACATTCCACACACTACTTTAGAATGGTTCTTCAGTAGTATATTCCAGTCCATCCTGAACAATAATTTATATAGCTTATTCTGATTTTTATAAAACGAAATTCAAATGAAAATTACCAAATATGCCGTTTATAATGATATTTTCTTCAAAATATGCCATAAAACTTAAGAAAGCCTAAATATGCCCAATAAAACCTGTTTAATTTTGGTTATCATGCTTGTAAACGTGTTGAAAATACAAGACCATAAGATATAATGTTAAGGGAAAAAATATGACTTCTCATAGAAATCCGCCCCCTAGTTATAATTAATACATCGATAAGGAATCGGGATTATGGTCATTTTTTTTTGTAATTTTATCCAGTACATTACGTCACGTACTTACGGATATAAAAATTTATTTTTGGGAATACTAGGAGTTCCACATGAACGTTCTTGAAAATAACGCTGAAAGTTTCCACCATGAGCACTTTTATAACAAACTGTGATAGGTGGTTAACATACAGACCGCTAATTGGGATCATTCGCTTAAAATACAATAATAATAATAATAATAATAATAATAATAATAATAATAATAATAATTGGTTTACGTCCTTTTTAACATCTGCGGCTTTTAGAGACACCCGCCAGGGTGATAAAATATTACCCCAAATGCCAGCTAACAGAATCCGGATTCGATCCTGCAACCTTGGACCCAGCATGCGAGATCGTTACCGCTGAACCACGCAGCCCCGGCTCAAACGTTAAAGAGCAAGTTATTATTTCTGTAAAGAGTATTTGTCGACTGGAATAATGCTATCAACGTAGATATATACTTTAACGACCGTAAGTTAATTATTGATGGCACGAACCTGTTCGAATCAAATCAAAATAACACGTAGCACAATATGGAGTCTTCATCAAGTAAACATACAGATGTGTGCAAACTACAGGCTGTATCAAAATGAATATCGGGGTTTTAAGGTTTCTAGTATTTATTACAGTTAACTTACAATTATCAATGATACATGAAATGAAAGAGCCGCTCAGTCTGTCCTACAAGTGCTCAATGTGAGTCGAGTCGATAGCCCAGTTCGTCCCAAACATTGCTCAGTGTCACTGGAATAATTGTTACAACAACTGCTTCAATCCTATTCCTTAGGTCGGTATGGTCAGCTGGTAGCGGCGGCACACACATGATCCATTACGAACCCCCAAAGCTAAAAATCGCATGGCGTCAGATCGGGTGAATGTGGAGGCCACGCAAAACAAGCTCCCTCATTCGGAACGTAATACGAAACGCACGTTGCACTGTAAATGCAGATTCAGCCCTTGCAAACTGTAAAACACAAAGAACTTTCTGTTCCCTAGTCGCCCATCTTGGCTACTAGCGCTTCTAACCAAAGACGGAGGAACCAGTGCACGCGCATGCGCAGAGGTACGAACACTTGATGTATTATTTATAATCGTACGTTAACTGTAATAAATACTACAAAGCCTTAACACCTCGATATTCATTTTGAAACATCCTCAATGTCAATTTTAATGGTTTTCAGGACTTACTCTTGATAATCTAAGGCAGAATAACTGATATTTAAGGGGTCCACTATAATGTTAAACATAGTCAGGGTCATTTCTCTCTTAATCCATGATAAATGATGATCTGAAACCTTTACATGCATTAAAAAGGAAGCTTCCTATTATACTTAACCTATAAATACGAGGGCTGTTTTTTTTTTTTTTTTTTTTTTTCAAGGACTGCATAAAAATAACCTTTTGAGATACCAAACTGATTTTACTACTAAAATTTTGCTTGTTTTATTCTTAAGTCTCAACATAATCACCAAAACGATTGAAACATTTGTCGTATCGTTACACCAGCTTTCCAATGCCCTCGGCAAACCATTCTGCCGCCACTGAGTTGGGTGCGTCTGGAGAGTCTCCTGAAGTGTTTCCTTTTTGGCGAGGCGTTGCCGCCCAACCGTACCTTCAATTCTCGAAAGAGGTGAAAAATCATTCACGACCACACTGTACAACGTTACGATAGACTTCTTCATTCAAGTGTGAAGTTTTGGACCATCTGCCGTTTAGCCTAAACCAGGTATTAAGACGAGTGGGAGAGGAGGTATGTTTCTGGCGACTGCTAATGAAGAGAAAGATAGGTTGGTAGGACACCTACTAAGACACCCAGGAATAGCAAGCTTAGTTATGAAAGGAAGGGTCGAGGACAAGAACTGTAGGGGTAGACCAAGGTTACAATATGTTCAACAGATTGCCTCGGATGTAGGGTTTGGTAGATATGTAGAGATGAAACGATTAGCTCAGGACAGGGAAGAATGGACAGCTGCATCAAACCAGTCGAAAGACTGAATACTCAAACAACAATTCATAAGTAATTCCCTAAACCTGCTTCCGCTTTTACGGAAAACTCAAGTGGAAGCCGATTGAAATGTGGGTGAGTGGTTATCGTGTAGCATTACTAACCCCAAACTTGCAGGTTCGCTCCTGGTCGTGGCAAGTGATTTTTGAAAGGCGGCAAAAATTACGACACGTATGTCATAAGATTTTGGCATATCAAAGAACCCAATTGAATTCACTAGGCCGTGTTCATAATGGCAAAATTTATCTCGGGAGTTTCCGCCAACACAAAGATCCTCATTTCTCTACTAGAAAGCGCTATAGTGTCCAAGGAGCTTAGATATCTAACCTCCTTGACTTTCATAGTGCTTCAAGGAACAACGAAATTCGACATGCAGACTGCCCTCTGGGTGTCAAATAACCCGAGGCCATACGATATTATTTTACCCTGTACGAGTGATGCACTATTTGTGCCGGTTACTACGGTAGTAAAATAGTCTATTAATTCAAGTAGCTTTAAGAGCCGTCCCTCGACGGGGATGCACCTGGAGTTGACATTGGTAGCAAGCGAGGCTGTCTATGGATGTAGGTCAATGTCATGGCAGATCGCTGGCGTGGGTGGGAGAGAAGAGAGAAGAAAGATACCGCCCTCGCACTACACGCTGGCCCGCAAATATCTGCATCATACAATCAAGTTCAACAAACTCCAGGGAGCATCGCAAGCACGTCCTTGAATACATTTTATGGGCCGAGAGTCATTATAATCACTAGGTCTAGGATTTCGATGAATCTGCATCGTTTTCCTCCCTTGGTAAGCCGAATTCATTAATGAGTTTTATATAAATGTGTTTCAGAGATGGTCGGTTGGTTCCTTAGTTTAGGGACTGCAACAACGCGGTCATGTAGCCCCGTACACTTTGGGTGTGTGAACAATCTGTCTGATAACCGGTGTTAATTGTGATGGCTGTATTAGTGTGTGTTATCTGGGATTCAGGTAGAAGAACGGCAGACGATTATCTTTTTTCAAGTAGTTCCTTCTTTTGCTACCAAATGCTACCGTCCATGACACCTAGCTGCGGACGTGTCGACTAAATGCCATAGCAGTCAGTACCTGGCGACAAACGTTGGAACTAATATAGCGTTATCAAACTAACCTACACATTTTAGCTCCTAGAAGTGTAGTTAGTGGAAGGTTCTTTTTCAAGCCATACATCTATGACATGGGACCGACGGCTTTATTTCCCCTCCGAAGGAAGGCACACCGAGGGATTTTTAACGCTCTTAAAAAATCCGACCACTTCGGCCGGGTTTGAACCCGCGAGCTTGGGCATAGAAGCTCAGCATGCTACCAACTACGCCACAGAACCCACGCGTTTCAGAGTAAGATGTCCTGAACCAAGCAAATTTCTTTTTGCACCTTTCTCTAAATTTTTGGGGTAGGGCATGTTTTAAGCCTACTTTTCACATCTTGTAAGACTTATGACATCTATCCGGGCAAATGTGTGTCTCTCTGTCCCCCCTATCAACTCCTGAACTGCTGAAGCTATCGTAACCAAATTTGGTATCAGTCAAGATCTATACCTGAATATCGCATGGCCATATTTGAAAATGTTTTCAGTTCTACCAACTGCTGGAAAATCGCAATTGAAATTTGAGCTCCATGTTGAATATCTCAGAAAGTATCTATGGGAGCTATTCCAAAATTGGCACACATATAGATAATAATATTTCAGTTTCATTTCCAGGAGGCCATACATGACAGTGTAGCCAACATGATTTTACGCGCGCTGATAGATCCAATGTCTAACTGCATGTAAGGACAATACTATGCCTTGGACTTCAACCAAATTTTGTATCTGTATTCTGTACCTTACAAGATGGAACTAAGAATATATTCAGAGTCAACAGGGCTGCCAACTGTAGTGTTCTGAATTTTGCTTTTTTTTCTCTGTGTTTTTGGTTTGTGATTGTTTTCTGCTTTTGTTTTATCATTTCAAATGATCTTGTCGACTTCATCGTTAGTCTATGCTTGAGTCAGAAGTTATGCGTTACGGAGACGGAGACGTCATGCAGCCGCGCGGGAAGCCTAAGTTAATGGGTAAAGGACGGCGAGTGCGTGACGTCATGCAGCCACGCGAGAAGCCTAAGTTAATGGTTAATGGAGTCTGTTGAAAGAGTCCTGGGGCGTCGAGCGACCTGGGGCTTCGAGCGAAGCGAAAAGAATACAGGGTGACTCCTAAAGAGGTGTAAAAGATGCCAGATCAGAATACAGTGTGACTCCTAAAGAGATATAAAAGATGCCAGATAAGAATACAGGGTGACTCTTAAAGAGGTGCACAAGATGGCAGACAAGAATACAGGGTGACTCCTAAAGAGGTGCACAAGATGTCACACAAGAATACCGGGTGACTTCTAAAGAGATAGGCCTATACAAGATGCCAGATAAGAATACAGGTGTTAACGGATTGGACCAGTATTAAGGATTCGCGAAAAGAACCAATAACGACATTCATTTCGGAGTGATATGACGCATTACTGATTGACAGATGTTCTTCCCTCTCGGATGTATGCTAACAACGTCAGCAATACTGTTTATCATCACTTTTTAGTTATTAGTTAGGCTATAATTTAGTTTCTTTCAATTTTATTCTTGTTGTTGCTGTTTTGCTTAGAAAAATATTGATGTGTAACATCTTCCAATCGGTTGCTGGATAATTTTTTGTGGGAGTGATTTTGTCATGGGACGGAAATGTGTAAGAGGAAACATCGCATACGGTTTACTTCAAGGTTTCGAGCCCCCCATTAAAGATATATCCCTACAATAACTCACCTTCAAGTTGTCGTTCCTTGGTGTGAAAATATTCATTATATCATATTTGCTGAAAACAATTATGATTTATTAATTAAATCTTCATACTTGTGCTGTGGAATGTATATGGCATACGGTTTAATGCGCACCGGTCAGGATTTGCCACTGGAGTTTTACAAGTAGTTATTTCAATGACCAACAGAGTTCACTGCTAACAAGGGATTTACGATCCCGGAAAAACTAATAGGTAATCGGCTTTTTAATATCTCGCGAACCAATAATGATAGGACTTGTATGAGGTTTCCTAGGAGTGGGAGTGACACCCCCCGTTTTCATACAGCCCCCTTAATTTAACCAAAGGACCCAAAACTAAAGGGTCATCGGCTTTTTAATATTTTGCGAACCAATAATGCTGTATGAGGTGTTGTAGGAGTCGGGGTAACGCCCCCCCCCCTTTTTTTACATGATTTTGTGATTTGCAGAGATGGGTAAATCCAGAGTAGAATATATGCGAAATTATCGACAAAAGAAACGTGAGAACTAATTAAAACTGGAGGGGTAAGCTACAGCCAAAAAAAAAATTGACTTCGCATGACTTATATTTCATCTCAATTTCATAGTAGGATAACATGTCAGATGTTACACATCATATGCGACTACTGTAAGGCTCGTAATTTATTATTTGTAATATTGTAGTGAGTTAGCCGTGCGGTTAGGGGCGCGCAGCTGTGAGCTTGCATTCGGGAGATAGTGGGTTCGAACCCCACTGGCGGCAGTCCTGATTCGATCGCACAGAAAATAAAACAGACACATATCAATAAACCAATGACGGATAGTGCTTCAGAACTTATGTTGCCTGCGGAACTGAGCACGTGCTTCACTCCGGGCGAGCATGCAGCACAGGAAGAGGCTCATCTTTCCAGCGTGCTAACCTCGAAAATTTTTAAATTACTAAGACGTAACATAAACGATACTTGTACGCAATAACAAAGGTAATCAATTGACAGATAATTGTAGGAAGCTATTATGACGATAAGTGTATATGTTCAGAGTTCCTTCATGACAAAAGCTGAGGTAAAAGTAAAACACCCATAGTCTTTTCTCGACGCTGGATGCTCTATTGAAACAAGCAAGACCCAAGAGAGCGCTATATTGAGCTGTACTAGACTAGATCATCTTATTGTATGTAATTTGCTGTGAAATTGTTCTTGACGATGAGACATGTATTTTGGAAGAACTTTCTCGCTTTTCAGACGATAATGTAGCAGTTGTTTTCGTCATCGCCAGCACCTTGTGCCAACGACTCCACGTCACAGAGAAAGAGAGAGCTAGCGAGCCAGCGCACGAGGTTATAAAAAGGCTCGTGACGGAACAGCAGAGACTGCGTCATTGCTAGGAAACAAGCGTCACTACAGGATACACCACCGTCCCAATTCCAGAAGCAGTGACGGGCAGTGTTCAATTCTATTGTAATTCATACCCTTTATAGGTCCTCTTCCCACCATGTATTTATAGAACGGTGTTAGGGAGAGAATCCTCCCACCCCTTCATTTCAAGCAGTTCCACATGCATCCACAATCTAGATGCAGAGAAATATTGAAAACCCATTAATTTGATGTATACTGTCATCAGAAACCAAAGGTGGGAAGCATATATCCCCTTGGTCTCCACAGTGCACGTGCTCGCCAGTTCGGTTGTGTTGAGTGAAAGAAATGCATTGTTTTACAGAAGAAGGTGTATTTATTGAAGATAAGAGATTTGTAAACGCTGGTATATAGCTGGAATACAATGTTAATAATGGGTTTGGTCACTATTTCAGCTAGAATGGAAATAATTATCCTGCTCAGGGTGTTTGCTTAAATTAATTTTCTGAGTTTTTAGTAAATACTATTTTGAAAGTATTGAATTATATTCGAATATACTAACTTGCAACATTCCAAAATCACTTTTATATTTTTTGTGCAGTTTTCCGCAAAGATCATATGGGTCACTGACCTTGCGTTGCGTGGGAGTTAAGTTTAAAACAAAAGTATAGAGCGTGATGGGCGTTTTTATATATTATATCCTGTTAAATAAACCTCATTATTGAGTGATAAACACAGTCTCATTATAATTTGAAGGTGGGAGATTATTACCTCATTGCTCATTTAAGAAAACATACTGTCGGGTGTGGGCAGTAGGATAATAATTTCCCACCCCATATTTCATAAAATAGAATCCACACCCATAAAATTGTTGCATATTCCTACTCATCTATCACCCCCAATTACAAATGTGAAAAAAAAATATATATACCCCCAGACTTTTGCTCAATAAAGGGTTAAGGGACACAAGGACTGAGTTTTAGGCAAAAATGACAAAATAACTTTTTTTGTTTTTGTTTTTCCCATATATCTTATGGACCCCTGCGGATCATTTCAGTAAAACAGTTTTCATGCACCGCCATTTTTAAAGGCTCAGGGACATTTTAAAATCTTCTCTTAATGAAAAAATCAAGCGTTTTACACAATCTCTACTGCGCATAGAGCATTTTGATCACACGGTATATTTTATTAATATAATTAGTAAAAAAACTCATCCGATTGTTTTCAAATTTGGTATGTGCCTTAGTGGAAATTGAAAAATGCAGTCCTAGTGTCCTTTATGGAGCTCCGAAATGGAGAATATCTTTAAAACTTCAGAGATTTCTTTTTATGAGTCATTTTAACCCGAGGACCATTGGCTTGGTAACGGTATACTCTCGATCGTCCCGTTTGCGGCTTAACCATGCAAGTTTTCGCCGAATAATAACTATTAGCTGATAATGTACTGTAAATTGAATGCATTTGAAGCAGGGCTGGCATGCGAAACGAAATTCATTATCAATTTAATTTAGCGTCGCGAAATGAAATTGTTCAATGGAATAACATTTCGCTCCTGGCGCGAAATGATATTTGTTACAGACTTTTAATTTCGCTCCTGGCGCGAAATTATATTCATTACGGACTTTTAATTTAGCTCCCGGCGCGAAATGAAATTCGTTACAGACTTTTAATTTCGCTCCTGGCGCGAAATTAAATTCATTACAGACTTTTAATTTCGCTCCTGGCGCGAAATAAAATTTGTTAACGACCATCAATTTCGTTCCCGGCATTTAGTCCCCCCCCCCCCCCCCTCCGGCCTGAAATTAAAATGCATGGAACATTTCATTTTGTTTCTGAAATGAAATCTGTTTCTTTTCTTCCCCGAAAGCCTTATTTGTTCCCGCGTCCTACACCTAGCCACCATCTACATTCGTCCCTGCCACCCCATCCCCAAAGACTGCATTACCCACGTGTCTGAAGACTTCCCCCATTTAATTCTAATGGCCGACCTCAACCTTCATTCCCGTTCGGCCCTAGAACTTCTTAGCCTAGACATCTACCTACGTCACATCGACGCCACCCTCGTCCCTCTCCCAGAATCTACCCGTCCTTCCTCCAATACCACCCCGACGCAGTCATTGCTCATAACTCCCTCCTCCATCTGTTTGACGTGTCTGTCCTGCCACTCAAAGGAGGTGATCATGCCCCCGTTTTACTCAACTTCCCTCTTCCCCCACTACCACCTCCCAGGATGGTCCAGAATTTCTGCACAGCAAACTGGCAGGAATACCGCGCCTACGTCAACAATCACCTCCGTGCGGACCATCTCCCACTGGATAACCAGACGACGGTCGACGCATATACTGCACACATAGTGAACCCATGTACCATTGGTTCAAGGGGTCGAATCCATGCATTATGGTAAAAAGAAGGAAGGAAACATACAGACTTCAGTGGAACATAGAAAGATTTCATACAAGAAGGCGAGCATAATGTTGCGCAAGAAGTGAGGGTCCAGGTGGCCAGGAAATGATATCACGCATGACGCACCGATAGGAGCAGATCATGGCTATAATTAGAACGAGTGGAACTTTCCGTTTGGAGTGACTGCGAGCATGTTTCGGAAATTGATCTTACGTTGCAGTAAATTGGCAACCTCGCAGTTGTGCAAGAAGAAGAATAATTAGATTTAAAGCACTTGCGAGCATATAATTAACTAAAGAAATACATCATTGTGAATCATTTCGGAATAGAGATTTTTGTGTGGAGAAAAAGGTTTTAATAATTGCCTAGAAAAGAAGTGCAAACGTGGCCATACGTCATAAAAAGTTCCCCGAGACCCGAGATGGAGGGGATTAAAAATCAACCTCAACACCCACGTACCTCAAGAGTAAATTTCATTTAATATCTCGGAATTGTACGATCGATTTTCACGTACAAAGAAATCAGTTTACGTTTAGAAAACAAGCTTTCCAGAGATATAAGTTTTAAATGTGTGCGACCATTACTTCAAAAGTTGGTCATGAAAAAGACGAGGATTTTATCTTTTTTTAGCCAAAGAGTATAAAAGTCCTGGCTGAGCCAGGCAATACATGCAGTTTCGGACAGCCCGAGGGGGCGTCAGGCTACATCACATCGAATGCAGTACTTACTAGACCTCGAGAGGTCGTGATACTCTGTATCACCAACGTGCACCCGAAGGGAGTGGCCGAGAAGTATCATCAAAGTATCGCCGTGTGAAGACTTAGGAAAATCCTAATACAGGATTTAGTTCCGCCAGTATCAGTCTTATAGTGAAGTTCCGTATTACAGTCAAAGTAGGCTGCGAACTTAAAAGAACAGGCGATAGCTCTTCAAATAACAGTTTAGTAAAACGACTGAAAGTATCGTAACGTTTTGAAGTACCATAATAGCGAAACAAACATTCTATCAATGTTAAATAACCCGATCAGGGTCGGATAAAATAAGGGCCGCATAGTATTCTGAAAAGATAGGAATTTGAGAACAGAATAATCAGAAGTGAGAATTAAATTCAAGACGTTGTTTCAAGGAAACAAACGAACTATAAAAAGCACTAAGTTACGTAATGAAGGAGGAGCATTAGATGCTAGAAAATAATAGGTCAGCGATAGAGTATTTGGGAGACCGTGAACAAGACAGACTTTCGCTAGACAAATTAAATAGTGTGTAGAAAGAAACAATTTCGAGCTAATAATAATAATAGCCGATCGTCAGGAAACCGGATTTGAAGAAGTACCATTCCAGGGAGGGGTAGAGTGTTCGAGACTTTCATATTCTGATCAGATAGGGAGCCGACATCTACTAGTTTCACCCTTGGAGACGGGGAAGAGAGAAATCACGTGTGTAAGGCTAAAATCAAAGCCTCAGTCATAAAAAGCAGTGGTTTGTAAATATAGGAAATTTGTGTTAGTGTAATAATTTTTCAGTGAATTCATTTGTGTATTATAAAAGAATACAAAATCGTATTCAAAATGTTACCAGTGTATAAGGTAAATAATGTTTATGTGTATCAAGAAATATCATTGTGTGACATGGGATTAAGCAAGATGGCTTAAACACATTCAAGTGGGCAAAAATGAAACATCGTTGGAAAATACGGTCGGGGACCGTCCTATCATGTGAGTAACCATTTCATTATGTCATGTGTTGGGAGATGTTTGCGTGCAGTCCACCTGAGAATGAGATCATAGGGATGTTTTTGTATAATAAATAACAGAATAATAGCGCGATCTGAACAACTAAAATTGAGAAAGTATAAAAATAATTTCTGTGAAATGAATAAATCCCTTATGGGATATGTATGAAATAAAATATCATTGTATTTGATAAATGATTTAATTATATGAAAGCAAGCGTAATAATAATAATAATAATCACAATTAGATAAATGAAGATTATGATGAATTATATGACAGTAGAAGCTTTTGAGCTTCTTTAAAGGAATAAATACATGTTGTGAACACATGTTCTTAGGGTAAAGTGATTATTGTACGGGAGAGGAATAATATAAAATTGAGATATAGATCAAATGTGATTTTGAATTTATCAGTTCTTTGAAGGCGATTTGGAAATAAAGGATAAGCGTAATGTATCGCATTGAAGTAAATTTGTCACGCTAGGAAGGCGTTGAACCTAAATATACTTGGTAAATTTAATTATGAGGGGCAGTTGGTCGTGGTAATTGAGCTATAGTAAGTCCTCTATATAGTGATGTGGATCACGAGGCCATGTATGTTGTTGTGTTATAATAGGGTGCGAATTTATTGTATTATGAGCGCAGGTTAAAGGCCGAGGCCGCCCTAAGTCGCATTTATATAAGTCCTCCAGTATGGGATTGGTTCCCGAGGCAGTTGAGAGAGTCGAACCCAGATTCGTTTATGTATTGAAGCCCCTAAATATTCGTTGTTGTATGTGAATTACTCTTACCCACCAATGAGGATACTTCATAATTAATAAATGCCAAGGCTACGACAATGGTCGAATGAAAATAAATATGTTGTTAAAGTATGTGAATGAGAAGCCAGGCCTGTTCAAAGAACTGCATTTAAGAAACAGATGTGTGGAAACTAGGAGTAGTTCGTCCCGTGGGGGCGATGGCCGTGAAGTCTCCCTCCCTACAATAACTCACGCTAAGTGTCCAGGCTAGACCCCTTGTCATTGATGTTGCGGTCGGTCTGGGATCCGTCTGTTTTGAAGTTATAGTACGCTAGCTTGTTTAGAGTTTGTTTAACGACCCGGTCTTCGAACCGAGGTTCTTGTAGATGAAGATTACCGCTTGCATGTTCAGATCGTTGCTTTCTTATGAGATAATGGTCTTTTAAGACAGATAATATAAATCCCTAATATAATGTTATAATTATGATGTAATGATTCACGAGTTCAGCGAAGACAATTAGATTTCGGGAGTGATCTTAATTTTTTGACTAGTTCAAGTAGTCTTCAGAAACTCGGGAGTGCGCAAATATTTTCCCGATCATTGTAGTGAATTGTTGATTTGAGAGAGATGGTAACTGAGAACATTGTGAAAGCCCAAAGTTTAAGCAAAGTAGTAAAAGTACTTTAATAAGAATTATATATTGTTTTAATTATAAAATACTCATATAAAAGGAAGTGATATGCAATAAAAGTGATAACACAGTTTATATTGGAAAGTATAGAGCCTATTGGAGCTCTGAATTGTATGGAAATTGTAAAAAGGACACTATATGGAAGTGAAAATAGAGATATATTTGTTGGTTTATGAGAAACCATTTATTTATGATTTAACATTTGTTTTATATTGTATTCCTTGTTTACTTTGAACAAGTTAGAATGGGTCAGTATTGTATTTGTTTAATTTGTTGTAGCGCCATATATTGTGGAATTAAATGTTTTATAGTAGGAGTTGATTTTGTTTTTATTTTGGAAGTGTATCCTCTATTTAATCCAAAATGTGTAAGTCACAGAGTGGGAGAACATACCATAACCCCGAAAATCCCGATTTGAGCATTGCTGGCATACTGTGATTTGCATATTTCATGTTAAATGGGCACAATAGATCCTATACTACGACAAGCCTCCCAGGTAGCCATCTCCCTCATTCCAACGACCCCGTGCACTACATTTGAGTCGTCCAGTTGCAAAAATCGTTTAATCCACTTGTGAATAAGGATCATGTCGTAATAGTACATTATGCAACGAGCCTATAATGACTATAATTAAGACACGAGTATTTTTATAAAACGAGCGTATGCGAGTTTTATAATTTCCATACGAGTGTCTTAATTACCATTATAGGCGAGTTGCATACGACTGTTTATGTTCGACGATAATTATAACTTTATTATATGTTTTAACATAAATATTCATAAATATCTGTTCAGTCACTACAGTAGAATGTTGTGATCGGGTGCTGCGGTGGGTAGTATATCTCTCTTGTCCAAGCTCTCTGGACAACCGACGCATGCGCTCTGTGTGCTTCAATACCATATGTTCAGATTGCGCACCAGTATTCAGTAAAACTGTCACTGAAGTCTTGTCAAAACCACGCGCTGTGTAGAAATTGGTTTTGGGGATATTAAGGTACCGGTACAGTGCTATTTCATGTCTCATATTCGCCAGTTTATTTACGCGAACATATGGACGGTGCGTATTCCATGTCGGTAATTTATTATAGTTCGATGTTGTGTTTATGTCCGACATGTTGGATTTTGAGTGCATGCGCGAAGGTATCGTTACCTAATTGGTCAATGAACGAGCTCTGATTGGCTGGAGAAACTGTATCATAATGAAAAACGGTGTTATAATGACCATCATTATGATACAGTTTTCTAACACATAATAGTGAGGGTCGAACATAAAATTATTTATTTTATTATTTTATTTATTTTACCTCAATAAAATGAGGTAAAGTTGGCACTTATCCGACACATATTATGAACTTTGAATGGATTCGATATTTCACGTATTAAGAGAGTTATAGCGAAATTTCACTTTTTCGAAAAAAGCCCCCCATTTTCACCCCCTTCGACCGATTTTGCCCATTAACGAACTGGACCGAGATTTTATAAGGATACATATTATGTAAAAAATTCAAAGTGATTGGTGCAAAATTACGGCAGTTATCGTGTCCACAAGAAACTGAGCTATATATATATATATATATATATATATATATATATATATATATATAGATATATATATATATATATATATATATATATATATATATATAGATACATATATACATAAATTATATATAAACTTTTGAACTGACGGTGGTTTTGGGGTCTGGGGGATGTGAAACGCGAAGATATGTCGAAATTTTCCGGAAGTCGAAACATGGTACCCATTGCAATAGTTAGCTTTCTAATGAAATCTACCTAAAACTTGTTGGCTGATAACTGCAGATCATTTACATTTGACAACATCAGAATGACATTCGTAGAGTGATGCAACTCAGACTTAAGTGAATATAAACCTTTTGTTAAGTGCTAGTTTGAACTTAAGATGTCATTTTTGAAAATTGTAAGTGCATTTTTTAAACTTTTTAAGGCAACATCCGGGCCCTAGTCATAACACATTCCTCTACGGATTACCATCGACCTTAGGTGACCTGGGGTATTTATTATAATTAGTATTTATCATAAATACCAAATTATGACGTAGTAATCATTAAACGGGGATGTAATAAATTCATAGACTCCATCAAATCCAACATGAATATGTCAGTGAAGGATTTGAAGTATATGGCTGAAGACCGAATCATATGGAGACAGTCGCTATGAGCCGACACCTGATCATCATCAATAAATTCATTAATATTACCTCTGATGTTAAAATGTAATTTTGAACTTCTTAATAACAAAAAGAAACGCCGTTCGAACATTAACATAATGAAGAAACGTTCCCTACTGACCAGGGGTGAAACTAGACCGCGGATCGACGGTAATCCACAGACGAAGGTTACGATCGTGTCCAGTTGCCACTATGGAGGGTACAAACCGGTACAGTAAAGAGCAAGCGTGCGATAGCCAACACTCGTCCTGCCAAAAAAGATACAAGGCAGCGTCCATCATTCTCAATTGAGGCTTTGGAGTGATGGCTCTATCGATCAATGACTGCACATTAGGTCAGTGTTTAAGCGATCCATCCAACAAGAATTGTGTTCTCGTTGTGCATTGCCTTAGCCTAATGGGAAACACAAAGGTATTCTTTAAAGTCCAGAGTAATATTGGGTCATGTGGGGATATTCACATATGAGGATGATGTTATCGGCCCCTAGTGGTCTGAGTGATATCGAATGCGACAATCAAATGGAAAACATAACGAACATTAAGCTGGACTAAAAATCAGTCTTTTGACTGGTTTGATGCAGCTATCCACGCCTCCTTGTCCTGAGCTAAACGTTTGATCTCTACATAGCTACCACATCGTACATCTGAGGCAATCTGTTTAACATATTCTAACCTTGGTCTACCTCTACAGTTCTTATCCTCGACCCTTCCTTCCATAACTATGTTTTCTATTCCTGGGTATCTTAAAATGTGTCCTACCAACCTATCTCTTCCCTTCATTAGCAGTCGCCAGAAACATCTCTTCTCTCCCACTCATCTTCATTTGTAACCCTATCTACACATCTAATCTTCATCATTCCCCTGTAACACCACATTTCAAACGCCTATATTCGCCTCTTTCCTGCTACGACAAAATAGTTTCACTTCCATAGAGCTTCACGTGCCAGACAAAGGCTCTCAAAAATAACTTCCTAATACCTAAATTCAGCTAAGATGACCTGTATGGAACCGTTTAAGATATCGTCATTCTGTTTCCAATTCTTAAATCGTATTACGGGGCTCATACAACACGGTCCATTTCGCTCCCAGCACATACTGTACGTATTTAGCGAGAAACCGGTAGCAACTTTCGTTTTTTCAAATGGGACTATACCAATTTCACCCACTGGAACAACTAAGAATCAAGTGACAAGTTCTGTGATGTGCTTATTTTGCAAATCCAATATGTGTTGGTATTAGACAGGAAGCGATGCACCAGCCGCTGGAATGTGGAGTGTATCATTCTCTTGCGTGACCCACTCCTTGTTGACAAACACACATACCACATTTATTCCATTCTATGCAAACTGTAATGTGTACATAATCAAAATGTTTGATGATTAACTGGACTCGTAAGCATTAACATTAGACGAGACGTTCCCAATGAACTAAAATGGCGAGTTTTGTTACATTTCTGATTTTAATAATTATGTACTGTACATAAAGTTATTGTCCCACGTCCGCCAGCACTAAAGAATTCCGTACTTTATTTACCCTCTTCATTGAGGTGTTTTCAGATATTTCCGCAAGGATTCAGGACTAAGTGGAGAGGGAAAAACGCACACGTACATATGAGACTTGATTTTGATTATGTACACATTATATAATGGGTCGAATAAGTACTCCACGTTGGGCGCCAACATAGGCTACGATCACCGAAATATAAACAAGTGCAGCGTTGACATAAATGTCAAAATTAAAAGTGAAGGGCATTAGATATGTATATTTTTTGCAGCTCGCTTAATATACTGTATAAAGAAGAATGTATGTAAACATTACGAACACTTGAAGAGTATATTTTGTCTCTAGGTGTATTTTGTGAAGAGTATATTTCTTGTATATTTTTGTGTCTTGTTGAAGGGTATTTGTATGTAGTCTTTTTGGAGGTTATAATATATATCATTTGTGTGGGATGTGTAGTGAGATAAATAATGTTTCATTTCATTTTAAATTATTTATCTCAGGGGCGAATGATTTGTTTCGATCCCTAAGCTGTTTTATTTATAGTAATTTATCATATTTCTTATTATTATTAATTAGTACATCGGTGTGATGATTTTTATGTCATATAATTGTTATTAGAACCGTTACAATTACAGTAATGCTATGAATGGAATAAATGTAGTATGTGTGTTTGTCAACAAGGAGTGGGTCACGCAAGAGAATCATGCACTCCACATTCCAGCGGCTGGTGCATCGCTTCCTGTCTAATGCCGACACATATGGAAACCGTTAATATCCGATTTGCAAAATAAGCACATCACAGAACTTGACACTTGATTCTTAGTTGCTCCTGTGGGTGAAATTGTATAGTCCCATTAAATAAACGTAAGTTGCTGCCGGTTTCTCGCTAAATACGTACAGTAGCCTATGTGCTGGGAGCGAAATGGACCGTGTTGTATAAGCCCCGTAGTACGATTTATGGATTTGAAAACAGAATGACGATATCTTAAACGGTTCCGTAGATATTTGAGGTGGTCAACTCATCTGAATCATCCTGTATATTTGATGTCAACAGATTCCTTTTCTGTAGAAATGCTTTCCTTGCCTGAGTCAATCTACTTTTTATATCCTCTTTGCTTCGTCCTTCACTGGTTATTTTTCTTCCTAAGTAACAGAAGTCTCCTACTTCCTCTAGCTTTTAACCTGGGTATATTGTTAATAACTTATTTAAGGTTAGCGGATTATATCAGACAAGTACACGTGGCATCAGACCTCGGTGTTGTAGAACGTTCCTGTCAGCAGCTTCGGTACCGTCCTTACTAGAGTTAAAAACAGATAACACACACACACCAATACAGTCATCACAATTAACACCGGTTATCAGACAGATTCTACACACACGCAAAGTACACGGGGCTACATGACCGCGTTGTCGCAGCCCCTAAACTGAGGAACCAACCAACGTTCCCGTCACTCGGGGATGCACCGCACCAATGCAGTCCGACGACTTCCACAAAGTTTGTGTACTAGACTTGATGAAACGTGCGCTACTGAATGTCAAGTGGGAGGAGAAAGGGGGAGAAGAGACTTGGCAACACAGGTGATGGTCGAGCACGCCTTGACGTAGGTCCAGGAGCCAGCCTTTTAATACCCAATAAAAAAAAAAAAGAAAAAAAGAAAACAGCAGTCAACGCGTCATTAATACGCGTGCCGGGTGACACCAGCAAGCCACGCCCACATTTTACTAACACAATATCGCAGGGGGCTGTGATGGTATTTAAACGTTACCAGGCAGCTCCACTTTGAGGCTGCAGTCAACGAAGAAACCGTGGTCTGCAGATGACATTGAGTAATAAGTAGGTTAAGTTCCGCCTAATCAATACTTTTATCATTTTAAATGATCTTGTCGACTTCGTCGTTACGCTGAGGTCTGGCGTTACGTTACGGTGACGGGACGAAATGTACTTAGAATGCACTGAAGTGTGTGACGTCATAGTACGATGTAGCAGCCGAGTACCGAAAAGACAGTGCGAGAACAGAGTTTCAATAAGGCAGTGTGAGAACAATCTAGTAGGCAGTGAAGAAACAAAATAGAATCTTAAAACTTTGTTGTACTCGGCTGCTAGCATTTAAAATGATATCAAGTCCAGTCTTTCAGACTGACTATCCGTGTCTTTTTATTAAATCATTGGTGAGACCTAATTATTTTGGCCCCTTCATCAGCCGATATGAATTAATACATGTCAAAAGACACAAGAAATGTATAGCGTAACACTAAAAAACTTATCTGGTGCACCATAAAGAAGGATGGGAAATTGAACGCCTAAATCAACACAATATGATGTGGAAAAACGTGACTATAAACTAGGAAACACTTTCAAAATGGTAAAACTGTGTAGTTCAAGTCTTCAGAAGTGTCAATCGACGAGACAAATTTATGAAAATAAACACGCGTCATTGTGGTCAACAGATGTTAATGAAATGTTAATTACACTCAAACTTATAGGATATTAGCCGATGACGCGGTGGCTGCTGATCTCGTCATCCGCTTTATAAGTGAGAGTGGGTTAGAGCCATCAATCTGAATTTTCCAGTGAACATTGACTCAAAGACTTGTTCTTTTTCGTTTTTGAATTCTGATTTTTTTGTTTATTCCGTAATATTTGTTTATTATTTATTTAATCGATTGTTCCCCTTTTAGGAGAGCGATTGAACTTGAATACATGATTTCCTCTTCTGGCGATTTTCCACTTCCATACCTGCCAACCGTACAAAACCCAAAATCAGGAGATTTTAATATGAAAATCAGAAAAATTCAGTGCGTATCAGCTCAATTATTTGGCAAACTCTGCTTCAAAACGGATGATGTAAATTAGCATTCGGCATTTACTATCCCATGACTTTCAGTCTTAACACCATTTTTTATTTTTATTTTTATTATGTTTCCTACATTTTACATTTTCTTGGCGTTTCTTTGTTCCCACGTTTTTCAAAAGATCACTTTTTCCACTATAAAAACCATTACATCGACGAACAGTACAGAATGGAAATCAATTGACCATTGCTGGATTCAATCATGTATCGGTACATAAATTGTTCCGAAAAATGTAAAAAAAAAAGTATTTTTTTAGGCCAGAGTGAAGTGTGGAGAATATGACGAAAATGTTGCAACAAAGTCAATAAACAACCACCCACACTGAAACAAAACCCATTTACGAATTCAGGCACTCATAACATTCATTACCTGTCCACTAATAATTCGCCAATAATTGTCAAAAATCTGGAGGATAACTTGAGTAATCGTGAGACAGGAAAAACTATGGAAAATCGGGAGTCTTCCTCCTAAATCGGTAAAGTTAGCAGGCATGCGCTTCTCTTCCCAAATTTTTGGTTTTGTTTTATTATTTTATTAATTTGAGATTGTTTCATATTTAGATATCTACCTCTAAATTATTAATTTCATTCCAAATTTGTATACTTTAATCTGTGTTAAGAGGGGCGGATGACCTCGTAGTTCCGCCCCTTAAAACCTCAATAACTAAACTAGAAAATAATGATTGTTGTTTTAAAGAGCCTGACATCTAGGTTATCAGCCCCTAGTGGTTTGCAATGTAAACCATAACTAAAAGGAAATACGGACTTACACAAAGACGAATATGGCAAATAAAGGACAGCAGGTAAACAAATGCCCTCAACCCTGGAAGAATAAGGATCGAGGGACTGAAATACGGATAGGAAAAGGAAAGAGGAGATGGTCCGCCCCAAAGGCACTGGAAAAAGAACTGATCCCGCCCAGGAAACCCTCTGTGTCGCCAATTACCGCACTCACCGGCCGTGAGCCCTTAGGGTTTAGCACTATCCATGGTGGGACTACATACACCCTGCCTTATTTAGGGCCCTGAACAGAAGGTAGAGAAAACAAACAAAAGAGGTCTGACCCCTCAAAGAATGAGGGATCAGGAAGGATTAGACAAGGGCCAATTAAGGCGGAAAAAGTAAAGACTTCATAGGCCTCGGATACCCTAATACAACACGCTATTTCGTTACTCCGTTCCTGTTATCTCTGTATAAAAGCAGGTCTTCCCGTTACGAGAGGTCACGAGGTAGCCCGTTCCGTTTTCTGTGACGAAGGAAGGGAGGATCATGTGTATTTTAATGCCCTATCTGACGGATACACACTGCAAGAACGTCGGGTCGATGGAGTGGAAAACTGGGTGAGACACGAGCATGGCGCGTGGCAAAAAGACCCGACATACGATATATCTGAGCATGTACAGTCCATTCTCGATAGCGTTAGGAGATATCAAAATAAATTCGACTTGTTAGGCTACTCTTTCCCATATCAAAATCTCCTACAACCCGCCTTTACTTCACAGTTCCCTATTTTACTCCTTTCCCTAACCAAAGCCTCGTACAACCTGTTCTTACTTTTGAATTCCATGTTTTACTCTTTTCCAAAGCAAAGCCTCTTGTTTCCTAATCTCTTATTATTATAGAAACATTTTCGACAGTCATCTGTTTTCCATGTTTTCATCAAACGCCCAAGTTTTCAAGAAAACAAAATACATGCAAGAGGTAACCCAGCCGAAGCCGTCGGATTTTTTAAGAGCGCTAAAAATCCCTCAGTATGCCTTCCTTCGGAGGGGAAGTAAAACCGGCGGTAAGATTTATTGCATGAAAATGAACCTTCCACTAACTACACTTGTGTGAAGCTAAAATGTGTAGGTTAGTTTGATAACGCTCTATTAATTCCAACGTTCGCCGCCAGGTGTTGACTGCGATGGCATTTAGTAGCCACGTCCGCAGCTAGGTGTCGTGGACGGTAGCATTTGGTAGCAAAAGTAGGAACTACTTGAAAAAATTAATCGTCTGCAGTGCTTCTACCTGAATCACAGATAACACACACTAATACAGCCATCGAAAGGTTATCAGACAAATTCTATTCACACCCAAAGTAAACGGTACTACATGACCGCGTTGTCGCAGCCCCTAAACTAAGGAACCAACCAACGCAGTTCTGCTCGTTAAACGCCGAATATAAAGAACATTCAGAAACCTTGCAAACTTCACGTAGACTAACTTATGTCTTGTCAAGTTCAGTATAGAATGTCGAGACTTGTGTGTTAGCCTGTGGAGTGGACCCGCCGTATAATAAACAAGATTGCTAACGTCACAACTACTCAACGTAATTCCTCCAGCTGGAGTAAGTGAGATATTAAACTTTTAATAGCCCCAGGTGTGCCTCGAAAGTTTATTGACTGAAATAACACAATAACCGACTGTACACGTCACATTTACAGCCGTAAACTGGTTACCACGTGCTTCCTGATCAGCCATCCAATGCCGCATCTCTTGGCAGGGCGATGGCATTCTAGTCCATCCACGTAACCATAGGTAAGTTACCATTTGTTCCCCATCACTACAAACATTGGGTTATATAGTCTGCGTCACCTTAAATAAGTTACTAACAATGTAACATTACCATTTGCCCTCATCACTACAAACATTGTGTAATATAGTCCACGTCACCTTAAATAGGTTACTAACAATGCAATCTTACCATTTGTCCCCCATCACTACAAACATGGTGATATCTCTACTTAGTATAAAACAAAGTCCCCGATTCTTGGATGTTACGGGTAAACTCGAGAACCACTGGATGGATTTTGATGCGGTTTTCACCATTCTGTAAAGGATATCTCGAGGATTATTTCCGTCGAAAATAATGTATTTATGATCAAAGGAAGCCGAGCAGTAACGATTTCAGTGGAAAAGTTGAAAAAAAAACTGGCGTCCGAGCGCTTTGTATGCTTACGCTGGGCAAACCGTTAAAAATATCTATGTACTATGAGTGTAAGAATTGTTCAACATGAAAAGTTCTACAAAAATGTCCGCGAGAGCATATGTCTATCTTCAATACATCGTCCACTATAAGTGTGTTTACGTTTTAATTTCTTCCAACCGTGTCCATTCAACTACTGAGGCGACAGTTTACGAGCTAGCTAAGGGCGAGTCTATCATCCCTGTTACAGCCTAGCTAGCGGGCGAACCTATTGCCCCAGATACAGCCAACAACAAGCCGTTGAGTCGTGTTGAGTTAAGACTTCTGAGAAGAGTGGTTGTGTTTGGAGTTTCCCTGGAAGTGCAACTCGGGTTTTCTTCATTTCGCCTGTGAAACACAGTCAAGTTAAGATTGGACGGAAGGGGGATTTGAGTTTCATTCACCTCGCCATTCCCTGGAAGTGCAACTCTCATTTCGCCTTTGAACTTTTCGTTCCGCAAAATTCACAGTCAATTTAAGATTGGACGGAAGGGGGATTATATTATATTAAATTATACTGATTGGCGTAAAATCTCTACTTAGTATAAAACAAATTCCCCGATTCTTGGATGTCACGGGTAATCTCGAGAACCACTGAATTGATTTTGATGCGGTTTTCACCATTCTGTAAAGAATATCTCGAGGAAGGTTTCTGTAGAAAATAATTTATTTATGACCAAAGGAACTCAAGCACTAGCGATTTCAGTGAAAAGGTCGAAAAAAAAAACTGGCGTCCGTGCGCTTTTTAAGCTTACGCTGGGCAAACCGTTAAAAATATCTATAATCTATGAGTGTAAGAAATGTTCAGCATGAAAAGTTCTTCAAAAAAGACCGGGAGAGCATATCTCTATCTTCGATAAATCGCATAGTATAAGTGTTTTATGTTTTCATTTCTTCCAACAATCTCCATTCAGTTACTGAGGCGACAGTTTACGAGCTAGCTAGGGGCGAGTCTATCACCCCAGTTACAGCTTAGCTAGCGGACGAGTTTATTGCCCCAGATTCAGCCAGCAGCAAACTGTCGAGTCGTGTTGAGTTAAAAAAATTTAGAGATGAGTGGTTGTGTTTGGAGTTTCCCTGGAAGTGTAACTCGGCTTTTCTTCATTTCGCCTGTGAACGTTTCGTTCCGCAAAATCACAGTCAAGTTAAGATTAGATGGAAGGGGGATTTTGTTTCATGCACCTCGCCATTTTTTAATTACAACTGACAAGAATTTGTTGCACATGCATCTCCATGATAATCATGCCGAGACGTAAAACGGATATTGGTTGTTGTTCACTGTCATTGGAGAAAAAAAGCGCTTATCACGTAATGCATTCATAACTGTACCCGGGCGAAGCCGGGTCGGGTTGCTGGTATAGTATTATGTCTTGTTGGTGAAAGAGGGTTCAATGTTAAGACTCATATTTGACCATATTTACAGACTGGCACTTACAACGTAACTCCAAAGGTGGCCATATTTACGTTGCCAACGCATAAGGTAAAGGCACTTAAGATTGCGCACTTAGTGTATTTATGTCCATAGATAAACTACTTTTGTGACCAATTTAACACAAAATTTATCAATAAGACTTCAAATATTTGCGAACACAATGCGTATACAAAGAACACGAAAAATAATGTATATTAAATGTAAAAAAATGTTTTTTAATTAATTGCAAATGCGCAATCTTAAAGGCACTGTCCTTTAAGAATGCGCATGATGTCCTGTAAGAATACGCATTAGCACAATTCGCATTTGAAGAGTCCTATGCCTTCATAGTTCGAACACCCTTCATGCCACCACTGTTTGCACCTACTACATTGCACCCAGTCTTCAATAATTGGTTCCTCATACTCTTCGTCACAGCAAGGACACACGATTTTCTCTTCTTCGTCAGTTGTGACAGCTGACGAAGTTGACGCTACTGAACTTACACCGAAGTGAAGAGTTTTCCTGCCCTGTTTTTTTGCTTGTTCATTCTTCGTTGCAAGAAGGCCATTCTTATAAGGGGAGGAAGATAGAACTTCAGACCTTTTGCAAGTTCTCTTGCGTTTGGTTGCTTGAGCTGCCTTTGGTAGGGGAGATATCTTAGCAGGTGACACCTGTGGCTCGTAAACTTTTGCATTTTGAATTTGCTCCTCTACAGCAGGTTCATTTTCCTGCACAGATGGGCGGAATGTTAGCTCCGAGGGAGCAAAGTCGTCATCCAAAAATACATTCCGGTTAAACGGATGAATTCCAGTTTTGATGAAAGCTTGAACGGCTGTCTCCATCTTTGCTGTTCTCTCGTAGGCTGATTTGAAGATCCTGGCCACGTTGGCCTGTGTAATTGCAGTGCCAGGATGATTCACCAACCATGTATCAGCTTCTTGAGAATAGGCTTTCTTCAGAGGCCCAAAAAGCCAACATCCAAAGGCTGAAGCCTGTGGCTTGCATGGGGTGGTAGTGAAAGCAAGGTGATGCTGTGTTCCCTGCAGTAAAGAACAGCATCAATGCTGCAGTGGGAAATGTGGTTATCCAGTATAAGGAGAACTGGATCCTCTTTTGATGGCTTTACAAAGTTTTTGAAATGTTTGAGCCACTCTACAAAGAGCTCAGTGTTCATATAGCCAGAGTCGGATATCATTGGCAATGTCCCTTCAGGAGCATCCATGTACAGATCTGGCTTCATTCTCTTCCTCGCAAAGATCATCGCTGGAGGAACAAATATGCCTGTAGGCCCCATACAACACACTACGGTAGTTGCCTGCCCTCTCTCTCCCGATGTGACCTTACAGACAATTTTCTTCCCTTTAGGAGATATAATTTTAGGAACAGTATTAGGCACGGTTGATATACCGGACTCGTCCATATTAAATTTCCTATGAGCTGGGAGCATTTCATCATCACACACACTGGTCAAATTATCATAGAATCGGTCACATTGGACTCGATTGAATCCAATTGCTCTTCCTATGCTGCACTTTTCTGGTGTGCGTAATGACAGCTTTGGCCTCTTACAAAAGGCCAAAACCCAGTTCTTTCCTGCTAATCTAGGTTTCTTATTGAACCTGTGTTCAATCTCATTCCTCTCAGCAAATTCGTACGCTAAACTCATCAGCTGTTTTCTGGTAATTCCATAAAACCTTTTGTCCAGTTCCCTCAAATGGTCGGCCAATTTTTGTTCCTGTTCTGGCGTGAACACAGGTTTGTGACGTCCCAAGGAAATTGGTACAGTTCCCTGTAAATTAACGAAGAAATATATTACATAACGTAGGCTACTCGAGGAATAAATATTAAACATTGGAGTTGAAAATATTTATGTACTGTAGTAGGCCTATAATATTTGTTAAATATTTTTAATTGAACTTAATTTTTAAATATAATTTACTTATTTTAGTTAATTATGAATTGCCATAAACAATTATTAACCAACTACCGTAATTATTTTTTTCCTTACCAATTTTAATCTATTTCTCAAAGTGGATTCCTTAGTACCCAATGAAGTAGCCACTTTTCTTTGACTTTCACCATTTTCAATTCTCTTTCTGGCTTCCTCTAAGATTTCTGTCGTAAATATAAGTTTCCTCTCTGATTTTCTTGAGTATGTTGAGCTCATACTGCCGTTAAATAGACGTCTGAAAGAAAGAATAGCGTAGATATGAACGATTTCTACAAAACAAGAATGTGCCTGTAAGATGGCGCACAGTTCCTCCAAGACTGCGCAGAGCGCGCGGTCTTGCAGGTTTCTGCGTAGTTCAACACTTTCGCTAACAGATGGCAGAAGCAGTTACGTATATGCACATCGAGCCGCTCACAGTCTTTGTTAGGAGTTCCCCTTGCGAGAGGAGTATTTGTTTCAACTAAATCATAATTTAAAGGAGCTCTAAGGCTTATTTTCTGAAGAATACAAATTACATCAAATAGGATGATTAATTATTCTTACCTCTTAATTCTTTATACAAGTAGAATCGGCAAAATCGTTCACACTTTCGAAGAGCACTTTGCAATACACGTTTCTCCACAGAATGGCTTGGGTCACCAGTGCTGCCAACTGTAAGAAAATGCCACTGCGCAATCTTAAAGGCTGCGCAATCTTAACTGCCTTTACCTTAACCGGTAACCTATAAAATAACACCTATTAAAATAACATTTACACATTGACACATTTTCAGCTTATGTACACAGAACATTCAATCTACTACGTATTAGTGTGATCCCTAGCATTCGGATGGATAATGTTCACAGACTAACCTACCCCAAAGAGATAGTAAGTATGCCCGCTTTAAGGAAGGTTGTGCTCCAAACTCATTATCATAACGGGATTGCCGCGGAAGGCGCATTTTTCAGGGGAGGGGCGAGACTGTCCTCAATTACAACGAAAGGGACATAGACCCCTGTAATAATACTGAAGGCTTTTCAATCAATTTCAGGGTACGTTTTTCATTTCTAAGGCGGTTTTTACACGGAAGTGGCAAGTCGCAGGAGGCACGCGACTTAAAACAACCGAAGCATGAAATCAAACGCGAGCTTACACAACGAGGATGCAAGTGTCACGTGCGGCTCGAAGACCAGGAGGCTGGTTTTTATCATCGTGCGGATCTATTATCAGGAATTTGACTCGTCCCTTCCTAGGTCGCCCTCGGAGAAGTTCACGAGCGAACAGGTTGGACGAAAACTGTACTGAACTTAAAATCTTCACTAGCGCTACCTATGAATTCGAACCGTGATTTCCAACCCACCGTTCAGCAAGTACTTTCAGAGCGTTTAGGACTTTATTCGTTGTTGCTTACTTTAGAGGCTACGTTATCGTGGTTATACAGCCCCGTGTATGTGGGTGCATGGATGTGTAATTTGTGTGATAACCTGTGTTATTGTGATGGCTGTACTATAGTGTTTTTATAAATTGGGGGTTATGATTGAGTAGGAAGCGGCCGTGGCCTTAAGTTAGGAACCATCCCAGCACTTTCCTGCAGTAGAAGCGAGGAAACCACGGAAAACTACTTCTAGGATGGCTGAATTTGGATTCCAACCCTCCTCTTCTCAGTTTTGCCTCACTCCGTTCCACCCCACAGTCCAGAATTAAAATGTCTTGGCATAGCCGGGAATCGAACCTGGACGGTCAAGAACGCTAACCGCTACACCACGAGGTGGTCTTTATGACATGGGGGGTGTCCGCCTCGTAGCGTAGCGGCTAGCACTCTTGGGTGTCACCGCGGAGACCCGGGTTCGATTCTCAGCTCTGACAAGAAATGTAATTCTGGTCTGTAATTCTGGCCTCGTATAGTAAAAAAAAATCGTATGGCCTCCGCTGCCGGGTGCGAGCTTTGTTATTTGACACCCAGAGGGCAGCCTGTATGTCGAATTATGTTGTTCCTTGGAACGTTACGAAAATAAAGATACCTAAGCTCCTTGATACTATAGCGCTTTCTAGTATAGAAAGGAGGAACTTTGTGTTGGCGGAAATTCCCGAGATTAATTTTGCCGCTATGAACACGGCCTACTGAATTCAAATGGGTTCTTTAACATGCCAACAACATATGACATGCGTACCGTCATTTTTGTCGCCTTTCAAAAAAAAACAGCCAGGAGCGAACCTGCAAGCTTGGGGTTAGTAGACAGACACGTTAACCACTCACCCACCGTGGCAAGCTACTCAGCCTTGTGAGGCAAAACGAACAAGAGGAGGGTTCGAGTCCCATCTCAGCCATACAGGAACTGCTTCTACTCCAGGCAAATGCCGGGATGATTCCTAACTGAAGGCCACGGCCGCCTCCTTACCAATACTCATCTGAAATACAAATACACACACTAATACAGCCATGACAATAATACAGGTTATCAGACGCACACCAAGTAGCCTGCACGCGGCTACATGACCTTAATGTCGCAAACACCCTAAATCAAGCAAACATCATTTTTGCTACTTTTCCCAGCTATACACGATTTCCTTTCTCCTGGTTTTGATATTTAAAGGACTATTGTTTTTAAATTTCTCAGCCAAAAATAAGATATCTTTATTTACACCACTAATAAAATATTACGAAACATTGGGAAAAAAAAGTCTTGCTGAACGTACGAGTATTTTTAACAACTCAGAATGAGGATCTGTAGACTTTAACGTTGACTTTTTAATCTATACTAACATATAAAAATGAGATGGGTGTATCTGTGTATTAGGCTACTCAATCACGCAAGAACCACTGGTCCGATTTACATGAAATTTTACATGGAACTAGTTGATTTACCTGGTTAACATAAAGGCTACTTTTGATTTCGATACTTTGCACTATTTATTGATGGCGACCATTTTAGTGACACTTTGGTTTCAAACTTTCATATTCAATTTCAAATAAAAAGAGAACGCTAAGAAATAGCAAACTTTTGATGACATACACGAGGTTTAAAATTTAATTTTCTATCTGAAAGGTCCCTGTCACTTTTCGTGTATCTCCAACGGTTAGCGAGTAAAACATACATTTGTGCTATAAAACACGGTCAACGCCGAGCGGTGTATTCTTACTCTCCCTCCGCGCAGCACCTCGCCTATCCCCTGTTTTAACTGTCACCTTCACATTTCAATTTATTTATGACGCGTAACGAAGCACGCGTACTTCAGCTAGTTTCTTATAAATTCCGAGCATGTCCCAAGTTCACTCAGAAACAATTTATACGAACTAGTCACATGCGTTTACTGACATCTATCGACCGAGGAGCTAAAGGATCTCCATGCCTTCCTGTCCTGAAGTAATCGTTTCATCTCTATATAGCTACCACACCTTATAATCTGTTTAACATATTCTAACCTTGGTCTACCCCTACAGTTCTTGTCCTCGACCCTTCCTTCCATAACTAAGCTTGCTATTCCTGGGTGTCTTAGTATGTGTCCTACCAACCTATCTTTCTCTTCATTAGCAGTCGCCAGAAACATCTCTCCTCTCCCACTAGTCTTAATACCTCTTCATTTGTTACTATATATACCCATCTGATCATCATTCTCCTGGAACACCACATTTCAATTCTCCACTTTTCTGCTGCACCAACAGTCCAAGTTTCACTTCCATAGAGCACCACGCTCCAGACAAAGGCTTTCAAAAATGACTTCTTTAATACCTAAATCTATATTTGATGTCAACAGATTCCATTCTTTTTTTTTTAGAAATGCTTTCCTTGCCTGAGCTGACCTACTTTTTATATCCTCTTTGCTTCGTCCATCACTGGTTATCCTGCTTCACCGTTTCACCTGCCAATTTGACGTCAGTAAGGGTTTCTAATTTCTTTCGGATGCATTCCTTTATGAGAATGAGAATCTAATGAAAGGTATAAAATCCACGAAGGCAATGGAAGAGCGCAACCCGTCGTGAGGTTGGTTAGAGCGCAGTAATTTTGTTCAAGGCTGCGGGAGAGCCAAGGTGAGCCCGTCCGGCAGGTGTGAGCGCGTTGTGTTGCCTTCAGTTGACTTGCTTTCTTCCAGCTTGCAATTTTACCTAATATAAGGGGGAAAAAATGAAAATGGGTACTAGACCCCTCAGAATAGGTACTTCCCGCCGACTCTACGCATCACGATCATCAGACTTTTGGTAAGAGGGCAGAGAAGGGAGAGAGTAATCAAGGTCTTACACCTACGTAGTTTCAACAAATTTCCCAGTTATCGCAAATGCTAAAAACCCGTAACGATAACGATAATTTTATATTCGAAAGGAACTACAATTAAACCAAAAATAGACAACATTATATGAAGCTATCCATTTTCCACAGAATTTCCACCAGAAGATTCCAACATGATTGGAAATAGGTTAAGACGAAGATTCAAGGAGAAATAATTTCAACTCTGAGATTTGCTGATGACATAGTCATCTTGGCCGACAAGCCTGAGGATTTGAATGAGTTTTTGAATGGTATGGACTCCGTCTTACAGAAAGAATTCATGATGAAAATTAATAAATGTAAAACAAAAATACTGGAATGCAGCCGAAATAAATCAGAAACCTCTATGGAGATCAAATTGGCTGGTGAAAAGCTGAAGGAAGTAGGAGACTTCTGTTACTTAGGAAGCAGAATAACCAGTGATGGACGAAGCAAAGAGGATATTAAAAGTAGGTTGGCTCAGGCAAAGAAAGCATTTCTACAAAAAAGGAATCTGCTGACATCGAATATAGATTTAGGTATTAGGAAGTCATTTTTGAAAGCCTTTGTCTGGAGCGTGGCGCTCTATGGAAGTGAAACTTGGACTATTGGTGCAGCAGAAAAGAGGAGAATTGAAGCATTTGAAATGTGGTGTTACAGGAGAATGATGAAGATCAGATGGGTAGATAGGGTTACAAACAAAGAGGTATTAAGACGAGTGGGAGAGGAGAGATGTTTCTGGCGACTGCTAATGAAGAGAAGAGATAGGTTGGTAGGACACATACTAAGACACCCAGGAATAGCAAGCTTAGTTATGGAAGGAAGGGTCGAGGACAAAAACTGTAGGGGTAGACCAAGGTTACAATATGTTAAACAGATTGCCTCCGATGTAGGGTGTCGGAGCTATGTAGAGATGAAACGATTAGCTCAGGACAGGGAGGCATGGAGAGCTGCATCAAACCAGTCAAAAGACTGAAGACTCAGACAACAACTTCAGGCAGGATGTCCACCAAAACCTACTAACAGATATCCCTGACAATTTCCTGTTTTTTTTTTTTAGTTTTTTTTTTTGATAAATCAGAAAACTCCCTGAGTAACAGTATAGGCCATAATAAATATATAAAACAGAGTTTAAGTTGGAAGGGAAAAAAACAGAAAAATATCTAACTTATATTTTTCCAATTTCTAATTTTTTCATTCAGAAATCTATTGTACTTGTGAGTATTAAAAGTAACTCGTCAATAGTAATGATCTCAAAAATAATACTGTTATACGTTTATACACAAATACAGTAGTCAGTGTGCTCATCCTGCAAGAAATGAGAGCATCGGTAAGAACAATCATCACCAGACTATACCTGACTGAGTAATTTCCAGTTATTCGAGGTAAAACTTAAATTACCTTAGTGTCATTAAAATACCCTGATAATTGCCTGTTTTCCAGAGTAGTGGACACCCTGTAAAGACATCCATTTGGGAAAACAACATCTTTGAAAGAATAACATAAATGCTCCATTCCATAATGACCCATAATTTCTGGTGGAGAATACATTTTACGCTCCACGCCCTGTTGACCATCTTCATCCAACATTAAGAATAACTGAATATGGACATATTTTAGTCATAAGGAATTTCCAGAAGTTTTATCAAGACACATTTTATATTAATTTAAAGGAATACAATATAATTCCAATTAACATTCAACAAATTCAAGTTAAAGCAAACATTTTCACAGATCTGGGTTATTATTGGAATTATTTAATATGTAAAACAATTTTAGAAGATTAGGTTTAAGCTTGAACGCTTTTCAGTGGCATTCTTTTCTAACATGGTAATACTTATTTTATTAACATTCTTTTATTGTTGCATTTTATTAGAATTAATAGGCTATACTTTTTTTAATAACGCTTTGCTCGCAAATATTGTATTTTCACATGATAATAACGCTGAAGAATATCATAATATTCGCTTAAGTAATTAATTTACATTAAATATATTATTGTTGAGGAGTAAATCAGTACATTCCATTTGGTATTCACGTAACTCTAACAACGATACGTGGTAAATAGATTATGCAGCTTATACGAAGTGAAAATGTAGCAAATAAGACGCTGTAATTATTTGAGGTTAGGAGTGTGCAGTTGCCTCGGAACAAAGAATAAAGATATCATGTACTATTCCTGCAGTGAGTGAGGAATTAATATTTGGCCACTTCTAACACCGGGATCCGAACAAAGAATCCCAAGAATTGCAAAAGAGACGCTTCTCGAGATCATTCCCACGCCACCTATCCCGCGAGTTCGGAGGAAATGATTGAAAAACTTAAGGAGACTGATTGGATCTTAACACGTGGTCACGCCACGAGCCTGTCTCAATGACATCAAGTTTATGACTTGTTCCGCAGACGGCCATGCTCGTTCTAAACATTTTATAATACACATGGCCTGGCAAAAAGAATGTTGGCCGACAGGAACGCTACTACCGGCCGAGTGGAGAACTGAGGTGGCCTCGACTCAACACACCAGGGCGCAGCACAGACTAGACTCTCAAACCAGAAAAGAAATTCCAACCGTTCATACTGTTTTGATGAATCTATGGATACTTCAATTCTCAGCAAAGCGTTATGAACGACCTCCCACGTATACAGAAAAACAAGAAGAATAAAAACCATTCAATTCAGAGAATATGAAAGTTTTTTTTCTTTGTCGTTAGCAATCAGATTGTACAGAATAAGGAAAAGTTCTCATTGAATTCATACATAATTAAAGAGTCGCGAAAAACTTGGGAAGGAGTCTTATTATGACGCCGAACATAATGGCTATCATTCTTGGTGGCCACACCCGAGGTTCATAACACAGAATTTTTTTTTTTTTTTTTTTTTTTGTCGTTTATCATTTAACTACTGTATCTTTTAGAAATGCCGGGGTGCCGGAATTTTGCCCCGAAGGGCATCTTTAACGTGCCGGTAAATCTACTGACACGGCTTACTCGCCTTTGCGCACCCTCGAATGCCACCAGACTGCGCCAGGATTCGATCCCGTAACCTTGGGCATAGCAGACGAGAACGTTACCGCTAAGCCACGCAGTCTGTCCATGGAATTAAAACAGACAGGTAAATGTAACCAATGTTCACCAATTAAGGTACAGGCCGTTCCTCATTATGGCTGTTGAACCTTTCAATGTCAGGCAATAAATTGTGATTGACTCTGCTCAATTTAACCATTTATAGGGCAGACTATTTTGTTCTAATTTTTACTTTAATTTTTTAAATTTAAATTTTCATTTCAGCTATAATTTTTTTAAATTTTGATTTTAAGTATTCAATACTTTTTTAAATAAATTTTAAAAATTATTTATTTATTTATCATTTTTAATTTTATAATTTCAACTTTTTAATTTTATAAACCTTTTCGTTTACATTTTTAGTGTCTTTTATGTTCTATTTTAATTTTTAGTGTGCTTTATTTTAATTTCTATATTTATGTTTTACTTTATTGTTTACATTTAATATATTTGATTATATTTACTAGCTGAAATTTGATCCAGCACCATAGAACTACACAGATATAAGAGGCCTATTTGCTTATCAGAAATATTACATCTACAAGCAATTTTGTTGTAATTAGTCTGAAAGTTTCAACTTTAGCACCTTTGATAATAGCCTACAAACTCTTTTTTATAGTAGGTGATTAATATAGACCATCATAATAGTACATTATGCAACGAGCCTATAATGGCAATAATTAAGACACAAGTATGTTTATAAAACGAGCGTATGCGAGTTTTATAATTTCCATACGAGTGTCTTAATTACCATTATAGGCGAGTTGCATACGACTGCTTATGTTCGACGATAATTATTATAACTATTTTATGTTCGAACAAAAATATTCATAAATATCTGTCGAGATTCCGCCAGTTTTATGTACTGAACAGAACGCATGAGACGTAGGGAATGCCTTGTATTTGACCATGGCCTCCTCGATTACTCTACTATGACACTAGGCAACACAGTTTAGAAGGCATTGGAACTCCATGCAGGTGCGATGCTAACCTTATCTAATTGGTCAAACAACTGTTTCTTGAGCTCTGATTGGTGGGAGAAACTGTTTCATATTGAAAAATAGTGTTATAATGAACCTCATTATAGTACAGTTTTCTGACAGATAATAGTCAGGGTCGAACATAAATATTATTTCAGTAGTATGCATCCCTCCTGCGGTGCTCACAAGCGATCGATCGTAACAAATGAGCATTCAAATGTAAGAGAATAGACATTAGCAGTGACTTCATAATTTCATAAATATCTATAATTTCTTTAAAAAATGCGCAGTCAGCTGGCATTTGAGGGTGCGCAAATGCGAGGGAGACGTGTCAGTAGATTTACTGGCACGTTAAAGATCCCCTTCGGGGAAAAATTCCGGCACCCCGGCGTCTCTAAAAGCCAGTGTAGTTAAAAGGGACGTAAAACCAATAACATTATTATTATTTTAAAAAAATGACTTTAAAAAAATTGTACGAAGTGTGCGATTTGCAAACACCGTTGATGTAGGAAAATACGCTCCATAATTTCTGTCCGCGGGCCGCTGTGACGCCTGTTTCATGTAATTTTAACATTCTGAGGTCTTTCTTTTATCCTGAAATGTAAATAGTGTTCTATAATCATTTGGCTGAAATAGAAACATAACCTTTCTCCTTAAGTCCCTCATTATAAACCTATAGGGGAAAGTGTGGTTTATGAACATGCGAGATGTCTCGCACAGGTCCGCTAGTTATCCTATATACCTCCACTAATAATTTGGAATCCTGCCCCTTGCGCCTTTCATTAACCCTAGAACAGTGGTTACAACTTGTAAGGACTTGAGGGCCAAAATGGGAACTTCGGGGTTGGTTGCGGGCCGCACTTTAATAATAGGCTAATTTTCATAAAACTTAAGGCTGGGTGCCCTTACCGATACCACAGAATATTTCAACTGAAAATCCCACCCCAGGAATCCGCGGGATTCGATTTTATTGCTCAAAAACTATTCTACAATTCGATAAAGGAGAGAAATCAAAGATCCCTTGAAAAATTTAGTTTTGATGAACACTCAACAATGGAAGTTGAATTGAATCCCTCCCTATATTATTCTGCTAAGGTCCCATTCCAGTTTTGTACCGAAAATAAGGTCCCATTAACACCAACCTACACATATGTAGTACCTACAGGTTCAGCATAACCCAATGCGTAAGCTAAACGCACTCACTTACTCTTTAAATGCCTCACAATTAAATAAATAACTTGGTTGGTTGGTTGGTTCTTAAGTTTAGGGGCTGCGACAACGCGGTCATGTAGCCCCGTGTACTTTGGGTGTGTGAAAATAAATACCTTAAAACATGTATATTTACAATGAAATAATGAAAGAATGCAACACGGTAACCATGGTAACAGAATCTCTGTAAGACGCAATGCAATTCCAATTATTACATTACTGTGAAAGTTTCCAGACGGTTATAAGGTTATCACGGAACCAAATTAAGCTGTAAAATTCATCAATACATACAGTATAATGCGCTGAAGGGGGTCAAGGTGCATTCTAGAATTTTTTCACACAATTTTCACGTGCGAGTGTGGCACGAAAGGTCTATTTCCCCCGACTATAAAGGGTCTCCGAAACCCACATTTAAAGGTCCTTAACTTAACAGTGTCTGTGATATCCCCAGAAAACGAACTTCGCTCTGATATACTGTACTTATGAAGGAATGACAAACCCCTAACCACTGCACCAGTAGCTGAATTGATAAAAGTCTGATTATTGAGTCTTAGCATGATTGAGATTTTGCTATGTGTACTTATTACAACTAGAATAATCGCGGGCGAAGCCGCGACGGGTAATGCTAGTTAATATAAAAATGGCAGAGAAAAAAAATCTTAAGACACTCTGAAATTAATAATGTAATCAAAACAATACTTGCAAAAGGACAATTTGGTAGTAATAAGTTTTCTTTGAATCAATATTACTGTAGAAATGGGTTCATTATTCCGTGAATAAATGGGAGGGAGGTCAGTGACCTGCGGCGCGTTGTATAACGGTAGATAACAAGAATCATTTTAAAATTATAATCTCGGCAAATTTTCTAGGTTTGCGCCATGTCTTGTGTGGGGTTAAGGTGGCTCATCAGCGGGCTCTTGATGTCCCCGCCCGGATGTGCCAGCTTGGTGTCCTATGCGAAACCCCACACAATACACGGCACAAATCTAGAAAAATTGCTGAGATTTAATTCACTGGCCGTGAAAGCCAATATACCATCATTTAATATTATAAGTTTATAACCGTGCCTATTCTACATCTTGTACAACAATATTATAAACATTTCCAAGGAAGCACACATTAGAAGCCAAGTATTCAATTCTCAACATTCAAATCGTAAATATTTTTATCCATTTTGTTTTTCAAAATTTGATTCTTGCTTTGTGTTGACCTTCACCGTTCCCATTATATCTCCCATGTTTATAGGAATTTTTGGATTTTTCATTTTAAAATGAAGACTCCACCGGAAAAACGGTGTAAGTCACATTCTGGTTTTTTTTTTGTTTTTGTGTAAGTCACATTCTGTTTTTGTTTTTTTGTTTTTTTGTTTTTTTAGAGTGAATTAAAACTTTCCAACACTAAAATATATTCTTAAACCACCCCAATTGAGGGTAAACAATACAGTTCTTTTTGCCAAATTTATTTCTTATACAGGAAAACAAATAACTAAAATTAAATTATGAAAAAGTGAGAGAATATGGGACGTTTATTCCGTTTCCACTAAAAATATAAACCTCTGTAGCTCGGTGATATTCCGCTTTATTTGAAATTAATTTCAAATGATCTGTAGTAACTATGGCTGGCCACTAGAATGCGCCATAAACACATTTTCGGAAAAAAATGGACTTTTAACCCAGTTCTTTCCGTGCGGTCTTCAATTGACACGCGATGTTTCATTGAAACTATTCGGAAAAGATACGGTTTTGCTGCACGAAATCCGAACTTGCCCAAGTTATAAGAATTAGTAATGAATCCACGGGCCCACATTTTAGGCTACCAATTTCTTCTGTTTAACTTCGTACTATCTAGAAAACTAACTAATGAAAAACAAATAAAACAGCAGGAAAAGACTTTATTTATTTAGTTGAATGGTACATTGGCGCTATCTTCTGCTGCACCGGGTCACTAAACAATAAGGCAGTGTATCTTAACTCACCACAAGCTGGCATTGTGCGTGCGGTGCGCGCAGCTAACACACTTACCTGCAAAACAAGACACAAATACATTAGACACAACTCACAGTATGCACATACTCAATATTACAGTGCTAAACTAAGCAGAGACAATATATATAGGTTTTCACGGAAATCTTCGATAGAATAATAATAATAATAATAATAATAGGAAGGATGGGGGTGAAGCTGATTCCTGCACGTGGTGCCCCTGCATAGGTACCTGGATTACACTTTCCAGTACTGAACTGAGCATCAGCATTCCAGAAGTACAAGCAAGATGATGACATCTGTTCCACAAAGGCCTTTTTCAAGGCTAACTATAATTATTTTTAATACATAGGGATTTTCATCCTCAAAAGAAGAGCTCCTGCGTGAAATATGTCAAAGTAACAACTGTGACATACTTTGCATACAAGAGACCCACAGAGACAATCAGCTACGACGTCCCAAAACTGCTGGCTTGAGACTTATTGCCGAGAGACCTCACAGACAGTACGGAAGTGCTTTATTCGTTCGACCTGATCTACAAATCGTGTCTACTTCCATCTCTGAACACGAGGATATGGAAATATTAACTGTTGAGCTGAGTAATTGCACCGTATCTTCTGTAGACAAACCACCAGGTGCTGCTTTTTCCTTTGCTACCCCTGATAGTTTCCATCAACATAGTGTCAATTTTGTAGTTGGTGACTTTAACAGTCACAGTACAGTATGGTGTTATGCTCAAGACGATAATGGAGAAGAGGTGTTAAAATGGGCCGATACCTTCCAATTAACCCTCATACATGACAGTAAACTTCCTCCATCCTTCGATAGTGGGCGTTGGCATCGTGGATACAATCCAGATCTGATCTTTGCCAGTGAGCACATCAGCCAACAATGCATGAAGACAGTATGCTCTCCAGTTCCTAACTCTCAACATCGGCCTGTGATGTGCCAAGTTACTGCATTAGCCCACTATACCCTACCGCAGAAGATTCAACTTCCGGAAAGCTAATTGGGAGAAATTTAGTTCTACTTTGGATAGTTTTGTAGCTGGTATCCAGCCAACACCAGATGAATACGATACATTTGTGAATGCAGTGAAGAAGGCTTCACGGTTGTCGATGCCTCGAGGGTGCAGGACACAATACTTCCATGGCATAACACCTAAAACAGCCGATCTGATGAGTAATTATCTTTCACTCTTCGAAAATAATCCATTTAGTGACGAAACCATTTCAGCAGGAAAAGAGCTAATATCCACCATAGCATTGAACAAGAGAGAAAGATGGCTGAAACTTATGGAGGAAACTGACTTCTCTGTTAATAGTCAGAAGGCTTGGAGGCTGCTAAAGAAATTAAATAACGATCCAACTAAGAGTTCCACACATGCAAACATCACTGCCAATAACATCGCATCACAGCTCATAAATAATAGCACACCAAGATCGTCATTTAGAAAATCAGATTTCAAACTTCAGGATAAGGTACACAATCAGAACAGTGAACTCACAAGACCATTTGATCTCCATGAACTAGAAGCTGCCGTCCGTACATGTCGGAATGGCAAGGCAGCAGGACTGGATGATGTTTGTGTTGAACAAATTAAACATTTTGTCAATGTCACGAAAATTTGGCTTCTAAATCTTTATAATCACTGCATTGCATTTTTCAAGATCCCAAAGTTATGGCGCAAGGCTCGTGTAATAGCCATTTTAAAGCCTGGTAAATTACCAAATGATCCTAAAAGTTTCAGACCAATCTCTCTTCTTTGTCATCTTTATAAGATCCTAGAGAGAATGATCCTGAATCGTTTAACTCTTGTAGTTGATCCTCTTCTAATCTCTCAACAAGCTGGGTTCAGACCAGGCAAAAATTGCACTTCTCAAGTCCTACACCTTACTCAGTTCATAGAAGATGGTTTTGAAAGGAAAAAGATCACAGGTGTAGCTTTTGTTGATCTCTCTGCTGCATATGACACCGTAAACCACAGAATACTGTTACATAAAACTCTATAACCTAACGAACAACTATGGATTCACTAACATGATAGCTACACTTCTTCAGGATCACCGGTTCTTCGTTGACTTCCAAGGACATCGCAGCCGTTGGAGAACTCAGAAGAATGGATTGCCCCAGGGAAGTGTATTGTCTCCTATTTTATTTAATGTGTACACCAATGATCAACCACAGCATCAAGGGTGTAAAAGCTTCATTTATGCTGACGATCTTGCTCTTTCTGCCCAATCAGAACAGTTTGAAGTTGTAGAGCATACACTCACTCGTGCTCTCAAACAGCTGGGTACTTACTATGAAAGGAACCAACTCATGCCCAATCCTAATAAGATTCAAATATGTGCCTTCCAGCTGAAACATAAACAATCTACTCGGAAACTTGAAGTATTCTGGAATGGTATGTTATTGGATCATTGTTTCCATCCCAAATATCTAGGTGTCACCTTGGACCGTACACTCACATTCAAGGAGCAGTGCTTTAAGCTAAAACAGAAGATCTCTTCGAGGAACAGCCTCCTCCGTAGACTGGCAGGGACTAACTGGGGCACCCATCCCCAAACGTTAAGGACAACAGCAATGGCCTTATGCTATTCATCAGGAGAATATGCCAGTCCTGTGTGGTACAAGTCAGCCCATGCAAAGCAGATGGATGTAGCCTTAAATGAGAGCTGCAGGATTATTACAGGTTGCTTGAGGCCAACTCTCATCAGTAAAGTGCACTTGCAGGGATTGCTCCACCTGGCATCAGAAGAGAAGTGGCCGCAAACAACGAAAGAGGTAAATCATCTGTTATGACCTCACACCCACTCTTCGGATATCAACCTGCTGAGAGGAGATTAAAATCGAGAAAGAGCTTCCTAACAACTACTCAACCATTACAAGGAACAGCAGCAACAGCTCGAGTTGCCGTGTGGAAGGAGAGGACCAGCAGTCTGTCTGAATGGATGGAACCAAAGGAATCTCTACCTCCTGGTCACACAGAGAACTGGCTAATCTGGAAGTCCCTGAACAGACTGAGGGTGGAAGTTGCAAGATCCAGGGACAACTTATATAAGTGGCATTTTCCGACCAAGACAGTCCTGTGTGATTGTGGCGCAACCCAGACAACACAACACCTCTTCTCCTGTCCATTGTGCCCGTACAGCTGCACAATGAATGACTTGACTGAAGCTAATTCAAGTGCTATCGAAGTGGCTAAGTTCTGGGCAGAAACTGTTTGAAGTCGTCTGTTCAACACATACTTTGTACTTCTGACACGAATAAATAAATAAATAAATAAATAAATAAATAAATAAATAAATAAATAGGAAGGATCTGGTTGAGAAATTGGAAGCCAAGGAAAGGAAGATTCTGAGGAAGATCTTAGGGCCGTTGAGAGATGATGGTGAATACACGAGACAGCATAACAATGAGCTGTACCATCATGTAGAAATGGTATCTCAAGTAATTCGGAAGAGAAGAATATCTTTCTATGGCCACTTAACTCGTATGAAACCCGAGAGAATCACCAATCGGATATGTACCTATTTTCTTAGCAAGAAAACCAAGGGCCCCTGGTTTTGTGAGGTAGACAAGCATTTGCAAGAAGTAGGGATCGCCCACGCAGGAATTATGGAACGTGATCTTTTTAAGGAAAAGCTTGGAGCACACCACCAATTCCAAGAAAAGGCGAAATTAAAAACCGGCAAGAAGTGGTCTGGTGAAAGAAAGGAGATTCACAGGCAGCGAATGCGTGAACACTGGGCTAACATCAAGGCCCAAAGACGGAAGCAGTTGGAATGACGTGGTCCATAGTTGGCCTAAACGAACAAAGAAGAATAAATAATAATAATAATTCAAATTATTGGGTGTGTGCAACTACGATGCGCGACGATATTTGAGCGTGAAACGTATTCTCGGACTGATTTGTTAAACTGTCGCTCTTGCGAAATTTCAGCTTCGTAAATTTTTTAAATTATGTATTTTGCGAACAGAAAGTTCACAGGCGAGATCAAGAAAAGCCGAGTTGCACTTTCAGTGAAACTGCAAAAACAACCACTCAAAACGACTCGACAATTTGCTGATGGCTGTATCTGGGGTAATAGGCTTGCCCCTAGCTAGCTCGTAAGCTGTCGCCACAGTAATTGATGGAGATTGTTGAAAGAAATGAAAAGGTAAAAACACTTAAGAGTGGGCGATGTATTGAAGAAAGAGATATGCTCTCGCGGACTTTTTTGTACAACTTTTCATGCTGAACAATATTCTTACACTCATAGTGTATTGATATTTTCAACGGTTTACCCGGCATAAGCTTAAAAGGTGCACGGACGGCAGGTTTTTCTTCGACTCAACTCACTGAAATCGTTACTGCTCGGCTTCCTTTAGTCGTAAATGAAAGTTTTTCTACGGGAACCTTCCTCGAGAAATCCTTTACAGAATGGTCAAAACCGCACCAAAATCCATCCAGTGGTCCTCGAGATTACGCGTTACATCCAAGAATCGGGGACTTTGAGAGATATATTATATAGGCTAGACTGTGCCCCTCGTGTTAAACTGACAGTAACCAAGAAGGTATAGACAAATGCCGAACACCGAAAATGGAGGGTGATGAGTGTTGTGGGTAATGACCTTATTACTGTGATATGTTTCCAAATGCTAATAAATAGCTTGAGAAAAGCTCAAAGTGCCAGAAGACATTTGCATGCCCCCTAGTATCCCATCCCATCCCCCCGCGACACATTGTCGACGAAGATATATTCGGGAATGGTGGGGGCCTTGTGAGGCATTTATCATTTGATTGCAGTCTTTAATCATTTCAGACGAACACACTCCCCTCCCCTCCTCATTTATCATGGTTTTCTCTCCCTTCTCGACTCTCTCGTGAGCGCAGCACGGCGTGGCTCGCCAGGGGTGACCAAACGCTGCTTGCGCCGCGCCAAACTTACCAGCACATGCTCCCCTGGTGAGTTATTTCAGCACTTCAGTAGGAGCAGGGCCGTATTTCTAAATAGGCTAAGTAGGCTGCAGCCTAGAACAGCAAATATTCAGGGGCGACAGTTTGGGAATTCATTCAAAAGCTAAAATGAAATATTTCAGACGTTCATAATATTTTCCGTACGAATTTCAGAATACAAGTTACTTAAAAATATGTTTTAGTCCTTCTACAGTTCTTCCTGCCTTAGAAGAGTAAAGAACTATCTGCGAACTAGTGTTTCTGAAATGCGGTTAAACTCACTTTCATTACTTTGTATTGAGGCAAATACAACAAAAACACTTTGATATGAGGACATTAATAACGAGTTTGGCATTAAGAAATCTCGTAAGAAAGCTATGTAAATGTGAACACGAAGATTACGTGGGGTGAGTTGTTTTAGAGAATTTTGTATATTTTTCAACAAATAAACCAGTAATTAACTACATTTTGTGCAATTTCATTTCATCATGTAGGACAACTTAATTCTAATTGAACACAGTTCTTCAATTGCGAAAGATAGTCGTTAGCAATAAAATATAAAAATATGTGTAAAATAGTGATCACTGATCTCCAAGAACAAATTAATTAATTAAGTTCGAAACCCATTTCATATTTTAACGAATCTTAAAAGAAGTAAAAAAACAACAACAAGTAGATAACTAATTTCATTAAAACATTCATTATGTAGGCTTACTCTAAAGTAAATGAACTTTATGTTTAAAAAGATGAAAACGCCAATGAACTCTATCCTTTTGTTGTGTAAAACAAATGTATTAAGCAAATTTGAACTATAGAGGGGCGGCAAATGGACTGAGATGATGATGATAATTATAATATCGTATGGCCTCGGGTGCCAGGTTCAATCTTTGCTAATTGACACCCGGAGGGTAGCTTGCATGTCGAATTTCGTCGTTTTTTGAACGATATGAAAGTCAAGGAGGTTAAATATCTAAGCTCCTTGAACACTATGGCGCTTTCTAGTAGAGAATGGAACTTTGTGTTGGCGGAAAATCCCCAGATGAATTTTGCCATTATGAACACGGTCTACTGAATTCAAATGGGTTCTTTTAACATGCCAACAACGTATGACATCCATGTAGTGATTTTTGTCGCCTTTCAAAAATCACCTACCACGGCCAGGAGCGAACCTGCAAGCTTGGGGTTGGTAGTCCGACACGATAACCACTCACCCACCGTGGCAAGCGATGATGATGATTGTTGTTGTTTTAAGGGGCCTAACATCTAGGTTATGGGCGTCTAATGGTCTGGGTGATAGCGAAAATGACAATGAAGTGGATACAAAAACGAAAACCAAGGTAGATTCAAAATACTTACAAAAATGGTACTCAAATTGAATAAGACTCACAAAATGTACAGTGGAAAAACTTACAAAAGGTAATTTAGATTCATAATACTCACAATATGTCAGCCCCCACTCCAAAATACTCACAAATCGCAATGTAGATTGAAAATACTCACAAAAGGTAATTAAAAAAAACTTTGAAAATGTAATTTAGATACACGGGGAGCCAATTCACAAAACAGTGCGGGAATCTTAAGGAGAAAAATAAGGTGTACGGTGATGAAAATAAAAAGAAGGCTGATCCGTCCAAGAATGAGGGATCAGGAAAGATGAGACAAGGGCCAATTAAAGCGGGAAAGGAAGAGACTCCCTATGCCTCGGTTACCCTAATACCGTCGGGGTCGGAAGATAACAAGAGTTTACCAGAGAGGTCAACAGGAAAGAAGACGGAGAGGAGCCCGGTACAAGTCAGTGGAAGCAATTGCGGACTCAGCTGGGGTCCCGTGGTCGCCAACCCACATCCCACTAGATGTGAGGGGGGGGGGGGGGCAAGAATGCTAGCCACTACGCAACTAAGCGGACTTGGGAGAACCCACACTCATGATAACCGCTGTCTACGCCGGGATTCGAGCACAGATCACACGTTATTGAAGAGAGGGAACAACTCGAGGGGTTAATTCCGGTTCTAAGGAAAGTTACGACACTCCACAGCAAGTTATATTTATTACACGAGGGAGAGGAGAACGTGGACGTCTCTTAAAACTTTCAAATCTCATTTAAATTACTTGACTGCTGGCTAACGAAGCTCTAATCACATGCCAAGGACCTTCTTCCGACACACACTCGATACGGGATTGCAAGGCGAATGTTTTAATTAGAACCACCCTGTCGCGTGTGTTAATTAAAATACGTGTATCAATAACCGCTGCAGATTAACGACCACTTTCCTTAAGAGCACCTCATTAAACGTAACTAAATTAATTGACGAAAAGGAAAAGAAAACTGCCAACAATTTTTAGTATTATTTCATTTCATTTCCACGTTTTTAAACCTTCTATTCATCTCAAGATGGGGCTTTATTTCGTTCCCCCCTCACTCTTCCTCAACAAGCACGAAGGCAGAAAATAAAGCTATCGAGAGAAGAGGCTTGTGGTTATTCTCGAGATCATGTGTTGGTTGGTTCTTAAGTTTAGGGGCTGCGACAACGCGGTCATGTAGCCCCGTGTACTTTGGGTGTGTGTAGAATCTGTCTGATAGCCTGTGTTAATTGTGATGGCTGTATTAGTGTGTGTTATCTCTTTTATACACACACGAAGTACATGGGGCTACATGACCGCGTTGTCGCAGCCCCTAAACTTAAGAACCAACCAAATCTGTTTTATAATTCAAGTAACGACTGCAGACTTTGGAATTTTTCAAATAGTTCCTACTTTTGCCGCCAAACGCCACCGTCAACTACTAGTTCAGAACTTAGCTACCAGGCGCCACCGCAGTCGGCTCTTGGCAACGGACGTAGAAACCTAAGAGGGTTATTTACATTCCTAACCTATACAATTTAGCTTCACAGAGGTGTAATTAGTGGAAGGTTCTTGAGCATACCATAAATCGATGACATGGGACCGCCGACTTTACTTCCCCACCGAAGGAAGACATACTGAGGGGTTGTTAACGCTCTTAAAAAATTCGACGGCTTCGACCGGGTTTGAACCCGCTATCTTGGGCATAGAATCTCAGCATGCTACCGACTACGCCACCGAAGCCGCCTGGTTGTGTTTGGTTTACTTATACAGATGTTGACAAAAAATAGTGGTGATTGCGTTATTGATACGCAAGCCTACAAACAAATGATTTAATTGTCGTTTAAAAAAGGCCTTTGTGACTGAAATATCCGCTTTTTTTTTAAGAGAAAAGAATGCCGCCTGCAATTCTATTGCGGTGAAGTTGTCTATACTCAATATGTTTTACAAAAATACTATCGCGTGTTCTCCCACACAGAAACAGGTAGCCTGAGGAAATGTCTTTCGTTAACGATAGAGTGCTCACCCAAAACCACAGCGGGAGTATGATTTAAGATGGAAAGATTTTTATAATTAATTAACGGTGGCTATTTTCCAGGAGTTTTCCAGACCTGATAAAAATCCAGGATTTCCAGGTTTTCCAGTAGTGGCCACCATGTGGTTTATGATGAATTTTTTTGCGTATGGTACTGGATATTAACGGAACTGAATACGAAGACATGAGAATCTTCACAACTTTGTTCAACCCTTATTTCTTGGAATATCCACATTCCAGGAGATACACTAGACTGAAATAATAACCATTGTTTGTGTGAAAATAATTCGTATTTATCAAATAATAATAATTAAATAATAGTAGCTATTAAAATCATTTCAACATACAATGATGTACTCTTGTTTGAATTTTTAGTGTGTGAAATTATGTCAGTTCCTTCCAAATCTTTAGGTCATTTTTTAAAGTTTTCGGGTCACTTATGGGATTTTTGCAGTCATTTTATAGGTCATATTTCAAACATTTTTAGGTCATCAAATGTCGGGCCCTGATCATTTGACTGTTATAAGGTGAGGACGGATGGCGATCATTACGAGAGTTGAAGATCTCGAGCGGGGAACCAAACCTTCCATCTCCTTTCTAACCCAGCAGTGATAATGTCGCAGGAGGGCCTCAATGGGAGGAAAAACCACTGCTCTTCAAACCTCCAGAGCATAGCGAGATTCAGCAACTGCTTTACTGAGAACTTTCTTAGGCGTGCATAATTATAACCCTTCCATTACATACACCGGCCGAAGTCGTCGGATTTTTAAGAGCGTTAAAAATCCCTCAGTATGCCTTCCTTCGGAGGGGAAGTAAAGCCGGCGGTGCTATGTCATAGATTTATAGCATGTAAAAGAACCTTCCACTAATTATACCTGTGTGAAGCTAAATTATATTATATAGGTTGAACAGTTGACTAACGTTCTTAGGTTCCTACGTTCGTCGTCAAGAGCCGACTGTGGTGGCATCTGGTAACTAAGTTCTGAACTAGTTGGTCGTTGACGGTGGCGTTTGGCGGCAAACGTAGGAACTACTTGAAAAAATTCAATGTCTGCAGTCCTTACTTGAATTAAAACATATAACACACACTAATACAGTCATCACAATTAACACCGGTTATCAGACAGATTCTACACACACCCAAAGTACACGGGGCTACATGACCGCGTTGTCGCAGCCCCTAAACTGAGGAACCAACCAACCAACCTTCCAACAATCTCCATTCAGTGGAAATTTAAATTACTAGCATCGGAGCGAGATTACGAGCTACAGACTGAGCCTATCACCCCCAAACTGTCGAGTTGAACCGTGTCAAATTAAGACTTAACTTAAGGCCACGGTCGCCTTCTTCCCAATACTCACCTGAATTACAAATACAGCCATTGGATACGTAGCACAGCAATAATAAAGTTGTGTTGCCTCCTGTTCCCAATGTTGCAAGATGGAAACCCAGGCGCAGTCAGTTGGCATTTGAAAGAAAACAAATGCGAGGTAACAGAGTCAAAAGTTTTAGTGACACGTTAAAAGATTCCCTTCGGGACACCCCGGCATCTCTCAAAGACACCGTGCTTACAAGGGACGTGAAACCAAGAACTTTGTACTTTTCGCCCAAGTAAGGACCACGTCAATTCAACTGTTTTGTTTTAGCTTTTAAAATTCCTCCAGTACTCCTTTATCCGTAGACGGTGTTGTTCCTTTCTCCCTTTTGTCTACAGCTTTCCAGTTTTCACCGCCAGCTTAGTTTGGAAACTCCGATGTTGCAAGAGTTTTCTCGTCACGATCTTCACATGAGATCCCAATCTCGTGCAGATCTATTTGTATCCCACTGAATCAGGTTCCCTTTGTCTTTTTCTCTCGTAGAAAAGTGAAAATGCGATAGGTTAATCGAGTTGACATCATTCAGGTCACGTGCCTATAAAACGTAATCCGTCTTTTCTGTATCGCGCCAGTAATTCTCTCCACGTGTGTAAATAAATCGTGGTTATGACGTGATGATGATGATAATTGTTGTTTTAAGGGGCCTAACATCTAGGTTATCGGCCCCTAATGGTTTGGGTGATCGTGAAGATGATAATGAAATGTAAACTATAACTAAAACTAACTACTGACTTATATACTAGAAGAAGAAATGGAAAACAAAAGGAGAATAAGGCAAATAAAGGAGAGGAGGAAAAGAAATGCCCTCAACCCTCGAAGAATGGGGATTGAGGGACTTGGAAGGAAGGCGAGCCATAAAAGGCAGATAGAAAAGTGAAAGGGGGAAAACCGGACTCAGCTCAGGAATCCCTCGGGGTCGCCAACTCCCGAACTCACCAGCCGTGAGCTCCTGAGGGTGTAGTACTATCTACGGTGCATCAGAAGTGGTGGGGCTACACACACCCGGCCTCCTTGAGGGCCTTGAGCAGAGGGCAGGAGATAACAGGAAAAGAAAAGGAAGGCTGACCCCTCGCAGAAGGAGGATATCAGGAAAGATGAGACAAGGGCCAATTAAGGCAGGAAAGGAAGATACTCCCTAGGCCTCGGATACCCTAATACCGTCGGGGCCGGAAGAGAACAAGAGTTGACCAAGTGAGGTCGACAGGAAAGAAGACTGAGAGGCGCCCGGCACAAGTAAGTGGAAGCAATGCCGGACTCAGCTGGGGCCCCGTGGTCGCCAACCCACGTCCCACTAGATGTGAGCCCCCCCCACCCCCGGGGGGGGGGGAAGTTATGACGTCTTCTAAACTCACCATTCTCTTTAACCGGACGGCTTCGGTGGCGTAGTGGGTAGCATGCTAAGCTTATATGCCCAAGATCGCGGGTTCAAACCCGGCCGAAGTCGTCGGATTTTTAAGAGCGTTAATAATCCCTCAGTATACCTTCCTTCGGAGGGAAAGTAAATCCGGCGGTCCCATGTCATAGATTGATGGCATGTAAAATAACATTCCACTAATTACACCTGTGTGAAGCTAAATTATAGAGGTTAGATTTGACTAACGTTCTTAGGTTCCAATGTTCGTCGCCAGGAGACGACTGTGGTGGCATCTAGTGACCAAGTTCAGAACTAGTTGTCGTTGACAGAGGCGTTTGGTAGCAAAAGTAGGAACAACTTGAAAATTGAATGTCTGCAGTTCTTACTTGAATTATTAAAAAAAAAAACAGATAACACACACTAATACAGCCATCACAATATTGAAGACAGATTGTACACATATCCAAAGTACACGGGGCTACATGATCCCGTTGTCGCAGCTCCTAAACTGAGGAACGCACCAACCATCTCGTTTGATTACCGGTCGGACCATGGTCAATTGACCTGGCTCGTGGATCGGCTGCGATGCAAGGTAAATAGAAGAGTTGACTGATAGGGGTGTGTCGTTGTCTTAATAATTAAGAAAACTAAATAAACACTGGTTGATACCCGTCTAAACATGGCGGTAAATGGAAAAATATTTACTGAATGATTCTATTATACAGTATGCATTTTTTGAACGAGTACTTTTTGAAAGATCGACTTCGCAACATATAACTGGCCATGACTGAAACCTTGATGAGGCAAATAGAGACCTACACGTTCCAGAGTTTCCCCTTGAGATTTATTGATTGTGATTAAGTACGCCAAGCGGATTGGAAATTGGAAAATTGAAGTGTTTTATCGGAAGATGTTAAATCAAGTCGAAGGGTTAACGCTCTCTGCCCATTAAGTGATTTGCCTCCACATAATATAAGTTACTTACTCTAAAAGTTTGAGCCATAGAGCCACAACAATATGTCCTCCCTTTTTAATTGTCATAAACAAAGATCTCCGTAAGACGCGGCGGGATCCGCCATTCCTCTAGTGAAATAGAGCCATCGTGCGCATGCGCGGGAGCGACAAATATTACATTTTGCTTTTATATAATAATAATGTTATTGGTTTTACGTCCCTTTTAACTACCCTGGCTTTTAGAGACGCCGGGGTGCCGGAATTTTGCCCCGAAGGGGATCTTTAACGTTCCAGTAAATTTACTGACACGGCTCCCTCGCATTTGCGCACCCTCAAATGCCAGCTGACTGCGCCAGGTTTTCGAACCTGCAACCTTGGGCTCAGCAAGCGAGAACGTTACCTTTTATAATTTAAAAATATGCCCAAACATATATTTTCATTTTAAAGGCACTCTGCAAATCTACAAGCCAAGAGCTCTCGTTAGAATGCATTACGAAGTCAATCGGTCAAGAGGTTATCTCAATCTCGCGGTAACAAAAATCACCTTAGTGTTTTAGTTGGTTGGTTGGTTCTTAAGTTTAGGGGCTGCGACAACGCGGTCATGTAGCCCCGTGTACTTTGGGTGTGTGTAGAATCTGTCTGATAACCGGTGTTAATTGTGATGACTGTATTAGTGTGTGTATCTGTTTTTTTAATTTTAAGTACTGCAACTTATAATTTTTCAAATAGTTCCTACTTTTGCCGCCAAGCGCCACCGTCAACGACTACTAGGTCTAATTCAGAACTTAGCTACTAGACGCCACCGCAGTCGGCGCTTGGCAACGAACGTAGAAACCTAAGAGCGTTGTTTACATTCTTAACCTATCCAATTTAGCTTCACACAGGTGCAATTAGTGGAAGGATCTTTAACATGCCATAAATCTATGACATGGGACCGCCGGCTTTACTTCCCCTCCGAAGGAAGGCATACTGAGGGATTTTTAACGCTCTTAAAAAATCCGACGGCTTCGGCCGGGTTTCATTAGTGTTTTAAATATATAGATTAATAAAAAAGAAAGCGAACAAATTCCTTTTTCTTTAATGGCGTAAGATTAAGAATAGAAGAACTGACAGCCACTAGAGCCTTCCTATTGTAAGAAATACACCGCGACAGCCGTTGTCAGGGCACTCTATAATAATCCCCTACGAAGCATTTTCTTTTGACGCCAAATCCTGGGAAGCGATGAGCTCGACTCATTGAACACGATGTCGCGTCGCGTCGCGAGATGTTCCGGTGACTCCACAGGTACTCTACCTCTACCCCCATCATTAGTGCGCGTGTGTGTGTGTGAGAGCGGAGATGGAAACAGCTGACGCATAAAGCCGCTGTCAAACAACACTCAAAGGGGATCACCCGAGTACAAGCGCGCTCGCTAAAAACTGCCACCGGTATCTTTCAAATTACATCATACAGTCGGCGTCATCACATTTTAAATATATGCTTTGAAGAAAATCTCTCGTCCCAGCCAACAATAACATAACAGTAGGCATTTGTTGTTGTTGGAGTCTTCAGTCTTTTGACTGGTTTGAAGCAGCTCTCCCTGTCCTGAGCTAATCGTTTCATCTCTACATAGCTACCACACCATATCATGAAACGAAGAAAATGTTTCATACAAAAGGTACATATTTTTTCACGGAGAATCCAAATCTGCATTGAAAAATAAGGGTTCCTATTCAAGTTTTCAAAGGCACCCCCCCCCCCCCCCCCCCTCTCGCCCCCGGGAGTGGTGTAGGGGGCTCGAGCTTTATGTTATTGGATGTCCCTCTTCGAGTTGACAACTTTTATTGCAACATTTTTAAATCCCTTTTGTATTTTTCCAAATATTCCGAAAAACAGTTTTAAGTGTCTTATTTATGTGGTGAGGGTGAGGCTATGACTTGAAAATCGAGCCCATTGTTAAGAAAACACTTTTAGCCTTGGCAATTGTACAACGGATCTCTTGCGAGTTACCCCATTGTTCAATGAAGATAGTTCCTAGGTAATTGTAATGTGAGACTCTGATTTATGTACAGGTTTGGGTGTCTAGCTGGTGGAAGGGGAACAAACAAGTTATCAGCTGTCAGCTGTTTGGGTGAATCATCGCCTCGGGCTTCAGGAATGTAAATACAAAAAGGACGTGAGTCAGGTCGGTTCCACACACACGCCAGACAGCGAGCAGGCGCACTACACATTCCAGAGTTTTCACACCCTAATCGTCGGGGCCGGAGGTTTATAGGTATTCCACACAAGCTGTACCCAGCATGCCTTGCAATGCCAATCAAAGAAAGTGTTGGCGTTGTCATTTTGTTTGTTGAAGCGCTTTTGGATACACAATATTTTTCTTTCGTTTTCCGTTGACTTGACGGATTTACTAATTCAGACACATCCGTGGGAGCGTGCACAACAACTCACCAAGTTTCATCGCAATCGGATGAATGCTATTTACTTATTTATTTACTAGCTATACCCGGCTCGCGTTGCAATGCCAATCAAAGGCAGAAAGGAGGATAATAATAATAATAATAACGAACCCCGTGGCGTGAACTGTATTGGAATAGACAGGGCGGGCTGCTGACCGACTTATCATGTCACCTCGCGATCAATCAGCAAGCCTTGGCATTGCGGTGTGATAAGTATACAGATTGTGCAATTGGGTTACTGTGGGATTTAAGGCTTCCTGTTACTATAAAGTCCTTCACCCTTTTGTGTTACATAAATAATTTGTAGCCAGAAACCTTCCCTGGAGTGCACACAACAACTCAAGCAAGTTTCATCGCAATGGGATGAATGGTATACGAACACATAGGAGACATACTCACATACAAACTATCACATAACATTCACTTTCATATAGAGAGAATAATGCATATATGGAAGACCAGATCTTCGTACCGGTTATTTACGAGTTTACACTCCAAGGGCCATACTCACCGACGTCAATCTTCTCTTAATTCATCATTAAACCCCCCAGGGGTGGGCGACCACGGGACCCCAGCTGAGGGTTGTGTCCAGATTGCGGTCATTCCAGATTGCGATCACATTTCTTGGGAGACCGGTACTTGCTGCTTGGTTCTTCCCGACTGACTCATACATTCCGTAAGGTTTGTGGATAATAAGGGGAAGCTGATATTTCACTAACTAACCAAAGAATACGGTTCAGTGTTCAACTGAGCACACCCCATAAAACTTCGCTTAAAAAATCAAGTCCCCTCCCAATCTGGCGGTACTTCGTAAAGCAATGATTATAACATTTTCAGTCTTAAGAATAGAAACTGTTCAGGATCGGAATCAACGACCTTCACTTTCAACAAAATTGTTGTAACGGGAAATTTTAGACTTACAGGGTATAATTTTTAATTTCTGCCCCTCCTCTCCCATTTGAGGCACGAGATATCTATTTTATAATAGGGAAGTTACTGTATATCGTGAAAAACATTCTTTTCATAACCCCGTAAAATTCGACTCGTAAAAGTACTTTGCTCTGCGTTTCATTCTAAATCCCCTTTGTAATCAATTTTTGCCCCGCCCCCTCCTACACAAAAAATCAAACATTTGAAGTTAAGTCTATTAACATTCCAGATTTGAACTTCTTGATTTTGATAATTCAAAATCAATAAGTTCACTGTCAAAACTACTAAAATGATGAAAATGAAAATCCACAGCCTGCTTCCAGTCTCCGACCGGGTCAGGAATGGAATGAATGAAGCCCCCATCTAGCGGCGAGGATATGAACTGTGCCGGCTGCCGAGGCCTGACGCACTGCTCTGGGGCAATGATTAAATGAATGACAGATGAAATGAAATGAGAGTGGAGAGTGTTGCTGGAATGACATTTTGACAGGGAAAACCGGAGTACCCGGAAAAAAACCTGTCTGCCTCCGTTTTGTCCAGCACAGATCTCACATGGAGTGACCGGGATTTGAACCACGGACCCAGTGGTGAGAGGCCGGCGTGCTGCCGCCTAAGCCACGGAGGCTTTACTAAAATGATAAGATGGTATTTTTGAAGGTAGCTTTCCCCCTACCTTGCCCTCAATGATGTGCTCAAGGTAGGGTACTCCCAAGTGCCTAGGGTCCGGACCGATCTCCCAAGAAAAGTGACCGCAATCTGGAAGACACCGTTAGAGTCCGGCATTGCTTCCACTTACTTGTGCCGGGCTCCTCTCCGTCTTCTTTCCTGTCGACCCCTCTTGGTTAACTCTTGTTCTCTTCCGACCCCGACGGTTTAGGGTATCCGAGTCCTAGGGAGTGTTCCACTTTCCCGCCTTCATTGGACCTCGTCTCATCTTTCCTAATACCCTCATTCTTCTTCATTTTCTTTTCCTGTTATCTCCTGCCTTCTGCTCAAGGCCCTCAAGGAGGCAGGGTGTGTGTAGCCCCACCACTTCTGGTGCACCGAGGATTGTGCTACACTCTCAAGGGCTCACGGCTAGTGAGTTCGGGATTTGGCGACCCCGAGGGATTCCTGAGCTGGGTCCGTTCCTCCCTTTTTCCATTGCCTTTGGGGCAGTCACTCTCCTCTTTCCTCTCTACCGTTCGTGGCTCTCTTTCCTTCCAAGTCCCTCAAATCTCATTCTTCGAGGTTGAGGGCATTTCCTTACGTCCTGTCTTTTATTTACATTTTAGGTTTCATTATCACTATCACCAAAATCATTAGGGGCCGATAACCTAGACGTTAGGCCCCTTAAAACAACAACTATCATCGTCATTATAATTCATCATTAAAGGTTATTTAACTTTGCACGAGCATTTCATCAAACAGAAACGCTCGTTAACTTAACACTAACAAGGAATTACGTTAAATGGCCAAATCTGGCCACTCAACTCGCTAAACCTCTAAAGCAAAGCTCTCCAAACTATTTCCAAACACCCTATAATTCTACATGACGCCCACTTAATTATTTTAATTATAGACATAGACTATTTTAACCAAGGAGATTCATTTTAAAGGATTTTTTTTTTCGCACTATATACTGTATGTTTATTCGTTACGGCCAACTACGGATCACGTTTGACAGTGTTTACATTATTTTTTGCCTTCACTCTCTGCTTCATCCTCTCTCCCACTTCCTTCTTCTGCTCCTCCGTGTAAGGTCTTCCTTTCCTCACGGACAACTCCCCTGTCCCCTGGAAACCTACCGTCTAAATCGCTCTCTGTCCATTATATCTTCTTCTTTCACCCGCACCCGATCCAAGTTCAATCTCACTTCCCGAAACCATTTCGGCTCCGTCTTCCTCTTCCTGAAGAATTCAAAAATCCTCTTCGGAAATCTGGCACTGTTCATCCTCACCAAGTGTCCATTAACTATATTCTCGTTTTTCTCATTAGGGCTACGACTCCTTCTGTCTTCAGGTAAAGTTCTTTGTGAGGTTTGAGTCTCCCCTCTCCATCCTTGATATTTGGGCCTAGGATTTTTCGGAGCATTTTCCTTTCTCTCTTGCGGATGTCTTCGAGGCCACATTCCCGATCATGTCTAGTGTTTCTGCTGCATACAGACATTCAGGTCTGACAACAGTATCTAAGTGTCGGAATAGTATATAACTTATATGATTTTCCAAGTATAATAGCCTATATTAAACACCTTTCCCTCCAATTCAATGACTGCTATGGGCTTGGCGATCATTACAAATCTGTTTAATATGGGGTCGGATGAGGGAGAAATTCACACGCATTTCCTAATCTACCATTCTCAAACTTCCACGTTAAACTGTTTTTGTATTAAATACAACAGGAAACGCTCTTTCACACGAATATGTCGTAGGAAACTGCAATAAAACGACGAGGACTCTTTTACTCGGGTGAGGAAAATCTTGTTGAATAGAAACCCAGAAGCTGCCTAATTCTGACTCTTGGTACTTAAGTATTAAAGTCTGGATGTCAAGTTCCACCAGTTCCTCCTCTTCGATAAGTTGAAGTTCGCAAGAGCTGGAGGGTACAAAAGGATTTCTTATCCTGTCATATTGGTTTACATTTAGTGTTGGAAAGTATCCATCCAGGTTAATACGCCGAACGAGGGGAAGCAAGTTGACTACTTTCTCACAGGTTCTCTATTAGTGTTCTATCCTGAATTTATAAGTACAACAAATGCATCGAGACGGCAACAATACCAGAGAGATGGAGACAGTCTACCATAAAAGTTCTCTATAAAGGCAAAGGCGACCCATATGATACAAATATGTACAGAGGCATCGCGCTGGAGAATATACCGTTCAAGATATTCACTAAATTAATAACAGAAAGAATCACAGAAGAAATAGATGTACAACTACCGGAAACACAATTTGGATTCACGAAAGGAAGGTCAACTCTTACTGCAATAAAACTATTATTAAATAACATTTGGCAAGTCATGGAAAGAAAAGAAAAAAATTACGCAGTATTTATAGACTTCACAAAAGCATTTGATCTCATAAACCGTGATCTTGTGAAACTGAAGCTGGAAAAAGTTCCAGATAGAGATAATGTATGGACAAGAATTAAACATACGATACTACATTGGAACAACATTTTTTTTTTTTTTTTTGTCGTGTGACCTCCTGAGAGGTAGAGTGCAGGTCTTTCTAGTCGACGCCCGTGGGCGACCTGCGCGTCGGGATGAGAGATGGAATGGATGAAGATGAATGAATGAAACTGGGCAATGATGTGGAAGGAAGCGGCCGTGGCCTGTCAGAAGGTACCGTCCCAGCATTTGCCTGGTGTTGAAAATGGGGAAACCACGGAAAACCATTTCAAGGGCGGCCGCCGGTGGGGCTCGAACCCACGCGTCTACCGAGTCAGCAGAGGGCTTGGCCCCATGGCCTAACGCTGCGCTTTAGCCAGCGTAGCCACTACTGTCGGTATTGGAACAACATAAGTATCTCGGATAATAGATCACTCTCTGATCCGATAATTCAAACGAATGGAGTACTACAGGGTGATCCAATCAGCCCTTTGCTCTTCATCCTAGCAGCGGAAGACATAATGAGAATAACTCAAAAGACAGATATTGTATCATATGCGTACGCTGATGACATTGTGATCGGATCACATATCATACAACTATAAAACATTCTAAAAGACATGGAGGAATGGTGCACTGAATATAATTTTGACATCAACACATCTAAGACACAAATGATGGTGTTTCGACAAGGAGGAAAGGTACCGACCGAAACAGAAATTTTCATACAGGAAAAAATAATAAATATAGTAAAAGAATTCAAATACTTAGGCATCACTCTACAAATAAGTGCAAAATGCTTTACAAAACATGTGACAGAAAAAATCACACAAGCGGTTCGGACGATGCACGATAAAAGATATATAAGAACACTCAACCTCGAGACAGCAATGGCATTATTTAAAAATAAAATAATACAAATATTGACATACGGAATAGAAATCATATGGCCTTTCCTCACTGAAAAGAATCTATCTTCACTTGAATGTGTTAAAGCGATTGGAGTTTCCAAGACGACCAAATCACGGCTAGTCTAGTCTACCTCCTCCCGCGAGAAACATTCCTAATTGAAGACTTTGGAACACTTCAAGTATTACCTAGCACAAGAGGTTCAGAAAACCTATTAACGACTCTCAGAAGGAAGAGAGAAGAAATCCCACTGGAATTTTATGGAACGGGGGCCATGGTTGACCGGGCGTGGACATCTGCTAGCTTTGAGATGAGGCACATGTTCACACGCCTGGCAGTTCATGGTTTTCACCATTTGATTTGTACAAACAAAGCATACCATGATCCGGATGACACATGCGTATGTCAACTATGCGGACACACATGTAAACGCTACCATATAGAAATATGCAGCAAAAGAATGATGTCCCTAAAAGACTATGCTACCCAAGGCGCAGGTGCGCAAACATAGTGTATTTCAATGTATTTAATGGTATTATTATTATAAGCACAACAACTCTCACGACACCCTGTTTGGAAAGCTCTGCTCTAAAGCATCGTTAAGTGGAGGGAAACAACCGAAATCTACCTCGCACATCCCTCATTCATATGAATATAAAATATGTTCATGACAGTGAAATTATAAAAGATTATAGGCCTACATGTTTAATACCAAGAAAGAAGAATATGAAAAAAAAAAAAACACATCCGAATTGGGATTTGAACTCCTGAATCTACTGAGTCTACAACGCAACGAAGACAACGGGGAGAGCGCGTCCTTTATTAAGCTACAGTATGTACACACACAACAGCCAGTTCTCCTAAATACTTTGTTCATATCATTTTAAGCTTTCGCCACGAATAAGGTCTTCTGTATTTCCCTTTCTTTATCATTATGTTCCAGAAAGTCTTAAGGAAGCCTCGCAAACAACGATCAGTGCTAGACGCTCCTTGTTCTGTCCGCCATGTTTCTCCAGGGTGAAACAGAGTCTACGCATGCCCGAGAGCCGTAAAGCGTATTTAAGTAATTTCAAACCGGGTGAGTTAGCCGTGGTCGTTACGGCATGACTGCTGGCAGTCACTCACATCCGGGAGGCGAGGACGTTCGAATCCCCCCGCCGGCAACCTTGAAGATGGTCTTCTGTGGTTTCCCATCTTCCTTCCAGGCAAATGCCGGGGTTGGTCCCTAACTATAGGCCACAATCGCTACCTTCCAACTCCTCGACCTTCCATCCCAACTTTCCTCCCCAACGGTACTTGTAGCTCACCCATTGGGTGTCCGTCTCGAAGCAGCTACAAAACTGTCGAGCCGAACATGTCCTCGGACATTCCCGGCACTAAAAGCCATACGCTAAAAAAAAAAAAAAAAATACAAAACCGAATGGCCTCGTGAAATACATCAACGTTAACCATGCATTAACTCGCGCATTTAAGTTCAATAGCAATTAACTAACTAATCGTTAGTAAAAGAGTTGGTGAAAACAACCCTTAATCCTAGAACGGTAGCCCATCGCATCGGGGACGACTATGATTCTAGAAACTGATAATATATACCACATTCTCTCTCTAGTCTAGCAGAATGGTTACGACAATGATTATGAAATTCTTTTTTATTTTGACTATTTTTTTAAAATTAATTTGGAATTTTTGAGCTGGCTACAACCAAGTGTGATTGTTTTTGTGTGTTTTGATTAATTTTAAATTTTTGTTTCTTTAGATTATATATTTTTTTACAAATGTTGATTGTTTTTGGGGTTTTATGGATTTGGTTAATTTTGATTTTATGTGTGTTTTTTTTAATTTATTTTGACTAAAGAGTTGGTGGAGACGGCCCTAAGGATAGCAAAAATATGCAACGAGCCTTTTTATAATTTCCATACGGGTGTCTGAATTACCATTATAGGCGAGTTGCATACGACTGTTTATGTTCGACGATAGGCTAATTATAACTATTTTATGTTCGAACATAAATATTCATAAATATCTGTCGAGATTTCACCAGTTGTATGTACTGAACAGAGCGCATGAGACGCAGAGAATACCTTGTATTTGACCATGGCCTCCTGGAATACCCGACTATGACACTAGCCACGCAGTGAATTTTAAAATAGGGGGCCATGGAAGTGATCGCAAGTCCGATGCTATCCTTACGTAATTGGTCACACAACTGTTTCTTGAGCTCTGATTGGTGGGAGAAACTGTATCATAAGGAAAACTTGTACTATAATGAGTCTCTGACATATAATATTTACATTTCGCCAGGGTCGAACGTAAGAAACATAACATACGGGAGACTGGTGACTGAGGTTAGCTTAGTAAGGTGGAACTGTTCTAATTGGGTTAAACCCAGAGAGTAGAGTCAGCTAACCTTTAATGTGTGTGGTAGGCAGCCTCTCCTGAAATGTTGGTTAAACCATGAGTTGAGTGACAGCTACATAACCCCGGAGTTTCCGTAGATAACATGTTATTCATGTACAGTCAAAGAGGTGGAGAATTGCAAGTTATAGGAAACTATAAATTTTAAGTGTGAGTTGCCACAACGAAGGCAAAAGTAGTGGTGTTCCAACAAGGAACGCACCTTGTTTTGTAGCAGAATACATAATATAAGCATTTTGGTTGGTTCCTCAGTTTAGGGGCTGCGACATCGCGGTAGGTTGCTCCGTGAACTTTGGGTGTGTGTAGAATTAACCGGTATTAATTGGGATGGCGGTATTAGTGTGTGTTACCTGTAATCCAGGTAAGGACAACAGACCTTAACTTCAAATAATTCCTACTTTCACTACCGAATGCTACCGTCCACGACACCTAGCTGTGAACCTGGCTACTACTAGATGCGATCGCAACCAGCGCCTGGTGACGAACGTTAGAACTTAAGAACATTAATCAAACCTAACCTACAAATTTTGCTTCACACAAGTTTAGTTAGTGGAAGGTTCTTTTACACGCCATAAATCTATGAAAGCCCGCCGGCTTTATAACAAGAGTAGATAGTGAAGATCAGCGCAGGTTGCCACATTCCGACAATATTTACCTCCACGTCCAGTCTGGAGTGGGGTCAGTGAAAGACGCCCCAGCGTAAGCTTAAAAGGCAGTTTTCTTATTCGACTCGATTCAATGTAATCGTTACTACTCGGCTTCCTTTGATCATAAATAAACGTGAATCTACAGAAACCTACCTCGAGAAAACCTTTACAAAATGGTGAAAACCGCATCAAAATCCATCCAGTGGTTCTCGAGATTACTCGTTACATCCAAGATTCTGGGTCTTCGTTTTATACTATGCATTCCCTGGGCACAAGCACTGGACACCCTGGATCGAACATAGGTCCATCTTACTATCGATCCATCGATCGATCGCATAATTTGAAGACACAAACAGTGCAGGTGATTAGTGAAGCTAATTGCTGTCTGTTCCTAGCGCATTAACGATGCCGACTACATGTCCTACAGTCGATACGAATTAGCTCTGAGAAGACCTGCCTCTTTCATGAAGATACAATATGGGTTAATTAGTCCGTCATTCTACTGATATAGGCTACTGTTATAATTGGAGTCCAAGTTTTATGTAGGGTAAAGTTAAGTACCTCCGTGATACTAAGCTTTTTTTTGTGTGACTATTTAAGAAATTTTAGATATCAGTTTCGTTTCATGTTAAAGGGGGATACCCTACGGAACATTTCTGGCATATATCGAACAAATATCCGTAAGTTATTATTAGGGCTCGGATTTTTAGGTGCTAACAATTGGGAAAATATTTATTTTTATGTATTAAATATTTCTGAAATATGTAACAAAAAAGTACAAGTATTTAATTATAATTTAGTTTATTAATGACAATATAAACAATACCCTATGTAGTATTCACGAATGCCATTTATGCTATGTCTCACTGACTGCTGCAGTATTACAATACACAACGCGATACATCTTCAGGTTGTCCATCACAAATGACCGACGATTATCGCCAAACTTGGGCAATATGTTCCTTGTCCTCGAGGTGTTGTGCAACTTGAGATCCCTGTTCAGCCTTGATTGCTTTCCCACACGGTTGGCAGAACAGAACGCCCCCATCAGAACTAAAGTTATCCTTAAATTCTGCAACATACTGCTGCAGACTATAACTTGTAGTTGTTTTACTTTACGTATCCCCGGCTTCCACAGTGAGTGGGACGGGGCGACAAGATAAGAAAAACATACGCTATGGATGAAGAACAGATAGGTCACAGGTTCTTCACCGTTGATGTGTCACAAAACAAAAATGCAATAAACTGAAAGATCTAGCATACTGATTTAAGAAAAAAATGTAAATAGTATGTATTTATATGTGCTAATAAGTGAAAAGCAGGAATTTATGTATTTATAAACAAAATGTATAAAATATGTATTAACATAAAAAGATATTTATTTACCTAAAAATCCGATCCCTAGTTATTATTATTATTATTAACTAACACATTCCGGTAGTAGAAGTTCAGTGTACTTTTAAGCGTGAAAACTAATGTTTAATGTAATCACTAAGGCTCGGATGTTTAGGAAAAATCATATTTCTTTCATTGCCTCTATTTTCATGCCCGATTGGATTCTGGTGCAAATCATGTGATTATCGTCACAATACAGTGGTTTTTATTTGTCATATCAATCCAAATTTCGAACAGATTTTTCCATTAGGTCATATTTTGAGCACTTTTTAATATACGTGATCTTTCGGTAGTTTGACGGCAGCTGTAATCATCCTCAACTTACCGAACGGGAACTGGTGTTTATAGAAATAGACTCAAAATATCCACTTAATCATTTATATTCAGAAAATTAATATGAAAATAGGAAGAAATAATTTAATTAACAACTTAATCTCGACGGGATTTATAATTAAAAAACTGCCATATTTAAATCAGTAATTTCCACGTCATATTTTGTCTTCTTTGAGTCATATTTTAGTAATTTTTAAGGTCATATTTGCTTGCATATTCGAGCTGTTTTTAGATCTTAAACATCCCAGCCCCGGTAATGATAGTGTTCAAATCGTAAGTATAAGTTTCTATCACCCCCTGAGGGGCAGATGACCTTGTAGTTCCGCCCCTTAAAACAACAATAACTCCAATGTTAGCCATATTGCAACATTTCACTGCACCAAATGTATTTTCAAAAAATAAATAAAAAAACATCTCTTTAAAAATATTCCACTAACATTGGATATTTTTAGTCACTATCCGATTCCTCGCACCCATCATACATAAAATAGACACTGTAGATTTATTATTATTATTATTTATTAAATCGTTACAAATACACACATTTTACAAAATTCCGAATAACTGTACACATTTTATGAATGTCCTTACACTTCCTACTCATTGTTTAACCTGTAAATTTACAATTATTATTATATTGTTACAATATGATAAAGACAGGTGGCAATAGGATATCAAATTCATTCCGAGCAGGAAAAGATATCATATGCCACTAAAAGGTGCAACCTTGTGTGTGGCGTGTTTATCATTGATTACTATTTCTAAAAATTGTATAATGGCTTAGCCGAATAACACGTTCTATGTAAATGATGTATACACTAAAAAATAATTAATAAGAAGGAACATTGAATTTGTGTTTGTATAAACTTGTAGGCTTAACTAATTATATTTTCAATTTTAATTTTGTTTTCTCTGAGAAAATGTTTTATATGCATCTTCAGGTTTGCATGATTTCCTTTAAAATATTTTAATTTAATTAGGAGAATGTTATATAATTACATTAGAAAACTGGAACTCAATCCATTCGGCTCCATTCTTCCTCTTGGCGTCATCCGCAAGGGGAACCACCACGCGCACGACAACCATCATCGTCATTGTTCTGGGGTCTGTAATTAGGCCTAGACCGATCCGTTGTGTATATCTTAACGCACTATCTTCATTTTAAGTTCAGGTGGCATAACGAATGGCTTTCCAATTTATGCAAGGGTTGCACTTCGGTTGTACCTATACTCAACGGGTCATTAAAACATCTACTGGCCTCGTATACTGTCCATCCTTCTTCCATCACCAGCCGCAACGCTTCATTATGTGTTTCAGCTGTGTAGGATCGAGCCTCTTTATTCCGTTTTTGCGCCATTTCAGCGTCCAACCTAAGAAAAACGAACCCATTGCCAAGCTCACACACCTTGCATGCGTAACACTACATGCATGTAAGTTTCATATGCGAATGGTCTGTATCTTGCCTCTGACTGGCGTTAAAATGAATTTTATACAATGAAACAGCTGTTTATAAGGAATTAACATCTTCACCAGAGATTTCACTGGATGTGTAACACTGGTTGACATGTCAACTCTTGTGAATATTTTTTTAACTTCTTTCAGCTGGCCGAAGATAGGCCGCAAGGGTTTCCTGGTCTCTACTGCCATCTGTTGTTAAAAAATGTAGAACTTTCGTAATTGAATCCACGTTGTGTGAGAGGAAATAAGCTTTATCACGGTGTTACTTGATAGCACCTGGTGTCTTCTTATGAACTATTCCAAATATAAAATACAGGTGTACGGCAGGGTGATGGTTTATCACCCCTTCTGTTCAACTGTGTTTTAGAGAAAATTGTAAGAATTTGGAATTTAAAGCTAAAAGAACATAACATTTCGCCAGTAACTTTGGGGAGAAGAAACAAAGGCATTGAAATAAGTTGCCTAGCATTTGCAGACGATTTTGCTATATTGTCAGAAAACCTAACAAGTGCAACAACACAAATCAATCTCTTGGAAGAAATAGCCAACAAAACAGGTTTGAGAATCTCCGTAGAAAAAACTAAATTTATTACAAACATCAAGAACGCTTCAAAATATTTGGCAACAGATATTGGCCCGTGGAAAAAGTAAAGAAATTCAAATATCTGGGAGAAATAATTCAAGAAAATGGTTAAGAAAAATCTTCGGTAGAAGAAAGGGTACACAAGATGGAAAGAGCATATGGTATCACTAAGAATTTTTATAACAAAAAGTGCTTATCTAAAAATCTTAAAATAAGGCACTACACTACAGTGGTGAAACCGGAATGCCTATACGCAAGTGAATGTCTATAGATTAGATAAACTTGAAGTACTAGAAAGGAGAATCATGAGGAAAATTTTAGGCCCAGTGAAAACAGCAGAAGTATGGAAATTAAGATCTAATGATGAAATATACAGGAACATAGAAAATATAACAGAAACGATAAGAAAAAGGAGATTGCAATTTTTTGGACATATTAACAGAATGGATGATTCCAGATTAACAAAAAGGATATTCAAATACCTTTGGGAGAAAAGGGCAACAACTAGCTGGATTCAAGAAGTAAAGAAAGATTTAGAAAGAAACAATATAAGTGAAGAAGAAACGGTGAACAGAGAGATCTTTAGAAAAAGGGTATTAAGTATGAAAGGATTCCAAGGAAGATTGCCAAAGGAACCAGGTGCGTAGTGGTCCGAGGACAGAAAGAGGCAGCATAGTGAACGGATGAAGGAGTACTGGAGGGAACGGAAGAGAAAATAACAAAGTGTGAAGAATTGAAATTGGCACGTGGTCCCTAGCAGGCCTCATCGGAAAGAAGAGTTAACATGGATAAAAATGACAATTTTGGTAACAGTACCATAAACCTTGATATTGGCGGCAAAGCAGTCACCTCAACTATTTGAACAAAGGAGCTGATGACCAAAGTGCCCCTAGACCCTAAACAGGTGAGCTATGTGATCGTGCTGCACCAAAATAGGTGGATTTTCATCCCTATTTTTTACAGATAGTCCCGACTAACGTAAGCCGAAAGTTGTCACGCGAGGACAGGAAATAAGGACTGACCAAAACGAAAGTATAGAGCATTTATTTAACCCTAGAATACTTACATTATTCAATAGATGTTTAATGCTAATAATACGTTAAATTTACGTACGTTACGAACGTTGTACTAAGGCACAAATTTGTTAAATGGCAGAAATTAATATGTATTTCGTATGAAACACTTCATTTAAATAAACTGAATCCTCTGTGGTCATTGAAGTTTAATACGCTAAGTTCCATCTTAAATACAACAAATAGCAGTACGTAATCTCTCCAGCCTCTTATACTGTCTCTGGTTTTTATGAGGTTGTTTTTATAATCCCTCTGAAGTGATGTGACATATCTGCATCAAATTCCCCACCTCTTTGTTATTGCCATGGAGAAACCAATATGTTGTTAAATTCAACGATATTTTGCAGGCAATTCTTTGCCTCATGATTATGCTTCTAGAACTGATTGGCATTAATAACAAAAGCATTGACATCACCACCATAGACCAGTAGAAGCACTGCTGGAAGCTGGTAGGGTGGAGACAGATATAGAGGGAATTCTAAGCAGTTAAATCTATACTTAGTATAAAACTAAGTCCCCGATTCTTGGATGTTACGGGTAAACTGGAGAACCACTGGATGGATTTTGATGCGGTTTTCACCATTCTGTAAAGGATGTCTTGAGGATGATTTCTGTAGAAAATTATTAATTTATGATCAAAGGAAGCCGATCAGTAACGATTTCAGTGGAAAAGTCGAAAAAAAAACTGGCATCCGAGCGCTTTGTAAGCTTACGCTGGGCAAACCGTTAAAAATATCTAAATACTAGGAGTGTAAGAATTGTTCAGCATGAAAAGTTCTACAAAAATGTCCGCGAGAGCACATGTCTATCTTCAATACATCGCCCACTATAAGTGTTTTTACGTTTTAATTTCTTCCAACCGTGTCCATTCAACTACTGAGGCGACAGTTTACGAGCTAGCTAAGGACGAGTCTATCATCCCTGTTACAGCCTAGCTAGCGGGCGAACCTATTGCCCCACATACAGCCAACAACAAGCCGTTGAGTCGAGTTGAGTTAAGACTTCTGAGAAGGGTGCTCGTGTTTGGAGTTTCCCTGGAAGTGCAACTCGGGATTTCTTCATTTCGCCTGTGAAACACAGTCAAGTTAAGTTTGGACGGAAGAGGGATTTGAGTTTCATGCACGTCGCCATTCTTAAATTACGTCTGACAAGAATTTGTTGTAGCCTACATGCATCTCCATGATAATATAATAATAGTCCAGTCAGTGATTTAAACCCATCATGCCGAGACGTAAAACGGATATTGGTCGTTGTTCATTGAAAAAAAAAGAAAAAAAAAAAAAAAAAAAGCGCTTATAACGTAATGCATTCACAACTGTTCCCGGGCAAAGCCGGGTCGGGTTGCTAGTTGCTTATAAATAAAGCCCTGCGCGGATGCGGATATCCGCGAATAAACCCGCAAATATTTTCGCCACGCAGATATAATTTGCATTGCTGTGCGGATACGCTGCGGATAATGTTTCGAGTAAATTTGCGGATAGTTTTTAGAATACTAAATTTACGATAATATTACATATTTGATATGCCAATCTACAGCTTCATGCTTAAAAGAGGAATACCCCTATAGCCTATTGCGTACGAAATATTCAGGCAAGTATTGCACTTATACACGAGAAGATCATTTTACTCATACACTTTCAACCACATTTTATTAAGTACCGTATGTTTGTAGTAGATGGTCTTGACATATCATCATCATCATCAATTCTCACAGCCATTATTACTATACGTACGAGATATAATGCTGTCAATAAGCGTGTTAGTTCATCGTGGTGACATCATTAACATTTCTCATGTCAGCTACTTCGCCATCTAAGCTATCTTGGAAGATCGGGATCCAGGTTTATCTGTAGATTTATTTCCAACTTGTCACTGAAGCACGTTGGCTGTGACATTGCAACATCAACTATGATATTAACTATGCCAACATGGATGGGTCCAGAAGCAGAAGGATGATGACCGACTTGGAATTTCCGGCCAAATATCAATCCCTTTCTCCAAGCGTAAAGAGAATTTAACGTAATGAATTTTACTTTGACCGTGAGTAAGAACATTATTTCACCAAAATAAAACAAGGTGAATATTCAATAGCGCGTGAAACAATGCTCAAGTCAACGATATGGCAGACATTTGGTTAAGTTTTCAATAGAAACGAAAAGGTGAACGATATAGTGATGTTTTACCCGTAAAAAAAAGTGTATTCATACTCAGGACACAAATCGGGCACATCAAACTTACTGAGGCACAAGTGCGAAAGTAGCCAAAAAAGTATAGCCAATTTTTTGTCTAAAGCGGAGGACAAGGAAACAGAAGTGTCATCCTACTTGAAGTCCCTTGGAATGCCAACTTGAAGTTCCTTGCAATGAAGCAAATTGTCAGGAACGACTTTATCCTCAAATTTCTAAATGTGTTGGTTTAAATTTAACATAATATTGAAATATCAGCGGATTTGGATAAAAGTCATGCGGATGCGGGGCGGATGCGCATAAAAGTCTAGCGGATGCGGATAAAGGCGTGCGGATGCGGGACGGATGCGGATAACGTTTTGTTTATCCGCACAGGGCTCTACTTATAAATACAGTACGTAAACTTTACGTAGCCTATGTTAGTATTGTACAGTTAAGCCTCGGGTCGAAAATACCCATTCGACTGTTCCGGCGGGTTAAATGGTCACATCCTTCACAGAACAAATGATACTGGAACACAGAAAACCCACATCTGATTCTCTAATGTTTGCAATGGGAAGGGAGCGCCTTGTAGATCGTAAGCAGCCGCATGCGACAGGCACTACCTTGTGTGTTGTGCTCTCCGACTGAGCTACCGTAAAAGGCTAAGCACGTGCCTCGGTCAAGAAACATCTTTTGTTTTCATTCACAACTTTTATGTGACAATTCGTGTACGAGGCAATAAAACACGTTCGACCTTGTTTTCAATTTACTTTTCATTCTTGCTTCCTTCCTTTCCTTCCCATTCATCGGTTCGTACTGAGATGACGTAACCTTGGGGTCAAGTCAAGCTCTGTGCGATAGCAAACAGGTTACGCGTCTCCACCACAGGGAGCCTCGCAAGTCTGTCTCACTTCCTATTATAACGGCACTTATTGCCTCGAGGTCCCCGTATACCTCTACGAGGCGTGATCAAAAAGGATGATTATATATTATATTTTCGCATGATACAAGTGATCTACATATATATACAAATATGCACATAACCATCAAAACAGAACATCAAGGCTCTTCAACCAGGAAAGCGCTGGAGCTTATGCTTTCATGAACTCTTCCCATTCGCCTGCGAAGCTACGCTGTGGGCACTCCCGAATGATGTGGTACATGGTCTGTTCTTGAGCTCCGCAGTCACAAGCTGGTGATTCTAGCCAACCCCATTTGTATAGCTTTGCTTTGCATCTTCCGTGACCAGTTCGAGCACGATTTAGTTGGCACCACGCAGCTCTTGGTAGATCAATTCCTGGGATATGCTGGGAAGGATCATCTAAGTGGATTTGGTGAGGTGAAGAAAAATCTCTCCACCTTTCCTTATAGATATTGCTGATGTTGTAAGGCTCTGGCTGTTTAATGTCATCACTCCAAATAGGATTCCTGGATTTCAGGCGCATGGGTGGAGGATTACTCAGTACTGAGTGAACCGGAATGTGCTTGAAGTCAGAACAGATGTAAGTTTTCCAAGCGTGGGCAGCTGCTTGTTGTCGTCTCAGTTGTGGAGGAGGAATGCCTGCCAGGACGTGCAACCATGGCACAGGGGTTGATCTTAATGTGCCCGTTATAATCCATTGAGCTGAGTATCCACTCTGTGGACATGAGCACTTCTATACCATACTGGTGCACAATATTCGGCAACAGAGTAGACCAGCGCAAGGCTTGCCATAAGAAGAGTACTTGCATGGGCACCTAATGTTGTGCCAGCCAGTTTGCGGATGATATCATTCCTGGTCGTAAGTTTTCCTGCAGTATTCTCAAGGTGTTTATTGTAGGTCAGAGAACGGTCCAGAGTTACTCCTAGGTATTTGGGGTTGGGATTGTTTCTCAGCCTCCTTCCGCAGAATGCAATGTTCAGCTCTTGTTTGGAGATTCTACTATTAAGGTGAAAAGCTGTGACCTCAGGTTTTGATGGGTTTGGGCAAAGCCTCCACTGTTTGAAATAGTTTTCGTTTCAGCAGGTCCTGTGTCAGGATTTTTTCTCCGTCGTCCAGATATATGGTTTGGATTGCTATGGCAGAGTCATCAGCATAGCAGAACTTAAGGATGATTATGATAAGAGTTGTTTTAAGGTGGCTAACATCTAGGTTATCGGCCCCTAATGGTTTGGGTGATAGTGAAATATGAGATGAGAATGAAAATTATAATTAATTCTAAACAAATAAATAATAAGGGATATCATGGGCAGGAAGAAAAGAAATGCCCTCAACGCTCGAAGAGTGAGGATTGAAGGACTTGGAAGGAAGGAGAGCCTTGAAAGGCAGATAGGAAAGGGAAATAGAGGATCCGCCCCAGAGGCAATGGAAAAAGGGGGAAAACAGGACCCAGCTCAGTAATCCCTGAGGGTCACCAACTCCTGAACACACCAGCTGTGAGCCCCTGAGGGTGTAGCACTATCGAGGGTGCACCATAAGTGGTGGGGCTACATACACCTTACCTTGTGCAGAAAGCAGGAGACATCATGAAAAGAAAAAGAAGGCTGACCCCTCGAAGAATGAGGCATCGGGGAATATGAGACAAGGGCCAATCAAGGCGGGAAAGGAAAAGACTCTCTAGGCCTCAAATACCCTAATACCGTCGGGGTCGGAAGAGAACAAGTGTTGACCAAGGGTGGTCGACAGGAAATAAAAATGAAAGGAGCCAGTGGAAGCAATGCCGGACTCAGCTGGGGTCCCGTGGTCGCCAACCCACGTCCCACAAATTGTTTTCTGCTTTGTGTTTTTGGGCGCGTTAATATTGTTTCTTAAGTTTCTTTTATCATTTTAAATGATTATGTCAACTTCGCTGGGGTCTGGCGTTACGTTACGGTGGCGAAATGTACCGAGAATGCACTGAGGTGTGTGACGTCATAGTACTGCTTGAGCTTCCTCCTTTCCCCGCGCGCTCCGGTGAGCGTGACGTAATCCAGCCAGCTACCTCCTTTGACCTTGGTTTGCACTTTTTTTTACGGACTTATGAGTTCACGCAGCATTTGTAGCATTTAAAATGATACAAAGTCTAGTCTTTCAGACTGACTATCAGTGTTTTTTTTTTATTTGTTATTGCTTTATGCGCGGGGAGGGAGAGAGTTCAACTTGAGTGCAATGAGACATAATGAAAACAAAACTACACGTTTTCGTGTTTAATCTATTTTATACGTTTTATTTGCACCCATCAATGTGCAAAAGTTCGGAAATGAACAGTTTTACACGAGTAAAACATACATAATCCAATCGTTTGTCAATAAATCAAAGATTGGTTTTATTTAACCCTAGAATACTTACATTATCCAATTGATGCTAAATACTAATAATACGTTAAATGTACGTACATTACGAACTTTGTGCTAAGGCACCAATTAGTTAAATGGTTGAAATTAATATATATTTCGTATGTAACACTATTTACATACACTGAAGTATAATACGCTAAGTTCCATCATAAATACAACAAAGACAGAAGTCGTTTACTTTGACGTAAATAGCAGGACGTAATCTCTCCAGCCTTTTATACTGTCTCTGTTTTTTATGAGGTTGTTTTCATAATCCCTCTGAAGTGATGTGACATATCTGCATCAAATTCCCCACCTCTTTGTTATTACCATGGAGAAACCAATATGTTGTTATATTCAAGGATAGTTTCCAGGCAATTCTTTGCCCCATGATTATGCCTCTAGAACTGATCGGCATTAACAACAAAATCATTGACATCACCACCATAGACCAGTAGAAGCACTACTGCAAGATTGTATTCTAAGTACTTAAATTATTCATACACGTAAATTTTACGTATGTTAGTATTGTAGGGTTAAAATGTAAGATTGCATTGAAGCACGCATTTTTATTATTTGGTTCTCGGGGGGATGGATCGCCGTGATCACTCCCTCACTGGTGGAATGTATGGTTCGTGTATGAAGTCCAGAAATTAGAGTACAGTAACGAGAGAATAAAGATATAAAGTTACACGACAATGGTGCATGTTTATTAACAGTAGGGAAACGGCGGATAAAAACAAGCCACGCACACATACAAAGTTGAAGGTTAATAACATGTGCGCTTGCTTGTATTGACAAACAGCGCGCGACTAAAGTACAAAGGCCTCTTCTCTCTCCTCGTCCAGTCGATACTCAAAAGGCTCCGCTTCTACAACGTCCCAACGATGCTATAAAAAGGAAAGAAGTAAAAAAAATAGACTTTTTAAAGCCATACAACAGAAACAAAGCAAGGCGACATACTAACATAAAATAATATAAAAAAAGACGAGAAGAAATTCCAACTCAACTAAATTGCATTCAAATGTTACGGAGGTTTTTTTCTTTTTACTTCTTTTCCTTTTCCTCTGTATTCGTTCGCTCTCTCTTTATGAAAAGCAACTCTTATACAATAACATTACTGCCGGTGATAAGCAACATTCTCCCAGCAGTATAATCTGATGACTTCCCTTCCCTCTCGTGCTGGCACAAGTAGCCTTGCCTTCCCTTCCCTCGCTAGCTTGTCTCCAGACTTCCATCAACTCTAATTCCCACCCATCCTAGCACACACACACACACCCATACAAAAAACCCTCTAACTCGACGGCGACCGTCCCGTTTTTCTTTACGGGCACGAAGCGGGGGAGAAGCGAGGCTACGATACGGTTACCAGGGCGACGCGGTTCTGCCTGCTATTGATTTTCCTTCACGTCCGCTAGGTTCTCTGCTGCTGCTCGTACAACCAACATGGCGGCGGACAGGCCCCCTCTCTCTCTCCTGCCACATGTTCCCTAGAGCAGCTCCCGAGTAATAAATGATTCCCCCTAGCAACTTTAGTTCCCCCTCGCTTGGTTGATGCACCAGGCAGGCCTGTGTGCCCTGCTCCATCCACTAAAATGCCGGGGGGAATTTATTGCGAACATTGGGGGGAGGGACGACCGGTATAATACGCTTGCGCGAGCGCACGTACATCTAGATGAGAGAAGAGAGGGAGGGGAGGAGTTGCCATGGATACGAATCAACCAACACAGCATGACGTCATCCACTTCTCTTCCCCTCCACCCTCAAACCCCCCCAACCGTTTCAATATCCTCCACTCCTTGCTTTTTTTTATTTTTTTTATTTTGTAAAAACTGCTGCATGTGCGTTCCCTGTGTATGTACAAAGTCTGCCCATAAGGCCGTAAAAATACCCTCCCCCCGCCCCAACTTCTCCCCCGCTACTCGTTCGAAAACTCTTTTCCCCCAGACTTCAAAATACACTGCTTCACTGCGTGACACAACTGACGAAAACACAGCAGCGGTTTACGCTCTCTCTTCCTCACTCATTGGCGACTTTCAGAACTGTTGGTGGACCAAGTTTCCTGGAGAAAGTAGCGAGCGAGCATCACTCGGCAGCAGAGGTATAGTCTAGAACCGGATGCTCGGAAACAGATGAATAAAATAGGGAGGTAATACTCCAACGCAAACAAGCTCATTTATTGGCCTTGAGAGATTATTAAATCGATTTTGACGCGTTAAAGAAATGAATAAGAAGAAAATTAGATTTAATATAAAGATCATCCAGAGTTGAAGCCTAAAGAAATTAAAAATCCACCGTAGCTTATAGTAATAATAATAATTTGACACCCAGAGGGTAGCCTGCATGTCGAATTTCGTTGTTCCTTGAATCACTATGAAAGTCAAGGAGCTTAGATATCTAACCTCCTTTAACACTATAGCGCTTTCTAGTAGAGAAATGAGGAACTTTGTGTTGGCAGAAACTCCAGAGATTAATTTTGCCATTATGAACACTGAATTCAAATGGGTTCTTTGACATGCCAACATCGTATGACATGCGTGTCGCATTTTTGCCGCCTTTCAAAAATCACTCACCACGGCCAGGAGCGAACCTGCATTCTTAGGGTTAGTAGACCGACACGCTATCCACTCACCCACCATGGCAAGCTTATAGTGAAAAATTTTGTTTTAAACAAAACGTCATGCGCATCGACACGACTGTTATCCGAATCTGCTGACATCACAAAAATATTTATAATTTATTAGATAAAGCATTAAAGCAACACTTTAGACATTTGAGGAGACATTCGTTCCCCTCTAGGCTATGTGTGAATCGCAAGACAATGTTCACAGAGTGTTGTCCCTCTGACTAACGGCAAGTGAAACAGCGGGTGGATAATTATACCACTTAGTGCAAGTGTAAAGGATTCTCTTTCTGGCATAGTTGAGTTGACTTTGAGTCTTTTGACTGGTTTGATGCAGGTCTCCACGCCTCCCTGTCCTGAGCTAATCGTTGCATCTCTACATAGCTACCACACCCTACATCCGAGGCAATCTGTTTAACATATTCTAACCTTGGTCTACCCCTACAGTTCTTGTCCTCAACCCTTCCTTCCATAACTAAGCTTGCTATTCCTGGGTGTCTTAGTTGTGTCCTACCAACCTATCTCTTCTCTTCATTAGCAATCGCCAGAAACCTCTCCAGCGGCTTTGGAAGCGTAGTTGATAGCATGCTGAGCTTCTATACCCAAGATCGCGGGTTCAAACCCGGCCGAAGTCGTCGGATTTTTTAAGAATGTTAAAAATCCCTCAGTGTTCCTTCCTTCGGAGGGGAAGTAAAGCCGGCGGTCCCATGTCATAGATTTGTGGCATGTTAAAGAACCTTCCACTAATTACACCTGTGTGAGGCTAAATTAATATAGGTTAAATATTTGACTAGCGTTCTAAGGTTTCTACGTTCGTCGTCAAGAGCGGTTGCATCGGGTAACTAATTTCTGAACTAGTTGGTCTTTGACGGTCGCGTTTGGCGGCAAAGAAGGAACTACTTGAAAAATTCCAATGCCTGCAGTCCTTACTTGAATTATAACAGATAACAACACACTAATACAGTCATCACAATTAACACCGGTTATCAGACAGATTCTACACACACACAAAGTATACGGGACTACATGACCGCGTTACCGCAGCCCCTAAACTAAGGAACCAACCAACCAACCAAACATCTCTCCTCTCCCACTTGTCGTAATACCTCTTCGTTTGTAACCCTACCCATCTGATCTTCATTCTTCATTCTCCTGCACCACATTCCAATTCTCCTCTTTTGTGCTGCACCAACAGTCCAAGTTTCACTTCCATAGAGCGCCAAGGCTTTCAAAAATGACTTCCTAATACCTAAATTTATATTCCATGTCAACAGATTCCTTTTCTGTAGAAATGCATAAGTCAACACTAATTGAGGGTATTTCCATGACTAACTTTACTTTTCTCACTTCGCTATTATTCTCACACAATCCAAGCGAAAGGAAATACGAATCGTGAAAGACGCAGATCTAAGCATTAACTAAAATTATATATATTAAAAAAAAGACACGGATAGTCAGTCTGAAAGACTGGACTTTATATCATTTTAAATGCTAGCAGCCGAGTACCAAGAAGGCAGTGCGAGAACAGAGTTTCAAGATTCTATTTTGTTTCTTCACTGCCTACTTGATTGTTCTCGCACTGCCTTCTGGAAACTCTGTTCTCGCACTGCCTTCTTGGTACTCGGCTGCTACATCGTACTGTGACGTCACACACCTCAGTGCATTCTCGGTACATTTCGTCCCGTTACCGTAACGTAACGCCAGACCTCAGCGTAACGACGAAGTCGACAAGATCATTTAAAATGATAAAACAGTTCAACTATCCGCAGATTTACTCTGAACATTATTCGCTATCCGCACAGCCATGTAAACTAACCGCTTGGTGAAATGTTTCGCGGCTACCCATATCCGCGCAGGGCTTCACGTATAGTTGCGACGGTAAACGTGTCCTCAGCCGGTGGCAAGCGATTGATCTTCAGCCCACCAAAGAAGGGATTTTATGAGGATACTGGGCTAAAAACGGCTGTCGACTCTCCAAGACAAATCCAGTCGACGTTTAATATCTCAAGTCGTTAGAGGTAGTCGAATTAAACTCGACTTACCGAAAATACAATGTGATGTCTGTAACTAAACTGACGCGACAATGTGTTCTGTGATGAAACTAGCAGTTAGAGCAGAAAGCGGCAACGATGATGATGTTGATTGTTTTAAGGGTCTCAACATCTAGGTTATCGGCCCCTAATGGTTTGGGTGATAGAGAAATATGAGATGAGAAAGAACACTATAACTAATACTAAATACAAACTTACATACTAGAAGAAAAAATGGTAAACAAATAAAGGATAAGGCAAATGAAGGACAGGAAGAAAAGAAATACCCTCAACCCTCAAAGAATGAGGATTGAAGGACGTTGAAGAAAGAAGGGCCATGAAAGGCAGATAGGAAAGGGAAAGAGGAGGGGGCCCGCCCCAAAGACAGAGGAAAAAAGGGACGAAACGGACCCAGCACAGGAATCACTCGGGGTCGCCAACTCCCAAACTCACCAGCCGTGAGCCCTTGAGGGTGTAGCAAAATCCAGGGTGCACCATAAGTGGTGGGGGCTACATACACCCTCCCTCCTTGAGGGCCTTGTGCGGAAGACGGGAGATAACATGAAAAGAAAATCAAGGCTGACCCCACGAAGAATGAGGGATCAGAAAAGATGAGAGAAGGGCCAATTAAGGCGGGAAAGTGAAAGCCTTCCTAGGCCTCGGATACCCTAATACCGTCGGGGTCGGAAGAGAACAAGAATTGACCAAGAGAGGTCTACAGGAAAAAAGACGGAGAGGAGTCCGGCAGAAGTAAGTGGAAGCAATGACGGACACAGCTGGGGTCCCGTGGTCACCAACCCACGTCCCACTAGATGTGAGCCCCTGGGCGGGGGGCAACAATTGAAAGAAAGTGCTGTGAACTCAACGCAACCATGTGCAACTTCCCGTTTTGAAGCGATGCCAATCGGGCTGGTCGAACTGCGCTAATTGGGTTAAACCCAAACAGTCCTGTCAGCCTACGCTAATGGGTTTGGGAAGAGAGCGGGGTAGGCAACCTCTCCTGATATGTTGATTAAGCCATGAGACCGATAGCTACGTTCTACTGAACTCCCTGGAGTTGCGTAGATATAATCAGTGCAGGTAATATGCTGTCCATGTACAGTCAAAGAGGTGGAGATTTGGGAGTTCGCAAATTATTAATGATCTAAGTATGAGTTGTCACAACGAGACCAAAAGTGTAGGTGTACGAACTTCCAGACGAAGACATTTTTAAGAAGCTACGACATAAACATTAAGATATGCAGTTCTGAATAATAACTAAGAAACCCAAAGAAAATGACTAAACTTGAGATTTAAGTGCAAGGCTGCAGAAATCCAGGAATCTGGAATAATACCAAACGTTGCTAATGAGTAGTATCGAATACGTCTTTGAGATAACAAGAGTAGATAGTGGCGAACACTGTGAATATCAGCGCAGGTTGACACATTCCAACAATATTTACCCTTAAGTCCAGTTTGGACTGGGGGAGGCCCCAGTGAAATACACCTCAGGCAATATTCCCTGTTAGGATTTCCTTAATTGACTCCCGTGGAGAAAACCCATTAGCGCAGCTCAGAAGGTGTCATGCCTTATGCGACCGTGCCTCAAGCGACCCAAGCACTGATGTATCGGTGGAATCTGGGAATGTCTAACACATCTGGCTCTACTAAAATTCCGTTTAGGTTAGGTTTGGCGCCGTAAAAATTGAAGAGCTTATTTCCAAAGTGACGTAAATCCAAAATTGATGGTTTTTCAGTTTGTGCTTTCATAAGCAAGTTTATAGGTTCTCTCAACGTATAGCAAAGGTTTTAAGCCGCAATACGTCGTATATCCCATATTAACAGCGATCTAAGAACTAAGTTTATTTGCAAAGTGATGTAACTCAAACGTGTATATATTTCCGATGTGTCATATCCATGATGACCGATCCGATGGCTCACTGGACATCACGTGCTAGATAAAGGCCATGGCTAACTTTGAAGAATATGTAGAGCATCTGTTTGTGTTGCTTGTGTTTAAACCCCTTAAATGCTCATAAATGCCATTCAAAGCGTAAGTGTATATGATTTATTTCCAAAACGTCCTAACTCCAACTTACACGAGACGATTACCACAATTTCCGATGATAAGAAGATTTTTAATACACAGTGTCAGGATGTGCATAAAATACATTATATTCATATTCAAATGCGAATTTAATTATACGAAGAAACAAAAACGCGATTTCAGAAGTTTTGTATTTCATGGATTTACGTCACTCTGGAAATAAGAACTTCTATTTATCTATCGAACAATGGGTCGCATGGAGCACTGTAAGCTACTAGCTGGGTCGCTACAGCCACGATTTGTACCGGGTCGCACTCGGCACGTAATCCCTCGGAATCACCCTAAAATATTGGTTGAACCATGCGTGGACTGACAGCTACGTACACCTGCACGATGAAGGCAACGAAAGGGAGCTAAAAACACACACTTTTGGAGAAGCACTATCTGTTGTGAGTGACCTACAGGAATTTGCAGCTTCCATGAATGTTTCAGAACTCCCGGAGTAATAGCAGGACGCAAAGGAGATCATACAACGTTCTCTTGTAAAGAAGTCGCGACAATGCGCTTTGAAAGACATGTGGAAACAAAGAAACGAGCAGAGAAACTGACATTTTTGTTGGTAAGTTGAAAATACAGTGTAATACATGTGAACCTATTTTTTTATTTTTTTTTACAGACCTATATTTTAAATGATTATTTCATTGTAATTATATGCCGTTATACAGTATTTCTTGGTGGTGTATTTTGTCTTATTAACACTCAACCCTTTGTAAAACGGAAACCTGTGAAAACGGACAAATAAATCCGGAACGATTGCGTTCCCCTTTAGGCAGGTGTTACTCTTAGTGCCAAGCCATTTCCTGAAATGCTTGCCAGGAATGACAAGCCATTTTCAATGGTCATGCAGACTATTCGAAAAAAAAAAAAAAAAAAAAAAAAAATTAAATACCAAATTTGCAACGATAGAATCATTATTTTTGTTTCGCATTATAACCAATACCTCATTCTTTCATACATTATGTTCATAAAAGCAAATCAACATCTAAACCTTTTTAATTGAGGTTATGCTGATAATTGTTCAAGTTTTCAATTTTGTTGTTGTAAAAAAATCAGTTTTGAACCTTAATTAAGGGCACCTAAGAGTCATATTTCGAAGAAACACTACGTTTCCACCTGTAGAAAGTTCTTAGATACATCTGTAGGCAGAAAACCTCAACAATAAGAAAACGACTGCACCGCAATTTTGGCGGGAACGCGCGTGATTGGGGGAGCGCAAAGAGAGGGCGTGAATACTAACTCAAACCTATCGCGTAACGGACTACAAAGGAGAAAAGTAAACACCGCACAGACAAGCTTGAAAACTCACCTTTCCAACAGTATGAAATAATCACGGACATTACCCACAGAAATCTACAAATATAAGATAAACAGCGCGCCGATTGAATCGGCTTTGGCACTTTTTGCGTGAGCAGCGAGAACCGATCAGTGGCACTGAGAGTGTTTATGCTTAGTTAATACTCAGACACTTGATTTGTTTGAAGTTTCGTCATGAAAATGAACCCTAACTTGATTAAATAATCGATGCAATAAGTGACAACTTATTGTGGCAGTAGCAACGGAGTCCCAACGTCTTGGAAAGGGAGCGGCATGCGAATGATGTGAAATACTTCGCTCAACCGCCATGTTGGATTGATGAGACTTAATCGACGGAGGGGTGTTTTATGCGAGTATTATTAGGGCTTCAAACGAAAGTTGATTTGAAAATTTCCAGACTCCAAGACAAATCCTTAGAGCTATGTTGCTACATCTCTCATTATTAGAATATATGTCAGTCTTTCAGCGGACCATGTAGCGAGGTGTAGCGGTCAGCATTCATGGCTGTCGCCCCGGAGGTCCAGGTTAGATTCCGGACTCAGCCAATAAATTGTAATTCATATATGAAGAGCTGGATCGCAGTACACTTAGCCTCGTGAGGTAAAACCGAGAAGAGAAGGGTTCGATTCCCATCACAACCATCTTGGAAGTGATTTTACGTGGTTTACCCACTTCTACTAAAGGCAAATGCCGGGATAGTTATTAACTTAAGGCCACGGCCGCCTACTTACGAATTATCATCTGAATTACGAACACAAACAAAATAATGCCATGATGTCGCAAAGCCCCTAAAATCAATCAACAACCACATCAAGTCTTCCAGCAGAGTGACAGCGGTAGCTACCCTCGATAACGCGAGGCCATGGGACTTTGTAGACGTGGATTCGAGCCCCACCGTCGGCCGTCCTTGAAATGCCTTTGCGTGGTTTCCCCGCTGGGACGGTTTATTCTACTAGGCCACAGCTTCTTCCAACTCCTCGTCCAGTTTCATTCATTAACCCCTCTCATGGGGTTGGTGTCAGAAAGGGCATCCGGCCATCAAAACCACCCGCCACATAGATTTTCATCGCATCTCAACCTCCGGCGCAGATTTTTATTGTTTTAAAGGGCGGAACAGCGAGGGCATCAGGCCCCAAACCCATTGAAATCTGGAATAATATGGGGTAGACGTACACGTTAGTCTTTCACCAGCTATTTGACAGGCCTTTGGCTAATTAGTAATTACTTTGCCGGTAATGCACGAAGCGTAAAATATTGGTTCTTTTTAGGTCCATGATCACGATCAGTCTTTTATAACTTTAAGTTAGAATGCTAATGCTTTTAAATAGTCAACGCAAGAAGTGATAACTATGCTATTGGCAACAGTCACAGTAATAGCATTTCAAGATACGATTGCGGAGCCCTAATCGAGAAGGCAGTGGATCGGACACAAGGAACAGACAGTTTTTCTGCACGTGCGCAGTGCACCTTGTAAAGACCAGACAAAGAGGTTAGATTCCTTAGAACAATCATAGGCTGGAACGAGGGACGAACTCTGGTTATGTTCTTTAATTTCTAGTTGACTGTCATATTAAACCTGCTAATGAAATATAACTGTTTAAACTAACGCAGCAGCAGTATTTGTTTACAATAAACACAAACTAAATAAACAAGACCGACAATACAGCAATTGAATTACAGCAAAACCAAACCGCAGATTAAATTATCTCTGGTGACGGTCTAGTGTGTTCTTTCCGCTCAGAGCGCGCACCTGCTGCGAGCAACAACACACATTTCCAAACTTCAAAAGTCAGCCGCCAGGGTTGTGTAGTTGGTTCTTTGAAGTTTGTTTCGCATAAAATAGTTAATAACATTTTACCTGCTCCTATTATTTACTTGATCTAAATGAAATAATGAAATCCAGTATATCGTTAAACAAAAAGAATTGGCAATGTGCAATCCTTACATAGTATAAAGTCCCCGATTCTTGAATGTAACGGGTAATCTCGAGAACCAATGGATGGATTTTCATACGGTTTTCACCATTTTGTAAAGGATTTCTCGAGGAAGGTTTCTGTAGATAAACATTCATTTAAGACCAAAGGAAGCCGAGCAGTAAGGATTTCAGTGAATCGAGTCGAAGAAAAACCTGCCGTCTATGCACCTTTTAAGCTTACGCTGGGTAAACCGTATAAGATACCGGGCGAAGCCGGGGCGGATTGCTAGTAATTAATAAATGATTATTGTGACAGTATGGTATGGAATCCGTTAAAATGAATTAATTATGAATATCAATAAATATAAAACAAAATTTAAGGAATGCAGCCAAACAAAATCAGAAACCCCAATTGCCATCAAATTGGCAGGTGAAAAAAGCTAACGAAAGTACGAGACTTCTGTTACTTAGGAAGCAAGAAGATATAAAAAGCAGGTTGGCTCAGGCAAATAAAGCATTTATACAGAAGATAATTGTTGACATCAAATTTAGATTTACGTATTAGGAAGTCATTTTTGAAAGCCTCTATGGAAGTGAAACTTTGGACAGTTGGCGTATAAGTTAGTTGCCTCACTTTCTTGGTTAACGTGCGGCTCGCATTTGAAATCTAGCGGGCGGATATTTTTACATTCCATGGCACCTGGGGCCAAGGCTTTCCCAGCGTGAGGCACAGCGTTGTCAAATTTCCACCGTAGCCACTGAGGACAAGCAGGGAAACTAGACAGAATTAAGTACAGATGTGCAACATTGGAAACTGATTCCTGTCGGAGACACAAGAGTCCACGTGGAGTGATAGAGGAGGCTTCCTATTGGTCAACAACCGTCAGCTATTGGTCACTAGCGTGCTACTGCCTTATGTTTGAGTCGCCGCTCGTTAACCAGGAAAGTGAGGGAACTATAGCAGAAAAGAGGTTAATAGAAATGTGGTGTTACAGGAGAGTGATGGTTATTACCAGAAGGGTAAATAGAATAACAAATGAAGAGGTATTAAGACTAGTGCTAGAGGAGAGGTGTTTCTGGCGACTGCTAATGAAGAGAAGAGATAGGTTGGTAGGACATTTATAAGACACCCTGGAATAGGAACTTTAATTATGGAAATATGGGTCAAAGATAAGAACAGTAGCCAAAAAGAAACCTCGCCTTTGCAAAATCAAAACAACTGGCTGAAAGGAATCATTGAAGACAAACGAAATTGGCTGTCATGAAGAAACCATTCAAGACAGAACAAAATTCAGAACTTTAATTCACAAACACAGATTTTCTGAGAAGCCCACCTGGGAAAATAAATGATGGACAGAGCAGCGTAAACGGGAACATAGCGAGAGGACGAAGAGATATTGGGAAGGGAAGAAGAGAAAGTGCTAATAAGTTCAAACACGATCCTTAGTTGGGCACAACGTATCAAACAAAAGTCAAGAGCGGTAGCTATGCTCACAAAAATACGACGTTAGACCACGGGATGAAACAACCTGCGGGCTCTACATCTTCTCAATTTAGCAATAGGTTATAACATTTATAGGCTGAGCCGGGAATCGAACCCAGGTGTTGTATTCAAAGCAGATTATCGTCAATGGCTCAAGAGCAATCAAAGTAGGTGTGGAGAGTCGCCCAGTGTAAGTACAAGATACGTCATTCCATTAATAGACCCACGAACATTTATGAGCTGGCTGCTTGGAGTCGTGAATGAGCACGAAGCGAGGTGTTACTCTACATCCTGGCTTCATCGCAGCCAATGGCCATAAGCTGGGCATTTTTGATTGAACGCCCGAGGGGTCTCAACAAGTTCAATTTCAAGTAGTTCTAACGTTGGCTACCAGATGCTACTATCTGCACTAACACCTAGCGGCGAACGTTGGAACTTCATAGAGCCTATCCTAACCAGCCAAATATAACCTTGCCACGCTGGGTGAGTGATTATCGTGTCGGACTACCAACCCCAAGATTGCAGGTTCGCTCCTGGCGGGTAAGTGATTTTTGAGAGGCGACAAAAATCACCACACGCATGTCATACGTTTTGGCATGTTAAAGAACCCATTTGAATTCAGTAGGCCGTGTTCATAATGGCAAAATTAATCTCGGGATTTTCCGCCAACACAAAGTTCCTCCATTCTCTACTAGAAAGCGCTATAGTGTCAAGGAGCTTATGATATCTATCCTCCTTGACTTTCATAGCGCTCCAAGGAACAACAAAATTCGACATGCAAGCTGCCCTCTGGGCGTCAAATAACAAAGCTTGCATCCGGCACCCGAGGCCATACGATATTATATTATTGTATGTATGTCTACCCATTATTGTTCCCGTTTTCCAACGGGGTCGAAGATGAGATGCGATGGAAGTCTTTGTGGAGGATGGTTTTTACGGCCGGATGCCTTCCCTGACGCCAACCTCATGAGAGGAGTTAATGAGAGATGAAATGAATGATGGTGAATAAAACTGGGCAAGGCTGTGGAAGGAAGCGGCCGTGGCCTCTCAGAAGGTACCGTCCCAGCATTAGCCTGGAGTTGAGAATGGGAAACCATGGAAAACCATTTCAAAGGACGGCCGACTGAGGGGATCGAACCCACGCGTCTACAGCAGAGAGCTTGGCCCCATGACCAAACGCTGCCATTTAGCGAGCGTTTCCACCTATGTCGGTTACGATATTATATTATTATACCTACAAATTTTGCTACACCTCACCATATTGCAGAGGTAGATTCTTTTACATGCCATACATCTATAATAATAATAATAATAATAATAATAATAATGATAATAATAATAATAATAATAATAATAATAATAATATCGTATGGCCTCGGGTGCCGGGTGCAAGCTTTGTTATTTGACACCCAGAGGGTAGCTTGCATGTCGAATTTCGTTGTTCCTTTACACACTATGAAAGTGAAGGAGGTTAGATATCTAAGCTCCTTGAACACTATAGTGCTTTCTAGTAGAGAAATGAGGAACTTTGTGTTGGCGGAAACTCCCGAGATTAATTTTGCCATTATGAACACGGCCTACTGAATTCAAATAGGTTCTTTAACATGCCAACATCGTATGACAATGTATCGAAATTTTTTTGCCTTTCAAAAATCACTTACCACGGCCAGGAGCGAACCTGCAAGCTTGGGGTTAGTAGACCGACACGTTAACCACTCACCCACCGTGGCAAGCCATAAATCTATGACATGGGCCCAACGGCTTTACTTCCCCTCCGAAGGAAGGCATACTGAGGGATTTCAACGCTCTTAAAAATATAATTATAAGTCCGAAGATAAAAGGGACGAATCTCGGCGTTGATAGCGACCATCCTAAGTTTGTTCCCCATCCCCCAGATGTTAGTGACTTCTTCTTTTAATGCTGCGATGTTTCCTTAATTGTACGAAAATCGCGCCCAGTCAATAAATTGTCCACGTGACAATACTGTTCTACACACAAACTCGCACCGAAGCTAGTAATTTAAATTTCCACTGAATGGAGATTGTTGGAAGAATTGAAAACTTAAAAATACTTATAATGGGCGATGTATTGAAGATAGAGATATGCTATCCCGGACCTTTTTGTAGAACTTTTCATGCTGAACATTTTTTACACAAGCTAACACAGAACAGGTAGCCTATAATAAACGGGCAATATCATGCAAGGACAAAATCCGACACTAAAACACAGTCATAAAACCAGAAGGATTGTACGCTTCAGAATGTCTAATTTTAAATAAAAATGGGTAGCTGCAAGAACTCGAGAAAAAGGAAAGGAAGATTCTGAGGAAAATTCTGGAACTTGGAATAAGAGGTAAAACGAGGAGAAGATCACGGACACAATGCGGAAAAGAAGGCTGAAATTCTATCGACACCTGGTAAGATTGGACGAGAACCGACTAACCAAAAATACCTTCAAATACATCATGGGATTAAAGGCCATCTCTAAGTGGGTAGAAGAGGTCAAGAGGGATGCACCAGAAGTTGGAATTACTCCAGAGTTGATTCAAACTAGAAGTGAGAAAGGTAGACAGTTTAAAATCATTTGAAGAGAAACCAATTACAAAGAGACCAGTGCGGATCATTTCCGAAGAGGAGAGAAATATAAGGAGCAAAAGAATGAAGAGGTCCTGGGAAGAAAAGAGAGGAAGACCAAGAAGCTCTAAGTCCTATAGTTGGCCAAATTCGAAAGAAGAAGAATAATAGTGGCCTAGATATGTTTTAACGGTGCACGGACGGCAGGTTTTATTTTTCGACTCTATTCACTGAAATCGTTACTGATGATGATAATTGTTGTTTTACGGGGCCTAACATCTAGGTTATCGGCCCCTAATGGTCTGGGTGATAGCGAAAGTGTCAATGAAGTGGAAACCAGAACGAAAATTAAGTGAGAAGGAAAATACTTACAAAAAGGAACTCAGATTGAAACTATTCACAAAATGGAGAGCGGTAATACTTACAAAAGGGAATTTAGAACGAAAATACTCACAAAAGGAATAGATTGACAAATACGCACAAAATGTAGGTTAAGTTCAAAATACGTACAAAATGCAATGTACAGTCGAAATACTTACAAAATGCAAGTGGAATTCAAAATACATACAAAATGCAAATTAGGTTCAAAATACGTACAAAATTCAATTTAGATTGTAAAAGGCCGGTTCAGATTCAAAATACTCACAAAGTGCAATTGAAATTCAAAATGCAATTGAAATTGAAAAGGCTTACAAAATGTATGGTAGATTCAAACTACTCAATTGGATGGACAATACTTACAAAATGCAATTTAGATTGAAAATACTTGCAAAAAGCAGTTTAGGTCGAAAATACAAAATGCAATTGAAATTCAAAATACTCGCTTAAGTTCCGCCCCCTATATTGAAAGACTTACTAAAAAGCAATTTAGATTGTCAATCCTTACAAAATGCAATTGAGGTTGAAAACACTCGCAAAATGCAATTTAGATAGAAAAAACCTACAAAATGCAACGTAGATGGAAAATTCATACAAAATGGAGTGTAGATGCAAAAAAAAAATCGCTAAGTTAAAGGAAATTTAGATACACGGGGAGCCAACTAACAAAAACAGTGCGGGAAACTTAAAGAGCAAAGGAAATATAATGAAAAGAAAACAAGAGGTCTGACCCCTCGAAGAAGGAGGGATCAGGAAAGATGAGACAAGGGCCAATTAAGGCGGGAAAGTGAAAGCCTTCCTAGGCCTCGGATACCCTAATACCGTCAGGGTCGGAAAAGAAGAGTTGACCAAGGGAGGTAGACAGGAAAGAAGGCAGAGAGGAGCCCGGCACAAGTAAGTGGAAGCAATGGAAATCGTTACTGCTTGGCTTCCTGGGGTAATAAATAAATTATTGTTATTCTAGAGAAACCTTCCTCGAGAAATTCTTTACAGAATGGCGAAACCGGCATCAAAATCCATCCAGTGGTTCTCGAGATTACCCGTTACATCCAGGAATCGGGGACTTTGTTTTATACTAAGTAGAGATTTTACACACACCCAAGTGCACGGCGCTAAATGACGATGTCCAAGCCCCTCAAATAAATCCATCCGTTAGACCATTTATTAGGCGGCTTCGGTGGCGTAGTTGGTAGCATGCTGAGCTTCTATGCCCAAGATAGCGGGTTCAAACCCGGCCGAAGCCGTCGGATTTTTTAAGAGCGTTAAAAATCCCTCAGTATGCCTTCCTTCGGAGGGGAAGTAAAGCCGGCGATCCCATGTCATAGATTTATGGCATGTTAAAGATATTTCCACTAATTACACCTGTGTGAAACTAAATTGGATAGGTTAAGAATATAAACAACGCTCTTAAGTTGCTACGTTCGTTGCCAAGAGCCGACTGCGGTGGCGTCTAGTAGCTAGTTCTGAACTAGGCCTAGTAGTCGTTGACGGTGGCGTTTGGCGGCAAAAGTAGGAACTATTTGAAAATTCAAAGTTGCAGTCCCTACTTGAATTAAAAAACAGATACACACACTAATACAGTCATCACAATTAACACCGGTTATCAGACAGATTCTACACACACCCAAAGTACACGGGGCTACATGACCGCGTTGTCGCAGCCCCTAAACTAAGGAACCAACCAACCAACCAGACCATTTATTACATAGATGAAATATACAGTCACTTCAAAATGCAGTGAAATGATAAGTTTGAAGTGTAACTAGAACTGGAAGTGGGGAGGTTAGGATATTGGAAACACCCTGTACCCTCCCCAGGATGGCCAACAGCTCGAACACACAAAGCCAGGTCACATCCATGTTTCAAATTTGTAATTGATGTCGCGTGCCGTCCGGGCTACGTTCGTAATTATTGATGGCTGAGCCAGGATTAGTCGATTGCGCCAGATCGATAGGTCGATCGAGACTCCCCTCGCTGGTCGCTAATCCAGTAATGCATGTTGCACTAATGATAGGACGGCTGCAGCTCAACCACATAAGATATTCATTCATTATACCTCAAGGGGGTGAGGGGCACGTGTCTTACCGGTAACTCTACTTGCTTGTTTATAAAGCTAAAGCATGTTGCTTAGGGGCTGCTCCTGACACATTTTACGGCGAGCCAGATGATGGTATTGTTTCTTCTTCTTGTTCTTTTCGAATCACCCACTTTGAGGTACGTCAGATCAACCACTTCTTAGATGCTTGTGCTCTCCTTTTCTCCCAATACTTCTTCATTCTATCTGATCTCTTTATTTCCTCTTGTGATATCACCCCCAGGGACACACATCTAGTGGGACGTGGGTTGGCGACCACGGGGCCCCAGCTGAGTCCGGCATTGCTTCCACTTACTTGTGCCGGGCTCCTCTCCGTCTTCTTTCCTGTCGACCTCAATTGGTCAACTCTTGTTTTCTTCTTATCCCGACGGTATTAGGGTATCCGAGGCCTAGGGAATCTCTTCCTTTCCCGCCTTAATTGGCCCTTGTCTCATCTATCTTTTCTGATACCCTCATTCTGCAAGGGGTCAGCCTTCTTTTTCTTTTCCTGTTATCTCCTGCCTTCTGCTCAAGGCCCTCAAGGAGGTCGGGTGTATGAAGCCCCCACCACTTCTGGTGCACCCTAGATATTGCTACACCCTCAAGGGCTCACGGCTGGTGAGTTCGGGAGTTGGCGACCCCGAAGGTTTCCCGAGCTGGGTCCGGTTTCCCCCCTTTTATCCATTACCTCTGGGGCGGCCCCTCTCCTCTTTCACTTTCCTATCTGCCTTTCATGGCTCTCCTTCCTTCCAAGGCACTCAATCCGCATTCTTCGAGGGTTGAGGGAATTTCTTTTCCTCCTGTCCTTTATTTGCCTTATTCTCCTTTTGTTTTCCATTTCTTCTTCTAGGTATAAGTTGGTAGTTAGTTTTAGTTATAGTTTACATTTCGTTTTCATCTTCACGATCACCCAAACCATTAGGGGCCGATAACCTAGATGTTAGGCCCCTTAAAACAACAATTATCATCATCATCTTGTGATATCTGCATAGGTTTTCTGGAGACGGCTCTGGCTTGGTACCTCTTGGTGTTGTCTTTGGTCACGGTCTTGGCTGTACCATTCATCAACATGATTTCAGTAATCTGGAGCTCTCGCAGGTCATTTTCCACTTCCGTAAACCAATTAGGTTTGATCTTCTTTTTGGAAAAGAAGTCAAAAATTTTCTTGGTTATTCGGGCAGGATTCATCCGGTAGATGTGTCCATAGAAATCAATTCTACTTTTCCTTATGGTATCTGAAAGACTTCACATACAGTGTGTCGTTTCTATAGAAAACTTGTTTGTTATTTTGGAATTTAGGACCTATGATCTTCTCCAAAATGTTTCTCTCTTTGATTTCCAATTTTTCAATTTATTGCTGTTTCATAGTATATATTGTTTTATATTTGGCATTCATTGTTGCCAATATTGCCATTATCATAATTCCACAACACGACGTTTGAAACAAGTTTCAATAAATAGTTCATGCATTAAAATATGCCCTCTCATGGCTCCTTATCTGTAGATATATTCTCCTCTCCTGTGATTGGATGAAGCAAATTTATCTATCAGCTTGGTTGGAGAGGTCCATGTTTTTAATCTTTAACTTTGTGTTCTGAGGTATAGAAGAAAATAGATTATTTGTTCATCATCATCATCCTGGACAGTTTTCTTGCCACTGGCCGGGTCTGTTTGGAACATAAGCCTCTCCATCATCTTCTTTCCTCCCACTATCTCTGCGTCACCACCTTGGTCCAGTCTTCTCCTTTCTTTCGCACGCAATCCTCCACATCCTTCAGCCACTTATCTCTTGGCCTTCTTCATGGTCTTGTTCCCTCTATTTTCATCTCGAGTATCTACCTGGGTATCCTCCTCCCATCCATTCGCTTAACATGCCAATACCATTTAAGCCTCGATTCCTGTATCCTATCCTGTAATGCCCCCTCCTTGACTAATTCTGTGATCTTCTCATTTCTTAACCTGTCCACCTTTGTCACTCCAATACTGTTTCTCAGGAATTTCATCTCACTAGCCTGTATTCTGCTTCGCTCCCTTCCTTTTATAATCCAGGTCTCTGAGGCATACGTCGGGATTGGAACGTAGTACGTCCTATATATGACCCTTTTGCTGTTTTGAGGGACATCCTTACTCCACACCAGGCTTCTAACACTTTTCCTGAGGCAGATTATTTGTTAATTATAAAAAATATTCTATCATTTTCCTATGACGCACACAATCAGCATATTAAATAATCAAGTACCGTAACACAAAGGTTAAAAACACATTAATTTATAGAAATTAACTTCAACCACAGAACACACAAAGACACTTGTACTGAACTTGGAGCACCAGACAGCTGGTAATGTATAAATATATATTTGTGTAATGTCAGCACGCTGCGAACAATAGCTGAACACCTGTTTAAGGACGTGGAGTGAGGTGGACCCTTCTTCCGTAATCGGCTTTGACAGAGACAGAAGCAGGAAGTGGCAAGGAGACATCATCTATTTCGCTTCAAAGCAATGTAATGGCCCTTGAAGAGAGAGAAAATTCCCTTCATAGCACAGAAGAAATCGCTTGCAAGACAGTGCTATGTCCATTGTTTCCTCACCCGGCCCATCAAGCTGTATACTTTACAAGGGACTTTCCATCTAGTGGCCAACGCTATGACAATACACACAGGATCTTAAGCTAGGGATGAGTTATGTATACTGAATTATTTTTAGAGATTCTAGATGGGAAAACCACTTATCTCAAGTAGCATATCTGTAATTTAAAGTAATTTTTAAAGACTTCATTAAACAAATTTAATGTTGTGCAATAGACTACGCATAACGGCCCTGTGTGGGCGGGGCCCTTTCGGCCCTAATGACGCACCGACCCTGGCCTGCGGCATCGTAGTCATAAATCCCCGAGTATTTGGGTGTGTTTTGTCTCTTGAATTTATGTGATAACCTGTGTTATTATTATGGCAGTACAAGTGTGTGTGAATAGAATTGTGAAGATGGCAGCAGTGGTTTTACGTTAGGAACCATCCCAGCATTTGCCTGTAGTAGAGGTGAGGCCGCCTATCCCCAATTCATAAATACGTACACTATTATATATGAATCGCAGCCAAAGGCCAAAGCTGGGTGTTTTGAACTTGATAGAAAGTTGTTTCTAAGTAGCCAAATATAACCTACATATTTTGCTACACGCTACCAATTGTAGTGGTAGGTTCTTTCAAGTGCAATAAATCTATAACATGGGCCCGCCGACTTTACTTCCCCTCTCAAGGATATTAACGCTCTTAAAAATCCGACGACTTCGGGATGGTTTGAACCCGCGATCTTGGGCATAACAATTCAGGATGCTACCGACTACAACACCGAAACCTCAAATACATACACTAGTACAGCCATCACAATAACACAGGTTATCACACACATTTCTTGAGGTGCAAGGAAAGGTGGGAATCGCTGGTAGCAAGTTGAGGGCAGCAACTGTTCTGCACAAGTTCAGCTGGGAGCTGTTTGATCATCCACTGTACAGCCCTGACCCTGCTCCCAGCGATTACCAATTTTCTTCTCCGGGCAGAGTTTTCACACTGACGAAGAGCTGAAGAGGAATATCACACGCTGGTTCCATTCGCAGGCGGCAGACTTGTATGACACAGGACTACATGATGATGATATTTGTTGTTTTAAGGGGACTAACATCTAGGTTATCGGCCCGTAGTCGTCTGTGTGTTGCGAAAATAACAATGAAATAACGAAAACCAAGGTAGATTGAAAATGGTATTTTGGCTTTCACGGCCAGAGAATTAAAACTTCTTTTTGGAAGCCTTCATATGGAGGTTAAGGCTGCTTGTGCTTTTAGTTCTCGCAGTCAAGTGGTGCAGTTGCACCTAATAAAAAGGGAGGTGGCGCGCAGTTTGCTACTCCAGTGGGGGTCCGGGCGGGGACACCAAGAGCCCGCCGATGAGCCAGCTTGGTGTCCTAGGCGAAACCCCACACAAGACACGGCACAAACCTAGAAGAATTGCTGAGTTTTAGATTGAAAATACTTGCAAAAAATGGAACTTAAGATTGAAAAGACGCACAAAATGCAAAGGAAATTGAAAATACTTACAAAATGTAATTTAGAGACACCGGGAGCCAATTTACAAAGCAGTGCAGGAATCATAAAGAGAGAAGGAAATATAATGAAAAGCAAAAGACGGCTCATCCCTCGAAGAATGAGGGATCAAGAAAGATGGGAGAAGGCCGAATTAAGGCGGGAAATGAAGAGACTCTCTAGGACTCGGATACCCTAATACCGTCGGGGTCGGAAAAGAGCAAGAGTTGACCAAGAGAGGTCGACAGGAAAGAAGACGGAGAGGAGCCCGTCACAAGTAAGTGGAAGCAATGGCGGACTCAGCTGGGGTCCCGTGGTCGTCAACCCACGCTCCACTAGATGTGAGCCCCTGGGGGGGGGGGGGGGAGAACAACAACAGCACCTTTCATGTTAAGTGAATAATGTTGTATGATCATTTTGATTCACCGCGGTCGATCTTTCCCCGAACATTACCGCGCTTGAAAAAGGTTAAAGCAACAATTATCAACTTACAAAGTGCGCATTGAAAATAAAAAATAAAAACACAATGCCAGCTGTTGGCAGAGAGTTTATTTCAATATTTAAATCGCGTCAGAACACTTGCGGGCAGCTCATCACACTGCTGACCGCGTGGCCCAATTCGTTACCAATGAATATTAATCTGGCAAACAAATCCGTCCTGTTATGCAAGCAGACCTGAAGGCATAGCGCACAGAGCCCCACGGCCAGTTAAGAGTCGTCGTCTCCTCTCGCCTTCATGGCCAACTGAACAACAATGTATTGTACAGTCTTTCGTTTGTCAGAGAGAGGGAAACATATTTAGCAGGCAACTCGCGAACTCAATCGACAAAATGGTGGACGCGAGGGTGATGGACTTCATATATGTTGAATGTTGTTGGCAAATTTAGGCGGGCTCTTGTTGAGGGACGGGCAATTTTAGGATGCAAGGAAAGTGCTAGAAACAGAAGATTTTATGAGACTTGGAGCTTTATGCTTACAAACTAGTAATCTGAAAGGAGTACCGGTACCTCACCAGATTCAAAATGAAATTCGGCCACCAGTTGCCGAGAAAAATATTTTCAGGTATATGTAATAAGCGTGTAGTCGGTACATTGCTTTACATACTTCAGTAAGGAGATACATTTACATTTGGAAGAGATGGCCTAATCGATAAATCAACAACGACTGTACAAGTTTACTATCAAGATTTTTTAAAATTTTTCCATTCCGTTCGAAAAGCTTTCCCTTGTGGAAGTAATGTATTGAAATGGCAATTGTTGAATTTGAAGAGCACAGCAGAACTGCACAATTATATTACAGAACTGGGTGTGAAGTATGTCTTGTCACCTGGTCTTGGCCGTTGCTCTTTGCTGCTCTATGAATCCCGAGTGATGTCGAAACATTCCGACTGTGCACGAAATATGCACAGGAGTTTAGTTAGTTAGTTATTGTTGTTTTAAGGGGCGGAACTACGAGGTCAACTACCCCTACACAGGAGCTTATGCTCGCGAGACGTTAGTATACCCAAGACCAACTATTGTAGTCTGTCTTCGTCAGGTCTTGGTATACCCTATGAGATATTTTAATCGATTGACCTAGATATCTCGAAAACTACGCATCAGATTGAAAAATAGTTGTGAATGATAGTGGTTCATGACAAGGAAAAACGTTAACCATAACGGCTAGCCTTAGTTTGTTTTATTAGAACGTTTTATCTATTTTGAAACTCATAATTCATTCTAGTTATCCTTATATAATGTTTTCTTATTAAAGTACCGTACTGTGGAATTACGCCAAGAATCTCTCATATAATTTAGCAATACCTTCTATGAGCCCAAAACTACTGTCGAATTGTAATCTAATATGCACAAATTACCTACAAGTACTTCGCTGCGATAATGGTAAAAAACTAGACATGCAGTTTCCTTTTAATACCGTAAAGTTGATGGGAGTAAGCTATGTTGTTTCTTGCTCACACCTTCATTCAGCGGTGTTTTGAGAGGCAGAACGAAGGTCATGCAGTGTTACAATTATGAATTAATACTTTCCCACATTCAAAACGTTCGGAGAGGGCTAGAGGTGCTCGTTTGAACAGGTCGAGCGACAGAGAGAAGTGATGTCATAAATCCCACCGAGCGACTAGGAGATTAGTGTCCAGTATGATCTAAAGAGTCTGGTGGCCGAAGCGTTCAGCTAATTTGCATTACATAAATAGGATCTTCCCAGCGCAACCACCTGTCAAATTGAAAATTATCTTCAAGCAGGAAGATACAGGCTAATTACCCCACTCTGTGACTCGGCTCGTACCGGCACGCGTGGACTGGTATTCTTATTCGTCCAGTTCCCCTCCTTGTGTAGTGGCTAGCATTAATCCCTGAGAATTCGCGTGAAAAAATATAACACGAGGACTGGCGCCGCCCATAGAGTGTCACTCCCTTTTTGACGTAGTCGCACGGATTTTAATGAAGTAATTTTACACCTGGTGTCTTCCTATGAACTATTCCTAATATAAAATTAGGTTTATTTATATTTAGGTAGATTTCATTAGAAAGCTAACTATTGCAATGGGTACCATGTTTCGACTTCCGGAAAATTTCAACATATCTTCGCGTTTCACATCCCCCAGACCCCAAAACCACCATCAGTTCAAAAGTTTATATATATATAAGTTTCTTGTGGACACGATAACTGCCGTAATTTTGCACCAATCACTTTGAATTTTTTACCGAATATGTATACCTATAAAATCTCGGTCGATTTCGTTACTGGGCTAAATCGGTCGAAGGGGGTGAAAATGGGGGGCTTCTTTCGAAAAAGTGAAATATTGCTATAACTCTCTTAATATGTGAAATATCGAATCCGTTCAAAGTTCATACTATGTGTCGGATAAAGCCCAAAAATTTATGTTTGAAGAGTTTTTTGATAGCACCAACCATTGACCAAAGGGGTGAGAAAAAGTGGGTTTTTCGGGAAACAATCGTATCTCTCTTAATAGGCACACTATCAAAACCGTACAAAATGGACAATATTCCCCTAATAATTACCTAAAACTTTTGTCTGAAAGAATTTTTGATATGACCCACCATTACGCCAAGGGATGAGAAAAATGATTTCGGAATTATAAGAAAATGCCAAGAGCTATCAGTGATTGCCATGGCAACACTACTAAATTGATGAGGGATGAGCCATCAGACGTTGCCATGACAACGCACTTGCACGAGATCAGATTCAGATTTCCATCTGACTAAGTGTGAAGCGGCTTCGGTGACGTAACTGGTAGCATGCTGAACTTCTATGCCCAAGGTCGCGGGTTCAAAGCCGGCCGAAGTCGTCGGTTTTTCTAAGAGCGCTAAAAATCTCTCAGTATGCTTTCCTTTGGAGGGGAAGTTCCAACGTTCGTTGCTGGTTGCGGTGGCATCTAGTAGCCAAGTTCACAGCTAGGTGTCGTTGACGGTGGTACAGTATCTGGTAGCAGCATTAGGAACTACTGCTTGAAATTGACCTCTGCAGTCCTTACCTGAATTACAGACTAATACAGCCATCACAATTCACACAGTTTATCAGACAGATTCTACACTCACCCAAAGTACACGGGGTTACATGACCACGTTGTCGCAGCCCCTAAACTGAGGAACCAACCAAAATCTCTGTGGGAGATAAAATTTTGCGTGAAGACGTAACAGACCGTTAGATAGTTACACATCAGGGTCGAAACCTTGCATAAGGACAGTGTGACCACAAGTATAAACATGGACCCCAAATGACAAGAAGGTTACCGTCCCCATAAGTCAATAAAATGTTTAAAATATGCATAAAATGACGAAAAACAAAGTTAATTAAGCTACAATTATAAAATACATTCTCGCAATAAATGAGGTCTGATCCTTCTACGAAAACCTGCCTATTTTCGCCTATCCCCAAGTTTGCCCGGTGAAATCTACCTCCGCCTTCCGGCGTGCCGAGAGAACTTTTTCAAATTTAACATGCACAAAAATTTGAATTCTTGTAACAGTATCATTGGTATTGATAGTGCCGGCAAAGCAGTCATCTTAATTTTTTTCAACAAAGGAGCTGATGACCAAGGTGTCCCTAGACCCTAAACATAAATCAACAAGAACGTGAGCTGTGTGATTGTGCTGCACCTAAATAGTTGGATTTTCCCCCTTATTTTTTGACGTTTAACATCTTTCCACTCGGTATCTTGATATTTTTGGGGCACTCGGTAGCTGGACATTTTTGTGGGAGTGATTTTGGAAAAGAGACGGAAGTGGATGGGACGGGAGGGCATGGGACGGAAACAATGAGCGCGCGCGGTGGCGGAGATCGGTACGACGTACTGTCAGCCATGTGACTGTGTAGAATGTAAATCGCATACGGTTTACCTCAAGGTTTGGAGGTCCCATTAAAGAAATTCCTACAATAAATCATCTTCAAGTTGTCGTTCTTTGGTGTGAAAATATTCATTATATCATATTTGTTGAAAACAATTACGATTTATTAAATCTTCATACTTTTGCTGAATTCTTATTTAATGTAAGCACTCGATACCTCGCATCAACCAACACTCCAAACAACGTAGGAATTCAGTATATTAACACCGACTACTAACAATAATTGAAACTTCGTTGGTCTAAACGTATCACTGGGAGAAACTCATTTAATATACATACTGCACACCTAATTTATAATCGCGCCTGTACTTGGCAGTGCGCTATATCGGCAATAAGAGGCCATTTTCAATAACACCGCTGGCATGGGTTCACTAACTGGCCGGTATAACGCGCAGCTCGCATCAAGTAGGCAGTGGATTGCTCCCGCATATAGTTGCAGGTATACGTCACTACTGCAGATGCATTGGATAGTCCTTTCATGTTTGCTGGCACAAGGTAGCACTAGGAGTTCATTCTTTAAAAAATGCGAGTAAGTAATATGGAATTATTTGAATAACATGTCAGATGTTACACATCATATGCGACTACTGTAAGGCTCGTATTTCTATTTTAAACTGATTGCCACCACTAACGTAGGCCGAAAATTATCACGCGAGGACTGGCGCCATGGGTAAATCTGACCCGACCGTAAATAATATAGAAATAACTTGGGTGTTCCAAAAGCTATGGACATGTTACTCTTGCAGGGTGAAGTTCAAGGCTAGGAAGGAAGGTACAATAAGCGACAGGAAATAAGGGCTGACCAAAACGAAAATATAGAGCATTTATTAAGGCTCGGGTCTAAAATACCCATGCGCCAACCCTCGTGAGTTATCGCTGACGCCCGGGAGAGTCGGGTTTGTTTCTCGGCCCTTCCAAGAAATGAAATTCTGGTCTGAGGGTTGTAACGGGATACAGTCAGAATCGTGAGGTAAAATCGACAAGAAGTGGGTCCAAAATCAGCCACCCTGGAAGTGATCTTGCGTGGTTTCCCATTTCTACTCCAGGCAAATGCCGGGATGATTCCTTACATAAGGCCACGGCCACCTCCTTCCCATTCCTGACCTGAATTACAAATACACACTACTACTACAGTGAGAGCCTTCTCGGAACCCCGCCCGGGCCGTGCGACGGGGGAGAGCGTTGAGTCACTAGCATTTGCCGATTACAAAACACCGGGTCGGGAAGCACCGGATGCTGCCAAAGCATTGATTACATTTCCACCAGGCAAGATACCTTAGTTGAGATAATCAAGACTTGTGGTGAACATGGTTAGGTATAGAACAAAACATCGAATGTTGCTAGTGGAAACTGTTCATACAATGTTTGCACTTTAGTATGACCAATTCTATGACCTCTTAACGTATGACCCCTTCCTCTTGGGACACACTGTATACTATATAGCAACACGGCTGTATGGGATTAAAATTGCGCTATTTCCATCATGTATAACCTTGAGTGAACATAATGTCTGTGTATTTATTGCTTGTCGTCACAAAGACAACCGAACTCACGATGTAAATTTGTCTGGCGTCATGTCGCGCACTCCAAATTGAAAATAATAATAATAAAACAGAAGAGAGTCATTGGGTCTGTATTCCTTGCAGTCAATATCAATTATCGGGCTGCCAATACTGTAAACGGTTAGCACCAAGCGATCGCTTACTAATTGGATTGCTCTGGGCTCTCCGCTCGTTTGTTCGGATCACAACGAACAAGTCGAAACAAATATACACAGGGGAGACGGTGTTCCAAAAAGTCTATCATCAAATATGTGGGGGACGAAACAGACGCCACCACTAGACTATTTGTTATTGATGCATATTTTAGAGACTGCGACATCGTGATCATATAGCCCCGTGTACTTGGGTGTGATAACCTGTATTATTGTGGGTATTTGTAAATTTGGGGATAGGATTGGGAAGTTGGCGGCCGTGGAGTACCCGATAGGAACCATCGCAATATTTTCTTGCGAGTAGAAGTGGCGGGAAACCACGGAAAACCATTTCCAGAATGGCTGAGGGGGGAATCGAACCCCCTTCTTTCATGTTTTGCCTCACGAGGCTGAGTTTACCTAGTTCTAACCCTAAAAGACTAGAATTAACTGTATTGGCAGACACGGAAATCGGCCCAGAACAGTTCGATCCGGAGTCTAAATTCGTACCCACAGAAAGCAGCAACCATAACTTCGAATGAGGAACGTTTTTAGTTTCGCGATTTGCGATATCGTAAGCTCGCGGTACGGGTGATAACGGCATGGAACGGAAAGGGGAACGTTCAAGGTCATGACGTTTTCGGTATTAAGAGCGATACGAGGCGCGGAAGCTGACAGAAAAAAAAAGTGCGGGAACTTACTTGTAAACATATAGTTTCTTGTAGATTTCATGTTCCAGTCTTTCTAATCAGAGAATGAATCGTACTCCAGCAATAATACCGGTATACACGCAGTGTTAAACCAACAACAATTAGCTGGTATGCAACGATACCACAGCTTCCTAGAATAACGACGAACAACTCGTTTTTGCTACAAATCTTGATTCAGAGAGTAAATTATTATGCAGTCTATAAGCTGGGATTTGCCTGGGATGCTATGATACCACAGCCTTCTAGAGCAACCATGAACAACTCGTGATTTTTGCTTCAGAACGTGATTCAAAAAGTAAAATATCATGCAGTCTTGGTATTCAAGGTGGCCGTGCCCATCGATTCCGCACGATTCAGGCGCGGTAAACAAGGACGATTTATGATTGGTCCTGTATTTATGACCAGGCCCACTCGCGGGAACCGGGTGCATTTTTAAGCACCGTGTACTTTTGTGTGTGTGTAATCTGTTAACATGTTTTAATGTGAGGTATGTACCGGTGTATTTGAGGTTATGATTGCGAAATAGGCGGTCGTGTTCTTAAATAAGGCACGTAGACGGTAAGTTAAGAGGGGAGGTAAGTTACGCCTTTCAGGGCCAAAAGAATAATCTTTAAAAAATACTTATTTGAATGATTAATCTTTTATCTTTCATTTGGTGAAAACAAAATGAAAATATCTTCAATACTTCCCGAGATCCCCTAAATGTTAGTTGCTGTAACTTAAGTCGTCTCTTTAAATTCTACTCTCGTGTAAGTTTGAAGCTCGTTTCACGAAACTTTTATTTACACACAGAGTTTACATGATAACTCAAATACTATTCCAGATATCTCAATGAAATTTTCCATGATTGTGTATTGTAAGTAATCGTAGTCTACTAATATGAACTACAAACACCAAACTATTTTGTGTATCAAGCATACTTCCCATTTAAGAGAATATTTTTAGACCCAAAAAAGTAAAAAATACCAGAGTGAGAATATGAAGAAAAAAAATTACGAGCCTTACAGTAGTCGTATATGATGTGTAACACCTGACATAGAAGAAACCTCACGTGAAATTGTTGATACACCGGTATTTTATACTATTATTGGCACAAATATTAATCTATTGTAAAAGGGAGTGTTGTACAGATATTGTAGTTTATAATACGGAACTCATTTTATTAGATATGTAGCTTCCACCAGCACTAGCCTAAATAAAGAATACGATATGGATCAACTAGATTAATAGACGCGACACCGCTCATAACCTTAATTTCCTTATAAACAGGTCTTCTTGATTCACAGACCAACACGTAATTTCATATGGATTCTGTTAAAATGAGTCATATTGTTGTGATAAATATCGTTTAAAATGATAATCTGGTAGCAAAAATATATACCCCGTCCGGGATTCGAACCCGAGATCTCTAGATTCACAGTCATAGGCGCTAACCCCACGGCTATTTCGACTACGCAAATATTGTGCACAAGATGGTGATTTATTTCCACGTTCCAATTATTATTATTTATTTATCGTTTGGCAATACAAGATTTCAGAGAAAGTTACAAAGAAAATCACTTTAAAATCTACTGTACATTATTTTTACAGTTTACACTATTATTACAGTCTCAGGTCTAATGAGTCTATCCATTGGACCACGTCAGGTGTCGCCAACAGGAAGTCGATCCAGTCCCCTCCATATGCCCTCAGAGGACAGTCAGTTGTAATGTGTTGGATGGTTTGATTAGGAGCACCACAATCACACTGAGGAGACAAAAATTTTCCCCATTTGAACAAAGTTCCATTGCATACTCCGTGGTTTGTCCGAATCCTATTGAGAGTTGCCCAAGCCCTCCTAGGCAGATCGGAATCTGGAGTGGATGTTCTTGTAGGGTCCAGGAAGGAGCTCGACTCAGGACAAGCTTTTAGTGTCCATTCAGTAATCCATTGCATGCTGGAATCAAAATGGTTTCTTACAAGCCTCTGGGCATGACAAATGGGGTGGCTTCCTGGATTTGAGCATGTTCATTTGAAGAGAGGGGATGTCTTCATGAATTGGTAGTGTAGGGTGATCCATGATCTTGTAGTACTCCCGTAGCAAGGCAACTTCTCTACGAAGGTGGGGTGGAAGAATATTGCTGAGGGCTGGAAGCCAATATGCTGGTGTAGTTCTTATACAACCAGTGATTAGTCTCATGGTGTTGTTCAACTGGGTGTCAACGAGTTTGACATGTGGGCTATTGAGCCAAACTGGGGCGCAGTATTCAGCCACAGAGAAGGCTAGACCTAAGACAGAGCATCTTGTAGTAGTGGCAGAAGCTCCCCAAGATGTTCCACATAGCTTTAGCAATATATTGTTGCAGCTTCTAATTTTAGCTGCTGTGCTCTGGAGGTGTTGCTTGTAAGAGAGTGTTCGGTCAAGTATTACTCCTAAGTACTTTGGGAACTTGTTATATTTCAAAATCTTCCCCTCGAATTTTACATTGAGTTGGGTATTAGCCAATATGTTGCTCAGGTGGAAACAAGATACCTCAGTTTTTGTAGCACTAGGTTGGAGCCTCCATTTGTGGAAATATCTTCCAAGTTTAGCCAAATCATCTTCAACTACATTTTCCAAATCTTCCATATTTTGGTGTCTAGTGGCCAATGCTATGTCATCAGCATAACAAAACATTTTTGAGTTTGTTTCTGGTAGATCCGATAAGTACAGATTGAAGAGGAGAGGAGCCAGTACTGAACCATGTGGGAGGCCATTAGTTAGCTTCTTTAGTTTGCTGATTTTTTTTATCCCAAGACAACCTGGAAATGTCTGTTGTTAATCATATTGTCAATAAGCTGGGCCATAGATTTACAGGGAATCACTTTTAGGAATGTACACAGTAGACCACCTCTCCAAACTGTATCATAAGCAGCAGTTAAATCTAAGAAGGCAACGGCTGTTTTCTGGTGAAGTTGGAAACCAGCTTCTATGTGAGATGTAAGAGCGAGAACTTGATCACAGCAACTTCGGTTTTTCTGGAAACCAGCTTGCTCAATGGGGATGTCTTGGGTGATACTGGGGCTGATTCTGTTCAAAATCAGTCTTTCAAGAAGCTTATAGGTGCAGCTAAGTAGGGAGGGCTATAGGTCGATAGCTCTCAGGCAAATCTTTTGGTTTCCCAGGTTTTAAGATGGCAATTATTTTGGATTTCTTAAACTGCTTTGGGAGTATTCCTGTTTGGAGAATATCAGAGAAGAAACGAGCCAGTCATTTTTTTGCATTGTTTCCCATATGTATGAGGAACTCTGGATGGATACCATCAAAGCCAGGTGCTTTTCTAGCTTTCATGTCCTTCAAGGCAATGTTGATTTCTTCATGAGTGAAGGGTCCAGAGTATGCAGAATGAGTTGGTGAAGAGGCTTTGAGTTGTTTTAATTTTCTTTTCACCAGTCTTGTGAGATTTGCATCCTGAGTGATTCTGGAAGTTGAGACAATGTGCTTAGCAATCTCATCTGGTGTAATGTTAGATTTCTCTTTTATCATTGGTGTGCTACCCCCAAGTTTCCGCAGTAAGCTCCAAGCTTTTCTACTGGAGTGACGAAAATCCATCTCTTCAACAGTCTTGGACCATTTTTCCCTCCGTGCCGCATCTAAGCTTCGTAACAGTTCCTCCGCTACTTCACGGTCTCCATTTCTTAGCTATTCATTGTAGAGTGTATCACTCTGCTGATTCCATCCTGGAACATACTCTTTTGTGAAACCTCTTGGAACGTATTTATTTGCCACAGAAGTCACCAGGCCAACAAACCTTTGGTAGCAACTGCCTTTTGCCGGAATAAACCTGATGCATTTATCTAAGTCGGTTGAGAACTTCTCCCAATCTGCCTTCAGGAAGTTCCAGCGAGGATGAGGAAATGATGTAATTAAGTGGATAGATAGCCCTACTTCTATAAGTACTGGTATATGTTGGCTTCGTGGAAAGTCAGCTAGTACTCTTCTTGTTGTAGGTAGGAATTGGCCCTTGTTGTCACTAGAGACAAAACATAGATCTGGGTTATGTTCATTCTTCCAAGCAGCAGATCTGAATGTCCCTCGATCGTTTGCATCAAAGATAAGATGTAGGTTGAGTTCATCAGCCCAGTCAGAAAGAGCAACGCCGCAGTCATTATTCTTGGCGTATTTCCAATTTTCATGGTGACTGTTGAAATCACCAGCATAAATTGCAGGATGGTTCGCAGGTGAGAGAACAGTAGCTGGAATTGTAGGTGGCTTGTAGATATTTACAACTGTAATATCTTGCAGTTTTACTACAACAGAATGAATGTTGTTGTCAGAACAAGCAGAAATAAGATGGATATCTTCCAGATTGTTACGAGCATATGTTACTACCCCATATGCGCTGTGATAACTTGCACCAACCATTGTGTACCCACAGATCTTGTCTATTTTTCTGAGTTCATCCTCATTGCTAGTGTGGGTTTCCTGAATAAGAGCCAGATGTACATTATTCTCACGGAGAATCCGAGATAGGTAGTCACATTTGGATCGACTGATACCTTCAATATTTAATTGGCATATTTTAACACCTTGTCCAAGATTTCGTGTCAAGGAGTTCTGAGAAGAACTGTTTGCTACAGTAAACTGTGATGTATGCATATTCAATTTTGTCAGGAGATCTATAAGATAGTCTGACAGCCTGTTGTTGTTGCTTACTTAGCACCACCCGGGGATCACGTGTAGGGCACTTTAAGGGTAGAACCTACGGACGTGAAGCAACGTTGACGTTCCAATAATACTGCATTACGGAATTAGGTTTCATTTATATTTTGCTCGTTTCGATAATGTTCCTGCGTGAAATTGAGTTTAAAATGCCATATGAATAGGCCCTCTTGTGAGTGAAGAGAATGTATTCAGCAATAGTTCATGATGGCTTGCTCAATTCTCGTATAACCACAACGATTATATTATATAGATGACTGCATTACCGTCATGTGGGTTAATATTTGAATAGCCTTTGTGCAGAAACATAATACCGGCAATGCCGACTACTTACAATGTTTGATATTAAGGCATTTTACCGTTTAAATACTGATACGAAGACTTCAAATATCTACCATGTGCTTTGTTGCAATCACTTGACACCAGAGTTCGTATGAGCGTTTACCTTTCAGTATGTCAAATACATTCCACATGGCCGAGAGTACGTCTTGGTATCAATACCCGACACCGCGCGCTCATTGTTTCTCTTACCACTGCCAGCTGGATCGATCGATCGAGTTGGCAGTGCGTCTTACACTTCCGTTCGATCGAACGGAAGTGTGCCAGCTGGTGCCACCTCGATCGTTCCGATGCACTTCCGTCCCATTTTTCAAAATCACTCCCACAAAAATATCCAGCAACCGAGTGGAAAGATGTTACACATCAAAAAGACTGAATATGTGTATGAATTATTTTGGTATATATGTTAGCCGAGAATGTTACCAACAGCTCAAAGGAACATTTATGTAAATATTTTAAATTGTGGAGTACTTATCATATAAACGCTGTCCAACTGTACAATGACAGCTGAAAGTTTGGTGGTATAATAATGCATGACTGCAAGCATCTATCTATCTTATTATATAATACGTTAAGGTGTATGTTTCACAAAACTCAAGCTCCTAAACCAGAGGGAGTTAGAAGGCGTGGTTTGTGCCAAAATCTTACAAATCGTCTCAATAGTACAGAAAAAATCTTGCATTTCTTGAAAAATCAGCAGAAATATATTTATTTGTATATTAAGGCTTTCACGGCCCGGATTATATAAATAATTCATGTTTTTGGGCTAATGCCGTGTGTATTTAGATCAGAACCATACGTTTCGGAGAAACCTTGCCTTCTCCGAAACGTATGGTTCTAATCTAAATACACACGGCATTAGCCCCAAAAACATGAATTATTTAATATATTTATTTGTTTATATCAAGTGCTTTTAAACAAATAAACAAGGCGATAGCCCCTGACAGAACTGTGTCGCGTACAGCCGCATAGCACTAGAGACGGGCGGGTAGTCTGTACACATGGGGCGCACACAACCAGCAGCAGTGAGGAATTGCTCTCTGATTTCTTAAATATCGACAATTTGTTTAAAAAGTGCGCTTAAACAAATAAACATATTTATAAAAGCCCGCATAACAGTAAAGTCGGGCGGGTGGTATATACACATGCGATAGTTCTCGCACGGGTCCGCTAATAATACAAAATGTGTTTTGTGCATAATTATGAGTGAGCTGTGTTTAATAATCCAGCAAAGTTTTATATATTTGCAAGATATACTGTAGTTATGAGATATGCGAACGGTGTACCTCCGCCCCCTTAATGGAAACTACGACTTTTGTGTCAGGAGTCTGAACACACATATCCATATGCCACAGGAAGCAACCAACATTAATGTGAGCCAATACATTATTCACGAACTAAGGGGTTGAAAGAGTTCAGTCAAGTTAGGTTAGGTCGACCTCTCAGAGATGATGTTCACGGAATACGAGACAAGGCAAAGATCTAATGCTATGTTAATCCCACACCGTGCGTGTCACAATATGACACATTGTATAATGTATTCAAAAAGAACGCTTTAGAATTTCCAACTTGGCTCCATATAATCCAGGCCCCTACCCAATATACGAACTGTCAAGATTGTTGTCAGGGTCAAAAAATACCGGCATGCATACATCCCCCACCTCTCTGCAAGGTCGACACAGATCTGAGTAGGGCCATTGTTCCTAAACTTCCTTTTTTTTAGTCCGTAGTGAAATTCAAAGAAGCAATAAAAAAACGGAATGAGAGAGATGTACGCGAGCAAGCGGGATATTCCCCTTCTCTTGCCCGGGTTTCGGCCCGGCTTAGCATACAAAACCTGTCCAACTACTTCTTGCCAGGGCACGACGAAGCGGGAGAACAGTAGAAAAACACGAGGCACGCCGAACACAGCCGAGTGCGACCGAACATACGCAGCGCGAGCGAGAGGACAGAGATAACAATATCGAGATTAAACGTGGATAATTGCATGCAATCCCATTAAAAACTTACAACAGTAGAGCAGAGGAAGGGGAGGGGAGAATACAGGAAAATGATGAAGAGAAAACTGATAGAATAATAATAATATCGGATAAAAGCCAGCCCAACGGAGTAGAGAATCTTCTACAAAGATAGCACAAAAACAATTATTAGAATTGTCTTCCCTTCTCATACATCCCTCACACTTGGGTGGCGGGCGATATTAAAACAGAAAACCAATAAACTCGTCCAACAGAAACTTTCTACTTTACGCTAATCAACTTTCTCAATTACCGGGACCCGATTCCACTGGGAACTCAGGACTTGGCACCAGTAAGGTTCATGTTTGCAAAGGAGGGGCTGCGGTTCCAAGATCCGAGGTTCGAATACGAACTTGAGTACGGCATGGTTCTCCTCTGGGATTTTCTACATTCACTGCAGGCAACTATGTCCCGAGTTCGATTTCCACTTATACTCACAATTTATGCGGTATTCAACTATACAATACAATTCAACTATAGGCCTATTACAATTCAAGTCATTTTTTAATCTCTATCTCTACTTAGTATAAAACCAAGTCCCCGATTCTTGGATGTTCCGGGTAATCTCGAGAACCACTGGATGGATTTCGATGCGGTTTTCTCCATTCTGTAAAGGATTTCTAGAGGAAGGCTTCTGAAGAAAATTATTTATTTATGACCACAGGAAGCCGAGCAGCGACGATTTCAGTGAATCGAATCGAAAAAGACCTATCGACCATACGCATTTTAAGCTTACGCGGGGTAAACCGTTAAAAATATCTATATACTATGTGCGTAAGAATTGTTCAGCATGAAAAGTTCTACAAAAAATGTCAGCGACAGCACATCTCTATCTTTAATACATCGCCCACTGTAAGTGTTTTTACGTTTTCATTTCATCCAACAATCTCCATTCAATTACTAGCGTTTACGAGCTAGATAGCGAGTAAGCCTATCATCCCAGTTTCAGCCTTCGTTACGAGAATACACAGTCAAGTTAAGATTGGACGGAAGGGGGATTTGTGTTTCATGCACCTCGCCATTCTTAAATTACGTCTGACAAGTATTCGTTGCACATGCTATCACTATGATAATCTAGTCCAGTCGGTGATTTTAAGCCATCATGTCGAGACGGAAAACGGATCTAGGTCGTAGTTCATTGAAATCGGAAAAAATACGCCTTTTAAGCTTACGCTGTGTAAATCTTTAAAGATACAACAGGTTACTGTCCAATACAATGGCAGTCGTGAACTGTCAAAAACGTCCATAGACCGACGCACCCCTACTCAATACAACAGGTTACTATCCAATACAATGTCAGTCGTGAACTGTCAAAAACGTCCATAGACCGACGCACCCCTACTCAATACAACAGGTTACTGTCCAATACAATGTCAGTCGTGAACTGTCAAAAACGTCCATAAGCTGACGCAGCCATACTCAATACAACAGGTTACTGTCCAATACAATGTCAGTCGTGAACTGTCAAAAACGTCCATAGACCGACGCACCCCTACTCAATACAACAGGTTACTGTCCAATACAATGTCAGTCGTGAACTGTCAAAAACGTCCATAAACTGACGCAGCCATACTCAATACAACAGGTTACTGTCCAATACAATGTCAGTCGTGAACTGTCAAAAACGTCCATAGACCGACGCAGCCATACTCAATACAACAGGTTACTGTCCAATACAATGTCAGTCGTGAACTGTCAAAAACGTCCATAGACCGACGCAGCCATACTCAATACAACAGGTTACTGTCCAATACAATGGCAGTCGTGAACTGTCAAAAACGTCCATAAACTGACGCAGCCATACTCAATACAACAGGCTATTGTCCAATACAATGTCAGTCGTGAACTGTCAAAAACGTCCATAAACTGACGCAGCCATACTCAATACAACAACAGGTTACTGTCCAATACAATGTCAGTCGTGAACTGTCAAAAACGTCCATAGACCGACGCAGCCATACTCAATACAACAGGTTACTGTCCAATACAATGGCAGTCGTGAACTGTCAAAAACATCCATAGACCTACGTATCCAAACCCAATTAACGACGGTTCTATTTTGTTCTAATTGGTAGAGAGGCTATTCTAGACTTCGAGTATTATACTTACGGTAGCATCTTCTGCACCTTATCAGTCTGTCTCACATGCGTCTGCCTCATGGCTACCATTTCTGGCTGTCATCCTTGAGAACCGGGTTCGATTCTTAAGGCCACAGCCACCTCCATCCCAATCAGACAAATTCCACACACATACATACACAAGTAGACGGGACTAATGATGCCGAAGCCCACAAATAAAATAACTTCCCTCTCCCATTTCCCCCTGATAACATTGAACAATTTCGCTGATTTACCTGGCTTCATCCAGGCCCTATTTAGTAATTTCATTGAACTGTAATATTCATTTTCACATTCGAATCCAGCTGAGCCCCCTTTCTCACACATGGGTTTTTATCATTCCTCTTATTTCTAGTGGCCGGCCCCGTGGTGTTGGGATAGCTCGCCTGCCTCTCGCCCAGAGGCCCCGGGTTCGATTCCCGGTTCAGTCAGGGATTTTAGAAACCGACGTGAGGGCTGGAACGGGGTGCACTCAGCCTCGTGAGGCAGCACCCCGATCACGAAAACCAAGATAAACGGCCGAGGGGACCCGATGCGCTGATCACGCAGACACCCCAATATCTGCCGGCCAAATGGCTGGGCAGCGGTCGCTTGGTAGGCCTAGGCACTTCATGGGCTGTAGTGCCAGGGGTTATTATTATTTAGTACCTTTATTTTGCTGTTGCTTCATTTGTCCTATGACCTTCATGTTCCACTCGTTAAAACAACAATGAGTCATGTTTCTCCAACTGGCGCATCAATACAGACTTGTTCACAGCGGAAATGAACACACACAATATGGTGAATGAAACGAATTATCCAAAATAATACGGAGGCGAAATAACAACGAGGGAGCCCTGTCCAAGCCCTCGGAGTACGAACACCGCCCCTTGTGTTGACCATAGTAATACATTCACCCCTGCGCTAGCGAACACTCGGGGAATGTCAACATCCGACGGGATAGTCTGGCGCACTTCGCAGTACAGTCACAGCATCACAAGTCATATCATACACCATTTCTGTAGTGTCGGGGAAAAATGGCACAAGTCAACAATCTATAAAGGTGGTATATTGGCTTTCACAAGACACGGCACAAACCTAAAAGAATTGCTGAGTTTTAATTCACTGGCCGTTGTAACCCAATGAGGTTACATGTTTTTAGAATAAGTATAGGTCAGATCATGAAAAGTGTGGAAATGGCATGTCTTTATCAAAGGAACTCATTTCTCTAGCGCTTCGAGACTTAATATTGGAAAGTGGATTGCAGCTTGGTGATGGGTTGGATTCAGAATAGTCACTGCCCCAGGGATACGCATAGACTACTGGATAGTCAAGAGAAGATGTTTGCAAATGATGATTTTAATTTGTTTGATGTGTGTGTATATGTGATATGTTATATTTTTCATTTATGTTTTTTTTAATGAATGTGATCCTCACGTGCTTCTCAAGTGAGAATCACATTAGGAGGGAATTGTCAGGGGGTACCGTTACGAGCTCTGCGCGATTAACGGTAGCCATTGGTCCAGCAGTATGTGACGTCACCTCGCGGACACAGGCGAGTCCCACAGCACTGCAGCACCTGCATATATTTTGCTTGAGGACCATTTTCTTAATATATACCGGTTATTGGCTAAGTAATTGCACTCAGCTTTTGATCTACTAATGTTGGAAATTTTCTGAATGATGTTGAAAATAATGACGATGACTTAACACATCGGGACGGCGGATACAACTGGGGAGGCGGAACTAGCGCCTCCCCAGCAAAGCGAACAGGGGGCCTCATGAGGGATGGGACGTGATGGGAAGAATGGGAGGGATAGACAAGAAAGAGGGAAGGAGGCGGCTGTGGCCTGACGGTAGGGTCCATCCCAGTATTAGCATGAAGAAGAAGTGGGAAACCACGGAAAACCACTTCGAGAATGGCTGAGGTAGAAATCGAACCCCCTCCACTCATTTGGACCACCCGAGACTAAGTAGACCCCGTTCCAGTCCTCATACCACTTTTCAAATTTCGTGGCAGAGCCGGGAATCGAACCTCGGACCTTCGGGATGGCAGCGAAGCACGCTGACCACTACGCAACGGAGGCGACTGTTTTAACATTAAATTAAATTAAATTGTCCTTTTACCGCCTCGAGCCCCTCAGCTAATCCGGGCCCGGGGTACAGCTCCGCGTGCCCCTCCCTTTCGTCGGCCTGATGCCAGTTAGGTATATTCTTCGAAGAAAGCAAACCCAATAATTCATTTTTGAGGTCCCGTTCGTAATCCTATGGTAAAAAATCTGCAGAACAAACTAGGGCAGTTCTAGCAATGACGCTATCCTTTCGCCTGCATTTTAAATCCACAGCTTTTGAACTTCCTTACCGTAAGAAAATGAGTGGTAAATCACTTCAGAATTTCTACGGCCATTGTTTTGTACTCAGAAACGGCACAGTTACGGTGGCTACCCATTTTTAAAAGCGCATTATTTAACATCTAAATGGATCATACAACTACATTAAAAAGCACGTTGGCTTGTCCGCGAAATGACGTCAGCGTAAAGGGAGCCACCTGGCGACTGAAGCGGGAACTGCTATATCGGCCTACCTGATAGTATTCTAGTTACCTTGGGGAATTGTAACCCAATGAGGTTACATGTTCTTAGAATAAGTATAGGTCTCTTAGAAGTAGTTTTAGGTTAAGATCATGGTTTCTCTTTGCTGGTGGCTATTGTAAGGCCTTAGCGCTGAGCTTAGAGATTCCTTGCAATAGTTCACCAGTAAAGGAGAAGGGGGCCATGATCAATCGAGTTCCATATCTGTATGGATTCTTTTTATGATGCTGTATTGTTTTTTAGATTATGCTTGGCTTTAGTATCTGTAAAAAATCTCCTAGAGGTCTGATTATTGTTATGTGTTTGAAAAAAAAATAGTAAGGGGATGAGATATTAAAAGAACGAGGTTCTGGCTTTAAGTAAGAAAACGGAATTGGTTAAATGTTCGGGATGATTACCGAATTGTGTCTGCTGGATGATAGAAAGAAATAAAAGGATGGTTACATATTTTAGGAAATGTGTCCCTCATGGTAATCAAATACCACCACACCCCGAATAGAGAAGACGTAAAGTTACACTGTGAAGGCCATATACCATCTTTAAGGATGCCTTCATAGGGAGGTTATGGCTGCTTGAGCTTTTAGTTCTCGCAGTAAAGAGGCGCAGGTACGCTTCATAAAAAGGGGGTAGCGCGCAGTTGGCTACTCGTGTGGGGGTACGTGCGGGGACACCCCGAGTCCGCTGATGAGCCAGATTGGTGTCCTAGGCGATACCCCACACAAGACACGGCACAAACCTAGAAATATTGTTGACTTTCAACAAACTAAGTTTTACAACAGAGTAAAATTACTGTCCTAACGGATAAATTATTGATATTTTTAAAACTTCAATTTCACCCTTTTCATTGACAAATGAATTGTGCCTTTTATCCCAAGTTGGGTATAATCTAAATGCACACTATAAACGAAAAATAAATGATGAAGGAATATTGACTATGCCACTTTTCACCAGCACTACAGATTTGAGTGTTTGAATGTTTAGACTAACCTGCTGCTCTCCATTATGTCTCCCTGCCCTGAGTTAAATGTTTCACCTCTCGTAAGATCAAGTCATATCTCTACATATTATAAAACAAGTCCCCGATTCTAGGATGTCACGGGTAATCTCGAGAAGCACTGGATGGATTTTGATGCGGTTTTCACTATTCTGTAAAGGATTTCTCGAGGTATGTTTCTCTAGAAAAACCTTAATTTTTAACTAAAGGAAGCCGAGCAGTAACAATTTCAGCAATGGGGCGGGCTGCTAGTCACCAATAAATCACAAGTCCAAAAGAAGAACAAACTAGAGATTAACTCCACTCATGAGGAGTGTGTAACTCTCGTTCCGCCCTTCGAAGAAGAACCTGCCATCCGTGCGCCTTTTAAGCTTACGCTGGGTAAACCGTTAAAAATATGTATGTACTATGAGTGTAAAATATGTTCAGTATGAAGTCCACGATAGCATATCTCAATCTTTAATACATCGTCCACTATAAATGTTTTTAAGTTTTCATTTCTTCCAACAATCCCCATTTAGTGGAGCTTCGGAGCGAGTTTACGAGCTAGCGTGCGAGCATATCATCCCGGCTTCGGCCAGCATCAAACTGTCCATTCGTGTCGCGCTGAAACTTCAGAGAAGAGTATATTTGTGTTTGGAGTTTCGCTGTTCACCTTGGCTTTTCTGAATTACGTCTGGGACCTGCCGTCCGTGCGACTTTTTAAGCTTACGCTGGGTGAACCGTTAAAGATATGGGGCGGATTGCTAGTCACCAATAAATCACAAGTCCAAAAGAAGAACAAACTAGAGATTAACTCCACTCATGAGGAGTGTGTAACTCTCGTTCCGCCCTTCGCTCGTAGCGATGCTTACCTGGCAGGTTACTACAGCCGCTCTGCGCGGTTATGGAACGCGTTACCAAGGGATGCCAAGGTCTTGCCACTTCGGAAATTCAAGTCGTACATAAAAGGTACATTGTATAAATAAACGTATGTATGAGTGATTGATTGTCTCTCTGAATGAATATCTGAATGGAATGAATGTATTGAGTGATTGAGGTTATGAAAGTACGTGCGTGGGAGTGTGAGTGAACAGGAAAAATGTACTACGTCAATATTCTAAATATGTAGTGTAAATACTGCAAATAACTTTGTAAAACATGTAAATATTGTAAAAACAAATGTAGATATAAATTGTGTCTGTAAAGCATGAAATATGACTGTATGTGGGGCATGCCCTTTATCACTAGGCCTTCCATACTAATTATAAGATTTATGGTAAATAAATAAATAAATAAATAAATAAATAAATAAATAAATAATAATGAGGTCAGCACCAGGAAGGGCACCCGACCATAAACACGTACCGTAGAAATGTGGCGGCAAGCGACTGTGGAACACCAGGGGAACAGGAACAGACAAGCAGAATATGTTCCAGCTAATACGATTGTGAGAAGAATATTTAGAGGAAAAACATGTCACACTTTATTCATTTACTTTCCGAAACAAGAGTAGCATTTTTATTAATAACTGCGTACATTTTTCAATTCTAAGCTTGAAAGCTAAATCCGCACGTAACACGCTCTATCTCTCTTCCTCTTTATTATTCGCTCGCGGAATGGCTCTCTTTTGTTTTGATTAATGAACCTCGCTTTTACAGCGCCAGCGTGGAGAATGGGGTAAACTAGGGCCGTGGGACCTCTCTCTCTCGCACACAAGACAAGCTTCAGCTTTACATCGCTGTAACCATGGTTCAGTAAGTTATATTTTAAAAGGAACAACGTTCCAGTAACCGTTATAGTAACGTCGGCCTGTTACAATAGTCAATATAATATGGCATTGTTACTTTTATTATTAACTCGTGAGGAATGACCCGAGACTTAAATAATGTTCTGTATTTCCTTTTTGGTCAGCCCTTATTTCCTGTCGCCTACAATAGCTTCCTTCCTAGCCTTGAACTTCACCCTGCAAATGTGAACAACCGAGTTATTACAATGTTATTTACCGTCGGGTCAGATTTACCCATTGCGCCAGTCCTCGCGTGACAATTCTCGGCATACATTGGTCGGGACGATATGTAAAAATAAGGGGGGGGGGGGATCCATCTATTTTGTGGGCGGCTTCGGTGGCGTAGTCTGTAGCATGCCGAGCTTCTATGCCCAAGATAGCGGGTTCAAACCCGGCCGAAGCCGTCGGATTTTTTAAGAGCGTTAAAAATCCCTCAGTATGCCTTCCTTCGGAGGGGAAGTAAAGCCGGCGGTCCCATGTCATAGATTTATGGCATGTTAAAGAACCTTCCACTAATTACACCTGTGTGAAGCTAAATTGAATAGGTTAAGAATGTAAACAACGCTCTTAGGTTTCTACGTTCGTTGCCAAGAGCCGACTGCGGTGGCGTGTGATGGCTAAGTTCCGAACTAGGCCTAGTAGTCGTTGACGGTGGCGTTTGGCGGCAAAAGTAGGAACTATTTGAAAAATTCTAAGTTGCAGTCTGAACTTAAATTAAAAAAACAGATAACACACACTAATACAGTCATCACAATAATTAACACCGGTTATCAGACAGATTCTACACACACCCAAAGTACACGGGGCTACATGACCGCGTTGTCGCAGCCCCTAAACTGAGGAACCAATCATCTATTTTGTGCTGCACCAGAATAAACCACAAGGCTTCTTGATCCATTTTTAGGGACGAGGGATACCTTGATCATCAGGTGACTAAAATTGAAAATAATTGCTTTGCCGCCAATTTCCAGGCCTATTACACCGTTGCAAAACTTATTGTCATGTTCCTGCATGTTAATTTCGAACAATGCAACTAAACCTCATTTTATATTTGGATTGGTTTATCGGAAGGCACCCGGTGTAAACTACTTTATTAAAACCCGTACGACTAGAAAAAAAACGGGCGTGTTACACAATGCGTCAAAATGACGGGCGGGCATCAATTCCACTCGGGTACCTGAGTCAGGTAGCCAGGGTTACCTCAATTCCACTCGACACTCCAGGTAGTCGGCAGAGGAGTCCCTCAACTCCGCTCGGTCGCGGTCTCTTTATCCTTAAGCATTCTTAGAACGACACAAGTCTCACTTCTACCATTGATTATAATCAATGCTTCTATTATAACTAATATAACTTCTCAAAATAACCTACCGTGGTGTTATATTTCAGCAGTACAATAACCACTGCTTCAGTGTTTACATTTTTAAGTTTACTAAAATAAGTCGAACAGCTAATTTCAAAACATAGAGTAGAATTGTTTAACTTTTTGTTGTTACTTACGTTAGTCTACTCCTCATTTAACAATTTCATATCACTTGTAAACTGATAAGAACAGACGAGATGATTGCATAGAAAAACTGGTGTGCAGACGATATCTTAAATCCGAAAAGCTGTTACGGTAAACAAGCCTAGCCCTATAAGAGTTAGAATTCATAACTAATTTGTTGTGTGGGAATGCAGCTGATTTTTCCGTTCTAGGCTGGAAAACAGTATTTTCAGCTTCCGCAGCTGATATCGAAAGTTTTTTTAGGTACAAATTATACACCTATTATTATTTAAATTTAATTTTAGAATATCTGACTAGGTTAAAAAACATACAAACATTTAATTATGCACATGTTAAAAACAATGCATAAAATTCGTAGAAGAAAAATAGAAAACTTGTCAGACTTATTTAAAAGAATATTATGATTAATTTTAATGATCGAGCGCACAGTCACTCGTCCTGCTAGAAGGACCTTCCAGAAGTACTTTTGTACACAGCGGCGCGTCCTTCCAGCAGGACTTTGGACCCTAATGGCAAATGTTTGAACTGGCCTTCCAGCAGCACGCGTCCTTCCGGCAGTACTTTGGGTTATCAGAGCGTAGACTAATAATACTGCAGATCTGGTACAGGGCAAACTATATAAGTGTGTAATATGAATCTCGTAATCACTTAATGACTATAAAATGTATAAACGTATTAAGTATAAACGCGTTTTCCTACTGTACAGAGACTATGTAAATGTATGTGAAGTATAAAGAAGTTGTAAACATTTTAAGATCTAAAATAGGCTATATAAAAATGTAAAAAAATGGGATTTATTTCCATACAACTTGAGCCATTTAGTGGTATCATAATTACTAGTAAATAACGAGCGATTCCATGCATTTCCGCTGTTTGGAGCATCGAAATAGGTAGCAAAAACATAAACACGGTCGCCCTTGCGTTTAATCGCCGCCATTACCGAATGGTCAGAGTTACCAACTTCAGACTTGCATGCGCTGATTCGTTACATTTCGATCTTTATAATGAAAAAAAAGAACGGTCTTGCCAGCAGGACGCTTCGTCCTCATATAAGCAATTGAATTATGTACTCAAATGAGGACGTAACGTCCTGCCGGCAGTGCCTTGTACGTTCTATCATTAAATCACTTGTATTTTCCGCCATATAAATTATAATGTGCCGGACACTTTATACCTGATTTAACGAATGAGCGGACTTGACATCAGAGCCCTTGGTATGCGAGCAGGAGGGTTATGACATTAATTGTTTACGTCATTGGGGATAACCCCTTTGCCGACCCCTTGCCAAAGCCTGAGCGGAGTTGAACTCATTATTGGGTCCCTTGGAGGACCGACTGGAATTAAGGAAAATCGAGGGGAATTGATGTTCGACCAAAATGACCTGGCGCCAATCCTCGTGTTATATTGCTTTACGCCAGTTCTCAAGGGTTTAAGGTACAGCGCACAAATTGCGCGTAATATTCTCAGTTTGAACGGCCTAATCTAGATTTTAAGTGATCCAAATAATCATTTGACACATGAATGAAAATCCACAGCCTGCTTCCAGTCTCCGACCGGGTCAGGAATGGAATGAATGAAGCCCCCAACTAGCGGCGAATATATGACTGTGCCGGCTGCCGAGGCCTGACGCACTCCTCTGGGGCAATGATTAAATGAATGACAGATGAAATGAAATGATAGTGGAGAGTGTTGCTGGAATGAAATTGTGACAGGGAAAACCGGAGTACCCGGAGAAAAACCTGTCTGCCTCCGTTTTGTCCAGCACAGATCTCACATGGAGTGACCGGGATTTGAACCACGGACCCAGCGGTGAGAGGCCGGCGTGCTGCCGCCTAAGCCACGGAGGCTCATCATTTGACACATATACTTCCATATACTGTATTACATACCGTTTATCTTTGCATAATCAATAAATAACTTGATACAGAGTGTTAGAGCCTTGGAAACGTAGGTACCGTACAATAATTAGCGAAACCGATCCCGATACGTCAAAAGGCTCTAACGTTTGACTGATGGAAGATGAATTGGCATAAGTATATATATTCTTGAAGGACATTTAATGCTCTACAACTTCCTTCCCCACGAATTTCCTGTAAAATATAAGGCAAACTGGGTGGAAGGACAAGTTTGACGAGAAACGTGTGGCGCTACTAATTTTTCTGCAAATTTTCTATGTTCACCGGCTCTATCTTGGAGACGGTAACACACAGAGATAAATATGAATCCATGATTTCGCAGGGCATTTAATTACCAGTTTGAAAAGTATAAACATTTCTGTGCGACACACAGTTTTAAAGTTAAGGGGCAAAACCTGAAAAAGAGGGCCTTTGAGCCCCCCCCCCCCCCTCGCGGCACCTGAAATCGACGGGACGTTTTAGGCGTTATTCAGGGGACGTCTCCCTACACATTCCTGAAACATTTGGAATTACATGATTTAATGCAGCAAACCCAACATTTTCGGTCTAATTTGACTGGACTATAATGTGGATTACAAACTTGAATAATCACGTGTACTGTCAGTCACCTCTCACTTGCACAAAAGATCACAATGGATGATCCCCGATCACTTGGTATCGGTAGCATTGCATACCTCACAATTTACATAGACAAGATGATGATGATAATTGTTGTTTTAAGGGGCCTAACATCGAGGTTATCGGCCCCTAATGAAATGAAATGACGTCAAATGAAAGTATGTAGATAAAAACAACTCACTGCCATGGATGAAGCGAAAATGGTGTTTATAAAACAGACAGTGAGCCCCCAAAAATTATGCCTTATTTGAATAAAAAGAATAAAAGGCGGATGGTAAAAAAGGATAAAACAAATAAGGCATAGTGAACAATACAATACATAACACGATAAGAAACGTAAAACAGATTGAACCACAATTAAAAGTCGTAACTACACATTAAAACTTAAAAAAGTAACCACTCTCCCTCATGAACCGGATAACGAGGTCAGCTGACGGCCCGTCATCACGGAGAATAAGGGAGAGGGTATTAGGCAGTTTAAGAGTCCCTCGCAGATCGGCCAGATCCACACACTCCAAGAGAAGGTGTGCCACGGTTAGGTGGGCGCCGCAAGTACACACAGGAGGATCTTCTCTCTTTAGCAAGTGGGAGTGCGTAGCAATCCCATGGCCGATCCGGAGTCGACAGAGTACCACAGCTTCCTTCCGGAGAGATCGGAAGGAAGATTTCCACACCTTCGTTGTCTCCTTGATGCCTCTCAGTTTGTTAGGTGGAGGCGTGGCAAGCCATGCCTCCTCCCAATGCGACAGGATCGAATGCCGCAACTGAGAGCGCACATCACTAGCAGGCACCTTATATGGTAGCGAGGGCAGTGCGACTGCCTCTCTCGCCGCCTGATCAGCAAGCTCGTTTCCCGCAATACCCATGTGGCTAGGAAGCCACACAAAGGTCACCCCGGTTCCAGCGTTACGCGAACTGACGAGCTGGTCGTGCACACGCTGGACCAACGGGTGCTTCGGGAAACACACATCGATCGCTTGCAGCGCACTCAGAGAGTCAGTACACACAAGAAAGTGCTGGTGATCGTCTGATAACGTGTACCGCAGAGCCTCTAAAATGGCATAGAGCTCCGCAGTGTACACGCTACAGGCCTCGGGAAGTGAAAAGAGAAACCGACGATCCTCAACCACAAATGCACAGCCTACTTTCTCGTTTACCCTCGAACCGTCCGTGAATACAAGCCCTGATCCCGGATACCGTGTCACCACGGACTGGAACAGCCTCCGATGGACGGAGGAGTCCGTGTCCGACTTGGGGCCGGTGTGCAGATCCAGGATGATATCAGGGCGAGAGACCATCCACGGAGGGGCCTTGCTAGGTACTCGGACGATACAGGAGACAGAAGGAAATCGGAACTGACGGTATAAGTCAGCCAAGCGAATCCCCGCCGGCCGAGTGGCTCGGGCGAGCGCAGCATACAGCCGGCGATTCGGATAGGAAAACAAACATGGATAGCTTGGATGAAGGGGCATCTGTCGAATTGTTGCAGCATAGGTTAGCAGTACTTGTTGGCGCCTCAGGTGTAAAGGAGGTACGCCAGCCTCGGCGAGCAAGCTGACGACTGGGCTCGTCCGAAAGGCACCCGTCGCCAGCCTCACACCGCCGTGGTGGACACTGTCCAGTTTAACAAGCACTGACTTACGAGCCGAACCATATGCTACACTGCCATAATCTAACCTAGATAAAATCAGTGCTTTATAAAAACGTAGAAGCACCGCGCGGTCCGCCCCCCACGATGTGCCGCTAAGAAACCGCAACATGTTGAGCTTCTTAGCACAGGCAGTCTTCAAACACCGCACGTGTGGTTCCCACGTCAATTTCTGGTCGAAAAGGAGCCCAAGGAACCGGTACGCAGCAACAACAGGCAAAGCTACATTGCCCAGATAAAGCTCGGGATCTGGATGGAGGGTGCGCTTTCGGCAGAAATGGACAACCGAGGACTTAGTGGTTGAGAATCGAAAGCCATGCTCCAGTGTCCAGCGTTCCACTCTCCGAATAGCTTGTTGTAACTGTCGTTCAGCGACCGCCATATTGTGCGCACTATAATGTAGAGCGAAGTCGTCTACATATAGCGACGGTACCACTGCTGGACCAGCAGCAGCGACTATACCGTTTATGGCAATCGCAAATAATGTTACGCTAAGCACCGATCCCTGTGGGACTCCGTTTTCCTGTATATGATATTGCGAATATGTCCCCCCTATTCGGACACGGAACAGGCGAAGGGACAGAAAATTCGCAATAAAAACCGGCAAGTTACCTCGGAATTTCCATTGATGCAGAGTAGAGAGGATGCCGTAACGCCAAGTGGTGTCATAGGCCTTCTCGAGGTCAAAGAAAACGGCGACCAGGTGCTGTCTCCGGAGAAAAGCGTCCTGTATGGCGGTCTCCAGGCGTACCAGATGGTCGTTGGTACACCGTGACGCCCTGAAACCACACTGGTATTCAGACAAGAGTCCCCGTTTCTCCAGGATCCACACTAGGCGCCGATTGACCATCCTCTCGAAGAGCTTGCACAGACCGTTAGTGAGACAAATAGGTCTGTAACTCCCTGTCAATTTGGGATCCTTATCGGGCTTCAGGATAGGTATAATGATACCTTCCTGCCATTGCGCTGGAAACACACCCTCCAACCAGATACGATTAAACACCCTGAGCAAATAACGAATGCTCTCATCGTTAAGGTGTTTAAGCATCTGGTTGTGAATATTATCCGGGCCAGGAGACGTGTCCCTGCAGAGCGCCAGCGCTCCGCGGAGTTCCCACTCCGTAAAGGGCACGTTGTACTCCTCCGAAGCGCGGGAAGCAAAACTAAGCTGGAAACGTTCCGCTTCGCGCTTCAGGGCCACGAAGGCAGGGTCATAGTTATCGCAACCGGATATATCCGCAAAATACGAGGCGAGATGGTTTGCAACGCGATAAGGATCTGTAACCAAGTCATTATCAATGGAAATTCCCGGTACAGTAGAAGATGTCTGAATGCCCGAAATGCGTCGTAGTTTAGTCCACACTTGAGAGGAGGGGGTATGTGCCGTAATAGAAGACACATACCGTTCCCAGGATCGTTTCTTACTCTGGCGAATAAGAATCCGTGCCTTGGCACGAAATTTCTTAAACGCCACCAAATTGGCCATGGTTGGACGCCGACGGTAGTGCTTATGAGCTCGACGACGGTCTCTTATTGCCGCTGCAATATCCTCTGTCCACCAAGGGACGAGTTTGCGACGAGGAGTCCCAGAAAAGGATGGAATGGACTCTTCGGCGGCAGCAAGAAGCACATCGGTGATGTGCTGTACCTCGTCATCGACGCTCCGGCAACCAAGATCAACGAAAACAGCTCGTTCTTGAAACGAGGGCCAATTTGCCCGCTTAAGAACCCAACGACTTGGGAACTCCACGGGCGTCTGGTTCAGAAGGGTAAGAACGATCGGGAAATGGTCACTGTCACAGAGGTCGTCGTGTACATACCAACCAAATAGGGGGACCAGCGCACGGCTACACACACTCAAGTCAATGTGTGAGTACGTGCCGTGCGCTAAGCTAAAATGTGTAGCTTCCCCTGTATTTAATATACATAAATCCAACCCTTGAATTAAGCCTTCCACGTCCCTTCCTCTGGGGCAGGAAGATGGTGATCCCCATTGGGGGTGATGAGAGTTGAAATCACCCACGAGTAGGAAAGGGACTGGAAGTTGATCAACAAGATCTAAGACGTCATTAATATCAAGGGGTTGGTTCGGTGGAAGGTACACGTTACAAACAGTTGTCATAGCAGGCAAGGACACGCGAACTGCAATAGCTTCCAGAGGAGTGGCGAGTGGAAACTCCTCACTATAGCAGTCAGAGCGAACGAAGGTACAAACGCCCCCGGAAGCCCGGGCGGCGTCTTGTCGCTCTTTAGAGTATAGTCGGAAACCTCTCAGAACAGTCTCGTGATCAGGTCTGAGGTTGGTTTCCTGTAGACAGACTATACTCGCCGCGTATTGGGCAATAAGCTGACGGAGCTCTGTCAAATGCCTGTCATAACTGTTACAATTCCACTGTAACAGTGCCATTGTGTGAACTTAGGGAATAAGTTGGAGCACCAAGCTACTCCAACTTTGACTCTTTAGAATCTACAGTCACTACGTCGACTATAATCTCCATGTCCTCAGGCGAGTTCATGGAGTGAATCGACTCAGTGGAAGATTTCCTGGACGCAGTTCGGCGGCGGGAGGATCTCCATGGGGAGCGCGCAGATCTGGGGGCCGAAACGTCCCCAGGCGCAGAAGCATCCGCAGGTGTTGGCGCGGATGGCTTCCCCTTTTGTGGAGAAAGGGAATGCGTAGTGCGGGGTCCCTTCTTACCCGCCCCCGGCTCTTTAAGGTATATAGACGGGTCAGGAGCCGAAGTCCTGACCCTGGTCGACGATGCCGCCTCCGCCGGCTTCGGCGCGGCTTTCGCCGACCGTTTGGATGGGGAGGAAGACTTCGACTTCCTCCCGAGTGGGGAGGAAGTCTTCAACTTCCTCCCCTGCTGTGCGGGCGGAGCAGCCTTCGCTCGCACAGCCTTCGTGCTGGCCGAAGATGGGGTTGAAGTCACCTTCGGGCTCTCTCTCTGATTCTGGGGAGTATCTAGAGATGTTGATGGCAGTGGTAAATTAGTAGGTTTCACAGTTGAGACAAAAGATGATGGAGCCGGTACCAAATTTGGTATTATGGCTCTATAATCAATCGTTGGAGAAGGCGAAATCATGGTAGGGTACTTCTTGCGGGCCTCCTGGTAGGTGAGACCATCCAGGGTTTTAATCTCCTGGATTTTCTTCTCACGCAGGAAGACAGGGCAGTTCCTGTCCCGAGGAGAATGAAATCCAGGGCAATTAGTGCACTGATATGGTGTTGTGCACTCTTCCGCTTCGTGGGGTACCTTACCGCATGTTCCACAGACGTCAGGGCTCGAGCATCGGGATAACATGTGCCCGAATTTCTGGCACTTATAACACCTCATTGGTGGAGGGATGTAAGGCCGAACGTCGCAACGGTAACTTGTTACCTTGACTTTCTCCGGGAGCACCGAAAGCTCAAAGGAAATAATGAAAGCACCAGTATCCACGATTTGACCATTGACCTTGCGCGTAATGCGCCGGACATCAGTCACGTGACGGTGCTGCATATCCTCTTTGAGCTCCTCGTCAGTGTTCAGAATCAGGTCCCGGTGGAAAATGACTCCCCGGACCAGATTCAAAGACGTGTGCTTCTCCACTTTGACAGGGATATCGCCAAAGTGGTCACACTTCAGAAGGTGTTCAACCTGCTCACCAGTCCTAGTCTTGAGCAACAAGCTACCATTTCTCATCTTTTGTACCTTCTCAAGCTCGCCATAGACCCCTTCTATGTGCCGAGAAAACAAAATAGACTTTACCATCTTGAAATCACCCCCATCCGTTCTGGTTGCGACCAGAAACTTGGGAGTGTTAGCACCCAGATTCTCACGAACAGACTGTTCCCAGGGGGTTGATCCCCGCAGGGAATCAAAAGTTAAAGACTTGGGTGGCGGACCACCCTGGTGGGAGATATTCCTTTTCTGTCCCATGGCCGTTTCATCCTCCCTGAATGCCACCGACTCCAATCACGGGCTGTCTCTGTAGGCGCTACCCAGCCAAGGCAAGGCCCGCCTAGCTTGGAAGGCATTGCCCGGGGGTCCGATGTTTGACATGCCATTCAGGCATGTACCCCTTGGCATATACTAGAGAGTTTTCCAGCACAGGCATGCAGCTGTGCGGGGACCTGCGTTGTCAGGCGGATACTACTGCAGAGTACATGGCGCACCCACCTGTCGGTGTGGCCAGACCGAACAGGCTCTCGAGCGTAGTCGCACACTTAGGTGGCCCTTCCCCTGACAGCACGCACATGTAATTTTGAGTGCCAGACCTCAAAAACATGAACGGAAAAAGGCGTGCGATATAACCTAATGAGAGTTATATCGCACAAAGTAGGGCGTTTAGAGCTGGCTGTCAAACCCGTAAAGGGGACCTGGGCCAAGAAACCCTTTACGTCGCCTTCTACGACTGGCAGGGTATACCTGTGAGTGTATTCCATCCCTCCCACCCACGGGAGGTCCAATTCGCAAGACAAGCCGGAAACCTAAAAGGATAGCCAAGGTCGCCCCTTTTAGTCGCCTCGTACGACAGGCAGGGGATACCGTGGGTGTATTCTAAACCCCCCACCCACAGGGGGAACATAGACAAGAGTCGTCTGGGTCACCGAAGTACTCGGTGTTACACAGTTTATGGTGGTGCCCATGTAGCGCCATCGAGTTTACAAAGTGTCCTACGTCTTGGTTAGTGTCTGTCCATGTCCTGTTCATCATGGCCTTCGTTGAGTAAAACTCGAGGATTTCTCGAAGAAGGTTTCTGTAGAAAAAACAATCATTTATGACCAAACGAAGCCGAGCAGTAACGATTTCAGTGAATCGAGTCGGAGAAAAATCTGGTGCGTTGCTAGTTGAAATATAATTTTCAAAATCCCTCAGGAGAGATGCGGTTACCAAACTGGTCGATGGACCCGTGATGGATGATTGTGAAGTTGAATAAACCGACAGATGGAATTGAGACTTCCCCCTCTCCACATCTACCAAATTTGAAGTCAAAATTGCCGGCCTATTATTCTCGCTGTAGTCGTTCATAAAATGCTTAAACACCACACATGGATCCAATCACTCCGTGCTGTTACTTGAATGAATCCCTATATGATAGGCTCTAATTGAAAACCAATATGTTCTCATACGTCATCCTGTACATATTTTAGTTAATTTTCATTTTTCAACAGTTAGTTTTATTTGATTAGTTTTTTAAGGTTTGATTCTAATTTTTCTGAAGAAGTCATTGTTGGCGGAGCATTTTAAATAATATTAATAAATACGACAATTTCTAACATTCTTCTAAAATGGTAAATGTTTTTCCTTTTCAGTAATAAGTTGTACGGTTTATTACATTTGCAAGTTATAAACTAATAATTAGACTTTCAGTAAAGAAATCCATGTCAATCACGAATAAATTGTTGAGAAAAGGGACGTTTTGCGTGGTGCATTCTTCTAACTCACTGACGAGAAGTGACGTGAGAATATTAGGTTGAACGACTTGCAATAAGATTTAACGGAACGCCGGTGTTTTATCCCCACCCTCCTCTGGCTTTCAAGTTTATAAACTGCCATCAAAAGTGATGCATGCGATAAGCACGAGGAGTGACGTGTAATTGGCGGGAAAAAGCGATGCAGTCCTGTCTCATTTTTTTATTTGGTGGAAGCAACGTGGCAACACGGTGCCGGCCGGGCTGGATGGAGTTCGACCGCTGCCATGCCCGCAGCGAGGCGCTGTTGCCACATGCTAGCACAAGGTCAAGTCAGGCTCCCCCCAACCCTTCCTTATTCGCGACAATAAGGCGGAAGAAGGAACGGAATGGAATAACAATCAAACGTCTCCATCATTAGAAAACGATTGAGTACATGACCGGAAGAACATCTCAGGTCTACAAGGCTTTACGGGATCGTGTTCAAGTAGCCACGTGTCTTTAGTTATGTATGGAATCTGTCTGATAAACTGTATCACTGTATCTACTACACCAGTGTGGGCTATGTAATAATAATAATAATAATAATAAATCGACCCGATGTTGTCTATCTCAATAAAAATAAACCAAAAGGCCTACTTGATAGACTTTGCTCTCCGACTTGGCCAAAATATGCTAACTGCACAGGCTAAAAAAAAGTACGCACCATTGGCTGAAGAAATACGGAAATTATGGGGACTAAAATGCGTGAGAATTTTGCCAGTGGTGATCTCTTCCACGGGAGTTGTTCAAAAGAAGTTGGTAATCGCTTTGGAGGAACTGCAAATGAAACACCTGATTGCCAGAATACAAAAGGCATTGGATTGCCCGAATACAGAAGGCAGTGGATTGCCCGAATACAGAAGGCAGTGGATTGCCCGAATACAGAAGGCATTGGATTGCCCGAATACAGAAGGCAGTGTATTGCCGGAATACATAAGGCAGTGTATTGCCGGAATACATAAGGCAGTGTATTGCCGGAATACATAAGGCAGTGTTGCTGGATACTTGTCATATTGTTAGGCTAACTTAAAGAAGGCAGTGGATTGCCAGAATACAGAAGGCAGTGGATTGCCCGAATACATAAGGCAGTGGATTGCCGGAATACATAAGGCAGTGTTGCTGGATACTTATATTGTTAGGCTAACTTAAAGAAGGCAGTGGATTGCCAGAATACAGAAGGCAGTGGATTGCCGGAATACATAAGGCAGTGCTGCTGGGTACGTGTCATATTGTTAGACTATTTTACAGAAGGCAGTGGATTGCCGGAATACATAAGGCAGTGTTGCTGCATACTTGTCATATTGTTAGACTATTTTTTTTTTTTATCTCAGTAAGGTTTACACTTTACATGATACTAGATTGTGAAATCCATATCTTGTAGACTGAATTGTATCATATTTATGAGAAATTAAAAGTTAATAATAATAATAATAATAATAATAATAATAACAATAGCCTCCAAAAAGAAGACAGCCCCTTGGGGAGAGGAACGCCAGCAGTCTCATTCCCAATGAGGGAATTCTGGACGCAAAGGAAAGCCAAATGTATCAAGACAACGTGGTCCTTGATGGCGCTAGCGAATATATAATAATGCATTTCGACGAACGCCAAATTACGATATTATAAAACAGTTATTCTTCCAGAAGCAACATATGCCGCTGAAACAATAGTAATCGATGGTCATTCCAAGATTAGGGAACCGGAAAAGCAGGAGCGAAAAATTCTCCGGAAGATCTACGGAGCAATCAGCAGAAACGGCATTTGGATGAAGAGACCTAGTACTGAACTCTATCAAAACACCATTACGATAACAGACGAAATTAGAAAACGCAGAGCCAAATTTTACCCTCACATCCACAGGATGGCCACCTCCAGATTGCCCTAGAAACTTCTCGGCAAATGCGGCACAGAATGGTTTAAAGCAGGACTGGCATGCGAAACGAAATGCATTATCAATTTAATTTAGCGTCGCGAAATGAAATTGTTCAATGGAATAACATTTCGCTCCTGGCGCGAAATTATATTCATTACGGACTTTTAATTTAGCTCCCGGCGCGAAATGATATTTGTTACAGACTTTTAATTTCGCTCCTGGCGCGAAATTATATTCATTACGGACTTTTAATTTAGCTCCCGGCGCGAAATGAAATTCGTTACAAACTTTTAATTTCGCTCCTGGCACGGAATTAAATTCATTACGGACTTTTAATTTAGCTCCCGGCGCTAAATGAAATTTGTTACAGACTTTTAATTTCGCTCCTGGCGCGGAATTAAATTCATTGCGGACTTTTAATTTAGCTCCCGGCGCGAAATGAAATTCGTTACAGACTTTTAATTTCGCTCCTGGCGCGAAATTAAATTCATTACAGACTTTTAATTTCGCTCCTGGCGCGAAATAAAATTTGTTAACGACCATCAATTTCGTTCCCGGCATTTAGTCCCCCCCCCCCCCCCTCCGGCCTGAAATTAAAATGCATGGAACATTTCATTTTGTTTCTGAAATGAAATCTGTTTCTTTTCTTCCCCGAAAGCCTTATTTGTTCCCGCGTCCTACACCTAGCCACCATCTACATTCGTCCCTACCACCCCATCCCCAAAGACTGCATTACCCACGTGTCTGAAATCTTCCCCCATTTAATTCTAATGGCCGACCTCAACCTTCATTCCTGTTCGGCCCTAGAACTTCTTAGCCTAGACATCTACCTACGTCACATCGACGCCACCCTCGTCCCTCTCCCAGAATCTACCCGTCCTTCCTCCAATACCACCCCGACGCAGTCATTGCTCATAACTCCCTCCTCCATCTGTTTGACGTGTCGGTCCTGCCACTCAAAGAAAGTGATCATGCCCCCGTTTTACTCAACTTCCCTCTTCCCCCACTACCACCTCCCAGGATGGTCCAGAATTTCTGCACAGCAAACTGGCAGGAATACCGCGCCTACGTCAACAATCACCTCCGTGCGGACCATCTCCCACTGGATAACCAGACGACGGTCGACGCATATACTGCACACATAGATACTATACTACGACAAGCCTCCCAGGTAGCCATCTCCCTCATTCCAACGACCCCGTGCACTACATTTGAGTCGTCCAGTTGCAAAAATCGTTTAATCCACTTGTGAATAAGGATCATGTCGTAATTATTTATTTAATTATTTTATTTATTTTACCTCATTTCATTTTGTTTTATTTTATTTTTGCTTTATTTTGTTTTGTTTATTTTTGTTTTACTTTATTTCGTTTTATTTTGTTTTAAATTGTCTTGTTTTATTTGTTTTATTTTGTTTTGTTGATTTTGTTTTATTTTGATTTCCCAGAAAACAAATGCAAAACCAAAAACACAAAACACGAAGTAAAATGCTAAATTCAAACACAAAAGCAAAAGCAGAATAAAAAAGAAACACAAACCAAAAAGCAAAATTCAAAAACAGCAAAAGCAGAAAACAAACACAAAACCAAAACAAAAAAGACGAAGCAGAAAGCAAAAGCAGAACAAAAAAAAAAGCAAAATCAGAAAACAAGAAACATAAAGCAAAAAGCAAAATTCATAAAAGCAAAAGCAGAAAACAAACACAAAACAAAAACAAAAAAGACGAAGCAAAAGGCAAAATTCAAAAACAAAAGCAAAAGCAGAAAACAAAACTCAAATAACATAAAGCAAAATTCAAAAAAGCAAAAGCAGAGCACAAACACAAATCCAAGAAAGAAAAGCAATAAGTCAAATTCAGAAGCAAAAGCACAAAGCAAACACAAAAACACCAACCAAAAGTAGAAAACAACAAACACAAAAGATACGTGAGGCAAAGTCCAGAGAAACGTTTCTCATGAAAATGATCCTTATTCACAAGTTGATTAAACGAGTTTTGTAACTTGACGACTCATTTGCATTTGACTGTTGGCACGGGCTAGAGTAAAATGTGGCTTTTCACCGATGTCTCAGTCTTACACATGGCTGTGATTATATGGAAGCTACTGAGGTATGGGTGTGCTTAGTAATGAGATTCGGGGCAGTCAGTGCCTGTGGATGCTGTGAAGGGTTCTACTCATAGGGTTAGTACTGCTGTTCTGACTCAGTGAGGAAAGCAATGGCAAACTACCTCACCCCCCCCCCCTCCCCCATCTTGTCTAGTACGCCTCACTATAGCGCTGCCTTGAGTTTTTGTGGGTATCTACCCACATAACCTACCGGCGGTACTTTTTGAGGATCCAACCAGCCTTCGGGCTGACTACCTAACAGACAGACGTCAGGACTTTGAACATCGTACAGAACATTATTTAACTCTCGAAACGAATATACTGTATTTTAATTTCAACAACGAAATTAAATGTTTCATGCATTTTAAATACACGTCGGAGAGCGAAACTTAATGCCGTTTGGGAATTTTATTTCGCCTCGGGAGCGAAATTAAAAGTCTGTAACGAATTTTATTTCGCGCCGGGAGCGAAATTATAAGTCTGGAACTAAATAAATTTCGCGCCGGGAGCGAAATTATAAGTCTGGAACGAAATTAATATCGCGCCTGGAGCGAAATTAAAAGTGTGGAAAGAAATTAATTTCGCGCCGGGAGCGAAATTATAAGTCTGGAACGAAATTAATATCGCGCCTGGAGCGAAATTAAAAGTGTGGAACGAAATTAATTTCGCGCCGGGAGCGAAATTAAAAGTGTGGAACGAAATTAATTTCGCTTCGAATTAAGTTTCGCTTTGATTTAATTACGCGCCGACAATCATTATCATTTCGCTCCCGAATATCGCGCTTACGGCGAAATTAAATTATTTTCGTCCCCACAGCCATGAATTTAATTTCGCATGCCAGCCCTGGTTTAAAGAGGTACAAAGGGACTCGCAAGTAATCAGCATAGAAAATTTCGAAGACCGAACTGAGTGCGAGAAGAAAATCGCGAATGTTAAATTTGAACCAAGATCATTACGACAACTTAGGAAAAATTGGACGAATGTGAGGAAGAGGGAGCATTCCGGGAGAATGAAGAGATTTAGGGAGGAGCGGAGGAGACTCACCAAATTACATCATGTTTTATAAAGTTTAATCGCTCTCATGTAGGGGAATTTTCGCTTAAATAAATAAATAAATTCAAGATCTTACACGGAGGAAGAGATGAAGGAAGTGGGAGAGAGGATGAAGTATTGGCAGACAGTGAAGGCAATAAATAATGTAGAAACTGTCAAACGTAATCCATAGTTGGGCGTAATGAATAAATGGAATAGTAATTCAAACTGACAAAATAACTCCTCATCCTCACAATACACCAGACATAAATTTTAACTGGCGATAAGATGTTGGTTGTTGTTGTCGAATAGATTTAGGTCTAAGTCATCTAGCCCCGTGTACTTGGGTGTGTGTAGAATAATTTTGTCTAATAACCCGTGTCACTGTAATGGCTGTATTAGTGTGTGTGGTTGTAATGCAGGTGAGGATTTGGAAGGAGACGGCTGTGGCCTCAAGTTAGGTACCATCCCGGCATTCCCCTGAATGAGAAGTGGGGAAACCACACGGAAAACCAGTTCCAGGATGGCTGTAGTAGGAATCAAACCAGGTCCACCTTGCTGGAAGACAAGAAGCTTGAGCGTTGCGCCATCAGGCTCTGAGAATAGAGACGCCCCTAGCCCCCTGAATAAAGCAACAACAGTTTACTCTAGTGCGGAAGGTTTCTCATGATGATAATTGTTTTAAGGGGCCTAACATTTAGGTTATCGTCCCCTTATGGTTTGGGTGATGATATAATAAAAATATCGTATGGCCCCGGATGCAACCTTGGTTAATTGACGCCCAGAGGGCAGCTTGCATGTCGAATTATATCGCTCCTTGGGTGATAGTAAAAGATGAGATGAGAATGAAAACTATAACTAATACTAACTACAGACTTACATACTAGAAGAAGAAATGGTAAACAAATAAAGGACAGGAAGAAAATAAATGTCCTCAACTCTCGAAGAATGAGGATTGAGGGACTTGGAAGGAAGGAGAGCCATATAAAAAGTGACAGTCAGTCTGAAAGACTAGACTTTGTATCATTTTAAATGCTACAAATGCTGAAAAATGCTAGAAAGGATGGAGACTTGACATGTTAGAAAATTATCTGCATAATACTTATCTTGCTTATCTTGTTTCAAATTACTCGCGAACGGCAAGGGCAAATAAAGGTCCAGCGCGCGGGGACGTGCCCCTTCCATCCAGTCTAAAAACACTTATAGTAGGCGATGTATTGAAGTTAGAGATATGCTCTCGCGGACGTTTTTGTAGAACTTTTCATGCTGACCAATTCTTACGCTCATAGTACATTGATATTTTTAACGGTTTGCCCAGCGTAAGCATAAGAAGCGCACGGACGCCAAGTTTGTTTTCGACTTTTTCACTGAAATCGTTACTGCTTGGCTTCCTTTGATCATACACAAGTTATTTTCTACAGAATATTTCCTCGAGATATCCTTTACAGAATGGTGAAAACAGCATCAAAATCCATCCAGTGGTTCTCGAGATTACCCGTGACATCCGAGAATCGGGGATTTTTGTCTTATACTAACGAAGTGGAGATTGTCGGGGAACAAATGCACCAAGCAGTACTATGACGTCACACACCTCAGTGCATCAGGGTACATTTCGTCCCGTCACCGTAACGTAACGTAACGCCAGACCCCAGCGTAACGACGAAGTCGACAAGATCATTTAAAATGATAAGAGACTGATAGGGAACGGAAAGAGGAGAGAGCCCACCCCAAAGTCAGAGGGAAAAGGGGACAACACGGACGCAGCTCAGTAATCCCTCGGGATCGCCAACTCCCGAACTCACCAGCCGTGAGCCCCCGAGGGTGTAGCAATATCCAGGGTGCACCAGAAGCGGTGCCTCCTTGAGGGCCTTGTGCAGAAGGCAGGAGATAACATGAAAAGAAAAAGAAGGCTGACCCCTCGCAGAATGAGGGTATCAGGAAAGATGAGACAAGGGCCAATTAAGGCAGGAAAGGAAGAGACTCACTCGGATACCCTAATACCTTCGGGGTCGGAAGAGAACAAGAGTTGACCAAGAGAGGTCGACCGGAAAGAAGACGGAGAGGAGCCCGGCACAAGTAAGTGGTAGGAATCCCGGACTCAGCTGGAGTCCCACTAGATGTGAGCCCCTGAGGGGGGGAGGTATCTGAAGCTGACCATCTGCTCAAGAGACCCCTATCGTCCTGCCATCGCCCCTCTGAGCCCAGCGCGACATGGCAAGAGTCTCCGTCAGAAATGAGCTTTTGATTACTCAGCGCACTCACAAAATACAACATGCAATATGACAGGCGAGATCCTCTCCACAGAAAGAGAGACAAACCACAAATGATCGAATATTTCACAACGTGCTCGGAGTTTTACTTTGATACGCAGTCATAGTGACAGCAGGGCCGAGTAACTTCATAATATCCTATTATTGAATTAGTCCCTCTGCGACACACAACACGAAGTTGTAAGTCTTTGATTACAAGTGAAGAACCCACCCATTTATTCTTAGTTCGAGTCTATAGATTCTATAAAAGTTACTTTTTACCTAAATATACAAAGTGAATGCCTCCACATGACAGGGAAGGCGAGTTTGAGGGACGATGAGAAATTCAAAAGATGATAATGATGATGATTGTTGATTAAAGGGGCCTAACATCTAGGTTATCGGCCCCTAATGGTCTGTGTGAAAGCGAAAATGTCAATGAAGTGGAAACCAGAACGAAAATTAAGTGAGCAGGAAAATACTTACAAAAAGGAACTCAGACTGAAACTACTCACAAAATGGAGAGCGGTAATACTTACAAAAGGGAATTTAGAACGAAAATACTCACAAAAGGAATAGATTGACAAATACGCACAAAATGTAGGTTAAGTTCAAAATGTGTACAAATTGCAATGCACAGTCGAAATACTTACAAAATGCAAGTGAAATTCAAAATAGTTACAAAATGCAAATGAGATTGAAAATACACAATGCAATTTAGATTGAAAAAGGCCGGTTCAGATTCAAAATACTCACTAAGTGTAATTGAAATTCAAAATACTTACAAAATGCAATTGAAATTGAAAAGGCTTACAAAATGTTTGGTAGATTCAAACTACTCAATTGGATGGACAATACTTAGCCTACAAAATGCAATTTAGATTGAAAATACTAACAAAATGTAATTTAGATTAAAAATACCCACAAAATGCAATTGAGAATCAAAATACTTGCAAAATGCGCACCCTACAAATTGCAATTTAGATTGAAAATACTTGCAAAAAGCAGTTTAGGTTGAAAATACAAAATGCAATTGAAACTCAAAATACTCGCAATAGTTCAGCCCCCTATATTGAAAGACTTACTAAAAAGCAATTGAGGTTGAAAACACTCGCAAAATGCAATTTAGATAGGAAAAAAAAACTACAAAATGCAACGTAGATGGAAAATACCTACAAAATGGAGTGTAGAGGCAAAAAAAATATATATATTTATATATATATATAATCGCTAAAGGGAATTTAGATACACGGGGAGCCAAGTAACAAAAACAGTGCGGTAATCTTAAAGAGAAAAGGAAATATAATGAAAAGATAACAAGAGGTCTGACCCCTCGAAGAAGGAGGGATCAGGAAAGATGAGACAAGGGCCAATTAAGGCGGGAAAGTGAAAGACTCCCTAGGCCTCTGATACCCTAATACCGTCGGGGTAGGAAAAGAACAAGAGTTGACCAAGGGAGGTCGACAGAAAAGAAGTCAGAGAGGAGCCCGGCACAAGTAGGCTAAGTGGAAGCAATGCCGGACTCAGCTGGGGGTCCCGTGGTCGCCAACCCACGTCCCACAAGATGTGAGCCCCTGGGGGGAAGGGCGATGAAAGGCTGATGGACTCGATGAGAAAACGGAGACTCAAATTCTTTGGGCATTTATTTCGAATGGATGAGCGAAGAAGATTTTTAGAATACTCAACAGTTCACCTAAGGTGTTTGACAAATGTTTCAGGGAGGTGCGGAAGGATCTTCTCATCAGGTTGGACTAAATTCGGAAGACATTTCAAACCGCGATAAGTTTAGGTCAGTTATTGACAAATACCGAGGATTCCAAGACGAACCAAAACCGAACAGGGGTTGGACGGAAGAACGAAGACGGGCTGCCAGAGGAAGAATGCAAAGATTTTGGGCGGGGAAGAAGGCTTCTAATAATGTGTAATGGTTGCCTAACGTGGTCCTTAAAGGCCGTAAACGTATATATACAGGGTGATTCTTATTAACGTTTAAAACTCTCTGTAGTGACGTAGATGGCATTGAGACAAGTAATTTGATATAGGACACTTAGGGTCCCAAGTGTCCGGAAATACCTTAAAAGTGAACAAGTGTTAAACATATGACGTCATCAGGTGACGGCTACGCTCGAGCGATCAGGCCCGTGCACTCTTACGCACACCAAAGCATCCAAAGTAAAACTTTGAATGTCATATCACTCTGGCTCAGAGTCTGCGTGTGCGTGGGGTTCGAGGTTCAAATCCGGGGCTATCCATCAGCTTTCTTTATTCTCTCTCTTCTCCTTTCAAGTGGAAGCAGATTGTTTGTTGATATTAAGACACGGAACTAGAGTGTTATGATATTCAACGTTTGCTTGAGCTGAGCCGTCACCTGATATAATAACATCGTATGACCTCGGGTGCCGGGTGCAAGCTTTGTTATTTGACACCCAGAGGGTAACTTGTATGTCGAATTTCGTTGTTCCTTGAATCACTATGAAAGTCAAGGAGGTTAGATATCTAAGCTCCTTGAACACTATAGTGCTTTCTAGTAGAGAAATGAGGAACTTTGTGTTGGCGGAAACTCCCGCGATTAATTTTGCCATAATGAACTCGGCCTACTGAATTCAAATGGGTTCTTTGACATGCCAACATCGTATGATATGCGTGTCGTACTTTTGCCGCCTTTCAAAAAAAAAAAAAAAACCACTTACCACGGCCAGGAGCGAACCTGCAATCTTGGGGTTAGTAGACCGGCACGATAACCACTCACCCACCCACCTGATGACGTCATATGTTTAACACTTGTGGTTCACTTTTAAGGTATTTCCGGACACTTGCGACCCTAAGTGTCCTATATCAAATTACTTGTCTCAATGCCATCTACGTCACTACAGAGAGTTTTAAACGTTAATAAGAATCAGCCTGTATATATATACAAAGTGTCCCTCCTTGTTTATGTTAACAATAACCAAATAAGAGTCAGAGACAGTGGAAGAACAAACATCAATCACATTGGGAAGGGGTTCGAAAAAAGAAAACAAAGAGTTTTCAGCGAAGATTTTGAATTCTTGTTCAATGTTTACAATTTAGGTCAGGGAACATTTTTGCTTTAATTTGTTTTAGGCTTATTTTCTCAAATAAATCAGTACATTATTTAAAATTATGATATAATATAATGTCTGCTTACCTTCTGCGAGAACGTAGTGAAAGAGCGAAATCGATCGACCGACAAACCCATTGATCTAGTAAATTCACAAAACATTAATCGATATTTGGAGCAATTAATCAATATTTCTGCTTCGATGTATCGATGAATCCTTTATAGGCGAGTGGTCTGTATATTAACCACCTGCTATGTCAACGAATTATCTTTTGGATGTGTTAATACTCCATGAAACCAGATTTTTCTATCCTCTTGACCTGAGATGCTTGATATTTAAAGAAAAACAATTACAAAATAAATAATAAAATATGAAAGAAATTAAAATTTAAAATAAATGAATTGTGAAAATGAATAAGCTTATAAAATTACTGTACTATTGAAATGAAATTAAATAAGCTTATAACATAATTTATGTTCGACCCTGACTAGAATGTGTTAGAAAACTGTATCATAATGATGGAACACTATTTTTCATTATGAAACAGTTTCTCCCACCAATCACAGCTCAAGAAACAGTTGTTTGACCAATTAGATAAGGTTAGCATCGCACCTGCGTGGAGTTCCAAGGCCTTCTGAACTGCGTTGCCTAGTGTCATAGTAGGGTAATCGAGAAGGCCATGGTCAAGGTATTCTCTGCGTCTCATGCACTCTGTTCAGTACATAAAACTGGCGAAATCTCGACAGATATTTATGAATATTTATGTTCGAACATAAAATGGTTATAATTATCGTTTAACACAAACAGTCGTATGCAACTCGCCTGCCATTATAGATCATGAAAATAATATAAAATTTAAATACATACAAATAAAATATTTTAATAATGTTTCTGCTCTTGCAAGTGTTAGCCCTAATGCCAACAACCTAGCTCAACGTATATACTGCGACTCTAAAATGTAAATAACGCAGGCAGCCCTTATAGAACTTCCACCTTATTGTAGCAGGACGCTGAAACACCAATACATGTCCACGTATTGAATGAATGGTTCCAAAGCTCATATATTATTAGCAGAAGGACACCAGAGAGACGGAACTTGGCCTCTCTAATTACTGTGTTGACACACACACACACACGTTCGCTGCACGCGATACAGTCTAACGACCATCATCATCATCATCATCATCATCATCATCATCGGTCTAGCGCAGTGTTTCTTAACCTACGGAACAACAAGCTAACAATAATAATCTCTACATAACATTAAAAAAAAGTTCCCGATTCTTGGCTGTAAGGGTAATCTCGAGAACCACTGGATGGATTTTGATGCAGTTTTCACCATTCAGTAAAGGATTTCTCGAGGAAGGTTTCCGTCCGTGCGCCTGTTAAGCTTACCCTGGGTAAACCGTTATACTATGAGTGTAGGAATTGAAAAGTACTACAGAAACGTCCGCGATAGCATATCTCTATCTTTAACACATCGATCGCCCACTATAAGTGGTTTTACGTTTTCATTTCTTCTAACAATCTCCATTCAGTGGAAATTTAAATTACTAGCTTCGGAGAGAGTTTACGAGCTGGCGAGCGAGCCTATAACCCCAGCTACGGCCGGCATCAAACTGTCGAGTCGTGTCGAGTTAAGATTTCAGAGAAGAATAAATGTGTTTGGAGTTTCGCTGTTCACCTCGGATTTCTGAATTGCGTCTGGGACCTGCTGTCCGTGCGCATTGTAAGCTTACGCTGGGTAAACCGTTCAAGATAATACAGGGCGAAGCTAGTATTAATAATAAGAGGACGTAAACAAGCCTTCTCCGAAAGAATGAAAGACTATTGGAACTACAAGAAGGACAAAAACAAGTTGTTTGAGTTATTTTTGTCACAAGACCCAAACCGTTAAACCAGAGGGAGTCAGAAGGTGTAGTTTGTACCAAAATCTACCAAATCGTATCAAGAAAAATCTTGCATTTCTTAAAAAGTCAACGGAAATATATTTGTTTGTTTATAAAGTGCTTTTAAATAAGTAAACTGCGAGAACAGTGACGCCTCGAACCTGCAAAACAATAAAGGCAGGCGGGTGGTTCATTCATTTAGGGGCGCTCCAAGTAACGGCATTACATCTAAAGGAACGGTTATAAGTAGTGCCCGGATGTTGATGACATGTCATCTTCTTACTGAGCGGTCTAAAATAATGCTGAAGTACATAGAAACCCCGTCTTCAAATATGTCATTTTTATTTTGCATCTTTTCGCATTATTTTTTGTTATTTTTCCATTTTAAGAGCATTTTTTAAAGTTTGGTAGATTCTTTTGGTCTTATTTTAGAGAAATCGGGCTTTTGAGGTAATTTTTTCCAATTTAGTCATGTCACAGCTTCATATTGGGGAGTTACGTCTCTCAGAGTTAAGAAGAAGCTAGCAGCTATGAACATTAACCTTTATATGAGGGAGTTACGTCTCTCAGAGTTAAGAAGAAGCTAGTATCTATGAACATTAACCTTTATATGAGGGAGTTACGTCTCTCAGAGTTAAGAAGAAGCTAGTAGCTATGAACATTAACCTTTATATGAGGGAGTTACGTCTCTCAGAGTTAAGAAGAAGCTAGTAGCTATGAACATTAACCTTTATATGAGGGAGTTACGTCTCTCAGAGTTAAGAAGAAGCTAGTAGCTATGAACATTAACCTTTATATGAGGGAGTTACGTGTCTCAGAGTTAAGAAGAAGCTAGTAGCTATGAACATAAACCTTTATATGAGGGAGTTACGTGTCTCAGAGTTAAGAAGAAGCTAGTAGCTATGAACATTAACCTTTATATGAGGGAGTTACGTCTCTCAGAGTTAAGAAGAAGCTAGTAGCTATGAACATAAACCTTTATATGAGGGAGTTACGTGTCTCAGAGTTAAGAAGAAGCTAGTAGCTATGAACATTAACCTTTATATGAGGGAGTTACGTGTCTCAGAGTTAAGAAGAAGCTAGTAGCTATGAACATAAACCTTTATATGAGGGAGTTACGTCTCTCAGAGTTAAGAAGAAGCTAGTAGCTATGAACATTAACCTTTATATGAGGGAGTTACGTCTCTCAGAGTTAAGAAGAAGCTAGTAGCTATGAACATTAACCTTTATATGAGGGAGTTACGTCTCTCAGAGTTAAGAAGAAGCTAGTAGCTATGAACATAAACCTTTATATGAGGGAGTTACGTGTCTCAGAGTTAAGAAGAAGCTAGTAGCTATGAACATAAACCTTTATATGAGGGAGTTACGTGTCTCAGAGTTAAGAAGAAGCTAGTAGCTATGAACATTAACCTTTATATGAGGGAGTTACGTGTCTCAGAGTTAAGAAGAAGCTAGTAGCTATGAACATAAACCTTTATATGAGGGAGTTACGTGTCTCAGAGTTAAGAAGAAGCTAGTAGCTATGAACATTAACCTTTATATGAGGGAGTTACGTGTCTCAGAGTTAAGAAGAAGCTAGTAGCTATGAACATTAACCTTTATATGAGGGAGTTACGTGTCTCAGAGTTAAGAAGAAGCTAGTAGCTGATACAAGATAATTTAAAATATTGACATATTGATTCCATTTCCTTTACAACCGGGTGGAAACTAGTCTTAGCAACAATCGTGGTGAAATTGCTGCGAGTATTGCATCAAAACTAAAAAAAGTGCTGGACAAAAACACCGGAAGTAAAACATTATGCAAAATCTCAGACTTTCTTTCTGGTGAAAACTACTCCATGGATGTGATAGAGGAGGATTTACCAGCAAACGACCTTCCTCACTTCAAGTACGCTCCGATCACATCAGTTTATGTTGAACGCAGCTTTTTGAGATATAAAAACTTGTTGGCTGATAACCGCCGATCATTTACATTTGACAACATCAGAATGACATTCGTAGTGCTGTGCAACTCAGACTAAAGTGAACATAAACCTTTCGTTAAGTGCTAGAAATCTATTTTGATTGACGTTTCAGTTTGAGCTTAAGATGTCATTCTTGAAATATTGGCGAGTTCATTATTATTAAGATCATTTTCTCCATTTTATAGTGCATTTTTTAAACTTTTTTACTGCATCAACATCCGGACCCTAGTTATAAGTAACGGCTTTACTTAGAAAGGAACGGCTCCAATTAACGGCGTGACATCTAAAGGAACGGCTCGAAATAACAGCGTAAAATATAAAGGAACGGTCACAAATTACGGCATTACATCAAAAAGGAACGGTTCCAAGTACTACATCGAAAGGAAGCCTTGGACATGACAACAATTGTGCAGGTTTATGGCCGCACCGTACAATAAAATCAATGAACGCCGTAAAATAAGGAACAGCAGGGCAGCTTTTCCGGCAACAAAAGCTTGATGCGTCATAACAGTACCAGACTAATAAAGAGTTATGACTCTCAGATTCATTACGTGCAATTACCCATAGCGACTGCAACATTGGGGATCTCCAAAACCATAATCTTTATGATCAGCGAGTTAACGAATGTACAAACCCCAAGAAGAATGCCGGCTTATCTTCTCCAATCAATTACCGTACACATCGTCGATGTCAGGGTTCGGGAGTATCGCGCTGCAAATAGCGGCTATTGAAGTATTAGAAATTGCGCCCAATTAAATTAGGCGCGAAAACAAGTATTTATATGCCATAACCCGAAATAAATATAACTATCAACAACAATAAAACAGCTTAGAGGTGCGAGCAAAGAAAATGAACGTAGCATTTCAGATCACCAGAAATGTATACAAGAAGAAGGCATTATCATGGGACACTAAAATTAAACATTACAATATTGTGGCGAGACCTGAAGCACTCTTTGGAGCTGAAACATTTAAGTTAATGCGGAAAGGTGACATAAACAAAATCATGCTCATGGAAAGATTGGTTCGATGAATCCTTGGCCCAGAAACAGACTATAACATACCATGACCTAACAAGGAAATATACACCCATGTGGGGAACATAATTCACACCAAGCGCAAAACGACGAATGTCATTTTTTAAGCATTTAAATATAATGAATAATGGCAGGCTAACAAAAAACATATTTAATAAAATTTTAAAACTTGAAGTTCATGATGATGATAATTGTTGTTTTAAGACGCCTAACATCTAGGTTATCGGCCCCTAATGATCTGGGTGATAGCGAAAATGATAATGAAATGGAAACCAGAACGAAAAGTATGTGAGACGGAAAATACGTACAAAAAGGAAACAACTCACAATATGGTCTTACAAAAGGGAATTTAGAACGAAAAGAATCACAAAAAGAATAGATAAAAAAACACAAAATGTAGGCTAGGTTCAAAATACGTACAAAATGCAATGTAGCGTCGAAATACCTACAAAATGCAACTGGAATTCAAAATACTTACATAATGCAACTGGAATTCAAAATACTTACAAAATGCAAAGGAGATCGATAATACGTACAAAATGCAATTGAGGTTCAAAATACTTACAAAATGCAATTGAAATTGAAAATGCACAATGCAATTCAGATTGAAATATCCCAGTTCCAATCCAAATTATTCACAAAGTGCAACTGAAATTCAAAATACTTACAAAATGCAATTGAAATTGAAAATGCTTACAAAACGTACGGTAGATTCCAACGACTCATGTGGATTGACAATACTTACAAAATGCAATTTAGATTGAAAATACTTGACAAAATGTAATTTAGATTCAAAATACCCACAAAATGCAATTGAGAATCAATATATGTGCAAAATGCCCACCAAACAAAATGCAATTTAGATTCAAAATTCGTGCGAAATGCGGTTTTGGTTGAAAATACTTACAAAGTGCAATTGAAATTCAAAATACTCACTAAAATGCCCTGACACCTGCAATGAAAGACTTACTAAAAAGCAATTTAGATTGTCAATCTTTACAAAATGCAACGTAGATTAAAAGTGCCTTAAAAAAACTAAAAGGGAATTTAGATACACGGTGAACCAAGTAACAAAAAGAGTGCGGGAATCTTGAAGAGAAAAGGAAATGTACGGAAAAGAGGAGTGGAGAGGGGAGAGAGGAGAAGGTCCGCCCCAAAGGTAAGGGATAAAAGGGGAAAACGGACCCAGCTCAGGAATCCCTCGGGGTCGCCAACTCCCGAACTCACCAGCCGTGAGCCCCTGAGGGTGTAGCATTATCTAGGGTGCACCAGAAGTGGTGGGGCTACATACACCTTGCCTCCTTACGGGCCTTGAGCACAAGGCAGGAGGTAAAAGGAAAAGAAAAAGAAGGCTGACCCCTCACAGAAGGAGGGTATCAGGAAAGATGAGACAAGGGCCAATTAAGGCGGGAAAGTGAAAGACTCCCTAGGCCTCGGATAACCTAATACCGTCGGGGTCGGAAAAGAACAAGAGTTGACCAAGGGAAGTCGACAGGAAAGAAGACAGAGGAGCCCGGCACAAGTGTAAACAATGCCGGACTCAGCTGGGGTCCCGTGGTCGCCAACCCACGTCCCACTAGACGTGAGTCCCTGGGGGGACTTAAAGTTCAACCAGCGTGGTTTACACAGACATTAAAGGGACTAAAGTAAGCCGACATTGACATTACAGATACATTTATGATAGGAATTTATTTCGGGACAAAATTCAAGACGTGTTCTTCACGTAGGAACCAGAAAGACAACGAAAGCAGCCACGGAACATTGAACAGCTCTGGAAGTACAGATCGGAGAGAAAGAAGACATGCGGCAAGATTTGGAGTATGGATTTTACGTGCTCTGTAATAGTGCTATTCGATTAAATAATAATAATAATAATAATATCTAAACGTACAACAAATCCCTCTCGGCACGCCGGAAGGCTAAGCAAACAGATTTCAAATTCACTAAATTAGCCAATTGTTGTGTACCCACAAAAGTTAAACATGTTTAACAAACGAAAAGTCCCATCTTCTTATAAATCGGAAAACATTTTGCTCACTCCTTGGCGTAAGGGTGGGTCATACATTCAAACTCCCTTAAACTGGACTCTTTATATAGCCTACCGGAAATCTGGACAAACGGGGGAATCGGAATTTCCTACGATGAATGGCACTGTAAACCGGAAAACTGTCTAACACGGAAAAGGAAAGAAATTCCGGAACTGTACGCGTAAATAACCTGACTAAGACGGATAATCTTATCCATAATACAAAGCTATTTACTAAATTTTCAGCGTGAATGTACTTGCACGAACGTTCTAGGAAACATTAACTCTCATTTTCCATCAATGACGCAGCAGGTTTGCTACATTTCACAACATTACTTCCTCCAACCCCTGTTAATACACACAGTTTTCTTCTGACAAATGACAGTAGGAGAAAACAGTGATCTTTAAAGGTGTACTTTCTACTATTATTTATTTAGAGTATGGCTTTCAGTGCCGGGAGTGTCCGAGGCTGTAGCTGCTTCAAGCGGACACCCCTAGGGTGAGCTACAAGTTCCGTTCAATTTCAAGTAGTCCCAACTTTCGCTACCAGATGTCACTGACACCTATTGGTGAACGTTGGAACTTTGATACAGGGTTCCAACGAAATCTAACCTAGAAATTTAGCTTCACACAAGTTTAGTCTGTGGAAGGATCTCTTACATGTCATTGCCATAAATCTATGACATGGGCCCGCCGGCTTTACTTCCCCTCCGAAGGAAGGCATACGGAGGGAATTTTAACGCTTTTAAAAAATCCGGGCGGTCGGGTTCGAACCTGCGATCTTGGCCACAGCAGTTCAGCATGCTACCGACTACGCCACCGAAATTTATTGAAGAACACGAGATAAACCAACGTTCGGCAAAACAATTAACTGTGTTGTTTAAAGTAGGATAAACAGTATTTCTCTGTAGTGTTTTTTGTCTTATTAAAACGGAACTCTTTGTAAAACGGAAACCTGTGGAAACGGAAAAATAAATCCGTAACAATTGCGTTCCGTTTTAGGCAGGCTTTACCGTATCAAAAATTGTTTCAGACAAACGTTTTAGGTAATTGTTAGAAGAGTATTGACTATTTTAAAACGGTTTTGATGTTGTGCCCATTAAGGGTGGTTAAGATTTATCCCACCCCTTTGGACAATGATTGGTGCTATCACCTTTACTGAGATAAGTTTTTGACCCTTATCCGAAAAATAGAACAAACTTTGGATGCATTCAAGAAAGTTACAGCGAAATTTCATTTTTTTTTGAAAAAGGCCCCTTGCCCCGAATTTTGCTCATTAACGAACTCGACCGAGATTTAGTATGGTTGTATTTTAAGAATAAATTTGAAAGTGATTGGTACAAAATGACGGTAGTTATCGTGTCCACAAGAAAGTGATATGTATAAACGTTTGAACTTACGGTGGTTTTGGGGTCTGGGGGATGTGAAACCCGAATATATATCGAAATTTTACGGAAGTAGCAAAATGGATCCCATTGCAAGAAGCTTTCTAATGAAATCAACTTTAAAAAAATGATATGCACCTCGTATAACGAGAGCACCAAATTTGATTTAACCCTCTATGGCAGGGGTTCTCAACCTTTTTCAACTATCGTACCCCTTTAAAAAAATTAAACATCCTGCGTACCTCCTACTAACCTTTCTTAGGTAGTAATAATGGTTATTAAAAATGTAAAAGATATTTAGTTAGTACGGTTTAAGCTTTGTAATTTTATAAGAAGAGATATTTTAATAAAACAAAATATAGTTGTTTTTCAGTCCCTTTTCCCAAAGGGTGATTTTTGCAATCATTGCGTTAGTTTTCATTTCAACATAGAACATCAGAAACGCTACCTTGCATACACTTATTCCAAATGTTCAGTTTTTCAAAAATATCACTTAAAGAGGCCAATTTTAAAAGGTCAACCAAAGTCATTGAGTACTGATGATAAATTAGAATTGTGCCCGGTAAAGAAAAGATGCAATTCTTTGTGGAGGCCTGCCGCGTACCCCCTGAAATGTTTCGCGTACCCCTACGGGGTCCACGTACCACAGGTTGAGAACCCCTGCTCTATAGGTTGGTCTGTATATTAACTACCCGCTATGTCAAAGATGCTCATGGGTGAATCATTTAGTCGTATGTCAACAAATTTTCTTTTGGAAGTGTTAATATTTCACGAAACCAAATAATATGCTTGATGAAATTTTATTTTTTTAACAAAAGCAATAAAAACGTAAATAATAAAATATGAAAGACAGGACTTAGGATCTCGAAAGAGAAGACCAAGTTCATGATGAATGACAAACATGGACCACAATTCCTTGAAACAGAGATTGGACGGATTCAGAGGGTGAAAAAGTTCAAATACCTCGGTGAAACCATACTAGAGAACGGCCTAGAGAAAGCTGCTGTAGAAGATCGTATCTCAAAAATGGAAAGAGCTTATGGGCTAACTACAACAAGAAATGCATCTCATGGAATGCCAAACTAAAACATTACAACACGGTAGTAAAAACAGAATGCCTGTATGCCAGCGAATGCCTCTCGATGAATTACAAGTTGGAGAAGCTAGACATCCTAGAAAGAAGAATACTACGGAAAATCATGGGCCCAGTCCAGACTGAAACCGGCTACAAACTTCGGAGCAACAATGAAGTCTATAAAAATGTGGAGAGAATCTCAGAGACCATGAAGAAGAGGAGGTTATCGTTTCTCGGACACTTGTACAGAATGGACAAAACTAGACTAAACAAACGGTTATTCGACTACCTGTGGAACAAGAAGACGACAACGACATGGATTAAGGAAGTTCGAAAAGATCTCGAAAATTCCAACATCCAGGAAGTTCACATGTCAAACAGGGAAACATTTCGGTACATAATTCAAAATTTGGAAGGGTTTCACGTCACAAGAACCACAAAGAAGGGAAGAGCCTGGACGGATGAGCAGAAGAAACAGCATAGCGCCCATATGAAGGAGTACTGGAGGAAGAGGAAACTTCAGGCAAAGAAAAAATGAAATTGTAGCGTGATCCCAAGTGGTCAATTCGCAAATAAATAAAAAAATATGAAAGAAATTAAAATTGAAAACAAATAAAATTGTAAAAATTAATAAGCTTATAGTAGGTATCGTATTAAAAATAAAGAAAGCTTATAAAATAAAATAATAACAAATTACGATCATAAAAAATAATACAAAAAAATCTAAAAACATTTAAACATAAAAATTAAACAGATAACACAAAATGAAATTAATAAATTAAAATTTGGCTAAAATAATTAAATTTAAATAAATACAAATAAAATATTTCAATAATAGTTTTAATAAAAACACCAGATTGAGGGCCAGTGGAGACTTTTGCCCTATTCAATACTTTACAAGGAAAATGAATCTATCATTGACACGATGCGAAAACGAAGGATTGCGTTTTTTGGACACTTATCCCGCTTGCCAAATATTAGACTCCCGAAACAACTTTTTAACTTCTTTTGGAATAGTTAAACAAAAATCACATGGTTTAAAGAAATATAAATGGATTCGGACGAATTGAAAATTACTGAGCATCAATTGAACATAGAGAGGAGAAACGGCTTCTGAATAACAAATGCACTCGACTAGCATTCAATATTTCACAGCGTAAGCAATATGTTATATCAGCAGAAGAACGAGCTGCAAGATCTTCCAGAATGAAGTAGTATTGGGAAAGAAAAAAGTTATCAAGAATTAAGAACTGAACTGAGTATTTGAAGACTTTGTGTATAAGGTTTGATTTTTGGTGCTCCAATGTGGGCGTAAACAGTGTAAATAAATAAATAGTTCTGCCCCATACAGGGTGCGAGCACTTTTCGGCTCGTATAACAAGAGAACCAAATTTCATTTCAAGATCATCTGGTTGTGAACGCCTGATCTAAGCTAATTTCCACACTTATTATGCCAACAATTTGACCATAAGATACTCCTGCATTACGGCGATTATGTTTTTTCCCTTCTGAACAGCGATACTAACGCTTTCCAGTAGAGACATTGATATTCCATAGCTCATCTGAACGAACTGCGCCAGCTGGTACCACAATTTGTAAAATTTACCACGCTGACTGAGCGTTTCTATTTCCGGTCCAGTCCTTTGATCGTTCATTCCCGTGGCGTGACCTCCCTAAGCCATCATTAAGGGGGAGCATCTTTAACTACCGTGTGATACACACCAAGTGGCAGAGCACTGTGCATCCTTCTCCTGCACTAATCATAATATCGTATGGCTTCGGGAGCAAGCTTTGTTATTTGACGTCCAGAGGGCAGCTTCCATGTCGAATATCGTTGTTCCTTGAAGCGCTATTAAAATCAAGGAGTTAAGATATCTAAGCTCCTTGACACTACAGCGCTTTCTAGCAGAGAAAGGAGGAACTTTGTGTTGGCGGAAAATCCTGAGATTAATTTTGCCATTATGAACACGGCCTACTGAATTCAAATGGGTTCTTTGACATGCCAACATCGTATGACATGCGTGCAGATTTTTTTGACGCCTTTCAAAAAAGCACTCACTACGGCCAGGAGCGAACCTGCAAGCTTGGGGTTTGTAGACCGACACGTTAACCACTCACCCACCGTGGCAAGCTAACTCCTGCAATCATTAGGTTGTTGTTGATGATTATTAATTAAAGGGCTTTGCGACATCGTGGTCATGTAGCCATGTGTACTTGGTTGTGAGTGGAATTTCTCTGATAACCTGTGTTACTGCAATAGCTGTGTGTACTTTGTAATTGAGGCAGGATTTGGGTAGGAAACGGCCTTGGCCTTAAGTTAGGCACCATCCCAGCATTTTCCTGGATTAGAAGTGGGGGGTGGGGGTGGGGGGAGGGCACAGAAAACAATTTCCAGGATGGTTCAAGTAGGAATCGAACCCTCCTGTCTGTTAAGCTGTGTTATTGTGATAAATGTATTAGTAATTCAAATGATTGGGAAGGAGGCAGTCGTGGCTTTACGTTAGGAATCAACCGGGCATTTGCCTGGAGTATAAGTGTGAAACCACGGAAAACCATTTCCAGGATGGTTGAGATAGGAATCAAACCCACCTGTCTCTTAACCTGTGTTATTGTGATGACTGTATCAGTAATTCAACTGATTGGGAAGGAGGCAGTCAAGGCTTTACGTTAGGAATCATCCCGGCATTTGCCTGGAGTAGAAGTGGGAAACCACGGAAAAACACTTCCAGGATGGCTGTGGTAGGAATCGAACCCTTCTATTCTCAGTTTTGTCTCACGAGGCTGAGTGAGTGTACCCCGTTCCAGCCCTAACACCAGAATTAAATTTCGTTGCAGAGCTAGAAATCAAATCCGGGCCTCCACGGCGTTGGCCACTACGCAATTAATCTATGACAATTTGTATTCCACCACGTGATGTAAAGCCCGCGTTCGATTTCTTACCTCAGCCGTCCTGGAAGTTGTACTAAACTTGAGGCCGCGGCCGCCTTCTACCCAAATCCTGCCTCAATTACAATACTGACATCACAGTAACACAGATTATCAAACAAATTCAATACACACCTAAGTACATGAGGCTACATGACCAAGATGTCACATGCCCCTAAAAGGATAAACAATTACAACAACGTAATAATCTGGCGAGGTATAAGTTCTCGCACTTTCCTCGTTAACGAGCGGCTCGCCTTTGAAATCTAGCTGGGTGTATATGTTAACATTCCATGACTGCCTGGAGCGAATCACAGCGTTGTCAACTTTCCATCGTAGCCACTGAGAGCAAGCAGTGAGACTAGACAGAACTTCGTGCAGATGTGCAACACTGATCACTTGACACCTGCGTGACACGCTAGCTAGCCGCCAGGGTGAATCTATGGAATCTACGTGGAGTGATAGAGGAAGCATTCGATTGGTCAACAACCGACAGCTATTGGTCGGTAGCGAACAATGGTTATCGTGCTATTGCCTTACGTTTAAGTCGCCGCTCGTTAACCAGGAAAGTGAGGGGAACTACAGTATATTATACATCGGTCAGTCGGGACGTTCTGAAAAAAAAAAAAAAGATATCGTGAACACATCAACGCTAACAAAAGCAATAAACACTCTGCTATGACTAACCATAAGCAAGCAGAGTCGCACAGCTCAGCTTCATTAAATGTACATGGGTTGGTTTTTTAGTTTTGGTACCTTAGTTATAACTGGATTAATAACTCACTTAGATGGTTCCAAGTTTCACAGGCCCTCGATGTAGTCCCCACAGTTGCGTACAACGTGTTCCCAGCGATGCGGAAGTTGTTGGATCCCGTTGGCACTGCCCAATCTATTGATGGTACGAAGAGAGCGCTCGGCAGTCTGCTTAACGTCTTCAGTGGTACGGAAGCGCTGCCATAATGTTCCCCGACGGCAAACCGTTAATGCGGCGTACTATTGTTCGTTTCTGCAAAACCATCTCAGAGGAGCTCTGAGAAGGAAACGGCGCCACCACATGGTTACACCGCCCATCGTTCTGCATGACAATGCTACGGCACACACAGCATGCGTTGTGTTGGCATTGTTGGATCGCTGGGGCTGGGAGGTCCTCTAACACCCCCCCATATTCTCCCGACATCAGTCCCTGCGACTATGATCTCATCCCGAAGATGAAGATGACAATGCGCGGGGAGCAGGCTGCCGAGCGCTCTCTTCGTACCATCAATAGATTGGGCAGTGCCAACGGGATCCAACGACTTCCGCATCGCTGGGAACACGTTGTACGCAACGGTGGGGACTACATCGAGGGCCTGTGAAACTTGGAACCATCTAAGCGAGTTATTAATCCAGTTATAACTAAGGTGCCAAAACTAAAAAACCAACCCATGTATAAGCACGTCGACATATTAGACATTTTACACAGGCACAAGTTCTTAAACATGCATGAAACCCAAGAAATTTCGTACGTCACAAAGATTAGATCCCATTAACAATATTAACTACGGTGGCAATGTAAAACAATGTCAATTATCTCTAAATTCATTATTAAAGGTTATTTAACTTTGCACAAGCATTTCATCAAACAGAAACGCTCGTTTTCACTCATTTTCAGTAAGTGTGATTGTCTTCTGTAGACTAATTTTGGTTTTTGAGTGGTTTTTTTTTCAAGATTTTAAGGATTTTTTTGTTTTTGCTTTTTTTTTGTGTGACAAATGTTGACTAATTTTGTATTTTTGGGGGGTTTAAAAGGATTTTGATTAATTTTGATTTTTGTGTCTTTATTTAAAATGTATTTTGACTAATTTGCTTTGTACTTTGAGACTACCAAACACCGGTGGGGATTAGACTGTATCCCGTTTTCGTCACGAAGACGAACACTAACATTTTAGGCTTATAAGCAAAGACAAATCATACAAGAAATCAAGTCGCCCTTTGTTGTCTAGTGCTACGATGTACTGAACACGGATCTCACGAATCAAAGACGAGCATCTCAAGTGTTGGAAGGAGAAGCAGAAGGATAAAGTGAGAGTCGGGCGACGCCCCCACACTCCCAACTTGACCTAGCCTACTCAAGACATGATTCACCAAGACATTCTCCCCCGCCATCCAATATTTTCCATGCCTTCCCTCTAATCCAGCCCAGCCTCTCTCCATCTCACACGGCGCTCCTCAGTCGTCTCTTGGGATTGGGGTATGAAGTGGCCGTTATTTTTGTGGTAAATTATGTTATTTATTAAATTAGGAGGCTCCACACACCGCCCATAACCATCTCCCCATGATTAAAGACACTCTAATACAATGTTTTTCTAAGTAACTGCATGACAGTTTGAAAATCAAGAAAGGAATCCTCCTAATTGTATCGAATGCGGTAATATGATAGCGTATGGCTTTACAGATACAATAATATGTACAGAGATGATAATTAGTTTAGGATAGGAAGACAATCTATATATTCATATCTAAATTGTTTATGTAAGTAATTGTCTCTGGTGATCCATGAGTGAAATCAATGACGTTGCCATTGTACTTTCTTTTAGGAAACTTGGAGGTGATATGCTGGATGGTCTGCTTAGGTGAAGAAATTATTTTCCATTTATAATGGAAGTCTGCACAGTTGCCATGACCCGTACGAATCCTGTTGAGAGTTGACCACATTTTCCGAGGAAACTCAAATCCAGGTGGCAGCGATGATCCAATGCGTGGTAAGGTTGATCCAGGCCTAGTATCCTGTCTTGCCTGCCATTCTTTAGTTATGTTGAAGTTGTTATTCTCCAAGTATAATATTCATGGTAGTTTCCCACACAAACGTGATAACCCACATTTACTGCTAAAATTCCATGAAACTTTGCAAGTGCATTACTTTGTACAGACGATGTACTAAAAAATCTCTACATAATATAAAACTAAGTCCCCGATTCTTGAATGTAATCCCGAGAACCACTCGATGGATTTTGATGCGGTTTTCATCATTCTGTAAAGGATTTCTCTGGGAAGGTTTCTGTAGAAAAAAATCATTTATGACCAAAGGAATCCGAGCAGTAACGATTTCAGTGAATCAAGTCGAAAAAAAAAAAACCTACCGTCGGTGAGGCTTTTAAGTTTACGCTGGGTAAATCGTTAAAAATATCAATATACTACGAGTGTAAGAATTGTTCAACATGAAAAGTTGTACAAAAAACGTCCGCGACAGCAACTCACTATCTTCAATACATCGTCCACTATAAGTGTTTTTGCGTTTTCATTTCGCCCAACAATCTCCATTCAGTGGAAATTTAAATTACTAGACTACTTATAGTTTCGGAGCGAGTTTACGAGCGAGCCTATCACCACAGCTTCGGCCAGCATCAAACTGTCGAGTCGTGTCGACTTAAGACTTCAGAGAAGAGTACATGTGTTTGGAGTGTCACTGTTCACCTCGGCTTTTCTGCATGGCGTCTGGGACATGCCGTCCGTGCGCCTTACGCTGGGTAAACCGTTAAAGATACCGGGCGAAGCCGGGGTTGCTATTAAGTCATACAAGCTACTCAAATTCAAAAAACTCGGATTATTTACAAATACAGATTTATTTATTTTTAATTTATTTTCCTCACTATATGGCGCCCTTCTCAATTTAAATTTTCCAAAATGGCCACTTCGAGTAATTTTCAGCTGCGGGGCGGAGGAGGAAATCTGTTGCGATGATTAAAAGCTACAACTACAGCATAACATATTTTTTGTCTGCAGGTTGCTCAGAAAACCAGTTATGGTGTAAGCTTCAGTAAAAATATAAACCAATCAGCTGCATTGTAAAGCTGTGGCGAATGTTACAAAGCAACGAACAAGGGAAAACGAAAATATGCGAAGATGTCTGAACCACACACGAACAATTTCCAGCAGCGATTATCGTACACAGAGCGTATAAAGATGTGTTGTGCTCTGTAATTAGCCCTGTTAGAGGACACGCACGCTACCTTATACACTCACCAGTAGGCCTACCGCAAGCCCCGGCAAATACCTTCAAATTACTGTACATCACACTCCAGAGTTCGTTGGGTCCCAACAGGAACAGCAGGGTAAAATCAGGTAAGAATAACAAACAACTCTCTATACTAGATATGGGCAAACTGTTTACGGACAGGGCCAGATGCAGTACAAAATAATCTACGTGGGCCGAAAAGAAAATCAGCACATGTTTATAGATCAAAAACTTATTACAGTATTTCAGAATTTTAAATCAAACATAACTTATAGGCTACAATGTAGAAAACGGTAAGACTATTGCCGACCAAAATATTATGTGCACTCGAGTTTGAAGGTTGTTTGTTAAGTAACCAATAGAGCTACATAAAATCCAATACCATCAACATTTTCGTCGTTCTATATTACGTTAGTTCATGTAGGTTTGGAATTTTTAATTTATATTTTAATATTTTTTATCACAGTTGGAACACAAAAAGTGCAAGTTTTTAAGCGTGTTTCAACCATGCGTCACATTTAAGAATTATTAACTCAAAAACCCGTCATCAGATCGAATCCAAATTTTAACACAATATACATTGGAATGTTGTATAACTGGTTTATTAATTTCAAAATTGTGTGTGTCCAAGAAACAAAGTTGTTATCATGTTTGTAAGGTAACTTTTTCTCAGCTCGGGGTGGTTGGAAAATGTAGTTCTTGGTTGCATTGTAATCCTTATACATCGAAAAGTTATGCTGTAGGACAGTGAAATACGTAAATTAATTCACTTATTTTATATCGGTTTGTATTTCTACGGGGAAATAACACATGTTTCACCAGCTATCCGCTCCGGAAAACCTGTACAGCGTTGCCGAAATGGTGCCCACACGCATCATGGCGCGTCTCGCTCGGAAGTGATGGGCTCCATCTCAGCAACGCTGTACAGCAATTCCCGGAGTGGCTAGCAAGAGAACCATGTGTTATTTCCTCGTACAAATACAAACCGATATAAAATAAGTGAATTAATTTACGTATTTCACAGCATAACTTTTTGATGTATATCGATTACAAAGCGACCAAGAACTACATTTTCCATCCACCCCGAGCCGAGAAAAAGTTACCTAACAACAATGATAACAACTTTGTTTCTTGGACACACAAAATTGTGAAATTAATAAACCAGTTCTACAACATTCCAATGCATATTGTGTTAAAATTTGGATTCGATCTGATGACGGGTTTTTGAGATAATAATTCTTAAATTTGACGCATGGTGAAACACGCTTAAAAGCTGCACTTTTTGTGTTCCAACTGCGATAAAAAATATTAAAATATAAATTAAAAAATCCAAACCTACATGACCTAACGTAAAATAGAACGACGAAAATGTTGATGGTATTGGTTTTTATGTAGGTCTATTGGTTACTTCACAAACAACCTTCAAACTCGAGTACACATAATATTTTGGTCGACAGTAATCAAAAAGTGGACTGTATCAATCCAAATTTTGTCACATATAATAACAATTTGGTAATGCTTCAGGAAACCTTGACTTTATATTATAGTGTGAGTTGTAAATCTAAACAGTAACATTAATTCTTTCCATGTAAACACTCTCAAGTGGGCAAGTTGATTGTATTAATAAAAAGTATCATAAAATGGTTTTAGTTGTGTTTGACATTAACCAAACATAAAACATCACAACAAATTGGTTGAAAAGGTGATGCCAGATACCCTTAAAATTCATCATTTTGCACCAAATTATAGAAAAGTTTTCATGGGAGGAACCCCGGATTCCCTTTTCTTTGGGTTAGTCCCCCGCCTAAAATAAAACTCTATATACTCCCCTGGCATCAACAGAATCGGATTTGACGAGATGTACAATTTAGGTCCTATGACTTATTGATGTATCTCCATCGATTACACCTTAAAGTGCGCTTAAAACGTAAGTTTTTTAATAAACTTTTGGCACGGTACATTTTTTACACCTCATTTCATTTTTTCCATACTTGTATGGCAGAAAAAATCATGAAATTTGGCAGGTATTTTGGTACTTCCAACTGCCACATGCATGCCAAATTTCGTTATTCTAGCCATCCCGTATGTCAGAAAGGTAAATAATTTGTGAAGAATGTACAAATCTTGGTTGGCATCGTATACAGCATCTAGCATGAGGAACAAATTCTAATATACCTCCAGATGAGCTAGAAATTTGTCAAACCGAAGGAAAAAATTCCCGAAAATTTACATTTTTAATTTTCGACAAAATTTAAAATGGCGTGCGCAACTAAAACGCTGGTGGTTTTCGTGGGTCTATTACTGCTAGCTCGGTCACGAAGACCAAGATTCACGGACGCCTAAATAAACAAAATAAAACAAGTAGTTCCGTGAAGAACTATACAGCCTATTTTCATAGACCTATATCCTACTTATGTTAATTTCAAACTTTCAACTTTCACTTCGATCACATGATTAGGACAAAAGAAATAAAAACATAATTTTAAAATTTCGCACAGCCGCCATCTTGAGGTTATGAAAACAATTGAACTAGGCCTAAATTATATGCCAGTGCATTACAATGTGTATAAACAATTGCTGTACAGCACCAAGTTTCATTCCGTTAAAAACGCGACAAGGGTCTATTTTAAAGTTTCAACTTTGCTTGGCCGCCATGTTCGTTTTGTAGTTTACAGGTTTTTGACAGTCACATAGGTGAACTTCTAGTATTACCATTTTTCACCGTACAAAATATCAGGGTGATATCAGTAATAGTTTCGGAGATATAGAATGCCGGTGAAATATTTCGCACAGCCGCCATGTTGGATTGGTGAGACATAAAATTTGAAGGGCACGGTTGGGGTCGGCCAAAATGGTGCCATGACGTTACCGAGTTTCATTGAAACCGCTCCAGCCGTTTAGAAGTTATTAGGCGGGAAGGGACACACACACACACACACACGGACAAAAGGTGATCGCATAAGCCTATTTTTTGCATAAATGGAAATAGGCTAAAAAATAGTAGTAGACTAATAGCTGACATTAATATGATCGGGAATGAGGACTTGAAATGGAAAAATCACACTCAACACCAGGATTCAAACCTCCGATATCCGAGCGGGATAGCGTGATTAAATGAGAATGGAATCACGACGTGTTTTACATTTCATTTCATTTCATATTTATTCATCAGTGCCTTACACTATATTTACATTACACTGAAGGGGGTCTCTGAAAAGAGCAAAGCCCCACTTCGCATTCGGGATGCGTCAGAGCCCCCACTATATATACTGGGTTATATTTACATATGTACACAAGATGGCAATTAGTGAGAATCGAGCAATGATAAATTATTTACAGTATACATTAGAGGGATGGCAAATTTATATAGGATAAGGCAGGAAAACAAGAGAAGAGGTCACATGAATATTGTAAATGGAGATACACAGGAAACACAAGCACAACAAAGAATCGGGGCGTAATTTATGAGGAACAACCTACTTGTTGAACAAATAATGCCGCAGCTTCCTCTTGAACTGAACGGCATTATTGTTGCTGGCCTTCAGGGAACACAGTAGGCTGTTCCATGCACAGACCGATCTATTTACAAACCCCAGTTTGTACGATCTAACTCAGAATATCGTTGGTCCAAACTGTCCAATGCCTACCAACTGAACAATATTATCAAAAATAAGACCGCTGAATGTACTTACCCCCGTGTCCGGCGCGTGGGCATTGGGTGTCGATGGTTGCTGCGGTCGAGATGGGAAGGGTGACTGCAACAGCAAGAAAACAGACTCTGTGAGGAATAACATCACGCACAAACATACAAATTTAGGTTTGATTGCTGTAATAGGTGATATCAGTAACAGTTTCGGAGATATAGAATGCCGGTGAAATATTTAGCACAGCCGCCCTGTTGGATTTGTGAAACGTAATAAAATTTGAAGGGTACGGACGGGGTTGGCCAAAATAGTGCTATGACCTCACCGAGTTTCATTGAAATCGCTCCAGCCGTTTAGAAGTTATTAGACAGACACACGGACAAACGGTGATCTCATAAGCGTATTTTTAATTAAATAAAAATAGGCTTAAACATCAAGTATTCTTCTAATGAAGTCGCTGGCTGCTGGGCCCAAGGTTGCAGGATCGAATCTTGGCTCAGTCAGCTGACATTTGAGTTTGCGCAAATGCGAGGGAGCCGTGGCACGTTAAAGATCCCCTTCAGGGCAAAATTCCAGCACCCCGGCGTCTCTAAAAGTCACAGTAGTTAAAAAAGGAACGTAAAACCAATAACATTAATCTAATTAAGTCAGTTCAAAATCTTCCATCACAAATAAGAGATTATTTCGATGAAGGTCATAAGAAAAAGGTCAATTAATTGGGACATAAAGAAAATTGCGCTTTATATCAAAACGCGCAAACAGATGAAATTTCAACCAACCAGGGTTTGAAACACAATATCTCTACATATTATAAAACAAAGGCACCTTCTTGGAAGTCACGGGTCATCTCGAGAACCACTGGATGCGGTTTTCACCATTCTGTAAATATCTCGAGGAAGGTTTCTGTAGAAAATATTTTATTTATGACCAAAGGAAACCCAGCAGAAACGATTTCAGTGGAAAAGTCGAAAAATAACCGGGTGTCCGTGCGCTTTTTAAGCTTACGCTGGGCAAACCCTTAAAATTATCAATTAATTAATTTATTTATTTATTTATTTATTTATCGTATGGCTTTTAGTGCCGGGAGTGTCCGAGGACATGTTCGGCTCGCCTGAGTCTGTAGCTGCTTCCAGCGGACACCCTTAGGGTGAGCTACAAGTTCCGTTCAATTTCAAGTAGTTCCAACTTTCGCTACCAGATATCAATGATACCTAGTGGTGAACGTTCGAACTTTGATAGAGCGTTCCGACGAAATCTAACCTAACAATTTAGCTTCACACAAGGTTAGTTAACGCTCTTAGAAATTCAATAATTTACTATGACTGTAAGAATTGTTCATCATGAAGATCGCCCACTATACGTGTTTTTGAGTTTTCATTTCTTCCAGCAGTCTCCATTCAATTACTAGCTTCGCGACAGTTTACGAGCTAGCTGGTTGGCTGGCGACCGGACCTATCACTCCAGACACTGTCAAGTCATGTCGAGTCAAGACTTCAGAGAAGAGTGGATGTGTTTGGAGTTTCCCTGGAAATGCAACTGGACTTTTCTTAGCCTGTGAACTTTTCGTTCCACAAAATACACAGTCAAGTTTAGATTGGACGGAAAAGGGATTTGTGATTCATGCATCTCCCTATTCTTAAAATAGGTCTGAGAAGAATTCGTTGCGCATGATAATATAATTACTAGTCCAGTCAGTGGTTTTAACCCATCAAGCCGAGATGGAGAAAGGATATAGGTCGTAGTTCATTGAAAACATACGCTTATCATGTAACAATGAAACTGAGCAACAAATAATTTCTCGATTGACACAAGAGACAAAGAAAGAATTCACAAAGAAAGTCATCCCGAAGAATTGTTCATGGGAATTGTTCATGGTTTGTGGTCCGATGAAGGGAATTCTGCTATGAATTATGATTCCTCCATAAATTATATAAATGATGCTTCAGTTTCCGGGCGAGGCTAGTTAAAAATAAAAATATAAAAGCATAACTACATTCCGAGAATTCGTCATTCGCGATGATAATGTATATTTACTGATGAAAGAAACGCGTATACATACAAATGTTAAGAAAATGGGGGGAATCACATCCCCAGGTACACTTCAGTCTTCATTTTGTGATGTTCCCCACGGGAGGCTTTCATTTGGCTAATTGCCCTGCTCACTTCTTCACAATTTACCACCAACGACATCATTATTCACTAGCAGTTTGATCGTGCGTGAACACAACTGTACAGCAATTCATCATTACTGCATTCATATTGCAAGCCCAGGTCCTTTTCAAGATTAACAAGGTAATGTGCCTGTGCAGCAATTAATTTAATGGTTACAGAAAAACCAAATAAGGTATATTGAAGAGATTTAATTCTACTGGTGTGTGTTCCCTTCTATCTCTGAATAAGCTTCAATTTGAATAGTTTTCCAACTACACGGGGCTGAGGATCAAGATATCACAAGCCCCTATATTGAAACAAACAAAGGAAGCCTACAATAATGATTTAAGTGAAGCAAGTCAAAGAAAGAAAAAAAATCCACAAATCATAGACTAGACCTTCCATGAACACAACTCCTTCTTTAGTGCATTTTAAATTGATTTTCCTTTCTCCACTTTTCCAAACGTAAAGGACACACTAAACGTTGCTTACGAGGTGCCGGCCTGATGGCACGCGGTAAAATGATGATTCTTATTTGAAGTAAGTTGCCACAAAATACTAAACGTGAAATATGTTGATATGTTACGGAATACTACATCGGCAATTCATATGGATTGTGTGTCGACAAGTAGACTGTACTTGTCCTTGTCATAACTTTCATGCGAGGCAGATACATACAGACATCATTGTTCCTTAGCGGAGAGAAAGTGTGGAACAGGCAAGGCTACTTTCACCGGTACCACCAACCTCCACTGCAGAGCTTCATCGCACAAGTCTTTATCAAGTTATTCCTATAACACTATGTAACACAAATTTTGTTTGGAATGTAAATGCTATTTTCTAATTGATTATGTCTGAAAAGGTAGGAAAAACATAATAATTATTCAATGTCAAACTTTTCTTTTGTGAGCAGCACTGTGACATTAACGTATTTTCATTTATTTTGCATTTAAAAAAAATCATAACTAGCAAAGAAAGAAAGAAAGAAAGAAAGAAAGAAAGAAAGAAAGAAAGAGAAAGATTATGCTGAATGCATTCTTGCCAACTTTTCCGATTTAGGCGGGAGACTCCCGATTTTCCATAGTTTTTCTCGCCTCACGAATACTCAAGCTATCCTCTAGATTCTTAGCCTATTTTCATTTATGAGAGAAAAAAAAGGCTTACGAGGTCAGCTTTTGTCCGTGCATGTGTGTGTCCCCGTAATAACTTCTAAATGCCTGGAGCGATTTCAATGAAACTCTGTAAGGTCATAGTACTATTTTGGCCGACCCCGACCGAGCCCTTGAAATTTCATTACGTCTCACAAATCCAACATGGCGGCTGTGCGAATTATTTCACCGGCATTCTATATCTCCGAAACTATTACTGATATCACCCTGAAATGTTGTACGGTGATAAAAGGCACTACTACAAGTTCACCTATGTGACTTTCAAAAGCCTGTAAACTACAAAACGAACATGGCTGCCAAGTCAAGTTGGAACACTTTAATAGACCTTTCTTGCGATGTAACCATCCAAATGTATTAACTTGGTACAGCAAATGTTTATGCACATTGTAATGCACTGGCATCTAAGTTAGTTCAAATGTTTACATAAGCTCAACATGACGGCTGTGCGAAACTTTAAAATTAAGTTCTTATTTGTTATGTATTAATCATGCGATCGAAGTGAACGTTTGAATAATGAACCGAAGCAATAATAGTCATCTAATAATACATAACTGGATGGCCTACACACACAAAAATCCAACATGACGACCATCCGAAATATATAGACGGTTCTCGGTATCTACGAATCTATTACAGCAAACAAACTGAAATTTCGTAGCCTATAATGATAGAGGCAATTAACATAAGTAGGATATATGAAAATAGGCTTTAGTTCATCACGGAACTATTTGTTGAAAATTATTGGCCAACTTCAAAAATTTACCAGTTTTTTTTTTTTGGAAGTGTTTATTGTGGGCACATAATGGATGCTACACACATCAAAAAAAGTTTTGCATCACCTCGGTTCCCAGATCTCCGGCATATAGACGTTGACTGTGTATATTGTATCCAAGATACAGTCCCTTTGACTGTTCATAGATGTCACTAAAACTGCTCAAAGATGTAAACAACCATGCATGAGCAGGGCCTATTAGACGGAGGGGGTACGACAGCCGATCAGTTCCAGTCATTCCACCAGGACGAAGGTACGCTGCTCATGTTGTCTGTAGTTCTACCATGCCTAGAAGGTCAATACCGCAGTTCGATCGCGTCCGCATTGTTACTTTGTGTCAAGAAGGGCTCTCAACAAGGGAAGTTTCCAGGCGTCTCAGAGTGAACCAAAGCGATGTTGTTCGGACATGGAGGAGGTACAGAGATACAGGAACTGTCGATGACAGGCCTCGCTCAGGCCGCCCAAGGGCTACTACTGTAGTGGATGACCGCTACTTACGGATTGCCGCTCGGAGGAACCCTGACAGCAATGCCACCATGTTGAATAATGCGTTTCGTTCAGCCACAGGACGTCGTGTTTCAACTCAAACTGTGCGCAATAGGCTGCATGATGCGCAACTTCACTCCCGACGTCCATGGCGAGGTCCAGCTTTGCAACCCCGACACCATGCAGCGCGGTACAGATGGGCCCAACAACATGCTGAATGGACCCCACGGAATTGGCATCACGTTCTCTTCACCGATGAGTGTCGCATATGCCTTCAACCAGACAATCGTCGGAGACGTGTTTGGAGGCACCCTGGTCAGGCTGAACGTCTTAGACACACTGTCCAGCGAGTGCAGCAAGGTGGTGGTTCCCTGATGTTTTGGGGTGGCATTATGTGGGGCCGACGTACGCCACTGGTGGTCATGGAAGGCTCCGAAACGGCTTTACGATACCTGAATGACATCCTCCGACCCATAGTGCACCCATATCGGCAGAATATTGGAGAGGCATTTGTCTTCATGGACGACAATTCTCGACCTCATCGTGCACATCTTGTGAATGCGTTCCTTCAAGATAACGACATCGCTCGACTACAGTGGCCAGCATGTTCGCCAGACATGAACCCTATCGAACATGCCTGGGATATGTTGAAAAGGGCTGTTTATGGACGTCTTGACCCACCAACCACTCTGAGAGATTTACGCCGAATTGTCGTTGAGGAGTGGGACAATTTGGACCAACAGTGTCTTGATGAACTTGTGGATAGTATGCCACGGCGAATACAGGCATGCATCAATGCAAGAGGACGTGCTACTGGGTATTAGAGGTAGTGGTGTGTACTGCAATCTGGACCACAAATGCTGAAAGTCTAGCTGTATGATGGTGCAACATGCAATGTGTGGGTCTCATGAGCAATAAAACGAGCTGAAATGTTGTTTGTGTTGATCTCTATTCCCTTTGTATTTAACGGTTCCGGAACTCTTGGAACCGAGGTGATGCAAAACTTTTTTTGATGTGTGTATTTGGGTACCTGAATTCGTAAACGGGTTTTGTTCCAGTGTAAAACGGTTGTTTATTGACTTTGATGCAACATTTTCGTCACATTCTTCACTATGGCCAAAAAACACAATTGGTTTATTTTAAAACAGTTTTCGGAACAATTTCTGTACATGATTGAATCCAGCAAAGGTCAATTAGTTTCCATTCTGCACAGTTTTTCACTGTAATGGTTTCTATATCACATGGTAGAAAAAGTGATATTTTGAATCACGTGCGAACAAAGAAACTCCAAGAAAATGTAAAATGTAGGAAACATAATTTTAAAAAATGCTGTTAAAAGTGAATGTGATTGGATAATAAATACCGAATACTAATTTACATCATTCATTTAGAAGCATACTTTGCCAGTTAATTGCGCTAATATGCACTGTTTGCATCTCCTGAATTTTTCTGATTTTCATACTAAAATTTCCTGATTTTTGATTTTGTAAGGTTGGCAGATATGTGAATGCAATTAAAATGCATGGAACATAGCAAAATAAACACCTGCATATACAGTATTTAAAAGTGTGTTGCTTTTCCACATGAGCAAAGCAAAGTTTATGGAACATAATGGCCATTGTCCATACTTTTGGGGCATAAATATCAGGAAATAACACTTTCAACACAAGGACAAACAAGAAGTTACAATGTGTTAGCATATAGTAGTGTACTCTGCTTGGTTTGAACGGATTAGTGGATTGCAGTAAGATGGCAAAGTTCAGGCTAGGAACTTAACCTTTCCTGTCTACTAATCTTTGAGTGATAACACAGGCCTGCGAAATTTAAGTTTTTGGAAAATACAAGAGAATATTTCGCTTATTTTTCAGGATGTCTACCAACACCAACAACAGATTTCCCTGACAATTCCCTGATTTTTCCAGGATAAATCAGAAAATTCTCTGAGTAACAGTAGCGGACATATTAAATATATAAAACAGAGCATTTCAGCCTGTTACTAAATTTTTCATCCAGAAAAACTATTGTACTGTCATCGCGGCAGGAGATGCCAGTTGAACACGCTGCGACGGGGCGTGTACGCATGCGCGGTCCGCCTATTCCAAACTTAAATATATCGGCTTCGCGCATGCCAATGGTTGTTATCGCAACAGACAACACGCAGATGAGTGATATTTGGTTGGTTGGTTGGTTCCTCAGTTTAGGGGCTGCGACAACGCGGTCATGTAGCCCCGTGTACTTTGGGTGTGTGTAGAATCTGTCTGATAACCGGTGTTAATTGTGATGACTATATTAGTGTGTGTATCTGTTTTTTAATTTAAGTAAGGACTGCAACTTTGAAGTTTTCAAATAGTTCCTACTTTTGCCGCCAAACGCCACCGTCAAAGACTACTAGGCCTAGTTCAGAACTTAGCTACTAGACGCCACCGCAGTCGGCTCTTGGCAACGAACGTAGCAACCTAAGAGCGTTGTTTACATTCCTAACCTATCCAATTTAGCTTCACACAGGTGTAATTAGTGGAAGGTTCTTTAACATGCCATAAATCTATGACATGGGACCGCCGGCTTTACTTCCCCTCCGAAGGAAGGCATACTGAAGGATTTTTAACGCTTTGTGGTGTTTGAAGCCATATTTTCAGTGTTGCCTTAGTAAACAAGAGTAGACACACGTTATAATGAACATAGGAATGCGATAAGATACGGAACACATTCAGCCGTGTGCGAACATATGTGTGACGCAGGGCACAGCTTTACCAACATAGAGTCGGACCTTAAAATAATCCATCACGAATCGAAAGGCAGAGCTCTTGAAATAAAGGAAGCAATCGAGATACACCTAGCCAAACGAAACAATCTAAATGAACACATGTTCATGGAGAGCTCACCCCTCTCCACGCTACTAAAAAACACACCCTGTCGGAAACAAGACACAATTTAGCGACACAGCCAAGCTAGATTAAAAAGGTGGGAAATTAGGGGGTTTTAATAGGTAAATGTTATCTGGATCAGGTGTACGATGTACTTTTCTTCTGCAATAAACCAAGGCCCATATTCGCGGCAGTATTAAAGGTGCCGGGACGTCCTCATAAGACCGTCAACGCTTAGTTCGAATGGCTTATGGTCCACGCGTGGCGAGGGCTAATCCACGGTCTTTAATAGTTGTAGACCCACCTCATTCAATAACATACATCTTATCTAGGTTGACAACACCTCACAGAAACACATCGCTATCACTCCCCACAGCACGTATGGGCAGGGGGGGGGAGAAGGCAGGGAAAAACCAGTCGTAAAGATAACCACCGCAGTCGACCGCACAGTGAGTTCCAGTGAGCACGAAAACTGCGAGTAGCTGTATTAAGGAAGACAATCAGATAAGTAGTTAGCCTACAATTTTATAGTTTAACCATCGTTTACAACCATATAATCTCTCTAAAGTACAAACTCCGGATAGCTATCACCATTTAGCATTTCACCTATCATATATACTGCATTTAGCATACAGTTGCAGTAAAAATACTGCAACTAAATAATTGTACATATTGTAAATATTTTCACCTGTATTTTAAACATAGATTTTATAGCCTAAGTGTAATGGATCTGATGATGATCGCTTGACGATCGAAACTGGTCATCCTAGTGTTTTATTAATCTCATGTAATTTATTTCAGGATTAGGGCATAACCCATCTGTTTTGGGTACATTCGTGTTGACCGACTGAAAAGCACTAAACTCTTATTTTTAGCGCTCTTAATAAATCCGATGGCTTCGGCCGGGTTTGAACCCGCTATCTTGGGCATGGAAGCTCGGCATGCTAACAACTACGCCACCGAAGCCGTTAAGATATGCAGTGAGCGGGAAGACCCCTGCAGTTCAAACCCAACTGCCATCTCCTGGGCGATGTGAATACTAGCGAGTGTTGAAATTGGCCCGTCAACAGTAATACTCTCAAAAATCATAAAGTTATACATCTCTACTTAGAATAAAACAAGTCCCCGATTCTCGGATGCCACGGGTAATCTCGAGAACCACTGGATATATTTAGATGCGGTTTTCACTATTCTGAAAAGGATTTCTCAAGGAAGATTTCTGCAGAAAATAATTTATGTATGATGAAAGAAAACCAAGCGGTGACAATTTCAGTGAAAACGTCGAAAAATACCTGGCCTCTGTGCGCTTTTTTAAGCTTACGCTGGTCAAACCGTTAAAAATATCAATATACTATGAGCGTAAGAATTGGTCAGTATGAAAAGTTCTACAAAAATGTCCGCGAGAGCATATCTCTATGTTCAATACATCGCCCACTCTAAGTGTTTTTAGATTGGACGGAAGGGGTATTTGTGTCTCATGCACCTCGCTGAAAAAGAATTACGTCTGACAATAATTCGTTACACATGCATCTCCATGATAATATAATTGTCCAGTCAGTGATTTTAACCCATCATGCCGAGACGTAAAACGGATATAGATCGTAGTTCATTGACATCGAAAAGAAAAGTGCTTATCACGTAATGCATTCATAACTGTTCCTGGGCGAAGCCGGGGCGCGTTGCTAGTAAATATATAAAACACAGTTTGCACTTAAGAGCATTTCAGACAATTTCTAAATTTTTCATCCAGGAAAACTACTGTACTTGCGAGTATTGAACGTAGCTCGTCAACAGTAATGCTCTCATACAGTTACACATTTATATACAAATACACAGTGTGCTCTATCTCGCAAGAAATGAGAGCTTACTGATTTAACATACATCTCTAACAATCATCGCCACAATATACTTTTCCCCAACAACATTTAAATGCTTAATTTCCAATTATTCAAGGTTGGACCTTGCAAAACTACAATTCCCTGAGTGTCATTAATATACCCTGAGTTTTCCAGGATTTAAAAATCCCCTGAGTATTCCCTGTTTTCCATAGTAGTAACTGGAGCTGGGAATTACAGAAGAAGACGACATAAAAGATCGAACTTCTCTCAGGAGTAAACTGCAGCAAATTAAGTTCCCGGACAAATCCCCAAGGAAGAATATAGGTGCCCTCTGGACAAAGGAGACAAACGAACAACACAGCCAGAGGATGCGAGACTACAGGGCGAACATCAAGACCCACTCCAAACACAATAGTTGAATGTTGGTTGGTTGCTTAGATTAGGGGCTGCGACAACGCGGTCATGTAGCCCCGTATACTTTGGGTGTGTGTAGAATCTGTTTGGTAACCGGTGTTAATTGTGATGACTGTATTAGTGTGTGTTTTCTGTGATTCAAGTAAGGACTGTAGACGATAATTTCAAGTAGTTCCAACATTCGCCACCAAATGCTACCGTCCACGACACCTAGCTGTGAACTTGCCTACTACATGATGCTATCGCAACCAGCGCTCGGTGACGAACGTTGGAACTTAAGAGCATTAATCAATTCTAACCTACATATTTTTTGCTTCACACAATTGTAGTTAGTGGAAGGTTCTTTAACATGCCATAAATCTATGACATGGGACCGTCGGCTTTACTTCCTCTCCGAAGAAAAGCATACTGAGGGATTTTTAACGATTTTAAAAAATCCCGCGATCTTGGGCATAGAAGCTCAACGTGCTACCAACTACGCCACCGAAGTCACTGAAGTTCAATGTCGTGGTCCGCAGTTGGTCTATACGGAGCAAGAAGTAGAAACAACACGACCAGAGGCTCTGGACAAAAATTGGAGGTCAAAGAAAGAAAGAAAGAAAGAAAGAAAGAAAGAAAGAAAGTTGATGATAATTGTGGTTTTAAGGGGCCTAACATCTAGGTTATCGGCCCCTAATGGTTTGGGTGATCGTGAAGATGATAATGAAATGTAAACTATAACTAAAACTAACTACTAACTTATACCTAGAAGAAATGGAAAACAAGAGGAGGATAAGGCAAATAACGGACATGAGAAAAAGAAATGCCCCCAACCCGCGAAGAATGCGGATTGAGGTACTTGGAAGGAAGGAGAGCCATGAAAGGCAGATAGGAAAGTGAAAGAGGAGAGGGTCTGCCCCAGTGGTAAAGGAAAAAAGAGGGAAACCGCACCCAGCTCAGGAATCCCTCCGGGTCGCCAACTCCCGAACTCACCAGCCGTGAGCCCCTGAGGGTGTAGCAATATCCAGGGTGCACCAGAAGTGGTGGGGCTACATACACCCTGCCTCCTTGAGGCCTTGAGCACAAGCCAGGAGGTAAAACGAAATAAAAAAGAAGGCTGACCCCTCGCAGAATGAGGGTATCAGGAAAGATGAGTGAGACAAGGGCCAATTGAGGCGGGAGAGGAAGTGACTCCCTAGGCCTCGGATACCCTAATACCGTCCAGGTAGGAAGAGAACAACAGTTGACCAAGTGAGGTCGAAAGGAAAGAAGACGGAGAGGAGCCCGGCACAAGTGGAAGCAATGCCGGATTCAGCTGGGGCCCCGTGGTCGCCAACCCACGTCCCACTAGATGTTAGCCCCTGGGGGGAAAGAAAGAAAGATCTGGAGGAAAAAGTTGGCCCGATTAAAGACAAAGGTGAATGTAGCCGACGGCATAACCATGAGGTGTATATTCATTAGAGTGGTTCTTATTTTGGAAAAGTCCCGATTGTTTTGAGTGCTACCCCTAAATCAAAAGTAGAGGCCGAAAAAATAATTATGACGCATACAAAGTCGAAAACAACCGTCGCCCACGCTAGTTGAATTTTAAATTGGATTTAACATGGATTATCCGTTTTTTTTTTAGGTTAAACCTAACGTTGAGCACTTGATTTCCATCGGTTCAAGGTGAAACTTGGTATGCGTAAGTTTTCGATGCCGCTGAATCCAAATATCATGTCAAAAAACTGTTTGACTCATGACAGCTGTCAAAAAAGCGGTCAATAAAAATTCATTTTTTGACGATTCAAAATTGTCAGTTTTTTAAATATTTTAACACAAATCAAATAAACCGGTTTTTGACATGATATTTGGATTTAGCGGTATCGAAAACCCAAGGAAACCAAATTTCACCTTGAACTGATGGAAATCAAGTGCTCAACGCTTGGTTTAATCTCAAAAACCGGAAAACTCATGTTAAATCCCATTTAAACTAAACCTGCGTGGGGGACGCTTTTTTTTTCCGACTTTTGTTGCGTCATAATTATTTTTTTGGTCTCTACTTTTGATTTAGATGATGATGATGATAATTGTTGTTTTAAGGGGCCTAACATCGAGGTTATCGGCCCCTAATGATCTGGGTGATAGCGAAAATGATAATGAAATGGAAACCAGAACAAAATTATCGAAGACGGAAAATACGTACAAAAAGGAACTCACATGGAAACAACTCACAATATGGTCTTACAAAAGGGAATTTAGAACGAAAAGTTGCACAAAAAGAATAGATTGAAAAAGACCCACAAAACGTAGGCTGGATTCAAAATACGTACAAAATGCAAAGTAGCGCCGAAATACTTACAAAATGCAACTGAAATTCAAAATACTTACAAAATGCAAATGAGATCGAAATTACGTACAAAATGCAATTGAGGTTCAAAATACTTACAAAATGCAATTGAAATTGCAAATACACAATGCAATTCAGATTGAAATATCCCAGTTCCAATCCAAATTATTCACAAAGTGCAATTGAAATTCAAAATCCTTACAAAATGCAATTGAAATTGAAAATGCTTACAAAATGTACGGATTCAAACGACTCATGTGGATTGACAATACTTACAAAAAGCAATTTAGATTGAAAATACTTGACAAATGTAATTAAGATTCAATATACCCACAAAATGCAATTGAGAATCAAATTATGTGCAAAATGCCCACCAAACAAAATGCAACTTAGATTCAAAATTCGAGCGAAATGCGGTTTTGGTTGAAAATACTTACAAAATGCCATTGAAATTCAAAATACTCACTAAAAGGCCCGGCAACCTGCATTGAAAGACTTACTAAAAAGCAATTTAGATTGTCAATCTTTACAAAATGCAATTGAGGTTGAAAACAATCGCGAGATGTAATTTAGATCGAAAAAACTTACAAAATGCAACATAGATCAAAAATGCCTTAAAAATCGCTAAATGGGAATTTAGATACACGGTGATTTGAGTAACAAATACAGTGCGGGAATCTTAAAGAGAAAAGGAAATAGAAGGAAAAGAGGAGTGGAGAGGGGAGAGAGGAGAAGGTCCGCCCCAAAGGGAAGGGACAAAAAGGGGAAAACGGACCCAGCTCAGGAATCCCTCGGGGTCGCCAACGCCCGAACTCACCAGCCGTGAGTCCCTGAGGGTGTAGCATTATCGACGGTGCACCAGAAGTGGTGGGGCTACATACACCCTGCCTCCTTAAGGGCCTTGAGCACAAGGCAGGAGGTAAAAGGAAAAGAACAAGAAGGCTGACCCCTCACAGAAGGAGGGTATCAGGAAAGATGAGACAAGGGCCAATTAAGGCGGGAAAGTGAAAGACTCCCTAGGCCTCGGATAACCTAATACCGTCGGGGTCGGAAGAGAACAAGAGTTGACCGAGGAAGGTCGACAGGAAAGAAGAAAGAGAGGAGCCCGGCACAAGTAAGTGGAAGCAATGCCGGACTCAGCTGGGGCCCCGTGGTCGCCAACCCACAACCCACTAGATGTGAGCCCCTGGGGGGTTTTGATTTAGAGGGAGCACTCAAAACAATCGGGACTTTCCCAAAATAAGGACCCCCCTAATATTCATGTGCAAAAGATCTCTGATGTTATGAGGAAAAGGAGAATTGTATTTTATGGCCACTTGCTAAGAATGAAACCCACACGATTGAAACTGTTGAAATGACGTGGTCCTAAGTAGGCCGATAGGATTAAAGAAGAAGAATAAGATTACCGTAAAAAAAACTATTTTAGGCAAGTTCTGAAATATACCTTACCCAACCTCGAATTAAGGACACGAGAGTCGACAAGCCCAACAGTGCAGATTCTCCCTACATTTTTATTAAAGACGAGAATCCCAGAGCTGTTTGACCCAGTAAAGCGTTTTCCCATTCCTCCCCTCCATCCCCCTTCATTCACAATCCATCTGCTTGCTCCCCAATCCCTCTTCCCTTTTCGCAAAAACTGCAATAAAACGGAAGGGAGGAAGGGAGAGACTCGTAACCGTTAACATAGGCGAGTGAAAGGTATATGAATGGGGTCTTAAGATCGATCTCCAGTGTCAAGAGGGTCCGCATACCTGCAATGGGTTAATCCCAACAACAACAACAACAATAGATATTCGCAAATCAAAACATTCCAATGCTGAGGGAATGCAACTCTACCAGACCGGTTATAATAATAATAACAATAATAATATCATTAAAGAAGCCCCGAGAAACAAAGACAACAAAAGAGGATAAGATAAGTAAAGTTGTACATTTCAAGTACCGGTACTTTGGTGAGATAATCCAACATAACGGACTCGACAAAGAAGGAAATCATGAGAGTGCTAGGAATATGGAGCTTGCTTTTCACACATACAACAAGAAAGGGATTTCTATTAGGACTAAAGTACGACATATCAAGTATTAATTCAACCAGAGTGCCTCTATGCTTCGGAATGCCTAGGACTACCAACAAAAAAGACACTAAGAAAAGGGAACGAAAAATTTTAAGAAAAATTCTTGAGCCAAAAAAATGTGCTGACACATACAGATTACGCAGTAACAAAGTAGTATACAAAACATGCAGTAGAATCTCAGATACCATACGAAAACGAAGGGTTAAATTCTTTGGACATGCTTTGGTATTTGCAGATGATGTGGTGATTTGGGGAAAGGGAGAAAAGGAAGTACAAAAGAGACTGGACATTTGGAATGAAAATTCGAAGGAGTTTCGAATGGTAATTAGTAAAAAGAAAACTTAGTCACGTACTGTGGAAAAGAGAAAAAGAAAAGTCAAGTGAACATAGATGGGGTACGGTTAGAGAATGTACATATCTAGGTAGCACTATAAATGGAAGTAATGACAGCAACATTGAAATTAATAACAGACTAAATAAAGGTACCACATTTTATCATCAAGCCAGAGAACTTTTATGGGATGACAAAGTACCCAAGAGAACTAAATTAATATTATATAAACAGTATTTCATTCCAGTTGTAACATATGGACTGGAAACACTGGTAACGAATAAAAGGCAAAATATTAAGATACATGAAATTTGTAAGAACTTCTGCTAAAAGGACAGGAAGGGATAGAATTCAAAATATTAAAATCAGAGAAGAGTTAAATATGGAACCGTTAAATCAGAAGATACAGAAAGCAAGGTTATGTTGGTTCGGACATGTACAAAGAATGGGTAAAGAAAGAGTAGCAAGAAGGGAATTAGAAAGGGAAGTCAACGGAAAGAGACCAGTTGGAAGACCGAGAAGAAGGTGGTTGGACCAAATTTTGAAGGACATTGGAGAAGCTGGATTGGATGTGGCAGAAGTGATGGAACAGGAAAAATGGAAGGACCGAAAGGAGTGGAGGAGGCTTGTAAACCACACCCGGGTGAATGGAGTGGGACTTGGATGATGAAGATGATGTTTCAAGAATGCCTCACAACAGACAGTTTTAACCTCTTCAACAAGCCCAATAGAAAAGGCAACTCTTATGAAAAATGGTTTGCTAACACCAAGAACGATTTACAAGAAATGAACATCACTGATCTTATTCAGAAATAAGATACACACATTTGAAGGGTTCCCAGAGCCCAGAAGAAACAACACTGGACAGCTGAAAAGAAAGAAGCTGTGAGCAAGAGAATGCAGGAATACTGGCGCCAAAGAAAACTGAAATCATGATGAGTTATTTACATGGTCCTTAGTTGGCTAAAGTCGATGATGATGATCAAAGACGTAGAGAAGTAGGAAAGGAAAATCCTTGGTGCAGTTTGCTCACAAGGAATCTCAGCATCTTGATCAGCATGCTGAAAAGATCACCAACACCAGGAGCGTAAATAATTTTGTCACATAATATTTGTTTATGAATTAAAACATTCATTTATGACCCGAGAGAGCCTGGCAGTAACGATTTCAGTGAATAGAGTCGAAGAATAACCTGACGTCCGTGCACCTTTTAAGCGTACGCTGGGTAAACCGAGTGTACAGCATGAAAAGTTGTACAAAAAAGTCCCGGACAGCATATCTCTTGCTTTAATACAACGCCCACTTAAAGTGTTTTTACGTTTTAATTTCTTCCAACAATCTCTCCAATCAGTGGAAATTTAAATTACTACCTTCGGAGCGAGTTTAGGAGCGAGCCTATCACTCCAGCTTCCGCCAGCATCAAACTTTCTAGTCGTGTCAACTTAAGACTTCAGAGAAGAGTATATGTGTTGGGAGTTTCGCTGTTCACCTCGGCTTTTCTGAATTGCATCTGGGACTTGACGTCCGTGCGCCTTTTAAGCTTACGCTGGGTGAACGTTATAAGATACCGGGGCGGGTTGCTAGTCATCAATAAAATAAATACCTGAAAATAATTCGTATAATCAAAGACTAATCTTTATGTTAATAACATGTACTGTAGTAAAAGTTTCAAAATCTACTATAATATCATTACAAATAAGTACCTTATAATTAATGATTAGTACGAAGGCTGTTCTTTAAGTAAGGGCCGTTTATTTTTTAAACCCGTAGTTAGAGCGCACGCCGCAACAAGCGTGCGCGCTAGCTCCCGGCATCCTTTGCGAACAAGCAGGCGTCAGTTGCAGCTGTGTAGCTAACCTGTACGCTGAACTGTGTTCAAGATTATTGATTCGCCCGCCGCGTGTGAGGTACGATCTGTGATACGTTTTTTGAGTGCAAGAAACAAGTCAGCTTTGTGATGTGAGTGGTGATGATGCACTGAACCGTCACAGCGCAAGATCACACTCGGGAACTGATTGACTCTTTTGGGTGGCAAGTTTTGGATCACCCACCGTATAGCCCTTCATCGTCTTGGTGGGAAGCGCTTCGCCGACGATGAAGAAGTGAAAAACAGCCGAGCATTCTGGTTGTCAGAGCAGGCGGCAAACTTTTATGCAGAGGGATTTCAGACCTTATTTTTAAGGTTATGACAAGTGCCTAAATAAACAAGGCAACTATGTAGAAAAATAGAGGAAGGTATATCAAACCTAAAAATAAATGTTATTTCAAAAAAAAAAATGTTCGGTTAATTTAAAAAAAAGAAGAAACTGCCCTTACTTAAAAAAAAACAGCCCTCGTAATCAAACCATGGTTTACTACAGTACATTATAGTATCATTAACATTAGTCTAGGAATATAAGAACTATTGTTTATTGTTGTTGATGAAGAGCTTGAAACAATCATGTCCTTGCTTTTTGTGAAAGAAAATATTGACCGATGGATTTAATTATCTATAAATTTGAAAGTCAATTGTGATAGCAATTCAATTAACCGTCAAGGTTAACATTAGAGCTTATTACTCTCAGTAAAAACTATCATGTCCAACACTGCCATAAAACCGGAATGCCTTGGCGTCCACATATTACGTAATCCCTAAACATCGGAGTTTTCGCCACCTAAAATAGGCCTTAATTAGGCTGCAACTTAATAATATTTGGCACTAAAAAAATAAAAATGGCTTCGGTGACGTATTTGGTAGCATGCTGAGCTTCTATGCCCAAGATCGCCGGTTCAAACCCGGCCGAAGTCCTTGGATTTTTAAGAGGGTTAAAATCCCTCAGTATGCCTTCCTTCGAAGGGGAAGTAAAGCCAGCGAGCCCATGTCATAGATTTATGGCATGTAAAAGAACCTTCCACTAATTACACTTGTGGAAGCTAAAATTTGTAGGTTAGTTTGATAACGCTATATTAGTTCCAACGTTCGCCGCCAGGTGCTGACTGCGATGCCATCTAGTAGCCACGTCCGAAGCTAGGTGTCGTGGACGGTAGCATTTGGTAGCAAAAGTGGGAACTACTTGAAAAAATTAATCGTCTGCAGTTCTTCTACCTGACTTACAGATAACACACAATAATACCGCCATCACAATTAACACCGGTTATCAGACAGATTCTACACATACCCAAAGTACACGGGGCTACATGACCGCGTTGTCGCAGCCCCTTAACTGAGGAACCAACCAACCAAAAATAATAACAAATTAAGTGATCAGTTATAGCATCAATATAAGTAACGACAAAAAAACAAATTTATTTGTCACTAAATTAAACAGTAAATAATTTTTCAGCAATTGGGAGCAAGTGTAAATATAATAGTACATTATGCAACGAACCTGTTGTTGTTTGAGTCTTCAGTCTTTTGACTGGTTTGATGCAGCCCTCCATGCCTCCCTGTCCTGAGCTAATCGTTTCATCTCTACATAGCTACCACACCCAACATCTGAGGCAATCTGTTTAACATATTCTAACCTTGGTCTACCCCTACAGTTCTTGTCCTCGACCCTTCCTTCCATAACTAAGCTTGCTATTCCTGGGTGTCTTAGTATGTGTCCTACCAACCTATCTCTTCTCTTCATTAGCAGTCGCCAGAAACATCTCTCTTCTCCCACTCGTCTTAATACCTCTTTGTTTGTAACCCTATCTACCCATCTGATCATCATTCTCCTGTAACACCATATTTCAAATGCTTCTATTCTCCTCTTTTCTGCTGCACCAATAGTCCAAGTTTCACTTCCATAGAGCGCCACGCTCCAGACAAAGGCTTTCAATGGCAATAATTAAGACACGAGTATGTTTATAAAACGAGCCTATGCGAGTTTTATAATTTCCATACGAGTGCCTTAATTACCATTATAGGCGAGCTGCATACGACTGTTTATGTTCGACGATAATTATTATAACTATTTTATGTTCGAACATAAATATTCATAAATATCTGTCGAGATTCCGCCAGTTTTATGTACTGAACAGAGTGCATGAGACGCAGAGAATGCCTTGTATTTGACCATGGCTTCCTCGATTACCCTACTATGACACTAGGCCAGGTAGTGGAATTTAAATTAGAAGGCCGTGGAACTCAGCGCATATAGTTATCTATTTGGTCAAACAACTGTTTCTTGAGCTCTGATTGGTGGGAGAAACTGTTTCATAATGAAAAATAGTGTTATAATGAGCCTCATTATAGTACAGTTTTCTGACATATAATAGTCAGGGTCGGACATAAAACCAATTAACTGTCTCTTTATGGAGCTTGTGGTTAATGTCCACCGCCAGAATTGCCTAAGCATTATATTACTAATATTTTTTCCAAATCGTCAACTGTCAGACAAAATCATTTTAAAACCAGAAAAATACCTTTCAACTGAAACAGATGTTTCGAATTAGTACCATCAACTACCTACAAACTTACATAGAATAAATGGTCAACAAATGAAGGATAAGGCAAATGAAGGACAGGAAGAAAAGAAATGCCCTCAACCCGCGAAGAATGAGGATTGAGGGACATGGAAGGAAGGAGAGGCATGAAAGGCAGATAGGAAAGGGGAAAGCGGAGAGGACCAGTCCCAAAGTCAGAGGACAAAGGGAAAAAAAACGGACCCGGGTCAGTAATCCCTCGGGGTCGCCCACTCCCTAACTCACCAGCCGTGAGCCCTTGAGGGTGTAGCATTATCCAGGGTGCACCAGAAGTAGTGGGACCTCCTTGAGGGCCTTGTGCAGAAGGCAGGAGATACAATGAAAAGAAACAGAAGGCTAACCCCTCGAAGAATGAGGGTATCAGGAAAGATGAGACAAGGGCCAATTAAGGCAGGAAAGGAAGAGACTTCCTCGGATACCCTAATACCTTCGGGGTCGGAAGAGGACAAGAGTTGACCAAGAGAGGTCGATAGGAAAGAAGACCGAGAGGAGCCCGGCACAAGTAAGTGGAAGCAATGACGGACTCAGGTGGGGTCCCGTGGTAGCCAACCCACGGACAAAGAGCACAGTTGAATACAGTCAAGATTAGTCTACCTGTAATAACCATTTGTAAACACACATTGTAACCGTCCATTATGGCCACTTGCGAGCAATAAATATGTATGACAAGCAGTAGTGCCCGGCTTCGCCCGGTGGATTTATTTGTTTTATGGATGATAATGAGTCCTACTACAGAACTGGAGCGCTCAAGGATAAGGATCGGAAAGCACCAACACTTATTGGAGCTAGAACCTCAGCACCATCGCCCTTATACAGAGGCATACTATTGTCATGATGATAACTGTTTTAAGAGGCCTTGCACTCATTACTCCCGGTGACTGCAATTTATAAACAGCTCGCAATTCTGCACCAGAACACTGGTAGGGGCGACGTGATGCGGCTCGCATTACCAGGCAACAACAGACTTCGGTATTATTGGCGCTATCCGGGAGCGCTTGTTCTTTCGACTTACTGAACAAAAATCAATATTTAAGGTTACCTGAGAGGTGTAGCCTAATGCTACATAGCCTAAACTATTCCTCTCGAATAATGTTTCGAATCCGACTGGTAGTTCCAAAGATTAGCACGTTTAAACACATAAGGAAGCACACAAACCGTTCAGCTTTATTATCTTAATATAGATTATCTGCTAACCTGACAACTTGTAAACAGCAGTATTGTCGGAAGACTGCATTCAGTACTTGTTTATGTATTCGAATCTTTATCAATTACACTCTCAATAGTAATGAACCTTATTTGCGTTACTAATTTGAAAACACCGTCAATTTACAACAAACCTTCCCAGCAATTCGCTGAAAATGCACTTTTAGGAACTAAAAGTTAGTATGCAATAGGCACCAACAGGTCAAATTTTAGGGCATTTTAGGGCATTAACAAAGCGGGGGTGCTTTCTACCAACAGGTACGGGGACTAGTATGGAACAAGGATATACCAATTAAGGCTAAAGAAGTTACGTACAGAGCATATTATGTTCCTATAATTACATATGCAGCAGAAACTTGGACAATGACTAAGAGGGATGATAGCAGAGTACAACCAGCTGAGATGAGATTCCTGGGAAGTATGGTCCAGGAAACGAGGAGGGACAGAGTGAGAAATGAAGATATACGGAAAGAACTGGGAGTACAGAAACTAAATGACAAACTGGAGCAAAACAGATTGAGATGGTTTGGACATGTCAAACGGATGAATGAAGTAAGGCTACCAAGACGAGCACTGGAACGACGGATGACAGGGAAGAGAGGACGAGGAAGACCAAGAATGCGTTGGATGGACTCTGTGGAGAATAGTATTAGAAAACGGAACCTGGATTGGAACACAGTGTCGGAAGAGGAATTGTGGAACGACAGAACAAAGTGGAGAGGAACCATATTTGCCCCCACCCAGTGTGAGCTGTAAAAGGGGAAATGATGATGATGAATAAAACGGAGTGTATGGTAGAGTTACAAGGTAGAATAAAGAAGAATCGATGGGGGCACTAGAGATAGGAAGCTTGCTGTTTAAGGAGACTGGATCCTTCAAATATCTAGGAAGCATCGTAAATTGGAAATAACAACAAAGAGGAAGAGATAATGAACCGTATAAAATCTGCAGAGAGGTGCATGTTTGCAATGCATAAACTATTCAGCAGTAAACTGTTACGAAGGACATCAAAACTCCGTGTTTATAAGACAATTGTACGACCAGTATTAATATATGGGGCACTGAGCAAGAAGGTGGAGAGGAGAATATTGACCTTTGAAAACAATGTGTTAAGAAAAATCTTCGGGTTGGTATTAGAGGTGGGAAACTTCAGAAGAAGAAAAAACACAGAAATCCACGCTCTGTATAACGAACCGGATGTGATAGGAGTAATAAGGAGCAGAAGAATAGAATGGCTGGGACATGTACTGAGAAGGGATGGTAAAGAGAGTGCTAGAAGGAAAACCACAAGGAAAAAGACCCTTCGGTAGACCAAAGTTGAGATGGCAGGATGGAGTCAGGAAAAAACCCCTGGGAGCCAACGAGAATATGGCCGGAGACAGAGACCAATGGAAGAGGCTAAAGAGTGAGTCAATGACCCGACATCGGTTCGTGTGGCCAACTATGTAATAACATTCATAAGAATTGATAACTTTTCATTAAACACAAAGATATTTCATCGCCTCTTTTCATCCTTAAAGAAACAAAATTTGCATTGCCTTAAAATCCGAGGTCAAGTCATCACAAAACAATAGCCTACCTAATGTTTCTGATTTCGTCCCGATTCAACCGTATAAATAAATAAAACACGAAACACAATTAGTGAAAAAACAAAATCCCTCTCGGCAGCCGGAAGTAAGATTTCACCTGTCAGGGAAATATATTTATTATTGAAAATACAGCGCACAAATTGTGCATAGGGTTAATAAATTTGAATATACATGTGTTTTTCACCATCCACCTTCACAAAATATCACAATGGAAGGTCCCCGGTTCGTACATGACTGTGGTTACGTGGTACCAACTACATTGTTTACCACATAATTTACAAACACAGGATACGTCTGTCATGAAAGTATTCGATGACGCACAGTTTATGGTGGTACCCATCTACCGCCATCGAGTTAACGAAGTGTCGTAGGTCGTGATTAGTGTCAGTCATTAGTCTTTTCCAGGCGTCCGTAGATGATACTCCTCTCTTCGTCCGAGGGTCCACAATGCAAAAGTTCTCCTTGGCACGTTCGTACACTGGTCTACATTTTGTATATGTTGATATTCCCAGGGTAGCTTTTAGGAAGCGCGACTTCACTGCCTCAGGTCCGCCAGGGTCAGTTTCTCCCAGATGATTTCTATCCCGTGTGTGGCGATGGGCGCTATTTACGCATCGAATAATCTCATAGCGGTTCCCAAAGAGACCTTCGTGAATGATTTAATGTCATATATGGCTTTAGTTGCCGCCGTTGCATGAGACTTTATGTGGACTCTGTAGGCCAGGGTTTCCCAAACATTTTCTGACCATCGCCCACTTTCGAGATTTATAATTGTTTTCGCCCACCTCATTTCAAAAAAAAAAAACGCACACATCTTAAAATTACTAACACATACATTCAAATACCTACATATAAGTTGAGAAATTAGGAATTGTACGGACATTTTTCTTAATAGGTGCATCATGTTTATTTAGGTATAATTTACAAATAAAATAGGTCTAAAAAGGAATAACAATTAACGAAATTAATGAAAGAAAAAATAAAATTATTTTTATATCTAATTAATTAAACAACATGAATATCTATGTCTAATTAATGTGAGGGATGGATTTAATGAGTTTCAATCAATTTGTTGATGTCAGGAGCTATTTTTGTTAGAAAAAATCTTAGCTCTCCTCCCTTTTCAATTTCTAGATTTCGTGGCAAGATTATTTGACATAATTAAATGACTTGTTTGCAATTGTATTTTATTCCTTGTTTCTATAGGCAAAATATTCTCGGTCATATTGTGTATAGACTACATAAACAACTGAATTATTTGCCCACCACTTTTTTTTTCAAATCGCTCATCAAATTCACATTCTGTCAGTTTCGCCCACTGGCGTGCTAAAATCGCCCACTACTGGGAATCTCTGCTGTAGGCTCTAGCTGTTTGCATTGTCACTAAATTTGCCAATTGTTGTAAACCTACAAAAGTTCCACATGTTTAACATACGAGAAGCCCCAAAAATTCTGAAAATATTTTGGCGTAACGGTGGGTCATAACTAGAGACATGATTTTTTCGCACTAATTTTCGCGTTATTTCACGAAATAGATATTGCTATATCGCTTTAATGAAATGCTAAAATTAATCATTAAAGGTTACATTATTGTAGTTCTGAATTATTTATATGAATGGTAGATGTTATATTATTTTATTATATTCCTGCTTTTCCATTAATTTTAATGCTAGCAGTGACTGAATTATTTCAACTTGTTGAATCTTTGTTCGCTCTTCTTCTTTCTTTTCATACATAATCTTGAAACAAAATTTCAAGCTCGTTATTCACTACAGATGTTGCTGTAATATCGCGCTTATCGAGAAATAATTGAATTTCACTTTAAAATGGCCTTATCGCTTTCATTCGCGAACATAATACCCTTGTTTTCTTAACCAGAAACATATGGTTCATAAAGATGTCGCAAAATCGCTTCATCATATTTTTTGTCACGTTTATTGTTAATGCGAAAAAACCATGCCTCGAGTCATATCACAACAAGATGTTCAGTAAAGAACATATAGCCTACTTTCTCCTAAATGCATGGGTATTGTTATAACTCTTAGTCCTTTTCAAGGAGTATAATTCAATGTTGGTTGTAGTAGCTTGTTGAAATACAACGTATTATACGGATATTAAACATGAATATGAGGTGCCCTTTGCTAGTGCTACCTCTGTACAAAATGCCATTCAATTCGCTTTCGATTTGCACACATACATGGCCGCCATCTGCAAACTATTGGGCTGATGACCTTGTAGTTCAGTCAAAAGATGTTTCGCACAAAAAGGTATGTTGTTGCAAAATATGGTAGAGATCAAATGATAGGTTGGTCGTAATTTGATTTAAGGTTTTAACATTTGGGTGACCGCCATTCCGTTTCCGTCAAGATGGCGGCGATATAATACATGACACTGAGGTGCCCTTTGCTAGTGTTACCTCTGTATCAAATTTCGTTTAATTCGGTTTCACCGTGTTTGAATCGATAGGGGGAATCGATTTGCACACATACATGGCCGCCATCTGAAAACTATTGGACTGATGACCTTGTCGTTTAGTCAAAAGACGCTCGCCATATAAATATATGTTGTTGCAAAATTTGGTAGAGATCGAATGATTAGGTTAGTCGTAATTTGATTTAAGGTTTGAACATTTGGGTGGCCGCCATTACGTTTCCGTCAAGATGGCGGCGATATAAAACATGGCACTGAGATGCCCTTTGCTAGTGCTATCTCTGTACGAAATTTCGTTCAATTCGGTTTCACCGTGTTCGAATTCATAGGGGCGGGACAGACATTCAGAGTACACACACTCACACACAGACAGACACACAATTTTTGGCCCTGTGTAGATCTCATACGTCTACTTTCATTCTTTGCAAAAATCGAAAGTAGGCTAAAATCTTTCAAACAAAAGTGTTAGGTAACTTTTAGAGGACCATTCACAATTTTAATCTGTTTTGATATTGCGGCTATTAATGGAAGTACGATTTCTTTTCTTTCAAAGCTCCATCTTTGGTCAATGGTTGGTGTTATCAAGTTTTTGGCCCGTATCCGAGGAACTTTGAAACGATTCCATTTTTCGCATACTAAGAAAGTTATATCGATATTTCACTTCTACGAAAAATGCCCCACATTTACAACCCCTTGGTCCGATTTTGCCCTTTAACGAATTCGACTGAGAACATTAATGAATTAAAGACCTGTCCCTCCACCACTCCAGGGGCAGATGACCTCGTAGTTCCGCCCCTTAAAACAACAATAACTAACTAACTCCACCACTCCTCTCCACTACATCTTCAGGTTTTCTTCCCCTCTTCTCTATGCGCTCCCAGACTGTATCCGTCCATCTCTTTCGGGGTCCTCCTCGTGGTCTCTGCCCTGTCATCTTTTCGGAAAAACCCTTCTTTGGTACTCTTTGCTCTTCCATCCTCATCATGTGACCATACCACTTTAACTTTGTTGTCCTGCAGCTTCAAGATTCCTGTCCTTTCTCCTTATTTCTCTTGTGGTCTTACTCATCCTCTATGCCTCATCTCCGCTGCTTGTATTCTACTCTCCTCCCTCCATGTTCCTGCTGCATATGTTAGTATAGGCTCGTAATAGGTTGACGTCTCGGTTCCAAACAATACCCCTTACACTCTGATAAAAATTGCTTGCATTTTGTATTCTACTTCCAATTATCCTTACACAAGTCATCACGAATTTTGAGTCTGATTTTTCATTACCCGGTGAAATCTACCTCCGCCGTCCAACGTGCCGAGAAGTTGGTTCCTCAGTTTAGGGGCTGCGACAACGCGGTCATGTAGCCCCGTGTACTTTGGGTGTGTGTAGAATCTGTCTGAAAACCGGTGTTAATTGTGATGAATGTATTAGTGTATGTATCTGTTTTTTAATTCAAGTCGAATATAGATTTAGGTATTAGGAAGTCATTTTTGAAAGCCTTTGTCTGGAGCGTGGCGCTCTATGGAAGTGAAACTTGGACTATTGGTGCAGCAGAAAAGAGGAGAATTGAAGCATTTGAAATGTGGTGTTACAGGAGAAAGATGAAGATCAGATGGGTAGATAGGGTTACAAACGAAGAGGTATTAAGACTAGTGGGAGAGGAGAGATGTTTCTGGCGACTGCTAATGAAGAGAAGAGATAGGTTGGTAGGACACATACTAAGACACCCAGGTATAGCAAGCTTAGTTATGGAAGGAAGGGTCGAGGACAAGAACTGTAGGGGTAGACCGAGGTTAGAATATGTTAAACAGATTGCTTCGGATGTAGGGCGTGGTAGCTATGTAGAGATGAAACTATTAGCTCAGGACAGGGAGGCGTGGAGAGCTGCATCAAACCAGCCAAAGGACTGAAGACTCAAACAACAACAACAACAACAACAACAACAACAACAACAACGACTGCAACTTTGAATTTTTCAAATAGTTCCTACTTTTGCCGCCAAACGCCACCGTCAACGACTACTAAGCCTAGTTCAGAAATTAGCTACTAGACGCCACCGCAATCGGCTCTTGGCAACGAACGTAGAAACCTAAGAGCGTTGTTTACATCATTAACCTATACAATTTAGCTTTACACAGGTGTAATTAGTGGAAGGTTCTTTAATATGCCATAAATCTATGACATGGGACCACCCGCTTTACTCCCCCTCCGAAGGAAGGCATACTGAGGGATGCTCTTAAAAATCCGACGGCTTCGGCCGGGTTTGAACCCGCTATCTTGGGCATAGAAGCTCAGCATGCTACCCGACTACGCCACCGAAGACGCTCGTGCCGAGAAGGATTTCTTTCTAGCATATCCACAATTCCCTTCCGTCTCATTTGTTGAGGGGCGGCGTGTAGTATGGCAGAACTGAAGTTGGCCGTGCAGAGCGGAAAGACTGCTCGGCGAGCCGTGACGCCAGGCGCCGACAACCTGTTTCTTAGTCTGGGCCTCTCTTCTCTTCTCTTCCTATTGTCAACTCCTCAGTGACCTGACACACACAAACACACACGCTGATCTCAAAGGCCAAGGATCGAACCTGTCGGGAATGTCCAAGTTTGATTCCTAATTATTCTTCTCTATTAGGAATATTCTACAATCCAGTAGTTTTCCTTCAACCCAACTCCTCCACTAATTTTGGTCTTCAGCATCTTCCTCGGTTAAGCCTCTGGTAGCCAAGCTTCTCTTTACACCATCCATCCATTGTTCTCTTGGTTTACCCCGTTTCCGTTTGTCTTCAGCTTGCCAATGTAACATTACATTTGGAATGCGTAAACATTGACCATTATGGCAATGGTAATAATTAATAACCGTGTTGACTGATAGTATTATCTTATTCAAACCGCCTACAGTAGTCAAACACTAAAGAAACGTTTAATTACATAACTAATCGTACATGTTTCGGTATTTCATTGATACCTTCCTCAGCGTGATTGACATTAAATCTTAAACCTCGTTAACACAGCCAAAAATAAATGGATATCCTTACAAAAATTGTTTTAAATCAAAAATGGAAAAGCTTGCAAATAATTAAATGACATGTATTAAAAAATGACAGTAAAATGATGCTATTAAAATAAGAGATCTACGTTATAAACTGCCTACGTCAATATTCCAATAATTGATCGAAAACTGTATTGACAGAAGATGTCGCTGTCAGAAGAAGAAGAAGCTCAAAGGATGTAGGTCAAATTGTCGCCTCAAACGGAACAAAAATTTTGTAATACAGTCCTCCAAATATACCTATCAGGCCAATCGTCCAATAATATACATAGTCCGACATACAAGTTAGCAAAATACCGGGTCATCATTTTATTTCCCGCATGTACGCGCCGCTAGGTAACGATTCGACATACAGCTGGCGTGGCTCCAATCAATGAGAAAATGCAGGAATGGAGACTCCGTTGGTATGGCCACGTTGTCCGTGCACCACAAAGTTCAGTCATCGGCTCGGCCTACCATCTAACGGTCGACGGCCAGAGACAGCGTAGGAGACCAAATTTGCGGTGGCTCGACACCATTAACGCCGATTTACGACCAAGAAACTTGAAATCACGCGAAGCATTAGATCGCAAAAAATGGCGTGCATTGATCCAAAAAGCGGACCCCGTTCCTACGGGATGACGCTAAGAGAAAGAAGAAGATGTACGCGCCGCTAGGCCGGTGAAGGTGACCTTGGCAGATGCGGCCGCTCGGTGGCCTTGGCAGATGCGGCCGGTGAAGGTGACCTTGGCAGATGCGGCCGCTAGGCCGGTGACGGTGGCAGATGCGGCCGCTAGGCCGGTGAAGGTGACCTTGGCAGAAGCGGCCGCTAGGCCGGTGACGGTGGCAGATGCGGCCGCTAGGCCGGTGAAGGTGACCTTGGCAGATGCGGCCGCTAGGCCGGTGACGGTGGCCTTGGCAGATGCGGCCGCTACGCCAGTCAAGGTGGCCTTGGCAGATGCGGCCGCTACGCCAGTCAAGGTGACCTTGGCAGATGCGGCCGCTAGGCCGGTGACGGTGGCCTTGGCAGATGCGGCCGCTACGCCAGTCAAGGTGGCCTTGGCAGATGCGGCCGCTACGCCAGTCAAGGTGGCCTTGGCAGATGCGGTCGCTAGGCTGTCAAGGTGGCCTTGGCAGATGCGGCCGCTAGGCCGGTCAAGGTGGCCTTGGCGTTCTCCCCGCAATGAACACGTGCGCTGCGATCGGCAATGTTGCAATAAGCTGTCAGTATCTCCGGCGTATTCAAGCTTGTGAAGTGCTATAGAGCGGGACAAACCATTGGAAGCCTGAAGGTCACGCGTAGTCGGTGCGGTGTTGTCATGTACGTTCTCGCATGCAGCACTCGACTGAAGGTACCGTGCAACAGCATGGTAACACCGCCAGGTGCGGGGAGGAGAGCGGAGCGGAGGGCCCCTTGACCTTCAGGCTTCCAATGGTTTGTCGCGCACTATAGTTGATTTGACCTAAAATACAGTGCAGTCCCGGGGCAATTTTACAGTTTATGTGTTGCCTTAAAGTGATGTTTCTATACAACAACGTGTATTCATTGTGCTTTGTTATGCGAAGTATTCTTCTGTTAGAGAGTGCCGTTTTCGATTCATATGCAAACAATCCTCACAAGTGAGGAGTTAAAAGAAAATATTCGCCAAGTTATAACGAACGTCACCCAGGAAGAAATTCGCCGTGTGTCTAGAAACTTGTTTACGAGGTGCCAGGCTGCTTGCGAGCTGACGGACAACACTTTGAACATTTCTTGTAAAACCAGGTAAGTTTGTAGATAATTATTTTCACTAAAAATTGCTATTAAATGACTGTATGTTGACGCGAAGTAGTGGGGAGAAATCGCGCACGTTTTACCGGCCAGTGAGCGGGTGTCAGCGCGAGAGCTTGCCGCGCCGTGATCGGTATCGGATGCGAGACTTAAATTGATGACCCTGTATATACAGGTATTTCTAAAATTCCCTTATCATTTCAAGGCTAACACTTCTTTCAATAATTCAAGTGAATTCATCCTCAAAACAATTCCAAATTCTTGAAAACAATTTCTTCAAATGTAACGATAAAATATATCAATAAATTGACGGTTTAGGTATGGGTTTTCCGTCATCCGGAATTATAACCAACATTTATATCGACCATCTAGATTCTAGAATATAAACATATAGTTAACAAAACACCTGGTTTAGAATCTTGGGGAAGATATGTGGATGACATATTCGTTTTCATTGACAATAATGTAGACAACATTGATAATTTGTTATCAAAAGTAAACAGTTTAGATCGCAAAATTCAATTCACTGTTGATTCAGAAATAAATGGTACACTAAACTATCATGATATTACAATAACAAGAAACAAAGATTTTTTCACATACGAGGTTTATAGAAAACCAACGACTACATCCAACATAATTCGTAATGATTCCTTACATCCTGGATCCCATAAAGCATCAACATTTTATAGCCTTATTCATAGGGCATTAAATACGCCTATGGAGTCTCAAGATTATGTTCATGAAATTAACATAATTTATGCTCTCGCTAATCTTAATGGATACAATAGGAATTTCGTATATAAAATTTTAAATACAATTAAGAATAAACCTTTCTCGACACTTCAACGAGAATCAAAAGATAGATATATAATAGGTTTTGCATATGTATCAAATAATATATGGAATAACAAACATACACACAAAAAAAATATTGCAGATTAGCTTTCAAAACAGGTAACACTACGGCCAACTTATTATATAATTTTAATACTTTAAATAAAGAGAATAGATTTAATAAATCAGGAGTTTATAAACTAACTTGCAACGATTGCCAATCTACGTACATAGGCCAAACTGGACGTACATCTCGTCAACGTTATCATGAACATGTGAACGCAATTAGATATAAAAAAAACATTCTAGTATGGGTGAACATATCAATGAATCACTCCATTCTTTCACTTCAATAAACACAGATTTAACGATACTTCATTTAAAAGATAAAGGTAGAATATTAGAAATGCTTGAAAGAATAGAAATATACATCAACCAGAAGCTAGATGCTAGTCATAATCTGAATGAAACTATTAATGACAATAACCCCCTTTTATCTATGATATTTAATTTTTCCCATCGCAGACCAACAAGGACCCCCCCCCCCCATATATACCATTTAACTACCTTATTTCTGCCTTAATCATCATCTTTTTTTTCTATTTCATACCCTATAATATTCCCGTGATACGTTTCACCAATTAATATTATAACATTTTTATTTCTTTTTCTTCATCGATTAATTTTTACGATTATTACACATATTATTTACATTTTAACCCCAATACAATCATCACCTTACCACAAATACATATTATCAGTCCATCTTATTAAACCCGTGTTTGAAACTTGATCCAACTTGCTATATATTTTAACGCATGATATGTTTTACAAGCTTGTCGTTTTCTTGTGCAAGTGCCGATTCACGATTTGTAACAGCGCTATAACGACTACCATGACAATTAAAACATTTGATTTTACTTTTATAACTATCTTAATAATCCCGCGTTGGTAACTTAACTCCAACTTGCTATGTATTATAACGCATGATATGTTACAAAGTGTGTCGTTTTTCTTGTACAAGTGACGATTCACGACTTGTAACAGCGCTATAACGTTTACCATGTCAACTAAAGCATACGGTTTTATCTTTTTAACTTTTGCTTCATCTCGGCTTCTTAGATCGTTCTTCTCAATCGCTTCTTTATTCACTTTGATTTGCTTGTTTGTTGTCACTATCTACCAACATGCTATTTTATAGTTTTAAATAGATGATCTGCACACTGTGTTGCCCAATACACATATAATATAGCAGAGGAGTGCCAACAAATAAGAACCAACTGAGTCATCGAAGTTTAGGAGAAGGTAGGCCTAATACCGTAAACTATTACGTTTCTCGTAACAGTATTCCACCTGAAGACGACACTGTGTAATATGCTTGATTGCTGTGTTTGGTAAATAGCCTGCACATTGCGTTATCCAATAAGCAACTAAAACAACAGAGTGGGCCATTAAGTTGGGAATCGACTGAAGTTTTAGGTTGGAGGACTGTATTACAAATTTTTTGTTCCGTTTGAGGCGACAATTTGACCTGCATCCTTTGCGCTTCTTCTTCTTCTTCTTTTTTTGACAGCGACATCTTCTGTCACCACAGTTTTCGATCAAAATTATTGGAATATTGACGTAGGCAGTTTTATACTATCTTGATTTTCTTGCCACCCTCCTCCAATAATCCATCTCTGTTACTAATAATTTGTTTGCTTGCTTGCTTGCTGTCTGCTTAACGTCCAAGCTTCTGCTCCATATAAAAATATACTTTGTACCATCGAACTGTAAATATGTTTCTTAGTGTTGTTCAAAATATATCTGCTCCATAAAACGGAATTTAATGATCCAAATTGTTCTCCTAGTATCACTTAATCTTTTCTCAATTTCAGATGAACTTGTTCCGCCAGATTCTATTATTAAGCCCAAATATTTAAATGTAGTGACTGTTTGAATTTCTGCATTTCCGATCTTTAGTTTCTCACCACCATTATTCTCGAATGTAAGGTATTCCGTTTTGTTGTAATTCCCAATTCTGCTGTAGAAATTTAATTCTGGTCTCTGGTAAATGTCGAGACTGCAAGTAATTTAAAGCCACGGACGCTTCCTTACCAATTCTAGCCCCAAGCAACAGTACACACACAAACTAGTACAGATAGCAATGTAATACGTATTACACAAGTCAACACAAGTTTTGGGTCTGGGTTCTGTATGTCTGATTTTGATTTGTAATGCCTAACTAATAAAAGAAAAAAATAGTTTTACCTAATAAAGTTTGCTTTAGTAGCTACCACAACGAAAGTTCAAATTTAAAGGAAATTCTCTGTTTTTATAAGTTCAAACGAAAACAAACTTTAATTTATATATTTACATCACGTTTGTTTACAAAACATAGTTACGGTAATGGTTAATCTATAAATAAGTAAATAAATAAATAAATGAATAAGTAAAGAATACAAACAAGGTTTACAAATGAACATTTTTGGTACTTTTCCTGTGTGGGTACGAACTTTCTCGTATTAGCCCCCAACTGTAATCACCACGGCTCGGATGTTTAGGAAACATCATAGTTTTTCCTTTGCCTCTATTTTCATGTCCGATTGGTTTCTGTTGCAAATCAAGTGTTGGTTGGTTGGTTCCTCAGTTTAGGGGCTGCGACAACGCGGTCATGTAGTCCCGTGTACTTATGGTGTGTGAAGAATCTGTCTGATAACCGGTGTTAATTGTGATGACTGTATTAGTGTGTGTTATCTGTTTTTTTTTTTAATTTAAGTACTGAAACTTAGAATTTTTCAAATTGTTCCTACTTTTGCCGCCAAGCGCCACCGTCAACGACTACTAGGCCAAGTTCAGAACTTAGCCACCACACGCCACCGCAGTCGGCTCTTGGCAACGAACGTAGAAACCTAAGAGCGTTGTTTACTTTCTTAACCTATCCAATTTAGCTTCACACAGGTGTAATTAGTGGAAGGTTCTTTAACATGCCATAAATCTGTGACATGGGACCGCCTGCTTTACTTCCCCTCCGAAGGAAGGCATACTGAGGGATTTTTAACGCTCTTAAAAAATCTGACGGCTTCGGCCGGATTTGAACCCGTGATCTTGGGCATAGAAGCTCAGCATGCTACCCACTGCGCCACCGAAGCCGCTCAAATCAAGTGATTATTGTCACTATCCAGTGGTGGGTTTTGTCATATTAATGCATACATCGAACATTTTTTACCATTAGGTCATATTTTGAGCATTTTTGAGAAAGAACGACATATTTCGGTAGTTTCACGGCAGCTGTAATCATCCTCAACTTACTGAACGTGAACTTGTGTTTACAGAAATACACTGTAAATAACCACTTACTGTCGACCAAAGTATTATGTGCACTCGAGTTTGAAGGTTGTTTGTGAAGTAACCAATAGATCTACTTAAAATCCAATAACACCATTTTCGTCGTTCTATTTTACGTTAGTTCATGTAGGTTTGGATTTTTTAATTTATATTTTAATATTTTTTATCGCAGTTGGAACACAAAAAGTGCACGTTTTTAAGCGTGTTTCAACCATGGGTCACATTTAAGAATTATTATCTCAAAAACCCGTCATCAGATCGAATCCAAATTTTAACACAATATACAGTGGAATGTTGTATAACTGGTTTATTAATTTCACAATTTTGTGTTTCCAAGAAACAAAGTTGTTATCATTGTTGTAAGGTAACTTTTTCTCGGCTCGGGGTGGATGGAAAATGTAGTTCTTGGTCGCTTTGTAATCGTTATACATCAAAAAGTTATGCTGTGAAATACGTAAATTAATTCACTTATTTTATATCGGTTTGTATTTGTACGAGGAAATAACACATGGTTCTCCATCTAGCCGCTCCGGCACAAGCTGTACAGCGTTGCTGAGATGGAGCCCATCACCTCCGAGCGAGATGCGCCATGTTGCGTGTGGGCACCATTTCGGCAACGCTGTACAGCTGTTCGCGGAGCGGCGAGCTGGTGAACCATGTGTTATTTCCCCGTACAAATACAAACCGATATAAAATAAGTGAATTAGTTTACGTATTTCACAGTCATACAGCATACCTTTTTGATGTATAACGATTACAACGCAACCAAGAACTACATTTTCCAACCACCCCGAGCCGAGAAAAAGTAACCTTACAAAAATGAGAACAACTTTGTTTCTTGGACACACAAAATTGTGAAATTAATAAACCAGTTATACAACATTCCACTGTATATTGTGTTAAAATTTGGATTCGATCTGATGACGGGTTTTTGAGATAATAATTGTTAAATGTGACGCATGGTTGAAACACGCTTAAAAACGTGCACTTTTTGTGTTCCAACTGCGATAAAAAATATTAAAATATAAATTAAAAAATCCAAACCTACATGAACTAACGTAAAATAGAACGACGAAAATGTTGAAGGTATTGGTTTTTATGTAGCTCTATTGGTTACTTAACAAACAACCTTCAAACTCGAGTACACATAATACTTTGGTCGACAGTAATCATTTATATTCAGAAAATTAATATGAAAGTAGGAATATAAAGACTTTAGTTAATTTAATCTTGAAGCAATTGTCGCTTGGATTTATAATTAAAAAGGGGGATGACCGTTGCTCACGTCCGCAGGTATAACCTTACATTACCCTGCACGTGTCCTCTGGGTGGTGCTAAACGAGCAACAATATTACTGGAGCCAGATAATCCTTGTGATCTCCTGGCATGTATCACATTGCCAAAATGGACAAAAATCAAAGAAACGGACCTTTTCATGACCATCCATACAGAAATCTGAGTCCAAACATTAGATTGTATCAACTGAACATTGAAGGCATTAGTAGAGCCAAATGCCACCTCTTACGTAAGATCTTGGATCATAATAGAGTTGATGTACTTGCGGTTCAAGAACATCATGTTGAGAATGTAAACCATTTCTACTCAAGAGGTAAAATACCTGGTTTCGATCTCTTAGGTGCTACGTGGTTTATGGTGTGGCAACATATGTGCGGAGCAGTATAGAAAATGCATACCTTCCTTGCATTAATAACACTGAAAACACCCATGAAGATGTCGTGCATAGATTATTATGTAAATGTGTATATGGACTATAATTGTATTTGATCAATGCGATTCCAAACGCTAAATAAATCATTAAAAGGCGGCCATATTTAAATCAGTCATTTTCAGGTCATATTTTGTCATTTTTAAGCTCATATTTGTTTGCATATTTGGGCTATTTTCAGGTCTTAAGCATCCGAGCCCAGGTTATCATCCAAAATGTCTTTATTAACGTTACTCAAAGTCCATCACGTCTTGGTGAATACGTTACTCTTGCTCTTCTGAATATGAGAGCATGTAACATGTGTTAGTACTTTATGCGACATTCTGCAACCCAAGAGAATAAAGTTATCATTTTGAATTTAAAAAAACATTCTTTTACTGTACTTTTCTATTTTACGTTTCCTTTTTACTTTAATTTCGGTATTTAAGACATCACAAACATCCAGTCCGCAAGCTAGGGGAATTACCCATACATGATTAAAATCTCCACGGCCCGGCAGGGAATCAAACCCTGAACCCTTCGGGCTAAAGCTAATCAATTTGTCACAGAGTCGGACAACATATTTGTATGATTAACTGTGTCATTGTGGTGTCTGTATTTGTAATTCAGGTTAGGATTGAGACGGATGCGGCCTTTGCCTTAAGTTAGGAACTATCCCAGCATTTGCCTGGAGTAGGAGTGGAGGAATAACCACCCCTCAGACCGGAGTTAAATTTCTTGACAAATGAATACATTTTACTGGGCAACTCTTAGTTATAATTAGTTACTGGTTTCTTTAAGCAACAGCGAGGCCATCCGCCCCTATTAACAAGAATTAAATTATACCAATTTAGAATTGAATTAAAAACTTAGAAAATATGAAGAAGATCGAAAATTTTAAAAAAGCTAACCCCTCCCTATATTATTCTGCTAAGGTCTCATTAACACCAACCTACACATATGGGGCACCTACAGGTTCAGCATAACCCAATGCGTAAGCGAAACGCACTCACTTACTCTTTAAATGCCTCACGATTAAAAAAATACCTTAAACATGTACATTTACAATGAAATAATGAAAGAATGCAACACGGTAACCATGGTAACAGAATCTCACAGGTCCATCTATTTCTGTAAGACGCAGTGCAATTCCAATTATTACATTACTGTGAAAGTTTCCAGACGGTTATAAGGTCATCAATGAACCAAATTAAGCTGTAAAATTCATCAATACATACAGTATAAAGCGCTTAAGGGGATCTAGGGCACTCTAGAATTTTTTTCGCGTGTGAGTGTGGTACGAAAAGTATTTTTCACCTGACTATAAAGGGTCTCCGGAAACCACATTTAAAGGTCCTTAAATTTACAGTGTCTGTGATATTCCCAGAAAACGAACTTCGCTCTGATATACTGTACTTATGAAGGGATGACAAACCCCTAACCACTGCACCAGTAGCTGAATTGAATAATTCTGATTATTGATACCAAGGATAAATCAGTCATAGCATTCAGGATTGAGATTTTGCTAAGTGTACTCTTTACAACTAGAATATTCGCGGGCGAAGCCGCGACGGGTAATGCTAGTATAATAATAAATTAAGAAGTAACAATGAAATTTATCATAGAAAACATATCAGAAACAATAAGGAAAAGAAGATTGATGTTTCTTGGACATACAGGGTCATTATCTACAGTATGTGCGCCCCGATAAACACGGCAAGCTAAAACGACTGTGCTTGGCGCAGATCGCGGGTGCGCGTACCCGGTTCAGCCGGTGGTGGCGCGCTCCGCTGACTCATATCGTTAGTTCACACGTGTTTTGTCATTCATATTGGCGTGTATCTGCAAAGCTTAGACGTTAGTGTTGCACGTTTAGTGAGTATTGTGATTACTGTGATTGTTGGTCATGCCTAGACACCAATTCATATTGTGCGAACGTGTGTATATCCATAATTCGTATATGAAAAGCAGAAAATCTTGTACTGAAACTCGAATCAAGTTTCCAGGTAAACCTGTGCCTAATGCCAGTACAATTAGGAGGCTCGCTAAACCATTCAAGGAAACAGGCTCCGTAAATAATAAAAGAGTTGACAGACATTCTTTCATCAGAAGATGTCAGGTGTGTGTTACAAGAGAGGGAGGACATTTTCAGCATCGACTATGAGCACTGTAAGTACAAATTATTGAACATGTTTGGTAAAAGCGTGAAATTGCGCACCACCACCAGCTGAACCGGGTAAGCGCGCCCGCGATCTGCCCCAGTCACAGCCGGCTTATCTTGGCGTGTTTATCGGGGCGGACAAAGATAGTGACCCTTTAGCCTATTTACAGAATGGATGACGATAGACTAACTAAACAAATTTTCAAATATATTTTGGGAAAAGAAATCAACCACCAGCTGAATTCAAGAAGTCAAGTAAGATCTGGAAAGGAACAACGTAAGAGAAGAATCATTATTGAAAAGAGAGGTTTGCAAAGTCTTGCAACTGAAAGCATTCCAAGGGATTAAGGAAAAGAAAACCGGCGCAAAGTGAACTGAAGACAGGAAAAAGAAGCACAGTGCAAAAATGAAGGAATACCGGAAGAAAGGGAAAAAACAAAAGTTTAAAAATTTGTGTTTTGGAAAGCTCGAATTCATTTTGAAAATTATATCTGGCGTAAATGATATTTTGAAAAACATGCTTAAAACGCTTATTTTTAAAAATCTATTCTTTATTCTTTATCTTTAATATTTGAGCCTTTACGTTCCTATATTGGGGACATTTTTAAATTTGCCAAGTTTTTGGGTTCGATATTTCAGAAGTGGAAATTGTGAAACTTATTTTGAGAGGTGTCGACTATGGAGGACGAATTGAAATTGTAACGAGGTCCCTAGAAGTCCGTAACACAAAAAGAAGGCACAAAAATAGAGGGAAAAACAAAAATTCAGTCTTTGAGTAAACATACACTTGAAAATTTAGATTGCTAGCCCTCTGTACAGTTGGCAACAGTGCCCAGACATTCGTGGACGAGAAGAGACCCGTTGTTAAAACCTGAACACGACGACTACTTGAGTTGGATTTTCTTCTCTCGACAGACCTTTGTTGTTTTTTTTTTACCCTCACTGCAGCACGCCAATTGTCTGCAATTACCTACGTGCACTGGCATTTTTTGTTCACCGTGAAGAGCATCTCCCTTCATCAGATAATTGTGAATGGTTTTTGTTGACGCTGACCTACTATTGTACGAGTCATGTCTAATCACCCCCACGTGGGAATGCAAACTAAAAACAAAAGAGCTCGCGAAACAACGGCAGCGCCGAACAATGCCACCGATATTAGAAATAGCAATTACATCCCCGCTGAGACTCGACTTGTTTTATTTAATTCACAAGCCAATTGAGCCGGGAACATCAAGCTCTCCCTCTAACTTACCACGACTGCGAAAACTGTTGTACTTACTTATCCACAAGGGTAAAATAAAATTGCTGATTTCCATTAAATCTATGCAACCAGACCTCCAACTTCGTTCATATACAATCTGACTGCCACCTTCATGTAGTTTAGACTCCCACATTTTCAAATACGTTCTTCAAGGCTCAGCACATTATATTTTGATAAAATAATAATAATAATAAACAAGTACGCACCGTTGGCTGAAGAAATACGGAAACTATGGGGAATAGAATGCGTGAGAATTTTGCCATTCGTGATCTCTTCCACGGGAGTTGTTGAAAAGAAGTTGGTAATGGCTTTGGAGGAACTGCAAATGAAACACCTGATTACCAGAATACAGAAGGCAGTGGATTGCCGGAATACAGAAGGCAGTGCTGCTGGATACTTGTCATATTTAGGCTATTTTACAGAAGGTAATATATTGCCGGAATACAGAAGGCAGTGCTGCTGGATACTTGTCATACTGTTGGGCTATTTTACAGAAGGCAGTGGATTGGCAGAATACAGAAGGCAGTGCTGCTGGATACTTGTCATATTGTTAGGCTATTTTACAGAAGGTAATGGATTGGCAGAATACAGTAGGCAGTGCTGCTGGATACTTGTCATATTTAGGCTATTTTACAGAAGGTAATGGATTGGCAGAATACAGAAGGCAGTGCTGCTGGATACTTGTCATACTGTTGGGCTATTTTACAGAAGGCAGTTGATTGGCAGAATACAGTAGGCAGTGCTGCTGGATACTTGTCATATTTAGGCTATTTTACAGAAGGTAATGGATTGGCAGAATACAGAAGGCAGTGCTGCTGGATACTTGTCATACTGTTGGGCTATTTTACAGAAGGCAGTTGATTGGCAGAATACAGTAGGCAGTGCTGCTGGATACTTGTCATATTTAGGCTATTTTACAGAAGGTAATATATTGCCGGAATACAGAAGGCAGTGCTGCTGGATACTTGTCATATTGTTGGGCTATTTTACAGAAGGCAGTGGATTGGCAGAATACAGTAGGCAGTGCTGCTGGATACTTGTCATATTTAGGCCATTTTACAGAAGGTAATGGATTGCCGGAATACAGTAGGCAGTGCTGCTGGATACTTGTCATTTTAGGCTATTTTACAGAAGGCAGTGGATAGTCAGAATAGCAGGATTGAAGAACATTGTTAATGAGCATTTGGTTAATCCAGATCACATTGTATTGACTCTACGGCACATGAAAGTAGTATGTGAAAGCATTGGACAAAACTGGAAACTGTTTCCACTATCTGTGTAGCCAATTACCAAGTCTATCAGATGCAAAGTTGAAAGAAGGAATATGTGTTGGACCGGATATACATCACTTGATGTCTGATGAACACTTTGAAAGAACAATACGGAAATACAAGGTTGGAGAAGTATCAACAATATTGATCATCGTTTCTTTGGCCAGACTAAGCAGCCTGATTAAAAGGAATTAGTGGAATGTATGCTACAGTCGTTTAAATAGTTAGGATGCAAGATCTCCCTAACACTACATTTTCTAATGTCACACCAGGACAATTTGGCTGACACATCAGAGGAACATGGTGAACGTTTCCATCAGGAACTTAAAACTGAAAAACTGAGGTACATCGTTAACATGGTCGTTGGGGAATTAACATAATATCTCACTACTGCTGGTGTATCGCACGTGAAGAAGTGGCATACATAAGGACATCAAGCGTACATTCACGGGCAAACGTAAACGGAAGTAATGCCCCCACTCGGAAAGTGTCCAAATCACCATAGGCCTAATATTTTAGATGTCTCTCACGTTACTTTCTTTTTACAATTTTCTTGCTCCATTTCGCCTCCATCATCCTGTAATTTTATTGCTTTCCGATTTCATTGTGCACAGATTTCGATGACGATGATGAGGTGCAAAGCCTGACGTGCTGTAAACAAGCAGACTTTAGATTCGTGATCAGCGTAGTCGATTTAGTCAAAAACGCATATACTCAAGCAAACCCCAGACAAAAAGTCAAACTGTATCGATCTGTGTTATTATAATGTCATAATTTGGTATTTATAACCAACGTAACCCCAAAAACCACGGGCAGATGACCTCGCCGTTCCACCCCTCAAAACAACAAAGACTAACCTAACCTACCCTAAACCAAAAACTAATCTAACTTCACCTAAAATTAACCTAACATCACTAGAAACTAGCCTAACCTCACCTGAAACTAACCTAACCTCATTTAAAACTAAACTATCCTAAAACTGGCTAAACCTACCCTAACGTAAAACTAACTAGTAACTAACCTAACCTCACTTAATACTAACCAAAAACTAGCCTAACCTCACTTAAAAACTAACCTAACCTCACTTAAAACTAACCTAACCTCACTTAAAACTAACCTAACCTCACATAAAACCAGTGCTTTTTGTAAGAGAATTTAAGGGGTACCCTCAGTTGTAGTCGACAAAAGATCACAATCTTGCAATTTTCGGCAATTTGCAAAGTCCAGTCATTGTATGTGTTCGAATCATTAACTTTCAGCTGTTTCGATGCCTGGGTGGATGTTAAATAGTTCGTTATTTTCTTCTTCCTTCAAAACTAACCCCACGCACAAAATGACAACCTACTCCACCTGCAAACAAATAAAGAACGGTGCCGAGTTGCCGACCAAAAGAAACTGATTCGATAGATCGACTTAAATCGAGGATTACTGGAAATCTCCTCCAGTTGTTGTGAACAGCGCGTTAACGCCAGCTGATCGATGAACTTTCAAGTCGGAAGTTATATTTGCCCGACTAGATACAAATGTACCAATATTATTTTTTTCTTAAACATTTTTCAAATGTTTTAGGGATGCCCGCGTTCTCCCCGAAAAAAAAAAAAAAAAAAAAAAAAAAAAAGCACTGCTTAAAACTAACCTAATCTCACATAAAACTAACCTAACTTAATTTAAAACTAACCTAACCTCACGTAAAACTAACGTAAAACTAACCTCACATAAAACTAACCTAACCTCACATAAAACTAACGTAAAACTAACCTAACTTAATTTAAAACTAACCTAACCTCACGTAAAACTAACGTAAAACTAACCTCACATAAAACTAACCTAACCTCACATAAAACTAACGTAAAACTAACCTAACTTAATTTAAAACTAACCTAACCTCACGTAAAACTAACGTAAAACTAACCTCACATAAAACTAACCTAACCACACATAAAACTAACCTAACCTCACATAAAACTAACCTAACCTCACATAAAACTAACCTAACCTCACTTAATTTAAAACTAACCTAACCTCACGTAAAACTAACGTAAAACTAACCTCACATAAAACTAACCTAACCTCACATAAAACTAACCTAACCTCACATAAAACTAACGTAAAACTAACCTAACTTAATTTAAAACTAACCTAACCTCACGTAAAACTAACGTAAAACTAACCTCACATAAAACTAACCTAACCACACATAAAACTAACCTAACCCCACATAAAACTAGCCTAACGAAACTTCATTTAAACCTAACCTAACCTCACATAAAACTAACCTAACCCCACATAAAACGAGCCTAACTAAACTTCATTACCTAACCTCACATAAAACTAACCTAACCTCACCAAGGTCGACGATAATCCACAGAGGAATGTTTTGATTGTGGCCCAACTAAAACGTGTCCGTGATCACTGAGGGGCAGTTCCACGTGACCAACTCAACATCACCCTAATGTTAGAAATTATTTGAGAAACATTTACGGTAATACCTGCTATCAGGAAAATAAAATGCAAACGAAACACAATAAGATTCAACGGCACCGAACAGGGAGAGTGGATATACAAGTAACACACGAGTGAAGCTCATCATCTTGCCCCCGAACTGGGTTACTCAATTTTAAATGGCTTTCTCTGGAACTGGGGCATTCATTCATCTATGGGCGATGAAGATGGAGGGGGAGGGGTAAGAGGGAGGGCAATGTACCGCGATAATTTATGTCCACTCCAGAGGGGAGGGGATCTCATCTCACCACTCACCATCGACCGACCAACTAATGAAGCGCTGGTCAATGTAGCCACAGTGGTAGATCCAATAACAGGATGGGTATTTAAAATTCCCTGAGATGGCGAAAGTTAGCTTAACAAAATTTAAATATTCCATAGTGCCAAAATGAAAATGAAAATCCAAGGCCTGCTTCCAGTCTCCGACCGGGTCAGGAATGGAATGAATGGAGCCCCTATCTAGCGGCGAGGATATGAACTGTGCCGGCTGCCGAGGCCTGACGCACTCCTCTGGGAGTACCAAAATAATTAAACTGCCGGCTTCGGTGGCGTAGTTGGTAGCATGTTGAGCTTCTATGCCCAAGGTCGCGTGTACAAACCAGGCCAGTCGGATCTTTTAAGAGCGTTAAAAGTCCCTCAGAGGGGAAGTAAAGCCGGCGGTCCCACGTCATAGATGTATGGCATGAAAAGAAACCTTCCACTAATTACACTTGTGTGAAGCTAAATTTGTAGGTTAGTTTTGATAAATGCTCTTAAGTTCCAACGTTCATCGCTGGACGCTGGTTGCGATGGCATCCAGTAGTAGCGAAGTTCACAGCTAGGTGTCGTGGACGGTAGCATTTGGTAGCGAAAGTTGCAACTACTTGAAATTATCGTCTGCACTCCTTACTTGAATTAAAACAGATAACACACACTAATACCGCCATCACAATTAACACCGGTTATCAGACAGATTCTACACACAATCAAAATACACGGGACTACATGGCCGCGTTGTCGCAGCTCCAAAGCAAAGGAATCAACCAACCAAACTCAGATTCCCTTTCACATAAATTTCTCTAAGAGAAGTACCAGTTCTTAAAAAAAAATATATATATATATACCGGTACTCATCGGAAAAAAAAAACTCCTCACAGCAGCCGAAATAAATCAGAATCCTCTATGGAAATTCAAATTGGCAGATGAAAAACTAAAGGAAATAGGAGACTTCTGTTACTTAGGAAGCAAAATAACCAGTGACGGGCAAAGCAAAGAGGATATAAAAAGTAGGTTGATTCAGGCAAGGAAAGCATTTCTACAGAAAAGGAATCTGGTGTCTGGAACCTTTTTTGATACGAGTTCATGTGTTAAACACTTCCAAACAGGCTGTCAATTAATGTGTCACTGTACAATGTTCTTTCATTAATAACGCGGAAACGAATGATTTTGGGACATATGTGTATATGAACTTGTTTTGGTGTAAGGAACCAATCCCCACAGTTAGTTAAAGTATTTCTGAAACATCCTGTATAATACGCTAAGGTGTGCGTGTGTGTGTCACAAAACTCAAGCTCCTAAACCAGAGGGAGTCAGAAGGTGTGGTTTGTACCAAAATCTTCCAAATCGTCTCAATAGTACAGGAAAAATCTTGCATTTCTTGAATAGTCAACGGAAATATATTTATTTGTTTATAAAGTGCTTTTAAACAAATAAACAAGACGATAGCCCCTGGCATCGAGTACAGCCGCATAGCAATAGAGCCGGGCGGGTAGTCGGTACACATGGAGCACACACAACCCATTACGCGAGATTTCTCGCGTGGGTCCGCTAGTATATATGTATGTATGTATTATTATCACATAACAGCAGTTTCGATTCCATACAGAAACTCGTGTCACAAGCAATCCTAGACCGTGTTAGCTAGAAACAAAAAACAGCATTCATTGGCATTGCTGAAATAAGAAAAAACAAGAGCTAAAACAGAAATAAGGACGTAAGGACTAGCTATGGCACGAAAACTAGAGCTAAAAACGAAAATTGTCATTTTTGAATTCGTAGTTTGAGTTTTCAGTCTTTTGACTGGTTTGATGCAGCACTCCATGCATCCCTGTCCTGAGCTAATCGTTTCATCTCTGCATAGCTGCCACACCCTACGTCCGAGGTAATCTGTTTAACATATTTTAACCTTGGTCTACCCCTACAGTTCTTGTCCTCGACCCTTCCTTCCACAACGAAGCTTGCTATTCCTGGTTGTCATATCAAGTGTCCTACCAACCTATCTCTTCTCTTCATTAGCAGTCGCCAGAAACATCTCTTCTCTCCCACTCGTCTTAATACCTCTTCATTTGTTACCCAATCTACCCATCTGATCTTCATCATTCTCCTGTAACACCACATTTCAAACGCTACGATTCTCCTCTTTTCTGCTGCACCAATAGTCCAAGTTTCTCTTCCATAGAGCGCCACGCTCCAGACAAAGGCTTTCAAAAATGACTTCCTAATACCTAAATCTATATTCGATGTCAACAGATTCCTTTTCTGTAGAAATGCTGAGCCAACCTAGTTTTTATATCCTCTTTGCTTCTACCATCACTGGTTATTTTGCTTCCTAAGTAACAGAAGTCTCCTACTTCCTTTAGTTTTCCACCTGCCAATTTGATGTCCATAGAGGTTTCTGATTTATTTCGGCTGCATTCCAATATTTTTGTTTTACATTTATTGATTTTCATCATGAATTATTTCCTCAAGATGGAGTCCATACCATTCAAAATCTCATTCAAATCCTCAGACGTGTCGGCCAAGATGACGGTGTCATCGGCAAATCTCCGAGTTGAAATTATTTCTCATTGAATCTTCACTCCCACTTTAAACTTTTCTCCAATTTCCTTCATTGCTTGTTCAATGTAAAGATTGAAAAGTAGTCTATGGGTGATAAGTTGCAGCCTTGCCTTACACCTTTCTGAATACCACCATACCAAAATCTATAAAGATCGGGTATTTTTGTTTATGTAAAAATGTCATTGTTGAACAGTGTTTTCACTGTGTTGTGAGAGGAATATATTTCATACAATGTCTTTATATTTTGAGGGAGGGCGTTCCTTGGCCACCCCTTGAGTCGGGTGCGCACTACAGCAGGATCGATGGCGGGTGGATAGCAGTAGTGCGCATGCGCAACCCGCCCTGCAGCCCTCCACAACATTACCTCCAGCTGCCATTAAAAACACAGGCTTCTTTTTGCCAAGAGAAACAAGTTAAACACACCACGCCTACCCAACGTCCTGCTCGCAGCCAGCCCACACTCCAACAATAATATCTTCAATTCGTCAAATGTTTAAAATGCAGGCAACATTAGCATTGTTTGCGCCTCGCTGCAAACTCCAACAACAACAACGAAAAACAGACAGACAGGTCGCTGTAGCAGATAAACCGTCATGTTGCTCACCATAAACATTGCGCGCACAATTTGTAACGAGAGAAGACACAGCGAACAAAAAATAGCACATGTCCAGCAATTCCAACAGACAAGGATTACGTCTGCCCCAATTTGTGATGCATTAGTATGAAACCTAAACGTAAGGAAGATAAACAGACACTTCATTTTCCAATTAAAAGAGTATTTGCAGTTCAGTATAAAATGGAGTTGACTTAAGAAACTATTAAAACTATAGTTGCGAGTAATTGAATATTGAGTATTTGTATTGGATTATGCTTTACGTTTATTTACCCATTCAAGCAAGATTTGATTGCCGCTGAGTGTGGCTGCGCCAGCGTTTGTTGTTTATTGTAGCATGAGCCCTCGGGGCGCAGCGATGACAGAGTGCAGTCTGCACATAAGTCAAGCAGCAATGCGCGTCAAGGAGCTCATGTCACGATGACTGAGACTATTGGAGCTGAGTCATATCCTACTCGCGCAACTATACCTGTCAACGATGCAGGCTGACGTGTGACACAAGTAAACAAAGAATAGTTCCCATCTCGACCGCCGGCAATCAATTCGTGAAAGGGTAATACAGGATTGCATGACAGTGGAGACATTGTCCGGGAACGGACAATCCTGCAGATCATTTGTCAAGAGGACTGCATGCTCAGCACCTGAAAGCCACCAAGCATTTGGTGGCACGGACCTACTTGGCTTCAAGATACACAAAAATGCAGGCCCCACAATATCGCATCCGAGTATTTGCCACTACCGAATGATAGAAAGACAGTTCATCAACAGAATGTCCACCAAAGCCAACCAACAAGCAGATTTCCCTGACAATTCCCTGATTTTTCCAGGATAAAAATGAAAATTCCCTGAGTAACAGTAAGGGCCATAATAAATATATAAAACAGAGTTTGTACTTCAAGAGCATTTCAAAAAGTGCTTGAACAATAAAGGGTAGCATGACAAAGTTTAAAAGGCAATATATATATTTTGTTCTATATTTTGCCAATTTCTAAATTTTTCATCCAGGGAAACTACTGTACTTGCGAGTATTGAAAGTAGCTCGTCAACAGTAATGCTCTCATACAGTTACACATTTATATACAAATACACAGTGTGCTCTATCTCTCAAGAAATGAGAGCTTACTGATTTAACATACATCTCTAACAATCATCACCACAAGATACTTTTCCCCCATCAAAATTTAAATGATTAACTATTTCCAATTATTCTAGGTTGGACCTTGTAAAACTAAAATTCCCTGAGTGTCATTAAAATACCCTGAGCATTCCCTGAGTTTTCCAGGATTTAAAAATTCCCTGAGTATTGCCAGTTTTTCATGTTTTCCAGAATAGTAGACAGTTGCAAGCTAGGTGTCGTGGGCGGTAGCATTTGTTAGCAAAAGTAGTTACTACTTAAAATTATTGTCTGCAGTCCTTACTTGAATTAAAACAGATAACACACACTAATACAGCCATGACAGATTATCAGACAGATTCTACACACACCCAAAGTACACGGGGCTACATGACCGCGTTGTTACCGACAGCAGTGGCGACGCTGGCTAAAGCGCAGCGTTAGGTCATGGGACCAAGCTCTCTGCTGACTCGGTAGACGTGTGGGTTCGAGCCCCACCGTCGGCCGTCCTTGAAATGGTTTTCCGTGGTTTCCCATTTTCAACACCAGGAAAATGCTGGGACGGTACCTTCTGATAGGCCACGGCCGATTCATTCCACATCCCTGCCCAGTTTCATTCACCTTCATCCATTCCATCTCTCATCCCGACGCGCAGGTCGCCCACGGGCGTCGAATAGAAAGACCTGCACTCGGCCTCTGAGGAGGCCACACGACCAAAAAAAAAAAAAAAAACGCGTTGTCGCAGCCCCTAAACTGAGGAACCAACCAATCATCTGTAAACACTAGGTACCGTTCGGTAAGTTGAGAATGATTACAGCTGCCGTCAAACTACCGAAATATGACATTCTTCCACACAAAAAAAAAAAAAAAAAACTCAAAATATGGCCTAATGGTCAAAATGAGAACCACTGCATTGAGACGGTAATCACAATCGGGCATGAAAATAGAGGCAAAGAAAAAAATATGATTTTTACTAATCTTCCGAGTCGTGGTAATGACGAACTGCAAAGTACAAATTGACAAGTTTTATAAAAATGTAAAAATCCACGACCTACTTTTAAGTCTAAAACTTCCGCAGTCTGTCTCATTAAACAATATCCGCATATATTCCGATACACGTCACGGATGTGTGTATTCGCTTGCAGTCTTGTCATTTTTTCAACAGTACCTACTTTTATCCCATCATCCTGAGGTCAACCGCTGGCATCCAACACAAGGAAATCACTCCCCTCGTCACGCACATGTTACGGTACAAATCTTATTATATCAGTTGTTTGTTTAATGATCTGTTTGTCAAGCAGGAATCATCATATATAAGGCCCGGAAGTTCATGCATATTTATGCATATTTTGGTTATTTTAGCACAATTTTTCTCCTTTGCCTGTTTAAGTGCATATCTCTGCATGAGAAGGACATATATTCTAATTTCCTACAGTTTTGAAGCGCCTTTTGTTACTACATGTTCTTAAAGTCGTAAATTTCGATTCGGACTCCCAGAGTCTCGTAGTTGGTTACTCAAAACCTGAACATTTCCTTGTTATTGATAAAATTGCTTTTAGATCCCTTAATTCACTGAGTATTTGTATCATCTGCTAATTAGTAGTTTGCAGTGTCTGTGAGGAAGAACCCGATTCTCCAACAACTGAAATACCTTCGTTTCTTTCACTTTACTACCAGTTCACAGTAGGGATTCAGCTTATGAATGAGCAGGAAATTCCAGAAATATTACCTGGACCTTTTATCTCAAGCTGCTTACCGTCCACCACAGCACGCACGGAGTTATGGCTTCAATGAAAGCTAACGACGTTGTTAAGTTGCCAAATTTTGTGATATCATTTGCAAGTTAGTATCATTTTTTAAATTAAGCACTCGCTATGTAAATATTGTAAAATTATTTTCATTTAAAAAAATTCAATGGATATTAAAATTGTATATCAGTTGTACTTCAAAAATTAACATAATAAATAATTATTGATGGTCAACATGGCAACAAATTAAATTTCCTACTATTTAGAACCGTTTCTACGTTAAAATAATTAAAATGTGTTCATATTTTCTTTATATTCAAAATAGAAACGCTACAGAATACGGAGTGATCGTAATTGCCCTAGTTATTTCATAGTGAATATTTGTTGAAACGTGATGCGTATTAGAAAGTAATTAGTGCATATTTATTCCTTTAATATTGCATGAACTTCCGGGCCTTGATCTTCTTATAAAATACGCTAAGGTGTATGTCTCACAAAACTCAAGCTCCTAAACCAGAGGGAGTTAGAAGGTGCGGTTTGTACCAAAATCTTACAAATCGTCTCAATAGTACAGGAAAAAACTTACTTTTCGTGATAAGTCGACGGAAGTATATTTAGTTGTTTATAAGGTGCATTTAAACAAATGATATATAAAACCCTAAGGTGTATGTTTCACAAACGCAAGCTCCTAAACAAGAGGGAGTTAGGACGCGCGGTTTGTCCCAAAATCTTCCAAATCGTGTAAATATTACAGGAAAAATCTTGCATTTCGTGAAAAGTATATTTATTTGTTTTATAAGATGTATTTAAACAAACAAGACTAAAGCCCCTGCCAGAGCTGCAGAGTATAAATTCACACGTTTTATAGAAGCGTGAAAATCCACAACACTACACAAATTATAGGCGACTCGACGCCAGTCTCCCATTACATTTATACTTTTCACGGCTTAATCCACCAAATACGTTAGCAAGGCGGTGAAATTATTTCGAATGTTTAACCGAGAGTCTTAATTATATTTTCCTTTATGAAACTCAAAGTAAGACGATTTTTAAGAATTTCCACTAACAGAGGAGCCTTGCTACTGCTAAATGCCACACGCTTTGTTTTGATTACATTTCTCTTCCTTTCGGGTGAATTTAGAGCCGAGGGAGTTAGAATTCATTTTACTGATGATCCGTTCTTGAACTATTCAAAGATTCATGAACTATGGATTGAAATCACCTGACTTAGAGGGTACATTCCAAAGTCAATGAACAAATAGAAAACCGACCAAGTTGAGGTATCCCTCGGAATACCCAATGCTGAACGTTTCCTTTTGAGAAAAGGTGTAAGTCGACAAGGGCGGAAACATTACTAAGTAGTGTTACAAAAGATGCCAGCAGTTGGTCAGTAAAATGATTTTGATTTTTTAAAATGTGACTGATTCTTTATTTGATTATAAGCATTTGCACACATCTGTACTTCTAGGTCTAAAACGTCCATACTGTACTCACCAAACAACAATATCAGTGGATATTCCTATACAGACACGGACGTGGTCATTGTGTGTGTATTCGCTTGCAATCTCGGTCATTTTTTAAAAGTAGGTCTACCAACTTTTATCCCACCACCCTAAGGTCAACCACTGGCATCCAACACAAGGAAATCACCCCCTTGCCCCGGCGCACATGTTACGGTACATATTTTATTATATCCGTTTTTTATGATCTGTTTGTCACGCAGGAAAGGATAAATCTCGACTAGGCTGTCGACAAGTCCAAATTGATATACGTACGAGTGCATGTCTATTTTTCAGTATTTAATGGTCGTCCCTCTGATGGATGGTACCGCTGTGTGCTCGCCCATCACTAATTATTTTCCACATTCCCGGATCCGAAACCGGGCTATTTATTGTATGCTAATCATCCGGCCAGCAATATCACCAAAATAACACAGACAATCCCTTCTTCACTGCATCGTCCACCGTTTGTATCGTTACGAATCATCACAGTTTTACGATCGATTATTGTTTGAATGTCAATACTTGTATACAAGGTTTCAACACACATTTGTAATTATAATAATATATATATATATATAACCATAAGTCACTATGGGCCGGTTCTACCACATCCGGGAAAAGGGGCCGATAACTTGCCCGTCGGAATAAGTAAGAATTTCCGTTCGACCATCAACGGGTAGCGCTATCGGCGGTATAAACTTCGTCTACCCGGAGTGTAAATTTTCGGGAGCTTCGAGAGGCCGATAAAGCATTACCAGCCAGATTTGAGCCGTGCGTAAGGGTTTCTTTGCATCATCTATGCTGTACATAACCTCTTCATAAATTACTAATAATACAATTAGAATCATTTGGTAATTTTGTTGTCCATAATGATATAATTACAATTATTAATTAATTATAAGGGATGTAACAGTTACTGAGCATATTTTATTTTAAGGCTATGGAAGAGCTAATTGACGTCCTGGAAATGCATAACTTTTTTGTCGACGTAGAAGAAGACGCAGTCACACGTCCAAGACGGAACAGAGATCGGCTGGAGCATAGTGAAATTTGGTCGAATGAGGAATTCTTCGTCCGGTTCAGGCTGCAAAAGCCAACAGTTTTATATTTGATGCGGTTGATTGGACATGAAATACGACCGCCTAGTGATTACCGTACGGAACCATCATGATTTCAAAATATTATATCAATTACATGTTTAGGAATACTGTATGAAGCGCTCATATAATTTAATAAATTCACACACGTGTGCATGATAAATACAGAGTGTACAGGACATTATTCAGGTTCTGTACCGTACTATACATTGTCATTGACTTGGTGTTTTGCTTATGCAGCATAAGACCTGATATTTGGGGCAATGCATTTTGTAGTTTTCTACGTCACTAAAGCCTTGACAAACAGAACTACGCGTTATACGGTCAATGGCTTTCATCATAAAATATGTGTGACAAAATCATTCCATCCGCCAAACGAAAAGTGTAAATGTGAACTTTGCAACATGACCTATCCAAGATACCTTCTATAGCTGTGCAAGAAGAGTGAAATCTCTCGTAGAATACAGCAAAGAGAACTATCTAATTATGCACAAATGTGCGCATTCCGTTCCATTCATTTTACAGAGTTTACAAACAAACTTGTCGCCTGGAATGTGATAATTTGATTTGACATACATTTTATGATTGAACCTATGCACTGCAAGCCTTGTCACAACATGTCTGTGGCTCATATAGGCCTAAGCCTGTTTTCAGACTGCAAAGTAGCCTATTGCTATAAACATATTTCACAGGCTATTCCTCCTTGAAAAGCACTGCATGCTTGTCTAGTTTTCGATTATTGAGTTTAGATATGGTTATTCAGTTGCATTCCTCCGAGAACTGAATCACATGCTAGGTTTATACTGCCCAGAAGTGTCGCGAGAGGTTTTGGTACTAGGCCTATATCTTGTTGAAACCAAAGAACGCGTGATATCAACAAACAACGGACAAAAGCGAAACGAAAAGAAACTTAACGCATCTAACGATAGGTGGCTCGGCTCACTCATCGATTACTCAAATTTAACAAAAATCAGGGTAGCCACCATCTGTATTTTGCTATTAGGTTCCTGGCAGCTGCCCGGAACTGGCACGGAAGTGGTAGAACGCTGCCCAAGATGCACAGAGGTTTACACCGGCAGATAGTTTATCACCCGGGTTGCTGCCCGCAGCTTTTACCCGGATGTGGTAGAACCGGTCCTATGTGGTGTACATTAAAAAACCGTACCGGTTTGTCACATTGTGACCTTCCTCAGCCTATTTTAGGACATGTAAATGCGCAAGAACATACACTTAACATAAGTTTTGCCATAACAGAGGATTCTAAAAATATTCTTGTTCCAAAAGCTCACTTTTTTTTTCAAGAGCTGTTACAAAAATGTGTTAAGAGAAACATGAAAATGTCTTGACAATAACAGCGTGGAATAGAAGAGATGTGGATGTGAAACTATAAGATATGTTGAAATAGTTAGGTTATATTAGAGCAATATTCTCCAATTTAGGTCTTGTACGACACTTTGATTGAGACTATTACAAACAAAAGAAATTAAGCCAAATCGGCTGAGCATCTATCCAGAGACTCATATGTTTAACAGTAGCTAGTAACAATAGTTTATTTCCGAGTCCGCTACGTGTCTTCTAGCACGAGGTGGCGCCAGTTCACATGCAGCTACGACCTCGCATGACTCGCGTCAGGAGGCGGGTGTGAGGTAGCAGCTTACAGCAGTTTCATATTTTTCACTTACACATTTAGGACAGTCACTTCAAATTTCTTTGTAGTTTGTCAGATTTGCTCGCTGTTCAATTGGGTTAACATTCTATTAGGAGATAACACACAACATTTTCAAAGTTAATACAATCAGGCATAGGCGTACAGGCACTTTTTACACTCTAATGGGCTTTGGTGTAATTTTAGAACATAATTTTATTTCTTCTTTGGATGTCGCCAACTATCGTACTGTTTTATCTATGGAATATTTTCATTGTAAGTAATTGATAAGTGTGCATCATGCTTGTTTATATCTTAATGTATATTTGGGCTGAGGAAGTACAGACGACTGTACGAAACATGTACCCAGTTGTATAAATAGACCATCAACAACACTGTATTGAAAAGACGGAGATTATTAATAGTTTTATTAGTAGTTAGGTTATAACTGATAGTTTGGTATGTATTGGCGAGGTAGAGAAATAATGAAATGAAAACGTATTAGATGCCAGCGGTGATACCTCGTACCTCACTTATTTCCAACTATCAACTCATCTAGTTTCACATCCACATCTCTTCTATTCCACGCTGTTTTAATCAAGACTTGTTCGTGTTTTTCTTAACACATTTTGTAACAGATCTATATTTTTAATTTGTGAGCTTCTGGAAGAAGAATATTTTTAGTATCCTCTGTTTTGTTTTTAAAACTGACGTGAGGGTTGGAACGGGGTGCACTCAGCCTCGTGAGGACAATTGAGTAGCTGTCTGACAGTGAGACAGCGCCCCGATAACGAATACCAAGATTAACGGCCGAGGGGACCCGACGCGCTGATCACGCGTCACCCCAATATCTGCAGGCCAAATGGCTGGGCAGCGGTCGCTTGGTCGGCCTTAGCCCGTCATGGGCAGGATAGTGCCAGGGGTTGTTGTTGATCCTCTGTTTTGGCAAAATTAATATTAAGTGTGTCATCTTGCACAATTACATGTCTTAATTACGCTGAGGAAGGTGACGATGTAACTGGTTTTAATGTACAACATATATTGATCCAAATGGCTCTACAATTCACTACCAAACCCTCATATAGTCTCTGCCCTCCAAAAAACAAAACAAAAATGCAATTTTAGTAAATTTCTGCCAGGGGCTATCGCCTTATTTATTTGTTTAAAAGCACTTTATAAACAAATGAATATATTTCTGTTGACTTTTCAAGAAATGCAAGATATTTCCTGTACTATTGAGACGATTTGGAAGATTTTGGTACAAACCACACCATCTAACTCCCTCTGGTTTAGGAGCTTGAATTTTGTGCAACATACACCTTAGCGTATTATATAAGAGGCGCATGGTTTCAAAATCCCCCTTATCGAGTTTTTAGGAAAATTGAGTTCTTCACTCATCTCCATAGATCATATAATTTATCAACTTTATCAACAAGAAAATAGTTCCTAAACCTGCCTTATCTCATGTAAATATAACAAGAATTCAGGTGTCGTTTCCAAAGCTCACCTTATCCTAAGATGATGTTTCCAAAGCCCACCTTATCCATTATGTGGCACCGAATGTGGAACGTATCTCAAGGAATACTTTATGGAGAAGACGTCAGCACGATATGTATGAAGTTCTTTGTACACTGTGTAAGTGTGAATTCTTTGAAACTGGTGGCAATGCTGTTCCCAATTACTTCGCGCCAGTTGTTTTTTTACACGCACATTACTTATTTTCTGGATAAACATTTCTTAAATTTTAATATATTTTATGACTTTAAAGAACATAAACAGTAAAACAATTTCGATTATAATATCACTTTATGACGAAAGTTATCATTATAAAGTTTTAGGTACGTTTCCAAAATCCGCCCTTATCCACCATGACAGTTCCAGAACTCTCCTTACCCAATCTTCATTTGTTAATATCTTCCTTGTATATCACGAGTTGTATGCAGATCGCAGGTGTATGAATAAGGGCATAAACATACATAAATATATTAATTTTACTGAAGTTTAACCAGAAACGTTTTCTTCGTCTCCTGAAATATTTGCCAAACTGGATAAGGTGGATTTTGGAACCGTGCGCCTCATATGGAATAGGGTTTAGCCATCATGGTTAGTACTGACCTGCTGCGGATGTTGGTGCGCCTGGGGGCTCTGTTGCGGAGACGGTGGCGGGTGTTGGGGTTGCGGGGACGGCTGGGGGTGTGGGGGAGGTTGGGGGGACGGCTGAGGCTGGGGTTGAACCTGGGATTGGGGTTGTGACTGAGTCTGAGGCTGTTGGCTTGACGGGGACGGGCCACTGCTCTGACTCTGTTGACCCCACGATGCCCGCTGTTCGCTACTGTACAACTGCTGCTGCTGCTGCTGCTGACTCGACGGCCCCACCGGCTGGCCGTACGGCGTGCCCAGCTGCAACAAACAAAAACAACATTTTACATTAATCTATATAAAACCTCACGCAAGAGCTATTTCATTTCATGCAGAAAATATCTCTCCCGTACTTGTTGGAAAAAAATTCAGATGAAAGATTGACAACCCGAAAAGCTGTTCAGAAGACGACAATGATGATAATAAACCAATGGAATAAGTACTCAAATCATATAATTTCATAAATATCGAATAACTGGTGAGTGTTACAGCTAAGTTGTCAATCAATGGGCTCAGCACTCAAATGCCATTAGCAGTGACGAATTGCATTCTAATTTCATAAATATAAATTTTTGTGAGAAGTGTGCGATTTGCAAATACTGTTGCTGTAAAAAAAAATACGCGACATCATAGCTGTTCAGTTCGCATTTTGGCCGTAGGGACGCCTGTTTCATGTCCAAACTATTAAACGTTAATTCATTCACAATCTATTGGGAAAAGTGCTGCTTTTGAACAATCCAGATTTCTCGCACGGGTTCGCTAGTAAATAAATAAATAAATTAATTAATTAATTAATTAATTAAAAACAAGCATATTTAAAAATAAATAAGTAAATAAATTTAAAAAAATCATATATACATAAAAATCTTTAAAAGTTAAAAACACAGCAAATCAATAATTCGACAAATTCTACACACACACCCAAATACAAGGGGCTACATAACCACGTTAATCCTAATCAGAACAGGTCAGAGGTCACCTGGGTCCAGACATATCTCTGATCTAGAATCACAAGACACTGCCAGTTAAAGGATTAAAATAAGTTATTCTTTCCGGAGTCCGAGGTTGAAGCCAGACTTCGATAAAAGCTAATTTAAAAAAAGTACTTAAATACTAGTTAATGCTCCTTCGTACAAATGCAAAGAATATTTCAATAAAAATTAAATATCATATATATATTATTTCAGTAGTATAGATCCCTCCTGCGGCGCTCACAAGCGACCGATCGTGAAAAATGAGCATTCAAATGAAAGAGAATAGACATTACCAGTGACGCATTGCACTCTAATTCCATAAATCTCCATAATTTCTTTAAAAATGACTTTTAAAAAACTGTATGAAGTGTGCGATTTGCAGATACTGTTGCTGCAGGAAGATATGCTCCATAATTGCTGTCCACTTCACATTTTGGCCGCTGTGACGCCAGTTTCATGTCATTTTAACATTCTGAGGTCTTTCCTTGATCATTTTGCATGGATTTCAGAAGCAGTAATTTAAGGGAATGAGTAGGCTACTCAAATGGTATAATTTCATAAATATCGAATAACCGGTGAGTGTTACAGCTAACCTGTCAATCAATGGACTCAGCACACAAATGACATTAGCAGTGACGAATTGCATTCTAACTTCATAAATATAAATTTTTGTAAGAAATGTGCGATTTGTAAATACTGTTGCTGTAGGAAAATACGCGACATCATTTCTGTTCAGTTCGCATTTTGGCTGTAGGGACGCCTGAAACGTAAACAGTGTTCTATAATCATTTGGTTCAAATAAAAACATAACAACCTTTCTGCTTAAGTCTGTTGGGGAAAGTGTGGTTTATGAACATGCGAGATTTCTCGCACGGATCCGCCAGTCAAAATAAAATGGGAAACAGATATCTTTTGAGAAGACCAAATTTATGACTAATATTAGAAGTTCTCCTACAGTTTTAATAACAGACTCCGGAAAAATTGACAAGGTAGAAAAGTTTAAGTATTAAACGATTCAGATTAATGGACTAGACAAAGAAGCAAATAGAACAAGAATACAAAACTTGGAACAAGCTTTCCAACTGACGAAGGATACCTACAATAAGAAAAACATTTCTACATGGTGGCCACTCAAATATGTCAACGATTTTCCAGGAATTTTCCAGGAGTAATTCACATTTTACCAAATTTAAAAATAAGCGCGAGTGCGGAGGGGGGGGGGGGGGCGACATTATCGGTTGCCTACTTCAAGACCAAAATAAAGCAGTTGTGTTCGGTTTACTTATACAGATGTTGACAAAAATTAGTGGTGATTGCGTTATTGATACGCAAGCTTACACACAAACGATTTAATTGTCGTTTTAGAAAAACCTTTGTGACTCAAATATCCACTTAGAAAAAAGAGAAAAGAATGCCGCCTGCAATTTTATTGCGGTGAAGTTGTCTAAACTCAATATGTTTACAAAAATACTATAGCGTGTTCTCCCACACAGAAACAGGTAGCCTGAGGAAATGTATTTCGTTAATGATAGAGTGCTCACCCAAACCACAGCGGGGGTATGATTTAAGATGGAAGGATTTTTATAATTAATTAACAGTGGCTATTTTCCACGAGTTTTCAAAATGTTCGTCATTTTCCAGGAGTTTTCGAGGATTTCCAGGTATTCCAGGAGTAGTGGCTACCACATTCTATTGCAACTAAAATCCGACATTACAATACGGTAATTAAGCCGGAAAGTCACTATGCTTCAGAATGTATGTTTTCCATTGAAAAAAAAAAAAAAAAAAAAAAGGCGAAATAGAAGAGTTAGAGAAAAAGGAAAGAAGGATACTTAGAAACGTATTGGGACCATTAAAAACAGAAAGTGGACAATTCAGATACAGAAAAAATGACGACCTCTTAAAAAAATCTACGATACGATGAGTAATTTATTTGGACACGTAATGAAGATGAACAACTCCAGACTCACAAAACAAATGTTCAGTCATGTATACAAAAGCAAGAATGGTAATCAATACATACAAAGTATATAAAGGGATATGGAAGTAACAATAGATATTATTCAGGACAGACCACTTTTCAGAAATATGATCAAAAATTTCAAGGGTTTCCAGGAGAAGAAAAAGAAGAAGCGGGTTAACATCTGGACGGAAGAGAGAAGGAGACAAAGTGAAGTAATGGAGAACTACTGGAAGGCAAGAAAGGATAAAGGAAATAAGAGACAGTGGATGCAATGAGTTATCTTACGCGGTCCAAAGATGACCAAAATCGAGGGAAGAAGAAGAAAATGGGAAACAGCAATGACATTAACATCTTAAAAAGATAATGACTTATTGTCCAAGTTGCTGAACAGCGTTATCCTGCGTTACAGTACACAGTAATAACGGTTACAGTTATTCCTCTACCCTCATATTATTAGGTAACTTGAACTGCACGTAGCTTCGGGGTCCATCGTCTTTGTTCGAGGGAAAGTCGAGATGACTCAGACGATATCGACCCGAGCAAGAGAAAGAGACGCATTAAAAATTGTCGACTCCCCAACATTTCCGAGACTCTGATTGGTTCATAATTAGATTGCCTCATTACTCTTTTGTTTCGCTCTCTTATGTCCAATTACCACTTAATTACTTCCCAAGGAAATAACAGCAGCACTTCAACTGTTCCGCAGTAAGGTCACACGAGCGGGGGGCATCAAGGAAAATACACATAGAACGCGTCCACATTTGGTAAATAGATATATCCGTATTGATTGATGCAATTGATAAATTGAAAACCCGCCTGACAAGAACTATGAGAAGTTGTTTAATGAAATATTAAACGACGTACATCTTTCGGAATATCAATGATTCCACCCTCAGTGTGAAAAATATTATACCTTAAAAACTATTTAACATTGTCAAAAAATGCATATCCCTACAAATAGTGTTAATTTAAATTAACGAAAAACTTGTTAATATATGAATTAATAAGCAATTAGACAGAGTACAGGATCATTATCTATGTGCGCGCGAGTAAACACCACAAGCTAAGCCGGCTGTGATTGGCGAGGATCGCGGGCGCGCGATATATCGGTATTTCACACGTGTTTTGTCATTCATATGGACGTGTATCTGCAAAGCTTAGACGTTAGTGTTGCACGTTTAGTGATTACTGTGATTGTTGGTCAAGCCTAGACACCAATTCACATTGTGGGAACGTGTTTATATCCATAATTCCTACATGAAAAGCAGAAAATCTTGCTCTGAAAGAAGACGGAACACTTCGAATCAAGTTTCCAGGTAGACCTGTGCCTAATGCCAGTACAATTAGGAGGCTCGCTAACGATTCAAAGAAACAGGCTCCGTAAATAATAAAAGAGTTGACAGACATCCTTTCATCATAAGATGTCAGGTGTGTGTTACAAGAGAGGGAGGACATTTTCAGCATCGCCTATGAGCACTGTAAGGACACATTATTGAACATGTTTGGTAAAAGTGTGCGCCACCACCGGCTGAACCGGGTACGCGCGCCCGCGATCTGCGCCAGCGACAGCCGGCTTAGCTTGCCGTGTTTACTCGCGCGAACATACATAATGAACCTGTATGTTGTAAATAATAATTAATATGTCTCACAGATAATCTGTACTGGATTTGCCGTCAGATTCGTGAGACATGTCACAAAAGTAATATAAATAGTAATAAATAAATAAATAAAATTATTATTTTTTATTATTTTGCGTCGCCTCCGTAGCGTAGCGGTCAGCATGGTTAGCTGCCGCCCCGGAGGTCCTGGGTTCGATTCCCGGCTCTACCACGAACTTTGAAAAGTGGTATGAGGACTGGAACGGGGTATACTCAGCCTCGGGTGTTCCAAATGAGTAGAGGGGGTTCGATTCCCACCTCAGCTATCCTCGAAGTGGTTTTCCGTGGTTTCCCACTTCGTCTTCAGGCAAATGCCGGGATGGTATCTTCTTCAAGGCCACGGCCACCTCCTTCCCTCTTCCTTGTCTATCTATCCTGACCATCCAATACCTTCCCTCATGAGGCCCCTGTTCGCTTTGCAGGTGAGGCCGCCTGGGCGAGGTGCCAATCCCACCTCACCAGTTGTATCCCTTCCGATTCGATGTTCCCAGCTCTAGGACACTGCCCGTCGAGGCGGTAGTGGTGAGTTCCCTCGCTGAGTCCGTGGGTTCCACCAACCTGGAGGGTAAACGACTAAGAAAATAGTTTTTTAATATTATTTTACTACGTAGCCTAACTTATGTCTAGCTTTCAATTCATCATCATTTTTTCCTTTGCCACCCAAACCATTGCGGTTGTCGATGACTAAACAAATATCGTATAGGCCTACGCAAGTACACGAAGCTGATAGCCAAGGCACCCTAAAACCCTTAAAATTATTTTAAAGTAGCAAGAACTGTAAAATTTGATTTTGTAATTGAATGGTTTTGACGACAGATTACTGGGCTCGGGACGCGTTGCCATGGTTACAGAAAGCGCCAGCCAGTGAACCACGCGCTTGTATTTAATGGTTTATGTAATTATCTCGAGCGCGTAATCCTTTTTAATTCCCATCATGTCATTACTGCAATGCTATGATGAATTAGCTCATCATGAACAAAATTAATTGTAATAAAACTCCCCGTTCATATTTCTATACTAATTAATATGTGCGCGGGGGAATTCGACTGGGAGTACAGAAAGTTAAGTTCTGTTTGGTAATTAATTCACAGACTGGGAATTTAATGTTGCGAACATGACTAGTTGGGAATTAAGATTTCAGGATAAGAAATAATAAACTTGACACCAATTTAGTTAACTACATACGACAAAGGATGTGGTCTAACCCTTGGCGTCCATGTAGCGTTTCAAGGAAATAATGCGTATCGTCTGTCTTCCAACCCGGGCGAAGTCGCCGGATGTTTAAAGAGCATTAAAAATCCCTCGGTATGCCTTCCTTCGGAGGGGAAGTAAAGCCCAGACCTGGGAAGTAAAGCCGGCGGTCCCATGTCAAAGATTTATGGGATGTTAAAGAACCTTCCAGTAATTACTCCTGTGTAAAGCTAAATTGTATAGGTTAGGAATGTAAACAACGCTCTTAGGTTTCTACGTTCGTTGGCAAGAGCCGACTGCGGTGGCGTCTAGTAGCTAAGTTCTGAACTAGGCCTAGTAGTGGTTGACGGTGGCGTTTGGCCGCAAAAGTAGGAACTATTTGAAAAATTTAAAGTTGCAGTCCTTACTTGAATTTAAAAAAACCAGATACACACACTAATACAGTCATCACAATTAACACCAGTTATCAGACAGATTCTACACACACCCACAGTACACGGGGCTACATGACCGCGTTGTCGCAGCCCCTAAACTGACGAACCAACCAACCAACCAAAGCCCAGACCCATGTCATAGATTTATGGCATACAAAAGAACCTTCCACTAACTAAAACTGTGTGAAGCTAAATTTTAGATTAGTTTTGATTAATACTCTAATAAGTTCCAATGTTCACCGCAAGTTGCCGGTTGCAGTGACATCTAGTAGCCAAGTTCACAGGTAGATGTAGTTGTCGGTAACAAAAGTAGGAACTAGTTGAAATTGACCGGCTATCGGATAGATTATAGATTACACACACACGAAGTACACGGGGCTACATGACCACGATGTCGCTGCCCTTAAACTGAGGATCCAACCAACCGTTTGTCGTCCGTCTTGTGTCGGCGAGGTTTGCGAGTTACCTCGAGATATCCTGACTACCCAGCTCTCACTTCCATTCAGCAAGCTCGGTCTACTGTTGGTGAAGAAATTATAGATACTAGAGTTTAGAAGTCAATAAAAACATTACATGTAGCCTTGCATAGAAACAAGCTACACCAAACTTTTCCTGATTTCATTCTCCGTTACCTATGTACAGTAAACATTTGTATTGTAATCCGTTAACATCTTAGTAAATACTGAGCGATGTAGGGAGACATCTTTCTTGCAGAATACTGTAGATCGCAACTCACTGCACCTCGACTATCATTTCCCCATACTGTGACCATCCTGAGAGAACAAAAAAATAGTACCGTCTTTTTTACCAAGTCTAACGGAGCGCTCAGTTCGAAAGGTCATTACATTAAAAGTATTAGTCAGATCGTATTGAAACTTTAATACGTCTTGGAGGAACTTATTGTTAACGTGTCTAAGGAGTTTTAATGTGATCTGACGGTTCTGAAAATAGTTCTTGATAATTTTGTAAACCAACATTTTCTCGGGCCTGGTGGTCGTAGCAGTATGAAATATGGCTTGTTATGAGGCTCACAGCAATGCAAGGCTAAACGAATAACTACGTTTTTAGTAAATACTGAGCGATGTAGGGAGACATCTTTCTTGCAGAATACTGTAGATCGCAACTCACTGCACCTCGACTATCATTTCCCCATACTGTGACCATCCTGAGAGAATACACACCCCAAGTATTTAAAATGTCCCACCTTCTCCAGTTTAGTTCCTCCTACCTCAAAATTCTCAAGTATACATCATTTTACACGTTCCAATCGTAAATTTAAACATAATCATTCGAATTTTACAACTTCAACTATCAAAATTCTTCAAATGCAATAAAGAAATTATCTTTTAATACTGAGGTTCTATGCCCAAGATTGCGGGTTCAAACCCGGCCGAAGCCGTCGGATTTTTTAAGAGCGTTAAAAAATCCTCAGTATGCCTTCCTTCGGAGGGAAAGTAAAGCCGGCGGTCCCATGTCATTGATTTATGGCATGTTAAAGAACCTTCCACTAATTACACCTGTGTGAAGCTAAATTGGATAGGTTAAGGATGTAAACAACGCTCTTAGGTTGCTACGTTCGTTGCCAAGAGCCGACTGAGGTAGCGTCTAGTAGCTAAGTTCTGAACTAGGCCTAGTAGTCGTTGACGGTGGCGCTTGGAGGCAAAAGTAGGAACTATTTGATAAATTCTAAGTCGCAATACTTAAATTAAAAAACAGATACACACGCTAATACAGTCATAACAATTAACACCGGTTATCAGACAGATTCTACACACACCCAAATTACACGGGGCTACATAACCGCGTTGTCGCAGCCCCTAAACTAAGGAACCAACCAACCTATGCATTTTAATACCAGCAATTATAACATTTTTAAATATATTAAAATTGACAACTGAATATTTCAAAATTCCTTCATTCTCACTACACGTAATCTTTAAATTTTAGGGGCAGATAACCTCGTAGTTACGCCCCTTAAAACAACAATAACTAACTAATCTTTAAATTTCATAAAATTGGATAAACAAATAAATTTTATACATTTTCCTCCAAATGTACATAACTTATCATAAAATTAAAGTATTTTTTCCATTTAGAAAGTTTTATTTTATTTTAATAAAAACAAACAAAATTATGGGATAAAAATCTATCATAAAGATATAAATTTTATAAAATCCCGCCCGCAAAAATCCAATAAGCTACCTATTCAATCACATAAATATAAGAGACGTAACAAATTCGTAACTAAAGCTATTTTTTTTTCTTTTCTTGCGTTTCTTCCCTACCGACATAACCTTCATCTTTGAAATGCTGATTTTCATGCCATACTTCCTACATTTCTATCCTAGTCCAAACAACAACAGCAAAACATCCTAGCGTTTGTTCTTTTGCTTTAAAGTGAGTGATTGACCTGAATTCAAAGCGCAGATGTTCACAACAGATGTTTCTTATTTGAGGGGCTACAGCATTGCGGTGAATTTGTTAGTCTGTGTGTGTGTGTGTGTGTGTGGAATATGTGTGATAACCTGTGTTCTTGTGATGGCTAGGTAATTGGGGACAGGATAGGGAAGGAAGCAGCCCGGGCCGTAAGTTAGGAACCATCCCAGCCTGTGGTAGAAGTGGAGTGGTGGAACCTCGGGAAACCACCTCCAGGATGGCTGAGGAGGGAATCGAACCCTTCTCTTCTCAGTTTTGCCTCACGAGGTTGAGTGTACCCTGCTCCAACCCTCAGATCAGAATTAAAATTTCTCGACAGAGCCGTGAATCAAGCCCGGACCTTACAATGGAGGACCCTAAACTTCCTGACGAGTGTCGAATTGAAACATTCCGTATGTCGCTAGTGAGGGAGAGAGTTGCCTTAATATATTGGTCAGAGGTTCGAGGCCCTGAAGGAGGCAAGGTGTGTGCACACCTTCAAGGGCTTGAGGATTTATGAACTAGGTCCATTATTTTTTTTTCATAAATCCATTGAATTGACGATGTGGCTGTCGACGCAGAGACTTTTCTCCGCTCATAATGATGAGTCGCCAATCCTCTTCCCCGTGTTGACGCCCTTAAATAAAATTATAACGCTTGTGGGGCATGGAAATTCAGTATTTGTGCCAAAGGGCTTAAATTAAAGGAATGGAGAGGGCTATCTAAAATTATTGTTGCCAAAACCTTCCTCGGGGTGTGCACTACAACCCTACAAAATTTCAATGCAATCGGTTAAACGGTGTCGGAGTCTATTAACGTCGGACAGATATAGACTACATTTCCATTTTTATATATAAGAAGAGGATAGGGATTGTCAATTTGCTGGTAGAAAGATGGTACGATTCCGGGCTCAACAAAAAAAAAAAACAACAACAACATTCTAGTTTGAGGGCGAGCAGACTCAGATGGTGGGGGCAACAGTGAAGAGAGAATATTTAAGAGGTTAATGAGTTCGGCTATAGAGGTAAAGAGAAGCAGAGGTAGACCTAAGAGGCGATGGTCAGATTAAGTTTTGAACGATTTCGAAGTGAGAGCTGTAGAAGCAGAGAAGGCCGCAGTGCTAACTGCTAATAGGGGATCAATTAATATTGTAACTTTCAGTCGGTGAACACAAAATAAATTCCAATTACTGGAATATGTGAAAAAATAACCTGAAATAAAAAATGAGTCCCCTTTGTTGTGCAGCGGTCAGCGTGCTTAGCTGCCACCCTGGAGGTCTGCGGTTCGATTCACGGCTCTGCAACGAAATTTGAAAGTGGCATGGGTGGAACAGGGTCTACTCAGCCTCGGGTGGTCCAAACGAGTAGAGGGGAATGGTGCCTACCCTAAGGCCACGGCCGCCTCCTTCCCACTTCCTTGCCTAACCCTCCCACTCTTCCCATCGCTTCATGAGGCCCCTGTTCGCTTTGCCGCCTGGGCGTAGTGCTGGTCACACACCCCAGTGAGTCTCAAGCTCCAGGACACTGCCCTCAGTGGCGGTAAAGGTGGGATCCCTCGCTTAGTCCGTGGGAAAATCCAACTGTGGAGGGTAAAACGATAGCGAACGAAAATACGAAAATAAAAAAGGAGAACTAAGGAATGACTTGTTTCGCTCGTCAAGCGAGCATCATCAGATCCAAATTTGCAAGACAAACCTACAGTGACACCCAGAGATAGTCTCTGCCCTTCAAAAACAAACAAAAATTGAAACCCTGCTAGAAACGTAGTAAGTGTGATAATTATTAGACTGCTAATTTAAGCAGGCCTTCCAACTATTTCTGACATTCACTTAAGCAATAAGCCCTAAATTACTAATATGTGGAAATGACCTACGAGCACTCTGCCATAAAAAGCTAGAACTACAACATGACATTTGATGTTGAGACTTGTCTGAATTGTGAAAGTCTACAAGCTTCTCAGACAACCTCTTTAGATGTAGTAAACTATGAATGCTATGAATTCGATTAGCCTTTATGAAAGCAATTATGATGATGATAATTGTTTTAAGGGGCCCAACATCTAGATTACCGGCCCCTAATGGTCTGAGTGATAGCGAAAATGACAATGGAACTGAAAATCAAGTGAGACGGAAAAGACAAAACGGAACTCAGAACGAAACGACTCACAAAAAGTAGAGCGGAAATACTCACAAAAGGAATAGATTGAAAAAGGCGCACAAAATGTAGGCTAGTCGAGGTTCAAAATACTTACAAAATGCCCACCACACAAAATGAAATTTAGATTGAAAATACCTGCAAAATGCAGTTTAGGTTGAAAATACTAACAAAATGCAATTTAAATTCAAAATACCCACATTGAAAGACTTAAAAAAAAAGGAAGTTGATTGTCAAACCCTACAAAATGCAATTCATATTGAAAATACTAGCAAAAAGCAATTTACATAGAAAATACTTACAAAATGCAACTTAGATCGAAAATAACGACAAAATGTAGTGTAGATTCCAAAAACGTTCTCGCTTGCTGGGCCCAAAATTGCAGGTTCGTATCCTGGCGCAGTCAGCTGGCATTTGAGAGTGCGCAAATGCGAGAGAGCCGTGTCAGTAGATTTACTGGCTCGTTCAAGATCCTCTTCGGGGCAAAATTCCGGCACCCCGGGGCCTCTAAAAGCCAGAGTAGTTAAAAGGGACGTAAAACAAATAACATTATTATTAGATTCCAAAAATTCGCTAAAGGTAATTTAGATACATGGGGAGCCAATTGAGGGGGAAAAAAATCTGACCCCTTGAAGAATGAGTGATCAGCAAAGATGAGAGAAGGCCAAAGAAGGAGGGAAAGTGAAAGACTCCCTAGGCCTCGGATACTCTAATACCGTCGGGGTCGGAGAGGCCCATAGGAGACCGGCATAATGAAGTGGAAGCAATGCCGGACTCAGCTGGGGTCCCGTGGTCGCCAACCCACGTCCCACTAGATATGAGCCCATGGGGAGTGAAAGCAATTATCTCATAATAGTTTCAGATTATGAAGGGGACGTGCAGACTAGACTGGACGCTTAAAGGCAAACCATTCTCAAATTAAAAATATGTACTGTATGTGTTCAAAGTCCGATGACGCGAAGTATACCCAAGTCGCCAAGAAATATGTTTTACTGCTTTTGCTTAAAGAATGTTGATGGAGATGTCTCTCTCTTTCATGAAAACAAGCGATTCCTGAACAATCGTGAGATGACGACATGTATGTGATCCCTTTTAGAAATAAGGTTGCACTTAATCCAGGACGCGTCACGTCACGTCACGTGACGTCACAGACTTTGACATGTCTACGTGAGTGTGGCAACAGTGTGTCAGTGATGTGTAAAAATAAGGAAGAGCAGAGGGGAGGGGAGGGGAGGCCATTGACCTGCTCTCAGAAGGTCGTCCTCTACTTCCAATCACACACTGTACACAGCTCTCTCTGTCTCCCTTACACACATATATATATAGATAGACTATACAAAGTCGCTACCGAGTGCAAGAAGCGCCCAACTCCAACTGGGTTCCTGGCTCTTGTGCGCTTTTTGCATTGTGTATTTTGCCTGCTCTTGACCGAGTTTCTGTTTGGCAGGCAAGGGCATACACACACACACACACATACAGACACAGAGTAACGCCGTAATTATTCTACTGGCTGCACGATCCTCAACTCACACCCGCGTTCAGCAGAGCTGCTTTGTCGTGGACCTTAATTGAGTTCACTGACAGACAGACAAGCACGACTCAACAGATCAGTGGAACGAACACGTAAATCGGTTAGATATGTATTTGAACTTTTCGAATACTAGATTATTATGTAACATAAAAAAAAACAATCCTTAAAACATTGTATAATGAACCCATTCTTCGTCAGATGGCATAACGGCCAGGTATTAAACATCCACCTTTTTTCATTAACGGATTTTGCAGAGTTTCCATTTGGTGGGGTTTAACCTAGGTATTCTAAGTCAGGCTCTTAGAAGATCTACGCTTGAAAATGCTACTTGCGTCCACGCAGGCCTTCAAAGAGGTAGACTAAGAACACATAGCAAAGAAAAAAGATATTTGGATGGAATTTTACACCACGGATGCCATGATAACGACGGACTGGAAAGAAGCAAATTATCAGCTCAGACATCTTGTTACCAGATTTGCAGTGCATGGATGTCATCAAAAGTGTTGTAGGACCATACGTTTCCATGAGCCATGCGCGGACTGTGTTTGTCGTATGTGTGGGAAACTCGGTGAGAGATATCACGTGATGGGTTTGTACAGATAGAATTTTATCATTGTCACAATTAATTATGTTGTGAATCAACTTGATTATGTATATAACTGGCCATTTGGCTGCATTATTAAGTTATTTTCCAAGTCAGGCTCTTGAAATATACACTGATCGGTCCGTCATGCCATTAATATCCCATCTAAAGGGCACTAAACGTATCTTCTGTGGAAACCAAGGAGCTTAGAACAAAGGAGGGGCTTTCGACGTTGTTATGAACTTCTTAGACAAGACCCAGGACCGTGATGACGAATGCCGCGGAAATGTAGAATTCCAAAGCCACATGGATGCAAGAACTGTCTATAGCCTACATGGAAGCAAATAATATAAGTGACCGAATGATCCAGTTTTTTTTTTGCCAACTACCTGTGCCAACTTATGCAAAGAAAGCGAACTCATAGACTTATATTATCACGAATATAGATAATTTCTGATTGAACAACGGAGTTGTGTATATAACAACGAAAAAATACAGAATATTAGGATGCAATGCGCCTGCGGAAATTAAGATCTAGTTTTGTGTTGGTTACATTGCTAATTTAGATGTATCGGTCGCGGTTATATTTGCCCATTTTTAAGTTATAGGCTAGAGAGTGTGGGAGTACAGGAGAATCGTTCTTCGTAAAGTCCCAAGTTTGTTTAATAATACAATGTGAACTATTGCTGTTATTCGTAACATTGTGGTACCTTAACCTCCAAAGTTCATATCTCTCCAACCTTCTCGCCACGATCACCAGTAGGGCTTGTTTCTTGTTTTGCATTGCTTTTATAAGTATATTTGGGGACAATATCATATTACAAGGCAGTTAAATTGCTTTCTGAGGTTCAATGAACCATGAAGAGTTCGTCAAGGCATCAATGACATCCATAACATGGAAATGCGGGATTGAGTGCAAAATATGCTACTCGTACAAAGTTCTCTAATTTGCTTCGAGCCAAAGTGTTTTAAGTGCAAGATATGCTACTCGCACAGAATGTTCTCTAATTTTTTTCGTGCCAAAGTGCAAGATATGCTACTCGTACGAAGTTCTCTAATTTGTTTCGAGCCAAAGTGCTTTAAGTGCAAGACATGCTACTCGCACAAAGTTCTCTAATTTGTTTCAAGCCAAAGTACTATAAGTGCAAGATATGCTACTCGCACAGAAAGTTCTCTAATTTGTTTCGTGCCAAAGTGCAAGATATGCTACTCGTACGAAGTTCTCTAATTTGTTTCGAGCCAAAGTGCTTTAAGTGCAAGACATGCTACTCGCACAAAGTTCTCTAATTTGTTTCAAGCCAAAGTACTATAAGTGCAAGATATGCTACTCGCACAGAAAGTTCTCTAATTTGTTTCGTGCCAAAGTGCAAGATATGCTACTCGTATGAAGTTCTCTAATTTGTTTCGAGCCAAAGTGCTTTAAGTGCAAGACATGCTACTCGCACAAAGTTCTCTAATTTGTTTCGAGCTAAAGTGCTATAAGTGCAAGATATGCTACTCGCATAGAAAGTTCTTGAATTTGTTTCGTGCCAAAGTGCTTGGAGTGCAAGATATGCTCCTCGTAGTTTCTGTAAATATTGGAACCTTTTCCCCGAACTCACTGTATCTCACTTTCTCCCTTAGCACACTTTACATGATTCGCCAAGTCATATTTGCCACCGAGTACTATGCTAACATCACAAGCACACACTGTACAAAACTAAATGTATCTCCTTTCCTTTTCAGCCAAAACTGCAATTTCAAAGAACGGGTTTACCTGAAACACCCGGTAATACTGTTTTTCCAACTTATATTTACTTATGGTTATCGCCAAACCACACAAAATAGGCCATGGGCATAATTCACCTTTCATTCATAACGTCAGATTCACAACTGATGTAACTTTTGAGGCGAAGCAGTAAAACGGAGGAACTTTTGAGGCGAAGCACAAACAAATGGAAACAACAATCAATCAATAATAAATTAAAAAATAAAACGTATAACTAAATTTTAAAATACAGTCGAACCTCGAAACATCGATAGCTCGTAATTATTACGAGTATTTCCAGAACAAACGTCCTATAATTTACATGTATTTTTTTCTCAAGTCGAATTTTTATAACTCGAATTTATTATTCGATATCTCGAAGCTAAAATTATATCCCTGGGACTGATTCTTGTTCTTTTATCTCGAGCACTTACGTAATTGCAGTGCAACTTGCATCATTGAAAGGTTCTTTATTCGAATTTTCATCCGATTATTGTAGTTGAATGAACCGTATGATTGTTGTTAATTCATTTTAAGTGTTTGGGATATATTGGTCATTAGCCCCGTGTAGTTGGGCGAATATTGAACTTGCATAACAACCACAGCCAGCCTCCCACCCCCAAACCATATCCTTGTTAAATTCAGAAGATGGTGTAGATGGCGGCTGTTTAAAGGGCTAGGAGAATCAAATTTTGAGAACACGTTCACTGTTATATCAAGTGATAACTTACAAAAGAGACGAGATGTGATCCAGACTCGAGGATCAGGAGCTGCTTTGTACTTACCAAACGTAATTATGAGTTGAAGGTAGAGTGAAAGAAGGAAACACCAAGACGAAGCTCCTACGCAGTAATTACATTGGCCAAACCATTACCGAGTAAAGAAGGCAATTTTAAGTCGGGAATATCTTGTTGCAGAACAGAATAATACAATTAAGAATTTCTTTTGACTCTCGGAGATGCCAATTACACGAGTGACAACGAGAAACCAGCGCCGCGATATGACTTCTCACACAGTGCGAGATCCATTAACCATTCTTGGAAATGTAAGGAAACTGTTCGCATTGGCATTTTTACATTTTACTTTTAAGTGTGTCAACATTTGAATTCATTTTAATTTATTTTAATTATTAATAATGTTATTTTTTTGTTTCTCGAATTTTAATGTTGATATATCTATTTTTAGTTTTCAATTTATGTTCCTTTAGATTTAATTTTGATATTTTTATTGAATTAATTAAGTAACTAATTTCGAATTGATTTTTATAATTATTTTCTTATTTTTTTATAATTACCATGTTTATTATTTTTATATTCCTTTTACTATGGTAATTTTATTTTTATGATTTTTATTTCTATATTTATATTTTATTTTTACACTTTAATTGTTAATGTTTATAGTTTTTTTTTTAAATGTCATCCAACACATTACGTCAAATAGATACGTGTATATTGTTTTTTTTTTTTTTAGAGATACTGAGATGGAGCCCATCTCTTCCGAGCGAGGCACGCCATGATGCGTGATAGGCTCCATTTCGGCAACGCTGTACAGTTTCTCCCGGAGCGGCTAGCTGGTGAAACATGTCTTATTTCCCCCTACAAATACAAACTGATATAAAATAAGTGAATTAATTTACGTATTTCACAGCCATACATCATAACTTTTCGATGTATAAGAAATCCAACGCGACCAAGAACTACATTTTCCAGCCACCCCGAGCCGAGAAAAAGTTACCTTACAAAAATGATAGCAACTTTGTTCCTCGGACACACAAAATTTTGAAATTAATAAACCAGTTATACAACATGCCAATGTATATTGTGTTAAAATTTGGATTTGATCTGATGACAGGGTTTTGAGATAATGAATCTTAAATGTGACGCATGGTTGAAACACGCTTAAAAACGTGCACTTTTTGTGTTCCAACTGCGATAAAAAATATTACAATATAAATTAAAAATTCCAAACCTACATGAACTAACGTAAAATAGAACGACGAAAATGATGATGTTATAGGATTTTATGTAGGTCTATTGGTTACTTCACAAACAACCTTCAAACTCGAGTGCACATAATATTTTGGTCGACAATAGGGCCAATTAAGTGAAAAACTCCCTAGGCCTCGGATACCCTAATACCATCGGGGTCGGAAAAGAACAAGAGTTGACCAAGGGAGGTCGACAGGAAAGAAGACAGAGAGGAGCCCGGCACAAGTAAGTGGAAGCGATGCCGGACTCAGCTGGGGTCCCGTGGTCGCCAAACAACGTCCCACTAGATGTGAGCCCCTGGGGGAAGAAATAATTAACCCAAAACAGACTAACTTATAAAATTGAAACATAGCCAACCTGAAGAACTAGATGAAATTGGTACAAACAGACTGAAAAAGACCTGAAAGGATTAGGATTGCCAAATATGGTCCATGCTGCAAAAGCAAACTCATTTGTTGCGTATGAGGGAATACTGGCCTAAAAGAAAGGCCAAACACTGTTGTTACTGAGTGTTGTTTATGGAACGGAATAGCTAGGTTATCTGCCCCTCCACCAAAGCTGATTCCACATGGTCCTAATAAGAGACCCTTTCGCGACGTTTGAAATATTACGTCATGATCTAACAGAAAAGTTAAGCCCAAGTTAACATTGCTGGATATCCTTACAAACGTGAAAATATACTAAAATTAAACTAGGTTGAGTCTTTAACATGTAAGTATATATTTACTTGCAGTCAACACAGATAGAAAATATATTTCATATACATCGGTATATAAATCACTCGTAAAGGACCATGGACGAAGGATATATTTACTCCAAGACTAGAAAAAGCCAACCAAAATCTGTGTGGGAATGAAAAGTTTAAATGGAAGTTTAAATAGCAATGTCGTTACCTAGAGGAAGTAAATGCACTATGGCAATAAATTACAAAACATTACAGTTGATACATTACAATCTAATTATGAAGATTATCGAAATTTCACTTTATATTTCGGACCAGAAAGCCCTGAACAAAACATCTCGTCTTGAATACCTTGTAACAATACAAAGCGAGGTCGACTAATCTGAACAGATGACGCACGAGGCTGATGGTGGCGCTGCACATGTCACATGGGCATCAGTAGTTGTCGAGGCTGTCAACAGATAGCGCGACACTCGCCATGGAGGCAGGCCAGAGACAGGTGCAGGTCTCACTGACACCTGCCTCCAGTACCGTAACCTCTAGGGGGCCATGACGACTGGAAACCAAGAAATGGGAACAGGATAGCAAGAGGCTTGTACAGTGTTACTCAAAATTCAGTCGAAGCTCGATTTCTGAGTAAATGTCAATAACTTCGAGTTACGGAGATAAGTAGGAAAATGGTAAATTTGAAAACTAATACTCGTATACTGGTCGCAAAATACAATGCGCAGTCTGTAACTAAACTGACGCGACAATGTGCAGTCTGTATCTAAACTGACGCGACAATGTGCAGTCGGTAACTAAACTGACGCGACAATGTGCAGTCTGTAACTAAACTGACGCGACAATGTGCTGTCTGTAACTAAACTGGCGCGACAATGTGCAGTTTGTAACTAAACTGGCGCGACAATGTGCAGTCTGTAACAAAACTGGCGCGACAATATGTAGTCCGTAACTAAACTGACGCGACAATGTGCTGTCTGTAACCAAACTGACGCGACAATGTGCTGTCTGTAACTAAACTGACGCGGCAATGTGCAGTTTGTAACTAAACTGACGCGACAATGTGCTGTCTGTAACCAAACTGACGCGACAATGTGCTGTCTGTAACTAAACTGATATGACAATGTGCAGTCCGTAACTAAACTGACGCGACAATGTGCTGTCTGTAACCAAAATGACGCGACAATGTGCTGTCTGTAACCAAACTGACGCGACAATGTGCAGTCTGTAACTAAACTGACGCGACAATGTGCTGTCTAACCAAACTGACGCGACAATGTGCTGTCTGTAACTAAACTGATATGACAATGTGCTATCTGTAACTAAACTGATATGACAATGTGCTGTCTAACTAAACTGACGCGACAATGTGCAGTCTGTAACTAAACTGACGCGACAATGTGCTGTCTGTAACCAAACTGACGCGACAATGTGCTGTCTGTAACCAAAATGACGCGACAATGTGCTGTCTGTAACTAAACTGACGCGGCAATGTGCAGTTTGTAACTAAACTGACGCGACAATGTGCTGTCTGTAACCAAACTGACGCGACAATGTGCAGTCTGTAACTAAACTGACGCGACAATGTGCAGTCTGTAACTAAACTGACGCGACAATGTGCAGTCTGTAACTAAACTGACGCGACAATGTGCAGTCTGTAACTAAACTGACGCGACAATGTGCAGTCTGTAACTAAACTGACGCGGCAATGTGCAGTTTGTAACTAAACTGACGCGACAATGTGCTGTCTGTAACCAAACTGACGCGACAATGTGCAGTCCGTAACTAAACTGACGCGACAATGTGCTGTCTGTAACTAAACTGACGCGACAATGTGCTATCTGTAACTAAACTGATATGACAATGTGCTGTCTGTAACTAAACTGACGCGGCAATGTGCAGTCTGTCTGTAACCAAACTGATGCGACAATGTGCTGTATGTAACCAAATTGACGCGACAATGTGCTGTCTGTAACTAAACTGACGCGGCAATGTGCAGTCTGTAACTAAACTGACGCGACAATGTCCTGTCTGTAACCAAACTTACGCGACAATGTGCTGTCTGTAACTAAACTGATATGACAATGTGCAGTCTGTAACTAAACTGACGCGACAATGTGCTGTCTGTAACTAAACTGATATGACAATATGCAGTCCGTAACTAAACTGACGCGACAATGTGCTGTCTGTAACTTTTATTTATTTATCCGAGTCCAAAACACATACATATATACATATAAATTACACTAAATTTCATTACTCCAGTGTTCAACTGTTAGAATGGCACAGTCATTGGCTTCTATCAAGTCCTGCATAGTACATGGTCTTGATAACATGCTGCAATTCAGAAGGTGCTCAGGGTCTTGTCTTTCACCACATCTACAAAGTTCTTCAGCACTGTATCCCCACTTCATTAAATTGCTTTTGCACCGACTCACACCAGTTCTCAGTCGGTTTAGCGTCTTCCAGGATTCGTATTGTAGGTGGTAGCCAGCTGCCGGCTTCTCCTTCATTTCCCACGATCCTCCTGGAGATTTTGCTTTCCAAAGTTCAATTCGGCGAGCTTCAGCTGAGGAATGAATTGATATTGTTGTTTGGAGGAAGCTCTTTCTTGATTTTAGCCTAGGTAGAGAGACATCAAGTCCATACATTGGATGTCTTGGATCTGTTTCTTGCTTTTTCTTCTCTACTTCTGCCACTACTTGTCTTCTAACTTCTGGAGGTGCTACTCCCATAAGCGGAAAGATCTTATCGACAGAAATTGGACGTAGACAGCCTGTCACAATGCGGCCTGTCTCATGGAGGGCAACATCTACTTGGTTGGCATGAGCAGAGTTCCTCCAGACTGGGGCAGCATATTCTGCAGCAGAGAAACTCAGAGCAAGGGCAGTTGTACGCAGGACACTAGGCTGAGCTCCCCATCTGGTGTTTGTGAGCTTCCGAACGATGTTGTTCCTGGTGCATACCTTCCGTTTGGTGTCCATGCAATGCTGTTTATAGGTCAGCGCGCGATCCAGCTTTACTCCTAAGTATTTAGGATGAACACAGTGTTTCAGATTGTGACCTTCCCAGGTGACGTTGAGCTGCCTTCTCGCCTCCCTATTGCGCAGGTGAAACGCGCATATTTGGGTTTTCTCTGGGTTGGGTTTCAAGTAGTTATCATTGTAGTAGATGGCTAAGTCTTCAAGAGCAGATGTCAGCTTTAACTCTACTTCTTCAAACGTTGATCCTTGAGCAGCAACAGCAGTGTCATCTGCGTAGATGAATGCTCTGGTCCTAGTGTTAAGTGGCTGGTCGTTAGTGTAGATATTATATAATAATGGAGCTAGCACACTTCCCTGTGGGAGGCCATTCTTTTGGTTCCTCCATCGGCTTTTCTTATCCTTGAGGGTGACAAAAAATCGTCGATTCTGCAACAAACACTGAATAAACTGTGTTAGTCGAAAGTCTCTAGTCGTTGAGTACAGCTTCTTTGTCATTCGCTTGTGGTTTACAGTATCATAAGCAGCTGTGAGGTCCACAAAAGCAACTCCAGTAATCTGTTTCCTTTCATATCCTTCCTCAATATACTGGGTTAAGTTCAATATTTGACCAGTACACGATTTCCCTGGTCTGAAACCTGATTGCTCCTTAATGATCTCTCTGTCAACAAAGTTGGAGATTCGGTTCAAAATCATTCTCTCCAGGGCCTTACAGAGATGACAGAGAAGCGATACAGGTCTGAAATTCTTGGGTTCATTTGGTTCTTTACCTGGTTTGAGCAAGGCCACAACTTTTGCTTTACGCCATAACTTCGGGATTATCATTTTAGTCACACAGGTGTTCATCAGTTGTAGGATCCATTCGATAGTTAAGGGGCCAAAATGTTTTATTTGCTCAGGTCTTATATCATCCAAACCTGCAGCTTTGTTGTGTTTCATCTGTTGAATAACAGTTCTTAATTCTTCCGTTGTGAATCGTGTACCAAGATGGTTGTTCTCCTGTTCATATCGTTGGATTTTTATTTCTTTGGACCTTCTTGAGGCTTTACCGTTCAGCAGTAGTTGATTGGCTATTTGGTCAGCGGTAACTTTATCCGATTCCTGGGTTGGAACTGTAGGATCACCATTGAGATTCTTCAATAATTTCCAAGCTTGACGACTTGTGCGCTTCATGTCCAAACTTTCGAGAAGCTTACGCCATTTGTCTGTTCTTGATTTTGATATGGCTTGGAGAAGGTGTTCTCCAGTTAGTATTGTTTCCTCTGCGAATGGGTCCTTTTCATATAGTTGTTCATATTTGTTAAGGAGGGATTTTGAGTCCTTATCGAGTCCAGGAATATACATTGTTCTGCAGCCCCTTGGGATGTGTTTACGGGAGATAGACTTTACTAATTCAACAAAATCCATGTATTTCTCTGGGTCAGGCTTGATCTTCCTCACCTCATCATCTAGGTTTTGAGAAAAGCTATCCCACTGAGCTTTCTTAAAGTTGAACTGTCTTTTAAACGGGACTTGTTCAGGTTTGACAATTGCTTGTACTACACATATAAGAGCTCGGTGTTGTGTTCTTGGAAAAGGTTCTGCAATGTGCTTCTTGGTTTGATAAGCTATATGATCGGTGACAAAAATGTTGTCCGGATTGTAGCCTCTCTTCCACCGACCACTATTAAAGGACTGGGGTAGCTTTGGGTCATGTATCAATTTAAGACCCATGCATTCGGCCCATTCTTCTAGTTTTTGACCATTTAAGTCCGTCTCTTTGTATCCCCATGATATACTTTGGCAATTGAAGTCGCCTACGACTAGTTTTGTAGCTTGGGAATGGAAGTTACAGGTTTCTGTGAATTTGTATTCCTTATTTGGTGGTTTGTAGACAGATGTAATAGTACAGGATTGTATTTCAACTGTCAGAATTTCTATATGATCTACACAGGTCATATCAGTAGAGAGAATGTTGGTTCCCAGTTTAGTGAAAACTGCACTCCCATATTGCTCATCAGGTCTCTCCAAAACGAGTTTCATTCCATTCACCCTTGGTCGGCGATTATTTGATCCCCTGTGGGTTTCTTGGACCAGTAAGAAATCACAGTCATGTTTCCTGCAGATGTTAGATAATAAGGCTTCCTTTTCTGATGAAATACCTTCAATGTTAATGGAGATTATCACTAGTGCTGGCATTGAAAAATGCCTTTTTAAAAGGATCGACATTATAGTAGTGTTTTGGTGTTGAAAGAATCAGCCGGTAAATTTTACAATATTTTTTACCGTTGCCCAGGGGACGCCCGAGAGCATGTAATTAGTGCATTCTTCTGGGAGGCTTCTTTCGTGTCTGTAACTAAACTGACGCGACAATGTGCAGTCTGTAACTAAACTGACGCGACAATGTGCAGTCCGTAACTAAACTGATATGACAATGTGCTATCTGTAACCAAACTTACGCGACAATGTGCAGTCTGTAACTAAACTGAACCGACAATGTGCAGTCTGTAACCAAACTGACGCGACAATGTGCTGTCTGTAACTAAACTGATATGACAATGTGCTATCTGTAACCAAACTTACGCGACAATATGCTGTCTGTAACTAAACTGATATGACAATGTGCTGTCTGTAACTAAACTGACGCGACAATATGCAGTCTGTAACTCAACTGACGCGACAATGTGCTGTCTGTAACTAAACTGACGTACAATATGCAGTCTGTAACTAAACTGACGCGACAATGTGCTGTCTGTAACTAAACTGATATGACAATGTGCTATCTGTAACCAAACTTACGCGACAATGTGCAGTCTGTAACCAAACTTACGCGACAATGTGCTGTCTGTAACCAAACTTACGCGACAATGTGCAGTCTGTAACTAAACTGATATGACAATGTGCTATCTGTAACCAAACTTACACGACAATGTGCTGTCTGTAACTAAACTGATATGACAAAGTGCTATCTGTAACCAAACTTACGCGACAATGTGCAGTCTGTAACCAAACTTACGCGGCAATGTGCAGTCCGTAACTAAACTGATATGACAATGTGCTATCTGTAACCAAACTTACGCGACAATATGCAGTCTGTAACTAAACTGATATGACAATGTGCTGTCTGTAACTAAACTGACGCGACAATGTGCTGTCTGTAACTAAACTGATATGACAATGATCTGTCTGTAACTAAACTGACGCGACAATATGCAGTCTGTAACTAAACTGACCCGACAATGTGCTGTCTGTAACTAAACTGACCCGACAATGTGCTGTCTGTAACTAAACTGATATGACAATGTGCTGTCTGTAACTAAACTGACGCGACAATATGCAGTCTGTAACTAAACTGACGCGACAATGTGCAGTCTGTAACCAAACTGACGCGGCAATGTGCAGTCCGTAACTAAACTGATATGACAATATGCTGTCTGTAACCAAACTGATATGACAATGTGCTGTCTGTAACTAAACTGATATGACAATGTGCTGTCTGTAACTAAACTGACGCGGCAATGTGCAGTCTGTAACTAAACTGACGCGACAATGTGCAGTCTGTAACTAAACTGACGCGGCAATATGCAGTCTGTAACTAAACTGACCCGACAATGTGCTGTCTGTAACTAAACTGACGCGACAATATGCAGTCTGTAACTAAACTGATATGACAATGTGCTGTCTGTAACTAAACTGACGCGACAATGTGCTGTCTGTAACTAAACTGATATGACAATGTGCTGTCTGTAACTAAACTGATATGACAATATGCAGTCTGTAACTAAACTGACCCGACAATGTACTGTCTGTAACCAAACTGATATGACAATGTTCTGTCTGTAACTAAACTGACGCGACAATGTGTTGTCTGTAACTAAACTGATATGACAATGTGCTGTCTGTAACTAAACTGACGCGACAATGTGCAGTCTGTAACTAAACTGACGCGACAATGTGCAGTCTGTCTGTAACCAAACTGACGCGACAATGTGCTGTCTGTAACTAAACTGATATGACAATGTGCTGTCTGTAACTAAACTGACGCGACAATGTGCAGTCTGTAACCAAACTGACGCGACAATGTGCTGTCTGTAACTAAACTGACGCGACAATGTGCAGTCTGTAACTAAACTAACGCAACAATGTGCAGCAGTCTGTAACTAAACTGACGCGACAATGTGCAGTCTGTAACTAAACTGACGCGACAATGTGCAGTCTGTCTGTAACCAAACTGATGCGACAATATGCTGTCTGTAACCAAACTGACGCGACAATGTGCTGTCTGTAACTAAACTGACGCGACAATGTGCAGTCTGTAACTAAACTGACGCGACAATGTGCCGTCTGTCTGTAACCAAACTGACGCGACAATGTGCCGTCTGTCTGTAACTAAATTGACGCGACAATGTGCCGTCTGTCTGTAACCAAACTGACGCGCAATGTGCTGTCTGTAACTAAACTGACGCGACAATGTGCTGTCTGTAACTAAACTGACGCGACAATGTGCCGTCTGTAACTAAACTGACGCGACAATGTGCAGTCTGTAACTAAACTGACGCGACAATGTGCAGTCTGTAACTAAACTGCGCGACAATGTGCTGTCTGTAACTAAACTGATATGACAATGTGCAGTCTGTAACTAAACTGATATGACAATGTGCTGTCTGTAACTAAACTGACGCGACATTGTGCCGTCTGTCTGTAACCAAACTGACGCGACAATGTGCTGTCTGTAACTAAACTGATATGACAATGTGCAGTCTGTAACTAAACTGATATGACAATGTGCTGTCTGTAACTTAACTGATACGACAATGTACTGTCTTACTAAACTGGCGGATAGAGCAGAAAACAGCAACAATTGAAGGAAAGTAGGGTGAACTCAACTCAACCAAATGTAACTTCCAGTTTTGAAGTAATACCCATACCTAACATGGCGGCGGCTAAGCGCTAAACATAAGGCTACATAACCTACATTTCTGCTAGGCTATATGAAAGAACTAAAGGACAAACAACATTCCATAAAAAAGATACTGAAAAAATATCTAATGAAAAGAGCACTAAAATTCGACTAAAAGTATTTACGAAAACCGTTAAGTTTAACGCGGAGACTGTCAGCGCCACCAACGGTTTCGACCAACATGAGACTCCATCTAGATCCTAGTTCAGTATAGAAGTTGCACTGTAAAGATACGTCAAAGTTCGATATAAATAACAAGTGCCAGGGATATCGAAAAATTCGAGTTATAGGGATTAATTGGCAGAGGCGGACCCCCGAGGCGACAGCCAAGAATGCCAACACTACGAAACAAGGTGGACCCTTCACAGCATGGAAAACGTCTGTTAACCAACTCACGACAAAAATTCCCAGATATAAACTTCAATAGATTAAATGTTGTTGCTTTAACGAAAGTAAAAGTAATGTGCTGCCGAAGGACACGAGAGAGAAGCTGGTATTCAGAAAGGTGTAAGGCAAGGCTGCAACTTATCACCCATACGTTTCAATCTATAAATTGAGGAAGCAATGAAGGAAATTGGAGAAAAATTTAAAGTGGTAGTGAAGATTCAAGGACAAATAATTTCAACTCGGAGATTTTCCGATGACATCGTCATCTTAGCCGACACAATTGAGGATTTGAATGAGTTTTTGAATGGTATGGACACCATCTTGAGGATGGCTTCGGTGGTGTAGTGGGTAGCATGCTGAGCTTCTATGTCCAAGATCACGGGTTCAAACCCGGACGAAGTCGTCAGACTTTTAAAGAGCGTTAAAAAATCCCCCACTCCGCCTTCCTTCGGAGGGGAAGTAAAGCCGGCGGTCTCATGTCATAGATTTAAGGCGTGTAAAAGAACCTTCCACTAACTACAATATATTATGTGAAGCTAAATTTGTAGGTTAGATTTCATTACCGCTCTATTAAATTCCAACGCTCGCCACCAAGTGTCGGTTGCAGTGGCATCTAGTAACCAAGTTCAAAGCTAGGTGTCGTTGACGATAGCGTTTGGTAGCAAGAGTACGAACTACTTGAAATTAATCGTCTGCAGTCCTTAGCTGAATTACAGATAACACACACTAATACAACCATCACAATTAACACCGGTTATCAGACACACACCCAAAGTACACGGGGCTACATGACCGCGTTGTCGCAGCCCCTAAACTGAGGAACCAACCAACCATTCGTTTTGAGGAAAGAATTCATGAGGCAAATTAATAAATGTACAACAAAAATATTGGAACGCAGCCGAAAGAAATCAGAAACCTCCATGGACATCAAATTGGCAGGTGATAAGCTACAGGAAGCAGGACACTTCTGTTACTTAGTAAACAAAATAACCAGTGATGGACGAAGCAAAGAGGATTTAAAAGGTAGGTTAGCGTAGGCAAGGCAAGTATTTCTACAGGAAAGGAATCTGTTGACATCAAACAGAGATTTAGGTATTAGGAAATCGTTTTTGAAAGTCTTTGTCTGGAACGTGGTGCTCTATGGAAGTGAAACTTGGGACTATTGGAGCAACAGAAACGAGGAGAATTCAAATGTGGTGTTACAGGAGAATGATGAAGATTGGATGGGTAGGTAGAGTTACAAATGAAGAGGTATTAAGACGATTAGGAGAGGAGAGATGCTAATGAAGAGAAGAGATACTAGGTTGGTAAGACACATACTAAGAACTGTAAGAGTTAAACCAAACAGTTTGACTCGGAAGCAGGGTGTGGTAGCTATGTAGAGATGAAACGATTAGCTGAGGACAGTGAGGCATGGAGTGCTGCAACAAACCAGTCACCCTGAAGACTCAAACAACAGCAACAACAAAAGTATAAATACATTTCGCGACTTCGTCTCCTCACCAAAGCTATGAATCTCGTAATAATTCGGTTACTTGTGCATATATGATGTATAAACGCCAACTGGGATCCTTACTTTCTCATCGGGCATCGCACAAACACACACAGAGTAATTTCTCTCATATTTCATAGAGAAGAACACAGCAGCTCAAGGGAATGCAAGGTCTGATTGATTAAGGACGGGATTCAGTTAGAAGGCGCACAGCATTGGGTCAACCATCAAACATGTACACCAAGTGGCTGAACGAACGAACCAACATCTGCAAGCATTTGTAACAGAGTCGCCTGTTTACAATGAAATCCATAGTCATTCGGGGTAACTTTGAACCACCTTACAAAATTCCACATTAAATACATTATTTTAATCAAGTTGGCGGTTTGGATAAAATTGAACCTGCAGAAAAATTAATCTACATGCGGGATAATTCAAGATCAAGCCAATATTTTATAAAGTCGTAGTAGATGTGAAGAATATACGAAATCACAATTGGGGCACTAGTTTAATGTGAGTGATCAACTTGAAAACAGCTCACAAAATATTGCATCAACACAGCAACTTACAAATTAGCTGATACAAAGGTGATACAACTTCAATTCTGCCAATTTATCTTCTCAGGAAAAAAAAAAAGCTTTCAAATTATATCATTAGTGTGCGGTACTTACTATTATATTGTCTTTATAAAAGGAACAACGTGTAAATGTCAGGGTGGTCCAAAGTTACCCTGAATAACTGTATTGAAAGGGAAATTTAGCATTCTTGGTTGTCGTCCCCCAGAGCTCCGGGTTCGATTCCCGGCTCTGCCAGGAAATTTAAATCTAAACGGGGTATTTCACAGCATCATAAGGCAACCCTGAGAAGAGTTGGATACCAACCTCAGCCATCTTGGAATTGGCTTCCCCACGTATGACCCAGGCGAAAGCTGCAAACCAATGGAGGCACCCGCTAGAGATATTCGCTCTCAGTTACGTCCACAAGTACTGGCATTTTGGGAGCGTTAGTGGCTAGCTGATCCAATACCCAGTAAAATGAGAGCCATCAAGGGAACTACTCGCGTGTGGCGGAGCTCTTTCCGGTCAAGGAGAGAGTCCGTCATTTTGTGTAGGCTAAGGATAGGTCATACACTCGTACCTAATGAGAAGGGAAGACCCCCCACTTTGTACCTGTGGAGCCGTTTTCACCGTGGTCCACATTTCGTTTTAAATGATCTTGTCGACTTCGTCGTTACGCTGGGGTCTGGCGTTACGTTACGGTGACGGGACGAAATGTACTTAGAATGCACTGAGGTGTGTGACGTCATAGTACCGCTTGGTGCATGTGTTCCCCGACAATCTCTACTTCGTTAGTATAAGACAAAAATCCCCGATTCTTGGATATCACGGGTAATCTCAAGAACCACTGGATGGGTTTTGATGCGGCTTTCACCATTCTGTAAAGGATATCTCGAGGAAAGATTCTGTAGAAAATAATTTATGTATGATCAAAGGAAGGCAAGCAGTAACGATTTCAGTGAAAAAGTCGAAAAACTTGGCGTCCGTGCGCTTCTTAAGCTTACGCTGGGCAAACCGTTAAAAATATCAATATAGTCTACTATGAGTGTAAGAATTGGTCAGCATGAAAACTTCTACAAAAAAGTCCGCGAGAGCATATCTCTATCTTCAATACATCGCCCACTATAAGTGTTTTTGGACTGGATGGAAGGGGCCGCTCTGGTGAGTGTGACGGCATCCCGCGCGCTTGACCTTGCTTTGCCCTTGCCATTCGCGAGTAATTTGAAACAAGATAAGTACTATGCAGATAATTTTCTAAGATGTCAAGAGTCTTTGGCTTCGAGCGAAGCGAGAAGCTTCTAGCATTTTTCAGCATTTGTAGCATTCTTTCAGACTGACTGTTACATTTTAACCGAGTGTGGGGATCTTGCTGACTTACGAAGAAACCTTGGCTTGCAGATGACACTCAAACTTATATTACCGTAGCCGATGACGCAGTGGCTGCTGATCGCGTTATCCGCTTTATAAGTTAGAGTGGGTTAGGACCAGCAATCTAAATGTTCCAGTGAACAGTGACTCAATGAACTCGTTCTATTTGAATTCCGATTATTTTTTCCTTAATTTTTGTTCATTTTCATAATTGAAAATGAAAATCCACAGCCTGCTTCCAGTCTCCGACCGGATCAGGAATGGAATGAATGAAACCCCCACCTAGCGGCGAGGATAGGAACTGTGCCGGCTGCCGAGGCCTGACGCACTCCTCTGGGGCAATGATTAAATGAATGACAGATGAAATGAAATGATAGTGGAGAGTGTTGCTGGAATGAAATTTTGACAGGGAAAACCGGAGTACCCGGAGAAAAACCTGTGTGCCGCCGTTTTGTCCAGCACAGATCTCACATAGAGTGAACCACGGACCCAGCGGTGAGAGGCCGGCGTGCTGCCGCCTAAGCCACGGAGGCTTCATTTTCATAATTAATAGTTTTATTTAATTTTTTGTTTTATTAATTTACGGTCTTTTCAATTTTAGGTATCCACCTCTAAATTTTAAAATTCCATTCCAAATTTGTATAGTTTAATCTGAGTTAAGAGGGGCAGATGACCTCGTAGTTCCACCCCTTAAAACAACAATAACATATGACAAATCAGGGATGGTTACTATCTTACGGCCACGGCACCTCCTTCCCATTCTTTGTTGCTGTTGTTGTAGCGGCATCGTGGTCTTTAGCCCCATGTACTTGGGTATCTTTGATGTGATGACTGTTCTAGTGTATTAGTAATATTCAGGTGAGGATTGGGAAGGAGGCAGCCGTGGCCTTAAGTTAGTAACCATCCCGGCATTTGCCTGGAGTAGAAGTGGGAAACCATAGAAAACCACTTCCAAGATGGCTGAGGTAGGAATCGAACCTGCTTCTTCTCACGATGCGAAGTGTACACCACTCCGGCCCTCAGATAAGAATTACATTTCTTGGTAGAGCCGGGAATCGAATCCGGGCTTCCGAGGGACGACAGTCAAGATAGTAATGTTATTGGTTTTACGTCCCTTTTACCGACAGCGGTAGCTACGTTAGATGATGGGGCCAAGCTCTCTGCAGAATCTGTAGACATGGATGCGAGCCCCACCGTCGGCCGTCCATTAAATGGTTTTCCGTGGTTTCCCATTTTCAACTCAAGTGGGAGGGATGCTGATTCCTGCTCGTGGTGCACCTGCATAGGTACTTGGATTAGAATCTCCAGTACTAAGCATTCCAGAAGTACCAACACAATGAATCCGAATGCTATTGATGTCGTCCGTTACTGGACAAAGAACATATATTTGGTTGCGGGTTACCTGGCAATCAGATGTTGGTGCGTTGTTCAACTGACTTGTATGTCGGTGTCCTTAATTAATATTAGATTGAGAATAGTTTGCCGAATACTTCGTGTCTTTATTATCAATTCACTGTACCCTTATTATTGCCACGGTGGGTGAGTGGATATCGTGTCGGTCTACTAACCCCAAGATTGCAGGTTCGCTCCTGGCCGTGGTAAGTGATTTTTTTGAAAGGCGGCAAAAATACGACAAGCATGTCAAACAATGTTGGCATGTGAATGAACTCATTTGAATTCAGTAGGCCGAGTTCATAATGGCAAAATTAATCTCGGGAGTTTCCGCCAACACAAAGTTCCTCATTTCTCTACAAGAAAGCGCTAGTGTGTTCAAGGAGCTTAAATATCTTAACATCTAACCTCCTTGACTTTCATACTCAAGGAACAACGAAATTCGACATGCAAGCTACCCTCTGGGTGTCAAATAACAAAGCTTGTACCCGGCACCATACGATATTATTATTATTATTATTATTATTATTATTATTATTATTATTATTTGTATTTGATTCTCACTGTTTACCAAGTATTTTGTGTCTTTATTAACAATCCACTGTACCCTTATCGTTATTATTATTTGTATTTGATTCTCACTGTTTACCATCTCTGACATATATTTGTGATTTGTGCTCCTGATACGAATAAAGAAAGAAGAACTCCGGTACCTCCTGACAGGCCACGGCCGCTTCCTTCCACATCCTTGCCCAGGTTCATTCACCATCATTCATTTCATCACTCATGAGGTTGGCGTCAGGGAAGGCATCCGGCCATAAAAAACAACCGCCACGAAGACTTCCATCGCATCCCATCCTCGACCCCGTTAGAAAACGGGAATAACATACTGTACATTGGTTTTAACTACTCCGAAGTTTTGAATGAGTAGGGTGGTACCAGCAGACCTAATATTCAGCCGTTTGTGTTGGTGATAATTCTGTGCATTATTAAGCTTTGAACGTAGTAGGCTTGTTTTTTAAATGTATTGGTGCCGCTGTGGTTTGGAAGCGCTTTTAGTGAAAATGATATCCTCGTGATTTTTCTATCTGTAACTTAATAATAATCCCTCTCTATATTATTCTGCTAAGGTCCCATTAACACCAACCTACACATATGGGGTACCTACAGGTTCAGCATAACCCAATGCGTAAGCGAAACGCACTCACTTACTCTTTAAATGCCTCACAATTAAATAAATACCTTAAAACATGTATATTTACAATGAAAGAATGCAACATGGTAACAGAATCTCACAGGACCATCTATTTCTGTAAGACGCAATGCAATTCCAATTATTACATTACTGTAAAAGTTTCAAGACGGTTATAAGGTTATCACTGAACCAAATTAAGCTGTAAAATTCATCAATACATACAGTATAATGCGCTTAAGGGGGTCAAGGGGCACTCTAGAATTTTTTCACGCAATTTTCACGTGTGAGTGTGGTACGAAAGGTATTTTTTTACCCGACTATAGCCTGAAGGGTCTCCGAAAACCACATTTAAAGGCCCTTAAATTAAAAGTGTGTGTGATGTGATATTCCCAGAAAACTAACTTCGCTCTGATATACCTATGAAGGAATGACAAACCCCTAACCACTGCGCTAGTAGCTGAATGGATAAAGTCTGATTATTCATACCAAGGATAAATCAGTCATAGCATTCATGATTGAGATTTTGCTAAGTGTACTCTTTACAACTAGAATATTCGAGGGCGAAGCCGCGACGGGTAATGCTAGTAATAATAATAATAATAATATTGTGACTGTGTTCTAGAGAGTTGAAACTGGTAGGTCGTGATCACAATCCTCAAGGCTTGAATGTAACTTTTATGCTTACATCTCAGGGTGATTTAAGTAGGCTATTTCTGGCTTTGAAAATTAATTCTGTGGATGCTATTTTAAATAGGGAAAATCTTTCTTTTGAGAGTAGATTGGAACTGGAAAGGCGAGGACCACCGAAACCTGATTTAGCCATTTCACAGGTTCAGAACCCTTGCAAAAGTAAAGCTGGTTATACCGGAACATTCAATTGCACATGTATAATCATGTAGACTGGCTATATCAGACTGTTCCAGCCGAGCTGCTAGCCAGTGAGAAGTTGAGTACTCGCCGCCGTGCGTGAGTAATCCTGCAACATCCAATAGAGCTCTGGTGTGGGGGGCTGCCGTCACTGCGCGGAGGATACATCAAGACTGGCAGGAAGCGCATAGACTTGTGTTATGACCTTCGCCCAGTGACGTATTGGCTATCACCCCCAGTCCCTCTCCAACTGCTGAGTACTCGCGTGTACTCATACTCAAACTCGTGGATTTGGAACAGCCTGGGCTATATGGATGCGAGGAAAGTAATGCGTTCTTTTGCTTCACATAGGAATTTTGCCCCGAAGAGGATCTTTAACGTGCCAGTAAATCTACTAACACGGCTCCCTCGCATTTGCCCACCCCTCAAATGCCAGCTGATTTTTCCAGGAAACGATCCTGCAATCTTAGGTACAGCAGGCGAGAACGTTACCGCTGAGTTACGGAGCCAACCAAGAATATCAGCTACTACGAACGCAACGAGACGGACAATACCTTCATTTGTGAACTACGCTATCGTTATCACTGTGCAATAGTTCTACGCCTACAGCATTTCCCTCTCCTTTGACAATGTACACACATCAAAAAAAGTTTTGCATCACCTCGGTTCCAAGAGTTCCGGAACCGTTAAATACAAAGGGAATAGAGATCAACACAAACAACATTTCAGCTCGTTTTATTGCTCATGAGACCCACACATTGCATGTTGTACCATCATACAGCTAGACTTTCAGCATTTGTGGTCCAGATTGCAGTACACACCACTACCTCTAATACCCAGTAGCACGTCCTCTTGCATTGATGCATGCCTGTATTCGCCGTGGCATACTATCCACAAGTTCATCAAGACACTGTTGGTCCAAATTGTCCCACTCCTCAAAGACAATTCGGCGTAAATCTCTCAGAGTGGTTGGTGGGTCAAGACGTCCATAAACAGCCCTTTTCAACATATCCCAGGCATGTTCGATAGGGTTCATGTCTGGCGAACATGCTGGCCACTGTAGTCGAGCGATGTCGTTATCTTGAAGGAACGCATTCACAAGATGTGCACGATGAGGTCGAGAATTGTCGTCCATGAAGACAAATGCCTCTCCAATATTCTGCCGATATGGGTGCACTATGGGTCGGAGGATGTCATTCAGGTATCGTAAAGCCGTTTCGGAGCCTTCCATGACCACCAGTGGCGTACGTCGGCCCCACATAATGCCACCCCAAAACATCAGGGAACCACCACCTTGCTGCACTCGCTGGACAGTGTGTCTAAGACGTTCAGCCTGACCAGGGTGCCTCCAAACACGTCTCCGACGATTGTCTGGTTGAAGGCATATGCGACACTCATCGGTGAAGAGAACGTGATGCCAATTCCGTGGGGTCCATTCAGCATGTTGTTGGGCCCATCTGTACCGCGCTGCATGGTGTCGGGGTTGCAAAGCTGGACCTCGCCATGGACGTCGGGAGTGAAGTTGCGCATCATGCAGCCTATTGCGCACAGTTTGAGTTGAAACACGACGTCCTGTGGCTGAACGAAACGCATTATTCAACATGGTGGCATTGCTGTCAGGGTTCCTCCGAGCGGCAATCCGTAAGTAGCGGTCATCCACTACAGTAGTAGCCCTTGGGCGGCCTGAGCGAGGCCTGTCATCGACAGTTCCTGTATCTCTGTACCTCCTCCATGTCCGAACAACATCGCTTTGGTTCACTCTGAGACGCCTGGAAACTTCCCTTGTTGAGAGCCCTTCTTGACACAAAGTAACAATGCGGACGCGATCGAACTGCGGTATTGACCTTCTAGGCATGGTAGAACTACAGACAACATGAGCAGCGTACCTTCGTCCTGGTGGAATGACTGGAACTGATCGGCTGTCGTACCCCCTCCGTCTAATAGGCCCTGCTCATGCATGGTTGTGTACATCTTTGAGCACTTTTAGTGACATCTATGAACAGTCAAAGGGACTATATCTTGGATACAATATACACAGTCAACGTCTATATGCCGGAGATCTGGGAACCGAGGTGATGCAAAACTTTTTTTGATGTGTGTATTTTTATAGCAGTGTAACCCCGCAGTTGTAAATATTATCAGCCATTATTTTTTTTGAAAACAGAAAAGAAAAAAAAAAAGAAACTAAAAACGAGAGTAATAAATAAAGTAATCGAATTCGGCTAGAGAGTATAAACTGACAACGTTTGTTTGTGTGTGTTGGATTTTTCCCTTTCAAATAAATGTCAGGATCTGGGCGGCTCGCGAAAATGACCACAGCTCTGACATTAATTGCTTCATTCAGGAAGCGTTTAGCACGAGAGTCAGCCAGGGTTGTAAATCATCCCCCATCCCCCCTCTTACCCTCTCACTCTTGCTCCGCTAATTAAGTTAGTCCACTTAGAAAAACACAGCCGACTTGAATATTGGCGTTTTATATTAATTGGAGTTTATTGAATAGCATCGGATTGAAATGTGCTTGCTGGCATTAGGAGTCGTATTGAAATCTTTTTCTATGACTGATTTATATATACTCGCTCGTTCTGACAATTTTATTTTCCGATATAAAGAGGTCCCCCATCACATTTATGAGTATCTGGCGGACAAAAGTAATCCCCCCTTCCGACAGTTCATTAATGAAGGGATTACCAAGGGGTGCTCAGCCTGATGTGCCGGTATGATATGCTACGAGCGTCCCCCCGTATAGACAGTCGATAATTCAAAACAACTCTCAATGAAATCCTTTAGAGCAGTCGTTACAACTTTTTTGCAATAATAATAATAATAATAATACAACTGTAATCAAACCTGAAGCTCTCCATGCTCCAGAGACACTCAATCTCCAACACAAAACACCAAATAGAAGTGAAAGAACGTAAAATAATTAGAAAAATCCTTGGACCAAGATCAAAAGATGTTGTACATTATCCAAAGCCTAATACAGAAATATACAAGAAAATTTCCAAAACCACAGACACATGCGAATGCGAAGAATCCAATTCATGGGACATGCAAAAAGAATGGACCCGAACAGACTGACTCACAAAATACATACTTTCTTAAAGAACAAGGCTACTAGACCGAATTGGTATAAATTTACAGAAAAAGTCTTGTAGGAATTAGGATCACCAAACTTACATGACCGGAAGGAAATCAGGAAAATAACTCAGACGCGGGGTTTCGAAGAAGAGAAGAAGACTGCACAACATCGATGGTCAAAGCAACGGAAACAGACCCACTCATTGCGAACAGGAAGGCGTGGTCCTAAGCGACCCATTCGCGAAGAACAAGAAGAAGAATACAATTGTTATGCCGGAAGCTTTAGAAGAATTAGGATATTTGACCCTGGTGAGACCAATTTCACAAGAAATCAAGATCCTCATTGGGAAAGCAAGAAATGTGTTTCAGAAAATAAGTGCTGTCTTCAAAAGCCACGGTAACTTAACTTTAAGAACAAAAATCAGACTTCTGCACTGTTATGCATATTCTGATGATGATAATTATTGTTTAAAAGGTGCCCAACACCTAGGTTATCGGTCCCTTATGGTTCGCTTTTTTAATCTTTGTTATTGCATTTAGTGCCGGGAGTGTCCGAAGACATGCTCGACTCGCCAGAGTTTGTAGCTTCTTTTATGCGGACACCCATGGGGTGAGCCACAAGTACCGTTGCCGTGTGGAGTGTGGTCTGGGGAGGAAAGTCTGAATGTAAGGACGAGGACTTTGAAGGTAGCGGCTGTGGCCTATAGTTGGGGTTCATCCCCGGCATTTGCCTGGAAGGAAGATGGGAAACTACAGAAGACCATCTTGAAGGTTGCCGACGGGGGGATTCGAATATCCTCGCCTCCCGGATGTGAGCGACTGCCTGCAGCAACGCCGTAACGACCACGGCTAACTCACCCGGTACATCTAGGTTATCGGCCCCTAATGGTTTGGCTGATATTGGAAGTTGACAATGCAATGAATACTATAACTAATACTAACTACAGACTTACATACTACAAGACAAAAAGAAATGCTAAACAAATACAAAATGAGGCAAATAAAGGACAGGAGGAAAAGAAATGCCCTCAACCCTCGAAGAAGTGTGTTGATGGACTTGGAAGGAGGGAGAGCCATGAAAGGCAGATATGAAAGGGGAAAGATGAGAGGGTCCGCCCCAGAGGCAATGGAGAAAGGAAAAAAAAACGGTCCCAGTTCAACACACACCCAAGCACACGGGGTTACAGGACCAGAGTGTCGCACAGTCTCTAAAGAATCAACAGCAACCACAGTATAGAGTAAGGTGACTCAGACTAAACCGTCTTTATCGCAGATTGATTCGCTAACTCATTTCCCGCAATTCCCATGTGGCTTGACTGAAACACCAATGTTATTGAAAGAGAGGTTAAACATCGCTCTCTTCCAAGGGAACCCAAAATGTCCAGGAGACCCTCGCCAACAGCCACACATTCTATAACTTCAAATTCGAGCTCACAAACCACTTGTGAATAAACTATCGACAAACTTGAAACAGCCACCACGGCTGGTTGCGGTCGAGCATTCATCGGGTAACTCTTCCAACTCCACAGACCTTTTCGAAACTTCACCAACTTACGACCAACTAGAACCTGGGATTGTAATATGGACATATTCACAATATGTATACGGGGCCATGACATATTCTGTGTCATTGTGGGCTAGTGATATATATATTTTTTTATTTTATTTGTTGAGGTCCTTGACATAGGTAACTATGGGAAACGGTTGTTGATCTGTTATTGATGCCATGATTTGGAATGTTGTTAAGATGTTCTACTTAAGAGCATGCTGAGCTTCTATGCCCACGATAGCGGGTTCAAACCCGGCCGAAGCCGTCGGATTTTTTAAGAGCGTTAAAAATCCCTCAGTATGCCTTCCTTCGGAGGGGAAGTAAAGCTGGCGGTCCCATGTCATAGATTTATTGCATGTTAAAGAACCTTCCACTAATTACACCTGTGTGAAACTAAATTGTATAGGTTAAGAATGTAAACAACGCTCTTAGGTCCCTACGTTCGTTGCCAAGAGCTGCGGTGGCGTCTAGTAGCTAAGTTCTGACCTAGGCCTAATAGTCGCTGACGGTGGCGTTTGGTGGCAAAATTAGGAACTATTTGAAAAAATTCAAAATTGCAGTGCTTACTTGAATTAAAAAACAGATCCACACACTAATACAGCCATCACAATTAACACCGGTTATCAGACAGATTCTACACACACCCAAAGTACACGGGGCTACATGACCGCGTTGTCGCAGCCCCTAAACTGAGGAACCAACCAACCATGTGCCCTATCCTGATGGATTACTCGTTTCAGTTGATAGTACGGCGAGAAGGGTTACCACCGAGCATGGCCAGTGAATTGGACAAACTGACGGTAAGAGTTGAGCTTCTCCCACCACCCTAATTATCTGCCTGAAGCACAGTTTTCCCGGTATTTGCCAAAAGTAAGTTAACTGTTGCTCCCGCGAAATTGCCTTCACATTAACATATTAAGTGCGGATATCCAGGGGAACGCCTGCACATTTGCATACTCTAAATTATAGAAGCGGAATATATTACAGTTGTAATTTACCCCATAAAATATTTCCTCATGTTTTTGTGGATCATAGTGCACGGCCATCTTCTTAGTCACTAGGTTTTAGTCCTAAAATATAAAATATAAGACGTGATCAAATAGTTTCCGTTTGGTGGTCGTACTGTCCAGATCAGCCCATCTAGGCTTGAGATTGAAGATCCCCGTGTGGAAAAAGTCCGTAACCGCTTGCTGCACATTCTCGTCTGGCAGGAATCGTTACCTACATGTTAGGCCCTTTAAAACAATTGCCTTTTTTGTCACTCAAATCATCAAGGTTCGATAACCTACATGTTGGGCCCTTTAAAACAACTATCTGCTTTGCCACCCAAACCATTGGGGTTCAATAACCTACATATGTTAGGCCCTTTAAAACAACTATCTGCTTTGTCACCCAAACCATTAGGGTTCGATAACCCACACATGTTAGGCCCTTTAAAACAACTATCTGCTTTGCCACCCAAACCATTGGGGTTCAATAACCTACATGTTAAAACAATTACCTTCTTTGTCACTCAAACCATTAGGGTTCTATAACCTACGTGTAAGGCCCTTTAAACAATTACCAAATATGCAAGTATACGTGGCTGATGACGTAGATGTCCTAAGCTCCCTGAAATGAATTTACAGTAGCAAGAACTCTAACTCACTTTCGTCCTCTCTGGCAATATGTAAAGCTTCTTTTTTTTAAAGTGTGTGGAATGCAATCTGGACATATTAACGTTGGGAAAGAAGACAAAATCCTATAACTTAGCCCAAGGCGGCAGGAAACCTACTACTTCCGATAAATAAAGAGCAAGGCATATCTTCTACCTCTCAGGGTCTGAGACATTAATTTGTGCTGATCAATGACACTAACTACTGACTGACATTATGAGAATTGTAGGCTTTAAGTGACTTTCATTTTCAATTATACTCTTAAGTAGTTGGTTGGTTGGTTGGTTCCTCACTTTAGGGGCTGCGACAACGTGGTCATGTAGCCCCGTGTACTTTGGGTGTGTGTAGAATCTGTCTGATAACCGGTATTAATTGTGATGGATGTATTAGTGTGTGTTATCTGTTTTTAATTCAGGTAAAGACAGCAGACATTCGATTTCAAGTAGTCCCTACTCTTCCTACAAAATGCTACCGTGAACAACACCTAACAGTGAACTTGGTTACTAGATGCCACTGCAATCGTCTCCTGGTGACAAACGTTGGGACCTAAGAGCGTTAGTCAAATCTAACCTATAATTTAGCTTCACAGAAGTGTAATTAGTAGAAGGTTCTTTGACATGCTATAAATCTATGACATGGGCCCGCCGGCTTTACTTCCCCTCCGAAGGAAGGCACACTGAGGGATTTTTAACGCTCTTAAAAAACGAGACGACTTCGGCCGGGTTTGAACCCGCGATCTTGGGCATAGAAGCTCAGCATGCTACCAACTACGCCACCGAAGCCGTCAACAGGGCACATGCAGCACCTTTCTAAGGTGTAGTTCGCGTCACCTTCAATAAGTTACTAAAAAAAGGATACTACGTACTTCAGCATTTGTCTTCCATCGCTACAACATGGTGTTGTAGCCTAGCCTACAGTGAGGGGCTTCTCTATAGAACGGAACCTCGCCGGGGTCGTGTGACGATTCAAGAGCGCTGAGTCAGCGCCAGCAACATGACTGCTGTTCAAATTGAACAGTACAAACACGGCCGAAGTCGTCGGATTTTTTAAGAGTGTTAAAATCCCTCAGCGTGACTTTCTTCGGAGGGGCAGAAAAGCCGGCGAGGCCATACCACATTTTTCTGGCATGTAAAAGAACCTTCGACTAACTACACTTGTGTGAAGCTAAATTTGTAGGTTCGATTTTATTAACGCTCTATTAAGTTCCAACACTCGCCACGAGGTGTTGGTTGCGGTGGTATCTAGTAGGCTAGCTAGACGTTAGCATTTCGTAGCAGTCCTTCTACCTGAATTACAGATAACACACACTAATACAGCCATCACAATTAACACCGGTTATCAGACAGATTCTACACACACCCAAAGTACACGGGGCTACATGACCACTTTGTCGCAGCCCCTTAACTGAGGAACCAACCAACCAACCAACCAACCAACCAACCAACCACAACAAATGTTTCCAATACAGCAGTGATAATTGACAGTATTTTCAATTCCTAATGTGAATCATAGCCTATATTGTCAATAATCAGCCAGAAACAAGTGTAAAAGTAAGACGTAGCGATTGTCCAGTTTTAATCGAGTTACTTTCAAATAAGTACACTAACTAGCTATGATCACGTTGGTAATTCCACTTCCTATACACCCAAATAACGGGGTAAGAAATATACTGGAAAGACTAGGAATGGGTTATTTATTTGATAGGGACTTACGAAGAGAGGAAGGTAGGGTGTGTAAAAAAGTGTGCAGAAGGGTTAATGACATCGAGTTGCAGTTACTGATTGTGCCAACAGGAGAACCCTAACGTACTGTCATCGCGGCAGGAGATGGCAGTTGAACACGCTGCGACGGGGTGCGGGGGGTCTTGCAGTACGCATGCGCGGTCCACCTATTCCTAAGTTAAATATATCGGCTTGCCGCATGCCAATGGTTCTCATTGCAGCAGGCGACACTCAGCCACTGAAAGAAGGAATGTGCTGAGTGAAGCAATTAGTGACCAACTGAATGTTTTTGGAATGCGCGACACGCAGTGAGCGGGAAGACCCCTGCAGTTCAAACCCGACTGCCAACTCCTGACGCGATATCAGTAGTTCTGCGAAATAAGGAGCTTTATCAGCATAAAGCCTGAATGTCTAACGAAAAGAGAAATGAGAGGGATAATTTGGTGGTTAATGGGGGTGTATAAGAACAAAGCATTGATAGAAGTAGGAAAACAGGACCTTATTTTTATGGGAAGGTTATGGGTGCAGCACACCTGATCAAGGAATGCAATGAGACTACAATGATAAGAGCAAAGTTTGTAGACAAGTCAGATTTAAACAGAATAGAAAGTGAAAATGAGTATCACACTTTAATAACATTACTAAAAAGGGAAGGGAGGAAGGCAGGCCAATTAGCGAATATTTTTAATGTTATCAGGGGAATGTGGGATAGGAAAGTGACAGATGAGATCCAGAACAAAGATGCATGTGAAACAAGTATACGGGTACAGGACATGGTTTCCTAAACTAGAAAACTTACTTAAAATCTAGGATAGTCTCTGTATATCGATTAGGATAAGATGAAGTTAGTACAAAATGAATAGCCATTATTAGTGTCTTGATAATTGTTTATAACATTAATACAGTAAAACTGCCTAAAGCGTTCCGGATTTATTTTTCTGCTTTCACAGGTTTTACAACGGATTGAGTGTTAATAAGACAATACACTACAAAGCAATTATCGCATATAATTACAATTAAATAATAATTTAAAATATAGGTCTGTAATTAAAAAAGAAAACAGCTTCACATGTATTACACTGTATTCTCAACTTACGTACAATTATTTTAGTTTCTCTGCTCGTTTCTTTGTTTCCTCATGTCTTTCTAAGTGCATTGTCGAGACTTCTTTACAAGAGAACGTTGTATGGTCTCCTTTGCATCCTGCATTAACTCCAGGATTTCTGGAACATTCTTGGAAGCTGCAAATTCCTGAAGGTCACTCACATCAGACAGTGCTTCTCCAAACATGTGTATTTTTAGCTCCCTTTCGTTGCCTTCAGCTACGACCATTTCTTCCATGTCAATATCAACTGCATTTTGAATGCCTTCAGTCGTTAATGTTTCTTAGAACGTTTGAGCAAGTACAGCCGCGCTTAAAATTTAGCACTGTACATAGCTTTGTATTATAAATAGGACTAGCAGGTACCCGCGGCTTCGCTCGCGTCATATTCGTGTCATATTGTTATTCAATGAAATGCAGGTTTAACCCCGTTAACACCCCTTTAGAACCTGAATATCCAAAAATCTCTCCTTAGTAGGCTACACGTTTTCGATACACAAACAAACATATCCCCAAAATATCATTCTTCTAACATTAATAGTTTTGGTTGGTCGATGAGAGTGAGTATCCAAAAATCCTTCCTTAGTGGACGTTTTTCTTCCAGAATTTCACCCCTCCCCATGTGCCCCTTGAATTGGATTTATGAAGAAAAAAAAACAGTCGAACACCTATTTATTTATTATTAAGCTGATTGTTTTCCGCTGAGTTTCAAACTCCTCGCCTATGTCGTTTAAGAGATGCACGCTCCGTTCGGAATCCTTCAACCCCCCACTTTTCACCCCTTTCACTCATAATATACACGACATCGAAAAATCGTCAGACACGTGTCTTCTTATTCTTAATGATGAGTGTATATGCCGAGTATCGCATCCCCCAAGGAAACTAATCGGGAGATATTGTTATTCAATTAAATGCAGGTCTACCCCCTTAACACCTCTTTAGAACCTGATTATCCAAAAATCCTTCTTTAGTGGACGTTTTCGACATACAACAAACATAACCCCAAAATTTCATGTTTCAAACTTCAATAATTTTTGCTGGGCGATGATGATTGAGAGAGTAAGTCAGGACATTTTCTTTCATTTATTTTTCAGAATTTCACCCCTCTCATGAACCCCTTAAATTGGATTTACGAGAAAAAAAAGACAAAAAAAAACGGTCGAACACCTATTTACTTATTTTTAAGCTGTTCTTCCCCTCTTGAGTTTGATGAGTGAGGGAGTTAATCAGTTAGAACACTTTCTTTCCTGTTTTTTTTTCCATTTTTTTTTCAGAATTTCACCCCTCTCCAAGGGCCCCTAAAATTGGATTTATGAAAAAACGGTCGAACACCTATTTACTTATATTTTAAGCTGCTTTTTTCCCCGCTGAATTTCAAACTTCTCGCCTATGTCGTTTAAGAGATACACGCTCCGTTAGGAATCCTTCATCCCCCACTTTTCACCCCTTTCACCTCATAATATACACCACATCGAAAAACCCTTAGACTCATGTCTGCTTATTTTTAATGATGAGTTTATATGCCGAGTATCACATCCACAAATAAAACCAATCGGGAGATATTGTTATTCAATCAAATGCAGGTTTAACCCCCTTAAGACCCCTTTAGAACCTGAATATCCGAAAATCCTCCCTTAGTGGACGGTTTTGACATACAATGATCATATCCCGAAAATGAGATGTTTCTAACTTCGATAATTTTGGCTGGGCGATGGTGAGTGAGTCAGGTTGTTTTTTTTGTTTTTTTTTAAATTTCACCCCTCCCCGTGAACCCCTTAAATTGGGTTTATGAAAAAAAAACTGTCGAACACCTATTTACTTATTTTTAAGCACCCCCCCCCCCCCTGAGTGTGATGAGCGAGTCTGTCAGTCAATCAGTTAGGACACTTTCTTTCCTGTTTTTTCCTCCAGAATTTCACCCCTCCCCATGGATCCCTTAAATTGGATTTATGAAAAAACGGTCAAACACCTATTTACTTATTTTTTAAGCTGATTTTTTCCGCTGAGTTTCAAACTCCTCGCCTATGTCGTTTAAGAGATACACGCTCCGTTAGGAATCCTTCAACCCCCACTTTTCACCCCCCTTTCACCTCATAATATACACCATATCGAAAAACCCTCAGACATGTGTCTTCTTATTTTTAATGAGTTTATATACCGAGTATCACATCCCACAATGAAACCAAACCGGAGATATTGTTATTCAATGAAATGCAGGTGTATCCCCTTAACACCCCTTTAGAACCTGAATATCCAAAAATCCTTCCTTAGTGGGCGTTTTCGACTTACAACGAACATATCCCCAAAATTTCATGTTTCTAGCTTTAATAGTTTTGGCTGGGCGATGATGATGATGATGATGATGATGAGTGAGTGAGGGAGGACACTGTTGTATATAATAGACTAGCTGTTATCCGCGGCTTCGCCCGCAATAACATTTGGAATCCTGTTATAACATTAGTTATATCTATATATATAAAGCTCAATGTTTGTCTGTCTGTCTGTCTGTTATGTATACAAATCCACACTGTTTCACCGATCTGAACCAAAATTTGTAGACTTACCCTTCGGAACCCTGCGGGTAACCCTGTCCACTTGAAATTTCCGACAGACCACCCCATTCCCTGCATTTAGGCCCTTTGGCCCAAATCTACACCGTTTCACCGATCTCAACCAAAATTTGTATACTTACCCTATGTAACCCTGTGAATAACACTGTCCACTTAAAATTTCGGACAGACCACCCTATTTCCTGCATTTAGGCCCTGTGGCAAACATCTACACCGTTTGACCGATCCGAACCAAAATTTGTATACTTACCCTTTGCAACCCTGCGGGTAACCCTGTCCACTTGAAATTTCGGACAGACCACCCCATTCTCTGCATTTAGGCCCTTTGACCCAAATCCACACCGTTTCACCGATCAGAACCAAAATTTGTATACTTACCCTTTGGTACCCTGCGAGTAACACTGTTTGCTTGAAATTGCAGACAGACCACTCCATTCCCTGCATTTAGGCCCCTTGGCTAAAATCTACACAGTTTCACCGATCTGAACCAAAATGTGTATACTTACCCTTTGTAACTCTGTGAATATCACTGTCCACCTAAAATTTCGGACAGACCACCCCATTTCCTGCATTTAGGCCCTTTGGCAAAAATCTATATCGTTTTACCGATCAGGACCAAAATTTGTATACTTACCCTTTGGTACCCTGCGAGTAACATTGTCTGCTTGAAATGCAGACAGACCACTCCATTCCCGGAAAGAGGACAGGGTCCGTCCCAAAGGCAATGGAAAAAAGGGGTAAAACCGGACCCGCTCAGGAAACCCTCAGGGTTGCCATCTCCCGAACTCACCAGCCATGAGCCCTTGAGGATGTAGCACTATCCAGGGAGCACCAGAAGTGGTGGGGCTACACACACCCTGCCTCCTTGAGGGTCTTGAGCAGAAGACATGAGATATTAAGAAAAGAAATAGAAGGCTGACACCTCGAAGAATGAGGCTATCAGGAATTATTAGACAAGGGCCAATTAAGGCGGGAAAGTGAAAGAGTCGCTAGGCCTCGGATACCCTGATACCATCGGGGTCGGAAGAGAACAAGAGTTTGACCAAGGGAGGCTGACAGGAAAGAGAACTGAAAGGAGCCTGGCACCAGTAAGTAGAAGCAATGCCGGACTCAGTTGGGGTCCCGTGGTCGCAAACCCACGTCCCACAAGTTGAGAGACCCTGGTGGGTGGAGGGTGGAGGAGGGGGCCAGGTGTGAGAATAGCTTGCTGATTCATCGCGAGTTGACATGAGAGATATGTCCAGACCCCGCCGTGTTACCTGGTATTGCTGACTATGCTGATGCACAAACCACTGTAGTGTTACGAAAGAGTGAGTGATTCACCGGCCAATGTGAATAGGACGGGGAACCCCCCGAACGTCTGTCATCATATATCGTCATCATCTGCGATTCGTGCAGCTTGGACCCGGGCAGTACTCGATAAGCTCTTTCACTACACGCATCGAGTATAGGCCTAAGCCAGAAAATAACGTTCAGACTTTGGAAGACATCGAAGGTAGAAATCTAAATTGCCTATATCAGATTTAAAATTACACCATGTTCGTTTAGTAGTCATTTTTCATTACCTTATTATTATCATAAGGGCAAATGACCTAGATGTTACGCCCATTATACCACTAATCACCACACACAATAAGTCTTCATCGCCTGTGAATTTTGAAATATTTCTTTCTATCACGGTAGTTTGTGTAAGTTTGTCGTGTCAATTCAAGAGTAGTTTTCATTATCATCCTCATCAAAAGGGCAAATGACCTAGATGTTACGTCCATTATACTACTAAGTAACACCACAGTCTTCATGGCCTGTGATTTTAAAATGTGTATTTCCATTAGTTTGTAAGTTTGATATACCCGTTCAGTAGTAGTCGTCTTCATTATCATCCTCATCAAAAGGGTAAATGACCTAGATGTTACGTCCATTATACTACTAAACAACACCAGAGTCTACCTAGCCTGTGATTTTAAAAATATGTATTTGCATTAATTTGTAAGGTTGATATACCCGTTCAGTAGTAGTCGTCTTCAATATCATCCTCATCAAAAGGGCAAATGACCTAGATGTTATGTCCATTATACAGTACTACTAAGCAACTCCACAGTCTTCATTGCCTGTGATTTATAAAATGTGTATTTCCATTAGTTTGTAAGTTTAATATACCCGTTCAGTAGTAGTAGTCTTCATTGTCATCCTCATCAAAAGGGAAAATGACCTAGATGTTATGCCCATTATACAGTACTACTAGGCAACACCACAGTCTTACTCGCCGGTAATTTAAAAATATGTATTTCTATTAGAGTGTAAGTTTATTATACCCGTTCAATAGCAGTCGTCGTCAGTATCATCTTCATCAATGACGTTGAGTGTTAAGGAGACTGAAATATTATCATCATTCCACCGGGCGAAGCCGGGTACTACTGCTAGTAGTAGATAAGCATGGGTCCTAGTGGAAAAATAATTCTATCACCTGAAACCAAAAATGCATGGGACGAAAAAAAAAACATCAAAATATCATGTTGGTTTCGGACCCTAAAAGACGTGAAAAATATAATAAAAGTATAAAAAAAAAACAATTTTTTGAAATTTCATTCGAATCAATTTTTATGTCATTCCTGGGACTTAGAAAATTCCGACCAAAAAGTACAAAATCATTAATAACTCCGTAAGTATTCGTCGTATGATGAAATAGCAAGAGGCAAAAAAGATGTAATGTGTTATTGTCTACAACATAGGCCATGTATAATTTTACACTCAGACATATTACGTCCCCCCCCCCTCCCCCATAATTTCACCCCTCCCCATGGGCCCCTTAAATTGGATTTATGAAAAAACGGTCAAACAACTGTTTAGTTACTTTTTATGCTCATTTTTCTCGGCTGAGTTCCAAACTCCTCGCCTATGTCGTTTAAGAGATACACGCTCCGTTAGGAATCCTTCAACCCCCACTTTTCACCCCTTTCACCTCATAATATACACCACATCGAAAAATCCTCAGACACGTGTCTTCTTATTTTTAGTGATGAGTTTATATGCCGAGTATCACATCCCCCAATGAAACCAATCGGGAGATATTGTTATTCAATGAAATGCAGGTCTACCCCCTTAACACCCCTTTAGAACCTGAATATCCAAAAATCCTTTCTTAGTGGGCGTTTGCGGCCCTTGAGGAAGCTGCATACCAAATTTCATTCCAATCCGTTCGGTGGTTTCTGAGATTTCGTGATGAATGAGTGAGTCAGTGAGTGCTATTTGAGCTTTATATAGAAGATTATCCATCTTAGTCAGGTTATTTACGCCTAAAGTTCCGGAATTTCTTTCAGTTTCCGCGTTAGGCAGATTTACGGTTTACAGTGTCATTTTTCATAGCAAATACCTCCGTTCCGAATGTTGTTTTGCTTTGGTCAGGTTTCCGGTATATAAAGGGTCCGGTTTAGGCAGGCTTTACTGTACAGTACAATGCAAATTAGCTGTAGGTACGTGACTTATGTTTAAATTTATGTTGCGATGTATTAATCGTATGGAGAAGAATTTTTGTATTAGGCTATTGGGGAATCGCTGTAAACACTGTAATACTCACATGTATCAGGTGATGGTTGTAATAAACAATACTCTCGTCCCAATCTCTGGCTGGGCTATCCTACATTTGAAACAGAGAGTATTTTATTCTCTACACCCAAATAATTTGCTACGAACCCCTGCCCTTCTAGCACAACATTACACCACGCCCGCTATCTGCAAGAGACACGTGATGGAACACAAGCCGTAGCCATAAAATAAAAAAAGGGGAGCAGATGAGAATTTTTAATTCCCGGCACGTGTTATTGTGTTTTGAGGAACTATTACGTTGTTTGATGGCGCTGTTAGACCATTCAATAGGCCGAGCGTTATCGAGTGATAAAAAGCTAGCGGATATTACCACTAAAGGTAATGGTTATAGCGGCTACAATAACACGCCGAGCCGAAGCCCAACACAGCAGTTCGTCTGTCACCATTTTGGAATGTTCTTACTTTGCCTCATTCGGGTCATAAGTAAGGAAACTTAATTCTTTTAAATAGTCACTTTAGGTTTTCATAAACAATATAGGTTTATTTTAGGTTTTCAGTAGGCAGAATAGGTTTTTATGTTTAAAGTCTAGCAAAAGTAGACATGAACTGCGCAAAGGTTGAAATTAATGCCTAATTGTTAGTAGAGAAGTTATATAGTAATTGTTGTTTTAAGGGGCGGAACTACGAGGTCATCTGCCCCTCGTAACACAGATTAAAGAATAAAAATTTGGAATTGAATTCAAAATTTAGAGGTGGACACCTAAATTTGAAAAGACCTAAAATTAATAAAACAAAAACTTAAATAGAAATAATAATTATAAAAATAAACAAAAATTACGGAAAAAGAAAAAAAATATTATTCAAAAACGAACAAGTCGTTGAGTCCATGTTCACTGGAGAATTTAGATTGCTGGCCCTAACCCACTCTCACTTATAAAGCAGCCACCGCGTCATCGGCTAATATAAGTTTGAGTGTCATCTGCAAACCAAGGTTTCTTCGTAAGTCAGCAAGATCCACGGTGAAAACGGCTCCACAGGTACAAAGTGGAGGGTCTTCCCTTCTCATTAGGTGCGAGTGTATGACCTATCTTTAGCCCACACAAAATGACTGACTCTCTCCGGGCCCGGAAGGAGCTCCGCCACACGCGAGTAGTTCCCTTGATCGCTCTCAGTTTACTGGGCTGTGGGTCAGCTAGCCACTGACTCTCCCAAAATGCCAGAACTTGTCGGCGTAACTGAGAGCGAATATCTCTAGCGGGTACCTCCATTGGTCGAGGTGGTAGTGATACCGCCTCTTTTGCAGCTTGATCCGCTAACTGATTGCAAAGGAAGTGTAAATATTTCACATAATGAATTAATGATACGTCCTTTATCAAATGCTTGCGACAGTGGGTGAGTGGTTATCGCGTCGGACTACCCCCCCCCCCCCCAGCTTGCAGGTTCGCTCCTGGCCCTGGTAAGTCATTTTTGAAAGGCGACAAAAATCACGATACGCATGTGATACGTTGTTGGCATGTTAAAGAACCCATTTGAATTCAGTAGACCGTGTTCATAATGGCATAATTAATCTCGGGAGTTTCCGCCAACACAAAGTTCCTCATTTCTCTACTAGAAAACACTATAGAGTCAAGGAGCTTAGATACCTAACCTCCTTGACTTTCGTAGTGCTTCAAGGAGCAACGAAATTCGACATGCAAGCTGCCCTCTGGGCGTCAAATAACAAAGCTTGCACCCGGCACCGAGGCCATACGATATTAATATTTTATCAAATTATCACCGAGAATTTCACACTTTTGAGCAATATTTGCTCTCTTTATTATGTTAATTATTCAAATTCAATAAGGCGGCTTCGGTGGCGTAGTGGGTAGCATGCTGAGCTTCTATGCCCAAGATCGCGGGTTCAAACCCGGCCGAAGTCGTCGGATTTTTTAAGAGCGTTAAAGATCCCTCAGTATGCCTTCCTTCGGACAGGAAGTAAAGCCGGCGGTCTCATGTCATAGATTTATGGCATGTAAAAGAACTTTCCAGTAATTACACATGTGTGAAGCTAAATTGGATAGGCTAAGAATGTAAACAACGCTCTTAGGTTGCTACGTTCGTTGCCAAGAGCCGACTGCGGTGGCGTCTAGTAGCTAAGTTCTGAACTTGGCCTAGTAGTCGATGACGGTGGCGTTTGGCGGCAAAAGTAGGAACTATTTGAAAAATTCTAAGGTGCAGTCTGTAATTAAATTAAAAAAACAGATAACACACACCAATACAGTCATCACAATTAACACCGGTTATCAGACAGATTCTACACACATCCAAAGTACACGGGGCTACATGACCGCGTTGTCGCAGCCCCTAAACCAACCAACCAACCAAATTCAATAAAACCAAGGATGTGAGAGGTGATTTTCACACTCCATCCCGTTTAATTAACTTTGTTTGTTTAGAATATAGGGAACAGTAAATAACCAAACATTAAGATATAAGCTGTAAGTACTCTATTGGAATTCTCTGGCAGGTAGGATTTCTCTCAATCACTAGAGCTACGAATTAACACTGTCTGGAGGTTTACTTTTTAAAAATTACGGAATAATATTTCAAATATCCTACAATAAATGGAACAAAACTGCAATTGCCTTTATCAACATACAAAATTTCAGTTTGATGGTTGTGATAGATTCGTAGATATTGAGAACCGTCTAAATATTTCAGATGGTCGCCAGGTTGGATTTTTATTTATGTACACACATCAAAAAAAGTTTTGCATCACCTCGGTTCCCAGATCTCCGGCATATAGACGTTGACTGTGTATATTGTATCCAAGATACAGTCCCTTTGACTGTTCATAGAAGTCACTAAAACTGCTCAAAGATTTAAACAACCATGCATGAGCAGGGCCTATTAGACGGAGGGGGTACGACAGCCGATCAGTTCCAGTCATTCCACCAGGACGAAGGTACGCTGCTCATGTTGTCTGTAGTTCTACCATGCCTAGAAGGTCAATACCGCAGTTCGATCGCGTCCGCATTGTTACTTTGTGTCAAGAAGGGCTCTCAACAAGGGAAGTTTCCAGGCGTCTCAGAGTGAACCAAAGCGATGTTGTTCGGACATGGAGGAGGTACAGAGATACAGGAACTGTCGATGACAGGCCTCGCTCAGGCCGCCCAAGGGCTACTACTGTAGTGGATGACCGCTACTTACGGATTGCCGCTCGGAGGAACCCTGACAGCAATGCCACCATGTTGAATAATGCGTTTCGTTCAGCCACAGGACGTCGTGTTTCAACTCAAACTGTGCGCAATAGGCTGCATGATGCGCAACTTCACTCCCGACGTCCATGGCGAGGTCCAGCTTTGCAACCCCGACACCATGCAGCGCGGTACAGATGGGCCCAACAACATGCTGAATGGACCCCACAGAATTGGCATCACGTTCTCTTCACCGATGAGTGTCGCATATGCCTTCAACCAGACAATCGTCGGAGACGTGTTTGGAGGCACCCTGGTCAGGCTGAACGTCTTAGACACACTGTCCAGCGAGTGCAGCAAAGTGGTGGTTCCCTGATGTTTTGGGGTGGCATTATGTGGGGCCGACGTACACCACTGGTGGTCATGGAAGGCTCCGAAACGGCTTTACGATACCTGAATGACATCCTCCGACCCATAGTGCACCCATATCGGCAGAATATTGGAGAGGCATTTGTCTTCATGGACGACAATTCTCGACCTCATCGTGCACATCTTGTGAATGCGTTCCTTCAAGATAACGACATCGCTCGACTACAGTGGCCAGTATGTTCGCCAGACATGAACCCTATCGAAGATGCCTGGGATATGTTGAAAAGGGCTGTTTATGGACGTCTTGACCCACCAACCACTCTGAGAGATTTACGCCGAATTGTCGTTGAGGAGTGGGACAATTTGGACCAACAGTGTCTTGATGAACTTGTGGATAGTATGCCACGACGAATACAGGCATGCATCAATGCAAGAGGACGTGCTACTGGGTATTAGAGGTAGTGGTGTGTACTGCAATCTGGACCACAAATGCTGAAAGTCTAGCTGTATGATGGTACAACATGCAATGTGTGGGTCTCATGAGCAATAAAACGAGCTGAAATGTTGTTTGTGTTGATCTCTATTCCCTTTGTATTTAAAGGTTCCGCAACTCTTGGAACCGAGGTGATGCAAAACTTTTTTTGATGTGTGTACTATTACATTAAGATTATTGTGTACGTGTGGTATTCAAACTTCAATCGCATGACTAGAACACAAGAAGTAAAAACGAGATTTTAAAATTTCGCACAGTTGCCATCTTGTGGTTATGCAAACAATTGAAATAAATTAGATGCCAGTGGATTAACATTTGTATAAGCATTTAACGTGCATCGTTTCACTGCACTCAGATAGTTAAATCGCGAGAAACGTCCATTTAAATATTTATAGTTCGCGTCACCGCCATGTTGGATGTGCTCACCAGGTTATTGAAAGCCCTATAGGTGAACATACAGGGTGGCGCACGAAATGTCATACACTGGAAATTGTTTATAGAATATTTAATATACAACATATTTAATAAAGAATGGCATTACAACATTCACTGGGATGTGCATGATTAGTCGGTATGCAGGCCATGTTCAATATGCCCACCTTCTCGGCGTACAACAGCTTCGAGAAGAACCTGCATGTTTGTGACCACTCTACGACACATGTCCTCACTCGACCCTCGGAAGAAAGTCACAATGGCCGCTTGCAATTGCAGTACATTTTCCGGTTTCTGGCGGTAGATTGTCTCCTTCAAATATCCCCACAGGAAGAAGTTGCAGGGATTAATATTGGGGCTATGTGGTGGCCAGATTGAGCCGCTCTGAAAACGTTCGGGATATCGATGGGACATCACACGGGGCCCGAAATGTTCATGCAGGAAGTACAGAACAACATTTGCTGTGTGCAGACGAGCTCCATCTTGCATGAACCATTGTGTCTCTATGGGTAGTCGTGATGCAAAGAGTTGTGGAAGGAAACTGATTTTCAACATGTTATGTAACGCGCACTGTTGACTGTGTCATTGATGGAAGATTGGCCCAATAATTCCATGACTGTAAATTGCAGCCCACACACACACTTTCACACCATGACTTTCAACCTCGTGCACAATAGCAGGCCGTTCTTTCGCCCAAAACCGGACATGATTGTTCACAGCACCATTGAGATAAAGGTCTGCCTCATCACTGAACCATGTTCTGCAATAGACCTCCCAGCAAACTGTACTCGCCGTTGCTTGTCAAGCGCCGTTAGTTTATGACCTGTTGTCATTTTGTATGGGAATTGGTCAAGCTCAGACTGCAGTATTCTCTGAATTGTCTGACGAGATGAACACAGGCACTTCTGGTGGATTTGGAGGGGATCCGAGTCACAGCCGCTCTCACAGCAGCAATATTATCCGGTGAGCGGACTGGCATGAGACGGGTTCGTTATCTCTCCAGTATATTGCCTTCTGTTTCAAATTGGCTGGCCAGTCTATACACCGTCTGCCAGCAGGGAGCCCACCGGGTACGGAAATGAACACGAAACATTTCCTAAGTTCGAGTTACACTCTTTGCTTCCGCATAAAATAACACTTTGCACCTTCTGTTCGCGCGTCAGCCTCTTTTTGTCCGCCATGCTGTATATCTGGAAGCCGGTACGCATGTGCGACATGTGCTGCTGTCTGTCGAATCACGCATGAAATAAGGTTTCTGTTCACGAAAGGACATGGTTGTGAGCCCAGTTTTACACATTTTATAAACCATTTTCGATGTATGACATTTCGTGCGCCACCCTGTATGTTCATAGCCTCTATGAACATTAAAAAATTCAGTTTGATTGCTGTAAAAGATTCGTAGATATTGAGAACCGTCTAAATATTTCGGATGCTCGCCATTTTGGATTGTTATATGTGTAGGCCATAGAGTTATGTACCATTCAAGGAAAATTATTGCCTAGGTTCATTATTCATACTTTCACTTCGATCGCATGATTATGACACAAAAAATAAATCGCATGATGATGACACAAAAAAGAAAAACTTAATTCTAAAATTTCGCACAGTCGCCATCTTGTGAGGTTATGAAAACAATTTAACTAAATTAGATACCAGTGCATTACAATATGTAAAATCATTTACTGTACCACATTTCACTGCGCTCTGAGAGTTAAATCACAAGAAAAGTCTATTAAAATGTTTCAACTTTGCTTGGCCGCCATGTTCGTTTTGTACTTTACAGGTTCATGAAAGTTACATAGATTAACTTGTATCAGTACTCTTTATCTCCGTACACAATTTCAGGGCGATATCGGCATTAGTTTCAGAGATACTGAATGCTAGTGAAATATTTCGCACAGCCGCCATGTTGGATTGGTAAGAGACAATAAACTTTGAAGGGCACGGTCGGGGTCGGCCAGAATGGTGCTATGATTTTACCGAGTTTCATTGTAATCGCTCCAGCCGTTTAGAAGTTATTACGGGGACACAGACAGCATCACACACACACACACACACACACACGCACGCACACACACACACACACACACACACACACACACACACACACGGACCAAAGGTGATCTCATAAGCCTTTAAAATGAAAATAGGCTAAAAAATAGGTATAAACCTACGAATCCGCTTCCTACTCAGCAAGGTCCCGCCACGACAGACCTCTTCATTACTTATGCTATCATGGTTGGTAGTTTATTAGACATTCTGTAGTACCTACAGTAAGTGTTAATAATGTCGTAGTCAGACAGTGAAATCCGTCCATCATTTCATGAAGTACCTAGGATTTTGCATGAAGGGCTACGAACCTAAATTAGCGACAGAAATATTATTTTCCTGAGAATCAGCATCGATTTTAAAGGGGAGCGTGATGGCGCAGTGGTTTAGCTGGTCGCCTTTCACCCGGACGGCCGGAGTTCACCTGAAAAATCACGAGGTGTCAGGAAGAGCATCCGGCCTTAAATCCGCGACCAAAACAAAAAATGAGCCTCGTTGGCTCCGGCGACCTCAATTAATTGGGATAAGCCAAATAAAGTTTTTCCGACATTGGTAGCTACGCTCACAAACGCGCAGCACTAGGTCATGAATACTCTGTAGACGTGGGTTTGAGCCTCAACGTCGCCCTTCCTTGAAATGGTTTTCCGTGGTTTCTCATTTTCTTTTCCAAGCAAATGATGGGACGGTACCTACTGACAGGCCACGGCAGCTTCCTTCGACTTCCTTACCCAGTTTCATTCCAGCTCTCACTAACTTCCAACATGAAGTTGGCGTCAGGAATAGTATACGGCCGGAAAAAAATATCCACCACACAAAGACTTTCATCGCATGTCAACCTCGACCCCGTTGGAAAAACGAGAATAATAAGGGCTAGACATTCAGCATCGACTCCAAAGTAAAATACTTGTCCCGGACTTAGTTGCGTAGTGGTTAGCATTCTTGGTTGTAACCACAGAGGCCCAGGTTCGGTTCCTACCTCAGCCAACCTGGAAGTACCAACATTCGTGTTGACCGACTGAAAAGCACTAAACTCTTGTTTACTAAGTCAACACTGAAAATATGGCTTCAAACACCACAATGTCAATTACATCACAATAACACAAGTTATCATACAAATTCTACCCTAGTACACGGGGCTATATGAACACATCAACAATTCTGTTGAAGGCAGGTTTACCGTACATGGAAATGTCGCCTTGTTCTGTGGGGATGTTGGTGCCGAGCGACCCCGAGGTCAGAGTTCGATGCCATGGAGTCTCTCTCGCCTACACGAGCGCGGAAATGAAAGAACATGTCTGTCTGAGCGAGACAAGTGATGCACGACTGTGGTGAATCCCACACCCACAGGCGCGCGCGGCCTGGGGCGAATGCATTCAGGATTCGGTAAGTTACAGATACGCATAATATGAAGTCCAGCAACTTGTCGCTAAACTTAGCAACACTGCCATAAATCTCCAACACAGCGATATGTAAAATTCACAAATTCCATCAACTTGTCGCTAAACTTAGCAACACTGCCATAAATCTCCAACACAGCGATATGTAAAATTCACAAATTCCAGCAATTTGTCGCTAAACTTAGCAACACTGCCATAAATCTCCAACACAGCGATATGTAAAATTCACAAATTCCAGCAACTTGTCGCTAAACTTAGCAACACTGCCATAAATCTCCAACACAGCGATAAGTAAAATTCACAAATTCCAGCAACTTGTCGCTAAACTTAGCAACACTGCCATAAATCTCCAACACAGCGATATGCAAAATTCACAAATTCCAGCAACTTGTCGCTAAACTTAGCAACACTGCCATAAATCTCCAACACAGCGATATGTAAAATTCACAAATTCCAGCAACTTGTCGCTAAACTTAGCAACACTGTCATAAATCTCCGACACTGCGCAGCGATATGTTAAATTCACAAATACGTGTCTCTAAACTTAGCAACACTGCCATAAATCTCCAACACAGCGATATGTTAAATTCACAAATACGTGTCTCTAAACTTAGCAACACTGCCATAAATCTCCAACATAGCGATATGTAAAATTCACAAATTCCAGCAACTTGTCGCTAAACTTAGCAACACTGCCATAAATCTCCGACACAGCGATATGTAAAATTCGCAAATTCCAGCAACGTGTCGCTAAACTTAGCAACACTGCCATAAATCTCCAACACAGCGATATGTAAAATTCACAAATTCCAGCAACGTGTCGCTAAATTTGGCAACACTGTCATAAATCTCCGACACAGCGATATGTAAAATTCACTAATTCCAGCAACGTGTCGCTAAAATTAGCAACACTGCCATAAATCTCCAACACAGCGATATGTAAAATTCACAAATTCCAGCAACTTGTCGCTAAACTTAGCAACACTGTCATAAATCTCCGACACTGCGCAGCGATATGTTAAATTCACAAATACGTGTCTCTAAACTTAGCAACACTGCCATAAATCTCCGACACAGCGATATGTAAAATTCACAAATTCCAGCAACGTGTCGCTAAACTTGGCAACACTGCCATAAATCTCCAACACAGCGATATGTAAAATTCACAAATTCCAGCAACTTGTCGCTAAACTTAGCAACACTGTCATAAATCTCCGACACTGCGCAGCGATATGTTAAATTCACAAATACGTGTCTCTAAACTTAGCAACACTGCCATAAATCTCCGACACAGCGATATGTAAAATTCACAAATTCCAGCAACTTGTCGCTAAACTTAGCAACACTGCCATAAATCTCCAACACAGCGATATGTAAAATTCACAAATTCCAGCAACTTGTCGCTAAACTTAGCAACACTGCCATAAATCTCCGACACAGTGATAAGTAAAATTCACAAATTCCAGCAACTTGTCGCTAAACTTAGCAACACTGCCATAAATCTCCAACACAGCGATAAGTAAAATTCACAAATTCCAGCAACTTGTCGCTAAACTTAGCAACACTGCCATAAATCTCCAACACAGCGATATGTAAAATTCACAAATTCCAGCAACTTGTCGCTAAACTTAGCAACACTGCCATAAATCTCCAACACAGCGATATGTAAAATTCACAAATTCCAACAACTTCTCGCTAAACTTAGCAACACTGCCATAAATCTCCAACACAGCGATATGTAAAATTCACAAATTCCAGCAATTTGTCGCTAAACTTAGCAACACTGCCATAAATCTCCAACACAGCGATATGTAAAATTCACAAATTCCAGCAACTTGTCGCTAAACTTAGCAACACTGCCATAAATCTCCAACACAGCGATATGTAAAATTCACAAATTCCAGCAACTTGTCGCTAAACTTAGCAACACTGCCATAAATCTCCGACACAGCGATAAGTAAAATTCACAAATTCCAGCAACTTATCGCTAAACTTAGCAACACTGCCATAAATCTCCAACACAGCGATAAGTAAAATTCACAAATTCCAGCAACTTGTCGCTAAACTTAGCAACACTGCCATAAATCTCCAACACAGCGATATGTAAAATTCACAAATTCCAGCAACTTGTCGCTAAACTTAGCAACACTGCCATAAATCTCCAACACAGCGATATGTAAAATTCACAAATTCCAACAACTTCTCGCTAAACTTAGCAACACTGCCATAAATCTCCAACACAGCGATATGTAAAATTCACAAATTCCAGCAATTTGTCGCTAAACTTAGCAACACTGCCATAAATCTCCAACACAGCGATATGTAAAATTCACAAATTCCAGCAACTTGTCGCGAAACTTAGCAACACTGTCATAAATCTCCGACACTGCGCAGCGATATGTTAAATTCACAAATACGTGTCTCTAAACTTAGCAACACTGCCATAAATCTCCGACACAGCGATATGTAAAATTCACAAATTCCAGCAACGTGTCGCTAAACTTGGCAACACTGTCATAAATCTCCGACACAGCGATATGTAAAATTCACTAATTCCAGCAACGTGTCGCTAAACTTAGCAACACTGTCATAAATCTCCAACACAGCGATATGTAAAATTCACAAATTCCAGCAACTTGTCGCTAAACTTAGCAACACTGTCATAAATCTCCGACACTGCGCAGCGATATGTTAAATTCACAAATACGTGTCTCTAAACTTAGCAACACTGCCATAAATCTCCGACACAGCGATATGTAAAATTCACAAATTCCAGCAACTTGTCGCTAAACTTAGCAACACTGCCATAAATCTCCAACACAGCGATATGTAAAATTCACAAATTCCAGCAACTTGTCGCTAAACTTAGCAACACTGTCATAAATCTCCGACACTGCGCAGCGATATGTTAAATTCACAAATACGTGTCTCTAAACTTAGCAAAACTGCCATAAATCTTCGACACGGTGGCACGTAAAAATCGTTTGAGTCCAGCGAATCGTCTCTAAAGTTGGCAACACTGCCAGCAATCTCCACCGCGAGCTCCCTTCGCACATACACAACTCAGCAATTAGTCATGCTTGAAAAAAAATGCACGCAAAACAAGAGCTAGATTAAAAATATGGTATGGTAATGAGGTTTTAAAAATCAATTCCTCTAAGCAGTAAACAGTGCTCTCAATGTTAATCACTTACTGAATACTTTTTAATGACTTAACATATTATAAATGTGGGTTCGCTTCACACACATCACTCATTCTCTTGGCAGACGGGGAGGACGTAATAATATAAGGACAGCTGTTGTTTCAAATAATACACAAGACTTGTCGCAGCGGTCACGTATTGAGGTCCAGGGTTCGATTCCTAGATCAACTATTCCAGAACTGGCTTCGGTGGCGTAGTTGGTAGCATGTTGAGCTTCTATGCCCAAGATCACGAGTTCAAACCCGGACGAAGTCGTCGAATGTTTTAAGAGCGTTAAAAATCCCTCAGTATGCCTTCCTTCGGAGGGGAAGTAAAGCCGGCGGTCTCATGTCATAGATTTCTTCTTCTGTGGTATTCAATCTGAAGATTGGTTTGTAGCAGCTTTCCATGAACTCCGGTCTGTGGCTAGTCTCTTCAAGTCCAAGTAATTATCACAACCCTTGTAGTGAATGATTTGTTTTATGTAGCCTAGCCGTTGTCTACTTCTACAGTTCTTTCCTTCCACATTGCCCTCCAGTATTGTGTGCAGAAGAGTTTCATGCCTCAAGATATGTCCAATCCAATTGTCTCTTCGGTGAGTAGGCATATTCCATAAACATGGCTTCTCTCCAATCCTCTTCAGCGTTTCTTCATTACTGGTTTTGTCCACGCATGGAATTTTTAGTATTTTCCTGTAGCACCATATTTCTTATCAGCCAAGCTAAGAGTCCAGGTTTCACTACCATACAACAGTACGCTCCACACATATATCTTCACAAGACGTTTCCTGAGGCTCATACTAATGTTTTTGCATGTAAAGAGCTTTCCTTTCGTGTTGAATGCTATTTTGCCAAAAATGTGGAAGTTAGTTTAATAACGCTCTTTTAGTTCCAACGTTCGCCACCAGGTGCTGACTGCGATGTCATTTAGTAGCCGCGTCCGCAACTAGGTGTCGTGGATGGTAGCATTTGGTGGCAAAAGTAGGAACTACTTGAAAAAATTAATCGTCTACAGTCCTACCTGAAGCACAGATAACACACACTAATACAACCATCACAATTAACACCGGTTATCAGACAGATTCTTCACACACCCAAAGTACACGGGGCTACATGACCGCGTTGTCGCAGCCCCTTAACTCCAGACTGCACACGTGGAGAGATGCTTGTCAGTATGAAGACCGGACAATGACACGTGCTGCAGCTGGACGAGTGGGCCGTAAAAAGAAACGTTCCTAATGTGAGCGAGAGGCGAGGCAAGGCTTTTAAGAGCGTGGAGACTCTTCAAGATACACTCAGCAAGCGAAGGTACATACCGCGCATTCCAGTGCTCGCAGGGGTGTAGCACAAGGTCCTAACTAGACTTGGGCAGTTTTAGGTAGATTTCATGAAAAGGGTCATTATAAATGTGCGCCCCGACAAACACGGCAAGCTAAGCCGGCTGTGACTGGGGTAGATCGCGGGCGCGCGTACCCTTTCCAGCCGAAGGTGGCGCGCTCCGCTGACTCATATCGTAAGTTCACACAATCGTGTTTTGTCATTCATATGGACGTGTATCTGCAAAGCTTAGACGTTAGTGTTGCACGTTTAGTGAGTATTGTGATTACTGTGTCTAGACACCAATTCACATTGCGCGAACGTGTGTATATCCATAATTCGTATATGAAAAGCAGAAAATCTTTTTCTGAAACGAGAGAAACATTTCGAATCAAGTTTCCAGGAAGACCTGTGCCTGATGCCAGTACAATTAGGAGGCTCGCTAAACGATTCAAGGGAACAGGCTCCGTAAATAATAAGAGAGTTGACAGACTTTCTTTCATCAGAAGATGTCAGGTGTGTGTTACAAGAGAGGGAGGACATTTTCAGCATCGCCTATGAGCACATTATTGAACATGTTTGGAAAAAGTGTGAAAGTGCGCGCCAATCACCGGCTGGACCATATCGCGACTTCCGGAAAAAGTCCCCATATCTTAGCGTTTCACATCCCCCAAACCCCAAAACCACCGTCAGTTCAAACGTTTATATATCATACAAGCTGTACCTGGCAGGCGTTGCAATCTCAATCAAAGAAAGGGTTGGCGTTGTAATTTTGTTTCTTGAAGTGCTTTTGCATACAAAATATTTTTTTTTCAATTCCCGTTAACTGCCTATAAGCTAACGTAAAATGGATTTACTAATTTGGAAACATTCATGGGAGCGTGCACAACAACTCACCAAAGGTTCGTTGCAATCGGATGAATGGCATATGAACGCACACACACATACAAACTATCACGTAACATTGATTTTTCTATACAGAGATTTCACTTTCTTGTGGTCACGATAACTACCGTCATATTACACGAATCACTTTCAAACTTATACATAAAACATAACCAATCAAACAATCGGTCGAGTTCGTTAATGAACAAAATCGTACACAGGGGGTGGAAATGGGTGAAGTATCGAATCCTTACAAAGTTCAAAGACTACTATTTGCCGAATAAGGGCCAAAAACCTATGTCTAGTGAAGTGTTTTCTTACCACGAACCATTGACCAAAGGGGGTGGGAAAAATTGAGTTTTTGGTGGGAAAACAAGTAGTTCCGTGAAGAACTATACAGCCTATTTTCATATATACTACTCATGTTAATTGCCTCTATCAACATACAAAATCTCAGTTTGATTGTTGTGATAAATTCGTAGATATTCAGAACCGTCTAAATATTTCAGATGGTCGCCAGGTTGGATTTTTTATGTACTAGGGTGGATGTACCATTAATCGGCACTTTTGCGATTAAATGCCTATATCAAGGCTTTAACTGAATAGGTTTGCCATCTGCTGGGGTTTTCACAAACCTTAGGTACACATGATTCATTCAAACTCCACTAAAGGCGCTTGTGTCGAAGGTGTTCTGCTACGTTGCCAGTTGAAGTGAACTCGGGTGATGTCACTGTCGTTGCCTAACGTGCTTGTTAAGGAGTAGGACTTTAGTGTTCGTAACATCGGCGGGTTTTGCAATGTAAGTACCGTTTAACTTTGAATTATTATATTGCGAAACTATGTGTTGCATGAGTCAGAACACATAGAACATGATTTTAATTATTTATATTATATTTTCGGTCAGTGCCGAATACTAGTTCAAAGAAAATCACAGGGCAACTGAGGCTTCCAGGAAGTACACCTATTCTTAATATATAACTCCCGCGCCATAACCCTCCGTTTGAAATATCAAAAAGAAATACATTGAGAACAGTTGAACTAGTAATAATAATAATAATAATAATATCGTATGGCCTCGGGTGCCTGGTGCAAGCTTTGTTAATTGACACCCAGAGGGTAGCTTGCATGTCGAATTTCGTCATTCCTTTGAACGCTACGAAAGTCAAGGAGGTTAGATATCTAAACTCCTTGACACTACAGCGCTTTCAAGTAGAGAATGGAGGAACTTTGTGTTGGCGGAAAATCCCGAGATTAATTTTGCCATTGAACACGGCCTACTGAATTCAAATGGGTTCTTTAACATGCCAACAACGTATGACATGAGTGTCATGATTTTTGTCGCCTTCAAAAATCACTTACCACGACCAGGGGCGAACCTGCAATCTTGGGGTTGGTAGTCCGACACTATAACCACTCACCCACCGTGGCAAGCAGTTGAACTAGTAATCGGCATATACATTCTTCACTCAGTTTCTATTTATAGCTTGATAAAAGAAATGCCGAACACTAGGACATTTATGTGCCGATCATTCGATGTATTTAGAAAATCACGATTTCAGTGAATTTGAAGGAGTCCTAACTAACACTCCAAATGAGATTTCCCATCCACGTGAGTGTGTGAATACTTCATACTCAGGAGGGACTATTGAAGAATTATCTGGGCACACATCCGATTTAGATAGGGGACTGTTTGAACAATCGGATAATTTCAACAGAGATTTACCACTTCGAATGTCAAAGAAGTGCTTGCTTCCAGAGTTTAACCCTGTTAAAGGATGAATCGATCCCTCTGTAACAAATCGTGAAGAGTCCAAGTGTCATACATCCTCGTCAGAAAGTAGATTTATCCCTCTTTCTCGTTTTTTAAATCATAGCAATGGGATAGTTTCAGAATCTGCAAGCAGTGCAACTCAAGTTTCTGGAGATACATTGAATCATAATTCTCAAGCGGACAATATGATAGACGATAGACCTACATGTTCAAATCAGGAGACAGCGTCGGATCAAACATTCGATAAGTGCAACACCAGAAATTTCAATGAGTTGGGTTCTAAACACCTGTCTACTCCACCTTCCCTGTCTCAGGTAGTTATGTCCCATTTTAAACGCATACTTTTCAGGCCAAGAGATCAGCCAGTTCTGAAGAAGAGAAAGAAGGAGACGATACCAGTAGTAGCAACATCTGTACAACGGAAAAGATACTATCAAAAGAAGTAAGATGAAAAAAAAAAACTGAACACTGAACTAGAGGAACGTAGAAAGAAAAGGGAGCAAGCAAAATCAAAAAAGGAAGAACAAGGAGAGGAAAAAAAACTTGGCCTAAAACAGCAACTCGTAATAAAAAGGTTCAGGAAGCAAACGATAAGGAAGCTGTACATCAAAATAACGTTCAGAAGAGAAGGAGTAGGGAAAAACCTTCGGATGTTGCAGAGGATTCATGGTATTGCGAAATATGCGAAGAAGACAAACAATTACCTATGATACAGTGCAAAACATGGTTTCATGAAGAGCGCTGCAGAATGAATTAAAAAAGGGCTCCCATGACATTCACATGCCACAGTTGTGTAAATGAATAAACCTTTGAGTGTCAGTGTTTCTTATGGACGAAACGTACGCATAATTATAATATTATGACAAAGGTGAACATTATTTGATAGGCTTACTGTACTTAAGACCACAAATTTGTGTTGTAATGAAATGTGTCCTTGTGCGTGTTATTTAATGGTGCTTCAGTAGTAAACATACTGTTTCAATTTTTAGGGTGAAATGTTGTATTATTAAGGTAGAAATAAAATCTGTCCTGACTTAACAGCATTTTAGTTGCCACTGCCGATTAATGGTATACTTGAGTGTCGATAACCGGTTCTCAGCTTTTCTTGCGCTGCCGATCATCGGTACACAGGGTGCAACTCGTAAATTAAATTATTTTGAAATGAACTGATTGTACTTGCAAGCACTTGAATATATTCTTTCGAATACAAAGTATGTATGTGCCATATCAACGTAAGTTGCAACCAGTATTGTAGATATTAAAAACTTTACACATGATGATGTAACGCGGTTCGTCTTAAGGTGCCGATTAATGGTACACTTACCCAGATTATTGTGTACGTGTGGTATTCAAACTTCAATCGCATGATTAGTACATAAGAAGTAAAAACGAAATCTTAAAATATCGCACAGCTGCCATCTTGTGGTTATGAAAACAATTGAAATAAACTAGATGCTAGTGGATTAACATTTTTATAAGCATTTAACGTACAAAGTTTCACTGCACGCGGATAGTTATATCGCGAGAAACGTCCATTTAAATATTTATACTTCGCGTCGCCGCCATGTTGGATTTGTGCTCACTAGGTTAGTGAAAGTCATATAGGTGAAGTTATGTTCATAGCCTCTATGAACATAAAAATATATCAGTTTGATGCTGTAAAAGATTCGTAGATATTGAGAACCGTCAAAATACTTCGGATGCTCGCCATATATGTATTGAACCCTTGGGCCATCGGGTCCATGACGGTCGAACCAATGTCCTTAAGGAAGAAACGTATAGTTTCCTAAAGGAACGGAGAGAGATTTTAAGCCAGGAATATAGCTTAACATTGTGCAAGCGACTAGGGACAGATGCTCCTTAGATGAGATCACCCCACTCGACATGCCAGAGAGGGCTGGTCACGAGTATTAATAACTGAGTGGAATCTTCCACCGTGATAGAAAGAGAAGCCTGAATCGGAATTCAAGCTGACGTGGCTGGAAATTGACAACGTCGCATATGCACCAGAAGAGGAATAATTAAAATTAACACGTTTACGAGCATAATAATGAGTAAACAAGCACAGTACAGTGAATCATTTGGAATGAGAGATTTTTCAGTATAGAGAAACCATGTAATAATTGTGCAGAAATAAACTGCCGACGTAAGACGACGTCATCGGTGAATTACCTAAGCCTCTGTGGAGGGGAGAGACCAAAAAGAATGCAACTCCCACACAATTGAGGACGAGAAATTAATTAATATCTCCAAATTGCACGATCGATTCTTAGGTGCAATAAGATCATTTGACATTGAGAAGACGAGCTTTCGGAAGGTATAATTTTTATATTTGTGGCACTATTATTTTATAAGTTGACCACAGAAAAGGCTAGAGTCTTATTTTTTTGTAGTAAAACAGTATAAAGCTTCGGGCGTTTCCAAGCCAATCATGCAGTTCACGACAGACTCCTTGAGGGGAGGTGCTGTATCACATCACTGTGTCACGAATCCGTCCAGGAGGACGTGAAGTTATATCAGCACATGCAGTTATTCCGACAGTCCGTGAGGGGACGTAACTCTGCGTTACATCGATAACAGCTACCAGTACTCCTTGAGGGGAGAAAACGCTGTTTCACACCGCCGAAGGAAGATCCGATAGCCACAGGCGTCACAGTGGTAACGACTTGCTTGCCTCCATTAGGAGCATTTAAGGCGAAATTTTAAAGTATCGCCGCAGTGAAGTATTAGGAAAATCCTAATTATAGGATTTAGGCCCGACTGTATACAAGTTAAAGTGAAAATTCGCAAGTTATAGTCAGAGCAGGCTGCGAACGTCGGACTTAAAGGCGATAGGTCGTTAAATGTGCGAACGAACAGATCATAACGTACGGAAGTATCGTACCAGACAGATAAACTGTTAGTTAAATTGAAGAAACCTAAAAAGGAAGAACAGAATACGGTTCGAAACGTAGGAGTGTTAAAACAGTTCAAATAAAGAGGATAGGAGACTATAAACATTAGCTCCAGAAAGCAGGCGAACAATTCTAATAGTACTAGAATCGAGAAGTGCTAGCTGCTAGAAACAAATTCTATAGGTCTTAGAGGAGACCTCGATCCATATAGACTTTCGTTAGGATCAATAGACAGATCTACAGAGAAGCCGTTCAAGCTAGATAAATATCCAGTTATCCAGGATAGGAATAGCAGAATTGAACTCCAGGGAACAGTAGATGTTTCGGGACTTTCGCATTTAGGAAGCCGACATCGAATAAATTTCACCCTTGGAAACGGGAATTTACGAAGATCACGTGTGACAGGCGCAGAAACACGGCCTAGTGATCGAGAAATTGTGAAGTGTAAAATAATCAAGATTGTGTGTTAGATAATATTTTTAGTGTTATTATGTGTTCAAAAGGGACACACCAGTATATAAAAATGTCGTCAATATTAAGTGTTTTAGATATATGTTTATTTGTGTTTTTACGTAAGATGAATACCTTTAATATGGTGTAAGAAGTTCAAAGTGGGCCCAAAAATGAAACACCACACCAGATTTAAGATCAGGGATGATCTGGAAAATATGTAAGTACAAAATTCATTTTTATTTTGGTGTCAGAAATTGATTGTGTACAAAACCCACCAGAGTTTTTGGAGTGAAAGGGATGTGTTTTAATAAATAAATGCTGAATAATCAAGAATACGGTCTGAACAATAATAAAATAAATAGAGAAATTATGAATAATTATGTAAAGAATAAATCCAGTATAGGAAATAGGTGAATAAAGGGTTAAAGTATTTAACAAATGTCATAAGAGCAAGCGAAATATCAGTTAAATATCATGAAAGACATTGAAATAAAGTAAAGTTGAGATATGAAAGAAATAGCTTTTGAGCTTATATAAAGAATAAAGATAATAATAATAATAATTAAATATGGAAATGTTAAATAAAAATCAAATAAATTGATATGAACATAAGAACGTTAAGCCTTAACGTATGTGTAAGAAATGAGGTTCATTGGAATATTTTAAAACAGGGAGCGATTTATCGACCACAGAAAGATTAATATGTGAATTAAAATAATATTGAATTGTTACTAAAGAGATTTTATCAGTTCTTGGGAAGACATTTTCGGCTTAAAATAATGCATAGCGCATAATGAGCGCAAATATAATATTAAAGTGTCACGCTCGGAACGCGTAGTAGTTAAATACTTGGTACATTACTTATGGAGGGTAGTTGATTGCAGTGAATGATAATTGTATAAGTCCTCTATTTGTGACATTAGTATCACGAGGCATTGTGTATGTATTTAAAAAGGGAGCTAATATATGGTATTATTGAGCGTATGTCATATGGGCCACGGCCGACTCTAAATCGCATATTTGTATAAGCCCTCTGTATGGGATTAGTTCCCGAGGCACCTGAAGAGATTCGAATGCAGGATCTTCTTATGATAAAAGCCCCTGAAATTCTCCGTCGTCGTATGTGTATTTAATCTTCCCAATCAATGAGGACCCTCTCATAATTAATAAATGCCAAGGATATGAAAATGGTCTGTGAACCAAAGAATAGTTGTTTGAATGTTACGGTACAATAAAGCCTGGTCTCCTCAGAACTGGATAGAATGGAAAGGTTTGTTTTGAAAGCCTTGAAAATAAGCTACTAAAATGTTGGGTCAAACGGGAAGTCTCCACCACCCTAACAGGTCATAAATCGCACCCCAGTAGTAGAGACTAGCTCTTTTAAAGCGAGATGGAACAGAGACCGTCTCGTAAACTGTTGTAAAGAGAGACGAATACACCAGGAGTGTTTAGAGTTGTAAACGACCCGGGCATTGAACCGAGGCCCTTAAAGATGGATATTTCGTTTGCCGGTTCAGATCGTAGTTTCTTATATGATAATGGTCTATTAAGACATAAGAGATAAATAACAATCCCTATTGTAATAATGTAAGGACGTGGGATTCCACGAGTTGATTGAAGGCAACTGAGTTCGGGAGTAACTATAGTTTTTTGACTGTGTCAAGTACCTTCACGCTCTGGAGTACACAATCGATTTTCTGATTACCTTAATATGTTTGTGAAATAAAGAGAGATGATAACAACTGAATGTGTGGACATGCCCAAAAACCTTGAGTTAGATAATTAAAGTAGATTTTAAATATAATTATATATTTGTCCTTGAGAAATAAGAAAATATAAAAGCTAATGTTTGAGGTGTACAAGAATGACACTGTAATAATGTAAAGGCATGGAGCCAAAGAGCTCGGAGTTATGTAAACTTAATGTTAGTGCTTTATGGAAGTGAGACTAAGTAAGAATTGATGGTTTATGTGGAAACCACAGATTTTGAATACAATATTTGTTATTTTATTTTGTGATCCCTTGTTCATTTGGAACAAGCAGTTGATATTTGGGTCAGTAATTAATTTGTTTAAATGTTTGTAGCGCCATTAATTTTATGAATTAAATATGTTTAAATAGGAGTTGATTTTGTTGTTATTTTGCAAGTGTATCCTATAATTAATCCAAAATATGTGAGTCACAGAGTGGGGGAACTTACCACTGCCCCGAAATCCCGAATTGAGCTACGCTGGTATACTGTGATTGGCATATTTCATGCTAAATGGGCACAGTATAGGCCATAGAGTTATATACCATTAGAGAAAAATTATTGCGTAGCTTCATTATTCAAAATTTCACTTCGAATGCATGATTTTGACACAAGAAATAAAAACTTAATTTTAACATTTCGCACAGCCTCCATCTTGAGGTTATGTAAACAATTGAACTAAATTCGATGCCAGTGCATTACAATAGGTATAATCATTTACTGTACCACATTTCACTGCGCTCAGATGGTTAAATCACGAGAAAAGTCTATTAAAATGTTTCAAATTCGCTTGGCCGCCATGCTCGTTTTGTACTATACAGGTGTTTGAAAGTAACATAGATAAACTTGTAGCAGTGCTCTTTATCACCGTGCAAAATTTCAGGGTGACATCTGTAATAGTTTCGGAGATACTGAATGCTGGTGAAATATTTCGCACAGCCGCCATGTTGGATTGGCGAGAGACAATACAATTTGAAGGGCACGGTCGGGGTCGGCCAGAATGGTACTATGATCTTACTGAGTTTCATTGAAATCGCTCCAGCCGTTTAGAAGTTATTAGGGGAGGACACACATACACATGAATCACACACACACACCCACACACACGGACAAAAGGTGATCTCATAAGGCTTTTTTTTTTTTCATAAAATGAAAATAGGCTAAAAATATTTCATACCACCTGTTGAGTACAGCCGTCTCGATCACTCGACAGCCATTTCGATTGCTCGCTCTGCAGCGCTCGACGGGAGACGAGAGAACTTTTGCGTGCTTGGCTACCAGTTTTGTTGTTGTTGTATGTGTGTGTACAGTCCGTAATGGCAGTAAATGTTCTAGTACAAGACATGTCTTAATCTTATTTACAGTCCACTTATTGGTGCTCTCCTGTTTTTCTGGGGACCCTAATGCACAACTTTATTCATGGTCCTCGCGTACCGGATATTCGCGTTGGAAAGACATGTTCTCTGTACGATATAACAGAACGCGGACAAAGCACATGGTCACCTCGTGGCGAAATGGATTCTTCCAAGTATGAGACGACATCGTGCATACTTCGGACGTGTAAAACACTAATCGTTGGAACACAACTCTTAACGAACGTCTAGAAATGCAACTCGTGTGTTTTACATGTTACATACGTAACATAACCTACAACACATACCACGGCACGTGTTCAGCTGCCGGTCTTATAGCTCCAGTTTGTGTGGTCATGCAGAACATAGACAGTGTATTATTCAGCTCATCATGGATGACAGTGGCGGATCCAAGATTTATCTCTGCATAACAAGTAAGTTGAAACATTCTTAGACTGGCACCTTAGATTATGCTCCCAACCTTGATCCTATTGGTTTATTCTGTCTCCTTGCGCCCGTTATGCTCAAGTACTAAGGATCACATTCTTAGTTAATGATTCTATAAGCTAGCCTTCCTTGTTTTCACCCTTTTCGAACCTTTTGTACTCGTAACGCGTCTGCAGCAATGGAAGAACAAACCAGGAAGCAACTCGTACAGCAACGAGCCGTTGCCAAATCAAGTTTAACACGAATGTCAAAGTATATTACTGAATTCCAGCGTGAGTCAGAAATTCAATTAGTAATTGTTAGACTGAAAGAATTGCCTAACATTAGAGATAAATTTGAAGGTGCTCAAACGCAGTTAGAACTATTCGAGGGTATTGAAAAGCATGCTGCTGAAAGAGAAACCTTTGAATCAGCATACTTTGATCTCGAAGCTGCAATGAATATCGAGATCAATCGTGATAATGATCACAAGGCTGATGGTAGTATTACTCCACCTCACTCACATTTTAGTACACGGAATGCTATTAGATTACCGACACTACAACTTCCCAGCTATGATGGTAATGTGACCGGTTTCAAGCATTATATGGACACCTTTGATAGCCTAGTTGTCAATAATGACCAGTTGGACAATATTCAAAAATTTCACTACTTGCTGTCTACACTCAAAGGTGAAGCTCATAAGTTAATAGCTAATATCCCAGTTTCTAGCAGTAATTTTGAAGTTGCTCTGCAAACTATTCGCAGTCGTTATGATAACATAAGACTGATTACTACGGCACACTTAGGTTACTTATTAAACTTGCCGGTTGCTCACAAAGATTCTGTTAATGAGCTTCGGGCACTAGTTAACCAAACTCTGAGTAACCTAAATGCTATTAAGGCCCTAAATCTAGCAGTGCCATTGGAAGACCTACTGGTTTCGCAGTTGATTTTGGAGAAAGTGCACGTGTCCATTAGGAAAGAATTTGAAGATACTGTAGACTCTGAAATTCTTCCTACTCTTGAAGATCTTATCAAGTTCTTAGAAGGTAAATGCAAGGCTTTAGACATAGTGAACTCAAGCAACCTCCTCAAGCCTTCAAGCAGCTCAGACACTAAAGGTAAAGAACCCTCCAATCGTAAGACAACACCACATGCTCATCAGACGTATGTTACTACAACTGTAAACTGTGTGTACTGCAACGCTCCACATGCTTTGGCTAGATGTAGAGATTTTAAGCAAGTTCCTACTCTAGAACGTAGAGATTTTGTCAAGCGTAATAATCTCTGTTTCAACTGTCTACATGCTCAACACAGAGTCGCCCAGTGCAAGGCTGGTAACTGCCAAACATGCAGGAAGAAGCATCACACGTTACTGCATATTGATGTGTCCCAGCATTTGTCAAACGTAGATAAGTCTGAAAACGTCCCTAATCAGAACGTGACTCAGGTGCAGCATGGTGCGAGTAGTTACTGTACTCTCAAGATAGAACCACGTCAGTCCATATTGTTGTCCACAGCCTTGGTGAAGGTCAAGGATGCTCAAGGGATCTGGCAGACTTGTAGAGCCCTTTTAGACAGTGGCTCGCAATCTTGCTTTATTTCAGAATCCTGTGTTCAGCGATTAAGGCTGCGCAGATCTCATGATCGTAAACCGATCCAGGGTATTGGGAATACGACGTCAGAAACCAAGCATAGTGTTTTGGTGCAAATAGGCTCGCGTATAAATGATTTCGTGACCTCAGTCGAGTGCTTAGTTCTACCTAAGCTTACTGAAGATCTTCCTGGCGAATACATTGATAGCAAGGAGTGGAACTTACCCAAAAATCTGCCATTTGCTGATCCGAAGTTCAACGAACCGGGTCACATAGACTTGTTAATTGGGTCAGAGGTATGCCCATACATTCAGCTCGCAGGAAATCTAGCTAGGACTAAAGATTATCCTATTCTGCAAGAAACAGAGTTAGGTTGGGTACTTGCAGGTAAATATACAGATTCCAGTAAGCCCCTACATGGACCACGGCGGCCGGTAGTATCTTACTTTGTACAATCTGCAGGCTGCATCCAACAGCAGCTACAGAGGTTCTGGGAAATCGAAGAGCTACACCATACTCCAAGAACTAAGGAAGAAAGGGACTGTGAAGCTCACTTCAAACGGCACGTCTCGCGCAACTCTTCTGGCAGATTTGTAGTGCGTCTTCCCTTCAAAGAAACCCCAGAAAATCTAGGAGACTCCAAGCAGATGGCAACAAAGAGGTTTCATCAGTTGGAAAGGAAGTTGACCAAACATCAAGGACTGAAGGAAGAATATAGTCGATTTCTTCAAGAGTACGAAGATTTGGGTCATATGGATATTGCTGAAGATACCACAGCACGTTGCTACTATATGCCACATCATGCAGTGGTTAAGGCAAGCAGCTCGACCACTAAGACTAGAGTAGTATTTGATTGTTCTGCAGCATCCAGCAACGGAGTATCATTGAATGACCTTCTACTCGTCGGCCCAACCATCCAGCAAGATCTCTACTCTATTATCTTAAGATTCAGAAGTCATGCCATTGCTTTCACTGCGGACATAGCAAAAATGTACCGTCAGATTCTGGTACATCCCCAAGACTGTAGATATCAAAGGATAATATGGAGAGAGAAATTGACAGATCCTGCCAAGGAGTATCAATTGAAGACTGTTACGTATGGCATGTCATGTGCACCATTCTTAGCTATTAGATGCATTCAACAACTGGCCAGTGAGGAAGCTCATGCCTTTCCGAAAGCTCAGAAATCATTGATGGAAGATTTCTATGTTGACGATTGTATCTCGGGATGTGCGACCGTCGAAGAGGCTCTTCAAGTGCAACAAGAGTTGATAAACATACTACAGAAGGGTGGATTCTCACTACGTAAGTGGTGCAGCAATCACCCAGGTATTCTAGAGAATGTCTCACCGGAGCTAAGGGAGGCTCAGTTACCACTACAGCTGGACAAGGGTGAAGTTAAAACGTTAGGATTGGTATGGCACCCAGCTGCTGACCAGTTTCAAGTTATTAGCAGTTTCAAGCCAAAACCCTATCCACATGGTTTCACAAAACGCCTAGTTCTATCCATTGTTTCCAGCATTTTTGACCCTCTAGGCCTCATCAGTCCTATAGTAATTTTATGCAAGATATTTCTTCAGAAGTTATGGCAAGAACGGCTATCTTGGGACCAGCCTTTATCAGAAGAATTGGCTGCAACTTGGACATCACTCTATAATCAGCTCCCATGGATTGATGAAATCTACATTGATCGCAGAATTCTAGGTGACCGCTCAGTAACTGTACAGCTTCATGGGTTCTGTGATTCATCGGAAGCTGCGTTTGGAGGGTGCTTGTATGTACATTCCACAAACAAGGATGGAACCACTTCTGTAAGACTTCTTTGCTCCAAGTCCAGGGTAGCACCATTGAAGAAATTATCTCTTCCACGACTGGAATTATGTGGAGCATTGCTATTATCTCAATTATTGCAAAGGGTAGTCAAGTCCTTGAATCTTACATTTGCGAACATATTCTTGTGGACAGACTCTACTATTGTATTGGCATGGCTTTCGGCACCATCATCAAGATGGAAGACCTTTGTAGCCAACCGAGTAGCTGAAATACAGGAAATTACAGAAGGTGCTACTTGGCGACACGTTTCTTCACAGTTTAACCCCGCTGATCTGATATCACGAGGTGTACATCCTAAGGATCTTAAGGATAATAAGTTATGGTGGAATGGACCAGCTTGGTTGGGTGAAGATTCTAAACACTGGCCTACATTAAACAATCTTCCAGAGCAGCAGGAACCACCAGAGCAGAAGATTAAGCCTGTATGTTACTTAATGACTACTCCCGAGGATGGACTCGTCACAAGATTCTCTAGCTTATCGAGATTGCAACGAGTTGTAGCATACATCTTTAGATTTGTACATAATTGTTCAAAATTGAAGACAGAGCGAGCTACTGGACCTCTTTCTTTAAAGGAATTGCAGAATGCTCTGACAACATGCATTAGGCAGGCTCAGGAGTTAGCATACCACATGGAAATCAAACAGCTGGAATCAGACCAAGAAGTTCATTGTAAGAGTCACTTGAGAAGTCTACATCCTGGTTTAGACCTCAACGGGCTGCTACGAGTTGGTGGACGGTTAGAACGGTCTAATCTGCCATATGAGCAAAAACATCCTGTGATCTTGCCTCCTCATCATCACATCACCAGATTGATAATTGAACATGAACACAGTCGTCTCTTGCATGCTGGCTGTCAACTTCTTCTGGCCTCCCTTAGGCAGAAATACTGGATTGTGAATGGTAGAACGACAGTCAGACGGATAATTCATAATTGCTTGACATGTTTCCGACTAAGAGCAAAATCTTCAACTCAATTAATGGGCCAACTACCACGTGTTCGCGTTGAATTAGTTCGACCCTTTTTAAACTGTGGGATAGACTATGCAGGGCCATTTCTTGTAAAAACTGGTTCTCTCAGGTCAAAGACAAGAGATAAATGTTACGTAGCACTATTTGTATGCCTAGCTACCAAAGCTGTACATCTCGAAGTTGTTAGCAGCCTTACGACACGAGCTTTCATGGCAGCATTGAGTAGATTTGTATCACGTCGTGGACGTTGCCAAACTATCTACAGTGATCATGGCACTAACTTCGTGGGAGCCAAGAAGGAACTTCAAGAACTTCTCGACTCAGAAGAAACGAGAACTGAGGTACAGAATTTCACCAGCAGAGAAGGCATCGAGTGGAGCTTCATACCTCCAAGAGCACCTCACTTTGGAGGCCTGTGGGAAGCAGGTGTTAAATCTTTCAAGCATCACCTCAGACGTGTTATGGGTACGTTATGTCCTACCTTTGAGGAATTAACTACTTTAACCTGTCAAATAGAAGCTTGTCTGAACTCCAGACCACTCCTTCCTCTCTCCTCCGATCCTAATGATATTGAAGTTCTCACTCCTGGCCATTTCCTTATCGGCACTGCCTTATCAAGTTTACCTCAGCCAGATCTAAGTAATGTGAAGCTTAGCTTGTTGTCCAGATGGGAGATTCTGCAGCAACAACTTCAGATATTCTGGTCCAGGTGGTCCAATGAGTATCTACACCACCTGCAGCAGAGGGCTAAATGGTCCAGTTCTTCCCCAAGTGTGAAGCCTGGGACGCTTGTCATTGTGAAGGAAGACAACCTACCTCCTCTGCACTGGAAGATTGCAGTGATCGATCAAGTTCATCCTGGAGATGACGGACTGGTTCGTGTGGCAACCATACGCACTACCAAGGGATTGTTCAAACGACCTATTGTGAAATTGTGTCCTCTGCCTGAAGCAAGTGCAGTGTAATTAATGTACCATAGCACTTCAGTTTTGTTTCTTTTGTTTCAGTGTAACATTGTATTGTATATAGACTTCTTGTTCAAACAGACATGATGGACTATAGTGCAGTGATTGATTCGATGCAATTCGTTTGTTATGTTATTTGTAGTGTTAAGAAAGTAAGTATTTCTTGGCGGCCGGTATGTTGAGTACAGCCGTCTCGATCACTCGACAGCCATTTCGATTGCTCGCTCTGCAGCGCTCGACGGGAGACGAGAGAACTTTTGCGTGCTTGGCTACCAGTTTTGTTGTTGTTGTATGTGTGTGTACAGTCCGTAATGGCAGTAAATGTTCTAGTACAAGACATGTCTTAATCTTATTTACAGTCCACTTATTGGTGCTCTCCTGTTTTTCTGGGGACCCTAATGCACAACTTTATTCACCACCCTTGAAATGACGAATAGTCCTTTAAAAATTACCAAAAATGTTTGTCTGAAAGAAGTTTTGATATGACTCAACTTTACGCCCAGGGATGAGCAAATTTTTTTTCGGAATTATGAGAAGGGCTTGCTGCTAAAGTGTATCACAGCAATAGTTAGTTGGGGGAAGAAGAATGCTTTTGTTGATTGAATCGTAATTTCTAAGTTTTTGCAACATTATAATAACATCGTATGACCTCGGGTGCAAGCTTTGTTATTGGACCCCAAAGGGCAGCTTGCATGTCAAATTTTGTTGTTCCTTGGAGCGCTATGAAAGTCTAAGCTCCTTGACGATAACACACACTAATAAAGCCATCACAATTACCACCGGTTATCAGACAGATTCTACACACACCCAAAGTACACGGGGCTACATGACCACGTTGTCCCAGCCCCTAAACCAAGGAACCAACCAACCTATGTTCAACGAGGGGGGAATGTAAGCCCCGTACTTTTCCGTATAAAGCATGTTATCTTTATTAACTAGTACATAGTCCGAGTGTCTACGCTAAATGGAGCCCTGTAGACGCTGGTACGGTCCACGGATCGCGCGAACCGAGAGGTATTAAAAACGAATTTGGACCCGTAATGCATAGGAAAACAATACAATTAGTGCGAGCAGTGACCATATTAATCCAGTGTCTGCCGCGTCCTAGTTTCATTAGCAACAAGGGGAAGCCCCCTTGAGCCAGCGCATCGCGCCGGGACCAAATGGAAAATTAATTTAATATACGTAACGTAGCAGATCTCTCTTCAAGCATTACACTGGATACGGGGCCTATGACTTTATAGTCCCTTAAACCTGATCATCAATCAATATATTTCACGGAATGGTATCGCTATCACCCCAGTGCATCTGGTCAACAGGTGACTGGGTCCTGTTCCACGAATGAAGATTGCAACTTTTCACTTTTCAGTTCCGATTTTGTTCCACCATCACTTTTCAGATTTGTCTTGCAAAGTGAAAAGTGAAAAGTTAGGAATCTTTTCACTTTAGAAGACTGTATGTTCCTCCATTGGTGCAGGAATGCAAAGTGCAAAGGAATGATTGAAAAGTTTTCAGAAATCTTTGCAAAGAGACGATTCCCTTTTCAGCTGTTAATGAACAAGTCTCTACACTAGTTTCTCGGCGCAGAATTTGGTTTAGTGTTATAAATATGTTCCGCAGGAGCTTTTGTTATCATCAAGTAAGAATAGTGATGAAGAATCCAACAAGAAGACGCACAAAGACAGGATGAATTTTCATAACCTCACTTCAGTATAGACAGGTTAAAAGTTCCACCTGATCAATACTTTTATTAATTAAGATCACTGTGTGGTCATTAGTGGGACATGTTTCACCATGAAAAATAAAGCATTAAATCATGGAATAAATATACAGTTTGTTCATGGAATAAACATGATCGGATCTTTCCCATGCAAAGACTTTTCACTTTGCAAAGAAATTGAAAAGTAATACATATATCATGGTGGAACAGAAAGACTCTGCACTTTGCAAGAATTGAAAAGTGAAAAGTTGCAAAGTTTATTCGTGGAACAGGCCCCTGGTTATAATGTCCATAGCTACAGGTAGGAGATCCACCCGAGGATTTGGTTGGTTCCTCAGTTTAGTGGCTGCGACAACGCGGTCATGTAGCTCCGTGTACTTTGGGTGTGTGTCGAATCTGTATGATAACCGGTGTTAATTGTGATGGCTTTATTAGTGTGTGTGTTTCTGTTTCTTAATTCAAGTAAGGACTGGAGACTTGGAATTTTTCAAGTAGTTTCTACTTTTGACGCCAAACGCCACCGTCAACAACTACTAGTTCAGAACTTGGCTACTAGAAACCATCGCAGTCTGCTCCTGGCGACGTATGTAGGAACCTGAGCGTTGTTTACATTTTTAACCTAATTTAGCTTCACACAGGTGTAATTAGTGGAAGGTTCTTTAACATGCCATAAATCTATGACAATGGACCACCGGCTTTACTTCCCCTCCGAAGGAAGGCATACTGAGGGATTTTAACGCTCTTAAAAAATCCGACGACTTCGGCCAGGTTGAACACGCGATCTTGGGAATAGAAGCTCAGCATGCTACCCACTACGCCACCGAAGCGAGGATTTCAATGAGTTTTTAAATTGTCTTGACTCCGTCTTGAGGAAAGAATTCATGATGAAAATCAATAAATGTAAAACCAAAACATGGAACGCAGTCGAAAGAAATCAGAAACCCCTATGGACAACAAATTGGCAGGTGAGAAGCTAAAGTAAGTGGGAAGCAAAGAGGACATGAAAAGTAGGTTGGCTCAGGCAAGAGAAGCATTTCTACAGAAAAGGAATGCTTGCCACGGTGGGTTTTTTAACGTGTCGGTCTACTAACCCCAAGCTTGCAGGTTCGCTCCTGGCCGTGGTAAGTGATTTATGAAAGGCGACAAAAATCACGGTACGCATGTCATACGTTGTTGGCATGTTAAAGAACCCATTTAAATTCAGTAGGCCGTGTTCATAATGGCAAATTTAATCTCGGGATTATCCGCCAACACAAAAAAGCTCCTCCTTTCTTAACTAGAAAGCCCTATAGTGTCGAGGAGCTTAGATACCTAACCTCCTTGACTTTCATAGCGTTCCAAGGAGCGATACAATTCAACATGCAAGCTGCCCTCTGGGCGTCAAATATCAAGGCTTGCACCCGGCACCGAGGCCATACTATATTATTATTATTATTATTATTATACAGAAGAGGAATCTGTTGACATGAAATATAAATTTAGGTATTAGAAATACATTTTTGAAAGCCTTTGTCTGGAGCGTGGCGCTGTATGGAAGTGAAACTTGGACAGTTGGAGCAACAGAAAGAAGGAGAATTGAAATGTGGTGTTACAGGGGAATGATGATCAGATGGGTAGATAAGGTTACAAAAGAAGAGGTACTAAGACAAGTTGGACAGGCGACTGCTAATGAAGAGAAGGTATAAGTTGGTAGGAGACATACTAAGACATCCAGGAATATCAAATTTAGTTATGGAAGGAAGGGTCGAGGACAAGAACTGTAGAGGTAGGCCAAGGTTACAATATGTTAAACAGATTGCCTCGGATGTAGGGTGTTGTAGTTATGTAGAGATGAAACGATTAGCTCAGGGCAGGGAGACATGAAATGCTGCATCAAACCAGTGAAAAGACTGAAGACTCGAACAACTACGTAGTCAAATGACTACATTATAAAGTGACAAGTATAAAGTAATAATTAATAACTAAATGCAGAACTAGACACAACAATATAGTTGTTTTGCCGGAAGGTTTATACGCCTCAGAAACTATATCTCTCTGTGGTCACCCTAAAACCATGACGAATAGAAATAAACAGTGTCATCACTCCGCTACTTAAGCATTGCAGTTCATGGTCCAGCCAGTGTGTGGCGCGGAAGTCGCGCCGAACCATAAGCACGTGTGACAGTAACCCACGAGGTTAGTACTGTCATATTATGCGAGGGAATTTGTTTCTTTGTAATAGTTTACGAATGTCTGTGCAGTGCTCTGTGTGTGCAAACAACTAAGTTTTCTGTTGTTTCGGGAAAATGCCGTAATGTTTTGTTCGTGGAAGTAAATCGGGTTACGAAGAAAATCTGATGGTAGACATTTTTTCACACCGCCAAAAGAAACAAATCTGTTTGCGAAATAGGCGAGAGTTATTCCGTGGACAGATAAGCAATTGTCGATCAAAAATAGAATCTGTGACGAGCGTTTTTCGGAAGATTAAATTATTATAAAGGCGGACTGTTTCGTAGTGAACTATGAGAACGTGGAAATTCCTCGCGTGAAGTGGAAATTAAACCCAGGATCAGTACCTCACATTTTTCAAAATTTACCGAAATATCTATCCACTGATGTAAAATCACGAAAGCCACCCAGTAGGATACGGAATGAAGGCAGCCTTCCATGGTTAGGCCTACTTGTTCTATTTCGTGCCATCCTTACCTAAAACGAAAAAAAAAATCCGTCTTAATAATAACAGGCCTAAAATAATAAAAGTTGTTGATTCTTTAGGGACTTAATGACATCGTGGCCACGTAGCCCCGTGTGTTTGGGTTTGTTTAGAATTCGTCTGATAACCTGTGTGATTATAATGTCTGTAGTAGTGTGTGTATTTGGAATTGAGGTCGGATTTGGGTAGGAAGCGGCCGTGTTCTTCAGTTAGTTACCATCCCGGCATTTGCCTGGAGGAGAAGTGGGAAACCACTGAAATCCACTTCCAGGATAGCTGAGGTAGGAATTGAACGCGCCTCTTAACATTTTTGCCTCACGAGGCTGAGTGAACACCGTTCCAGCCCTCAGACCAGTATTAAATGTATTTGCAGAGCTGGGAATCGAACCCGGACTTCCGTGGTGATAGCCAAGTGGCCAAGAATGAGTCGGACATATAATAATGGCCAACCTGCCAATAAAATAAACGGTCATCCAATTCTTCGCTTCCGTTACCGTCCTCCTCGGATCTTGTTTCAACTTTGTCTTCAGTATCAGTCACAAATTCCTTTGAAATTACTGAATCAAGAACTAGCTATTCGTTATCTTTCAGCAGAAGGTGACACGCTTCATCTGCATCCTTAGGTTTTCGTAAGGCGCAATCTCCTTACTGATATTAACTAAGGCAACATACTAAGCCAAATAATCGGTATAACAGCACACCTGCCACTCACTGACAGAATGTAACATCATTGGGAGCGCTGGTAATATCAATCTCACGCTGACAAAATGTTACACGTGTTAAAGTTATTTTTAGGCACGCTATTTCACAACTCCAGAGAAATGCTTACTAAGGTTTGGTGTAAGATGTCACGAGACGATAAGATCATAACTTGAACTGTTGGCTTGATATTAAAACTAATATAACGAACCATGGAACTGTCAGATCTATGCGCGACTAACGGAGGGAGGGTTTTAAACGATAGTTCAACATGGCGACAGAGAATATTAATGCTAACTTTTTGACAGTATTATTCATAAGTCTAAACCCACAATTTGTTGTAATCAGCGTAACCGCAGCCTTCGTAAAGAGGTTTACGTAGCCCAGCGCGTATCCCACTATTGAACAGCTGACTGTGTAGCGTTGGGGATCAGCGCCGCTAGCGCTAGCCGAGCGGGGCGCGGTTGAACTTGGTGAGTGATAACACTATTTGTTTCTATTCGTCATGCTAAAACTATAGAAATACAAAAGCAAGAACGGAAAATTCTCCGGAAAATTTACGGTCGCACAAGAGAAAATGGAATGTGGATTAGGAGGACAGCGGACCTCCGTTCTTTAACTAACAGCTTCACTGATGCCGTACGCAAGAGACGTCTGACAATCTATGGCCATATCTACCGAATGGACAGCGACAGACTAACCGATAAAGTAATCAACTCAAAGAAGGTCAAAATAAACTGACAATTGACAAATTTAGTGAATTTGAATTTTTTATTTTGTTTTTGCGCGGTGAAATCTATCTCCGCCTTCCGGCCAGCCGCGAGGGATTTTTGCAGTGCAACTTGTCTCATTCAAAGGTTCCTCTGAATACTGTCGGTAAGTCATCAGTTTGCAACGTACTTAATAACTAGGGGCTCGGATGTTTAGCCCGAATATGCAAGCAAATATGACGAGTTAATGACTGATTTAAATATGGCGATTTTTTAAATTATAAATCCAAGCGACAATCCCTTCGACATTAAATTGTTAACTTAATTGTTTATTCCTATTTTGATATTAATTTTGTGAATATTCATGTTTAAGTGGTTATTTTTACAAGTCTATTTCTGAAAACACTAGTTGCCGTTCGGTAAGTTAAGGATGATTAGTCTACAGTTGCCGTCAAACAACCGAAAAAAGGCGTTCTTACCAAAAAATGCTCAAAACAATACCTAATGGTAAAATATGTTCGAAATATGCATTAATATGACAAATAAGAACCACTGTATTGTGACGATAATCACTTGATTTGCATCAGAAACCAATCGGGCATCAAAATAGAGGCAAAGAAAAAACTATGATTTTTCCTAAACATCCGAGCCTTATTAATAACGCTGTTGTCATTACGAACATTCATTTCTTAGCCTATTATTATTATTTTATGAAAAAAAAAAAAAAGGCTTATGAGATCACCTTTTGTCCGTGTGTGTGTGCGTATGGCTGTGTGTTTGTGTGTGTGTCCCCTCTAACAACTTCTAAACGGCTGGAGCGATTTCAATGAAACTCGGTAAGGTCATAGCACTATTTCGGCCGACAGTGCCCTTCAAATTTTATTACGTCTCACCAATCCAACATGGCGGTTGTGCGAAATATTTCACCGGCATTCTATATCTCCAAAACTGTTACTCAAAACACCCTGAAATTTTGTACGGTGATAAAGGACACTACTACAAATTCACCTATGTGACTTTCAAAAACCTGTTAACTACAAAACCAACATGGCGGCCAAGCGAAGTTGAAACTTTTAAATAGCCTTTTCTCGCGATTTAACCATCCGAACGTAGTGAAACTTGTTACAGCAAATAATTATACAAATTGCAATGCACTGCCATTTAATTTAGTTAAATTGTTTACATAACCTCAAGATGGCGGCTGTGCAAACTTTTAAAATTAAGTTTTTATTTCTTGTGTCATAATCAAGCGATCGAAGTCAACGTTTGAGTAATGAACCTACGCAATAATCGTCATCTAATAGTACATAACTCTATACACTACATATATTAAAATCCAACATGGTGACCATCTGAAATATTTAGACGGTTCCCAATATCTATTAATCTATGATAGCAATCAAACTGAAATTTTGTATGTTCATTCAGGCTATAAACATAAGTAGGATATATGAAAATAGGCCGTTTAGTTCTACACGGGCAGGCTGCGTGGCTCAGTGGTAACGTTCTCGCTTGCTGGGCCAAAGGTTGCAGGTTCGTATCCTGGCGCAGCCAGCTGGCATTTGAGGGTGCGCAAATGCGAGGGAGCCATATCAGTAGATTCACTGGCACGTTAAAGACCCCCTTTGGGGCGAAATTCCGGCACCCCGGCGTCTCTAAAATGCCACAGTAGTTAAAAGGGACGAAAAACCAATAACATTTGTATTATTATTATTATTCACGAATCTACTTGTTTTTTATGACATACATTGAGACAACTATATGTTTGTAAACAGCATTTAACGAGCAATATATCACTAATGTTTAACATTTTCGTACTAATCCCCATAACTCGAATTTATTTTGATATCCCTTAACGATTCGAGATATCGACTATATTTTCATGTATTGAGAACTCGAAGAGTCAGAAAGTTGACCACTGTAACTTATCGTCGGCAGTCTAGTCTCAAATGGAGGACATCCAATGCTTTTTTTCGTTTTTTGAACTCCATAGCAAGCAAGCAACCATCCCGTTGAGTGGTAATGTGTCCGGTAGGCGACTAACATTAATGGGGTCGAACAGAGTTCAGCTCTACTGGGAGCCTTCTCCCCCCTCCCCTCCACTCCGCGCTGCGCGTCATTTGGCCCCGTCGCCATGGTAACGAGTGACGTCATTTGATGACCTCGGCACTTCGTAGCGAGCGAGCAATGTGCTGGGTGGTTCGCTCGCTGCCTGCCTGCATATCCTCAACGTTAGGGTTAGTAACGAGTTAGAAACAGGGGTTGAGCCTTTATCTCTTCAATCAGAAGCGCATCCACTTGGGAGGGAAGAGGGGACCGTCTCCTCCGGAAAAAGTTTCATGATGATGATGATAATTATTGTTGTTTTAAGGGCCCTAACATCTAGGCTATCGGCCCCTAATGGTTTGAGTGATGGTGAAAGGAGAATATAATGAAAACTATAACTAATACTAATAACAAACTTACATACAAGAAGACATGGTAAACAAATAAAGGATAAGGCAAATAAAGGACAGGAAGAAAAGAAATGCCCTCAACCCTCGAAGAATGAGGATTGAGGGACTTGGAAGGAAGGAGAGCCATCAAAGTCCGATAGGAAAGGGGAAAGAGGAGAGGGTCCACCCCAGAAGCAAAGGAAAAAGGGGGGGATTCACAACAGGAATCCCTCGGGGTCGCCAACTCCCAAAATCACCAGCTGTGAGCCCTTTCGGGTGTAGCACTATCCAGAGTGCACCAGAAGTGGTGGGGCTACACACACCCTGCCTCTTTATGAGCCTTGAGCAGAAGGCAGGAGATATAATGAAAAGAAAAATAAGGCCTCGAAGAATGAAGCATCAGGAAAGATGAGAGAAGGGCCAATTAAGGCGGCCTCGGATACTCGTAATACCGTCGGGATCCAAAGACAACAAGAGTTGACCAAGTGAGGTTGACAGGAAAGAAGACGGAGAGGAACCCGACACAAGTGGAAGCAACGCCGGACTCAGCAGGGGTCCCGTGGTCGCCAACCCACGTCCCACTAGATGTGAGACCCTGGGGGGAAAGGGAAAAGTTTAAAAGAGTTCCTACGCTATAATGAGAAACATCAGTATTATTCCTGGATTAATGTTATTACTATTATTATTATTATTATGACAGTCAAAGCTGCAAATGATATAGAAGAAGCTAAATTTGAACTAGAAGAACATTAAAGCATAGCAAAAAAAAAAAAAAAAGGAATTGGATTACGAATTTCATATGAGCGGCTTCGGTGGCGTAGTCGGTAGCATGCTGAGTTTAAATGACAAAGATCGCGGGTTAAAACCCGGCCGAAGTCGTCAGATTGCTTAAGAGCGTTAAAAATCCCTCAGTATGCCTTCCTTCGGAGGGGAAGTAAAGCCGGCGGTCCCATGTCATAGATTTATGGCATGAAAAAGAACCTCCCACTAACTACAATATTATTGTGTGAAGCAAAATTTGTAGGTTACATTTGAAGACTCCGTGAGAAAAACGGAGTAAGTCACGTTCTGTAAAATTTTCAGGAGAGCGAATTAAAAGTTTCAACACTAAAAAGATATACATAAACCACCCCAATAGAGGGTAATCAATTCAGTTCTTTTTACCAAATTTATTTCCTATAAAGGCAGCACATGGAAAACAAATAACTAAAATTAAATTATGAAACAGTGAGAGAATATGGGACGTTTATTCCGTTTCCACTAAAAATATAAACCTCTGTATCTCGGTGATATTCCGCTTTATTTGAAATTCATTTCTACTGATCTGTAGTAACGATGGCTGGCCACCAGGATATGCAATAAACTCATTTCTAAAAAGACTTAACCCGTTCCTTCCGCGTGGTCTTCATTTGGTTAACGCTCTATTAGTTCCAGGCGAAGGTCACGGTAGCATCTACTAGCCAAGTTCGAGGCTGGGTGTCGTTGACTGTAGTATTTTGTAGCAAAAGTACGAACCACAGGGTCATTCTATGTGCGCCCGATAAACACGGCAAGCTAAGCAAGCTGTGACTGGCGCAGATTGCGGGCGCGCGCACCCGGTCCAGCCGGCGATGGCGCCCACTTTTACTCAACATGTTCAATAATGTGTACTTACAGTGCTCATAGCCGATGCTGAAAATGTCCTCCCTTTCTTGTAACACACACCTGACATCTTCCGATGAAAGAATGTTTGTCAACTCTTCTATTATTTACGGAGCTTGTTTCCTTGAATCGTTAAGCGAGCCTCCTAATTGTACTGGCATTAGGCACAGGTCCTCCTGGAAACTTGATTCGAGTTTCAGAACAAGATTTTCTGCTTTTCATATACGAATTATGGATACACACACGTTCCCGCAATGTGAATTGGTGTCAAGGCATGACCAACAATCACAGTAATCACAATATTACCGGGTGAGTTAGCCGTGGTGGTAACGGCGTGGCTGCAGGCAGTCGCTCACATCCGGGAGGCGAAGAGGTTCGAATCCCCCCGCCGGCAACCTTGACGATGGTTTTCTGTGGTTTCCCATCTTCCTTCCAGGCTAATGCCAAGGTTGGTCCCCAACTATAGGCCACAGCCACTACCTTCCAATTCCTAGTCCTTACAATCACACTTCCTCTCCAGACAACACTCCACAAGCTACGGTACTTGTAGCTCACCCCATGGGTGTCCACATAGAAGCAGCTACTAACTCTGGCGAGCCGATCATGTTCTTGGACACTCCCGGCGCTAAAAGCCATACGCTAAAAAAAAAAAACACAATACTCACTAAACGTCCAACACTAACGTCTATGCTTTGCAGATACACGTCCATATGAATGACAGAACACGTGTGAACTAACGATATGAGTCCGTGGAGCGCACACACCATCGGCTGAACCAGGTACGCTTGCCCGCGATCTGCGCCAGTCACAGCCGGGTTAGCTTGCCGTGTTTATTGAGGCGCACATAGATAACTCTGTACTTGAAATGGATCGTCTGCAATCCTTACCTGAATTACAGATAACACACACTAATACAGCCATCACAATATTGAAGATAGATTCTACATGACGGCGTTGTCACAGCCCTTGAACTGAGGAACCATCGTATTTGCCGAGGTCACCAAAGGTATTACCCCCACCCCCACCCAGACTGTTAAAAGTCATTAATTACAAGTATGTGTGAGAGCGATTGGAATGCGGTGGTATTTGCCACACGCAACTTCACCCAAACTTTGTTCTCTCTGCTGATACAATCTGTTGAATTCCAATGGCAGGCAACATTCTCCCCACACTCTCTATTATTAGTATAAACCGTTTGCAATTCAAAACTTTATTACGGCCAGTGCATTACTCATTAACAAACCACACACATACATACACAATGAATGCAGTTTCTATGAAACCTATTGTGTAATTATAAATTTGCGTGAAATACATTCAAACAAAACTCGACAATGCCTCGTTATTAGGAATAAACTGCTGACTTTCCTCTTTCAGTATTGAACAGTAAACACAAACCAGCAAAACGCTTTCGTTTTTCCTTTACAAACAATTGAAGTGATAGAAGCCACTTTTCACTGTTACCTAGTGCGGCTCCGTGGCTAAATGGTTAGCGCTCTAGGCTTTGGACCGAAGTGCCCCGGGTTCGATTCCCGGCCGAGCCATCAGGGATTTTAATCTCCTGGGGTTAATTCCCGTGGCACGGGGACTGGGTGTATGTGCCGTCTTCATCATCACTTCATCCTCATTACGACGCGCAGGTCGTCAACAGGCGTCAACTAGAAAGACCTGCACTCGGCCTCTCCGGAGGCCCTCGATCATCATCACTGTTACCTAGTTCTATTAAAGACCCCCCAGGGCCTCACAACTTGTGGGACGAGGGTTGGCGACCACGGGACCCCAGCAGAGTCCAGCATTGCTTCCACTTACTTGTGCAGGGCTCCTCTCTGTTATCTTTCCTGTCAACCTCTCTTGGTCAACTGTTGTTCTTTTACGACCCCGACGGTATTAGGGTATCCGACGCCAAGGGAATCTTTCACTTTCAGTTGTCTCATCTTTCCTCATCCCTCATTCTTCGAGGTGTCAGACCTCTTGAATTTTTTTAAAATTGTATCTCCTGCCTTCTGCTGAAGGCCCTCAAGGAGGCAGAGTGTGTGTAGCACCAGCACTTCTGGTGCACCCTGGAATTTGCTACACCCTCAAAGGCTGATGTCTGGTGAGCTCGGACGTTGGAGACCCCGAGGGCTTCCTGAGCTGGGTCCGGTTATTCTCCTTCTTCCATTGCATTTACGGCGGTCTCCCTCCTCTTTCCTGGATCTCCTTCCTTCCTTTCCTCCTGTCTTATTTACATTATTCTCCATTGTTTCCCATTTCCTCTTTTAGTTTGTAAATAAGTAGTTGTGGGTTTCATCTGATCATCTTTCATTATCGCTGTCACCCAAGCCATTAGGGGCTGAAAACCTAGATGTTCCGCCCCTTAAAACAACAATAACTAACTAAACTAAAGAAAGTTTTTCAGGCGGTCAAAACAAATTGTGCTCAATTAGGCGAGAAAACAGCATTTATACAGCCTAACCTGGAAGAAATATAACCAAGTTATTTATCACAAAATAACAAGCTTTTAGGCACACAAATGGGAGACGGGGTAATTAAGGGAAGTGGGACATGTGAATCGATAGAAAAATGTAGCTTCCGACGTTTAGTTAGGCCTATATATCTCAGAAACTACAATATATATCTCCTTGAGTGTTCTTTTGGTATATTCTGAGTACATTCATCATTATTTGGGTAGAATTTAAAGCTTCTATGTTGAATATTTTGTGTCAGAGAGAGCATTACAAAAACTATCTTTAAAAAATATATGGTAAAAAAAATCCTTTTTCTGAGCAAATACTCAAACCAGACCCAATGAACTTTATATGCATAATATTTAAACCATTTTTGAGCCACTGAAGAAAAAGTATTGTACTAAAGTTTACAGGAGTTGAGTTTCTTTTCTTTCACATCCTCCTTTGAAAATCGAAATTTTATGTACAATTGTCAGTGCTTTTCAAGCTGGGCTCCATGAAATAATCAAGATGCCTGAATACTACTTCCACTAGTAGATTCATGTAGTGTCTTAGAGACTACCAAGTTTCAAATACATTGATCAGATAGTTTGAGAAAATGTACATTAACTTCCAAACGTTTTGACTTGCGGAAAACACTAAAAGAATGTTTGGCTAGTAACTCCAGGATAGCCTTAAAACATTATGTTTGAACCTAATTGTATTGCATCAAATATCTCTTCAGCACAATAATTGATACACGAAATTCTTCAGGAAAGAAGGGAGTCTTTTTTTCCAGCTAAAACAAAATTGACATTTTTGAGCCTATCACACGTCCCGGTTCCCTTAATTGGATGACATATTTTGATCGTCAAGCGATCATCATCAAATCCAGTAGTTTACACTTAGGCTTAGTTAATGTACGATATTTATGAACTTTTACGTAGAAATACAGTATATATACAACTAGCAACCCACCCCGGCTTCGCCCGGTATATTTAACAGTTTACCCAGCGTAAGATTAAAAAAAAGGCGCACGGACGGCAGGTCCCAGATGCAATTCAGAAAAGCCGAGGTGAACAGTGAAACTCCAAACACATACACTCTTCTCTCACTCGACAGTTTGATGCTGGTCGAAGCTGGGGTGATAGGTTCACTCGCTCCGAAGCTAGCAATTTAAAATTTCCACTGAATGGAGATTGTTGGAAGAAAAGAAAACGTAAAAACATTATTTTATAGTGGGCGATGTATTAACGATAGAGATATGCTGTATTTTCGTAGAACTTGTCATGCTAAAGAATTCTTACACAACTACTGATTATGTCGTAGATCGACCCAAAAATAGAGGAAAGTGAACTGAACACATCCGATGCTAAATCTACAAAAGTAAAGTTTAAACGTTGATATGAAGTGGAAATAGGGTGTTTCCTGAATGCAATTAGCGTCAATGACTGCGAGAAAGTAAGTAGAAATAACTTTCCGTGATAGACGCAGACTTACAAATGTTGAAAAACTCGCCCCGGTCAGTAAAGGCGAGCCGATAATATCAGCAAACAGTGCACTGATTTCTTGTCACGAGTCTCTGTATGCGAACATGTTCACACAATAACGCTAACACAACCTGTCTGTCAATACTTTGTACGTCGTTCAAGACCACTGAGTTCCAAGCGCTCATAACCTGATTGTAATTTTAGGTTAGGTGCTTGTGCAGGGTGTCGAGTATTCAGAAGATTTATCATTATTGTTCAGAAGAGGTACTTTTCCCTTTTCACAACTTTTACCAGACAGATTATTGGAAATGTATTATTTTTGATTTTCATACTTTTCTGGGAGTCATTAGAAATACATTTCAATTTGAATCGTCACTGCTGCACCGGAAATATGTATTTTATTACGTAAATAAATCATTTTCCTTCTTGTTCATTTGACGACCGACGCCATGACATATTGACGTCGTACAGTACGTCATACCAGTTGCCAACATGTCCGATACAGAATACACCACACGACACGTGAATAATGAAATACAAGGCAAAACCATTGGCCTGGATAAAGATTATTGACGTGTGACTACCCCCACTGTGCGTGACAAAAACCAGGGGTGTTTATATTAGTAAGGGCCACGCTACCTATTGGTCCAGGAGAAAACCATTGGTCTGCCGGATGCGATATAGTACCGAATGCGTGGGGTTGGCAATACGGTACATGACGCTAAACATGGCTGAATCAGCTGGACTTTCATCTATAAAAGTTGTGTTCATATTTGGCATGGCTGGGTGGGTTACAGACAGCGGACGAGTAAACATCTATTACTATATCGTCCCCAGATATTTTCCCGACTATTAAGTTAATAAAATTCAGGTAATTTGGTTAATTTCAGTGGTTTACTTTAGGAATTTTGGACCGAAAAGTACCTCTTCTGAAGTTTTACCGACTTTTCGTACGAGTAGCAAAGATCGACTGCTGTAAAGCCGACAGGCAGCTTGTTTAAATCATAATTAAGAACTAAAATAATGGTGTTTAGTAATCGTAAGATGTATTACAAATACCGTATATGTTAGGTAGATCTCATTAGAAAGCTACCCTTTGCAACGGGTACCATGTTTAGACTTACGGAAAATGTCGACATAGTATCTTCACGTTTCACATCCCATGGACCCCAAACCCACCGTCAATATAAAAGTTTATATATAATTTGTACAACGTTCTTGTGGATAAGATAACTACCATCATTTTCCACTTATTATATCTTCATATTTTAATGGAACATAATTAAGCACACATAACGAAGCGCCATTACATAGACAACACAATCAGAACAAAAGACGAACACACACCGTCTTGACATGGAACTTAGTTCTTGAACGCACTTCCACCTTGCCAACCACTTTCAAATTTATACATAAAATATTACCATATTAAATCTCAGTCGAGTTCGTTCTTGGGCAAAATCGGAACAAGAGGGTGGAAATGGGGGAACTGTTTTGAAGAAGTGAAATGTCGTTAAAACTTTCTTTTAGTATGCGAAATATCGAACCCCTTCTAAGTTCGTACTATTCTTCAGATAAGGACCAAAAACTTATCACAGTCAAGTTTTTAGACAGCACCAACCACTGACCAAAGGGGTGGGGAAAAAGGAGTTTTGTGAATGAAAAAAAAAAAAAAAAACATACATCCCTTAATAGGCACAATATCAAACCCGTTTAAAATGGTCAATAGTCCTCTAAAAATTACCTAAAACATTTGTCTGCAACACTTTTTGATATGATCCACCGTTACGCCAAGAGATGAGCAAAATGTTTTTGGACCTATAAGAACATGGAGCTTTGCGCATGCTAAACATGTGCAACTTTTCTTTGTATGAGTTGAAAATCAAGCTAGCACTTTCATTCGCTACCAACTATAGATTTAATGGCTTAGGGCCGGTTTCACGAGTTCCACTTAACGAACTAAGGGTGGTTTAAACTATCCTCAAGGACGTAACCCGTTGCATCAGACCATAAGCAATGGCTTAAAGTGCGCTTAGATTGAGCGGCCGTGCTCGGTGGCTTAAGGCATGAGGATGGCTTACACCGTTCACTCACACGCCACATAGCGGCCGGCCCCAGTGTGTCTGGCCATTATCTCAGTAGATTGAGGGTGTTCTTTAGGTACAATGTAGTGAACGAAATAATAAAAAATATATCGTTAAATGGTTTATAATGACGGCACAATACACTGAAGAGAAATTTTCGTCCATGTGATAATTTGCTAAGCAGTAGTACCTATGGCTGTTGATAACGCTTCAACATTAAGGTACGGTTTGGCTACAGCGATGATCGCTCGGCGCACAAAGTCACAAAAGCGGTTTCCCTAGCCGGCGATCATCGTTCTTCGTCCACTGCGTCCTACAACAGGATCACTTTCACTTCTCAACAGCTCAGTATCCTACTCTTTGCCTATACAGGTTCGTGGGGGGTAAATAATAATCAGCTGATTATAGTCTGAAATAATATAACCTTGCCAGAATGACCTTAAGCAGAATTACATCAGCGTGAATATTGCTTCTTTTAGAGGAGGAACAAGAGATGATGATCGAATTAAGTATATGTACCAGGAGCAAAAGAGACTCAAACTAATAGTGGTGAGCGATGTTTGTAAAGGGTAGTCCCCCCTTGAGCTACATTCTGAACAAAATAAGTAAATAACATGTACAAAACTAGGCGGAAGGACGTTTTAATGCACTGATTCATAGACATCTGCTTAGTGACCAAATAAAATTTAAGAAATACTTAAGGCCAGTGGCGTAACTACGGGAGAGAGAGAGAGAGAGAGAGGGGGGGGGGGGGGGTGATCAGGGGAATCAATACCCCCCGAGCCAACTAATAAAACTATTAAACTTATGAAGTATTTAACCTTTGGATTGAAGACATCTATGAATAAGGGCTATGAAGTCATCATACCGTATGTCGATCCTAAATAGCATGCGTTAAAATACATTTAACCACGTTTCTGTAACAAGCACCATAATTTATTAAAAAATAATAAGTTTATTTTGAGAAATTACAAAATACTGTCCGTATTGAAGCTATGATACTGTTTCCCAAAGAGATGAGAGCTTTATCGTTATTCTTTTGTTCACAAAATGGCCAGCGATCATCGCTGCCGAAATGCAATGAATTGACGCAAGCGCAGATCGTTGTAGGGAAACCAGTCCCATTTGTTTGCATGCGTTCTTGAGAAGGCAGTGAAGGTTTCCTAGTTCAGCTCCGCAGAATTGAGAAGGCAGCGAAGGTTTCCTAGTTCACAATGGAGCGAGCTCATGTCTGAGCATACACATGACATGCACTGATAGAAAGGGTTACGCTACCTGGTGAGGGCTGAAGGGCTGGCTAGGGCCTGTGCGTCCTGCAGGTCCCGGGGGAGTGGGATACCTCTGAGGGTACGGGGGGTATTGGTGTTGTTGCTGTTGTTGCGAGCCCGATTGTTGTTGCGACTGTTGCGGGGTTGGTTGTTGTTGCTGCGGCTGCTGTTGGGATTGTTGCGGAGATTGTTGTTGCTGTTGTTGACTTTGTTGTTGTTGTTGCTGCTGCTGTTGTTGTTGTTGTTGGGGAAATCCCCCGGGACCTGGACCTCCAGGGTACGGAGCTTGACTGCCACGCGGAACAGCGACCTGAAACAATATTAAGCACCTTATAAGCTGACCTCAAAGGGGGGCAGTGGTGCAATCTATACTACTTCAACAATACTTTGGCATACAGTCACGATAATTCGAGGCAGACGGGACCAAGACTATTTCAAACTATAGAAAAAATACTTTACGAGCCTTACAGTAGCCGAATATGTGTAACATCTGACATACAAGAAATCTCGCGTGAAATCGTTGATTACGTGCCGAGTAAGACCGTGGCGGACGCGACCCATTGTTCGAGAGAAAAATTGAAGATCTTATTTCCAAAGTGACGTAAATCCATAAAATGTAAAACTTCAGAAATCGCGTTTTTGTTTCTTCGTATAATTAAATTCAGATATGATCATGAATATAATGTATTTAAAAAAATCTCCTATCATTGGAAATTGTGGTAGGCTAATCGTCTCCTGTAAGTTAGAATTAGAAAGTTTTGGAAATAAATCATATATTGACATACGCTTTGAGTGGCATTAATTGGTTTAAACACAACCAACACAAACTGATGCTCTACATATTCTTCAAAGTTAGCCATGACCTTGATTTATCACGTGATGTCCAGAGAACCATCGGACTGGTCAACATGGATATAAGACACATTGAAAATACAGTAAATACCCGTTGGAGTTACATCAATTTGCAAATAAACTTTGTTAGTTCTTAGATCTCTGTTAATATGGGATATACGACGTATTGCGGCTTAAAACCTTTCCTATACGTTGAGAGAACCTAAAAACTAAAAAAAACGTCAATTTTGGATTTACGTCACTATGGAAATAAGCTCTTCAATTTTTACGGCGCCAAACCTAATCTAACCTAACCTAAGCGGAATTTTAACAGAGACAGATGTGTTAGAAATTCCCAGATTCCACCGATACATCAATGCTAGTGGCACGATGGCAAATTGGTGGGTCGCTTGCCGCACGACACCGTACAGCCAATACATAAATTTAACTCCTCATTCATAAATCAATCAATCTTCGTCAAACACAGAAATGATGGGAAATGAAGAAAGGAAGTGCGACAAGAGAATTGCAGGAATTCCCCGGCCGGCGAGGCGCGAGTGAAATGAGTTATGTCGCAGCATCATTGGGTCAAGGCACGCACTTCCCACGACCTTCATTACGTCATCGGCTAATGATAAGGAGCGATTTGAGTGTCACGGCACGGACTGAGTGAGTGAGAGAGAACAGAGCTGTTGAAAAGTGAATGAACCTCTAAACTGTTTCTCTCTCTCAGACCTTGAGAGTTACGTCATCTACTTGGTATTCCCTCCCCTTAAACCGACCCACTTCTGTGTTTTGTTCCCCTCCCTCTTTACAAGCGGATTAGTCACGTGCTCGATAGCACGCCGACCAACATCTCCAAACAGGTGTTTACTCGGTCGTCTGTCATATAATGGCTCAGTCTAGACGGGGGATTACCCCGACAGACAAGTCTTTCTTTTCCCAGTGTTTCACGAAAAAAAAAAAAAAAAAAAAAAAAAAAAAAAAAAAAAAAACCTATAAGGCCGGTATTACACTATCACAGAAATTTTATAAAATACTAGCTATACCCGGCAAGCGTCGCAATGCCAGTCAAAGACAGATACTGATATCGCACCAAGAGATGGCAGTCGGGTTTGAACTGCAGAGGTCTTCCCGCTAACTGCGTAACGCGCATTCCAAAAACATTCAGTTGGTCACTACTTGCTTCACTCACTCAGTACATTCCTTCCTTCACTGGCTGCGTATCGTCTGATGCAGTAATAACCATTGGCATGCGGGAAGCCGATATGTTTAAGTTTGGAATAGGTGCACCGCGCATGCGTACTGCAAGACCCCCCGCATCCCGTCACAGCGAGTTCAACTGCCGTCTCCTGCCGCGATAACAGTAGAAAGGAAGAAAACGTCGAACATCAATTCCCCTCGATTTCCCTTAATTCCACTCGGTCCTCCAAGGGACCCAAAAATGAGTTCAACTCCGCTCAGGCTTTGGCAATGGGTCGTCAGTAAAGGGGTCATCCCCAATGACGTACCGTAATCAAATGTCATAACCCTCCTGCTCACATACCAAGGGCCGGGTCAAACACCTGCAGCAGCGCAAGACATTGTTGTGCCATTGGTCAACCGCTCTGATGTCAAGTCCGCTCATTCGTTAAATCAGGTATAAAGTGTTTGGCACATTATAACTTATATGGCAGAAAATACAAGATATTTAAAATTAATCATAATATTCTTTTAAACAAGTCTTGTACACATTTTATGCTTTGTTTTTAACATGTGCATAATTAAATGTTTGTATGTTTTTTAACCTAGTCAAGACATTATAAAATTAAATTTAGATAATAATAGGTGTATAATTTGTACCTAAAATACTTTCGATATCAGCTGCGGATGCTGAAAATACTGTTTTCCAGCTTAGAACGGAAAACTCAGCTGCATTCCCACACAACAAATTAGTTATGAATTCTAACTCGTATAGAGCTGACTTGTTTACCGTAACTGCTATTCGGATTTAAGATGTCGTCTGCACACCACTTTTTCTATGCAATCATCTCGTTTGTTCTTATCAGTTTACAAATTATAAAAAATTGTTAACTGAGGAGTAGACTAAGTAACAACAAAAAGTTAAACAATTCTACTCTATGTTTTGAAATTAGCTGTTCCACTTATTTTAGTAAACTTAAAAATGTGAACACTGAAGCAGTGGTTATTGTACTGCTGAAATATAACTGACCACGGTAGGTTATTTTGAGAAGTTATACTTAATTTGTTATTATTATTAGAAGTTATATTAGTTATATTAGAAGCATTAATTTTAATCAAGTCGTTCTAAGAATGCATAAGGATAAAGATACCGCGACCGAGCGGAGTTGAGGGACTTCTCTGCCGACTACCTGGAGTGTCGAGTGGAATTGAGGTAACCCTGGCTACCTAACTCAGGTACCCGAGTGGAACTGATGCCCGCCCATAATAATAATAATGTTATTGGTTTTACGTCCCTTTTCACAACTGCGGCTTTTAGAGACGCCAGAGTGACGGAATTTTGACCCGAAGGGGATCTCTAACGTGCCAGTAAATCTACTGACATGGCCGCCTCAAATGCCAATTGGCTGCGCCAGGATTCAATCCTGCAAACTGGAGGCGAGAAATTTACCGCTGAGCCACGCAGCGAGCCCAAGAAAGAAAGAAAGAAAGAAAGATAGAATCTGAAGTGCCTTTGGATAAACAACACTGTTTTTTCTGTCTGGTGCCCCGGTCCTTATGCGTTAGGCTGTGCTGAGACATCCATGTCAGGACAAATCACCTCGCGATGAATCAGCAAGCCATTTTCACATCTTGCATTGCGGTGTTATAAGTATACAGATTGTGCAATTGGGTTACTGTGGGTTACTCTGTGAGCTGCCAGAATGGTATTGACATTTAGCCGTTAATTCCACGTCAGTCATCACTAGGGCCCGGATGTTGATGACATGTCATCTTTTTACTGAGTTGGCCAAAACAATACTGTAGTACATAGAAACTCCAGACGGGCCACCCCGTCTTCAAATAGGCCATGTACAATATCACACTCTGACATATTACCGGAGATTTGTTGCTTCCCCCTATTTTTTTTTTGTCTTTTGTAGGGTTAAAAATTTAAAAATGTACCTTTTCGGAATTTTTCTGTTGTTGTTTGCAAGGTTTTATTTTGCATCATTTTGCATTTTTTGGTGCTATTTTCCATTTTAAGAGCATTTTCTTAAGTTTGATAGATTTTTGGTCATATTTTAGAGAAATCAGCCATTTAAGGTATTTAGTCATGTCACAGCTTTATATGAGGGAGCTACGTCTCTCTGAGTTAAGAAGAAGCTAGTAGCTATGAACATTAACCTTTATATGAGGGAGTTACGTCTCTCAGAGTTAAGAAGAAGCTAGTAGCTATGAACATAAACCTTTATATGAGGGAGTTACGTCTCTCAGAGTTAAGAAGAAGCTAGTAGCTATGAACATAAACCTTTATATGAGGGAGTTACGTCTCTCAGAGTTAAGAAGAAGCTAGTAGCTATGAACATAAACCTTTATATGAGGGAGTTACGTCTCTCAGAGTTAAGAAGAAGCTAGTAGCTATGAACATAAACCTTTATATGAGGGAGCTACGTCTCTCTGAGTTAAGAAGAAGCTAGTAGCTATGAACATAAACCTTTATATGAGGGAGTTACGTCTCTCAGAGTTAAGAAGAAGCTAGTAGCTATGAACATTAACCTTTATATGAGGAAGTTACGTCTCTCAGAGTTAACAAGAAGCTAGTAGCTATGAACATAAACCTTTATATGAGGGAGTTACGTCTCTCAGAGTTAAGAAGAAGCTAGTAGCTATGAACATAAACCTTTATATGAGGGAGTTACGTCTCTCAGAGTTAAGAAGAAGCTAGTAGCTATGAACATTAACCTTTATATGAGGGGGTTACGTCTCTCAGAGTTAAGAAGTAGCTAGTAGCTATGAACATAAACCTTTATATGAGGGAGTTACGTCTCTCAGAGTTAAGAAGGAGCTAGTAGCTATGAACATAAACCTTTATATGAGGGAGTTACGTCTCTCAGAGTTAAGAAGTAGCTAGTAGCTATGAATATAAACCTTTATATGAGGGAGTTACGTCTCTCTGAGTTAAGAAGAAGCTAGTAGCTATGAACATAAACCTTTATATGAGGGAGTTACGTCTCTCTGAGTTAAGAAGAAGCTAGTAGCTATGAACATAAACCTTAATATGAGGGAGTTACGTCTCTCAGAGTTAAGAATAAGCTAGTAGCTATGAACATTAACCTTTATATGAGGGAGTTACGTCTCTCTGAGTTAAGAAGAAGCTAGTACCTATGAACATTAACCTTTATATGAGGGAGTTACGTCTCTCTGAGTTAAGAAGAAGCTAGTAGCTATGAACATTAACCTTTATATGAGGGAGTTACGTCTCTCAGAGTTAAGAAGAAGCTAGTAGCTATGAACATAAACCTTTATATGAGGGAGTTACGTCTCTCAGAGTTAAGAAGAAGCTAGTAGCTATGAACATAAACCTTTATATGAGGGAGTTACGTCTCTCTGAGTTAAGAAGAAGCTAGTAGCTATGAACATAAACCTTTATATGAGGGAGTTACGTCTCTCTGAGTTAAGAAGAAGCTAGTAGCTATGAACATTAACCTTTATATGAGGGAGTTACGTCTCTCAGAGTTAAGAAGAAGCTAGTAGCTATGAACATAAACCTTTATATGAGGGAGTTACGTCTCTCTGAGTTAAGAAGAAGCTAGTAGCTATGAACATTAACCTTTATATGAGGGAGTTACGTCTCTCAGTGTTAAGAAGAAGCTAGTAGCTATGAACATTAACCTTTATATGAGGGAGCTACGTCTCTCAGAGTTAAGAAGAAGCTAGTAGCTATGAACATAAACCTTTATATGAGGGAGTTACGTCTCTCAGAGTTAAGAAGAAGCTAGTAGCTATGAACATTAACCTTTATATGAGGGGGTTACGTCTCTCAGAGTTAAGAAGGAGCTAGTAGCTATGAACATTAACCTTTATATGAGGGAGTTACGTCTCTCTGAGTTAAGAAGAAGCTAGTAGCTATGAACATAAACCTTTATATGAGGGAGTTACGTCTCTCAGAGTTAAGAAGAAGCTAGTAGCTATGAACATAAACCTTTATATGAGGAAGTTACGTCTCTCAGAGTTAAGAAGAAGCTAGTAGCTATGAACATAAACCTTTATATGAGGGAGCTACGTCTCTCAGAGTTAAGAAGAAGCTAGTAGCTATGAACATAAACCTTTATATGAGGGAGTTACGTCTCTCAGAGTTAAGAAGAAGCTAGTAACTATGAACATTAACCTTTATATGAGGGAGTTACGTCTCTCTGAGTTAAGAAGAAGCTAGTAGCTATGAACATAAACCTTTATATGAGGGAGTTACGTCTCTCAGAGTTAAGAAGAAGCTAGTAGCTATGAACATTAACCTTTATATGAGGGAGTTACGTCTCTCTGAGTTAAGAAGAAGCTAGTAACTATGAACATTAACCTTTATATGAGGAAGTTACGTCTCTCTGAGTTAAGAAGAAGCTAGTAACTATGAACATTAACCTTTTGTTAAGTGCTAGAAATCTATTTTGATTGACTTTTCAATTTGAGCTTCAGATGCCATTTTTGAAATATTTGTGAGTTTATTATTATAAGATCATTTTCTTCATTTTATAGCTCATTTTTCGATTTTTTAGGTCATTTATTACAGTCATTTTTCAAAATGTTAAGTGCATTTTGTTAACTTTTTTACGGCGTCAACATCCGGACCCTAGTCATCACCCCTCTGCCTCTTGGCCAACATCCGGACCCTAGTCATCACCCCTCTGCCTCTTGGCCAACATCCGGGCCCTAGTCATCACCCCTCTGCCTCTTAGCCAACATCCGGACCCTAGTCATCACCCCTCTGCCTCTTGGCCAACATCCGGGCCCTAGTCATCACCCCTCTGCCTCTTGGCCAACATCCGGACCCTAGTCATCACCCCTCTGCCTCTTGACCAATCCATTAGTTGATGTCATAATACTCTGCGTTGCAATATTCCAGCCCACGTGCTTCAGTGCCTGGTCAGCTGTATCTCTGGTTTGTACAGTTTGGCAACCTCGTTCTCAGACCACATGGCGAGGCGAGAATTGCCAATCCCATTCTGGCAGCTCACAGAGTATAAGGCATCCTGTTAAGTCCCTCACCCTTTTGTGTTACATAAATAATTTGTAGCTAGAAACCTTCCCTGGAGTGCACACAACAACTCACCCAAATTCCATCGCAATAGGATGAATGGTATATGAGGGCATAGAGAACATACATGGACAAACTATCACGTAACATTGATTTTATATAATATATATATATATATATATATAGCCTATAGATATTATAAAACTGACCTTTTATAAAAGTTATACAAAACAATGATCACACCATTACACTATATCAAATATTTTATCACAGTTCAGCAAAATGGATGAAAGACCTTGTTCACTTAACTATATTACGGTGGCTGACATTCTGAAGTGGCAATACCGGTATGTAAAAGAAACGGAAAGATAAACTAAACATCTATGGGTTAAACCCACGTGACAAGAAAGATATTTATAAGGGTAAAATCGTTGTGAAAGAACATAAAAGCGTGTTACTTATCTTATGTAATATTTTCCATGTTAGGGGATATAAATACTCGTTTCCCGCCTAATGTACAGTAATTTAATTATTTATTTAATTATTTGTGTTGCCGACAGGAAAGCGTTTTTTAATAAAAAAAAAACATTGATGAGCCCTACATGATATGGATCCTACACCGCCGAGATGTATTCCAGAATATGAGATATGAAAAAATATGAGTAACGTTAGGAAGCTAAAAATCCGCAGATAAATATGGCTAAGACACAATTTTTAAAAATGTTGAAGATTTCGGGCTTTCGTTGCAAAGTGAGGGGGATTCAATGATGATGATAATTGTTGTTTTAAGGGGCCTAACATCTAGGTTATCAGTCCCTAATTGTTTGGATGATCGTGAAAATGTAAATGAAATGAATTTTACTTATGAGGTGCGTTCAAAAAGTAACGAGCCGGAGGCCAGTACCTGTATGTTAGAAGTATTGGCCCTGGCTGTTGAGGCACTTGTCCCACTGTGACACGGGGCGGTGAATGGCTGTCTCATAAAATTCCCTGGGCTGCGATGTGAACCAGGTGAATCGTTGGCCCCGCAGAGCCCTTTTCAGGGGACCAAACATGGCGTAACCACAGGGAGAGAGGTCTGGACTGTATGGAGGGTAGCCGAGAACCTCCATTTGAATTTCTGCAGGAGTACCGCCACTGTGTGGGCAGTATGAGGTCGTGGAGCGATCACGGCGGCTATTGCGTTCACTGTCACTCGGCGGTCCTGGGTAATGAGTGCATCGGTAATGCAGGGGGTGCCCCAGACCGGGCATCATCGGCTAACGACACCCGTCCTTCCCTGAAGCGCTTGTGCCACGCCTTGACCCTTGCAAGGGACATGCAGTGTTCGCCGTACACTTGTGACATTCGGCGATGAGTGTCCGTTCCTCCTACTCCTTTCGCTGTCAGAAACCGAACAACACCTCTTTGCTCTTCGTTTGACGCCTCCATGCCCCTGGTTGCAATGCGACTGGCAGCGTTGGACGATCGATGCATGCTGCTGCTAGCTTTGTATCGTCACGTGACGCGCACGCGTGCCCTCTAGCGACGGGCTGTGTCCTTCCACGCTCTGGTCGGAACCACACCTCGTTACACACGCCACGATTATCTCATGTCGTCACCGGTTTGCGCATTACAGCCTCCGGATAGTTACTTTTGATCGCACCTTATATATACAAGAAAAATTGGAAAACAAAAATAAGAATAAGGGAAACAAAACACAGGAGGAAAGGAAATGCCCTCAACCCTCGAAGAATGAGAATTAAGGGACTTGGAAGGAAGGAGAGCCAGGAAAGGCGGACAGGAAAAGGTAAAGAGGAGAGGGAATGGCAATGGAAGGAGAAAAACCGAACTCTGCTCAGGACGCTCTCAGGGTCGCCAACTACCAAACTCACTAGACGTGAGCCCTTGAGGCTGTAGCACTATACAGGGTGCACCAGAAGTGGTGGGGCTACACACACCCTTTCTCCTTGAGAGCCTTGAGCAGAAGGCAGGAGATACAATCAAAATACAACAAGAAGTCAGACCCCTCGAAGAATGAGGGATCAGGAAAGATGAGACAAGGGCCAATTAAGGCGGGACAGTGAAAGACTCCCTAGGCCTCGGATACCCTAATATCGCCGGGGACGAAAATGAACAAGAGTTGACCAAGGGAGGTCGAGAGGAGCCCGGCACAAGTGGAAGCTGAGGTCCCGTGGTCGCCCACATCCCACAATTTGTGAGCCCCTTAGGGGGGATTCAAACTTTACTTCCCAAGCAGAAGCGAAGGAGTCCGGAGAGCAGTAATTTTCTGTGGGAACCCGAAAGCACAGAGCCGTGATTTAATAGGATTGCACACGCACTGACCATAGCCCGCTATTAGCATGTCATAACCACATCCACGACGTTCTGGATTCACGCAGGGATGATGGCCCACGCACATCTGATCGTGGTGAACCCAGGTCGTGCATACACGTGGTCTGTACACCCTCCGGACAAGAAGATTGGCGTATGGTCAGTTATGTATAAGAAAAATACTATGATGTAAGCATTCGCAGCATAAGATGGAGTATGTGTGAGATTAGTGTTCCAGGCTTCTTGCTATCACCATTGTACCAGGATAAGCAACAAATTAGCGGAAAGCAAACGACGTAGTAGCAAACAGAACTCGCGGTGGCAAGAACATTTTTGCGTTATTTTTGTCATAACACTTTCCGACTCAGTAAGTCTCTTTGGGGTCATGATTCGATGCGCTATCGACTATTTCTGATGATGGGAAACCTATTGGTTAATTCTGTCACACTTTACTGTTACAGGATATTCAGATGTAAGTTGACAGCAGAGCCTTCTAAACCAAGTGCTGTATTGTTACAATGCATGTAGCAGTATATTCAGATGTAAGTTCAGAGCCTTCTAAACCAAGCGCTGTACTGTTACAATGCATGTAGCAGTATATTCAGATGTAAGTTCAGAGCCTTCTAAACCAAGCGCTGTACTGTTACAATGCATGTAGCAGTATATTCAGATGTAAGTTCAGAGCCTTCTAAACCAAGCGCTGTACTGTTACATTGCACGTAGCAGTATATTCAGATGTAAGTTCTGAGCCTTCTAAACCAAGCGCTGTGCTGTTACAATGCATGTAGCAGTATATTCAGATGTAAGTCCAGAGCCTTCTAAACCAAGTGCTGTACTGTTACAATGCATGTAGCAGTATATTCAGATGAATGTCGAGAGCCTTCTAAACCAAGTGCTGTACTGTTACAATGCATGTAGCAGTATATTCAGATGTAAGTTCAGAGCCTTCTAAACCAAGTGCTGTACTGTTACAATGCATGTAGCAGTATATTCAGATGAATGTCGAGAGCCTTCTAAACCAAGCGCTGTACTGTTACAATGCATGTAGCAGTATATTCAGATGTAAGTTCAGAGCCTTCTAAACCAAGAGCTGTACTGTTACAATGCATGTAGCAGTATATTCAGATGAATGTCGAGAGCCTTCTAAACCAAGCGCTGTACTGTTACATTGCATGTAGCAGTATATTCAGATGTAAGTTCAGAGCCTTCTAAACCAAGAGCTGTACTGTTACAATGCATGTAGCAGTATATTCAGATGAATGTCGAGAGCCTTCTAAACCAAGTGCTGTACTGTTACAATGCATGTAGCAGTATATTCAGATGTAAGTTCAGAGCCTCCTAAACCAAGTGCTGTACAGTTACAATGCATGTAGCAGTATATTCAGATGTTAGTCCAGAGCCTTCTAAACCAAGTGCTGTACTGTTACAATGCATGTAGCAGTATATTCAGATGTAAGTTCAGAGCCTTCTAAACCAAGCGCTGTACTGTTACAATGCATGTAGCAGTATATTCAGATGTAAGTTCAGAGCCTTCTAAACCAAGCGCTGTACAGTTACAATGCATGTAGCAGTATATTCAGATGTAAGTTCTGAGCCTTCTAAACCAAGCGCTGTACTGTTACAATGCATGTAGCAGTATATTCAGATGTAAGTTCAGAGCCTTCTAAACCAAGCGCTGTACTGTTACAATGCATGTAGCAGTATATTCAGATGTAAGTTCAGAGCCTTCTAAACCAAGCGCTGTACTGTTACAATGCATGTAGCAGTATATTCAGATGAATGTCGAGAGCCTTCTAAACCAAGTGCTGTACTGTTACAATGCATGTAGCAGTATATTCAGATGAATGTCGAGAGCCTTCTAAACCAAGCGCTGTACTGTTACATTGCATGTAGCAGTATATTCAGATGTAAGTTCAGAGCCTTCTAAACCAAGAGCTGTACTGTTACAATGCATGTAGCAGTATATTCAGATGAATGTCGAGAGCCTTCTAAACCAAGTGCTGTACTGTTACAATGCATGTAGCAGTATATTCAGATGTAAGTTCAGAGCCTCCTAAACCAAGTGCTGTACAGTTACAATGCATGTAGCAGTATATTCAGATGTTAGTCCAGAGCCTTCTAAACCAAGTGCTGTACTGTTACAATGCATGTAGCAGTATATTCAGATGTAAGTTCAGAGCCTTCTAAACCAAGCGCTGTACTGTTACAATGCATGTAGCAGTATATTCAGATGTAAGTTCAGAGCCTTCTAAACCAAGCGCTGTACAGTTACAATGCATGTAGCAGTATATTCAGATGTAAGTTCTGAGCCTTCTAAACCAAGCGCTGTACTGTTACAATGCATGTAGCAGTATATTCAGATGTAAGTTCAGAGCCTTCTAAACCAAGCGCTGTACTGTTACAATGCATGTAGCAGTATATTCAGATGTAAGTTCAGAGCCTTCTAAACCAAGCGCTGTACTGTTACAATGCATGTAGCAGTATATTCAGATGAATGTCGAGAGCCTTCTAAACCAAGTGCTGTACTGTTACAATGCATGTAGCAGTATATTCAGATGTATGTCGAGAGCCTTCTAAACCAAGCGCTGTACTGTTACAATGCATGTAGCAGTATATTCAGATGAATGTCGAGAGCCTTCTAAACCAAGCGCTGTACTGTTACAATGCATGTAGCAGTATATTCAGATGAATGTCGAGAGCCTTCTAAACCAAGCGCTGTACTGTTACAATGCATGTAGCAGTATATTCAGATGTAAGTTCAGAGCCTTCTAAACCAAGCGCTGTACTGTTACAATGCATGTAGCAGTATATTCAGATGAATGTCGAGAGCCTTCTAAACCAAGCGCTGTACTGTTACAATGCATGTAGCAGTATATTCAGATGAATGTCGAGAGCCTTCTAAACCAAGCGCTGTACTGTTACAATGCATGTAGCAGTATATTCAGATATAAGTCCAGAGCCTTCTAAACCAAGTGCCGTACAGTTACAATGCATGTAGCAGTATATTCAGATGTAAGTCCAGAGCCTTCTAAACCAAGTGCTGTACTGTTACAATGCATGTAGCAGTATATTCAGATGAATGTCGAGAGCCTTCTAAACCAAGAGCTGTACTGTTACAATGCATGTAGCAGTATATTCAGATGTAAGTTCAGAGCCTTCTAAACCAAGCGCTGTACTGTTACAATGCATGTAGCAGTATATTCAGATGTAAGTTCAGAGCCTTCTAAACCAAGCGCTGTACTGTTACAATGCATGTAGCAGTATATTCAGATGTAAGTTCAGAGCCTTCTAAACCAAGTGCTGTACTGTTACAATGCATGTAGCAGTATATTCAGATGTAAGTTCAGAGCCTTCTAAACCAAGCACTGTACTGTTACAATGCATGTAGCAGTATATTCAGATGTAAGTCCAGAGCCTTCTAAACCAAGTGCTGTATTGTTACAATGCATGTAGCAGTATATTCAGATGTAAGTTCAGAGCCTTCTAAACCAAGCGCTGTACTGTTACAATGCATGTAGCAGTATATTCAGATATAAGTCCAGAGCCTTCTAAACCAAGTGCCGTACAGTTACAATGCATGTAGCAGTATATTCAGATGTAAGTCCAGAGCCTTCTAAACCAAGTGCTGTACTGTTACAATGCATGTAGCAGTATATTCAGATGTAAGTTCAGAGCCTTCTAAACCAAGCGCTGTACTGTTACAATGCATGTAGCAGTATATTCAGATGTAAGTTCAGAGCCTTCTAAACCAAGCGCTGTACAGTCACAATGCATGTAGCAGTATATTCAGATGTAAGTCCAGAGCCTTCTAAACCAAGCACTGTACAGTTACAATGCATGTAGCAGTATATTCAGATGAAAGTCGAGAGCCTTCTAAACCCAATGTTGTAATGCTACACTATAACCAGATGCAGGTCATATGAACGCAAGTCCAGAGCTCGCACCGTGAACAAGGAAAGAGAGCTTATCACATGTACTTGCCCGAGATCGATAAACTGGAAGTGCAGTAAACATACCCACAGTCTGTCTCGTGGCATTGACCTCAATTCCAGCTCTCTCCATTCAAGAGAGACAGTTTTGGCGGGAAGGAAAACTTGGCGGCTGGGCTGATGGATGGGGGACACCCACACACTCATCTGTCTGACGCGCGCTCCGCTGCAGGACCAATAACTGCCGGCCCGACCTCCATATGTACATATCCAGTACAGGGTGGGTCACATGTAATACCCTCACACCCAACCCGTCACTATGACAACGGGACGTGGTCTCCGCAAAGTCGTCTTCACACGAAGCTCACAGATTAAAGCTAGGCTAATAACGTAAATGTGTAGAGCCATACAAACAACATTGTACACTAATATCGATAAATAAAGTAAAGCTTTCTGTATGTTTCTTATGAGTTGGGGTCCAAAATAAGTGAATGGCATGCAAATTTGTTTTAAAAAATAAAGAACTAGACTAGTGAACTGAAAAATAAAATGGAATAATTTAATTTATGAATCCAGTATTTTTGTAGGCTCTAAATGTATGATGATGATGATGATTGATGTTTTAAGGGGCCGAACATCTAGGTTGTTGTTTGAGTCTTCAGTCTTTTGACTGGTTTGATGCAGCTCTCCATGCCTCCCTGTCCTGAGCTAATCGTTTCATCTCTACATAACTACCACACCCTACATCTGAGGCAATCTGTTTAACATATTCTAACCTTGGTCTACCCCTACAGTTCTTGTCCTCGACCCTTCCTTCCATAACTAAGCTTGCTATTCCTGGGTGTCTTAGTATGTGTCCTACCAACCTATCTCTTCTCTTCATTAGCAGTCGCCAGAAACATCTCTCCTCTCCCACTCGTCTTAATACCTCTATGTTTGTAACCCTATCTACCCATCTGATCTTCATCATTCTCCTGTAACACCACATTTCAAATGCTTCTATTCTCCTCTTTTCTGCTGCACCAATAGTCCAAGTTTCACTTCCATAGAGCGCCACGCTCCAGACAAAGGCTTTCAAAAATGACTTCCTAATACCTAAATCTATATTCGATGTCAGCCGATTCCTTTTTTGTAGAAAAGCTTTCTTTGCCTGAGCCAACCTACTTTTTATATCCTCTTTGCTTCGTCCATCACTGGTTATTCTGCTTCCTAAGTAACAGAAGTCTTCTACTTCCTTCAGCTTTTCACCTGTCAATTTGATCTCCATAGAGGTTTCTGATTTATTTCGGCTGCATTCCAGTATTTTTGTTTTACATTTATTAATTTTCATCATGAATTCTTTCTGTAAGACGGAGTCCATACCATTCAAAAACTCATTCAAATCCTCAGGCTTGTCGGCCAAGATGACTATGCCATCAGCAAATCTCAGAGTTGAAATTATTTCTCCTTGAATCTTCACTCCCACTTTAAATTTTTCTCTAATTTCCTTCATTGCTTGTTCAATGTAAAGATTGAAAAGTATGAGTGATAAGTTGCAGCCTTGCCTTACACCTTTCTGAATACCAGCTCCTCTCTCATGTCCTTCAACTCGAATGACTGCTGTCTGGTTTCTGTACAGATTGTATATCACCCTCCTATCCCTGTACTTTATTCCAATCGATTTCAAAATGTCAAACAATTTAGTCCAATCAACGTTATCAAAACCCTTTTCTAAGTCTACAAAAGCCATGAACGTTCTCTTATCTTTCCTTATTCTACCTTCCAAAATCAGCCTAAGACTTAGTACAGCTTCCCTTGTTCCTACATTTCTCCTGAAACCAAACTGGTCTTCACCCAACTCCGTTTCTATCTGGCTTTCAATCCTCTTGTAAATTATCCTAGACAGGATCTTTGAAGCATGAGTAATCAAGCTGATTGTACGGTAATCTTCACATCTGTCAGCTCCCACTTTCTTTGGTATAGGGATGATTACATTCTTCTTGAAATCAGGGGGTACCTCACCTGTCTCATAAATCCTACACACCAAGTGAAATAACCTGATCAGACCTTCATCTCCTATGCAGCGTAGCAACTCAATCGGTATATCATCTATGCCTGGTGCTTTGTTCCTGCTTAAGTCTTCCAAAGCTCTATCAAATTCTGATCTCAATATTAAATCTCCTTTCGCATCCTCATCAATTTCCTCCTCCCTTTCCATTACATGATTCTCAATCTCCTTTCCCTTATACAAACTCTCTATGTAAGCTTTCCATCTCTCAACCTTTTCTTCCCTATCTGTTAGAGGCTTTCCATTTGTGTCCTTAATATTACAGCACTTGGTCTTCTTTTCCCCAAAAGTATTCTTAATCCTTCGATAAGCTGTGTCTACTTTACCTAATTTCAGACAATTTTCTATACCTGCACATTTCTCTTTCAACCATTCTTCTTTCGCTTCCTTGCACTTCTTGTTAACCTCATTTCTCAGACGTCTGTATTCTGCTTTCCCCTTCTCATCTCTTACATTCTTGTGTTTCCGCCTTTCATCCATCAATTCTAGTATATCCTGAGTGATCCACGGTTTTCTACCTATTCTTTCTTTCCTACCAACGTTTTCTTCTGCGGATTTTGTTATTTCATTCTTCAAAAGTGCCCATTCGTCTGCAATTGAAGTTTGTTTAGGGTTTTTCATTAGTCCTTCCTTTATACTCTTCTTGAATCTTTCGTTTACATCCTTCTCTTTCAGTCTGTCTATTGCCCACCTCTTTGGCTTTTGACTTTTCTTCAGTTTCTTCAACTTTAATCTGCATTTCATTACAACCAGATTGTGGTCAGAGTTTATGTCAGCACCAGGATATGCTTTACAATCCAAAATCTGGTTTCGAAACCTCTGCTTGACCATAATGAAGTCGATTTGGTAACGCCCTGTATCTCCTGGTCTCATCCATGTGTATATTCTTCTATTGTGGTTATTGAATAAGGTGTTAGCTATGACCAACTCATGCTCGGTGCAGAATTCTACCAGCCTGCTTCCTCGATCATTCCTTTCACCTAATCCGAAATCTCCTACTATTTTCCCTTCTCTCCCTTTTCCTACCACAGCATTCCAATCTCCCATTACTATAACATTTTCATCACCCTTGATATACCTCAGAATTTCGTCTATTTCTTCGTAGACCTTTTCAACATCCTCATCATCAGCTTGACTGGTAGGCATATAGACTTGTACCACTGCGGTGCAGGTAGGTTTAGTATTGATTTTTGCTACAATAATCCGTTCACTATACTGTTCATAATATTCCACCCGCTGTCCAAGTTTCCTACTCAATATGAGGCCAACCCCTGCTTGGCCATTGTTTGATTTAGTGCTAATGACCCTATAGTCTCCTGACCAAAAGTCCTGTTCTTCCTGCCAGCGCATTTCACTAATCCCAACCAAATCCAACCTCAACCTATCCATTTCCCTTTCTAAGTTTTCTAATCTTCCACTTCCTAGCAGACTTCTAACATTCCACGCTCCGATCCGTAGAATGTCAGATTTCCTCTTTGTCACTTCTGTGATGTTAACCCCCTCTCGAGTAGTCCCCACCCGGAGATCCGAACGGGGGACTAGTTTACCTCCGGATTGAAATTTTACAAGGGAGGAGGCCATCATCACATGTAATTATGCATAGAGAGGTGCATATCCTCGGGAATAGCATACGGCTGTAGTTTCCCGTTGCTTTCAGCCGTGCAGCAGGACGCAGTGTAGCCATTATTTGGCTTATATTATCAATATCTTAACCGTCTATAAGACTAGTAAAGAATTGATTTATTCTGAAAGGCTGCTACTCCCTTTCAGAATAAGTAAAGAGCAATTCTACTAAACAAAAATACTAACCTTCTACCGTACTAACAATTAAATACCAAAATTCTACTAACGAAAAAAATACTAAAGTTCCACCAACAACAAATACTATCACTAAAACAGTCTGTCTCCAGGCACACACACATGCACCCTCACACATCACAGTCTACTGAAACAATGAACTAGAACTAATAAACAATGCAACTGCTACCAGACACACTCACACACCACAGTCTAATAGAACAATGACATATCTAATAGACAAACTAACTACCTACTTACAACTAAAACTAACGACATACGTACTGTACTGTTATTTGAATTGACAATATTTACAGATCATAAAGTAACACATCTGTTGGTTATGGAAGAACATATGAAAGCCTCTCATGCAGGAGTGCAAATTCTGCTATCTATCATAAGAGAACGATTCTGGATTGTCAAAGGGCGGAAGACTCTGCGCAGCATTCTTTCCAAATGTGTGAGATGCTAACGGTTTGAAGCAAAACGTATTTCCGAATTAAGTTTTTTTAACTCGAATATTACAATTTTGTATAATAAACATTTTTCGAATCTCTCCAAGTGATTGTCGTGCCAAGTCAATCGTTCAAAAGCACTGGTAGTCTAATTGCCAACTGTCGGCACCATCCTCTGCGGAACGCGAGGTTGGAGGTGAAATAAGGAATTCGCTGTGTTGTAACGAGCAAAATCAATGCCAATTTTATAGTCTCTCTAGCATAGCGAACAGTTTGAAATTAAAGCTCCAAGGCAAATACTCCAATATTATGCTTGCTTATGATGCCATTAGATCTTTCCTGAAAAAAAAAAAACGTTATGGAAACGCCGGCTTCAGTTGAAGAACCTCTCATCCTTTCACCGCCTTAATGAAATTTTGCCGGAAAATGAACATCATCGTACATGGTACATCATCCCGAGTGGGCAGACATGGCCTTGAACCCCCAGGCAGATTATACCACGGGCTAGAGACTGGGTTTGTTAGTTGAAATTTATGTTGTTTAATTGCAAGTGTTTAAAGTTTTTTTTGTGATGTTTGATGAGAGTAGTTGGAAGGAATTTTATGTTTATATTGTAGCTGTGGCCAAGTGCTGAATTTGTAATATGTGCGCTAGAGCCGTGATCTTGTTGAGAGTAGTCTATGAAACTTGAAGGGATATGAGGGCTGGAATATTTGCCATTAAATGTTGTCTTACTTTCAACTGCCTGTGTTTTATGGTCGTTTTTAATATAGCTGCGGTCATGGTAAGACATCACATGTGTTCCTCCACAATTGTAGCACTTAGAGCTGTTCCCGACACCTTACTTTGGTTGTAGCAGGTATCGTGAGGACATTTTGTAGTGTTATGGTGTTGCCTTTAGCAGTTGTTAATGCTGCTAGTGTTTTGTTCAATATTTTATCAAAACAAGAGAATTAAAAAAGCGTTGTCTCACCTTTTACAGAGCAGAGCAATGATGTTCACATGACTAGAGATGTGATGCAAGCATGCTTGTAGGTACCACTTACATCGAATATATACTACCCGTCAAGGTGATTTCCTTGAAACTATATCCTGTTTTTACTTTAAGGGGAATGAATTGACTTTCAAGTCTGCTTTTCAATGAAGATTGTACAGATTCTAATAGTTCAAGCACTTCTACAGCTGAATTGTTTTCTTTCTCAAGTGACAAAATTTTATAGTGAAAATGTGCATGGTTGAGGAAAGAAGGAAAGATAGAGCTCTGAAAAGTCATTTTCAAGGAAGTTTCTAATTGATGAAGGCACTGACTTCCTACCCTGAGGAAGAAAGTAGGATTTCGGAGCAGGGAACAATTGCAGGATTCTTTCAACTGCTAGATACAATGTTAACCACCTAGTCTTAGAATGATTTAAAAGCTGCAGATAATTACATTAACAAATTCACAAAAGTCCTTCAGTTCCTGAGTGCGCACTGCATATATATGAAAGAAGTTGAAAATTTTCATCACCACAGAGTCAATATCAACAGAAAGAGCATCAGCTCCATGTTGCAAACAGTTATGTAGAAATTGAGCAGGACATCCAACACCTACTATGTTTTCATTCAAGTCTTTTTTGAGAGCAGAGAATACATTCTTCCCTTCCCTGCGTGCAAGGCCTCCAAAATTAACATTAGCATTGTCTCCAGAAAATGCAATGCATCTAGAAGTAATTTTATGCTTTTTGAGAATATCTGAAATATAGGAGGAAATACATTCAGAACTTTCATTTGGACATGCATGTAAATCAAGAACTTTTATCTGAATGCCATTATTTTTGTAATCAAAGAATTGGATGGCAATTGGAAACAACTTTAGTGCACCATGATTGCTTGCATCTGTTCCTAGGCCAAAAATGGAACTTCATTGTTAAGAGTTTCAATTATAATATCCGTCGACTGAGGAGCAATAATATTATTTATTATGGCTTCTGTTTTAGTTCTTGCACAGGTCAGTTTCTGTGCTACTTCAAAACCTAAGAACATACTCTTATTCAATTTAGCTGTGCAGTCCATTGATTTGTACGACTGGTGATGGAAAACTGTATGAAATGACATTGTAGCTTCTGCGGCTTGAACTTTTTTATCCGGTGAATATTTGGGAGTGGCAAATGATAACATTGAACATGATATTGGCCTAGTTCTCACCAACCTTTTGTGTTTTTCACTGTTAACGTGTCTTTCCAAGTCACCAACACCTTTGTATCCGACATTAACCTAACTATCACACACTGCACATTTCGCTTCACTTTCACTGCGTCCGTGAGTAAAGCAAGGATACTTATGTTTTAGTTTATCCGAAAATTTACATTGTCTTTTTTTAGATTCACTCCTTTCAGGTTTCAAAGATGACATACCGGTACGTAATAGGATGCAATGATATTAATATTTCACTCCACTCGCTGCATACTCGCACTATAATTTACGGCGACAACCAGATAACCAAAAATGATAGCTGCAAATCATATGTCAAGCACATGTAAACTGTAGCTCTCGACACTTCCGGTTTCTCTCAACATAAATAATAAGAACTTTATTGCAGCCAATGGCCAAATTAATAAATTAAAATTAAAAGACAAAAAAGATTGCCCTAGTCTTCACTACAAAACATTGTAAGTGTGACCCGTCTTTGTTTGCACAACATCACGTGATACCTATCACACTGTTCTCCACATAGCAAACAGATGCACTGCTGGTCCGGCTGATGAAATCTCTTCTTGGTGCATACTTTAAAGTGAAAGCCATGTACCGAAAATCTCGTGACTATATGACGCAAATCGTACAATGCATTTGTCCATTCAGTTGAAAGCATCGCGTCAGTGCCGTAAAAGTCGTCCCATATGTCTTCTCTCTTCCTTTTCAATTCTGTCAGTAGAGTCTCATATCCAGGTGTAACGGGCAGCAGTAGGTTCAGTCTCAGGTCTTCAACAAAATATGGCTCTCTAGCTAGCAGGTAAACCAAACGGGATGGCGTGTACTTTGAAAGGCACAAAGCTCTCTTGAGATAGATGGATTTTACTCTTTCCAGATGTGGAAATGAAGCGCGTTGATTGGTTGATCGATGCCTGGACTTCGAGTTCAATATATCGAATATTAGTATTGCTTATTTCTACCCTCGGAAGTAGCGCCCTGAGCACATGGATTTGATGTACGATACAATAACATTCTGTCTTCAGCCTAAAACCTAAGTGAGAAATCTTGTAACGAAAAATGCCGGACAATGTCGATAAATTAGAAATGCCGGCCGGACATAACCAAAATTATTGAAAAGCAGGACATGCCCGGCAAAAGCCGGACGGTTGGTAACCCTAGTTGTAAGACCTATTCTGGAATACGCCTCGGCGGTTTGGGATCCATATCAAGTAGGGCTCATCAATGAGTTGGAAATGGTACAGAGAAAGGCCGCTAGATTTGTGCTCAGTGACTTTAATCCCAGGAGCAGTGTGAGCCGTATTTTAAAGAAATTTAGGAGGGAATCACTTGAGGATAGGAGGACGAAATCTAGACTCTGCGCTATGTACAACACGTATACAAATCAACCTGCATGGGGTGAGCTTAGCAAACTTACATGGGTAGGAGCGATCATCCTTTCAAAGTTAAGGGCCGACCACAGCGAAAAAATTATGGTAAATATTCTTTTGTAAACCGTACCATTGATAACTGGAACTCTCTACCTGACACAGTCTTAGAGACTTTTCCCAAATATATAGGTGTGTTTAAGAAAAGACTGAATATTTGTGTAAATACTCCAGTTTAATTGTTATTGAATTGTTATGTATAATTATTTATTTGTTATGTATATCCAATTTGCCACCGGGGGACACACCCCCAATTGCAAATAAATGAATGAATGAATGAATACGCTGTTGAGAGTGAAGGATGTTACAGATGTCAGCATTCAGAATGCATTGGTTTAACGAAAGGAGAATAATAAACAAAGCCTCCATCTAGGTTATCGGCCCCTAATGGTCTGGGTGATAGCGAAAGTGTCAATGAAGTGGAAACCAGAACGAAAATTAAGTGAGACGGAAAATACTTACAAAAAGGAACTCAGATTGAAACTACTCACAAAATGGAGAGCGGTTATACTTACAAAAGGGAATTTAGAACGAAAATACTCACAAAAGGAATAGATTGAAAAATACGCAGAAAATGTAGGTTAGGTTCAAAATACGTACAAAATGCAATGTAGAGTCGAAATACTTACAAAATGCAATTGTTATTCAAAATACTTACAAAATGCAAATCAGATTGAAAATACGTACACAATGAAATTGAGGTTCAAAGTACTTACAAAATGCAATTGAAATTGAAAATGCTTACAAAATGTATGGTAGATTCAAAGTACTCATTTGGATGGACAATACTTACAAAATGCAATTTAGATTCAAAATACCCGAAAAATGCAATTGAGAATCAAAATACTTACAAAATGTCCATCATACAAAATGCAACGCAGATTGAAAATACCTACAAAATGGAGTGAAGATGCAAAAAAAAAATCGCTAAAGGGAATTTAGATACACGGGGAGCCAATTAACAAAACCAGTGAGGGAATCTTAAAGAGAAAAGGAAATATAATGAAAAGAAAACAAGAGGTCTGACCCCTCGAAGAAGGAGGGATCAGGAAAGATGAGACCAGGGCCAATTAAGGCGGGAAAGTGAAAGGCTCCCTAGGCCTCGGATACCCTACTACCGTCGGGGTCGGAAAAGAACAATAGTTGACCATGGGAGGTCGACAGGAAATAAAACGGAGATGAGCCCGGCACAAGTAAGTGGAAACAATGCCGGACTCAGCTGGGGTTCCGTGGTACTACTAGAACTGATCCCCTGGGAGAGCTCTAAAAGCAACAAAATGAAGTGTTTAGTGGTTTAATTGATTTTATTGTCCATATTTTGCAAAATGCATGTAAGCCTACATTATACAGGCTGGACCACGTAAGTTGAGACTGTATAGCCTAATACCTCAAAAACTAAGCGATGTCTGGAATACAAGTTGCGTCATATTTAGAGGGAAAGAACATGCTGTCGTAGTTTATTTGGAGAACGTTTGGATGGAAATTTGATGGTCACGTGACATTTTTCAAATGGGAACCAACAATTTTTGTTTCCTTATTCCTGATACAAAACTAAACAGCGTTTCGTACACCATTTTATAAACTGTACTTAGTTCTGCCCTGGTGTTACAATGCAACATCGATGACAGGTATTATCATCGCGCCAGGAGATGGCAGTTCAACACGCTGTGACGGGGTACAGTACGCATGCGCGATCCGCCTATTCCAAACCTAATTCAGGATGTCTACCAAAACCAACTAACAGATTTCCCTGACAATTCCCTAATTTTCCAGGAGAAATCAGAAAATTCCTGAGTAACCTAGTAGCGGTCATAATAAATATAAAAAGCAGAGTTTATACTTAAAAAGCATTTCAAAAAGTGCTCGAACAATAAAGGGTAGCATGACAAAGATTAAAAGGCGTTTTTCTCTTCATCCATAAAAACTATTGTACTTGCGAGTATTGAAAGTAGCTCGTCAAGAGTGGTGCTCTCATACGGTTACACATTTACTATGTATATATTGTGATTGTGTGTAGTGCTGTAATGCCATATGTGGAATATTCGTTACGTGAACGTGTATATCTGCACAATACGTACAAAAGTGCAGGAAATCGTGCGCTATAACAAGACAAAAGTCCCAAGCGAAATTTCCAGGGAGACCTATTCCTATAAATTGGACCAAAAAAAAAAACCAACCTGGTTAAGAGATTCAAACGTACAGGTTCGATAAACAATAAAAAATAGACGTAAAGGTCGTTATTTCCTTACTGAAGCTAAATTAACCGGAAACTTCATAACAAGATGCCGATTATGTTTGGCAGCGGATGGGGAACATTTTAGCATCTACTGTTAACATTGTAAGTAAAAATGCATGATACTGATTTTAAGCACGGTATTCTGCCGTACATACGCGCGCGCGGCAGCCGGGAACTGAGCCGTCACTGGTGGAGCGCTTGAGCGAGAATGTCCATGCCAAGCAAATATAAAGACCCTGTACAAACACACAGTTTACAGATGTAATGTGTGTGCTCTATCCTGCAAGAAATGAGAGCTTACTGATATAACGTCAGTACGAACATACATCTCCAACAATCATCACCACAATATACTTTTTCCCCATCAAAATGTTGATGCTTAATTTCCTATTATTCAAGGGTTCACCTTATAAAACTAAAATTCTCTGAGTGTCCTTAAAATATCCTGATAATTCCCTGAGTTTTCCAGGATTTAAAAATTACCTGAGTTTTCCCTGTTTTCCAGAGTAGTAGACACCCTGCTAATTTAAATATACTGGCTTCCCGCATGCCAATGGTTGTCATTGCAGCAGTGAAAGAAGGGATGTGGTGAGTGAGGGAAGCAAGTAGTGACCAACTCAATGTTTTTGGAATGCGGGATACGCAGTGAGCGGGAAGACATCTGCAGTTCAAACCCAACCGCCATATCCTGGCGCGATATCAAAATAGGTACGCAGCGTAATACCAGTTCTCATCGGACCTTAGTGTAATAAATGTTCAAAATGATGGCCTTCCACCTCAATGCATTTTCCAACTCTGTGAATGAACGATTGATGTGTCTGTAAAAGCATGCCTCTTGTCAATATTGGCACAAGCATTTCGTATCCGCGCCGTCATGTTGTCCGCAGTCGTTGGTTTTTCACAATACACTCGATCTTTCAGGTAACCCCATAAGAAAAAGTCCGGGGATGTAAGGTCATTTAACGGAACCTATCCAACGATCATGGTAAACATCTCGAGCAGGGCATTTTATGTAATGCGTTCATACTTGACGTCATTATGCACGTTGGTGTACGAACAAGTGCAAGTGCTTTATATATGATGATGATAATTGTTGTTTTAAGGGGCCTAACATCTAGGCTATCGGCCCCCAAGTGCTTTATACAAAAGTTGCTAAGGTGCTAGGATAGTGCGCTATATATTAACCACCTACTATAAAAAGAGTTTCTAGCCTATTATCAAAGGTGCTAATAGTTGAAACTTTCAGCCTAATTACAACAGCATTTCCTGCAGATGTAATATTTCTGATAAGCAAATATTATATCTGTCTAGTTTTATGGGTCTGGATAAAATTACAACTAGTAAATATAATCAATATATTAAAATTGAACAATAAAATGAAACAAATATGCAAATTAAGAAAGCGTAGCCTATGACTTAATTGACCGTGAGTCGCTACTGAATATTCTGGAAGAGTTTGGAGTGGATGAAACGTCTCGAAATCTGATTAAACAGACTTTGACCGACTCAGTGTCTAAAAGTAAAATTCATTGGTGAGATCTCAGATCCCTTTGCAATCAAAACGGGTGTAAGACAAGGTGATGGATTATCTCCAATCCTTGTCAACTGTGTATTAGGAAAGGTAATTCGTAAATGGAGGAAGACACTGAGTCGGGAAGAAGGGAATGAAGAACGATTCAGACTAGGGCCCAAACTGAAAGGGGTGCACGTTGATTGTTTGGCTTTTGCAGATGACTTAGCTATTTTTGCCAACAATATTCAATCAGCCATTGTAAAGATTAATCGGTTGTCAGAGATGGGTGAGAAAGTAGTCTAGGTTTACAGATTTCCTTTGTGAAGTCAAAGTACATGACAAACATCAGTGATGGACCTGAATGGATGAAAAACCCAGGGAAGATTAAACGAGTCAAGAAATTTAAATACCTGGGTGAGGTAATCCAACAAAATGGCCTAGAACAGGAAGTAATTAATCTTAGAATCTGGAAATTAGACCGAGCCAATCACCTGACGAAAAATCTCTCTAATAAGAAGTCGCTGAGCATTGGAGCCACATTAAGACACTACAGCACGATTGTCAAACCTGAAGCATTATATGCTTCGGAAACTGACTATGAACAGGCGAGGACTAGTCGACCAGTTAGTCAAAAGAGAACGCAGGATATTGAGAACAATTTTAAGCAACATATGGGTTAACGGACACTTACATTTGAAGTCAAACGAAGAGTTATATAGAAAGATAGAACCAGTCACGTCAACAATAAAAAGAAAAAGGTTGTTGTTCTATGGACACATTTTCAGAATGTCCAACGATCGTCTAACAAAGAAAATTTGAAAATTCGTGAAACCAAAGAGGAAAAAATTGGCATGGTTCGAAGAATGCAACAAAGACCTTATAGAAATTGGTATTCCGGACCGCAAAATTATGAACAGGTGTGAATTCAGACACCTAATCAAAAATACCAGAGATTTAAGGTAGGGGCAGAACCCAAAAGACGGAGGGGACCTCTTTCAGAAGATCGGAAGAAGGCACTGAGTGATGGGCTCAAGAGATACTGGCAGGACATCAAAGCTGGCAGACGATCTAGAACGAAATATTGATTTTGATTGTTACTCCGTAATCCACAGAGGCTCAATTCGAATGTAAAAAAGAACAACAAAAACACATAAATATACAAAGTGAAATAGAATTAAAATTATAAAATAAAAATAATAAATAAAGACAATTTTAAAATTTATTTAAATAAAATTAATAATATTAAATAATAACTAAAATTAAAATAGATGAAATAATACAAAATTGAGCTGAAATAAAAATGTAAATAAAACAATTGAAATAAAAATTAGAAAACATTAGTCTGCCCTTTAAGGGGTTAAAAACGCCACGTGATCATCAAATTACCATCCAAACGTTCTCCAAATTAACTACGACATATAACATGTTGTTGTTCTCTAAATATGACGCAAATTTTATTCCAGACAGTTTTTGAAGTATTATAAAGTCTCAACTTACATGGTCCACCCTGTATAATGAACATATTTTGAAAATGTATGTTCGACGATGTAGATATGTAAATATTATGTCAGAAAACTATCGTAATGGGTGTCATTAAAGTACTACTTTTCACTATAACACAGTTTCTCCAACCAATCAGAGCTCAATATGTTCATTCATTGACCAATTAGGCAAGGATAGCTTCTCACATGCACTCAAAATCCCACATGTCGGACATGATTTACATGAATTGAAAGTTGACAATGTAGCCTATATTGGATCAACCATTGTAGTAACAATACATAAACAATCTGGGCAATATTGCAAAAGAAATAGCACTGTGCCTTAATATCCGCAACTCCCATTTATACACATTCGTAAGATTTTGCCGACACTTTTAGTGGATGCTGCTGAAATAAACACACCAGAACGACATGGAGGAAGCAGGCGTATGATATTAGCTCCACGGAAATTATAATCCAGCTCTCTGTTCAGTCCTTTAAATTTTAAATTCAATTCCAAATTTGTATTCCTTAATCTGTGTTAAGAGGGGCAGATGAACTCGTATTTCCGCCCCTTAAAACAATAATAACTAACTAACTAACTAACTAACTAACTAACTAACTTTTTGTTCAGTAAATTGATTCCTTCAGCGAACATTTTCCGCCAGATGATAACTGTTCTAATTGGGACTCAACTGATTTGCCTTCCGTTGACATTCCATACGCATCGATTTTGAAGACTAACTAGTTGATAATACGATACATTTTAATTTCAAAGCGTTTGTAACAGCCTATTTTGTGTTATTTGACCAAAATAACAAAATGATCCAATATAGTACCTGTGCGCTATCTGTTGGTGCTACCTTAGGATAAACAATGTTTCAAAGCTTTGGGATTCGTTATTGGGTTGAGATCAAATGCTGAGCTCACACAATTCCTAAGAAGAAGAATTCAACCGACAGAATCTGGACAGATATTTATGGAATATTTATGTTAGAACATATAATAAAGTTATAATTATCGTCGAACATAAACAGTCGTATGCAACTCGCCTATAATGATAATTAAGACACTCGTATGGAAATTATGAAACGAGCGAAGCGAGTGTCTTAATTATTGCCATTATAGGCTCGTTGCATAATGTAGTACATATAAATTCTATTATCACATCGCTGTTATGACAACTAAAACACGCCACGAACAGAAGTGAGAAATGAACAGTATTCATCCAATGCTACATAATGCCGAGATCCCCCGGATCAGCTGATTATGATCTGTGATTAGCACAATAGAGGTAGGACAAAGCGCAGACGGATTAAAAGCATATTATTACTTCCCACTGTCACCGATTAGTGTAATCATGATGTCATTTTGATTAGTGTTACGTGAAACAAAGCATCCCCATTTATATTTCAACGTGCGAGACGAACTAGTACGGATATTTACGGCGCAATGTTAGAAAATAAAATGACCGAACCTGAGGAAGGAGGAATTGCTATAACGGGAGGGAAATATATAAATAAAATGTAATATAATAAAAATAAATCAATAACAAAACATTTTCTTTTATGTTTACAGAAGTAAGAATGATAATCAGAGGATGCAGAGGTTAAAGAAGGATATGCCAGAGATGGGAATAACAGCAGACATAATAGTGGACACATGCAGGGGCGTATATACAATTTTTTTCGGGGAGGGCTGGGGCTGGCTATCCTGGAAAATTTAATTATTTTAAATAAGATTCAAAGTTTATATGGCCTACAATTACGGGCAATGCAAAAAAAGTTGTAAAATACAACACAACACACAAATAAAATTTTATACTGAATGAAATTTCTATTATGATCTATGGAGTATGAATGGCAAATATTGAAATATTTGTCAATTTACTAAGCAGAAAGGTAAACAGTTTTTTTTTACGAGTTGATAATTTATTTCTCAAAAGTACCGTACTGGGGAATTCACAGATTTGCCTCACAAGGCTGAGTGTACCCCGTTCCAGCCCTCAGACTAGAATTAAAATTTCTTGGCATATCCGGGAATCGAATTCGGACCTCCAGGGCGGCAGCCAAGAATGCTAGCGACTACACGACGAGTTAGTCTAATTTCAATCTTAATATTGTTTATAACTTAGCCAATAAGTTAAGATTAGGGTACAACCAAATTTACAATTATGTTATGCTCTTGCCAAAGGAACACTTTCTTAATTTTTATTGGCATTTTTCGGGGGGGGGGGGGGGAGGAGGGCTGGAGCCCCCTCAGCACCCCCCCCCCCCTTATATACGCCCCTGCGACAAAATGACTTGAAGAAGATTAACATAACATTTCAAGGGTTTCCGGCAGAAAGAACGGAACGAAGAAGAGGGGAGGAAAAGCAAAGTGAAGCAATGAAGAACTATTGGAAACCAAGATAGGACGCAGGAAACAATATGACTGCAGTGGATAAAAGACATAAATAACTAAATACATAATTCCATACATAAATGAGTAACTAATCTAATAAATAAATAACTATATAAATAAATAAAAATGCATATGGTATAACCAGGAATATGTATAACAAAAAATGTTTATCTAAGAAATTGAAAATAGAGCACTATAGAACAGTAATGACATCAGAATGCCTGTGAGTGTCTGATATTAAATCATAAATCAGAAAGTAAAATTATAGGTAAAATCCTCGGTCCATTAAGGACTCCAGAGTATTGGAAATTAAAAAGTAACGAAGAAATATATCGGAACATTGGAAACATAACGGAGACAATAAAGAAGAGGCGATTGTTATCTTTCTGACATTTCTATAGAATGAATGATAGCAGGTTAACCAAACAGATTTTTAAATATCTTTGGAAAAGGAAATCGACAACAGCCTGGTTTCAAGAAGTAAAGAAAGATTTAGAAAGAAGCAATGTAAGACAAGAAGATGCACTAGAGCAGTGGTTCCCAACCGTTGTCAGCTGACGCCCCCCCCCTTTCAGATACGGGAGTTCATCCCCCCCCCCCCCCACAACACTCATCGCTTGACGCAGAGGATATATAGCTAACCTAATAACACTACATAATGGAATAGGCCTATCTATTACATACCAACTTCATTTTAGCACAATACAAAGAACACACTTTTACAACAAATCCTTAAATTAATCAACAACAAATGTCAGTGAGAGGGTTGACACTGTTTTCTCTTGGTAAGATTCGGTGTGTTTGGTTTGATATTAGACAGAGCACAGCGAAGATCACTTGCAACATCAAGCCGACAGCGCTGCTTTGTATCTATGACACTCAGCGTTGAAAATCCTGACTCGCATAAATTTGTCTTTGAAAATGAAAGTTCAAACTGTTCAAAGCTTCAAAGAAATCACAAAGATATGGCAACGAGACGATAAAATTGGCATGATTTTGCTCCGTACAACACATCAAATTCCTTATTTCACCTCCAACGTCGCGGCTCCGCAGAGGATTGTGCCGACAGTTGGCAATTACCAGTGCTTTTGAACGATTGACTTGGTGCGACAATCACCTGGAGAGATTCGAAAAATGTTTATTTTACAAAATTGTAATATTAGAGATTAAAAAAACTTAATTCGCAAATCACTTCACGCCCCCCTTGATAAAGCCCCACGCCCCCCAGGTTGGGAACCCCTGCACTAGAGAGATAATTTTTCAAAAAAAAAAGTATTGGGAATGGAATGACTCCAAGGAAGGCAATATAAGAAAACAGGCTCAAAATAGTCGCAAGAGAGAGAAAGAAGACACACAGCGAAAAGATAAAGGAGGACTGGAGGAAGAAGAAATAACAAACACAAAATACATACATAACTAGACCATATAAATAACTAAATAGATACATATATTAAGCCTTTCACGAATTGATTGCCGGCGGTCGAGATGGGAACTATTCCTTGTTTACTTGTGTCACACGTCACTCTGCTTCGTTGACAGGTACAGTTGCGCGAGTAGGATATGACTCAGCTCCAATAGTCTCAGTTATCGTTTGACTGTCCGTGGTGACATGAGCTCCTGTGACGCGCAATGCTGCTTGACTTATGTGCAGAACGAACTCTTGTCATCGCTGTGTTCCCCGCTTCGCCCCGAGGGTTCATGCTACAATCAACAACAAACACTGGCGCAGCCACACTCAGCGGCAATCAAATGTTCAACGGGTAACTCAACTAGTAAATTAATTTCACAATGGACTCCAGTTCTTCAGGAAAACTGTTCTGAGTCCCATTTAGTCGATATCTACGTAACATTTTAAAAGTAAATTAGAGATGTCCCTGTGGAATAGAGCACAATGCCTTTAATGATCCGTAAAAATACACTAGGATTTACCTTTCAAAAATAAGTTAATTACTGTATTCAACCAATGAAACTCAGATGAAGCAACGCAAGTGTTCACTTTCCTGTTCTCTTCTCACCGGAATTACTGTTATGGTCACCTAGTTGCCCACACGACCGCCTCCTGGTGTAGCGTCTGGCGTTCTTGGCTGTCTCCCTGGAGGTCCGGGTTCGATTCCGGGCTCAGCCAAGGAATTTAATTCTGGTTTTAGGGCTGGAACGGGGTACACTCAGCCTAGTGAAGCAAAACTGAAAAGAAGCGGGTTCGATCCCCACCTCAGCCATCTTGTAAGTGGCTTTCCTACTTCTAATCCAGGCGAATGCGGAGATGGTTTCTAACTTAAGGCCACAGCCGCCTCCTTCCTCAACTAAATTACGAATACAAACACTAATACAGCCATCATAATAACGCATTAAAAATACAATTTGAGCGATGTGGTGTCCGTTTTTTAGCCTAATTTCGATTTTTGCAAAAAAAAAAATGACTTATGAGATCAACACAGGGTCAAAAATTGTGTGTCTGTGTGTGTGTGTGTGAGTGTGTGTGTGTGTACTCTGAATGTCTGTCCCCCCTATCAATTCGAACACGGTGAAACCGAATTGAACGAAATTTGGTACAGAGGTAGAACTAGCAAAGGGCACCTCAGTGTCATGTTTTATATCGCCACCATGTTGATGGAAACGTAATGGCGGCCACCCAAATGTTTTGCAACAACATACCTTTATTTGAGAAGCGTTCTTTGACCAAGCTACAAGGTCATCAGTCCAATAGTTTGCATATGGCGGCCATGTATGTGTGCAAATCGAAACCGAATTGAATGAATTTTTTACAGAGGTAGCACTAGCAAAGGGCACCTCATATTCATGTATAATATCCGTATAACACGTATTTCAACAAGCTACTACAAACAACATTCTATCATACTCCTTGAATAGGACAAAGAGTTATAACAATACCCATGCATTTAGGAGAAAGTAGGCTATATGTTCTTTACTGAACATCTTTTTTTTTCTTTTTTTTATTTACGCTGCTATGACTAACACTGTCCACAGTGAACTTCAAATCTACAGGTCGATAGCCACCAACAATAGCATAACGAAAATCACAAAAACTATCTTGACCATGATGCGCAAGTTTACAAAGACCTTCTGTAACTAAATAAGTGTAATTTTCTTATTGTGAATACCTTAACCACATATAGATTTAATAGCCTGAATGTAAGAGATCTGATGACGATCACTTGACGATTGAAACTGGTCATCCAAGTCAATATAGTAATCTCATTTAGGGCAGAAAAAACGATACAATTGGGTACAATCGTGTTGACCGAATGAAAAGCATATTTCGTTCATTCGTCATGGGTGGTCGACACGGCGACAAATGCGCGTTTTCTCGGCGCAGCGACAAAGTCGCTCTTCCTTATGGAGGTGGCCATACTACTGCGTCACATGTCGCATATCATCAAGAAGGTATAACCGAACAGAGCAAGTGCTCGACATTCAATTAATAATGTGCAAAGTTTATGGTATATTAGCTTTCACGGCCAGTGAATTAAAACTCAGCATTTTTTCTAAGTTTGTGCCGTGTCTTGGTGTCCTAGGCGAAACCCCACACAAGACACGGAACAAACCTAGAAAAATTAAGGAGTTGCGAAGTTTATAATTAATCGACCACAATTCTAAGCAAAATAGTACACAGTAGACTGAACCATACTTGTTTGAATAATTTCGATCACGGTGGGTCAATCTTTAAAAAAATCCAACTGTTATAACGCCCATCAATATTAAAAAAAAAAAAAAAAAAATCGCTGGTTTCTGCCAATGCCATCGAACGCTATGACGTATCCGTCCCACTCGAAAAAAAAATAGTCATCCTGTGGCAGAGAATACAGAGTCTTTGTCCACCGCCTCCTAAATACTCTGCTATGCCACTACTGACACAATGCCATTTGAAATAGAAGGTCATGGAGTCTCCGAGTGTCGTTCTAGCTTGGGCCTCATGTGGCAGAGAATACATGGTCTTTGTCCACCGCCTCCTAAATACTATTCTATGACACTACTGACAATGATATTTGACACAGAAGGCCATGGAAGTCGCCGAGTGTCGTTCTAGCTTGTGCCTCGTGTGGCAGAGAATACCTAGTCTTTGACTACCGCCTCCTAAATACTATTCTATGACACTACTGACACTATGATTTTTGAAATAGAAGGCTATGGAAGTCGCAGAGTGTCGTTCTAGCTTGGGCCTCGTGTGGCAGAGAATACCTAGTCTTTGACCACCGCCTCCTAAATACTCTTCTATGACACTACTGACACAATTATATTTGACATAGAAGGCCATGGAAGTCGCCGAGAGTCGTTCTAGCTTGTGCCTCGTTTGGTAGAGAATACCTGCTCTTTGACCACCGCCTCCTAAATACTCTTCTATGACACTACTGTCACAAAGGTATTTGAAATAGAAGGCGGTGGAAGTCCCCGAGTGTCGTTGTAGCTTGGGCGGTTAGATTTGTCACTGCTGGGCGTTTCTGACGCCGCGAAAAAAAAGTCCCACGCTTGTCTCTAGTTAAATGAAAGTAAAAACGGAATATAGGTAGTTGCAGGTAGTCCTAATAACATTTTGGGCACTCATGGCAAAATGAAACTTCACTTTGCTGTTTTAAAGCTGTGAGAGAAGGATAATGCTGATATGAAGTGCGGTAAGACGAGAGGATGACTATTTTATTATCGCATGCAGTGACAGATGAAGTGTACAGCGATTGTCCGCCGTCACTCACCATTATTTGTTAAAACAGCCAGCAGCCATAATCCCACACAACACAGGGGCCGAGGGGATTTTTCTTGCTCAGCACACTTCAGTGGAGGCCCCTCCCAGCCTCGTCCAATCAATGCGCAGCCAGCCAATGGCAGGGCTAGGGGGCGGAGCCACGCTAGGCCGGGGGTTCAATACCAGCGCACACCAGGGCGGAATTTCAAATCATTTGATTGATTACGTCGCCATTCAATGGCAATAAAAATGTACAACTACCATCGAACCCCCTCCCCACACTACCCCAAACCACTTAACTAGGAAAGGATTTTTTAGAAAAGTTGCAATCCTTTTTTCTCTTTTTCAGTGAGAGAGAGAGGGCACACACACACAAATAACAGCACAAAAAAGTCTCGCATTCAATTAGGGCAAACTCGAACATTCATGAGCCGTATGCAGTACATGCATTCTGATGCATGTGTGTACACACACTGCAGATACGAACGTCCATCAAGTGTCTCCACCCTTTTTTTTCTGTTCATGGTGATGGTTTGTTTTTAACCCTTTCACAGGATAGTTGTTTTTATATTAATCACCAATCATAACAAGAGTTAATATATTAAACTATTTATTTATTACCATGAGTCAATATTTAGTATGCTTGCCACGGTGGGCGAGTGGATAACGTATCGGTCTACTAACCCCAAGATTGCAGGTTTGCTCCTGGCCGTGGTAAGTGATTTTTGAAAAGCGGCAAAAATTACGACACCATGTCATACGATGTTGGCATGTTAAAGAACCCATTTGAATTCAGTAGGCCGAGTTAATAATGGCAAAATTAATCTCGGGAGTTTCCGCCAACACAAAGTTCCTAATTTCTCTACTAGAAAGCGCTATAGTGTTCAAGGAGCTTTGATATCTAACCTTCTTGACTTTCATAGTGCTTCAAGGGACAACGAAATTCGACATGCAAGCTACCCTTTGGGTGTCAAATAACAAAGCTTGCACCCAGCACCGAGGCCATACGATATTATTATTATTATTATCACAGCAACAGTATTTGCAAATCGCACACTTTGCAAAAATCGATATTTATGAAATTAGAATGCAGAAGAAAAACCTGTAAAAGAATTAACGTTTTAATAGTTTTAAGATTTTAGACGACAAGTCATAATTACAGCATGTTAGAACATCAGTATTTGCAAATCCAGCTTAACTACTCACCGGTTATTCGATACTTATGAAATTATACGAATTGAGTACTTATTCCTTTGACTTGCTGTTTCTGAAATCAATGCAAAATGTCATCAGAATGTTAAAATGACATGAAACAGGCGTCACAACGGCCAAAATGTTAAGTGGACAGCAATTATGGAGCGTATTTTCCTACAGCAACAGTATCTGCAAATCGCACACTTCGTACATTTTTTTTAAAGTAATTCTTTAAGGAAATTATAGATATTTATGAAATTAGAGTGCAATGCGTCACTGATAATGTATATTCTCTTTAATTTGAATGCTCATTTATCACGATCGGTCGCTTGTGAGTGCCGCATGAGGGATCTATACTACTGAAATAATATATATGATGATGATCCCACGTTTGCCTTGGAAGAAGGGAAACCGAGAAAAAAAAAACCACACACACACTCACCGACGGGATTCAAACCTCTGATTTGCGAAGTAGCAATGATCCTGGAGAATGATTTAACGCGAACAGGAAGAGTATGCAGTTTAGGGGGCGTATCAGATAGAGAAAGAAGTCTATAATTAATTCTAACTTGATTTACCGTTTCTGAAATCCATGCAAAATGATAAAGGAAATGAAACAGGCGTCACAGCGGCCAAAATGTGAAGTGGACAGCAATTAAGGAGTGTATTTTCCTACAGCAACAGTATCTGCAAATCGCACACTTCGTACATTTTTTTAAAGTCATTCTTTCAGGAAATTATACATTTTTATGAAATTACGAGTGCAATTCGTCCCTGCGAATGTATATTCTCTTTCATTCGAATGCTCATTTGTCACGATCGGTCGCTTGTGAGCGCCGCAGGAGGGATCTAGGCCTATACTACTGAAATAATATATATGATCCCACGTTTGCCTGGGAAGAAACCGTGGAAAAAACACACTCAACGACGGGATTCAAACCTCTGATTTCGGAAGTAGCATTGATCCTGGAGCATGATTTAACGCGAACAGGAAGAGTACGCAGTTGACGGGGGGAGGTATCAAATAGAATTAATTATGGACTTCTTTCTCTAACATGGAAAACAAACAATTCTTTTTTGAACGGACTGTACGTGAGCGCGGGATAAACACAGAAATCAAACACTGTCATAATAATTGTAATAAATATGTACCGAGTGACACCGACACACAATGTTATACAATTTAATAACGCTGTTGCGAGTGAAAAAACTGCCCGGTAAATGGAAGCTGATTGTGTAACTATATACTGTTACAAGGTAATTAAATTCCAAAAATAAACACACTGATTATAGGCTCGCTGCTCCAACCATTAAGGGGGAGGGGTAGGTCAACAGGCTTTCTTTCGGCCCTCGGAGGGAAAATGTTGCCAACGTTAGCGTCAAGTTCCTAGATCTAGAGATTATTCTTCTTTACAAAATTTGCCACATAATGTGATTACTTTTTTTAATGATATTAGTTGTCTCAATATTAATACAGTACAACCCCTGTAATCTGTAATAGATGGAGTTTAAAAAAAGTCGGTAAGACCTAAAAAAAAAGTAGAGGAAAAAAAAGGACAAATAAAACCAACCATTTACCGTCCTACAAAGACCCAAAATGAACATATGTTTTCCCTCGTTCTCGGACACTCGAGAAAAAAAGTATTTTTCAACATAGCCTGAGGCGGGCTTATGATCCTTGATCCTAAGTGGCTATGGACGCCCGCAGGATTTTTTCCTGGACGGGGCCGAGTAAAATTTTTCATTTCATTACCTACCTGTCACTTGGTGATGATGAGACGTACCCTCTCCCGCAATTTTCGTTTCATTTCCTGCTTTCTTCGTGATATTCGTTATTTGGCTGCTCTAAAACCGTTGGGTAAATCATATCTATGGCATGAATGCGAGTAGTATTTTTTTAGTTCAGATTTTTAAAGTCGCTTTTCTTTGTGAACCATCGTCATAATGTTCAATTCTAAACAGATAAAAGCTCGTTTTATCACCATGTATCAACACAAATAAAAATCAAGGAGTTCATTCGAATGGTTAATTGGGTTCGCCGATTTTCTTATTTCGAAATAATCCCAAATTACAAGTTGAATGAGACTGTGGAATTATCCCTACATCATAATCAGTACCTTCAATTTATGAAATAAACTGGTGTGGCAATGAACAAGCTGGCTAAGGTTCACGGGCCTCGAGTTGAAAACTCCCCCACCCCACAGGCGCCAAGCAGGGGTGAATCTATGATTGGGTAAAAGGGGGGGGGGCTAATACCTTGTAATTCGGGGGGGGGTTCCGGGGGTTCTGGAATACCCCCAGCACAAGGGGGGTCCGGGGGTTCTCCCCCGTTTTTTTTTAAATCTAGGTGTTAAATGGTGGGTTTTTAGGCTCTCGGGGACCCTCTCACTCTCATTCCAATATATAAAAATAATCAGGTACCAGGGTGATGCAAATAAAGGCTTTATGAAAAAAAACCTATCTTATACAGTAGCTACATCATGTTTCTTTAATCTTCTGCACTCCAGTTGGCCATGGCCATTCTTCTTTGCTTTTTAATTGAAAAACTGTTGATAATTTCATCCACTTTGATTTTTCTGTCCTTGTGGATGTTTGCTAAAGCCAATCCATTTAGCCCAGGCTCTGCCATTGTGGTTCTTAAGTAGGATTTAAGCCTCCTTAAGGTCGAGAAGCTTCGTTCTGCAGTACTTGTTGTAACTGGTACTGTCCCAAATATTTGCAATAGCACTGAAATATTAGGATAGAACATCTTGTCACATTATTTTAAAGCCTCTGTAGCTGTCTGAGGCATCTTAGTCTCATTATTCCATTTTGTGTTCCATAGGTGTATCTCAGCTTTAAGCTGGAGCAAAGAACCTGATAAAAACTGTTCATACTTGTCAGCAGCTTTTAGAATCTCACTCTGGCTGTACACTGCACGTATCAGACCGTCAAGTGGTAAAATTCCATCAAAGTCACGATTGAATCTTGATTCAAGTTCTGATATGAAGTGGTCTACGAGAGGCAAAAAGGTTGCTCGCCTATGATATTCCTCAGGATTACTGGCAGGAATATTGGCCCTTGCTGTTTGTTTACTACATGTCCTTGGAATAACTATCTCACATCCAATATCTTCAGCAATTTTTGTAGAGTCTTCAAAAATGCTCCCAAATTCTAGTTCAGCTTCTCTTCTGAGGTTTCGAAAAACTTCCAGTACGTCTCTAATGTTTCTCATTGATGATGACAAGTCTTGGTTAGGGGACTGCAAACTTTCACTAAGGTTATGCGTTATTGATAAGCAGTAAGCTGTTGCTTCCAGTGCTACAATAAAATCCCCCTTCTTCATTGCAGCGCTATACATACATGCCTTTGTTGAAGCATCAGAGTCGTATTCAGCACTAGTTGCCATGTCATCTAAAAGTGTCACGATAGGCAGGTACAACTCTTTAAAGGTTAGGAGTGTATCATGTCCATGGAGGAAAGAATAAGAGGAGATGCCCTGAGCTCGTTTGAGTGAAGCCAAGCGCTGCAACCAAAGTGGGCGTAACCTTAACTCGTATTCGGTGTTCTGTGACTTGCAAGAGGCATTGTGCATGGCTAAACCTTATTTTGGCCCTGGTTTTTATCGCGCTCCGGTTATGCAACTTTGGAAACGTAATAACAGTAGTGATAAGTTATTAAAAAAAACTCTTCAATTCTAATCTCAGCATGTGTAGGCCTACCCTATATACCAAAAAAATAAAAATCATTCCTCTGCAAATCCCAAATTATCAAACAGCTGTCGGTCAATAATTACGGTAGGCCTACGTAATTAATCAATTCGAGGCTAATCGTCAAGTTTCTACCTCCCACAAAGAAAATACCGTACGGTACCGAAACGTATAGTCTATCCCGTATTTTTGTGCAAATATGCGTCCTTTTTTAATTGTTCTGTTTATTAATTTTGAGGTTCGTATTCTTGAATATCAAAATGTGTACGACCAATGAGTGAAAGTGGCTGTGCTCGAAATTAGGCCTAAAAACTGATGAATGCCTCAACACCAATAAGAACATAAAACTCAATTTGTTGTAATAAATAATATCGTATGGCCTCGGGTGCCGGGTGCAAGCTTTGCTAATTGACACCCAGAGGGTAGCTTGCATGTCGAATTTCGTCGTTCCTTTGAACGCTATGAAAGTCAAGGAGGTTAGATATCTAAACTCCTTGACACTACAGCGCTTTCAAGTAGAGAATGGAGGAACTTTGTGTTGGCGGAAAATCCCGAGATTAATTTTGCCATTATGAACTCTGCCTACTGAATTCAAATGGGTTCTTTAACATGCCAACAACGTATGACATGAGTATCGTGATTTTTGTCGCCTTCAAAAATCACTTACCATGGCCAGGGGCGTCAGTTTGTTGTATTTACCGTAATTAGTTCGGCATCATTAATTCCCAAGATGTTCCTTCTTTGGTAGGTAACTCGCATCTTCAGACACCTGTATTCAATTTAATCGGTGTTTCAGCGTATTATTACGTTTTGCCGCGTCTTCCTTACAAAACTAGCCTCGCAAAGGTGCTCTAATATTTATATTTAAATTGGCTTTTTAAAACGATAATGCAGCTTATTTGTGCCAAGTACCGTGAAGTACAGAGTGTATTCTGCCTGTCCAAGAAAAAATCTTGACTTGTCATTGCAGTTTTATGTCACTAAAATCCATTACTAGTTTGAGTGGTTTACGGCTTTAAGCATAGGGACAGCCATTTTCTTGCAACCAAAGTGAGCGTGCCGTTTGGCTTCAACAGCTTGCGCTAGGCAGCGCAGCGAAGGCATCTCCTTCCTTTCTTTCCTCCATGATCATGTCTTTCCACCCATCTTGTAGGGCACATAGCCTTCATTTTTTTTTTTTTGTCTCTGACAGGTTACAGTTTGAGATCACAATCTTAAGAGCATTTGCTCTGTTGGCCGACGCTGACAAAAACACAAACTGTGGCAACAGTACCCATGATGTTTCTGACATGAGGTAGCTCACACGTTTTTGAAATGCATAAATTTAGCGAATGGCTAAAACATGCGTATACATCGCCAATGGTTGTTCAGCTAGTATGAGGGCTTGAACACCTTTGAACTTTCCGGACATATTTGAACCCCCGTCATAGCCTTGTCCGCAGAGAAATTCAAATGTTAAACCAAGGCTTTTCATCTCATTTTCAACAGCTTTCTTGATTGAACTTCCCGTTGCTGAGAAACCAACAAATTCCTCTTTTATATGATACGTCTTGGTATTATCATACCTAATAGAAAATGGCATGAGCTCTCTTGTACTTTCATCAGTCGTCTCGTCACATAAGATTGCCAAAAATAGCCTTTTTGACATCGAAGGCTATTTTTTCCCTTATGTTATCCCCAATGCATTCTATTACCTCATTTTGTATAGTTTTACTAATCATAGTATTATTACGTCCGCAAGTGCTCAAGTGATGTTTTAAATCCTCATCACCAGCATCAATTCTGAATGCTAAAAGACTGTTAAAAACTCCATGTTTCCCAGATTCAACAACATCTTCTCTTGTCAATTCTCTAAAACCGTCATCACGATGACCCCTAAGCGGAATGTTATTTCTTGCACAAAATATAACGGATTTTATTATGGGCCCAAGTCGTTTTCGGTTGCTTTCAATTATTGATGACTTTTTTGTATCAAGAACCAAAGCAATGGACTTTCTATCCACGGACTCCATGGTTTTTTTGAACTCCACAGCTTTCTCCACAGCAAATTTATGGTAGTGTGTACTTTCGTGTTGGCGGAGGTCTTCAGTGGCCTTTTTAAATTCTGAGAGTGGCTCTTTCACCAGCGTCCTCAAAGCCTGGCTCCCACTCCCAGCTCCAATTGGTGCAAACAAAACACACATCTTACAAAAACCTCCATTTAACTTTTTGCTGTACGATAGCCAGTTATACTGATTTAGCCATTCTCTGTTGAATTTTCTTTGTTGATTGCCTTTTTTTTTGCAGTGGAAATTTAAACTCATTTGAAGGCTTCCACGAATCATTAAGGAAAATTAATTTATTTTCATCATTTAAAGTATTTGTAACTGCTAGCCCAATGTCATTTTGTGTGCACACTTCAGAAACTTCTGAATCAGGAACAGCCTGAAAAAGAACAACTAAATTAGTAAAGTAAAGGTTAGGTAAGTTTTATATTACTAACAGAGATTTGAGCTACTACTGTATAACCTCTGATGACAAACATAGACATTGGAAAAAAAGCTTGAAATTTGCTGCTCACTGCAATATCTATTTTGACCAGGTTTCGATCCAATTAGAATGAACAATAAGTGATTCCGAAACGCCGCAATACCGTCGTTAACTCTCGGGGGCCGGTAGTGAGCGTCGATTAGTCGACGGATAAAGCTTCAAGGGTAAATTACAATTGTCAGTTAATTAATAATTTGTTCCCCAATAGAGAATATGCTAACAAATTATTTTTTACACAAAAATATTTCCTCCTGCTTCACATAACTTGTTCACTAAACTAATACTATTATTATAGTGGTAGTACTTAGGCCTATAAAACCTTCTTAACAATTTTTTCATGTATTGTTATAGGTAGTGTTCTTAATTAGAACAAAACTTTCGTGATTCGTTCACAGAGTAGACGGCTGAGGCCAATATATTACAAGTCCGTAAGATACTCCGGAAGTACAGGAATCACAGTCAATAGCAACACAATCTATATGCACTCTCTTAGCTCTGAGGAACAGCAGTCATCTGTTACTTTTTTTGAAGGCAAAGAATATAGCGAGAAAGAAGAACACAGAGACCTACTGTTTTGGCGCATCGAATCCCGAACTTGAAGGGCGCTACGGGTGACTTTTCCCATATCCGATGCAAGAAACGTCTTAATACTAATTAAATCAACACAACAACGTACCAATCGGGGCCATACATCGCAAATTCGATTATTCCACTTAGTACATGGGTGGGAAATCGAATCCGGAACTTCAAGGGTGCTACGGGTGACTTTTCCCATATCCGATGCAAGAAACGTCTTAATACTAATTAAATCAACACAACGCCGTACCAATCGGGACCATACTTCGCAAATTCGATTATTCCACTTTGTACATGGGTGGGGAATAGAATCCCGAGCTTCAAGGGCGCTACGGGTGACTTTTCGCTCATCCGATGCAAGAAACGCCTTAATACTAATTAAATCAACACTACACCGTACCAATCGGGGCCATACATCGCAAATTCGATTATTCCACTTAGTACATGGGTGGGAAATCGAATCCCGAATTTCAACGGTGCTACGGATGACTTTACGCATATCCAGTGAAAGAAACGTCTCAATACGTTGTGTTGATTTAATTAGTATTAAGACGTTTCTTGCACGACGATAGCAGTTCGAAACCAAACCGAGTGTGTTACAGTGGTTTTATAATAAGGTTATAATTAAGAATGAGTGCCTTCTGTTCGAGATGTAATTATATCAGCAAATAAAAAAATATTAACAATATTAATTCAGTTGAATTCGGTTTGTTCATCATACTTTAAATAGTTTGGTAAACCTAGCCACTGGCGCCAAGTGAACAGTCGACCTTGAACTGACAATGACTAAAACAAGAAAGAGTTTTCCTTTTAAAATACTGCAATGTGACGTTAGTTATTGGAGCAATGTGCAGTCGGAGAGCTACTAGCCTACCCTCTGTCGGGGCAACGGGGAACTGCTACTCGGCCAATGTCCTCTCGCGCGCGGTCAACGGGCGCAAATATCAACTGGACACGCGATCAAACAAGGCATTCCTCAGACTGGGGTAGGCCCAGCCACCAATCAAGGGAATAAGCTGTGGATAATGTTTGGAGTAAATTTGCGGATAGTTTTTAGAATACAATCTGAACTTCTTGCATATCATTATTAAGACCCGGATGTTTATGACATATCAAAAATTTCCAATAAATGAAGAGAAAACTAAATGCCCGTAACCAAGAAAGAATACCCTAGTGGCTCCACTTACATCGACATTGATTCGTATAAGTTTGATGTTGTGCGTAGCTTTACCTATCTTGGTTCAGAAGTTAATTCCAAGAACAATGTTAGCTCTGAAATCCGGAAGTGTATACTGTCTGCTAACAAGTGTTATCATGGTCTCAGAAAGCATCTGAAGTCCAAGCTGTTGTTCAGGAAAACTGAAGTCCTAATGTATAAAGTTTTAGTAAAGCCTGTATTAACATAATGGTGCTGAGACCTGGACACACTCAAAATCTAGCGGCTTCGGTGGCGTAGTTGGTAGCATGCTGAGCTTCTATGCCCAAGATAGCGAGTTCAAACCCGGCCGAAGCCGTCGGATTTTTTAAGAACGTTAAAAATCCCTCAGTATGCCTTCCTTCGGAGGGGAAGTAAAGCCGGCGGTCCCATGTCATAGATTTATGGCATGTTAAAGATCTTTCCACTAATTACACCTGTGTGAAACTAAATTGGATAGGTTAAGAATGTAAACAACGCTCTTAGGTTGCTACGTTCGTTGCCAAGAGCCGACTGCGGTGGCGTCTAGTAGCTAGTTCTGAACTAGGCCTAGTAGTCGTTGACGGTGGCGTTTGGCGGCAAAAGTAGGAACTATTTGAAAATTCAAAGTTGCAGTCTCTACTTGAATTAAAAAACAGATACACACACTAATACAGTCATCACAATTAACACCGGTTATCAGACAGATTCTACACACACCCAAAGTACACGGGGCTACATGACCTCGTTGTCGCAGCCCCTAAACTAAGGAACCAACCAACCAACACTCAAAATCTGATGAAAGACGACTTGGTATATTTGAAAGAAAATTTTTGAGGCAAATTTTTGAGCTAGTGGAGGAAAATGGTGAATGGAGAAGAAGATATAACCATGCACTGCATGATTAATATAATGAACCAGATATTGTAAAATGTATACAGATCAGAAGGTTGGAGTGGGCAGGACATGTGCTGCGTGCTGATGACAGAATGATAAAGAAGATATTGAATGCAATGCCAGAAGGAACCAGGAAAGTCGGAAGACGAAAGCTAAGGTGGGAAGATGGAGTGAGAGAGGATGTACAGACAATTGGAATCAAGAATTGGAGGAACTCAGCACTTAACAGGAAAGAATGGGGGAAACTTCTTCAGAAGGCCAAGGCCCACAGAGGGCTGTCGTGCCAGTGGTAAAAAATAAAATACATGACAAATATACGATGATTTAATCTACTCTCATCAAATGATGTCATTAAGCACAATTAACACTCATCCTTTCGCTGTGGTTCCTCCTCGTTTCCTCTGACCAGGTGTTCTTGGTCGTTCAACTGGGTCTTTCCTTGAACCCCTTGAAGTTATCAATTTTAGCTCGAAACACAGCCCTATTCCACATGTCTCATGGATGTACGCCAACTTCCTCCATGTCTTTTCTCGTTTCTTCTACCCATATTGTAGTCGCGCCCTTAGCTTGGTGATGTAATTAAAGATTTTATTTCTTCTTCCTCTGCTTTTACGGCCTCATTGGACCACTTCAATCAATCAATTATTGGTCCTCTTCCCTCAGTATGCCTTCCTTGGGAGGGTAAGTAAAGCCGACGGTCCCATGTCATAGATTTATGGCATGTTAAAGAACCTTCCACTAATTACACCTGTGTGAAGCTAAATTAATTATAGGTTAAACAACGCTCTTAGGGTTCCTACGATCGTCACCAGGAACTGACTGCGGTGGCATCTAGTAGCCAAGTTCCTAACTAGTAGTTGTTGACGGTGGCGTTTGGCGGCAAAAGTAGGAACTACTTGAAATTCAATGTCAGCAGTCCTTAATTGAATTAAAAACAGATAACACACACTATAGAGCATCCAGCGTTTAGAAACGACTGTGGAGCCTTAAGGCGACAGTGTTGCCAACTCTAGGCAGAGGTAGCACTGACGTCATACGTTATGTTCACCCGCTTCGAGTACTGTCCTTTCATAAGTTAGGGAGACAACACAACCCCAGCAGCTACCTGAAGTAGAACACGCCCAGGAAGGAGCAGTTTTGCAGGTGTTAACGGATTGGACCAGTATTAAGGATACCGTACGCAAAGAGAACCAATAATGACACTCATTTCGTTTTGATATGACGCAATAATGATTGTCAGATGTAGAGACCACAACCCTTCCTTCCTGCTCGGATGTATGCTGACGATGTTAACAATTTTTACGTCAGCAGTACTGTTGATCAACACTTATTTTTTGTGTTATTAATTAGGCTATAATTTAGTTTCTTTCAATTCTATTCTTGTTGTTGTTTTGTTTAGATTAATATTTGTAATATTGTAGTGAGTTAGGCATGCGGTTAGGGGCGCGCAGCTGTAAGCTTGCATAATACAGACATTACAATTAACACCGGTTATTCGAGAGATTCTACACACACCCAAAGTACACGGGGCTACATGACCGCGTTGTCGCAGCCCCTAAACTAAGGAACAAACCAACCACGGTATAAAAAAATAATCCGTACATCTCCAAATTAATCTTCCATATTGCAGGTTTTGAGGTTATCAACAACGTGCACAAGGAATAAAAGAATGGCACTGTATTATTTACTCCTAGCGGTCGTTAAGACTGTGCATTGTTAATGGCTGGGTTGTCAACTACCAATTTCTGACTGCAGCTGCCGACTGCGCATTGTGGATCGACCTTAACTGTTATCTAATCGTCGACGAACGACCTTGACCGAGATCAAGGGGCCGACAGTCTCTCAATGATTTACAAGGCCGGAGCCCAAAATACTTCCGCGAGTCAACAGAGTGGGTGGGAGAAGAGGTGCTCTCACAATGAGAGTCTCGATTACAGAATCCCTGTCGGCACGCCGGAAGGCAGAGCTACATTTCACCGGGCAAACGAAGATATTTGGAATTCACTAAATTTGCCAATTGTTATATAACTACAAACGTTCTACATGTTTAGCATACGAGAAGCTTGCCACGGTGGGTGAGTGGTTAACGTGTTGGACTACCAACCCCAAGCTTGCAGGTTCGCTCCTGGCCGTGGTAAGTGATTTTTGAAAGGCGACAAAAATCACGGCACGCCTGTCCTACGTTGTTGGCATGTTATAGAACCCATTTAAATTCAGTAGGCCGTGTTCATAATGCAAAATTAATCTCGGGATTTTCCGCCAGTACAAAAGTTCCTCATTTCTCCACTAGAAAACCCTATGGTGTCGAGGAGCTTAGATATCTAACCTCCTTGACTTTCATAGCGCTCCAGGGAACGACGAAATTCGACAAGCAAGCTGCCCTCTGGGTGCCAAATAACAAAGCTTGCACCCTGCACCCGAGGCCATACGATAAAAAATAAAAAGCATACGAGAAGCCTCATCTTCTTATATTTCCTAATACATTTTGCTCAACCTTTGGCGTAAGGGTGGGTCATATCCAACAATCTTTCATACAAGAGTTTTAGGTAAATTTTAGAAGAATACTGCCCATTTTAAACGGTTTAGATATTGTGCCTATTAAGGTAAGAAAAACCTGCCTATCTCGCCAATGTTAAATCTTCAAATTTGTGGTACACTTAACTCAAAATCTGTTTGGGTTAGCCAATTGAAACTTTCAGGGATTAGGCCTACTGTTTGGATCATTATCTGCAATAATAAGAAGGATTATTGACAAAAACGAAATACGTTTGCCAATATGAATTTTTGTTTAAGGTACTAAATTTTAATCCTAAATTATGTCGGAAAATATTTATATTTCATTTTGTATACATCCCTTCTTATTACTGTCCATTAGGATGATGTTGATACATAAAAAAAATTATATGGTACCAAAGGAGTGAAAAATGTTAAACTGAGAAAAATGAGGTTGAAGTTTTTCATTACATTTTGTTACCTCTGACAATTCTTAGAACATTCCTGCCCCATAACTTGCATCATTTCGTCCATCACTGGTTATTTTGCTTCTTCTACTTCCTTCAGCTTTTAAATAAATAAATAAATAAATAAATAAGCAAACAAATAAATCATTAAATAAGTAAATAAAAACAATACAAATAAATTCAAAAAAGAAATGCGCATTTCGACTTATCTGTTTGCAAATAAGTGGACTTGTTTCCCTCCTCAAATCAACGATTCAAATATTAATAATTGGGGCAGATTACCTCGCTGTTCCGCCCCATAAACAATATTTCTTCAATAGGTCAGTGCAAAATCACAGTGATGACGATGTTCAGTAACCACTAGTAACATAAACAATGCAGGAAGTAGTCATTGTTACCAACACAAAGTCTGCGCTCAACAGAGCAGACAGGAAGTGTGATCAGACATCTATCTATAATAGTTCAGAAGTTATACGCACAAACATAAATCTCTGTAAAAGTGGGCGTTGTCATTCATGGTGCAGCATACTGTCGGGGAAATAAGTATAGATACTCGAGTTTAGAGGTCAATAAAAACTTGACCCTTAGTCTTACATATGAAAAACCTACACCAAAATTTTCCTTGTTTTATTTGTCGTTTAACGATGTAGAGTAAATATTTGCATTGTATCTCGTTAAAATTTTATAGCAGATTGAACAAAAAAGTACCGGTTTTTCTTACCAAGTTCACGGAGCGCTCACTTAGAAGGATCATTACGTTAAAAGTATTGATCAGATCGTAACGAAACTCTAATGCGTCTTAAAGGAACTTATTGTTAACGCGTATATGAAGTTTTAATTTGATCTGACGTTTCTTTAAATAGTTGTTGTGAATTTTGTAAAACAACTTTTTCTCGGGCCTAGGGGATCATAGCAGTATGAAATATGGCTTGTTATGAGGCTCATAAGGCTAATCGAAAAACTACATTTTATCTACTTTTGATAATTGCTTTTATATCGATTGATATTTAATCAGGTGGTTATGTGAGAAGAATGTATCGTAGCAAGCGACGGGAACAATGCGCTCGGTCGAGGAAACTCGTGCGACGTTGCCCTGTGAAACATAATACGCGCGCGTTCCAAGCCGTAAGGTCTGTCAATTTCTGTTGTTGTTTTGTAATTTGTGTTAGGCCGGTATTACACTACCAAAGAAATGTGTCAAATAAATTGTATCGAATATTTTATAAATCTGAACTTTTATCAAAGTTATACAAAGCAATCATCACACCATTACACTACATCAAATATTTTATCTTAGTTCAGCAAAATGGATGAAGGACAGTTCCTTGTTCACTTAACTATATTATGGTAGTTGAAATTCTGTGGTGGCAACACCGGTACATATAAAAGAAACGGAAAGATAAAGTGAATGTCTATGGGTTAAACCACGGGTCGCTCACGTGACAAGGAAGATATTATTTTATACGAGTAAAATCTTGGTGAAGGAGCTGCAGTACGAGGACTTGAAAAATGACATTAATTAAAATAAATTAAAAACCATAAGTGAAATTGACGAATTATAATACAAATATTATAATATATATTCGCCTCCGTGGTGTAGTGGTCAGCGTGCTTAGCTGGCACCCCGGAGGTCCGTGGTTCAATTCCCGGCTCTGCCACGAAATTTGAAAAGTGGTATGACGATTGGAACGGGGTCTACTCAGCCTCGGGTGGTCCAAATGAGTAGAGGGGGGGGGGGGGGTTCGATTCCCACCTCAGCCATCCTTGAAGTGGTTTTCGTGGTTTCCCACTTCATCTCCAGGCAAATGCCGGGATGATACCTAACATAAGGCCACGGCCGCCTCATTCCCTCTTCCTTGCCTATCCCTCCCAATCTTCCCACCCCTCATAAGGTCCCTGTTCGCTTTGCAGGTGAGGCCGCCTGGGCGAGGTGCTGGTCACACACCCCAGTTGTATCCCCGATCCCGAAGTTTCAAAATGGAGGCGGTAAATGCGGGATCCATCGCTGAGTCCGAGGGAATAGCCAACCCTGGAGGGTAATACGACTAAGAAAAAAATACACTGATCATTCACGTCTATTTAACAACTATTTAATTCTTCTTTACATTCTGAAATATGCGTCCCTTATGTGCAGCGCTAATATCCTCTGCTAATTTTACCTACAAGTTAGAGAAACGTGTCTTATTTCATTTCCGAAAGAAGTGAAACATTTTCCAACACCTTTTTTAAAGAGGGCTTTGGACCTCCATTGGCAGGTTTAAAAATGGTGTGTCAGCTGAAAAGCTATTATTATAAGATTAATTGTTTGAAGTAATTTACACTTTGAGATTATAAGATTATAAAACTGCTCCCTTATTAACCGTCTGAAAAATCACTGCCCGATGATTCAGATGAACTGTCATTTAAGTTTATAACAAGTGGCTCAACAACGGAGACTTCTTCTGTTAGCCCATCCTTTTCCCAGTAATGTTTCTCTATTTTTTTGGTGTGTTCGATGCATTTTTTCCATAGCTCCAGTGTTACGGACCTCAAGGCTTCTTTACAGAGAACTCGCATCACCACCATTGATCTTCCTCTCTCCGCCTGGTTACTCATATTCACTTAAGCTATTTTATTTTTCACGTAGGACCAAACCAGCTCTATGGGGTTGAGCTCACAATGAGCATCTGGCAGCCAGACGAGTTCGACGTCAAGACGAACATTCTTGATTATCTGTTCCAGCTTCTTTTTAGGTGCCCTGAAGTGAGGTTCGGCGTGAACAATTAGCTCTGCTTTCGTCATACTTTCATACTTTTGGATTGTGGGAGGAAGAGGAATATCTTTAATTGCAGCGGCACATCTCTTAATCGTGGCTATCGACCTTCCAATACACTTGGATATTTTTTTGCTAAACCCTCTTATTATTACTTTCTCTCTCGCTTCTAAAAAAACATTTTGCACTTATGTTATCGTGGCAAATTCTCCCTCCGTTAACTGCGGTTTAGCTGGCATCTTGATCGATCTAGGTAATACAGTGATAGTTTCTGCTTGTTGCTAATGACTCAACGAAGAACAAAGGTCAGAGTTTGGTGTGCGTAGGAACGAGCGTGCAGCGAGTTCGAAATACGGTAGTCAACTGGTAACATTGCTAGGCTGCTACGGGACTATCGCCGCCCACAATGGTCCGATTAAATATCAATCCATATAAAATCGATAATCACAAGTAGATAAAATGTAGTTTTACGTTAAGCCTTGCATTGCTATGAGCCTCATTACAAGCCATATTTCATACTGCTATGACCACCCAGGCCCGAGAAAAAGTTGTTTTACAAAATTCACAACAACTATTTTAAGAAACGTTAGATCAGATTAAAACTTCATATACGCGTTAATTTCGTTACGATCAGATCAATACTTTTAACGTAATGATCTTTCTAAGTGAGCGCTCCGTAAACTTGGTAAGAAAAACCGGTACTTTTTTGTTCAATCTGCTATAAAATTTTAACGAGATACAATGAAAATATTTACTCTATATCGTCAAACGACAAATAAAACAAGGACAATTTTGGTGTAGGTTGTTCTTATGTAAGACTAAGGGTAAAGGTTTTATTGACCTCTAAACTCGAGTATCTATACTTATTTCCCCGACAGTAGTCATATCTCATAAAATCACTATTTTTCAAATTTTTCGACTTCTTAAAAAAATCCTGTTTTCTACATTGTATATAACTAAAAACGCAAAAAAATCAATTTTTTCGCTCGTAGACGGGTCTTTCTTACCTTAAGGGAGGTATGATTTTTCCCCTAAAAAAAACACAATCCCCCCCCCTTGGGTCAATGGTTGGTGCTATTACTGAGATACGTTTTTGGCCCTTATCCGAACAATAGTATAAACTTTGAATGGATTCGAATTTTCACATACAAAGAAAGATTGAGCGATATTTCACTCTTTCGAAAAATGCCTCCCTTTTTCACCCCCTTAGTCCAATTATGTCCATTACAGAACTCGACCGAGATTTTATATGGTAATACATTATGTATAAATTTTTGTCGGTTTCGGTGGCGTAGTTGGTAGCATGCTCAGCTCCTATGCCCAAGGTCGTGGGTACTAGTCTTGCGCATAATAGTTCGCGGCTGGGAGCGATCAGTTTAGTTCGCAGCTCCTTAGAGAACTAGTTCGCTCTTCTAGTTCGTTAGCTTCCATCTCGAAGACAGATCGTTCGCTCGCCTTGCTACTGCCACTGCACGCGCTCTTTGTTATAGCAGCCTGTCACCACTCATTACTCGTCACTCGTCACCAGTGATTGCTCATTCACATCCCTCTCGTTTCAAGCAATACTATAGGCTACTGTTAAATTACAGTTACTATGCTCGCTGAACGTGCAGTTCGTGTATTATTAGATATTCACATGTTGCGTGTGTAGTAATGTGCTTTACATTTTGATATTCGAAGATAAAAAATACAAAAATATGAGTATTGAAACATTAGTGAAATTCCTTATTCCTTCCGTATTTCCTTTTATTCCTTGTAGGAACATAGGTAGCTACAAACTTCTTCCATCTCACTCTATTGTTGGCCATCCTTTTAATTAGGGTCCATGTCTTTCCTTCTGAGAAAACTTCTCTTTCTATTGTTTATAAAGCCAAAAGTCGTCATTTGTTTATCATTAGTGAAATACCGGTACCGTATCTAAAAGAAAAACAGTATGGACGATGTGTTCGTAGAAGCATACACTTATTATTCTCTTTAGTTTTTTTTCGCGTGGGGCCGATAACCTAGATGTTAGGCCCCTTAAAACAACAAATATCATCATCATTTTTCGCGTATATCGATCGGCACGTCACCATCCGATTCCATTTCCTACTTGTCAATTTTCCCGCAATTTTCGTTTCAATTCTTACTTGCTTCGTGATATTCATTATCTGGCTGCTCTGAAACCGTTGAGTACATTATCTTAATGGCATAAACGGGAGGAATAGTTTTTTTTTAGTTCAGAGTTATTGTCCATAGAAGTTCGCTTTTCTTTGTGAATCATCGTCATAATGTTCATTTCTTAAAAACAGGTAAAAGTAGTTGTATCACCATGTATCGAGAAAAATAAATACGGTATCATCCAGTTCAATAAAATGGTAATGTTAATCCAGTTCGCCGATTTTCTAAATAATTAGACATATTTTCAAATAATCAAAAATTACTAAGTTAAATAATACTGTGGAATTAGCCCCACGTCTAAATCAGTTAAGTTAACTATCAGTAACTTCAATTTATGAACCGCCACTGTATTACATTACAATTAATATAAAGTAGTTATTACCTATTAGCGTGTTAGCACTTGTAGTGTGTTATACTGTTATTATTATAAACCAACATTAAACATTCACCGCGCCAAAACTTGACAATCTTGCCACTAACAATAGATACACTTAATCAACTGAACTGACTGAACGAAAGAAAGCGCATGTGATTGTGCAATGAGTGGTGACGTGACGAGCTGACGAGCTACGGGAACTAGTTGGGTAGTTCGTCTGTGGGACCCGCTCTTCCGAACTAGGTCGTTCGCGAACTACACAAGATTAGTGGGTACAAACCCGGCCGAAGCCGTCGGATTTTTTAAGAGCATTAACAATCCCTCAGGATGCCTTCCTTCGGAGGGGAAGTAAAGCCGGCGGTCCCAAGTCATAGATTTATGGCATGATAAAAAACCTTCCACTCATTAGGCCTACACTTGTGTGAAGCTAAATTTTGTAGGTTAGAATTGATAACGCTCTTTAGTTCCAAAGTTCGCCACCAGTTGCTGACTGCGATGGCAACTAGTAGCCAAGTATGCAAGCTACGTGTTGTGAACGGTAGCATTTGGTAGCAAAAGTAGGAACTACTTGAAATTATTGTCTGCAGTCCTTACTTGAATTAAAACAGATAATACACACTAATACAGCCATCACAATTAACACCGGTTATCAGACAGATTCTACACACACCCAAAGTACACGGGGCTACATGACCGCGTTGTCGCAGCCCCTAAACTAAGGAACCAACCATCTATACATTTGAAAGAGATTCGTGGAAAATGACGGTAGTTATCGTGTCCACAAGAAAGTGATAGGCCTATATTTATAAACATCTAAACTGCCAGTGGTTTTGAGGTCTAGGGGATGTAAAACTCGAAGACATGTCGAAATTATCCGGACGTCGTAACATGATACCCATTGCTTTCTAATGAAATCTACCTAAAACTATATGCTCAGTTCTGACGCGTGATCAAAACAATGAAATCTTAAAACATCTGCCAGAGGGTGTCCGGACATAATGTACCACGGACAAAACGTAACTTACCACTCGATTTTCGAGGACGTAATGTACCACCTAGGTCGTTATCTACATAAGAACGGTTTTCCCGTAATCGCCAAATATTTACGCTAGGACATAACGTACCACTTGATGTCAGACGGGCATTCCAGTTACAGGTTCATTACCACATAAACATCAGTGGCGATCACACTGTGCGGCTTTAAACATTTTGGTATTGTAACATGGAGTTCTGTACAACGAATAACGGCAGTTTATGTGCGCACTTCGACGGATGAAGTACGAATTGTACATTGAAAGTTCAAAGAGAAAGAAGAAATATGTCAAGTATGATGAACGGCTTGACAGAATGATGAAGCGGTATGAAGAGAATGGAAACTTGAAATCTTGCTTGAGAGCTCTCTCATATTCGCAGATCTTGGAATGAAACTTCACATGGCGAACTTGCTATTCACTAGGATATAAAACATTTTAAAAATTTTTTAAAAAAGTAAAGAAAACGAAAAATGACCAGAGCTAAACCACAGCTAATTTTAAACACGCCAAAATGTTTATAAACATTTTGCCAGTCCAAAGCCTGGATAAAGTGTGATGGGAATCCAAAAACTGTCATATTTTATATTAGTTTATGTTATGTTATTGCCCACGTATTTATTACCAGGATTAATTGAGCAATACCGAGCAAGGGGCCGTGCGGTTAGGGTTTCATGCACCCTAAATACTTCCCACTCTTTCAAGTGGTACGTTATGTCCTCTCCTAAATATTTTAAGGACATTAGCTGACTCTTCGCAGGTAATCAGCCGGCCAAGTGGTACGTTATGTCCTATAACCCTGCCAGAGGAGGATATGTGTTGTTTATCTGTTCATCGAAGGTCACGTGTCAGACATATGAAACGGACCTATCAGTGCATGCGAATTGTAGAAGAGTTGAGCGTCATTTGTTTTGATCGGGTGTCAACTTACAAGGGGCATTGTGAATATGGACACCAACTTACGAATATATTGTGCTCCAGAGGTGGCCCAGTTCTTTACAACTGACGGAAGTAGAACTATGAAACAAAATCAGTTAATAGACAGTAAGCACGCTTTAAGATTACCGATGACTGAAGATCTTCAAAACTGGTTGGTTGGTTCCTCAGTTTAGGGGCTGCGACAAGCGGTCATGTAGCCCCGTGTACTTTGGGTGTGTGTCCGATAACCGGTGTTAATTGTGATGGCTGTATTAGTGTGTGTGTTATCTGTGATTCGGGTAGGACTGCAGACATTCAATTTTCCTACTTTTGCTACCATACGCCACCGTCAACGACAACTAGTTCTGAACTTCGTTACTAGATACCACCGCAATCTGCTCCTGCCGACGAACGTTGGAACCTAAGAGCGTTAGACAATTCTCAACTATAATTTAGCTTCACACACGTGTAATTAGTGGAAGGGTCTTTTACATGCCATAAATCTATGAGATGGGACCGCCGGCTTTACTTCGCGTCCGAAGGAAGGCATACTGAGGGATTTTTCACGGGCGCAATACCACTCGCACACTCTTCCCACAGATTCTGGAGCTTATTATTGAACTTCCTATTAACGCGTATGATGGGGCAGTGGGTAGCATGCTGAGCTTCTACGCCCAAGATCGAGGGTTAAAACCCGGCTGAAGTCGGCGGATTTTTTAAGAGCGTCAAAAATCCCTCAGTATGCCTTCCTTCGGTGAGAAAGTAAAGCCGGCGGTCCCATGTCATAGATTTATGGCATGTAAAAGAACGTTCCACTAACTACACTTGTGGAAGATAAAATTTGTAGGTTAGTTTGATAACGCTATATTAGTTCCAACGTTTGCCGCCAGGTGCCGACTCCAATGGCATTTAGTAGCCACGTCCGCAGCTAGGTGTCGTGGATGGTAGCATTTGGTAGCAAAAGTAGGAACTACTAGAAATTATTGTCTGCAGTCCTTACTTGAATTAAAACAGATACACACTAATACAGTCATCACAGTTAACACCGGTTATCAGACAGATTCTACACACACCCAAAGTACACGGGGCTACATGACCGCGTTGTGGCAGTCCCTAAACTGAGGAAACAACCTAAATATCCAAGTATTACAGTTAGATTTCAAATATTAATTGGAATGCATTCATTGAGTACCTGGCATGCTTGCCACGGAGGGCGAGTAGTTATCGTGTCGGACTACCAACCCCAAGCTTCAAGGTTCGCTCCTGGCCGTGGTAAATGATTTTTCCAAAGTCGACAAAAATCACGATACGCATGTCTTACGATGTTGGCATGTTAAAGAACCCATTTGAATTCAGTAGGCCATGTTCATAATGGCAAAATTAATCTCGGGGTTTTCCGCCAACACAAAGTTCCTCATTTCTCTACTAGAAAGCGCTCTAGTGTCAAGGAGCTTAGATATCTAACGTCCTTGACTTTCATAGGGCTTCAAGGAGCGATAAAATTCGACATGCAAGTTGCCCTCTTGGCGTTAATTAACAAAGCTTGCACCCGGCACTCGAGGCCATACGATATTATTATTATCGTTACCTGGCATGTTTTCAAATTTACTTAAAGCAAATTGCATGAGCGCTTTGCGTTAATAATGCAAATCACCTGCAAATATTACTCTCAGACGACAACCCTCCTTGGCGCACGATATGCTAGCGTGTGCTATACTTCGGTCATGAAAGCAGGTGTACTGACGGCGATGAACAGAATCATATAGGATTTTGTACCAGCGATCACAACGGCTTCCATGCTAGCGAGTGTCGTGTGATACGAGCCCTTCCACGCAGGTTTCCAATCATGTAGGCAATAGCCCGGGAGCGGTACGGTAATGTTCGCAGTAACGGAGTGACCTTGAGGTTGCAATAACTAGCAGTAGCTGGGTAATAATTGTATATCATTACTCGTGCCGATGGAGGAGAGAATGAATGAATGAATGAATGAGTAACGTAACATGTGGTTTATAATCTCCTCATGGCCTAGAGTCACGTCACTTGGCTTGCATCATTCAGAGCAGCTGTTCAGCACGAGCTCATCTCTTCCCAGCTTCCGGGGAAGCAAGGTTTGGTCATGGAGATATCATCTCGTTATATAAGTCTTACGGCTTCGGTGGCGTAGTTGGTAGCGTGCTGAGCTTCTATGCCCAAAGTCGCTGGTTCAAACCCGGCCGAAGTCGTCGGATTTTTTAAGAGCGTCAAAAATCCCTCAGTATGCCTTCCTTCGGTGAGAAAGTAAAGCCGGCGGTCCCATGTCATAGATTTATGGCATGAAAAAGAACCTTCCACTAACTACACTTGTGTGAAGCCAAAATTTGTAAGTTAGAATTGATAACACTCCATTAGTTCCAACGGTCGCCGCCAGGTGCTGACAGTAATGCCATCTAGTAGCCGAGTAGGCAAGCTAGGTGTCGTGGACGGTAGCATTTGGTAGCGAAAGTAGGAACTACTAGAAATTGTCTGCAGTCTTTACTTGAATTAAAACAGATAACACACACTAATACAGCCATCACAATTAATACCGGTTAAACTAAGGAACCAACCAACCAACCGGGTTGTAGCTCAAACAATTTCTTATGAAGTAAGATTGGCGTTAATTTCATTATCATTTTTTTTAAATTGATGGATATTGTTTAATAAATTTTATAATATATCAAAATTATAAATGTTTTTTAATAGTTTTGGCACCTTAGTTATAACTGGATTAATAACTCACTTAGATGGTTCCAAGTTTCACAGGCCCTCGATGTAGTCCCCACCGTTGCGTACAACGTGTTCCCAGCGATGCGGAAGTCGTTGGATCCCGTTGGCACTGCCCAATCTATTGATGGTACGAAGAGAGCGCTCGGCAGCCTGACGCACTTCTCTGGGGCAATGATTAAATGAATGACAGATGAAATGAAATGATAGTGGCGAGTGTTGCTGGAATGAAATTGTGACAGGGAAAACCGGAGTACCCGGAGAAAAACCTGTCTGCCTCCGTTTTGTCCTGCACAGATCTCACATGGAGTGACCGGGATTTGAACCACGGACCCAGCGGTGAGAGGCCGGCGTGCTGCCGCCTAAGCCACGGAGGCTTATCATTTAAATGAAAGTAATGTTGAATTTTTCAAGTGATCGGTTTTCATTCCCGGTCTTAGAACTGTTTCTTAGTTGAGATATTTAAAAATAAAAAGGGTGTAGTTATAATGTCCATCTGTTCATATTTTCTTTATATTCTAAATATAAACGCTAAAGCATACGGAGTGAGTTATCCCATACTGCATATTTGTTGAAACGTGAAGCATATTTGACTATTCATTAGTGCATGAACTTATCATTATCAATCTTAAGATGGATGTGTCTAGTGACACGGGTTTACAAATATTCCATTTGAGTGAAAACAGACATAACTGGAGGCGATTTAACCCGGTGACATAAAACGGCGGGGCCCAATAAAATCTTGTTAAGTATGCACACCTGACTGCGTCGATAAGAGAGCGAGCTAAGGTCTCTAAGAGGATTAGAGGATGCTCCTGCCTTGCTTGCTGACTTGGCTCGCAACTTTTTTATGACGTCTTGCGCGAGGGAAGCCAGGTCAAGAAGATACTGCAGGATATGGGAGGACGTTCACATGCAATAATGCACATCCGATCCTGATCTTTCACCAACAGAATGACTGGGACTATGCCAATCGCCCATGTCATAGATTTATGGCATGTAAAAGAACCTTCCACTAACTAGAATTGTGTGAAGCTAAATTTGTAGGTTAAATTCGATTGATGCTCTATTAAGTTCCAACGTTCGTCGCCAGGTGCCGGTTGCGGTGACATCTAGTAGCCACATCCACAGCAAGTTGTCGTTGACTGTAGCATTTGGTAGCAAAATTAGGAACTACTTGAAATTGATCGCCTGCAGTCCTTACCTGAATTACAGATAACACACACTAATACAGCCATCGCAATTAACACCGGTTATCACACAGTTTCTACACACAACCAAAGTACACGGGGCTACATGACCGCGTTGTCGTAGCCCCTAAACTGAGGAACCAACCAACATCCCAGTGGGCGTGCCCGCTGGTCTCACTTGCTGGCCGTTAGGGCGTTTCCTTAATACTCTTTGGTTTCAGTAGGCCTTGACTGTTTTTATTCCTTGTTCTATAAACGACCGACAATATTATTAATGTATCTGTGGCCGTGACTCACAGCCACCTTGATTTGACTCGTCAATGTTAGACCTATACAGAGTCAAAGAAGACTAGTTTCAGGAGGCCTAGGCTTTGTTTTCATTCGCCGCTCTACAAGACTCACACATAATGTATAAAAAAGGTGCCTGTACACTGGAGAGCTTTTGCCCTAGCTAGAGCGTAGAGTTGTTCTAGCTAGGGCACTCTAAGCTCCTCTTCAGTGTACACAGGTGGCAGAGAACTCTAGCGGAGACCGCTCTAAGCTCTAGTTCGAAATGGCCGACTCTACGGTGTAAACAGTATTTGGGTAGACCAGTCTAGCTCCATTCGTCCGGTTGAATATCGGAAAGTGCTATACGTAGAGTCAGTGATCGATTGTTGTGGTTATTTGTTTATTGTTATAGTGTTTTAATATGACTGAATTTGTGTGGAGTCGCGAAAAAACAATAACATTAATTGAACAAATTGAAGCCCATCCAGAAACTTGGAATTGTAGGCTACTCTGAAAGAATACAGAGACAGACTTAATTTGAATGCACAGTCATTTCGGGTGATAGTAGAAGCCATGGGAAGCACTATGCTGATTCTGGGGGTCATTTTGACCAAAATATAATCATAGACATTTTTGCTCATTCTTAAAAAGTTCTTGTACGCTTCAGAATCTCCTGAACATAACTCTTGCAATAATTTATCATGCATTCCCTCGTATTGTCTTTTTGATATCCAATTCCTCACCCACAACCACCACAGATGCTAAACACTCGCTGGACATTTTAACTTCACAGCACAGCACAAACACCTACAGTATACTCACACTGCTCTCAGAACCTAGTGCGATTTCAGTTTGACAGTGTACACAGGTTCAGAGAGTGCTTTAGGTAGATTTGTCTATCTCCGCTCTACGATTGCTCAACCTAGGGAAAATTACTCTCCAGTGTACACGCACTCAGTTTAGCTAGAGCAGTCTAGCTAGACTAGATCTATGAAAATCACTCTCCAGTGTACTGCTCGGTTCCACGCTCTGTGAACTTGCGGGATGAAGGGCAAAGGCAGGGTAGGAGCAGGCGAGAATTGAGAAGCCTGTCGACAGCCCGCCGCGTTACCTGACATTCTCGTCTATTCCAATACTGATAACATGGGTCTTTTCTGAAACCAGTGTGGCGTTGGGAATGAGTGACTGAGTCACCGACTAATGTATTTGCTTCTGTTACTACGCAAGGACCGAGAAACCGCATCACTACTTATAGTCTGCGATGCACATTCCTCTCAGGTCCACCCAGCTTAGACTCGAGCAGTACAGGCACCTTTTATGGCCGTGACTCACCCGTCACCGCCACCTTGAATGGTCTCGTCAATACTGCAGAGCCAAAGAAGACATAGTTTTAAGTTTCAGTAGGCTACATAGACCTTGTTTTCATTCATTGTTATACAGGACTTACAAATGAATCATGTTGTTTTTATGAAGAAAGAAGAAGAAGAAGAAAAAGACTTTAAACTGTCATTTTATAAAATGTGGGTTAAAATATTGTGTGCTTTTATTTAATAACTACATATCAATGTCACTGGCAACCAAGTAGAAAACATGGCAAAATATAGTCTTTTGTTAAAACATTGGTAACAAAAGAGAAAACATTCAAGCCTAAACTACAGAGGAAACACGGTTGTTTAAATGATTAAAAGTAGGGGCATTCTGAACGGTACAGCTAGCAAATTACACACACGTTCGTAGTGTTTTTTTTTTGTTTTGTTTCCCGCTGTAATTTTTCATGGCCGCGGAAAAAAAAACACCACCTAGTGTGGTGCAGTGGTGTCAACAGGGCCGTGTTGTTTTAGCGACCAATATTTGCGTTCCCCTCGGCTCGCAGGCCTCTCTCTCTCTGTGTTAGTATTCTTCCATGACACGCGCACTGCCATGTTTTGAGTACAGCACTACACACATCTACTTAGACTATGTCACAAATTATTACGTCAAAAATGTGACAAATACAGTTAGAGGCTACTTATTTTAATTCAATACTGTAGTGATTAACATTCTTTGCCGAGAACAGAGTCGGATTCTCGGCTCTTGTCAAATGTAAATCTCATCTGACGATTGGAACAAGATACACTCAGCCTCGTGATGCAAAACTAAAAATAGGGGAGGGTGTAGGGGAGGGGGATAGATGATGATAGTTGTTGTTTTAAAGGGCCTAACATCTAGGTTATCAGCCCTTAATGGTCTGGGTGATAGTGAAAGACGAGACGAGAATGAAAACTATAACTAATACTAACTACAGTCTTACAAACTAGAAGAAGTAATGGTAAACAAAGGACAGGAGAAAAAGAACACCCTCAACCCTCGAAGAATGAGGATTGAGGGACTTGGAAGGAAGGAGAGCCATGAAAGGCAGATAGGAAAGGGAAAGAGGAGAGATGAGAGGGTCCGTCCCAGAGGCAATGGAATAAGGGGGAGAAACCGGACCCAGCTCAGGAATCCCTCGAACTCACTAACCATGAGCCCTTGAGGGTGTAGCACTATCCAGAGTGCACCGTAAGTGGTGGGGCTACACACACCGTGCCTCCTTCAAGGGACGTGGACAGAAGGCAGGAGATATCATGAAGAGAACAGAAGAGGTCTAACGCCTCGAAGAATGAGGGATCAGGAAGGATGAGACAAGGGCCAATTAAGGCGGGAAAGGAAGAGACTCCCTAGGCCTCGGGTACCCTAAAACCGTCGGGGTCGGAAAACAACAAGAGTTGCCTCCATTTAGTCCCGTCCTGATATAACTTTCTCCTCTCCACAGCATCCCATGTTACTCCTCTCCTTAACCTGGTCTGTCCACCTCTTCCTTGGACGTCCAATTGGACTTCTTCCTGGCACCACCATCTCCAAATACTGGCTAGGAGTTCGGGTCTCATGCATCCGCTTCACAGGAGACGTAAAGGAAGAAAATAAAAGCGCACAAATTCAATAGTGAACTAGAGGAAGATATCGAGCGAGTGACCGTCCCGTGATGGAAGACAAAGCATGCTGGCAGGCAGCTCAGGTTTTATGAATGGGCTGGCTTCATCACGTGTTTGTAGTAGCAGAAGTGGGGGCGGGGAAGGAAGGGAAGAGGAAGAGGAGAAGAGCGATATATAGTGTAGACGGCATCAATCTTTGTGCTGCCAGCCTGCAAGCGAGCACGTGCTCTCACCGGCCCCATGTGTCGTGTTATGTAACCATCAACTTGAGAAAGCTCGGACACCATTTCCAATATTACCTTACAAACCATTGATTACTATAGAGCATCCAGTGTTTAGAAAATACTGTGGAGCCTTATGGCGACAGTGTTGCTAACTCTAGGCAGAGGTAGCGCTGACGTCATACGTCATGTTCACCCGCTCGAGTACTGCGCTTTCATAAGTTAGCGAGACAACCACCAGCTACCTGAGATAGAACACGCCCAGGAAGGAGCTGTCTTGCAGGTGTTAACGGGGGCCAGTATTAAGGATACCGTACGCGAAGAGAACCAAGAACGACATTCATTTCGTTGTGATATGACGCATTATTGATTGACGGATGTCGAGAGCACAACCCTTCCTTCCTTCTCGATGTGCCTTACGCTCACAATGTTAACAATTTTTACGTCAGCAATACTGTTGATCATCACTTTTTGTTGTTGTTATTACTCAGGCTATAATTTAGTGTTTTTTCTTCAATTTTATTCTTGTTGTTATGTTTAGATTAATATTTGTAATATTGTAGTGAGTTAGCCGCACGGTTAGGAGGCGCGCATCTGTGAGCTTGTATTCGGGAGATAGTGGATTCGAACCCCACTGTCGGCAGCCCTGATTCGATCGAACAGAAAACAAAACACACACACAACAGTAACACCATGACGGATAGTGCTTCAGAACTTATGTTGCCGGCGGAACTGAGCACGTGCTCCACTCCGGGCGAGCATGCAGCACAGGACGAGGCTCTTCTCTCCAGCGTGCCAACCTTGAAAATTTTTAAATTACTAAGACGTAATATAAACGATACTTGTATGTAATAACAAAGGTAATCAATTGGCAGATAATTGTAGGAAGCTATTATGACGATAAGTGTATATGTTCAGAGTTCCTTCATGATAACAGGTGAGGTAACAAAACCAGTGTGGGGGGGATTTCCGTTTCAAGTAAAAGCCCATAAGACCCACAGTCTTTTCTAAACGCTGGATGCTCTATAGACAAGATGGTATATTGGCTTTCACGGCCAGTGAATTAAAACTCAGCAATTTTTCTAGGTTAGTGCCGTGTCTTGTGTGGGGTTTCGCCTAGGACACCAAGCTGGCTCATCAGCGGGCTCTTGATGAACCCGTCCGGACCCCCACAGGAGTAACGAACTACGCGCTAACTCCCTTTTTATGAAGCGCATCTTCACTGCGAGAAACAAAAAGTTCAAGCAGCCACTACCTTCCTATGAAGGCTTCCAACAAATGCACTGGCCGTGAAAGCCAATAATACCATCTTATCCCTAGGCTATGTATGTCATGTGCTATGTTTAAAATGAATGTTATACAACCAGAATTGCAACCCGTTACAGTTCGGAGTGTTAATTATGCTTAATTACATAATTTGAATGAGATTAGTTTAAATCAGTGACCTTCAACCCGCGGCCCGCGGGCCACTTGCGGCCCACCGCGTCTATTTCAGCGGCCCGCAAAACGATGTGAAGTTTCAAACAAAGGAACATACAGTGAAGCACGATCTGATATCAGTAACAAGTTTGAAGAATTCAAGTTAAATATAAGAAATGATGAAGCTATTTTGTGTTCCATTTGGTGTGAATGTGGAAGACTATCCAGGAAACATACAAATGGAACTTATTGAGTTTCAGTGTAATAGCGATTTACAGGAGTTTTTTTTTAACTTTCGGAGTTTCACCCAATTATATGTTGAAAAAGATCAATTTCCAGCAATGAGATCTCATGCTCTGTCAAAAGCATCCATTTGCGATAGCACTTACATCTGTGAGCAGTTATTTTCCAAAATGAAGAATGTGAAGTCAAAATTGAGGAATCGTGTTTTTCACACTCATTTAGAGAACTCGCTTCGTATTGCTTCACCCAACATAAAACCCAATGTCGACAGATTAGTGAAAGAAAAACGGTTTCAGATTTCTCATTGAACTAAAAACAGTTACCATTTTGATATCTTTAATTTAGTTTTATTATGTTTTGTTATACAGTGAGGAATCCGAATATATCTCCCACGAAGTCCCCTGTTTCCGAACAGTACCATGCCATTCAGGACAGTGAACGAGTCAAGACTACACGTTGTGATAGGGTGATGAGATTTCCTACCAGATATCGGGACAGAATTCAATTAATAACTTCTTAGGTTAAGTTAGATTAATTTTTGTTGTTGCATAGTTTCTATAAATGTTCAGCCCTGTTAACGTAAACTTAGTTAAGGTACGGTTTGGCTACAGCGATGATCGCTCGGCTTACAAAGTCACAGAAGCGGTTTCCCTAGCCGGCGATCATCGTCTTTCGTCCACTGCCTCCTACAACAGGATCACTTTCACTTCTCAACAGCTCAGTATCCTACTCTTTGCCTATACAGGTTCGTGGGGGGTAAATAATAATCAGCTGATTATAGTCTGAAATAATATAACCTTGCCAGAATGACCTTAAGCAGAATTACATCAGCGTCAATATTGCTTCTTTTAGAGGAGGAACAAGAGATGATGATCGAATTAAGTATATGTACATGGAGCAAAAGAGACTCAAACTAATAGTGGTGAGCGATGTTTGTAAAGGGTAGTCCCCCCTTGAGCTACATTCTGAACAAAATAAGTAAATAACATGTACAAAACTAGGCGGAAGGACGTTTTAATGCACTGATTCATAGACATCTGCTTAGTGACCAAATAAAATTTAAGAAATACTTAAGGCCAGTGGCGTAACTACGGGAGAGAGAGAGAGAGAGAGAGAGAGAGAGAGAGAGAGAGGGTTGATCAGGGGAATCAATACCCCCCGAGCCAACTAATAAAACTATTAAACTTATGAAGTATTTAACCTTTGGATTGAAGACATCTATGAATAAGGGCTATGAAGTCATCATACCGTATGTCGATCCTAAATAGCATGTGTTAAAATACATTAAACCACGTTTCTGTAACAAGCACCATAATTTATTAAAAAATAATCAGTTTATTTTGAGGAATTAAAAAATACTGTCTGTATTGAAGCTATGATACTGTTTCCCAAATAGATGAGAGCTTTATCGTTATTCTTTTGTTCGCAAAATGGCCAGCGATCATCGCTGCCGAAATGCAATGAATTGACGCCAGTGCAGATCGCTGTAGGGAAACCAGTCCCATTTGTTTGCATGCGTTCTTAAAGCAACGAAGATCGCCAGCGATGTGCGCCCGGCGATCATCGCCGTAGCCAAGCCATACCTTTTACTGGCAGGAGAGTGATGTAGCAGAGCATCAAGAAGGCAGTGCGAGAACAGAATATCAAGTAGGCAGTGATGAAATAAAAGAGAATCTTTGTAATTGTTATGTATGATTAGAGTGTGTAAAAATACAATATTTTTGTGTGTTGACCAATGTCAAGAATAATAAAAACAGCAACAGTAGGTTTTTGGGGTAGTAGGGAAGAATGAGGCAGAACGAAGTTTTAAATATTGAAGAAATGTATTTATTCTTGTCACATCACCTCTTTGTAGACAATATTCGATGTTACAACGAATTCATCGGTTATTGTTTGCTCGGGAGTTTCTTCTACAGCAATTTTTACATTTGCAAAGGATTCAACCCTAGAGAAAGTCTTGGCGAGACCACACCGGAGCCATCTGCTGAGAGACTCTTCAACTAGCAGTACGCCGCGCTCCCGCCAGATGGCTGCCGCCGCCGCGCAGGCCCGCCAGGTCACGGTGCTCCCATTTTAAATGTACATTTTTAAGGTATTTATTTAATTGTGAGGCATTTAAAGAGGAAGTGAGTACGTTTCGGGCACACATGGGGCTATGGTGAACCTGTAGGTACCCCATATGTGTAGGTTGGTGTTAATGGGACCTTATTTTCGGTACAAAACTGGAATGGGAAGTTAGCAGAATAATATAGGGAGGATAATAATAATAATGTTATTTGCGCACCATCAAATGCCAATTGGCTGCGCCAGGATTCGATCCTGGAATCCTGGTCACAGCAGGTGAGAACGTTACCACTGAGCCACGCAGCCAATTAATTCTTCTCTAAAAGACCGTCAAGAGGTATTAAATAGGTAATTATAATTGACAATTAAAACACTGGATTTCATCTTATCAATGCTATGATTGAAAGTGCAGTAATTATGAGATAATTATCTTTACAGGTTTCTAAACGTTTTCTTTCTGCTCCTCCTCCGCTTTCATTGCGTAGTGGCTAGCATTCTTGGCTGTCACCACGAAGGCTGAGGTTCGATTCACGGCTCTGCCAAGAAATTTTAATTCTGGTCTGAGGGCTGGAACGGGGTACATTCGATCTCGTGAGGGAAAACTGGTAAGATGATAATTGTTGTTTTACAGGGCCTAACATCGAGGTTTTCAGACCCTAAAAATACCTTACGAACTAAAAGAAGGAAATAAGGGAAATAAAATGAGGATTGAGGGGCTACGGAGGAAGGAGATCCATTAAAGACAGATAGGAAAGGAGAAAGAGGAGAGAGTTCGCCCCAATGTCACGGAAAAAAGGAGAAAAACGGGCCCAGCTCATGAAAAACCCTCCGGGTCGCAACTCCCGAACTCACCAGCCGTGAGCCCTTGAGGGTGTAGCATCCAGGGTGGGGCTACACACACTCTGCCTCCTTTAGGCCCTTGAGCCAGACCAGAATTTAAAATTTCTTGGCAGAGTCGGGAACCGAACCTGACCTCCGGGGCTAGCCGTTACAGCACGTGGTGGTCTCTCTCCTGGAACGGTGAAGTACTAGAATCACCATGTACTTTTGCGGTATTGTTGACAAGAGCCAGGTTTAAACTGCAGCCACTGCTGAGTCAACATTGTGACTTGAGGCACTGGCTGAGTCAATACCATTACTGACACATGTCATGTCAGATAAATAGGTCAACATTTCACAGTGAATTAGGCCTACTTCCCTTTTCTTTCTCCGTGCCGATATAACACGTAATAACTTTTATGTTCGACGATGTCGATATGTAGGCCTAAATATTATATGTTAGAAAACTGTATCATAATGGGGATCATTAAAGCACTACTTTTCATTATTACACAGTTTTTCCAACCAATCAGAGGTCAATATTTTTATTGACCAATTAGATAAGGATAGCTTCTAACATGCACTCAAAATCGAACATGTCGGACATGAATTACATGAATTGAAGGTTGACAATGTAGCCTATATTGGATCAACCACTGTAGTCACAATGTATAAACAATCTGGGCATGTTGCAAAAGAAATAGCACAGTACCTTAATATCCGCAACTCCAATTTCTACACATTCGTAAGTTTTTGCCGACAATTTTAGTGAATACTGTTGTTGACAAACACACCAGGCAGGCATATGACAATTCCCAAGAAGTTTTATAAACATGCTCATGTCTTAATTATTGCCATTATAGGCTCGTTGCATAATGTACTATTAATAGACAACGAAAATTAAGACACGGCTCAAACCTAGAAAAATTTCAGAGTTTTAATAAAATTATTCTTTATGTTTTCCAATGTACCAGTTTCGGTGACATAATGATCTTCGTCAGCAAATGTAAGTAATATTTATAAACAGAATCTAACAAATTAAGGTCTGAGTTTGTGTGATATACGTAAAACAACAATTTTCAGTAATTAACAGGGCGCGAATTTTGATGATCTGAAAAATCCTAAAAATAGAGTAACAAACGAAAAGGTATTAGTGAGTGGGAGAGGGGAGATATTTCTGGCAACTGCTTATGAAGATAAGAGATAGGTTGGTAGGGCACATACATGGTGGCCACTCAAATCAGTCAACGATTTTCCAGGAGTTCTCCAGGAATTTTCCAGGAGTAATTCTCATTTTTCCAGACTTAAAAATAAGCGCGAGTCCCGAGGGGGGGGGGCTTTATCGGTTGCCTACTTCAAGACCAAAATAAAGCAGTTGTGTTTGGTTTACTTATACAGATGTGGACAAATATTAGTGGTGATTGCGTTATTGATACGCAAGTCTACACACAAATAATTTAATTGTTCTTTTTTAAAAATACTTTGTGACTCAAATATCCGCTTGAAAAAAAAGAGAAAAGAATGCCGCCTGCAATTTTACTGCGGTGAAATTGTCTATACTCAATATGTTTTACAAAAATACTATCGCGTGTTTTCCCACACAGAAACAGGTAGCCTGAGGAGATGCCTTTCGTTAACGATAGAGTGCTCACCCAAAACTGCAGCGGGAGTGTGATTTAAGATGAAAATAATTTTATAATTAATTAACAGTGGCTATTTTCCAGGAGTTTTCAAAATTTTCACCATTTTCCAGAGTTTTCCAGATTTTCCAGGAGTAGTGGCCACCATGCACATACTAAGACACCCAGGAATAGCAAACTTAGTTATGGAAGGAAGGGTCGAGGACAAGAACTGTAGGGGTAGACCAAGGTTGTATAGAATATGTTAAACAGATTACCTCGGATGTAGGATGTGGTAGCTCATCAAGTCGGTCAAAACACTGAAGACTCAAATAAATATCTCTTGCCTATACATGCACGGAACACCCTGAAGGGCGCGATCTAGGGACCATGCGGCAGACGATCTAACCACCAATCCACAGAGGAATTATTACCAGCAAACCACAGCACAGGCAGCCCACAAAGCTGCACTGCAGTGCGGAGTTCAAACCGCGCCGTGTTGACAGGCTGCCCGCAACACCGGTACGTCTTGCAGGCAGCGCCACACACACATTCAGGGGATTACCACATCAGCCCATTGGAACATTGTGGTCATCAGCAACGTGTACTGGTAATTGGAGAATTGGCAAATTGCTCAAACTCGTTAGGCAATTGAGCTAGATTCAAATGTTACCCATACAGAAAACCTATTGACCAACTTGTGGTGTAGCGGCAAATAATCTTCGCTGTCGCCCCGGTGGGTGCAGGTTCAATTCCCGGCTCTTCAAAGAAATTACATTCTGGTCGGCTTCGTGAGGCAAAATTGAGAAGAACCTCAGCGATTCTGGAAGGGATCTTCCCTTGTTTCTCGAACATCAGATGCTAACTTAATACCACTTTAGTCTGCTTCCAAATCCTAGCCTCAATAATTACAAATAGGCAACACACACTACTAGAGCCATTACAATGACACAGGTTATCTACATATTATTTCCACACACCCAAGTACACGCGGCTTCGTAACTACGATGTCGCACACTCTCTAATGAGTCACTAAGGGGCTTGGAACATCGTAATGGTTCAGCCACGTGTACATGGGTGTTTTTAAGAATGTCTGATATCCTTGCGTTCTTGTGGTAAGATGATAATAACCGCCAATCGGATATTTACCTATTTCCTTAACAAGAAAACCAAGGGCCCCTGGTTTTGTGAGGTAGAAGTAGGGATCGCCCACGCAGACATTATGGAACGTGATCTTTTGAAGGAAAAGCTTGGAGCACATCAATTCCAAGAAGAAGCGAAATTAAAACCCGGCAAGAAATGGTCTGATGAAAGAAAGGAGTTTCACAGGCAGCGAAGCGTAAACACTGGGCTAACATCAAGGCCCAAAGACGGAAGTAGTTGAAATGACGTGGTCCATAGCTGGCCTAAACCAAGAAAGAGGAATAAAGGAATCTTGTAGTTTTACGTGGCGGTTATCAAGCGACCATGAGCCACAGGACCTCCTTTTTACGTGGATTCCGAACCAAAGAACATGGGCATATCTCTTTGAAAATATCACATGCATTAACCGAGAATCGAACTAGGTCCACCTGGGTGAGAGGCACCATGTCCCTTAAATAATAATAATAATAATAATAATAATAATGTTATTAGTTTTCCGTCCCTTTGAACTGCTGCGCCTTTTATCACGAAACCTACTGACACGGTTCAAATGCCAGCAACACTACGCGATCCTGAAACCTTGCAGACAGCAGGCGAGAACGTTACCCACCTAATTGTGTTCACCGACTGGAAAGCAGATTATTATTAATTTTCTTTAACATTATAATGTTCATATTTATTTTGATAATTTCAATCTATATAATTATGATTTTTATAATTTCAAAATTAAATTATTGCAATATTAATTTTTATGAGCCAATTTACATTTAATTCTAATTTGTTCTCGCTAATTTTAATTATTATAAAGCTTGCCGCGATGGGTGGGTGGTTATCGTGTCGGACTACCAACCCCAAGGTTGCAGGTTCGCTTCTGGCCAAGGTAAGTGATTTTTGAAAGGCGACATACGATGTTGGTATGTTAAAGAACCCATTTAAATTCAGTAGGCCGTGTTCATATTGGCAAAATTAATCTCAGGATTTTCCGCCAACACAAAGTTCCTCATTTCTCTACTAGAAAGCGCTATAGTGTGAAGGAGCTTAGATATCTAACCTCCTTGACTCTCTTAGTGCTTCAAGGAACAACGAAATTCGACATGCAAGCTGCCCTCTGTGTGTCAAATAACAAAGCTTTCACCCGGCACCGAGGCCATACGATATTATTATTATTTAAAAAAAACGAGCACCTTAGGTTCAATATATGGTTTTTAGAAATATTAATAATTCCAAATAAAAAATTTAAAAAAGTTGATATATCCCTGAAAGTTCGATCATCTGTATCTACGACGATATGAATTGTCCTTAATAGTACAGTAGGTAGGCTTAGGTACGGACCACTGACCTATAGTTAAAGGGTTAATAAGACAGCCAAGAATGCTACGGAATACGCCACAAGGTGGTCAAAGCATTATAACAATGAAGAAGGGTAGATGACGTCATTGTTACATTACTCACGGCCAACGTCCATTACTAGTACGGTATTGAAGATAGCCGACTGGCGCTAATCTCGGCTCTAACTCACTCACGTACATGATGCACGCGAACCAATTATTATTCCGCTAGTTGTGTTGTTTCGCCGCCCGCGTTCAATATGAATGAACCGTGACGTCACAGCTTACGTCACAACACAACACAACACAGGTGCTGCATATACAATGCGCATTCACGTAATTACTGCTCATTCCTTGGATACAATAAGGCAATGTTGCACCACTGCATAAAACAAGAATACAAAACATCTGCGGCTTCGGTGGCGAGTTGGTAACATGCCCAAGGTCGCGGGTTCAAACCCTACTTCGGAGGCGAAGTAAAGCCATGTCATACATTTAAGGCAAGTAAAAGAACCTTCCACTAATTATACTTGTGTGAAGCAAAATTATAGGTTAGATTTGACTAACGCTCTTTGATTCCAACGTGATGGCTTCTAGTAACCAAGTTCATAACTAGTTGTCGTTGACGATGGCGTTTGGTAGCAAGAGTTGGAACTACTTGAAAATTGAATGTCTGCAGTTCTTACCTGAATTAAAAACAGATAACACACACTAATACAGTCATCACAATTAACACCGGTTATCAGACAGATTCTACATACACCCGAAGTACACGGGGGCTACATGACCGCGTTGTCGCAGCCCCTAAACTAAGCAACCAACCAGCCAAAGTTCCTCTCAGCACGCCGGAAGGTGGAGGTAGAATACACCGGGCAAAAAAAAAAAGATTTCGAATTTATTAAAGTTGTCAATCAATGTAGTGTATACTTACAACATTTACACATGTTTCGCTTACAACAAGAAGACCTATCATCTCATAATTCCGAAACTATTTTGCTCATCCCTTGGAGTAACGGTGGGTCATATCAGAAATTGTTTCAGGCAAAAGTTTTGCCTATTAACGAACTCGACCGAGATTTTGATTGGTTATATCTCTATATATATATAAGAATGAAAGTTTGTCTGTTTTGTCTGAATTTCTACGGAACTTCGCGTTATTTACGCGTTTCAGACTGTTTTATGACGGATGCGCGCGAAAATAATTTTTTTGTCTGTCTGTCTGTCTGTCTGTCTGTCTGTCTGTGGACAAGTATGTTCCCTTATAACTCGAGAACGGCTGGGTGGATCAACGTAAAATTTGGTACAGATATCCTTCAGAGGCACAACACTAATCATTGATGTAACTCTTCTCTGTAGCTACAATAAAAGGGGGCCTACCCCCTTAAAACCCTTGCTGAAATTGGCGTAGAAGGGCGAGACAAAGCTCATTTTCAGCCCCTCAATGTGAGAAATGAAGGGCCCCCGAAAACTACCTTTTTAGGCCCTAAAACCAACAGTTTTTGAGATATTCCCAGAAAACTAATTTCATTTAATACAATAATGAAAGAATGCAATCCGGTAACCATGGCAACAGAAACTCACAGGTCCATCTATTGCTGTAAGACGCAATACAATTCCATTTATTACATTACTGAGGTAGTTTGCAAACGGTTATAAGGCTATAACGGAACAAAATCAAGCTGTAAAATTCATCAATACATAGGGTATAATGCGCTTAGGGGGTCAAGGGGTACTCTAGAATTTTTACACGCGATTTACAAGTGCGGGTGTGGTACGGAAGGTCTATTACGTCCCTATCTCTATATTGCCTACAACGACGAGACAAAGCTTATTTTCTGCCCCTTGGTGTCAGAAACAAAACTCGGGGACCCTAAATAGCCGTAAAGGGTTCCCGAAAACTACATTTTAAGCCTCTAATACCAACAGTTTCTGAAATTCCAAGAAAACTAATTTCATTTAATATACTAATGAAGGAATGCACGCCAATAGCCATGACAAAAACATCTCAAAAGGTGACATCCAACTTTCCATCTATTTCTGCAGGAAGTAATGCCACTCCATTTATTAAATTTCTGTGAACGTTTGCAAATGGCAATAAGGTTATCACGGAAACAACTAAAACTGTAAAATTCATCAATGCGCTTAAGGGGGTCAGGGGTTACCATAGATTTTTTTCACACAACTTAAACGTGCGATATGTCGTACAGAAGGTCTATTATATCTCCAAACAGCAACATGACGTGTATTGCGTTTCGTCTACGAGGTTTTCAATTTTATTTTCACGTCAGGAAGTACACGTTAGGTAGGCTAAATTTATTTTCTGAGCATATTTTAACTAATCATTTATCTTTGTCGACAAACAGTTTCCAAGCCTCTAACCATTGCAACAGTAGCTCAATTGCTTACTTCTGACTATTAATACCAAAGACCGTTCGAAGAATGGGTACTTCTGCTAGTTTTATGTATAAATTGGAAAGTGATTGGTTCAACATGACTGTAGTATATATATACTGTATATGAGGCGCACGGTTCCAAAATCCACCTTATCCATTTTGGCAAATTTGTCAGGAGGAGAGAGAGAGAGAAAAAAGAAGAAGTTCTTGTTCAACTTCAGTGAAATTAATGTATTTATTTATGTTTAATTATATCGAAATTATGTCCCTATTCATATCCCTGCAATCTGCATACAACCAGTCTTGCCAAATCTTGAAATGGGAAAGAACTAACTCCTGCGCTTTAAAACACCAGAAATCACCAGCTAAACTCTATGATTCAAAACACTAGAAAAACACCTAACAAATATGAATATATACACGGATTTTCGTTTAACTTACATTTCTTTTATGACATATCTTCCTTTTCACTTTCGGAGCCTGCTACCGCTATTACATCTTTAGAGCAGGAAGGTGTATACTGCTGTAGCTCTGCATACTTCCAATTTTGGCCACTATATCCTACAGCCTACTAGGCAACGAACAAACAGTGACCGTGAGTTTGAGATAGATTTACAATACTGACTGTGGTTGCGTAAGAGCCTTCGCATGAAACTGGGAAATCCCCTGGCAGCTGGGAAGAAAATGGAGGATAGGCGGATTCATTGTACAAGTGCTCTAGCACAGATCCCTGCATGTTGCGCTTACTTAGCATTTATGCACGAGAATGAGAATTTCAGGGACTTCCCCTGCTGGAGTGTTGACCTTGTCCCGTGTAAGGCTGAACTTTGCCTATCTTTATTGATTAACTTTATTAAAATTATTACATGGCTTTCAGGATTTACTCATTAGCCACAGGAGAAAAAATCCGGTAAGCACCAGATTTGGCACTGGTTTTATTGAAATAACTCCAGTATTTCGCTATGGCGCTATATGAAAATTTCCGGCACCAGATGGAACTTCAGAAACACCAGATCTGGTGCTTAAAACACCAAATTGGCAACACTGCATACAACTCCTAATATACAAGGAAGATATTAACAAATGAAGATTGGATAAGGAGAGTTCTGGAACTGTCATGGTGGATAAGGGCGGATTTTGGAAACGTACCTAAAACTTTATAATGATAACTTTCGTCATAAAGTGATATAATAATCGAAATCGTTTTATTGTTTATGTTCTTTAAAGTCATAAAATATGTTAAAATATAAGAAATGTTTATTCAGAAAATAGTTAATGTGCGTGTAAAAATCTGGCGCGAAGTAATTGGGAACAGCATTGCCACCAGTTCCAAAGAATTCACACTTACACAGTGTACAAAGAACTTCATATATATCGTGCTGACGTCTTCTCCATAGAGTATTCTTTGAGATACGTTCCACATTCGGTGCCACATATATGGATAAGGCGGGTTTAGGAACTATTTTCTTGTTGATAAAGATGCTAAGTCATATGAGCTACGGGGATGAGCGAAAAACTCAATTTACCTAAAAACTGGATAAGGCGGATTTTGGAACTATTGTTGACCACTACCTTGTAAATACTACACCATGACATCTCCGTTACAACGACAATTGGCATAGAAGGCCATGGAAGTCACGGAGAGTCGCTCTATTTTAGTTCTAGCCTTACACATCCAATTTCCAATTATAATTTCGTGTAGAATGTAAGTTTGACTAGCAGCCCTGTGGGAAAAATCTCGCATGTTCATAAACCACACTTCCCCAATTGGTTTATATTGAGAGACTTAAGGAGAAAGGTCGTTATGTTTTCATTTCAACCAAATGATTATAGAACACTATTTACATTTCAGTTAGAATTCCAAGTTCTACGATCCCTAACTTAAGAAGGCAATCACTGAAAATTGGACTATCATAACACTCTCCGGTTATTCGATATTTATGAAATTATACGATTTGAGTACTCATTATTTTGATTTACTGTTTCCGAAATCCATGCAAGAAGACAAGGAAAGACCTCAGAATGTTAAAATGACATGAAACCGGCGTCACAGCGGCAATGTGAAATGGACAGCAATTATGGAGCGTATTTTCCTACAGCAACAGTATCTGCAAATCGTACACTTCGTACATTTTTTTAAGTCACTTTTTAAAGAAATTATAGATATTCATGAAATTAGAGTGCAATTCGTCACTGCTAATGAATGTCTATTCTGTTTCATTTGAATGCTCATTTGTCACGATCGGTCGCTTGTGAGCGCCGCAGGAGGGATCTATACTACTGGAATAATATATATGATGATGTCACTTTACCATAGCCTATCGTAATACATTTATTATAACTACAACATAGTTGGAAGGTGACATGTTACAATTTAATGTATGTCCTACAATTTGTGTAAAAGAGGATAAACCGAAGAACTTACTACACTCAATCTTTTGCTGACTGCTAAGATGTACAGTTAGCTTTAGTTAGTTTCATTTAATTACATTTGAGTTTATTATTGCTTTTAGCTTCTTCTTTTGTTAATGTTGTGCTGAAAATGAACCGAACGTGACTCGAAACATATTCTTTAATCTTTAATAAGACTTGTGTCATTATATGTGTGTATTGATTTGCGTATTTATATGATTTATATGATTCATTGGACGTCAATACGGATAATTCATATTTTATCATCATATTAGTTTATTATAATGGGAATATGCCTAAATGTGGACTAAACTGAAGCAAGCAAGGTCAAGTAACTTACGGATTGTTTATTCAGCAGTAATGTGGAGACACCAATACTCACCTAGAAAAGAAGAGAGGAGCAACATTAATATTAGATCAACAGTTCATATAAATAGGCATTTTGAACAACATATACTGTACAGTACTATCCATTTAATATAAATTACCGTATAAGAGATTTTGGGAAGAGAAGAAGGGAAAGAAGTGAAAATTGTGACATGAGATATTTAAGTTCATACACTGTCCATGATGTAATAATAATAAATTACCGTATATCTAAAAAATATTTATTTATTTTACGTCTTTGCCAGTGGCGAAGTTAACTCCGGCCCTCTCTTGCCATCAACTACATGATAAATAATAAAGAGTAATAATAATAATACAGGGACTTTGTTTTATATGCCGCGGGGGTTTTCGCTCGTCCGCTCGCCCACGTTGCGCGTCTGTCTCCCGCCACGCACTTTGCCATTATGCGGTGCTTTCGCAGCACTGAGTCATTGAGTATAGGAATTTGTTACGTGAATATGAACCTTGACCAATTTTTTGACGAACTGACTTGCGGAGAACGATTGTCAAATTATTTTCAACAAGATTCTGCCACTGCTCACACTGCCGAAGCATCCATGACAGAATTGCGTCGCATTGTCGGTGCGAGGATTATAAGTCGGAACGTGTGGCCGCCGCGAATCCCAGACTTATCACCATGTGACTTATCTGTGGGGGACGCTTAAAAATAGAGTGTATGCGAGAAACCCTCACACTATAAACGAGCTTAAAGACTAAGTTACAGCCGAAATACAGTCAGTCGGTGCTGAGGAACTTCAGAAAGTAAATGCCAATTTGATAAAGAGGTGCCAGCGATGTGTAGCAGTGAATGGCGAACATTGTCAGCACCAGCTGTGAACTAGGTAAGTACAAATTTCTGTATTCAATGACTCAGTGCCGCGAGGGTGCCGCATAAGGGCAAAGTGCGTGGCGGGAGACAGGCTCGCTCCACGGGCGAGCGGACGAGCGATAACCCCCGCGGCATATAAAACAAAGTCAATGTAATAATCATTGGTACTTATAACCCCTGACACTACAGCCCGTGAAGGGCCTAGGCCGACCAAGCGACCGCTGGCCTGGAGGTAGTGGGGTGACGCTTGATCAGCGAGTCGGGTCCCCTCGGCCGTTAATCTTGGTTTTCGTGATCGGGGCGCTGCCTCACTGTCAGACAGCTACTCAACTGTCCTCACGAGGCTGAGTGCACCCCGTTCCAGCCCTCACGTCAGTTTCTAAAATCCCTGACGGAGCTGGGAATCGAACCCGGGACCTCCGAGTGAGAGGGGCTGGCATGTACATATTTTGCATGTTGATATTACACAAAAGTTATATTCCTAATGATTACGTAATACGGCCCCTAATTGAGGTACGACTGATTGCTTATTCTTTTCCCCTTGTGGTATTCAAATGAGCACAGAAAAGAAAATAGACGACTCCACATTCCACACCTTAAGCACATGATAAGCCGCTTGTCAACGTATGCGGAAACGCGCGATAGCAGAAGGAAATGAATGCACGTCAATAAAAATAAAATAAAAAGAAGGCAGCGCTTAAACTAATGAGTGGGACGAGATTGTTCTTGGTTGATGGTTCACGTTGTAAAGATAACGAGCATTGAGTCATTCTCGGTATTAATAGCGGCTCCCACGACCTTGACAAATAATGTATACAAACAACACACATGCGGGTCAACGACTCCACCTCGTGCAGTAATCACTACAACCAACCAATTCTCAATGCTTTCTAAGAAATGCAATAGTGCAGAAATGATTGTAGTGATTATTTATCGATAATGGTGTAGCAGTATTTAAAAACTGCTCAGGATTACATCGCCCGCCAAGAGACAGACACGAAAGAAAGACACTAGTTTCTGTCATGGCTTTCATGACGCGTAAAGCAAGTCCTTCTGTGACGTAAGCAATGTCGATTGTCTGGTGTTTTATAAGTCGAGAACAATAAATGTTGAGCAGTGTAGACGTTCCACGGTAACTATACAGGTTGCCCAGTTTGGATGACAAAACAGACACCAAAACAAGTAGTTCCATGACGAACTAAAGAGTCTACTTTTCTTAAAATTGAAGATTCATGCCAATCTATGTAGACCTATCTAGAATAATGACGAAATCAAGTTGGTAATACTAACATTTCTAAGTACCGCAGTTTGAAATACACCTGAAATAGTGTAGATGAAGATAATGATGATAATTGTTGTTTTACGCGGCCTAACATCTAGGTTATCGGCCCCTAATGGTTTGGTGATCGTGAAGATGAAAATGAAATGCAAACTATAACTAAAACTAACTTATATACTAGAAGAAGAAATGGAAAACAAAAGGAGAATAAGGCAAATAAAGGACAGGAGGAAAAGAAATGCCCTCAACCCTCGAAGAATGCGGATTGAGGGACTTGGAAGGAAGGAGAGCAATGAAAGGCAGATAGGAAAGTGAAAGAGGAGAGGGTCCGCCCCACAGGTAAGGAACAAAAGGGGAAAACCGGACCCAGCTCAGGAATCTTTCGGGGTCGCCAACTCCCGAACTCACCAGCCGTGAGCCCCTGAGGGTGTAGCAATATCCAGGGTGCACCAGAAATGGTGGGGCTACATACACCCTGCCTCCTTGAGGGCCTTGAGCAGAAGGCAGGAGATAACAGGAAAAGAAATAGAAGGCTGACCCCTCGCAGAAGGAGGATATCAGAAAAGATGAGACAAGGGCCAATTAAGGCGGGAAAGGAAGATACTCCCTAGGCCTCGGATACCCTAATACCGTCGGGGTCGGAAGAGAACAAGAGTTGACCATGTGAGGTCGACAGGAAAGAAGACGGAGAGGAGCCCGGCACAAGTGGAAGCAATGCCGGACTCAGCTGGGGCCCCGTGGTCGCCAGCCACGTCCCACTAGATGTGAGCCCCCCCCGGGGGGGGGGGGAATAGTGTAGCCTAATAGAGTAACTTACTACAGTTGGCAGCCATAGTGGCTCTGAATATACTCTTAGTTCCATCTCTTAAGGTATAGAATGGACATAGAAAATTTGGTTGAAGTCTAATGGATAGTATGGACGTTACATGCTGTTTGATATTGGATTTATCAGTGCGCGTAAAATCATGTTGGGAACAATGTCATGTGTGTGATGCTCAGAATTAATCAGAAATATTACGATCTATTTTAGTGTCAATTTTGGATATAATCCATTTGTTAGTAGAGAAGTTACATGTAATTAAAAATCGAAACTATCAGAAAGCTCACATTCTTGTTGGCAGCACTGAGGTATATTAGTTACTCCAAATTAATCTAGAATGCCAGGTACTATACGTGTGCAAAGTTTAGAGCTGATGTCTTGCATACTTTCTGATATATTGATATTAGGATTAAACAAATAGAGAGCATTTATTAACAGTTGGCAGCCCTGCTGGTTCTTAGGAATACGCAGTCATAACTGTTATGGTACACAAAGCACATACGCAATCTGGTTGAAATCCATGTTTTAGTATAGATGTGTTATGCATTTTAAAAACTGGACCTATCAGCAGGCTGAGAATCACGCTGGCAGCACTGATGTATATATGTTCCACCAAACTAAGGTAGAATGTCAGGTACTATACGTGTGCAAAGATGAGAGATGTTGGCTTGCATACTTTCTGATATATTGATATTAGGGTAAAAGCATGGCGAGAGCATTTATTAACAAAGCTTGTAGTTTAACGTGACCGTTAATCGCGAGATCATGTTTATTAACAGTTGGCAGCCCTGGTGGCTCTTTAGAATACGTACAGTCATATCTGTTGTAGTACACATAGTACATACGAAATATGGTTGAAATCTAATCGATAGTATAGAAGTTACATGCATTTAGAAATTGGAGCTATTGGCAGGCAAAACAGGCATGTATGGACTTCTGAAAAATAATCTGGAATGTTATTATCTATATGTGTGCCAATTTTGGAATAGTTAGCATGCATGAGATATCCAAGACAGAACGTGTATTATTATTATTATTATGGATTAAATACCGGGCTATTAAAATTCTAATAGTTATCACGAATAGTATCCATTCATGGTTTTGAGCAGGAAGTAGGGAAAATACCAATTTAATTGAGAGGAAAAAAAAAGTAATTTTCCCTACCAAAGTTTATCATTTAATTCGTCCTCGTAGGCCATGTGAATCAAACTAAGTTGAAAGCTTGCTGTACGAGGTAAGGAGAATATAATAAAATAATTAAAAAGAAGTAAAATTTACCGCCGATGGATAGCCTTGAACCCGGGATCTTTAAAAGAGTGAACTGGCGCGATACCACTCGCACACTTTCCAATGGTCTATGGAGGTTATTGTTGCACAACTTATTAACGCGCATGGTTAATTATCCAATATTTCAGTTACATCTTAAATATTGATTTAGCGACTTCGGTGGCGTAGATGGTAGCATGGTGAGCTTCTAAGCCCAAGATCGCGGGTTCAAACCCGGCCGAAGTCGTCGGATTTTTAAGAGCGTTAAAAAATAACAAGTATGCCTTCCTTTGGAGGGGAAGGCTAAAGCCGGCGGTCCCATGTCATAGATTTATGGCATCAAAAAGAACCTTCCGCTAACTACCCTTGTGTGGAGCTAAAATGTGTAGGTTAGTTTGATAACCCTATATTAGTTCCAACGTTCGCCGCCACGTGCTGACTGCGATGGAATTTAGTAGCCACGTCCGCAGCTAGGTGGCGTGGACGGTAGCAAAAGTGCGAACTACTTGAAAAAATTAATCAGTCTGCAGTTCTACCTGAATCACAGATAACACACAGTAATACAGCCATCACATTAACACCGGTTATCAGACAAATTCTACACACACCAAAAGTACACGGGGCTACACGACCGCGTTGTCGCAGCCCCTAAGCTAAGAAACCAACCAACCAACTATTGATTGGAATGCATTCATTCAGTACCTGGCATGTCTTCAAATTTACTTAAACCAAGTTTCTCGACCGTTTTGCGTTCATAAGGCGAATCAACGGAAAATATTACTCCCAAACGACAACCGCCCTCCATGTTTCATTTCTTACAACTTGGCGCACGATATGCTAGCGAGTCATATACTTCGGTCATGAAAGCAGGTGTACTGACGGGGATGAATAGAATCATACAGGATTTTATACCGGCTACCACAACAGCTTCCTTGCACTAGTCGGCCATTAAGCAAACATTTTTCGTTCACTAATTAGTACCAACATGATCTTTATGTCACGACCAACGAGAAAGAAAGGGCATGGCGCGAAAACCTAATCCTTTTGTGACGTAGGCAATGTAGTGCTTGATGATGCTTGTGAGTTTAAGTCGAGAGCAATTATTCATAAGCAGCAGAAATGCGATATTTTATATCAATCTTCTTCAAATGGACCCAGTTTAGATGTTCCGTGTGTTTTCCAACACGATAAATTATACTGTATAGGTTTACAAAACTACGCCAGCTATAGATAACCGATTTACATGTTGAAGTTACTCGTAACAAAAATCCACTCGAACTAGGATTCAAGTTGAGTTGTAGAGCCTGTGACCTTCGTTGTGAGTAACTTTTGTGGACATGGGCTGTGACATGAGTATAATTAGATCAAATAAATTTGCAGTGAAAGTATTACTTAGTTATTGTTGTTTTAAGGGGCGGAACAAGAATTAATACGTTTATAGGAAGAGTTCCGCGGAATACACTCGCCACCGACTAACGACTAATATCAATACCTTCTATGAAGACAAGTGGTAAATGAATACTAGCATTTATACAGATTCAATTATGAAGACAAGATGACTACCACACCGGCACACCGACCATAGAATATTATGTTCGTGAATATCCTTCTATTACAAAAACGTTTGATACATTTATGTATATCGTTCAACTGTATGAGTTATACAAGCATACATTGTCCGGCACTATTCATAGCTTTTCTTAACCTTCCTGAACGCTTTGTAACCGTCAAGTAATTCCACATAATTAACAAGCAACCGCCAGGGAAATATACCATACCCCTGAAAAGTATTACCTTGTGATCAACTACAACGATTAAAGGTAAGTGATCGACTGGTTCTACTTAGAGTAATGAATAAGTAAGTAAATTGTGGCTAAGTATTGGACTTCATAAGATTGATCAGTGTAAGACTTGAGTTGTAATTACCATGTATGTTTTGCCACAAGCCATGGTTGTATTGGGCCAATGCTTTTTACAGCGTGTTTTTAAATAGCATTGACCCAGCACAACCATGGCTTCTGGCAAAACTTATATGGTAATTGCAACTCAAATCTAACACTGATCAATCTTATGAAGTCCAATACTGTGCCACAATTTACTTATTTATTCATTATGGGGCAGATGACCTCGTAGTTCCGACCCTTAAAACAACAATAACTAACTAATTTATTCATTACTCTAAGTAGAACCAGTAGATCACTTATCTTTAATCGTTGTAGTTGATCAGGAGTATGTTATCTTTCCCTGGCGGTTGCTTGTTAATTATGTGGAATTACTTGACGGTTACAAAGCGTTCAAGAAAGCTATGAATAGTGCCGGACAATGTATCCATGTATAACTCGTATAACTGAACGATATACATAAATGTATCACACGTTTTTGTAATAGAAGGATAGTCACGAACATAATACTCTATGGTCTTCGTCTTACTGCCGGTGTGGTAGTCATCTTGTTTTCATCATTGAATCTGTATAAATGCTTGTCTTCATAGAAGGTATTGATATGAGTCGTTAGTCGGTGGCGAGGGTATTCCTCAGATCTCTTCTATAAGCGTACTAATTTCTGTTCCGTCCCTTGAAACAACAGTAACTAAGTAATACTTTCACTGCAAGATTCTTTCACTGCAAGATTCTTTGATCTAATTATACTCATGTCCACATAAGTTACTCACAACGAAGGTCACAGGCTCTACAACTCAACTTCCGGTACTCGTTGCAGCTATTAAAGACAACAAATCCTTGATCCTAGTTCGAGTGGATTTTTGTTACGAGTAACTTCAACATGTAAATAGGTTATCTATAGCTAGGGTTACCATAATATTTTTAGGCCAAATCCGGACGTCGGATCTTCCGGGGGGTCTGGGGGGTATGGACGAACAAAATGAAATGAACTGAACTTGATTTTATAGGTTTACAATCCCTTTACAATTTCATAACATGATTACATAAGAATATACAAAAACATCAACCAGTGTTCATCATATATCATACTGATCCCTTGAACAATTTTTTCTCGTCTTAGATTAATCTGTGCTGGGTCCAGGGGCAGGTTCCTCAATTTTCCTTGCATCGTATTTTTCATTAGAGCTGACTTTCTTCAGAAATGGCTTGTTATTTTTTATTTGGTCGTGGAACTCTGAGCATGTCATATCACTATTTGCCTTGATAACTAGCAGGTTCCTGACAACTGCAAGAGATAATCGTCCTCGTTCAGCTGTCCATAATTGCTCCCACCATTGAAAAAATTCGCTCTGCTGGAGCTGAAGTTCCAGGCAGACACATGGCGAATTCTACAAGTTTGTAAATATTCGCAAAGGACACATTGCTCTTGGAAAATACTTCAAACAATTGTCTCCACTTTTCATGAGTTTTAGGGGTTTCTTCTTTTGGCAGGGCGTCCCATTCGGGTCTCCGATTCTTCAAAACTTGAATAAGTGCCGAACGTTCATCAAATAGCTCAGCCACATTTATTGAATCCGGTATGACACTGACTACTGTCAGAGCACTGTCTTCCATTTCATCCCAAGAAGGGACATGTTGTAGTGTCAACCTCTTGAAGTGTTTAGCTTTGTCAAAGCTGCTTTCCCAAAGTTTCAAGTAGCTAATGCCAGCTTGATAAAAACCTTCGGCACATTTTAAAAACTCTTCTTCCTTGCTGGCATTGCTTCTTCAGTTTTCAATTTCCTTAGTAATTGTTTAGCAGCAAATGGTACCGTATGTAATTGTCGGCCTTCCTTTCTTCCAGTTTCTCAAGTAATTGTTCATATACTTGCGCCGCTTCTGTAGCTGATATTTGATCAGACTCGACTTTCTTTATTGATAGTTGAAACATTTGCAGACATCCGTGAACAAATGTTAAAAGCAGTTCATTGACTGGGTCTTCAAAAAATGATTGAATTGTTGCAGGGCAGTTGTTAAGTGATGAGAAATATGCTTTCAAGGGCTCAAACAAAACCAATATTCTTTCTACTGCTGGCATCAAGCTTAAAAATCTCGTATTGCCGTGGGAAAGGATCCTTTTGTACTCTACTTCTACAGATTCACAAAATTCTTTCAATGCAGTCACGCTGACAGTATATTGGAAGAAGTATTTGTACACTTTCACAACGATTGCCTCGACGTCCACATGTAGAGCATCACAGGCATGCTGCACTGCGTTATGCAGAACGTGCGCTGAACAGCCAATGACAAGAATTGGCCTTGAGAGGGCATTTTGAAGTTTGCGAAATACATTTTCTTGGCCCTGCCTTTTAACACCATCAAAGTTGGTATTGGTGTTGTCAGCGCATAGGCATACGACCTTGGAGTCAATGGAGAACTTTTTGATGCATTTTAAAACATGTTCTACTAAGATATCAGAGGTTTCACCTGGAAGTTCATAAAAAATAACAGCTTCACGTTAACACCTTCATTTTGGTTAAAATAACGAACACAAACAGGAGTCAATTTAACCTCTTTTCTGTTTGAACTGTCAATTGTTAGTGTAATGAAATTTGCATCCTTCAGATCTTTGAGAAGTTTGTCAAATATGTAAGGGGATATTACATTTACAATGATGGCTTCGGTCTTAGTACGAGCTCCCGAGAATTTCGGTTCAAAAAGCTTTTTAATCAGTTTGGCATTGCAATCAGACGTTTTGAAACTAAGTCCATGCATTGCAGTATGGTAGGCAAGAGTAGCTTCTTTTGCTGAACATTGCAGCTCAGCATCAGTGGCATCAGTATTTTTAAAAAATGTTTTAGCCTAATACTTGCCGAGGACGCTGCTTGATTCTTATGTCTTTCAGTCTGCAAATGATTTTCTATATCATAGCGTCCACGATGTTCCACCGAAAATTCTGAATTGCACACCGTACACCTCACGCGATCATTGCTATTTTGGCACTGCCTCAGAAACTTATATTCTTTAAGTTTGTCGTTAAAAAACACACTTACGCTTGGGCATTTTCCCAATATATAACACTACTTTGTTGTTATGTACTTAAAAACTACTGATACTGAAAACTAATAGCATAAAACGTCTAGAAATGGACGCAGTCCAGCAAACAAAATGTGACCAACCTATATGCGGTGTGAAGTAAAATTTCCCCAAATATTTGCCACGTATTCGGTTTCCGGACAATTTTTAAATCCGGACGCCAAACCGGACACATGTTTAAAATCCGGACTGTCCGGACGAAATCCGGACGGATGGTAACCCTATCTATAGCTGGCGTAGTTTTGTAAACCTATACAGTATAATTTAACGTGCTTGAAAACACACGGAACATCTAAACTGGGTCCATTTCAAGAAGTTTGATATAAAATATCGCATTTTTTGCTGCTTATGAATTGCTCTCGACTTAAACGTACAAGCACCATCAAGCACTACGTTGCCTACGTCACAAAAGGATTAGGTTTACGCGCCATGGCCTGTCTTTCTAGTTGGCCGTGTATCTTTGTCTGGTAACGTCATATCCGGAATAGTATTCGGCTATCTAGTTCAATACGGCTGAAAATGGCTATAGCTTTGGAACACAACCTTAGTCGCTTTGCCTACGAGAACCAAGTCAGCATTTTAGGGTAATGTAAATTCACCAATAAATCACACAAGCATTACTGTCGAGCCAAGGCGTGCAGCAACTAATGCAGCTGGTAGAATTAGAATATTGCAAGGACGATAAGAAGGAAGATATATCGCCTCGCTCATAAAACATCTTCCAATTTTTATGATCGTCGCACCAAGCGAGCGAGCGGGCGAACACAAAATTTACTGCCCAGTCCAGATCAATAAGCTAATCGCAGTTTTAATGGTGTCTTCCTGGCGGAGTAATACTCCCATTCTCAAAATACGATCCATAGTATTTTGTAAGGAGAGAACGACATTAGAGAGACAATAAAAATTCCTCCACTATATTCCTAAACATCGCATCATGGCTATGTTCTTCTTCTTCTTCTTCTTCTTTCCTAGATTTTGGTCATCTTTGGACCGCGTTAAATAACCCATTGCATCCACTGTCTCTTATTTCCTTCATCCTTTCTTGCCTTCCAGTAGTTCTCCATTACTTCACTTTGTCTCCTTCTCTCTTCCGTCCAGATGTTAACCCGCTTCTTCTCCTGGAAACCCTTGAAATTATTGATCAGGCCATGTTATTATTATTATTACTATTACATACATTATGCGCACCGGCCAAAACTGAGGACCACGCAAATATCATTTCATTTCCTTCTCATAGTTCTTTCTTCCTTTCTCTTCCTCCACACTTCCTTCATTCTTTCAGAGTGTTGTGCCTTTCTCTCTGCTGTCCACCTTCCTCCCCTGCGTTCCTTCTCTTCTCCCACAAGAACCTTTATGTTGGAAAGAATTTCCCTGAACTGTGTTCTGTTCTGACAGTCGTCATCTGTAATTTCTAGCCTCCGGAGTTCTTCCTTCATCTGATTGGTGTAACCCCCTTGGCTCTCCAGTTTGTATATTTTATTAAAAATTTGTTTATTTAATTTTGTGGGATCCATTCTAAGCATATGTCCATAGAAGCGTAAACGTCTTTTCCTAATTGCTGTTTCCAGGTTTACCACTTTTTCATATATCTCCTTGTTTGATCTTAATCTGTAGGTTCCCTGTACCACCTTTGGGCCATAAATCCTCCTTTCAATTTTCAGAAGCTTTTCTAGGTTCATCAAATTTGCCGTCTCCAAACCATATAAGATCACCGGTTTTACCACAGCATTGTAGTTTGGCATTAAGGGAGAGGTTATTTTTATTGTATATATTTTTAGTGGAGAAGTTCAGTTTTCTAGTTTAAGTCTTCTGTTTTCCATCGACTCCTTGTCCAGTCCATTGTTGCTAATGATCCCTCCGACGTATTTAAACTTTTATTATTATTATTATTATTATTATTATTATCTACATAGTATAAAACAAAGTCCCCGATTCTTGGATGTCACGGGTAATCTCGAGAACCACTGGATGGATTTTGATGCGGTTTTCGCCGTTCTGTAAAGGATTTCTCGAGGAAGGTTTCTGTAGAGTAACATTCATTCATGATCAAAGGAAGCCGAGCAGTAACGATTTCAATGAATCGAGTCGAAGAAAATCCTGCCGTCCGTGCGCCTTTAAGTATTTGGGCTCTGTAAAATTGAATTTGTTGTTGAAAATTAGTTTAGGGGCTTTGCGACACCGTGGTCATGTAGCACCATGTATTTGGGTGTGTGTGGAATTTGTCTGATAACCTGTGTTATTAAGATGGTTGGGATGGGTGTGTAGTTGAAATTCAGATGAGGATTGGGAAGGAGGCGGCCGTGGTCTTCAGTTAGGAACTATCCCGGCATTTTCCTGGAGTCAAAGTGGGGAAACCACGGAAAACCACTACCAGGGTGACTGAGGTGGGAATCGAACCCACCTCTTCTCAGTTTTGCCTCACGAGGCAGAGTGGATCCCGTTCCAGCCCTCAGACCAGAATTTAATTTCTTGGCAGGGCTTGGATTCGAACCCGGGCCTGCGCGATGACAGCCAAGAGGCCGACTTTAAAATAGAATTGAAGTATTTTACTCATTCAAAACAGTAAAATAAACTGAGATATGGAGAGTAAGTAGTCAGGAATAAAATAGGTTGGTTGGTTCCTTAGTTTAGGGGCTGCGACAACGCGGTCATGTAGCCCGTGTACTTTGGGTGTGTGTAGAATCTGTATGATAGCGATGTTAATTGTGATGGCTGTATTAGTGTGTGTTATCTGTCATTCAGGTGGAAGGACTGCAGACGATCAATTTCAATTAGTTCCTACTTTTGCTGCCAAATGCTACCGTCAACGACACCTAGCTATGAACTTCGCTATTAAATGTCACCGCAACCGGCACCTGACGACGAACGTTGGAACTTAGGGCGTTAATCAAATCTAACTTACAAATTAGGTTCACACAATATTGTAGTTGAATTATGGACTCTTACGCAGGTTTTAAGCAAGAAACTGATAGCATTTGAAATGTGGACGTATCGCAGGATTTTAAGGATATCATGGACAGCTAAAGTCACAAATGTGGAAGTACTGCGGCGAATGAACAAAGACTTGGAAATTCTCAGTATCATCAAAAGAAGAAAACTAGAATACTTTGGTCATTTCTTGAGCAACAACAAATATCCAAGGAAAGATTGATGGCATTAGGGGTCCAGGACGCAGACGAATATCCTGGCTAAAGAAATTAAGCCAGTGGTTTGGACTTAATACAGTGACACTGTTTAGAACAGCTATGGACAAACAGCAGATCATGCTACTGATCGCCAATGTCTTGGTGGACGAGGCACTTGAAGAAGAAGAATATTGTAGTTAATGGAAGGTCCTTTTACATGCCATAAATGTATGACAGGGGGCTTTACTTCCCCTCCGAAGGAAGGCATACTGAGAGATTTTTAACGGTCTTTAAAAAAATCCGACGACTACGGCCGCGTTTGAACCCGCGATCTTGGGCATCGAAACTCAGTATGCTATCAACTACGCCACCAAAGCCGCTAAAATAGGTTAGAACCTAAGAATCCAGGATTTAGGGGAATCACAGATAAGACCCCAACCCCAAAACATTTCCATGTTAAAATGAACATGGAACATTTTTTTGTTTGTTCCTGGAGTCACTCGCCATCGCGATATCAAAGTCGTGAGAACATCTGAACAAACGTATGAGTATGTGCTGAATTACAATCCAACGACCATGGCGGCCATCGCATGTGGAATTACAGTGCACAGATGATAATAACAGCCAAGGCCTGTCATTACTGGCCCATTGTAATACAGCCAAGTCGAGGGAGTCCACCGCTCAAATACTGGGTTCTTTATTATTGTCGTCATGGCCGGCCGGCCCGCGTCTCTTCATGTGATACAGTTACTTCACTCGACCAAACATAACCGAGTACTCGAGTTTTTTCTTTCTTTTAAGCATTGGTAGAGCGCGAAATTCCCCCCTTCCCCCCGTATGATCTAAGATGATAATTGTTGTTTTAAGGGGCCTAACATCTAGGTTATCGGCCCCTAGTGGTGTGGGTGAACGCGAAAATGACAATGAAATGGAAACCAGAACGAAAATTAAGTGAGACGTAAAATACTTACAAAAAGGAAGTCAGATTGAAACAACTCACAAAATGGAGAGCGGTAATACTTACAAAAGGGAATTTAGAACGAAAATAATCACAAAAGGAATAGATTGAAAAATACGCACAAAATGTAGGCTAGGTTCAAAATACGTACAAAATGCAATGTAGAGTCGAAATACTTACAAAATGCAATTGAAATTCAAAATACTTACAAAATGCAATTGAGGTTCAAAATACTTACAAAATGAAATTGAAAATACACAATGCAATTTAGATTGAAAAAGGCCGGTTCAGATTCAAAATACTCACAAATTGCAATTGAAATTCAAAATACTTTCAAAATGGAATTGAATTTGAAAATGCTTACAAAATGTACGGTAGATTCGAACAACTCATTTGGATTGATAATACTTAAAAAAATGCAATTTAGATTGAAAATACTTACAAAATGTAATTTGGATTCAAAATACCCACAAAATGCAATTGGGATCAAAATACTTGCAAAATGCCCATCAATACATAATGCAATTTTGATTTAAAATTCTTGCGAAATGCGGTTTAGGTTGAAAATACTTACAAAATGCAATTGAAATTCAAAATACTCACTAAAATGCCCTGCTCCTACATTGAAAGACTTACTAAAAAGCAATTTTACTAAAAAGCAATTTAGATTGTCAATCTTTACAAAATGCAATTGAGGTTGAAAACACTCGCAAAATGCAATTTAGATCGAAAAACTTACAAAATGCAACGTAGATTAAAAATACCTACAAAATGTAGTGTAGATGCAAAAAACGCTAAAGGAAATTTAGATACACGGGGAGCCAATTAACAAAAAACAGTGCGGAAATCTTAAGGGAAAAAAAGAGGTCTGACACCTCGAAGGAGGAGGGATCAGGAAAGATGTGACAAGGGCCAATTAAGGTGGGAAAGTGAAAGACTCCCTAGGCCTCTGATACCCTAATACCGTCGGGGTCGGGAAAGAACAAGAGTTGACCAAGGGAGGTTGACAGGAAAGAAGACGGAGAGGAGCCCGGCACAAGTAAGTGGAAGCAATGCCACACACAGCTGGGGTCCCGTAGTCGCCAACTCACGTACCACTAGATGTGAGCTCCTGGGGGATATGATCTAAGAATCACCTGGTGCTGTTCCTATAACTAATTTCATTTTCTTTTTGAAGCAAAACCATTAACTGCGATGGATAATGTGATTAATAGACGTATTAGCTTTGGTATTAATTGAGTTTAGTGAAGCCTCCGTGGCTTAGGCGGCAGCACGCCGGCCTCTCACCGCTGGGTCCGTGGTTCAAATCCCGGTCACTCCATGTGAGATCTGTGCTGGACAAAACGGAGGCAGACAGGTTTTTCTCCGGGTACTCCGGTTTTCCCTGTCAAAATTTCATTCCAGCAACACTCTGAACTATCATTTCATTTCATCTGTCATTCATTTAATCATTGCCCCGGAGGGGTGCGTCAGGCCTCGGCAGCCGGCACAGTCCATATCCTCGCCGCTAGATGGGGGCTTCATTCATTCCATTCCTGACCCGGTCGGAGACTGGAAGCAGGCTGTGGATTTTCATTTTCATTAATTGAGTTTAGTCAGAGACACATATTAATACTATGTTTATACGAGGAGTGATCAAAAACTAAGGTTACAAAGCCTGCAGTTACGCTGGGAATGCTAAACCGTTCAAGATACCGGGGCCGGTTGCTAGTGCAATATATTTGATAACATTTTCATATCAATTGCCTTTATTTGGCTGAACTAATAAACATTAACTAGTTGAAACCCGTCAAAACATGACAGACAATGAACAAAATATTTACTGAAGAAGTTTCCTATATAAGTTAAATTCTTTGTACGCTTAGTTTGTTGGCATTATTGCAACTTTAAGTGCGTCAAAAGATTGCAACATACTGCTGGCACAAATCTCACATCGAGTGACCGGGATTTCAATCACGGACCCAGCGGTGAGAGCGCGGCGTGCTGCCGCCTAAGCCACGGAGGCTTCCCCAAGAGATAAAATAAGGTATGAAAATGATATATTGTCGCAATAAAAGAAATATTTCAGGTGTAGCAGTGACAATTCAAATTAGAATCAACTTCTACTGACTCCCAGAATGGTTTGTGAATCATAAATAATGTATTTTCAATGATCTGCCTCGTGAAAGTTATGAACTGGAAGGAGTACCTACTCACAACAATTAATGTATCTTCCCCTCCTTGATAATTCTTATAAATAACTATTACATTAAAACAAGGGGGACATCCGCCATGTCTGTCATTAACCAGGCTGATTCTGCGCATGCGCTAGGGCAAATAATTTTGCATTTTTGTTTATAAATTTAAAAATATATGGTAACAATTGTTTATTTTAAAGACACACTGCAAATATACAGGCCAAGGGCTTTCGTCAGAATTCATTACGAAGTCAATCAGCTTGCCACGGTGGGTGAGTGGATATCGTGTCGGTCTACTAACCCCAAGATTGCAGGTTCGCTCCTGGCCGTGGTAAGTGATATTTTTTTTTGAAAGGAGGCAAAAATACGATACGCATGTCATACGATGTTGGCATGTCAAAGAACCCATTTGAATTCAGTAGTTTGAGTTCATTTTTATTTTTTATTTAGTCAATTTACCCTCTAGGTTGGTGGTTACCACGGACTCAGCGAGGGAACTCACCACTACCGCCTCTATGGGCACGTCCTGGAGTGTGGAACATCTGGTCGGGATGGATACAACTGGGGAGGTGTGATCAGCAGTTCGCCCAGGCGGTCTCACCTGCAAAGCGAACAGGGGCCTCATGAGGGATGGGAAGGGATGGAAGATTTGGATGGATAGGCCAGGAAGAGGGAAGGAGGCGGCCGTGGCCTGAAAGTAGGTACCATCCCGGCATTTTCCCGAAGACGAAGTGGGAAACCACGGAAAACCACTTCGAGGATGGCTGAGGTGGGAATCGAACCCCCTCTACTCATTTGGACCACCCGAGGCTGAGTAGACCCCGTTCCAGTCCTCATACCACTTTTCAAATTTCGTGGCAGAGCCGGGAATCGAACCCAGGACCTCCGGGGCGGCAGCTAACCATGCTGACCGCTACGCTACGGAGCCGACAGTTTGAGTTCATAATGGCAAAATTAATCTCGGGAGTTCCCGCCAACACAAAGTTCCTCATTTCTCTACTAGAAAGCACTCTAGTGTTCAAGGAGCTTAGATATCTAACATCTAATCTCCTTGACTTTCATAGTCAAGGAACATCGAAATGCGACATGCAAGCTACCCTCTGGGTGTCAAATAACAAAGCTTGCACCCGGCACCCGAGCCCATACGATATTATTATTATTACGAAGTCAATCGGTTCAGCCGTTCTGTCAATCTCGCGCTAACAAAAATCAGCTTACTGTTTTAAATATAATAGATTTGTACTTTTAACCTGTGTTACGATAGGACATGTAAAGAAATAACCCCCCCCCCCCTCCCCCCAAAAAATCGACTGTACAGGATTTTAAAAAGAATAACAGAGCGATGAAAAAGCATCAGTTACTAAACAACTGCAGAACAATGAACCATTATCGTCAGATGAGACGATATATCCACAACAAAAATAATTAAATCATTCCAAACAAAACAGACAGACGGGCACCTCGCAGTTCCATTAATTGTAATTGGTAACGTATTTACGGATGCAGCACACACAAAGTCTAGTCCTTCACACAATTGTACTCATTATTCACTATTAATCGTACTGTGTATCGGCCAATACTCTATATTACATTATACATTAAGCAAATGTGATGTGATGTATCATCAGCGCAGGAGTTATCTGCCGGATCCTTTTATACAGCACATCGTTATCTAAATTACTCATGATACAATATGAAAATTCATGAAACGTGAAATTGCATTTAGAATGACGATAACAAATCCAAACGGAAAGCGGACAATACAAAGGAAGAATTAAAATGATTATGAGGTACAGTCCACTGAAATGCATAGCCTACTATGGGATACAGAGGGCACTGCAGTGTGAGAATGTTCGAAACATTCCTTACCAGACAAAGTAAAGCAATTATTTCCTCAATTGCGCCAAAAGGCTGGGTCCGGAAAGGTTTCATATTGTGCGTCTTGGAGAGCTCTAGAAAAAAAAACACCTTCTGGTCTAAATGAAGATCTGGTAAAATACGCCTGACATTGCTTGTTTCTTAAATCGTTTCTTTTTGATTCAAATCCTTGCCAAATTAACTGATTTACAAAATCTTAGGTTGGTTGGTTCCTCAGTTTAAGGGCTGTGACAACGCGGCCATGTAGCCCCGTGTACTTTGGGTGTGTGTAGAATCTGTCTGATAACCGGTGATCTTTTTTTTTCTTTTCTTTTTCATTGTGATGGCTGTATTAGTGTGTGCTATCTGTAAATCAGGTAAGGACTGCAGACATTCCATTTTCAAGTAGTACCAAACGCCACCGTCAACGACCAACTAGTTCTGAACTTTGTTACTAGATGCCACCGCAGTCTGCTCCTGGCGACAAACGTTGGAACCTAAGAGCGTTAGTCAAATCTAACCTATAATTTAGCTTTACACAAGTGTAATTAAGTTAGTGGAAGGTTCTTTTTCATGCCATAAATCTATGACATGCCCGTTGGCTTTACTTCACTTCCGAAGGAAGGCACACTGACGAGGGAGGTACCCCAGCTCGAACGGCTAAAACAGAGTGGCAGTGCGCTTAACATACGAAGATATGTCTCTTCTACTGCCTACCACGGGCATTTATCTGTAAAACCCCGCATTAGTGTACGATCAATGTTTGGAAGTTACGGCATCCAAAGATTGCAGAAACACAATTCGCAGCAGAACCTACCGTGCAACAGGCAATTCGGACCATTATAAAGAAACAGATGTGGTGCAGTACCATCTGGCAAAAGGTTGAACACTTGCTTGCAACAAGAAATCTTAAAACATGCAGTACCGTGTTGACAAAGTCATCTTTCCCACAATGGAAGATACTGTGTTGTCCTTCATTCGACGTCGAAGTGTAAATGTGGAGTTTCAATGAAGTGATTAATGGAACAGTACAGACACTTAACAAGGGCAACATGTAGACATACTCCATTATTTACAATGTTCCCGTATTGCAATAGTCCAAATTCAAATGCCACGGTAATCACATTATCACATACTCAGATGGCGCTGGCGACCGAACACGTACGTTTACAGATGAACGGCATTGATAGCTATTGACATAGGTACAACCGTATACTTAAAACCCACTTTCCTATACATACACAAATAATAGTAAGTTTGCTGTAATATCCCAGTGATCCTCGACTGTCACGTGCCACGAGACTGTAGTAATGAAACCAGTAAACGTGTGTATGGCGGTGTTGCCAGCTCGTCGTCGGAAAGGGATTTTGGAGGAGGATAAACAGGTTCTTGTCTTTCATCTCCCCACGGCCCAATAAATCAGCGACGCGGGCCCGCTTGGTGCTAGTCCAATTCCCTCTCTGCCCCACATTTACTACCGCTTCGCTTGTTATGTCACAAGGATCAGCTGTTCTGTTCAGCTTGCTCTTACGTCACCAGATAATAATGTTTACATACACCAACAGGCTTCCGCACTTCCTTCACGCCTGGTCAATACCCTCTCCCTTCTCACAGGAAACTTGTTTGTTTCTTATTAAATCCTTATAGTGACTTGGTCAGTACTGCCAACATCATCAATTCATCATCATCAGCTTCTAAAGTCTAAAAACCTTGTCATTGCAGCCATTTATTACGGTCTTCAACAGTTCTCATCATACTGGCATACGAGTAACATTCCATCTCCTTGACAATGTTCTTGAGATACGATTGTCTTGGTCGTCCCTTTGTTTCCTCCCCCCCCCCCCCCATTTTTTTTTTCAAAAATTACGTGGAGGAGAGTGGTCTGAGTATATGTCCCATGAATTTTGCTTATTCCTATTCAAACAATGTTTCGTTGTTCATTTAGGAGCTTTGCGACATCGTGGTCACTAAGCCCCATGTACTTGGGTGTGTGGGAAATTTGGCTCATAACCTGTGTTATTGTGACGGCTGTATTAGTGTGAGTTTTTGTAATTCAGGTGAGGATTTGGGCGAAGTTAGGTACCATCGCGGCATTTGCCTGGATTAGAAGTGGGGAAACCACAACCAAGATGGCTGAGAGTGTATTCGAACCTTTCCTCTTCTCAGTTTTGCCTCACAAGGCAGAGTGTACCCCTTAATAGATCTGAGACCTCAATCAAAATTTCTTGGCAGAGCCGGACCGATAGCCAAGAATGCTAGCCGCTACTCCACAAGGTGTTCTTGCTTCAGTGGGAAAAGTTGTTGTTGGTTCTTTAAGGGGCTTTGCGACATCGTTGTCATTTAGACCTGTGCACTTGGGTGTGTGAAGAATCTGTCTGATAACCGGTGTTAATTGTGATGACAGTATTAGTGTGTGTTATCTGTTTTTAATTCAAGTAAGGAGTGCAGACTATAATTTCAAGCAGTTCCTACTTTTGCCACCAAATGCTACCGTCCACGACATCTAGCTGTGAGCTTGGCTACTACTAGATGCCATCGCAACCAGCGCCATGTGACGAACGTTGGAATATTAGAGCATTAAACCTAACCTACAAATTTAGCTTCACACAAGTTTAGTTAGTAGAAGGTTCTTTTACATGCCATAAATCTACGACATGGGCCCGCCGACATTACTTCCCCTCCGACGACTTCGGACGGGTTTGAACCCGCGATCTTGGGCATAGAAGCTCAGCATGCTACCATATACGCCACGGAAACTGACTGGGAAAAGAGTAGAAGGTCCCCTAATGTTACTCCAAGTGCACGATATTAGTTTTGACATGTGCATTGCCTTCTAGATTTCTGTAATAGGACGCTTTGTCCAAACGGTTCTGGGAAATGCACTCTGATTCAGCAGGCTGGGCACCAGCAGTAACAGAAACATTCGATAGAAGGCGCTGTTGAGCGCTGTCAATTTTAAAAGAGACACGACCCGTGTTCGAAACTTTGCTTGTCAAGGCCTTCTGTAATCTAGTAGGCAATTATCACATAAGTTTCGGGAGCATTATCTCCAGTGCATTTTTCGTGCACAGTCGGAATGTTTCGGCATCGCTCGAGATTCCAAGAACAGCAAAGAGTAAGAAACAAGAGATAATCCACATCCCCGTTTTATGAGTAGCCTTACGCGATAGATGCTACTACTCGCAAGACAAAGAGTACTGAGGATCGAAGCTGGATCTCAGGGGTTTCAGCCAATAAATACACTACGAGCTGGTCCTGCAGTCCGTTAAGGAATGCGCGCTCCGCCGTCTCCATGTTATGTTACATAAGCCAAGGACGCCTGCTCGAACTTTCCTTGCCAGTGGCATAGTCACGATGTGTTCACTTCTCATCGTCTGGCGTATGTATTCAACCATAAGCAACATATGCCTGCCAATACTGTATCAGTCACAAAATGGCGGGTGCTCTGCGCTGAATCAAGGGAAACAAGCTAGGCTACATTTCTGCCTTATGAAAGAAATAAAAGAAGAAACAGCCCCCAACCCCCCTCCCCCAAAAAATACTTATGAAATTTACGAAAACCGGTAAGTTTAACGCGGAAGTGGTTTTCCGTGATTTACCACTTCTACTCCAAAACAATGCAGGGATGGTTCGTAACTTAAGGCCATGGTCACGTCCTTCCCAATCCTCGCCTGAATTACAAATACACACACTAATACAGCCATCACAATAATACAGGTTATCAATTCAGGGCCCGGATTATGATGACCTAAAAATGTTTAAAAATTACCTATAAAATAACTGCAAAAATCCCATAAAATGACCCGAAAACTTAAAAAAATGACCAAACAATTTGAATGAAACTGAGAATTTCATCGCACGAATAACGCTAACAGACTAGCCTATGTCATTGTATGCTGAAATGATTTTAATAGCTACCTAATATCATTTAATTATTATTTGACAAATACGAATTATTTGCACACAAATAACTTACCGGTTATTATTTCAGTCTAGTGCAGGGCGAATTACTTCATTCGCCCTGGTCTAGTGTGTCTCCTGGAATGTGGATATTCCTAGGACTAAGGGTTGAACAAAATTGTGAAGATTCTCACGTCTTCGTAATCAGTTCCGTTATTATCCAGTAACTTACCAAACGTACAAAATGCATCATAAACCATTATAAAAAGAGAGAAAATGACTCAAAACGTATAAAATATTCTAATAAATTCCATAATATGACATAATGACGTGAAAAGCGGGAAAATGACCTAAAAAGACTTAGAAAAATGACGAAAAAAAAAGACTTAATAAATATGCATTACTGTAATGTGGGGACCATGAACAGGATTTGTATATAAGTTAGCAGTGTCTGTATTAAACCATTTAAATGATGACATGTCATCAGAATCCGGGCCCTGTTAATAAGGCAACGCTAAAATATGGATTCAAAGCTATCTTTACTTCAATATTGAAAAGTGTGTGGATAAAAAGCTTTCGACGATAAACAGTGGACTACGGAGGGACCCAACCAGCTGCCTGCCGGCACGTCACTGCCCGATATAGCGAGCTCGCACCACCCAACTATTCTTGAACACCCGAGAATAGGCACCACTCCGCCCGCGGTTCGTGTTCACTTCCCCAAAATACCTGATATTCCAGTAACTTCTGCTCCAAGGGTTAACCTATGCGACAAACTTGGCCGAAAGCACCCATGCGATGTATTCATGGTGTAACATTTTTAATGAGTCGTTGAACGTGGTGATGACTATTGTGGTTCAATAAAACAAACATGATATGAATAAATAATATACACTGTGGTGTGACCTTACCTGTGATAGTGTAATATAATAAGTTGTTGAGCGCCAGATTCCTATTTAAGATAGTGAATCGAAATTTATTGATTTAACCTCGGCTATCAGCAGTAGAGTCGAGAACCACTTACCCGGGCCGTAGTGAGACAAAGTCATCTAACCAATCCGTATTTAATCAAGGAGTATGATTGCCTTAAAGTACCAACTACAATGAAAGAAATAGGCATTACGTTAAAGGAAATGAATTTATTTACTCAAGAACAAAATACTAATAAAACAGAATAGTGATAGTCACACAATTGAATTTAAAATTACTCAATGCGGCAATTAATTATTTAAAAGAAAATGAATATTAAAATGAATTGAAAGTTAAATGAAGTTAAATTATAATAGAGACGATAGTTTTATTGAATTGTTGGCTCACCCAGTCGAAGATTCGTCATATTTAAGAAATGATCGATGATCTCGATGTTACGTCGCTTATGTTTAAAAAAATGATGTGATATCTCATTTACTATGAAATATCCTCATTAAGTACGTTGCCATCTGTAGAAAGACTCTTGATCAGGGATATAACCCATTATGTATTGATATAGATGTCGGCAAGACATCGTTCAGTGTCGACTCTCGGTGCTCAGTCCATTAGGACCCAGAAAGCAAGGTTACAACTTCCTTCCTTCATTGATAGCTATAGATCAATGCGTCTTTTGTCGGAGTCGCAGGTACTAATACTAATGACTTCCTTGTCACGTGGTGTCACAGCTTCCCTCTCTTCTTAGCCTTCTCCATTCTTGACTCATAACTTGCAATATATATTGACGCGTATATACCGTAGAAAATGGCGTGTTGGTTACACCATAGTGGGTTTCTAAGCATCTCAGGAAAATGACGCAGTTTGCCGTGGTGAAATTCTTACTACGTCGTTCAGTTTGTGACGCACAGGGTTAGTCCATATCGCCAGTCTTGTTGCAATATATAATACTTCGTCTCTTTACAAGTAATTGTTAATAAAAATCTAATTGAATATAATAATCAAAACCGCTTACAATTATCTGATATAAAAATCATCTCATGGATGTACTAGTTAATAATAATAATAATAACATGATAATAAATGAATAACCCTTTAAATATAACAGCTATGGGATCGAATCGTTACAATCGCCCCTGATATAAATAATTTAAAATAAAATGTAACATTATTTATATCACTACACATCCTACACAAATGAATACAAATTTAAATATTAATACCCCCATAACGACAACATACAAATAATACCCTTCAACAATACATAAAGATATACAAGAACATACTCTTTTCACTTTACATATTTGTACTATCATTTCTCATTCTTCCAAATGTTCATAATGTTCATTCTTCTTTATATGCTGTAAAAAAATACATATAAAATGCCCTTCACTTTTATTTTTGACATATATGTCAACGCTGCACTCGTTTATATTTCGGTGATCGTATGCATGACATACAATTTTGGCTTCATCTTTTTTGAACGTAGTTTTTGTATATCAGTCTGGCGTAGAAGTACATTGTTGTAATACCAGCTGATTAACCCATAATAACTATTACAGCACACGATAATAGGATGCAAACAATACAATATTCCTTTCGTCTTTATAAAGGGATTACTCAAATGCAGTAAAATTTCAATAATTGAAGAAAAAAATAACTTAGCAAGACACCTAAGGCAATTCCTATTTCAGTGCATATGTCATACATGTAAATATTTCCCCAAATACCTAATGACATCGAAATACCTCAAAGCAGTTATTAAACAGTTCATTTAAATATCCAAGTTACTACTCACCTGCCTTCGTGGCTTAATTCTTTCTTAGGCCACGGCCGCCTCCTTCCAAATTAATACTTCCTAAGTCTCCACGACTTCTTAACTTCTCATAAAACCATAATTCCTCTTTACTACTTCTCGAAAACAATAACTTGGATTTTCAAAATCACCAATAAACATAAAATCTGACTTCTCGTTCACTTTATAAAATTTAACTTAGCGTCAAGATATAACTTTACCGTAACGTCATTCCTTACTTACCATAACAAAATGATTAAGACTTGGACAAAATACTACTCAATACCTGAATTACGTATATCACTAAACTATTTCACAAAAACACATGACAAACTCCTCGGAATAAATATTTCGTTCCACAAAATATTAATGCTCTTATACTTTGAACTTAGTCTATTCATGATTTGACTTTTTGCTGAATGCCTAAAAACCCCCCTTAGTTTTCTCTCAAAACTCTTAATTAAGTACCGTGTCCTCCAAACACCACTTCCTACTTGTTCTGACCGCCTGGACTATAGCTCACTCTTGCTATACCAGAATCTCTCAAAACTCATCGTGACATCACACGTCACATACAAAAACCTCCCCTATTCGTGGTATAATCCCACTTCTTCGTATTGTTACAGGTCACCTCTTACTGACCAATAACACACTAAATTTCAGCTAAAAAAAATCGTCCATGCTTCGACTAATTCCTTGGAATAATAACATCATACTATGCTTTCCTAGCTATTGTCTTCCTAAAATAATGACAGTGTTCCAGTTGATAGTTAATAACACCGACACTCCTAATTCGCAAATATTCTCCCATAATCACTTCATAAAGCAAGTTCTGAGTTCTAACACAGTTCAGATACTTTCTGCTCTACCAAATTAACTGCGTAAATTACACCTGCCTTTAATTGAAACTTCATTATTACCCCTTAGGTATACTCACCTTACATTACTAACTTATTCTTGTCTTCAAAATATTAAACTTATCTTTACTAACTCCGTATGACATAAATAAAACTTTAATTTCTCGTCTACTAAAAAAATGATTTATCTTTAAATCCTCAAACGTCGAATTATAACAAATTCCTTTCAATATTAGTAAATATTATGTCAACCTTTTAATTATAATTATTATCTTTACTTTAACCTGTGTGTAGGACAACAATCTACCACATCATTAATTCGTTATTATTCATCAGTAACTTTTTACTAAAAGTGGTTTAGCTCGATAACAAGCCTTGTAATATCTTTAAAACGTGCGTAACTGTAACAAAAACTTGGACAATCTTACCTTTGTAATCTCTTATTACCTTGTGTGCATACATCCATATATACTTAAAAAAAACTCCCTTATTAACTTCACGTAGTCCCGTAGATACCATAAAAAATCTCATTGCTCAACGGAATATACCTTGCTGACCTACTTCATCCTCCAAAACCTTCTTAAAACTTCATTTGGCATCTTACCAAAACTTCCTCCATTATAACTCCATTTGGCATCTTACCAAAAACTTCCTCAAAAAACAACTTCATTTGGTATCTTACCAAAACTTCCTCCTTAAAAAACTTCATTTGGCATCTTACCAAAACTTTAAAACCACATTGCTCAACGGCATTACCTTCGTTGGCCTACTTCTTCAAACTCACGTCCATTTACGTGAAAATACACACATACACACACACATATCTGTCAACAAGTACCAGATGTCCTAATTAGTTACTACTTCCTCATTTCAACCCGATGTTGGTTAATTCATACAACGCATTACCATTAACAATTCTAAACCACTTATAAATTTCTCAACATATATCCGCTGATAACCTCGCTGTCCTCAACTGAAACTTCTTTATTAAATCAATACTTAATTCTTCAACTCACTAGTTTTATTACCACTGTATCATCTGATCTTCACTCACTTTTGAATTAAATCTTTATTACCATTATATTCTTAATTATGGTTGCCATAATAATTATTACTTTCTTTCGATTACTTACTTATGTAATAATCTTCCCAACTTTTTAAATTTAATTCTCACTTCATCCAACTTACCTGCAGTTTAAGGACCCACATTCAACTTACCTGAAATGCTCAATAGCACGACAACCTCTGTCTTCCAAATTAAATGATTTTAGTCAATCTAAATCAATAAGCGTAGGCACTACGCGCCCCTTACCATCCTAACTTCACGACTGAATTAAAATTACACACAGCAGGTTCCTTATCTACCTCTGTTAAATCCTATAACACTTCATTACTTAATATGTAAGTCATACGGAACAGTAACTATCGGTAATATAAATTTGCATCACTACTTTCTCTGGCATATCACAGTTCTTACCATCTACTATTCTGATATTGGCCCCTGCCATTATAATTCTGCTGATTATTATCATAATAATTATTTTCAGGATTATTCTGTAATATGGGCATATCGTATGAATCTTCGAGTGCATCGAATCTGCTTAACAATCCCTCTAATTCCTGTATTGTAGTGATCATTTGCATACAAGCAGCCACGTTTACCTTGGGTGGGAAATGCCTGAGGAGAAGCCTTATCACATCCCCATCTTGATTCATCCCGTCAAGATGTTTACATATGAGTACATACTCTAGAAAGTAATCAGTCATATTACTCCCTTCCCCAGATTGATACCTGCCAGAATTAATAATCTGTCTCATTTGTGATTGGATATCCTCATTCCAATATTTTTCAATAAATTTACTTTTGAAATCTTCAAAATTTATCAAGGTATGCTTGTACACTAAAAACCATCCCTTAGTATCTCCTATAAAAGCCTGGTCCAATAGCTCTACTACCATCTTCCATTCAATTTGACCATCCTTTAGCCTTTCTTTAAATCTATCCTCCACCTGATTCATGAACTGCATAGGACACCCCTGTTTGTTTGAAAACTTAGGCAGTTCAGTCTCTCTCATACTACTTAAATACTTCATTCTATCCTTATTTCCTTCCTCCCTTATCTGCTTCTTTAATCTCGCCTCCATTTCTTGAAAATTACTCTCTTTATCCATTAATTCATTTCTCAATACCTTAATCTTATCCCCAAAATCTTCTCTCATCTGCCTAGTTTCCGCTTCTATCAATTTGCTAAAACGTTTACCTAAAATTTCCTCGGACTCAGATCTACTTTCATCTAAAATCTCCTGAAAGGCTGTCTTTACTGATTCTACTTTCTTATTAACTTCTATCTCAACTTCCTTAATTTGATTTTCTACTGCTTCTAATTGTTTATCTATTTTTTCAACCATATCTTTAGCCTTCTTCTCTACCACTTCCTTAATTTCACCTCTGATCTCCTGTTTTACCCCCTGAATACTTTCCTGTAGCATATCATACTTCTTACTCAATCCTTCATTTACCTTAACCACACTGTCTAGCTTTTTACTATTTTCTTCCAGCTTTTGGTTGATCGTTTTACTATTTCTATGCAATTGTTCAAACTTCTCATTAAATTCCTTCCTACTTTCCTGATTTTGTCTACCCATCTCTTCTCTCATTTCCTGACTATTCTTATCAAGCTTCAAATTCAACTCCTGACAATTCTTTTCTAATTTCTCAAATTTAACATTGAACTCCTGACTATGCTTATTTAATTTTTCACTCATATCTTGATTTAGCCTACCCATCTCTTCTCTCATCTCCTTACTATTTTTATTCATATCTTTATCTAATTTCTCAAATTTACCATTGAATTCCAAATAATTTCTTTTATTCTCTTCACTATTTTTATTCATACTTTCAACAAATTTCGCACTTAAATCTCTACTCATCTGCCTTATGAGCGCAGTTAATGGATCTTCAGGAATCTCTATAGACTTTTCTTTCCCTAGACTACCACTAGTCTCAGGATGTACCTCTGTATCCGTCTCAAGATTTATCTCTGTATTCATGTCAGGGCTAACCTCAGGATTATTTTCAGGATTACTCTCAGGATTATTCTCAAGATTTACCTCCGACATCTTGGTATTATTCTCTACGCTCTCAACATCGCTACCGCTATCAACCTCCTTATAATTAACTTTCTTGACTGCATCCCTACTTCTCAACTGCCTCTGTTCCTCCTCCGACATCTTGAAGTACACCGTATAACAATTGCCCGTCCAAAATTTCACTTCACTTCACTGTCCCCCAAAAGCACTGACAATTTGCACTGAAATTATACACTCCTCTGACTAAATACCGAATGGTTTTCGTGCCCTACTTTGTGGCGCCAAATGTAACATTTTTAATGAGTCGTTGAACGTGGTGATGACTATTGTGGTTCAATAAAACAAACATGATATGAATAAATAATATACACTGTGGTGTGACCTTACCTGTGATAGTGTAATATAATAAGTTGTTGAGCGCCAGATTCCTATTTAAGATAGTGAATCGAAATTTATTGATTTAACCTCGGCTATCAGCAGTAGAGTCGAGAACCACTTACCCGGGCCGTAGTGAGACAAAGTCATCTAACCAATCCGTATTTAATCAAGGAGTATGATTGCCTTAAAGTACCAACTACAATGAAAGAAATAGGCATTACGTTAAAGGAAATGAATTTATTTACTCAAGAACAAAATACTAATAAAACAGAATAGTGATAGTCACACAATTGAATTTAAAATTACTCAATGCGGCAATTAATTATTTAAAAGAAAATGAATATTAAAATGAATTGAAAGTTAAATGAAGTTAAATTATAATAGAGACGATAGTTTTATTGAATTGTTGGCTCACCCAGTCGAAGATTCGTCATATTTAAGAAATGATCGATGATCTCGATGTTACGTCGCTTATGTTTAAAAAAATGATGTGATATCTCATTTACTATGAAATATCCTCATTAAGTACGTTGCCATCTGTAGAAAGACTCTTGATCAGGGATATAACCCATTATGTATTGATATAGATGTCGGCAAGACATCGTTCAGTGTCGACTCTCGGTGCTCAGTCCATTAGGACCCAGAAAGCAAGGTTACAACTTCCTTCCTTCATTGATAGCTATAGATCAATGCGTCTTTTGTCGGAGTCGCAGGTACTAATACTAATGACTTCCTTGTCACGTGGTGTCACAGCTTCCCTCTCTTCTTAGCCTTCTCCATTCTTGACTCATAACTTGCAATATATATTGACGCGTATATACCGTAGAAAATGGCGTGTTGGTTACACCATAGTGGGTTTCTAAGCATCTCAGGAAAATGACGCAGTTTGCCGTGGTGAAATTCTTACTACGTCGTTCAGTTTGTGACGCACAGGGTTAGTCCATATCGCCAGTCTTGTTGCAATATATAATACTTCGTCTCTTTACAAGTAATTGTTAATAAAAATCTAATTGAATATAATAATCAAAACCGCTTACAATTATCTGATATAAAAATCATCTCATGGATGTACTAGTTAATAATAATAATAATAACATGATAATAAATGAATAACCCTTTAAATATAACAGCTATGGGATCGAATCGTTACAATGGTGGCCACTCAAATCGGTCAACGATTCTCCAGGAATTTTCCAGGAGTAATTCTCATTTTTCCAGACTTAGCGCGAGTCGTGGGGGGGGGGGGGGGGCTTTATCGGTTGCCTACTTCAAGAACAAACTAAATCCGTTGTGTTTGGTTTACTTATACAGATGTCAAAAATTAGTGGTGATTGCGTTATTGATACGCAAGCCTACACACAAATGATTTAATTGTTGTTTTAAAACAAATATCCGCTTAAAAAAAGAGAAAAGAATGCCGCCTGCAATTTTATTGCGGTGAAGTTGTCTATACTCAATATGTTTTACAAAAATACTGTCGCGTGTTCTCCCTCACAGAAACAGGTAGCCTGAGGAAATTTCTTTCGTTATCGATAGAGTGCTCACCTCAGACCGCAGCGGGAGTATGATTTAAGATGGAAAGATTCTTATAATTAATTAACAGTTTTCAAATTTTTCGTCATTTTCCAGGAGTTTTCCAGGATTTCCAGGTGTAGTGACCACCATGTGTATTATTATAACCAGGGCCCGGATTCTGATGACATGTCATCTTTTAAATTGTTTAATACAGACATTGCTAACTTATATACAAATCCTGGTCATGCATGGCCCCGACATTACAGAAATGTGAACTCATTGGCAACGCACGGGTACCACCACAGAGTGTGCAAAGAGAAGAACCATCACGAGCCGAACGAAACATGTGTAGGCTATGTGGTCTTTGTGAAAGCCCATATAATCGATACCACATTACAGATGCAAGAAACTATCCAAGTCAATAATCGATACCTGCTTAGAATCACAAGACTGAAACAAAGTGAAATATAAAATAATGAATGTAGTGTAAATTTAATGTATTTGTATGCTTAATCCACAACTTGTGCGAGTTTCTTTAATAATTAAGTTACTTTTTCGTCATTTTTGTAAGTATTTTATTTTTAGGTAATTTTCTCGCTTTTTTGCGTCATATTTATTAGAATATTTTATAAGTTTTGAGTCATTCTCTCTTTATTTTTAATAGTTTATGGTGCATTTTTTGCGTATGGTACTCTGGATATTAACGGAACTGAATACGAAGACATGAGTATCTTCAGAATTTTGTTCAACCCTTATTTCTTCGAATATACGCCTTCCAAGAGACACACTGCAGCAGACTGAAATAATAACCGGTATTTATGTGCAATTAATAATTAAAAGTTTTCAGGTCATTTTATGCGATTTTATGGGTCATTTTTAAACATTTTTAGATCAACAAAATCCGGGCCCTGTAATAAAGTATCAGTCGAACCTCGGTAACTTGAATTGTTAGGGATGTCGAAAAACTTCCAATTATAAACAATTTGAATAATGATGATAATTGTTGTTTTAAAGGTTACCGGCCCGTAATGGTTTGGGTGACAGTGAAAATGAAATATGATCAAATGAAACCTACAAATAAAACTAACTTCAGTAGACTCTCCGGCCCCCTTAATACCATACCAATACTTTTCCAAAGCTTTATCAAGCGGGCTCCTGCTACAACCCTACGTGGTATTTCAAAATATTGTATGCATATCTCGTACTTCTGTCACATGAGGAGCTACAATTATAAGGTACAGTACAGTATTGTTAATACGTTTGTATTGAATACGTTATAGGGAAAAAAACTCTTTCACAAACGGGACACAGAACACCTCTTTAAGCGCTCACACACAACAATGAACACACGTAGAGAGCAGCTCTGTGTTCTTTAAAACTCAGCATTTTTTCTAGGTTTGTCCCGTATTTTGTGTAGGGTTTCGCCTAGGACTCCAAGCTGGCTCATCAGCGAGCTCTTGGTGTCCCCGCCCGGACCCCCACAGGAGTAGCGAACTGCACGCTACCTCCCTTTTTATGAAGCGTACCTGCGCCTCTTCACTGTGAGAACTAAAACCTCAAGCAGTCCTCGCCTCCCTATGAAGGCTTCCAAAAAGATGACAAACCTAGAAAAATTGCTGAGTTTTAATTCACAGGCCGTGATAGCCAATATACCATCTTTTTGGAAGCCTTCATAGGGATGTTATGGCTGCTTGAAGTTTCCACTTCACAAGCATTAAAACAATTCTCCGTTCAACTTTGCTTAGCAAAAACCTCCACCCGTTTTTTTTTTCTTTTTCATTTTAATATTAACGTTGACTGTGAAAATCTGCGCCCATCTCGAACCATAACCCTATTGCGCCCGTCAATCCAATTTAACTAACAGTTCTCTACAGAGCTGTAATATGCAAACAAATGGAACGTATAGTAAAAAGGAACGACCAGCCAATAACCATCTCTATGAAGGGCCGTTTAATTCAGGCGCACGGTAGCCGGCGAGGCTAATGGACGTAAGACCGTGCCCATAATACACATTAAGGAATCTAATTATAGGAAGGAACCTTATTTTATAGTGTTTGACTTTACATTCAACAATTAGTTTACGTGTACTGAAACTATGGACATTTTAAACTGGTAATGATGGTATGGCCATGCCCTGCGTGCAGCGCCTGATACTGTTAATAACTCTGTCCTTCATTTTGAGTTTGATGACCTACGCCCCAGAGGACGACCGAAGCAGCGTTGGCAACACACAATAAATGGTGATTTAAGTATTACCGGCCTAAATCCAGCTGACGCACGAAACCGGACAAAATGGAGGTCAATGACCAAAAAAAAAGCGGACCCTGCACCAGCGGGACAACGCTAGGAAGAAGAAGAAGAATGATGTAAGTCCAACACCTTAACAAAATTCAACATCAGATATTGAGATTTGCCGGTAGGTCACTAGATCCCTATATTATTATTATTTTTATTATTATTATGGACCGGCTCTGTGGCTAAATGGTTAGTGCGCTTGGCTTTGGCCCGAAGAGACCCGGGTTCGATTCCCGGCCGAGCAATGAGGGATCTTAATCTCCTGGGGTTAATTCCCATGACTCAGGGACTGGGTGTACGTAAGTCTTCATCACTTCATCCTCATTACGACGCGCAGGTCGCCCACGGGCTTCAACTAGAAAGACCTGCACTCGGTCTCTCAGGAGGCCACACGACCATCATCTATTATTATTATTATTATTATTATCGTTTCGGTCGTCTAGGGACCACGAGCTCATTTGTCCTTTGCTGTTCCTTCTTCTCCAGTATTCCTTCATCATCTCACTATGTTTCGTCTTCCTTTCGTCGGACCATTTCGAGCCGGTTTTCTTTCCCTTCCTCCCTTGCAAACATTCCTTGCCTAAAAATGCAGGGTGCCAGGGAATGTCCTCCGTAGTGACTACGTGCAGCTGCGAGTGGTTGCGTCATCAGTTTAGTTGGGAGCACAGTGTCCTTGATAGGGTGAAGGCCACATGTGTGGGCTGTCGAATTCGTCAGTGTGTATTGCAATAAACGAGCATGTGTGTCATAACCAGGCTTCGGATAATTATGCATTTTGCATATTTGATACAGTTTTAACTTAACAGTGCATTTTTAGGGGTTTCCTCCTGTTAGTGCATATTTCAAAAACATTCTTAATCTTGATTGTAGACATCAGCTTCTGCAGGACAGTTTTGGAATATTTGACATTTATTTCAGGCAACAGGAATGTGGCATGTGATGTGGAGAGAGTGTTTTCTGAGTACAAAGTCATTTTAAGTGAAAATAGGCGCAAGTGATTAAGTGTAATCAAGACTTGTAAATTTTATTGACAAACTGGAGCAATCTATTGTAGTACTGTAAGTAATTTTCTTTATTTTGGCGATATTTAATATGTAACATTAATTTCTTTGATTGATATCAGATATATGTTTATTTTTAAAGCATATTTTAGTGCTTAATTGGACACTTTTTAGTGCATATTTGCATGCATATTTTGGTATTTTTAAGTGCATAATTATCCGAAGCCTGGTCATCACCACTTTTAGCATCTGTTCTGAATGGCTGAAGTGAGTATAAAGTTTACTGTTTGTTTGTTTTTGATACAAGCGACAGCCGTGCTGCCAATGTAACTGGTGGCGTAATCCCTCGCAGCAACTTGTTGGTACAGCGTAGAACATTCCCGGGCGCACTGTATCTCTCTGTGGTGTATCTTCTTCTCTCATTGTTTCTTTCCAAATCCTTTTTGACTTCTTGTACCCAGGTTGTTGTTGACTTCTTGTTCCACAGGTATGTGAAGATCTGCTTGGTTAACCTACGGTCATCCATCCTGTAGCAATCTCCTCATTCGTAATGTTTCTGATATATGTCATCAATACTTCTTAATATCCAGAATTCTGCAGTTTTTAAAGGACCGAGTATTCTGCGTATAATTCTTCTTTCTACTACTACCAATTTGTAGTTCAGTACGAGACATTCACTCGCATTCCGGTGTGGCAGTGCTGTATTTTAAGATCTGTAGACAAACACGTTTTGTTGGAGGTATTCCTAGTTAGCCTATGTCATACGCTCTTTCAATCTTTTGTATTCTCTTCTACAGCAGATTTTTCCAAATATTTGAACTTCCTCACCCTCTTTATTTGAGCAATTTCTGTTGCTAGGATTTCTGGAGCATTTTGAATATTTGTCTTTTTTTTTCTACAGAAATCCTTAAACCTGTTTTGTTGGCCATCTCTTCTAAGAGATTGACCTGTATTGCTGCGTTTGCCAGATTTTCAGAAAGTCATTTTATTTGTGAATGGACCACTGAGGATTACGCTACATTTTCATTTCTTCTTCGTCTTAAGCCTCCTCTTCCTCCAGTATTCTTTCATATGGACGCTGTGCTGCTGCTTCCGTTCATTCGTCCATGTTCTTCCAGTCTTCGCTGTTCTTTCGTCTTGAAGCCCTTCCAAATATTGAATAAAGTGCAGTTTATTGAGAGGAATTGAAAAAAAAAGAACATATTCAATATACAGTGACAAATTTAACGCTGGGCACAATTTTCCAAAATCGACATAATGTTGTTAATTATCGTGAAAAGAAAGTGAAGAAAAAACTAGTGTCAAAAACTTGTTGGTTGAAGTGTTACAAAAGATGTCTATAGGCTCAAGTGTGTGTTAAAGTATTCTAAGTGCTTCAATAAAGATCTGGTGTCAAACAATGCAAACAACAGCAAGAGCCTACAGAGTTCACATAAAAGTCTCGAGCAATAGCCGCTACCAAAGCCATATATGACGTTACAACAATCACGAAGCTCTCTTTGGGAACTGCTATGGCATTATTCGACGCGAAAATGACGCCCATCGCCACATATGGACTTGAAATCATATGGGAGAAATTATCCCCGGCAGACTTGACGACGCTTGAAGCAGTCAAATTGCGCTTCCTGAAGGCTACCCTGGGGATATCGAAATATACAAAATCAAGATTAGCATATGAACTCGCCAGGGAGACCTTCTTCATTGAGGATCTTCGGATGAAGAGAGGGCTACCATCCACAGACGCCTGGAAAAAACTATTGCAGGAAAGAATACAGAAAAGGGACGAAATCTGGTTCGAGTTGTACACCACGGAGGCCATGATGACTAGGACATGGATGAACACTAACCAAGACTTGCGACACTTTGTTAATTCGATGGCGGAACATGGGTATCACCATAAACTGTGCAATACCGAATACTTTCATGACCCTGATGAATCCTGCGTATGTAAATTATGCGGGGTGCAATGTAGTAGATACCACGTAATTTCTTGTGCAAATCGGGGATCATCCATTGTGATGTTTTGTGAATGACAGTTTGTTATCATCAATATGCACAATTTGTGCGATTTATCTTTAATAATAAAAACTTGTTGAAGTGTTACATGATGATGATGATAATTGTTGTTTTAAGGGGCCTAACATCTAGGTTATCGGCCCCTGATGGTTTGGGCGATAGTGAAAGATGAGATGAGAATGAAAACTATAACTAATACTAACTACAGACTTACAAACTAGAAGAAGAAATGGTAAACAAATAAAGGACAGGAAGAAAAGAAATGCCCTAACCCTCGGGGAATGAGGATTAAGGGACATGGAAGGAAGGAGAGCCAGGAAAGGCTTATAGGAAAGGAGAAGATGAGAGGGCCCGCCCAATGTCAGTGGAAGAGGGGAAGAAACGGACCCAGCTCAGGAATCCCCCGGGATCGCCAACTCCCAAACTCACCAGCCGTGAGCCCTTGAGGGTGTAGCACTATCCAGGGTGCACCAGAAATGGTGGGGCTACATACACCCTGCCTCCTTGAGGGCCTTGCGCAGAAGGCAGTAGATAACATGAAAAGAAAAAGAAGGCTGACCCCTCACAGAAGGAGGGTATCAGGAAAGATGAGGCAAGGGCCAATTAAGGCGGGAAAGGAAGAGACTCCCTAGGCCTCGGATACCCTAATACCGTCGGGGTCGGAAGAGAACAAGAAAGGGAGGGAATGTTAGTGATAGCGCGTTGTCTGAGTTTCAACTGCTGGTGTTTAATGGCTATTTTAATGTAGCTACAACCACTATAGACTTCGTGAGCATGACGATATTTTACCTGCTGGCGCTCCCAGTGGCAACTCGCTCAGAACATCCATGTGGCTAATGTGTGTACTGGCTTGTGCGGCAGAATCAAGTGTGATAGTGAAGGAAGCAATTTAACGCTGAAATGTCGTCGTCCATAGAGGTTCAAGTGGGCTTTCAGAAGATTCGGTGGGATACGTCGTATTTTAGAGCTTCTACGCTGAAGAAAGGCAAACAGCTCAATGAAAGTAATCACATATTTCAGGTGAAGGAACGATTGGGAGAAGAAAGATCCAGCTTCTGTTTCAGAGAAACGAGCATTCATCAATTAATCAATTTAGACTATTAATTTTAAACATGACTTTATTATATATATTTCCCGAATCCATTGTCGTTGTAAATTATTTTGCAACAGGAACATTCAGTCAGACGAGTGTGAATGCACATCAGGCCTTTCCAAATGCTGCAAGCCAACGAGCTTTAAAGATACTAATGTTTAAGCTCGTTGCTGCAAGCACATTGCTGCGCTTTGCATTTATGTTAATACTGAGAGAGATTTTTCGAAGACTTCCTTCCTTCAACAATGGGAGAAACCTAAAAATGTTATCGCGGAATATTCTAAAGGCGAACATTCAGGAGAAATGTTCAAGGATAGATTAAATAAGCGGAGAGTTTGTAGCGTGTCGGAAAGTGTTGGATTAGAAGCATTCACCAAAACTGAACTATACGAGAAAATAAAAAATATAGACTGTGCTTTTACAAGAATTTTGAAGGCCGAGTGTGACGGTGAATCCATAATTATCTCCACTTCTATTGTTGAAGCTATCGTGGATGATGATGTAGAACAGAGCGAAACAAGACTTTTACTTCAGTGTCTTCAGCAATTAGACCATCAAAACGTTAATAAACTGTTTAGATGCTATGGAATAAATTACTTGACAAGTGGCAAGATATCACTAGTGTCAAAAAATTATGAGTCCATGTTGCCAAGTGGAGTCCTGAATTTTTATTTTGACAGCGTGAAAGTCACAAAATCGCAGAAGGATGCTATTGCGAATGAGACTAGGGCTCAATATAAGAATCCTGCTTGGTTCCATCAAAGAAAATTACGCATATCGGCGAGCCAGAGCGTACACAAGATCATGACACTGCAGAGTGGAGATTATAATAAACTGGCATCTCAGCTTCTTATTTCTAAAGACATAAACAGTCCTGCACTGAGATACGGAAGAGATAATGAGCAGAGGGCACTTCAGGAATTCTGTTTATCGTCCCAATGCTGCGTGTCACAGCTGGGGTTGTTTATAAAAGAAGAGCAACCCTGGCTCTGCTGCAGCCCGGATGGGATAGTGCTAGGTCAGGAATGCCTTTCTCTTTTGGAGATCAAGTGCCCTTACTCGTGTCGGGAAAAGCCTGTAGTTGATGACAACACGTGTAATGTTCCATATTTGTATATTAACATTGATGGTGATATCAAGTCAAAGGAAACTCATGTATATTACACCCAGGTACAGGCATCATTGTATATTTTGAACCTCAACTTCTGTGACTTATTTGTATATTCTTCAAAGAAAAGTGTGAAAGTGAGTGTCTCCAGAAATGAAGAATTGCTTTCAAATATTATTCCCACAGTAGAGATGTTTTATTTCGAGCATTACCTCCCGCTAATTTTCAAGCGATATACATAGTGTTACATTGTTACCATTCTCATGCTGGGTTTTACCACTATTCAGACATTTGAAACATTATATAATTTCTACTCGAGTTAGAAATATAAATAACAGTGAATTAGATTGGTGTTATCATGTACAATTCAATAATTATATAATCATGTCTAAGTTAAGGACCTGCCTAAAGTATATCAGTCGTCTAATTTAATGATAGGAGGACTGGAATTCACTTAGATACATGTGAGATGAACAATCTTGTCTAAATGAGGTACCAAATCCATAGTAACTCGGTTACTTAATATTTTATAAACCTTCATTCTATGTATAGCTCTTTCAACATGAATTCTGACAGATGCTATATCATATGTTGATTCTACTTCCTCAGCTGAAAACTGTGCATTAAATGCAAATGGTGGCATTACTATTACTGCGTTCTTATTTTCAATGCACGTTTTTATCTGTGGGAACCCTTTATCACACATAACAAGATCTCCTGCTTGAATATGATTTAGTATACCGGAATGTAGTTGTCAGTCGCTCTTCCACCATAACATTTAGAAAGAAAAGAAATATAACCTGATGGGAGTAATGGCAACCAGAAATTTTACAGTGAATGCATTTTTGTAATGAGAGAACATTAAAATTCTTTGACGAACACTTGAAGGGGTCTTCACAGTATACTTCAGTACAATCTATAAAGCACGTGCAATTTTCAAAATGACGTATAAAGGAATTTGGCATAGTACATTTAATAGTGGATCGTTGTGGCCAGAAAATCCATTCCTTAGTTTTCTCAAAAATATGGTAGAGCGTAAATTTAAAGGCAGCAGAAGCCGTAGTCCTGTGACAGTTAAACACAACGCCGAGTGCAGCAAAACTAATAACTTGTTTGCACTTCATTAACAGGAGAAGTAACATATTTTCCTTGTCAAGAGTACAATTGTGATGAACAAAAGGTAACAACGATAACAGGATACGAAACACAGCCAGCTTTACACCCGCTATTTCAACAAGATTATGTTCGCTTTCTTTCACTGACCGGTATCCACAAGGTCCACATTAATACTACAGTCTTGTTTTAAACAAGTGTCAGTCATTGTTTGTTTGTTCGCACGGGGCATTGGCAGATTTGTCTGGACTTCTGCTTCGCAATTATTTCTCAAAAAAGAAAACAATATGTTCACCTCCGTCTTGTCACTATATACGGTCACAATATCCGTCTGTGTGCTCGCGTCACTGAATGAACCATACTCCATCACACTTCCTTCACCCCCGTCATTTTCATGCCTCATTTTTCGCCTCTTGTATCTCGCAGTTACTCTACTGCCCTCTCGTTGCTGGTGCTGATCCGATAAATGTGGCTTCATGTAGAGCCTCGGTATGTAACCGGGACTGTCAGGATCTCTTGTCGGTGTTCCTTTTACAAAATGCCGACTACAAACACGTGAATTAATTGTAGGATGCCAAGGTTTACCATCACTCGTGTCCCGTTTTAAAGCCACAGTCCAAGCGTTCCTTCTATGAATGTGCTGTTTATTGTTTGGGAATACGAAGAACTTCGTCCCAGGCGGACAATTTCTGTAGGAGTAGTTACATCCAACCACAGAACAATTGGTTTTACTCTTTGTAGAACTTTCTTCCATCTCGAACTTTAATTCGCACCTCAACAAACGCAGTCTGGTAATCACGTTGCTTCACTTCACTGACAAGCACCCCATGGACTATTCGAACGACTTGCCGCCAGAGCGCAGCAACATCCATGCGCACGAGGTCTATAGGACGCTGCATGGTTGCTCCCGCAATTACAGCAGTTTGGTCGACAGGAAAGAAGGAGGGGAGCCCGGCACAGATATGTGGAAGGAATGCCGGACTCAGCTGGGGTCCCGTGGTCGCCAACCCACGTCCCACTACTGTCGACCAAAGTATTATGTGTACTCGAGTTTGAAGGTTGTTTGTGACGTAACCAATAGACATACGTAAAATCCATTAACGTCATCATTTTCGTCGTTCTATTTTACGTGAGTTCATGTAGGTTTGGAATTTTTAGTTTATATTTTAATATTTTTTATCGCAGTTGAAACACAAAAAGTGCCCGTTTTTAAGCGTGTTTCAACCATAAGTCACATTTAAGAATTATTATCTCACAAACCCGTCATCAGATCGAATCCAAATTTTAACACAATATACATTGGAATGTTGTATAACTGGTTTATTAATTTTAAAATGTTGCGTGTCCAAAAAACAAAGTTGTTATCATTTGTTTAAGGTAACGTTTTCTCGGCTTGGGGTGGTTGGAATATGTAGTTCTTGGTTGCGTTGTAATCCTTATACATCAAAAAGTTATGCTGTATGACTTTAAAATACGTAAATTAATTCACTTATTTTATATCGGTTTATATTTGAACGGGGAAATACGACCTCGCCTCGCTCGGCAGTGACGGGCTCCATCTCGGCAACGCTGTACAGCTTACCCTGGAGCGGCTGGCTGGTGAATCATGCCTTATTTCCACGAACAAATACAAACCGATACAAAATAAGTGAATTAATTTACGTATTTCAAAGTCATACAGCATAACTTCTTGATGTATAAGGATTACAACGCGACCAAGAGCTATATTTTCCAACCACCCAGAGCCGAGAAAAGTTACCTTACAAAAATGATAACAACTTTGTTTCTTGGACACACAAAATTTTGTAATTAATAAACCAGTTATACAACATCCCAATGTATATTGTGTTAAAATTTGCATTCGATCTGATGACGGGGTTTTGAGATAATAATCCATAAATGTGACGCATGGTTGAAACACGCTTAAAAACGGGCACATGTTGTGTTCCAACTGCGATAAAAAATATTAAAATATAAATTAAAAAATCCAAACCTACATGAACTAACGTAAAATAGAACGACAGAAATGATGATGTTATTGGATTTTATGTAGGTCTATTGGTTACTTCACAAACAACCTTCAAACTCGAGTGCACATAATACTTTGGTCGACAGTAGATGTGAGACCTCGGGGGGATAATGTAAATAAACATAATATACAGTATTTCAATAGGTAATTAGATGCGCCCAACGGAGGGTTAACCAAACAAGCATTCTGTAGGAAGAGGATGAGCCGAGTACACAAACATATTATTGAAGGACGAGCGCTAATAAATCAGCTTCATTAGCGATGAAAGAAAATCCAATTACACGCTCCACTTTGTTCCTAAAAGCACTCGCACACACGGCCGGCCAGTCACCTTTAACTGCATTACACAATAAAGTGACTTTCCAAGAATTCAACAATCAAAGTATACATACATTTTAATTAGCTACTAGCGGACCCTTGTGTATAGGCCACCCGCTCGGCTTTATTGATATGCGGGTTCGACGCGACACAGTTCTAGTTCTGGCACTGGCCATCGTCTTGTTTATTTCTTTAAAAGCACATATATTTCCCTTGCTTTTTCAAGAAATACAAGACTTTTCCTGTACTACTCAGACGACTTGGAAGATGTTGGTACAAACCGTATCTTCTAACTAGTTGGTTGGTTCCTCAGTTAAGGGGCTGCGATATCGCGGTCATATAGCCCCGTGTACTTTGGGTGTGTGTAGAATCTGTCTGATAACCGGTGTTAATTGTGATGTCTGCAGTAGTGTGTGTTATCTGTTTTAATTCAGGTAAGGACTGAAGAGATTAATACCTTCAAGTAGTTCCTACGTTTGCTACCAAATGCTACCGTCCACGACACCTAGCTGCGGACGCGGCTACTAAATGACATCGCAGTCAGCACCTGACGGCGAACGTTGGAACTAATATAGCGTTATCAAACTAACCTACACATTTTAGCCTCCACAAATTTATGACATGGGACCGCCGGCTTTACTTCCCCTCCGAAGGAAGGCATACTGAGGGATTTTTAACGCATTTAAAAAAATCAGACGACTCGGCCGGGTTTGAACCCGCAGTCTTGGGCTATCTTCTAACCCCCTTTGGTTTAAGAGGTTGAGTTTTGTGAAACATTCACCTTAGTGGTTGGCTCAGGGAAGGAAAACATTTCTACAGAAAAGGAATCTGTTGACATCGAATATATGGTAACAAATGAAGAGGTATTAAGACGATTGGGAGAGAAAAGATGTTTCTGGCGACTGCCAATGAAGGGATAGGTTGGTAGGACACCCAGGAATAGCAAGCTTAGTTATGGAAGAAAGAGTCGAGGACAAGAACTGTAGGGGTAGACCAAGGTTAGAATATGTTAAACAGATTGCCTCGGATGCAGGGTGTGGTAGCTATGTAGAGATGAAACGATTAGCTCATGGCAGGGAGGCATGAATAGCTAAAATTAGTGGGTTAGATTTGTTAACACTCTATTAGTACCAACGTTGGTCGCCAGGTGCTGGTTGCGATGGCATCTAGAAGCCAAGTTCTCAGCTAGGTGTCGTGGACGGTAGCATTTGGTATAAGGCATCCAACGTTTAGAATGAAGCATTGGTCTTATGGCGCGTTACGACAGGGTTGCCACTCCATGAGAGGAGGCAGTACAAAGCGCGTCGCGTACACTTTCCGCACATTCAGCGATTGTGCAGTAACGAAGACTTTAATTAAGTACTGTATAATAATACTAATAGTAGGCTAACATAACACATACAACGAACTTAAATTAAATTAACTATAACGTCATTATCAAGTCATTATATTTAACATTCCTGCTATTTTTGCGAAGTGTATTACTTAGCCTCTTTTTGCGTGGCGATAGTACTGGACCCTGTCCACTCTCACTACGTATTTTAAAAACGGTAGTCTTTGATATTCCTGTGGCCAGAGCAGTTTCATTGACTAAATTATGTATACGCTCGTTAGGTTTAAGATTCTTAAAATAACTGAACACATTAATTACGACCTGTTTATCCCTCCTTCTGAGCACTTGACCACGCTTTCTTTTCACAAAGCTATCCATTGTTGTACGTGAAATACGTAAAATACAACACGTTAAATCTAACAGAACTGCTGCACACACACTCAAGATAGAGACTGCTGAACAACTGAAATACAAGCTCGAAGGGCACAGTAATAATGCTGTGAGTAGCAAGCTGCACCCCGCTGTCCTTCGAAACTTCATTCATATAATCCACGGTCAATGAACAGCCCGGCCTGTGTAAACAATTAAATCCACACTCTGGGTAAGCAGGTAGAAAACTTCTTCGAACATTCCTCTTTTTTTTTAGCGTATGGCTTTTAGTGCCGGGAGTGTCCGAGGACATGTTCGGCTCGCCAGTTTTTGTAGCTGCTTCGAGACGGACACCCAATGGGTGAGCTACAAGTACCGTTGGGGAGGAAAGTTGGAAGGGAAGGCGAGAGGAGTTGGAAGGTAGCGGCTGTGGCCTATAGTTAGGGACCAACCCCGGCATTTGCCTGGAAGGAAGATGGGAAACCACAGACCATCTTCAAGGTTGCCGGCGGGGGGATTCGAACCTCCTCGCCTCCTGGATGTGAGCGACTGCCATTAGTCATGCCGCAACGACCACGGCTAACTCGCCCGGTAACATTCCTCTACAACTCAAAAACTGACATGACATGGTTATCTTTAAAAATAGAAAAGTTGGCAGCATACGAACTTTTTCAATGCTGCTATGCGGTTATGAGAGAATATTCAGAAGTTTTACCTATTGAAAATTTTAATATTGCTAGTATAAAATATTTCAATAATCCATCAAGACGGCACATTTAGCTAAACGTGTGTGAAAAATAGGTATCACAAAGTCAACCCAACATGATATAAGATCGATTTTACTAAAATGGGGACACAGTTTATCATGTTTTTTTAATATGGATATCTATTTTTTCTAGCATTTCTATCAAGTTTACGTAGTTCTAATATAGGACAAAAAAGATCGGCAAAACATAGTTCTACCCGAATATGCTGGGTTTTTTTTCGACAAATAAAAGTTTTCGACTGTTATGGCAACAGTGGATTGCTAGAAAATGACAGCGTCATACATGTCTCGCGTGCAACAGAAAGAGAGAAGAATATCCCTATCTAACCAGTGCTTCATTCTAAACGTTGGATGCCTTATAGAAGTATTGGCCCTGGCTGTTGAGACACTTGTCCCACTGTGACACGAGGCGGTAGCATTTGGTAGCAAAAGAAGGGACCACTTGAGAATTGATCGTCTGCTGTCCTTACCTGAATTATAGATAACACACACTAATACAGCCATCACAATTAACACTGGTTATCAGACAGATTCTACACACACCCAAAGTACACGGGGCTACATGACCGCGTTGTCGCAGCCCCTGAACTAAGGAACCAACCGACCTGCATTTATGAAAGCACCAGATAATTACAAAAGTTAATCTTGATATTGGAGATGTGCGAGGTGTTCCACATCGAGATTGTTGTATTTGCCTCAGAATAGGCTGGCTGCGTGGCTCAGCGGTAACGTTCTCACCTGCTGTTCCCGAGGTTGCAGGATCGAATCCCGGCACAGTCAGCTGCCATTTGAGGGTCTCGAATGCGAGGGAGCCGTGTCAATAGATTTACCAGCACGTTAACCCGTTATAGGGAAGACTTCTTTTTTTAAAATTTTACTTTCATATTTTAATTTTCATTTCAGCTGTAATTTTTATTTTTATTTTAAATAAATTTTAAAAATTATCTACGGGAATCAGTCCCCCCAGACCCAAATAATTCAAAATTAAGCGTAAATTGATGACATTGCAGATGACCTCGTAGTTCCGCCCCTTAAAACAACAACAACAACAACAACAACAACAACAAATTGATGACATTTTTAATTTGAAAGAGATTTTTTTAAAATTGTTGACAAACTATTGGATTATGTACGTTTATAATTTATCTTTACTTGTGTTTAGTGTTAGCCCACACATTGAAAGGTGAAAATAAAACGTTTTAACGTGTAGGTTTGCTTTCATTGATTGTCTTACTTTGCCGCCAAACAAAGCAAAAAAAAAAGCAACATTCAAAAACAAAAGAAAACAAACACAAAACCAAAAATAAAAACAAAGCAAAAAGCAAAATTCAAAAACAAAAGAAAAAGCAGTTAAACACACAATCAAAAAATCACATTTCTAAAACAAAAGCAGGAAACAAACTAAAAATCAAAACAAAACAAAAAAACACAAAGCAAAAAAGAAAAATCAGAAAACAACAAACACAAAATCAAAAACGCAAATAGTTCAGAATTGACACCACCTATCCCCCCCTCCCCCGCCACTCCTCAGAATAGCGGTTGTCAAGAGCAGGCTGTAGACATTCCACCATTCAGATAAGTCTTCATATCAGATCTTTCAACACGTTATTAATATTAACTAAGTTGTTTACAATGAGACACCTGTTTACTGAAAGATGTTTACAACCCTCCATTGGGGTCTCTTTCGACACGGGTTGTATTAAGATAACACTTAAATACTAAAATGGTTGATTTCTATGAAAAATAATACAATATTCAACTCTAATAAATCGTATTTTATAGTGTTTGCCTGATTGTCGTCTTCTACAAAGTAGCTAGTCTTTTGTCTCTGACTTTTACTCGAAGCAAAAGTAGATACCTCATCAAGAAAACGTAATGCCCTGGAAGGAGAGGGTGCGAAGCACTGCCTTCTTGTGCTTTGGTTTGGCACCGGCATGTAAACCTAGTGTGTTTCAGAACACAAGTCTATGAAGGAGGCTATTCTTCAAGCACACATGTTCCAAAGCTCCTTAGTGGGGAGCACCGCCTTCTTGCTCTTTGGTTTGGCACCGCCATGTAAACCTAGTGTGTTTCAGAACACAAGTCTATGAAGGAGGCCATGCTTCAAGCACACATGTTCCAAAGCTCCTTAGTGGGGAGCACCGCCTTCTTGCGCTTTGGTTTGGCACCGCCATGTAAACCTAGTGTGTTTCAGAACACAAGTCTATGAAGGACGCCATGCTTCAAGTACACATGTTCCAAAGCTCGTTAGTGGGGAGCACCGCCTTCTTGCTCTTTGGTTTGGCACCGCCATGTAAACCTAGTGTGTTTCAGAACACAAGTCTATGAAGGACGCCTTGCTTCAAGCACACGTGTTCCAAAGCTCCTTAGTGGGGAGCACCGCCTTCTTGCTCTTTGGTTTGGCACCGCCATGTAAACCTAGTGTGTTTCAGAACACAAGTCTATGAAGGACGCCATGCTTCAAGTACACATGTTCCAAAGCTCGTTAGTGGGGAGCACCGCCTTCTTGCTCTTTGGTTTGGCACCGCCATGTAAACCTAGTGTGTTTCAGAACACAAGTCTATGAAGGACGCCTTGCTTCAAGCACACGTGTTCCAAAGCTCCTTAGTGGGGAGCACCGCCTTCTTGCTCTTAGGTTTGGCACCGCCATGTAAACCTAGTGTGTTCCAGAACACAAGTCTATGAAGGAGGCTATTCTTCAAGCACACGTGTTCCAAAGCTCCTTAGTGTGTAGTTGCTATTAATCGTACAACTGGCCCTGTATCTCATAAAAATCACAATAACAATGAGGTAGGGTAATCACATTATACCGTAACTACACAAACATATATCACTGCAAGTTGACACATTATGGAATGAACATTATTTCATTAAGGCATAACAGCAAGAGGACCACGCCCAGCGTATGCCATCAGTAGGAGCCGCCCACATTATCATACCAACGATTTGATATTCCTTTCTCGCGGTATTTCTTAAACATTCTACACCACTAAAAAACACCCTCCCCCGTTTAAAACGAGAAACAAGATAACGTTGCAGCCAAGGTACGTAGATAAGGAGGCAACATAGGGAAACATGAAGCTGTATGAGGATGTACTTTGTACAATATCTTCAATAAACCAAGGCCGGCATTAACGGTAGTATTAAGGTTCCAGGACATTCTCATTAGACCGGGCAGCGCTTATAGGGCTGATTAGCTTACCCTTAGCGAGAATGAAAATTGGCCTTTAATAGTTGATGAAGTCCAGATATATTACACCACATTAGGATGTTCTAAACTTGGCAACACGCACATGTTACACTGCTCGGCAAACACAGCCAGTTAGGAATTCAAGGGAGGGGTGTAAGGAGGAGGCGAGGAGATAACAAGAGAGGAAATACCTTCCAGTTCAGTGCAGGCAACGGGAGGTGGTAACTGCGCGGAAACGGACCACACTTCCCTCAAACAGGTAAATGCACAATCCACAATAACCTGATTATTTATACAGGGTGTCGACTACTATGGAAAACAGGGAATTATCAGGGTATTTTAATGACCCTCGGGGAATTTTAGTTTTACAAGGTCCAACCTTGAATAATTGGAAATTAAGCATTTGAATTTTGTTGAGGAAAAGTATATTCTGTTGGTTTTTTTTGTTTTTTTTTTCAGCGTGTGGCTTTTATGCCGGGAGTGTCCAAGGACATGTTCGGCTCGCCAGTTTTGTAGCTGCTTCGAGACGGACACCCAATGGGTGAGCTACAAGTACAGTTGGGGAGGTAAGTGGGAATGTACGGACGAGGAGTTGGAAGGTAGCGGCTGTGGCCTATAGTTAGGGACCAACCCCGACATTTGCCTGGAAGGAAGATGGGGAAAGCACAGAAGATCATCTTCAAGGTTGCCGGCGGGGTGGATTCGAACCTCCTCGCCTCCCGGATGTGAGCGACTGCCAGCAGACATGCCGTAACGACCACGGCTAACTCACCCGGTATTGTGGTGATGATTGTTGTAGTTGTATGTTCGTACTGACGTTAAATCAGTAAGCTCTCATTTCTTGCGAGATAGAGCACACAAATTGCATGTGTATTTGTATATAAATGGGTAACCGTATGAGAGCATTACTGTTGACGAGCTACTTTCAATACTCGCAAGTAGGCTACGATAGTTTTTCTGGGTAAAAAATTTAGAAACTGGCAAAATATAGCAAAATATATATTTCTGTTTTTCCTTTTATTGTCTTTTGAACTTTGTCATGCAACCATTTATAGTTCAAGCACTTTACAGTAAGCACCAGTGTATGTATTAATCTCATGGGCATTATTTTCAGGATTAGGGAACCACCCATTACGATTGGGTACAATCGAGTAGACCGACTCAAAAGCGTTAACTTTCGCCAACTTACACTGGTGGACAAAAATATCGCATCAACTTCTATATTTGTTGTTAAAATTGCTTCTTTAGGGCCTTTGTGACATCGTGTCACTGTACTAATGTGTGCATTTCTATATTTCATTAAATCAAGAGCTAATCGGCCATTTTTTAAAATTCAGCAGGTGGAAATACATAATAAGCAAATTTTGAGTCGTAATGATGGGCAGTGTAACCTGTGTTGTTGTGCTACCTTTGGTAGTGTGTGTATTTGTAATTCAGGTGAGGTTTAGGGAGGAGACGGCCGTGGAGGAATAAGAAAACCACTTCCAAGATGGCTGAGGTGGTAATCGAAACACACCTCTTCTCAGTTCTCCTGAGGGTACCTCCGCCGTTCCAGTCTTCACACCAGAACTGAATTTCTTAGCAGAGCCGGGAATCGATACGCCAGAGGAAATTGGAGACAAATTTAAAGTGGGAGTGAAGATTCAAGGAGAAATAATGTCAACTCTGAGATTTGCCGATGACACCGTCATCTTGGCCGACACGCCTGAGGATTTGAATGAGTTTTTGAATGGTATGGACTCCGTCTTGAGGAAAGAATTCATGATGAAAAATAATAAATGTAAAACAAAAATACTGGAATGCAGCCGAAATAAATCAGAAACCTCTATGGACATCAAATTGGCAGGGGAAAAACTAAAGGAAGTAGGAGACTTTTGTTACTTACGAAAGCAAAATAACCAGTGATGGACGAAGCAAAGAGGATATAAAAAGTAGGTTGGCCCAGGCAAGGCAAGCATTTCTACAGAAAAGGAATCTGACATGGAATATAGATTTAGGTATTAGGAAGTCATTTTTGAAAGAGTTTGTCTGGAGCGTGGAGCTCTATGGAAGTGAAACTTGGACTATTGGTGCAACAGAAAAGAGGAGAATTGAAATGTGGTGTTACAGGAAAATGATGAAGATCAGATGGGTAGATAGGGTTACAAACGAAGAGGTATTAAGACTACTGGGAGATGAGAGATGTTTCTGGCGACTGCTAATGAAGAGAAGAGATAGGTTGGTAGGACACATAGTAAGTCACCCAGCAATATCAAGCTTAGTTATGGAAGGAGGGGTCGAGGTTAAGAACTGTAGGGGTAGACCAAGGTTGGAATATGTTAAACAGATTGCCTCGGATGTAGGGTGTTGTAGCTATGTAGAGATGGAACTATTAGCTCGGGGCAGGGAGGCGTGAAATGCTGCATCAAACCAGTCAAAAGACTGAAGACTCATACAACAACCTAAGGGATGACAGCCAATACTGCTAGCCAAGAGGTGGACGATTATAGAAGGTTATTGCCACGTCAACACGATGCATCCTGGGTTAGGTTAACTTTCCTGAGGGACTCACAGTTTGTGGTAGAGGCGATCCCGTGATATTCCATTTAACTCTACTTCCCTCCGACTCCCTCATTCCATCCTCGATAACCATCATCATCCTCAGCATAGCTCCAGCATCGGTCAAGATGCAGTGCTGCCCCTTAAAACAAAAATTATCATCACCGTAACAATTGAAATTGGATCTACAGATAACATACGCTTCCAGGGCGACGACTCTTTCTAACAGCAATACATTTCCCTGGTCATTTCCTTGACTAAAACCCATAATTCTTTCAATCCCAAGCATTTTTAGCCTCCTCTTCACATTTTGTAAAAATGAGGAAAAAGTAGACTCATGAGATCGATCCGGGAAAATGTGTGTGTTTGTCGTGTCCCCCCCCCCCCCCCCCCCCAATCAACTCCTAAACGGCTGCAGCTATCAAAACCAAATTTAGTATCAGTTAAGATCTATACCTGAATATCTCACGTCCATATCTGAAAATGACATCAGTGCTACCAACTGCTGAAAAAATCACAATTGAAATTTGAGCTCCATGTTGTATATCTCTGCGGTTATGCATGCGAGCTATTCCAAAATTGGCACACACAGAGATAATGACATACCAGATTAATTTTCAGGAGCCCATATATGACAGTGTTGCCAATATGATTCTAAGCCTGCTGATAGGTCCAACGTTTAAATGCATGTAACTTCTATACTATCAATGGGATTTCAACCAAATTTCGTATGTGCTTTGTGTACCATAACAGATATGACTATGCGTATTCTTGAGAGCCAGCAAGGCTGCCAACTGTTAATAAATGATGTCCCTATTTGTTTTATTCTAATACCAATATATCGGAAAGCATGCAAGCCAACAACTCTAAACTCGGCACACGTAGGCTATAGTACCTGACATTCTAGATTAATTTGGAATACCTGATACATATCAGTGCTGCCAACATGATTCTAAGCATGCCAATAGGTCAAATTGTTAAATACTTATAACTTCTATATTAACAAATGGATTTTATCCAAAATTGGGACAATAACAGATCACAATGTTTGAGATTAATTCTAAGCAACACATGCATGACACTGTTGCCAACATTATTTTACGAGCGCCAATAGATCCAATGTAACATTTCATATTTAAAAAAATGTAGGCTGTTTAGTTAGTCACGGAACAACTTATTTTTGATCTGGTCACACAATTTAATTTATGTCTCTTAGTTAAAATCGATTTTGTGCCCCAGACCGGCTTGCATCGATTGTGTGGGTTACTGGCTACATAGAACTTCAATATGAAACTCCTTTTGTATTCCATGACGTCGTGAGATGTTTGGTTTTCATCTATCGACAAAATGGCTGCCAGCAACCACCGCCACCACGAGGGAAATGGTTTGTAGTCAGGATATAAAATATATACCCCAATATACTATTATAATACGTTATTTTACATACAATGTTCATACGAATCTAACTACCAATGTTTACCTCTAAGTCAGTGGTTGCTGGCAGCCATTTTGTCCACAGATAAAAAGCAAACACATCTCATGACTTCAAGGAATACAAAAGGAACTTCATATTGGAGTTCCATGTAGCCAGTAACCCACACAATCGATGCAGGCCGATCTGGAGTCCAAAAGCGATCCCAACTAAGAAACAATAAAAATATGTGTACTCACACAATAATTATATGGTCAGAAATTGAAAAGGATAAAGATATCACCGTAAGGACCGGAAGACAGAAATCGACAGAAGATAAGTAAGTGAACGTAACGCCGGGGTCGCCAACCCAGGTCCTGCAAGCCGTGAGCCCCTTAGGGGTGTGGATTAAGAGAACAGCAGACTTGTACTCCGTAACTTACAGGTTCACTGACGCCGCACGCAAGAGACGCTTGTAATCCTATAGAACGGACAGCGATAGACTCACCAAAATGTCATCAACTCAACGAAGGTCAAAATACACTGGCGAGAAGAAACTAATAAGAACCTTCAAGAAATAAATATCAGACATCATAGGAAATCGTGAAGTTTTTAGTAGAATAGTAGGCAAGCACACATTCGTGGAGAAACCTGAAAGGAGAACTGGTAGGAAGTGGTCCAAAGAAGGTGCAAAATTTTGGGAGGATAAGAATGTGAAAACCACCAGGCCAACTAACAAGTTCAAACGGTCTCTTTGAAGGGGCATTTCGGAATATACATTACAAAACACTAAGGTGTATAGTATATTGGCTTTCACAGTGAATTGATTTTAACTCTTGTTGTATTCCTGGTGTGAAGGCTGCGTGAGGCTCAGCTGATGTTAGATATTCCATCCATGCAATGTGGTGTGACGGTGATAGAAATTCAATACACCATTTACTGCTACTCGAGTCTCCAGTCAGCTGATCAGCCAACGCTTGTCACGCTAATGTTCCGTGTTTCCAAATGCAATGTCAAGGTTTGGACATCCTACAGTATTTACTGCGCAATTAGATTTCATTACAAAGCTACCTATTGCCATGACTACCATGTCACGAATTGCAGAAATGTTGATACATATATTCACGTACCACTTCCCCCAGACCGCAAAACCACAGTCAGTTCTATTCTTTTTACTGTATAGGCTATATACGTAGGCTTTCCATACGTCCCGGTTTGACCGGGACAGTCCCGATATTTTGCTCTTGTCCCGGTGTCCCGCCCGGTTTTATCAATGTCCCGGAAAACGGCTGTAAGATGTAAAAAGTATTAACTTTGGCCTTTTATCATTTGAAATGATTTTGTCGACTTCGTCGTTATGCTTGACGGAGACGGTTGCGTTACGGGGACGGAAGTGACGTCATGCAGCCACGCGGGAAGCCGAAGTTAATGGTTAATGGAGTCTGTTGAAAGAGTCCTGGGGCGTCGAGCGACCTGGGACTTTGAGCGAAGCGAAAAGAATACAGGGTGACTCCTAAAGAGGTGTACAAGATGCCAGATAAGAATGCAGGGTGACTCCTAAAGGGGTGTACAAGATGGCAGAGAAGAATACAGGGTGACTCCTAAAGAGGTGTACAAGATAGCAGAGAAGAATACAGGGTGACTCCTAAAGGGGTGCACAAGATGGCAGAGAAGAATACAAGGTGACTCCTAAAGGGGTGTACAAGATAGCAGAGAAGAATACAGGGTGACTCCTAAAGGGGTGTACAAGATGGCAGAGAAGAATACAGGGTGACTCCTAAAGAGGTGTACAAGATGCCAGATAAGAATGCAGGGTGACTCCTAAAGAGGTGTACAAGATAGCAGAGAAGAATACAGGGTGACTCCTAAAGGGGTGCACAAGATGGCAGAGAAGAATACAAGGTGACTCCTAAAGGGGTGTACAAGATGGCAGAGAAGAATACAGGGTGACTCCTAAAGAGGTGTACAAGATGGCAGAGAAGAATACAGGGTGACTCCTAAAGGGGTGTACAAGATGGCAGAGAAGAATACAGGGTGACTCCTAAAGGGGTGTACAAGATGGCAGAGAAGAATACAGGGTGACTCCTAAAGAGGTGTACAAGATGCCAGATAAGAATGCAGGGTGACTCCTAAAGAGGTGTACAAGATAGCAGAGAAGAATACAGGGTGACTCCTAAAGGGGTGCACAAGATGGCAGAGAAGAATACAAGGTGACTCCTAAAGAGGTGTACAAGATAGCAGAGAAGAATACAGGGTGACTCCTAAAGGGGTGCACAAGATGGCAGAGAAGAATACAAGGTGACTCCTAAAGGGGTGTACAAGATGGCAGAGAAGAATACAGGGTGACTCCTAAAGAGGTGTACAAGATAGCAGAGAAAAATACAGGGTGACTCCTAAAGGGGTGTACAAGATGGCAGAGAAGAATACAGGGTGACTCCTAAAGGGGTGTACAAGATGCCAGATAAGAATGCAGGGTGACTCCTAAAGAGGTGTACAAGATAGCAGAGAAGAATACAGGGTGACTCCTAAAGGGGTGCACAAGATGGCAGAGAAGAATACAAGGTGACTCCTAAAGGGGTGTACAAGATGGCAGAGAAGAATACAAGGTGACTCCTAAAGGGGTGTACAAGATGGCAGAGAAGAATACAGGGTGACTCTTAAAGAGGTGTACAAGATAGCAGAGAAGAATACAGGGTGACTCTTAAAGAGGTTCAAAAGATGGCAGAGAAGAATACAAGGTGACTCTTAAAGAGGTTCAAAAGATGGCAGAGAAGAATACAGGGTGACTCCTAAAGAGGTGTACAAGATGGCAGAGAAGAATACAAGGTGACTCTTAAAGAGGTTCAAAAGATGGCAGAGAAGAATACAGGGTGACTCCTAAAGGGGTGTACAAGATGGCAGAGAAGAATACAGGGTGACTCCTAAAGAGGTGTACAAGATAGCAGAGAAGAATACAGGGTGACTCCTAAAGAGGTGTACAAGATAGCAGAGAAGAATACAGGGTGACTCCTAAAGGGGTGCACAAGATGGCAGAGAAGAATACAGGGTGACTCCTAAAGGGGTGCACAAGATGGCAGAGAAGAATACAAGGTGACTCCTAAAGAGGTGTACAAGATAGCAGAGAAGAATACAGGGTGACTCCTAAAGAGGTGTACAAGATAGCAGAGAAGAATACAGGGTGACTCCTAAAGGGGTGCACAAGATGGCAGAGAAGAATACAAGGTGACTCCTAAAGGGGTGTACAAGATGGCAGAGAAGAATACAGGGTGACTCCTAAAGGGGTGTACAAGATGGCAGAGAAGAATACAGGGTGACTCTTAAAGAGGTGTACAAGATAGCAGAGAAGAATACAGGGTGACTCCTAAAGGGTTTCAAAAGATGGCAGAGAAGAATACAGGGTGACTCCTAAAGGGGTGTACAAGATGGCAGAGAAGAATACAAGGTGACTCCTAAAGGGGTGTACAAGATGGCAGAGAAGAATACAGGGTGACTCCTAAAGGGGTGTACAAGATGGCAGAGAAGAATACAAGGTGACTCTTAAAGAGGTTCAAAAGATGGCAGAGAAGAATACCGGGTGACTCCTAAAGGGGTGTACAAGATGGCAGAGAAGAATACAAGGTGAGTCCTAAAGGGGTGTACAAGATGGCAGAGAATAATACACGGTGAGTCCTAAAGGGGTGTACAAGATAGCAGAGAAGAATACAGGGTGACTCCTAAAGGGGTGTACAAGATGGCAGAGAAGAATACAAGGTGACTCCTAAAGGGGTGTACAAGATGGCAGAGAAGAATACAGGGTGACTCCTAAAGAGGTGTACAAGATAGCAGAGAAGAATACAAGGTGACTCTTAAAGAGGTTCAAAAGATGGCAGAGAAGAATACAGGGTGACTCCTAAAGGGGTGTACAAGATGGCAGAGAAGAATACAAGGTGACTCCTAAAGGGGTGTACAAGATAGCAGAGAAGAATACAGGGTGACTCCTAAAGGGGTGTACAAGATAGCAGAGAAGAATACAGGGTAACTCCTAAAGAGGTGTACAAGATGGCAGAGAAGAATACAGGGTGACTCCTAAAGAGGTGTACAAGATAGCAGAGAAGAATACAAGGTGACTCTTAAAGAGGTTCAAAAGATGGCAGAGAAGAATACAGGGTGACTCCTAAAGGGGTGCACAAGATGGCAGAGAAGAATACAAGGTGACTCCTAAAGGGGTGTACAAGATGGCAGAGAAGAATACAGGGTGACTCCTAAAGAGGTGTACAAGATAGCAGAGAAGAATACAGGGTGACTCCTAAAGGGGTGTACAAGATGGCAGAGAAGAATACAAGGTGACTCTTAAAGGGGTTCAAAAGATGGCAGAGAAGAATACAGGGTGACTCCTAAAGAGGTTCAAAAGATGGCAGAGAAGAATACAAGGTGACTCAAAAGAGGTGTACAAGATAGCAGAGAAGAATACAGGGTGACTCCTAAAGAGGTGCACAAGATGGCAGAGAAGAATACAGGGTGACTCCTAAAGAGGTGTACAAGATAGCAGAGAAGAATACAGGGTGACTCCTAAAGAGGTGTACAAGATAGCAGAGAAGAATACAGGGTGACTCCTAAAGGGGTGTACAAGATGGCAGAGAAGAATACAAGGTGACTCTTAAAGAGGTTCAAAAGATGGCAGAGAAGAATACAGGGTGACTCCTAAAGAGGTGTACAAGATGGCAGAGAAGAATACAGGGTGACTCCTAAAGGGGTGAACAAGATGGCAGAGAAGAATACAAGGTGACTCCTAAAGGGGTGTACAAGATGGCAGAGAAGAATACAGGGTGACTCCTAAAGAGATGTACAAGATAGCAGAGAAGAATACAAGGTGACTCTTAAAGAGGTTCAAAAGATGGCAGAGAAGAATACAGGGTGACTCCTAAAGGGGTGTACAAGATGGCAGAGAAGAATACAAGGTGACTCCTAAAGGGGTGTACAAGATAGCAGAGAAGAATACAGGGTGACTCCTAAAGGGGTGTACAAGATAGCAGAGAAGAATACAGGGTAACTCCTAAAGAGGTGTACAAGATGGCAGAGAAGAATACAGGGTGACTCCTAAAGAGGTGTACAAGATAGCAGAGAAGAATACAAGGTGACTCTTAAAGAGGTTCAAAAGATGGCAGAGAAGAATACAGGGTGACTCCTAAAGAGGTGTACAAGATAGCAGAGAAGAATACACGGTGAGTCCTACAGGGGTGTACAAGATGGCAGAGAAGAATACAAGGTGACTCTTAAAGAGGTTCAAAAGATGGCAGAGAAGAATACAGGGTGACTCCTAAAGAGGTGTACAAGATAGCAGAGAAGAATACAGGGTGACTCCTAAAGGGGTGTACAAGATAGCAGAGAAGAATACAGGGTGACTCCTAAAGGGGTGTACAAGATGGCAGAGAAGAATACAAGGTGACTCCTAAAGGGGTGTACAAGATAGCAGAGAAGAATACAGGGTGACTCCTAAAGGGGTGTACAAGATAGCAGAGAAGAATACAGGGTGACTCCTAAAGGGGTGTACAAGATGGCAGAGAAGAATACAGGGTGACTCTTAAAGAGGTTCAAAAGATGGCAGAGAAGAATACAGGGTGACTCCTAAAGGGGTGCACAAGATGGCAGAGAAGAATACAAGGTGACTCTTAAAGAGGTTCAAAAGATGGCAGAGAAGAATACAGGGTGACTCCTAAAGGGGTGTACAAGATGGCAGAGAAGAAATCAAGGTGACTCTTAAAGAGGTTCAAAAGATGGCAGAGAAGAATACAGGGTGACTCCTAAAGGGGTGTACAAGATGGCAGAGAAGAATACAAGGTGACTCCTACAGGGGTGTACAAGATGGCAGAGAAGAATACAAGGTGACTCTTAAAGAGGTTCAAAAGATGGCAGAGAAGAATACAGGGTGACTCCTAAAGAGGTGTACAAGATAGCAGAGAAGAATACAGGGTGACTCCTAAAGGGGTGTACAAGATAGCAGAGAAGAATACAGGGTGACTCCTAAAGGGGTGTACAAGATGGCAGAGAAGAATACAAGGTGACTCCTAAAGGGGTGTACAAGATAGCAGAGAAGAATACAGGGTGACTCCTAAAGGGGTGTACAAGATAGCAGAGAAGAATACAGGGTGACTCCTAAAGGGGTGTACAAGATGGCAGAGAAGAATACAGGGTGACTCTTAAAGAGGTTCAAAAGATGGCAGAGAAGAATACAGGGTGACTCCTAAAGGGGTGCACAAGATGGCAGAGAAGAATACAAGGTGACTCTTAAAGAGGTTCAAAAGATGGCAGAGAAGAATACAGGGTGACTCCTAAAGGGGTGTACAAGATGGCAGAGAAGAAATCAAGGTGACTCTTAAAGAGGTTCAAAAGATGGCAGAGAAGAATACAGGGTGACTCCTAAAGGGGTGTACAAGATGGCAGAGAAGAATACAAGGTGACTCCTAAAGAGGTTCAAAAGATGGCAGAGAAGAATACAAGGTGACTCCTAAAGAGGTGTACAAGATGGCAGAGAAGAATACAGGGTGACTCCTAAAGAGGTGTACAAGATAGCAGAGAAGAATACAGGGTGACTCCTAAAGAGGTGCACAAGATGGCTGAGAAGAATACAGGGTGACTCCTAAAGAGGTGTACAAGATAGCAGAGAAGAATACAGGGTGACTCCTAAAGAGGTGTACAAGATGGCAGAGAAGAATACAAGGTGACTCCTAAAGGGGTGTACAAGATGGCAGAGAAGAATACAAGGTGACTCTTAAAGAGGTTCAAAAGATGGCAGAGAAGAATACAGGGTGACTCCTAAAGGGGTGTACAAGATGGCAGAGAAGAATACAAGGTGACTCTTAAAGAGGTGGACAAGATGTCAGAGAAGAATACAGGGTGACACCTAAAGGGGTGCACAAGATGGCAGAGAAGAATACAAGGTGACTCCTAAAGGGGTGTACAAGATGGCAGAGAAGAATACAGGGTGACTCCTAAAGAGGTGTACAAGATAGCAGAGAAGAATACAGGGTGACTCCTAAAGGGGGTGTACAAGATGGCAGAGAAGAATACAAGGTGACTCTTAAAGAGGTTCAAAAGATGGCAGAGAAGAATACAGGGTGACTCCTAAAGAGGTGCACAAGATGGCAGATAAGAATACAGGGTGACTCCTAAAGAGGTGTACAAGATAGCAGAGAAGAATACAAGGTGACTCTTAAAGAGGTTCAAAAGATGGCAGAGAAGAATACAGGGTGACTCCTAAAGAGGTTCAAAAGATGGCAGAGAAGAATACAGGGTGACTCCTAAAGAGGTTCAAAAGATGGCAGAGAAGAATACAAGGTGACTCCTAAAGAGGTGTACAAGATAGCAGAGAAGAATACAGGGTGACTCCTAAAGAGGTGCACAAGATGGCAGAGAAGAATACAGGGTGACTCCTAAAGGGGTGTACAAGATGGCAGAGAAGAATACAAGGTGAGTCCTAAAGAGGTGCACAAGATGGCAGAGAAGAATACAGGGTGACTCCTAAAGAGGTGTACAAGATAGCAGAGAAGAATACAGGGTGACTCCTAAAGGGGTGTACAAGATGGCAGAGAAGAATACAAGGTGACTCTTAAAGAGGTTCAAAAGATGGCAGAGAAGAATACAGGGTGACTCCTAAAGGGGTGTACAAGATGGCAGAGAAGAATACAAGGTGACTCTTAAAGGGGTTCAAAAGATGGCAGAGAAGAATACAGGGTGACTCCTAAAGAGGTGCACAAGATGGCAGAGAAGAATACAGGGCGACTCCTAAAGAGGTGCACAAGATGTCAGACCAGAATACAGGGTGAGTCCTAAAGGGGTGTACAAGATGGCAGAGAAGAATACAGGGTGACTCCTAAAGGGGTGTACAAGATGGCAGAGAAGAATACAAGGTGACTCCTAAAGGGGTGTACAAGATAGCAGAGAAGAATACAGGGTGACTCCTAAAGGGGTGTACAAGATAGCAGAGAAGAATACAGGGTGACTCCTAAAGGGGTGTACAAGATGGCAGAGAAGATTACAGGGCGAGTCCTAAAGAGGTGTACAAGATAGCAGAGAAGAATACACGGTGAGTCCTAAAGGGGTGTACAAGATGGCAGAGAAGAATACAAGGTGACTCTTAAAGAGGTTCAAAAGATGGCAGAGAAGAATACAGGGTGACTCCTAAAGAGGTGTACAAGATAGCAGAGAAGAATACAGGGTGACTCCTAAAGGGGTGTACAAGATAGCAGAGAAGAATACAGGGTGACTCCTAAAGGGGTGTACAAGATGGCAGAGAAGAATACAAGGTGACTCCTAAAGGGGTGTACAAGATAGCAGAGAAGAATACAGGGTGACTCCTAAAGGGGTGTACAAGATAGCAGAGAAGAATACAGGGTGACTCCTAAAGGGGTGTACAAGATGGCAGAGAAGAATACAGGGTGACTCTTAAAGAGGTTCAAAAGATGGCAGAGAAGAATACAAGGTGACTCTTAAAGAGATTCAAAAGATGGCAGAGAAGAATACAGGGTGACTCCTAAAGGGGTGTACAAGATGGCAGAGAAGAATACAAGGTGACTCTTAAAGAGGTTCAAAAGATGGCAGAGAAGAATACAGGGTGACTCCTAAAGAGGTGCACAAGATGGCAGAGAAGAATACAGGGTGACTCCTAAAGAGGTGCACAAGATGTCAGACAAGAATACAGGGTGAGTCCTAAAGAGGTGTACAAGATGTCACACAAGAATACAGGGTGACTTCTAAAGAGATATACAAGATGCCAGATAAGAATACAGGGTGCCTCCTAAAGAGGTGTGCAAGATGACAGAGCAAAATACAGGGTGACACTTAACGAGGTGTACAGTATGTTAGATTCAATTCAAATACAGGGTGACCCTTAAAGAGGTTTGCAAGATATCAGATTCAAATAATGGGTGACGCTTAATGAGTTACCCGCGCGGGAAGCCTAAGTTAATGGGCAATGGAGTATGTTGAAAGAGTCTTTCTAAAATGTGTAGCATTTGTAGCATGCGTCATTTGAAATGATATAACGTCCTGTCTCTCAGACTGACTGTATTTTTTTTTCTATGAATTTTATGAAAAGGTCAACCTCAAGAAAGACATTTTGAAAAAAGTACAATCAACTCAAGAATATGAGTGGTTTGAAAGCAAAGATTAACAGTGTTACCTCATTTATTTTAGTTAGACAAAAAGTTGTAGTTAAAAAAAAAAGACCTAGTAATAGTTCAATTAACCAATTTTATGAAGTATTTTAACTTGTATTTTATTAACACTTCTTTCTAGAAGGTAGACCAGAAAAAATTATCATTAAAAAGGAAAAAAAATATATTTTTAGGTTTGACTCACCAAAAATATGGCAAGCCTATATATACGTATATATCAGTTTCTTGTGGACACGATAACTACCGTCATTTTGCACCAATCGCTTTCAAATCTCTACATTGTATAAAACCAAGTCCCCGATTCATGGATGTCACGGGTATTCTAGAGAACGACTCGATGGATTTTGACGCAGTTTTCACCGTTTTGTAAAGGATATCTCGAGGAAGGTTTCAGTTGAAAATCATTTATTTATGACCCAAGGAAGACGAGCAGTAACAATTTCAGTGAATCGAGTCGGAAAAAAAATCTACCATCCTTTTATCCTTACGCTGGATAAACTGTTAAAAATATCTACATAATTTAAGCGTAAGAATTGTACAGCATGAATAGTCCGCGACAGCATAACTCTATCTTCAATACATCGCCCATTTTAAGTGTTAATACGTTTTCATTTCTTCCAACAATCTCCATTCAATTATTACACTGGGTAAACCGGTACAGATACCGGGCGAAGCTGGGAACGTTGCTAGTATATACATATAACTAGCAGTAGTGCCCAGCTTCGCCCGGTGGGTTTATTTGTTTTATGGATGATAATGAGTCCTACTACAGAACTGGAGCGCTCAAGGATAGGGATAGAAAAGCACCAACGCTTATTGGAGCTGATAACCTCAGCACCATCGCCCTTATACAGAGGCATACTATTGTCATAATGATAACTGTTTTAAGAGGCCTTGCACTAATTACTCCCCGTGACTGCAATTTATAAGCAGCTCGCAATTCTACACCAGAACACTGGTAGAGGCGACGTGATGCAGCCCGCATTACATGGCAACAATAGACTTAGGTATTACTGAAGCTGTCCGGGAGCACTTGTTCTTCCGACTTACTGAACAAAAATCGATCTTTATGGTTACCTGAGAGATGTAGCATAATGCTACATATCCTAAACTATTCCTCTCGAATCAGGCTATCATATACAAAAATAATTTTTCGAATCCGACTGGTAGTTCCAGAGATTAGCGCGTTAAAACACACAAACAAACAAACTCGACAGCTTTATTATATTAGTATAGACAGTATACAGGGTCTTTCATATAAAGTAAGCACGGCAAGCGGCAGTTTTGTTATTCGCTGTTGTGGTGGCCTTGGCCGAGCTTGTGGCGCGCCACGGCCCCCTGCTCTACTATTGAAAGCGCGCGCATTGTACATACGAGGGCTGTTTTATTTTTCAAGTTCCGATGGACTGTATAACAATAACATATTGAGATACCAAACTGATTTAACTACTAAATGTTTGCTTGTTTTATTCGTATGTCTCAACATAATCGCCAAAACGATTGAAACATTTGTCGTATCGTTACACCAGCTTTCCAATGCCCTCGGCAAACCATTTTGCCGCCACTGAGTTGGGTACGCCTGGAGAGTCTACTGAAGTGTTTCCTTTTTGACTAGGGGTTTCCGCCCAACCGTACCTTCAATTCTCGAAAAAGGTGAAAACCATTCAGTGCTGGTTTGGACTAAACAACAGATGGTCCAAAACTTCACACTTGAATTCTTTGAAAAATCTATCGTAACGTTGGTACAGTGGTCGTGAATGGTTTTCACTTGAGGACGCGTCACAAGCTCGGCCAAGGCCACCGCAGTAGCGAATAACACCACTGGCGCTTGCCGTTCTTACTTTATATGAAAGACCCTGTAGATTCAAACTCTCGGTCAAACAAATTAACACATTCTGTTCACCCATGCAAGAAATACAAACGGCCACCGCGGGGTGAATTTACCCTACTCTTATTTTCACCGCTAGATGGCACAGCAGATACTTGGAGTTGCCAATACCCTCTCGTTACCGTAAAATTAACGGTTACTGCTATATCGACGATACAAGTAAGAAAGGTATGGCTTACGACATAATCCATCCTTGTTTGTACGAACGTTGGGAGGCGAGAAATAAATAAGATGTTCCCAGTCCAGTCGTAAAATGTGGTGTCACCCGCCCTCAGTAACCTGCTTGGCCTCGTGCCAGATGAGCACTCAAGGTCAGGGAACCACGTGCTAGCACAACATTCGATACCACATCCGGTGCTACTCGACACAATACGCACGATTCTCATGCGCCAGACTATTGCTAATCAGTCGAGCTGGCTGGGATTTCTATGTATTTACATATTTTACATATTTTTTCATATTTGTGGGTATTCTACATATTCTTAGTGATATTACATAAAATTACATACTTCAGAGTTTTCCTGTTTTTATATGAAATAAATTGCTGAATTGAATTTTCACACTTAATGTGGGGATGTTGTCTGTCCTCTCAACAGGGGGATTAAGGTAATTATGAGTGACAGGTATTTGAGAGGATGATAAGTGCTGTGCATGGGGAAACTGGTGCAAGTGTACTGAGTAAATTACAAAAAGTGTAGAAGAGAAATCATGGTTATTCAACATTTCACAGCGTGTACCGAATTCTAAATGGAGATGACGCTGATCCTCCTGAGGACATTTCTCCAGCAAAAATTCCTCTCCTAAAATTTGCCCCAGTTACTTCATGTGATGTTGAAAGATCTTTATCTGCGTTCCTAAGTGATGAACGCCTTTCTATGACCCAAGAATATCGAAAAATACTTAATAGTTCACTGTGCTACAAAATTTAATGAATAAACGTGCTTTGAGTTATGAAAATAATAAGTTTCTATTGAATATGTGTGTGATATATTCATATAAGACTACAAAGAACATTGAAAAATACTTAATTGTTCACTGTGCTACAAAATGCAATATAAAGGGTGTTTAGTGTGTTGTAACTGACAAAATGGTAAGTTTATATTAATTATATGACATTGCATATTTTGCTACATATTTTGGTGCTTTATGTTACATATTTATGTACACATTATGCCACTCGATATTACATAAAAATCCCAGCTCTACTAATCCAGTCACTCACTATTATCTCTTCACTGAAATAACTACCGTCGAGTAGAACCCGGATGTTTAGGTGATTAATTTCTTTAAAAATACAGAGCCACAGAGCCTATACGATTCAAAATGGCACCAAAGCTTAAGCATAGCCAACTTCCGGTCCGCGAATCTCCATTTGATCGTCCGTTATTATTATTATTATTTTCGATATAGCTGAAGTACCCGTGCTTCGCTACGGGTCATAAATAAATTAAAATGTGAAGGTGACAGTTAAAACAGGGGATAGGCGAGGTGCTGCGCGGAGGAGAGTAAAAATACATCGCTCAGCGTTGACCGTGTTTTATAGCACAAATGTATGTTTTACTCGCTAACCGGTGGAGATGCACGATAAGTGATAATGATCTTTCGGATAGAAAATTAAATTTTAAACCTCGTATATATCATCAAACGTTTTCTTATTTCTTAGTGTTCTCTTTATATTTGAAATATGAATATGAACTAAAGAGTGTAGTGATTGCACTATTTAAAGATGGCGACCATTTTAGTGACAAGTATCGAAACAAAAGTAGCCTATACTTTAACCACGTAAATCAGCTACTTCCATGTAACATTTCATGTAAATCGAACCAGTGGTTCTTGTGCGATTGAGTAATACACAGACACACACCATCTCATTTTTAGCCTACTTTTCGCATTTTGCAAAAATGAGGAAAAAGTAGACTTATGAGATCGATCCGGGAAAATGTGTGTCTGTCTGTCTGTCTGTCCTTCTGTCTGTCTGTCTGTGTGTGTGTCCCCCCCCTATCAACTCCTAAACGGCTGCAGCAATGAAAACCAAATTTAGTATGAGTAAAGATGTGCACCGGAATAGCTCACATCCATATTTGAAAATAATGTCAGTGCTACCAACTGCTGAAAAAACGCACTAGAAATTTGAGCTCCATGTTGGATATCTTGCAAGGTATGCATGGGAGCTATTCCAAAATTGGCACACATGTAGACAATACTATTTCAGTTTAATTTCCAGGAGGCCAACCATGACAGTGTTGCCAAAATAATTGTAAGCCTTCTGATAGGTCCAATGTTTAAATGCATATAACTTCTACACTATCAATTGGATTTCAACCAGGGGGCGTGGTGGCTCAGCGGTCTAGCTGTATGCCTCTCACCAAGGCGGTCCGGGTTCGATTCCCGGTCAATGCATGTGAGATTTTCGAAGTGAAATGCCATGTCCTGTGGTTCGGATTCCACGTAAAAAGGAGGTCCCGTGGCTCATAATCACAAGATTCACGGTCACGTAAAACTACAATTTTCCTTTTTCTTTGGAGTTCAACCAAATTTTGTATGTGCTGTGGGTAACATAACAGATATGACTAAGTATTGTTAAGAGCCACCAGGGCTGCCAACTGTTAATAAATGCTGTCTATATTCTTTTTACCCTAATATCAATATATCAGAAAGTATGCAAGCCAACAGCTCTATACTTTGCACACGTATAGCACCTGACATTCTAGATTAATGTGGAGTAATTAATACAAGGCAGTGCTGCCAACATGATTCTATGCCTGCTGATATGTCCAATTTTAAAATACATGTAACTTCCATACTAACAAATGGATTTCATCCAAAATTGGCACAACAAGATATCATAATAATTCAGACTGACTAGCACACGCATGGTATTGTTGGCAACATGCTTTTACGCGTGCTGATAGATCCAGCGTCTAACTGCATGTAACGTCCATTGGTCTTCAACCAAATTTTTGTATTCTGTACCTTAAGAGATGGAACTAAGAATATATTCAGTCACCAGGGCTGCCAACTGTAGTGCTCTATTAGGCTACATTATACCAGGTATATTTTGAACTAATTGGATATTTCGATATTACCAACTTAATTTCGTCATTATTCTAGATAGGTTCATATACTGTAGAATAATCATTGGCATGAAAAGTAGGCTGTATAGTTCTTCACGGAACTTCTTGTTATATATTAGTATAAGTTATAGATTGTGGTTTTGTTTCTAGGTGTTCAATTTATAAAATAAGAAATAGAGGGTTGGTCTACCAAGACAATTGCTTCCTAAAACAGTAAAACTTCACAACAGAAAAGACCGTAACGATGTGTATCTCTACTTAGTATAAAACAAAGTCCCCGATTCTTGGATGTAACGGGTAATCTCGAGAACCACTGGATGGATTTTGATGCAGTTTTCACCATTCTGTAAAGGATATCTCAAGGAAGGTTTCTGTAGAAAATAATGTATATATGACCAAAGGAAGCCGAGCAGTAACGATTTCAGTGTATTGAGTCGAAGAAAAACCTGCCGTCCGTGCGCCTTTTAAGCTCACGCTTGGTAAACCGTTAAAAATATCTATACAAGATTATTCATTTGTGTTAACTGACGATGTAATAATTTATTTGTTAATAATGGCTCAAAGCTTGATCAACCCGCCAGAGATACCAACGAAAGCAGGAAGCATTGGTAACACTGGTCCCAGGAGAAGAGCGGTTTTGTTGTCTAGGTCATGGATTGGCGCTTTGTCCCCGTTCCACCACCAGTGCAGTGAGGGGAATTGGATTGGCTCCTGCTGCCAATATAAAAGTGAGGCCTGATGTATAGCGACTCTGCTCCCACATTGATTGCGCCTCGCTCGCAGCTGGATATAGGCTAGTTTATCTCACTAGGGCTCGGAAGTTTACGAAAAATCATATTTTTTTCTTTGCCTCTGTTTTCATGTCCGACTGGTTTTTTATGCAAATCAAGTGATTATCGTCACATTGTTGTACATTATGCAACGAGCCTATATTGGGAATAATTAATACACGAGTATGTTTATAAAACAAGCGTAAGCGAGTTTTATAATTACCATACGAGTGTCTTAGTTGCCATTATATGATGATGATAATTGTTGTTTTAAGGGGCCTAACATCGAGGTTATCGGCCCCTGATGAAATGAAATGGCATGAACAGAAAGCATGATAAAAAACAGCTCACTGCTATGGATGAAACGAAAATGGTTTAGATAAAATAGACAGTGAGCCCCAACAACTATGCCTTATGTAGCAGGGAAAATACTTACAAAAACGAACTCAGATGGAAACTACTCACCAAATGGAGAGGGGTGATACGTACATACGGGAATTTCGAACAAAAATACTCACAAAAGGAATAGATTGAAAAATATACACGAAATGTAGGTTAAGTCTAAAATACGTACAAAATGCAACGTACAGTCGAAATACCTACAAAATGCAAGTGAAATCAAAATACTTACAAAATGCAAATGAGATTGAAAATACGCACAAAATGTAATGGAGATTCAAAATACCCTCAAAATTGCAATTGAGACTTAGCCTAACTATTTGAACAAAGCGGGGTAGGTTGAAAATACAAAATGCAATTGAAATTCAAAAAACTCACAAAAGCCCTGGCCCGGATATTGAAAGACTTACTAAAAAGCAATTTAGATTGTCAATCCTTACAAAATGCAATTGATATTGAAAAACACTCACAAAATGCAATCTAGATCGAAAAGACTTACAAAATGCAACGTAGATTAAAATACCTACCAGAAAAAAAAACGCTAAAAGGGAATTTAGATACACGGGGAACCAAGTAACAAAAACAGTGCGGGAATCTGAAAGAGAAAAGGAAATATAAGGAAAAGAGGAGAGGATTGGAGAGGAGAGGGGAGGGGAGAGAGGAGAGGGTCCGCCCGAAAGGGAAGGGACAAAAGGGGAAAACGGACCCAGCTCAGGAATCCCTCGGGGTCGCCAACTCCCGAACTCACCAGCCGTGAGCCCCTGAGGGAGTAGCATTATCTAGGGTGCACCAGAAGTGGTGGGGCTACATACACCCTGCCTCCTTAAGGGCCTTGAGCAGAAGGCAGGAGGTAAAAGGAAAAGAAAAAGAAGGCTGACCCCTCACAGAAGGAGGGTGTCAGGAAAGATGAGACAAGGGCCAATTAAGGCGGGAAAGGAAGAGACTCCCTAGGCCTCGGATACCCTAATACCGTCGGGGTCGGAAGAGAACAAGAGTTGACCAAGTGAGGTCGACAGGAAAGAAGACAGAGATGAGCCCGGCACAAGTAAGTGGAAGCAATGCCGGACTCAGCTGGGGCCCCGTGGTCGCCAACCCACGTCCCACTAGATGTGAGCCCCTGGGGGAAGTTACCATTATAGGCGAGTTGCATACGACTGTTTATGTTCGACGATAATTATAACTTTATTATTTGTTTTAACATAAATATTCATAAATATGTGTTGAGATTCAGTGACTTGAATTTTGTGATCTCTGTTTTCCAAGTTCCTTGACCGACCGACGCATGCGCTCTGTCTGCTTGGCAATGCCATACATATTCTTTGATTCCATATGTTTGCAGCCTTTCCGATGTGCAACAGCATTCAGTCAAACTGTCACCGAAGTCGTTTGAAAGCAATGCGCTGTGTAGAAATTGGAGTTGGGAATATTAAGGTAGGCTACAGTGCTCTTTCTTGTCTCATATTCGCCAGTTTATTTACGCGAACATATGGACATGGAATGTCGGTATTATATAGACATGTTGGATTTTGAGCGCATGCGCGAAGGTATCCTTACCTAATTGGTCAATGAATGAGCTCTGATTGGCTGGAGAAACTGTATCGTAATGAAAAACAGTGTTATAATGACCATCATTATGATACAGTTTTCTGACACAATGTTTACATTTCGACATCGACGAACATAAAAGTGGTTTTTATTTGTTATATAAATGCATATTTAGAACATGTTTTACCATTAGGTCATATTTTGAGCATTTTATGGTAAGAACGTGATATTTAACGGCAGCTGTGGTGTGTAATCATTCTCAACTTACCGAACGGGAACCAGTGTGTACACAAATACACTGTAAACAACCACTTAAACGTGTATATTCAGAAAATTAATAGGAAAATGTGAATAAAGGATTTAGTAAACAATTTAATATCGAAGTGATTGTCGCTTGGATTTATAATTAAAAGAAACGGCCATACTGCTCGTCTTTCACCCGGACGGCCGGGGTTCGAATCCCGGTGACAACGGGGTGGAATTTTCACCTGAAAAATCACGTGGCGTCAAGAAGGGCATCCGGTCTTAAATCCCCGGCTTAAACCAAATTGAGCCTGGTTGGCTCCAGCGACCCCAATTAATTGGGAAAAGCCGAAGAAAGTTAGTTAGGCCATATTTAAATCAGTCTTTTTCAGGTGATATTTTGTCATTTTTCGACATTTTTAAGGTCATAATTGCTTGCATATTCGGGTTATTTTTAAAGTCTTAAACATTCGAGCCCCGGTAATTAAACAAACATTCCCTCCTCAAAACGCTGCTCACGAATCTATGAAGTCATACGGGCACAGTCTGTCGCTGGATCCACTTTTGCTACTTGTGCGCGCGAGTTATCACCACTGAAATGAGTAAGCCTACCAGGAAAAAAAAAAGGTTTTCCTAAAAATTTTAATTAACTAGCCGCCTATCAATGGTTGGTTGGTTCATTAGTTTAGGGGCTGCAACAACGCGGTCATGTAGCCCCGTGTACTTTGGGTGTGTGTAGAATCTGTCTGATAACCGGTGTTAATTGTGATGACTGTATTAGTGTGTGTTATCTGTTCTAATTCAGGTAAAGACTGCAGACGATAATTTCAAGTAGTTCCTACTTTTGCTACCAAACGCCACCGTCAACGACCAACTAGTTCTGAACTTTGTTACTTGATGCCACCACAGTCGGCTCCTGGCGACAAACGTTGGAACCTAAGAGCGTTAGTCTAATCTAACCTATAATTTAGCTTTACACTAGTGTAGTTACTGGAAGCTTCTTTTACATGCCATAAATCTGTGACATGGGACCACCGGTTTTACTTCCCCTCCGAAGATACTGAGGGATTTTATCGCTCTTAAAAAAAAACGATGACTTCGGCCGGGTTTGAACCCACGACCTTGGGCATAGAGGCTCAGCATGCTACCCACTACGCCACCGACATGATAAGTTTAATTGTCAATATCGTTTATGTATACGCTTTCTATGAATGAGCTGGCCAAGCATACATTTCTTTAAACAAATTTAATTGTCAAAATGGTTAATGCCTAATATGCATTCTATAAATCAGAAAATTCCCTGAGGAATATATAGTCTACATCCAGCCTTTGTATATAGTAGATTCTGTGCCTAAAGAATATATAAATAGAAAAACTGAACAATATCGTACTATTAAGTACAATACAGGATTTTTTGTTTAAACGACATCCACAAAATATCTCAGCAAGCATATACACTGTATGCCGGAGGTTATGTCCGTTCTTTAATTGTTTAAAAAATTATAAACGAAATTAACCTCACAAAATACAGCATTGTAATTTCAAAGTCAAAAATCCAAAGAATAAAACAGACAAGGATTTCTTCAATAATATATATTAACAAGAACGCTGCACCATAAGAAACATAAACACTCAAATGCCTCTCCTGTAAAGTTTCAATTTTGCGACATAGTGCCCTTTACCTCCGGCATGCAGAGTTATCGCAGCGATAGTTTTACCCCAAATAAGGTATTTCTTTTCGACATTGAAGCCACAAAATAAAAGTTATTTTGCGAAATGTGTCATTTTCGCCTTAAAATGCTAACTACCAACAAAATTCTGATATTAAGATTTTTAGAACTTATTTGTCCCTTCTCCAACTTGATTGGTATGAGTCCTGAAATGATGGAAACAATGCTCTGCTCATACTTCTGGGACATCACAAGTGTCAGAGGCCAGCGAGAAAAGGACTATTGGTAGTGGTGGAGAATATCTGTTGAAGTAAATGTAAGGTTAGGTATTAAACACAAATTAATTTGAGTTTTAGTTCTTTGGAAATAAAAACATGTTTCTATTGCTGGTAAATTGGCTTTCACGGCCAGTGAATTAAAACTCCGCAATCGTTCTAGGTTTGTGCCGTGTCTTGTGTGGGGTTTCGCCTAGGAAACCTAGTCGGCTCAACAGCGGGCTCTTGGTGTCCCCGTCCGGACACCCACAGGAGTAGCGAACTCCGCGCTACCGTTCTTTTCATGAAGCGCACCTACGCCTCTTCACTGCGAGAATTAAAAGCTCAAGCAGGTAAATTATGGCTTTTACCCCTACGGGGCAAAATTCCTTCATCACGGCGTGCCTAAAAGACGCAGTTGTTAAAAGGGACTATTATTATTATTATTATCACCATCATCAAGACGATTGGGAGAGGAGAGATGTTTCTGTCGACTGCTAATGAAGAGAAGAGATAGGTTGGTATACACATCCTAAAACACCCAGGAATAGCATAATTAGTTATGAAAGGAAGGGCCGAGGACAAGAACTGTAGGGGTAGACAAAGGTTAGAATATGTTAAACAGATTGTATCGGATGTAAGGTGTGGTGGTTATGTAGAGATGAAACGATTAGCTCAGGATAGGAAGGGCTGGAGTGCTGCATCAAAACGGTCAAAAAGACTGAAGTCTCCTAATTTAGGAATATTTGTCTCCAAGAAGAATGAAACATGGGAGCCTCCGTGGCTTAGGCGGCAGCACGCCGGCCTCTCACCGCTGGGTCCGTGGTTCAAATCCCGGTCCATGGGAGATTCGTGCTGGGGAAAGCGGAGGCAGATAGGTTTTTTCTCCGGGTACTGCGGTTTTCCCTGTCACAATTTCCTTTTAGCAACACTGTCCACTATCATTTCATTTCATTTCAACTGTCATTCATTTAATCATCACCCCAGGGGAGTGCGACAGGCATCGGCAGCCGGCACAGTTCATATCTTAGCCGCTAGATGGGGGCTTCATTCATTCCATTCCCTGACCCGGTAGGTCGACTGGAAGCAGGCCGTGGATTTTCATTTTCAAGAATGAAACGAATATATCGTGGCAAGGAGAAGCATAGGCCCCAAACACGAGCATGTGGATGTAGGAAGTGCCAGGCGCATTCTCGTTGCCCGTGAGAACACAATAAAGAGGTCAGTGCCCCATCTGGCCTTGAACCTGACCTCGTCTAATCAACCATCTGTGTAGTCACTCAGCTTTTGTTTTGTGTTATGCAATCAGCTGTTGGGTAGGTGACGTAAGCGGGGAGGCCCCCCCGCTACTACAGTGCGACACTTCAGTCGTGCCATCACCTCCGATATCTGGACCGCGTCGAGCACCTTCCCACTCACGTGAACACAAATTTCGCGTTTATCAGAACAACTTTCCTGGGTCTATTGATACCAAGATCACCCGTTCGATACCTGGTTGCGGAAGTCAGATTATTTGAAGGGTGAAAGAGATGATGATTATGATAATTGTTGTTTTAAGGGGCCTAACATCTAGGTTATCGGTCCCTAATGGTCTGGGTGACCGCGAAAATGACAATGAAATGGAAACCATAACAAAAATTAAGTGAGACTAAAAAAACCTAATAAAATTGAACTTAGATTGAAACGTCTCACAAAATGCAGAGTGATAATTCTTACAAAAGGGAATTTAGAAGGAAAATACCCACAAAAGGAATAGATTGAAAAATACGCACAAAATACTTTAGGTTCAAAATACGTACAGAATGCAATGTAGAGTCGAAATACTTACAAAATGCAAATGAGATTGAAAATAAGTACAAAATGCAATTGTGGTTCAAAATACTTACAAAATGCAATTGAAATTGAAATTACACAGTGCAAGTTAGATTGAAAAAGGCCGGTTTAGATTCAAAATACTCCCAAAGTGCAATTGAGGGTCAAAATACATACAAAATGCAATTAAGATCGAAAAGACTTACAAAATATCATTTAGATTCCAAATACTCATAAAATGCAATTGAGAATCAAAATACATACAAAATGCAATTAAGATCGAAAAGACTTACAAAATGCAACTTAGATTGAAAGTACCTACAAAATGTAGTGTAGATTCAAAAAATTCGCTTAAGGTACCGGTAATTTAAATACACGACGAGCCAATTAACAAGAACAGTGCAGGAATCTTAAAGAGAAAAGGAAATATAATGAAAAGGAAACAAGAGGTCTGACCCCTCAAAGGAGGAGGGATCAGGAAAGATGAGACAAGGGCCAATTAAGGGGGGAAAGGAAGGGACTTCCTAGGCCTCGGATACCCTAATACCGTCGGGGTCGGAAAAGAAGGGAGGTCGACAGGAAAGAGGACGGAGAGGAGCCCGGCACAAGTAAGTGGAAGCAATGCCGGAATCAGCTGGGGTCCCGTGGTCACCAGCCCACGTCCCACAAGATGTGAGCCCCTGGGGGATGGGTCGTATGAAGCAATCTGCCATCTCAATTGGTGATTACAAAATAAAATTAGTCATCTTAAGTTATTACCTGTCAGTCGGTCGACAACGTATTTAGCCCCCAATCATAGGCTACAGGGTCATTGAAAAATAAAGCCTAGATTTTAAATAATTGCTATTTTTTGGTGGCGTATGGCTTTTAGTGCAGGGAGTGTCCGAAGACATGTTCGGCTCGCCAGAGTTTGTAGCTGTTTCTATGCGGACACCCATGGGGTGAGCGACAAGTACCGTCGCGTGTGGAGTGTTGTCTGGGGAGGAAAGTTGGAATGTAAGGACGAGGACTTGGAAGGTAGCGGCTGTGGCCTATAGTTAGGGACCAACCGCGGCATTTGCCTGGAAGGAAGGTGGGAAACCACAGAAGACCCATCTTCAAGGCTGCCGGCGGGAGGATTCGAACCACCTCACCTCCTGGATGTGAGCAACTGCCTGCAGCCACGCCGTAACGACTACGGCTAACTCACCCGGTAATAATTACATCAACTATTACAGGGAATGAAATGGTTTTAGCCTCAAAAGGCGTGGAAAAGGTAAGCTTTTTCTTCTGCAGACGTCCAATGTGTGGTGCGGGTTTCTTCATGACCAAGTTATTAGACCTTTCTTTATTGTTGAAAAAAAAAAAAAAGTAGAAGAAAAAAGAAAATAAGAAAAAAAAACAATTACCTCGACATGGTTGGTTGCTTCCTCAGTTTAGGGGCTGCGACAACGCAGTCATGTAGCCCCGTGTACTTTGGGTGTGTGTAGAGTCTGTGTTAATTGTAATGACTGTATTAGTGTTTTATCTGTTTTTATTCAATTAAGGACTGCAGACAATTTCAAGAGGTTCCTACTTTTGCTACCAAATGCTACCGTCCACAACACCTAGCCTACGGACTTGGCTACTAGATGACATCGCAGTCAGCACCTGGCGGCGAACGTCGGAACTAATAGAGCGTTATCAATTCTAACCTACAAATTTTGGCTTCACACAAGTGTAGTCTTTTACATCCCATAAATCTATGACATGGGCCCGCGTGCTTACTTCCCCACCGAAGGAAGGCATACTGAGGGATTTTAACGCTCTTAAAAAAATCCGACGACTTCGGCTCGGTTTGAACCCGCGATCTTGGGCATACAAGCTCAGCATGTTATCAACTACTACCTCGACATGCTTGAACAGTTTGTGTTCGCTCAAATAGAAGATATCGGACAACAGACTGGACAGCGCCTCACTACCTTCGCTCTGCAGAGCAACAATCGAAGCTCACATTGAAACTTACTAAGGTATGAAAATAGGACATTATGCAACAAGCCTATAATGGCAATAATTAAGACACGAGTTGCATACGACTGTTTATGTGCGACGAAAATTATAACTATTTTATGTTCGAACATAAATATTCATTAATATCTGTAGAGATTTCACCAGTTTCACAGAACGTATGGGACGCAGGGACCATGGCCTCCTCGAATACCCCACTATCACACTCACCACGCAGTGACATTTAACATAAGAGGCTGTGGAAGTCAGCGCAGGTGCGATGCTATCCTCACACAACTATTTCTTGAGCTCTGATTGGAGGGAGAAACTGTATCATAATGAACACTTGTACTAGAATTAATGAGCCTCATTATAGTACAGTTTTCTGACATATAATATTTACATTTCGCCAGGGTCGAACATAAAAAAATGTTACCTTATCCACGCATTTTAAGGCTAAAACCATTACATCACCTCAAATAGTTTCTTTTAATAGCAATTATTTAAAATCTAGGCATTATTTTTCGATAACCCTGGATTAAAGATAGCTTTGAATCCATTTTTCAATGTTGACGGGTTTTTTCTTAGCTTCAGAGTGAGCGAACCTATACCGCAGCCTCGGCCAACATCAAACTGTCGAGTAGTGTCGTGCGTGTCGAGTTAAGGCTTCAGAGAAGAGTATAGGCTTATGTGTTTTGGAGTTTCGCTTTTCACCTCGGCTGTTTTGAATTGCGTCTGGAACATGCCGTCCGTGCGCCTTTTAAGCTTACACTGGTGAAACCGTTAAAGCTAGCTAATGTTAAAACTGTCCACATGATTAATTATTTGCTCTAATGAATCCCCTCTTGTAATTGGTGCAGTTAATAATCACTTAGATGTGTTAAAATGAAATGAAAGATCCGTATTCGGCACAAATAAGTGTAGGAAAGACCGGACTCACCGGGAGGTCCATTGTCATAAAATGCGACCCATAAAACTCAATCCCATGGAAGAGTGGCAAAGAAGCTATCTTGAAGTAATAAAGATATGACACTGGTCAAGTATCACGTACTTTTAACGTCAAATTTCTTACCAGTGGATATTAATAGGACTAAATCAACATCAACATCATCATCATCTTGAGCAGTTTCCGACCTCTGGTCGGGTCTGCTTGGAACATAAGCCTCTCCATCGTTTCCTGCCCATCAACCATCTCTCGTATTTCACTGTGTCCCAGCACACTCTTCTTAACTCCTTTTGTCCATCTGTCCCTTGGTCTCCTTCCCTTCATTTCCATTCCAAACATCATCTTCGGTATCCTCTCCTCTCGCATCCTCCTCACATGTCCATACCATTGTAGCCTAGATCGCTCTATTATATTTTGCAATGGTTCCTCTCTTACCATCTCTCTGACTCTCATTCCTTACTCTGTCCATTCTTGTTACTCCTCTGGAACTTCATCTCCACTGCTCGTATTTTATTCTTGTCCCTTTCCTTCATCACCCATGTTTCTGAGCCATAGTCAAAATTGGCACAAAGTAGGTCTTGTAGATGATTCCTTTACATTTTTGTGGTACATCTTTATTCCATATCATGTCCCTAACACTCTTGAAAAATCCATCTGCGCACCTTCCCCTTTCATTAGAAAAATCAAATCCACAGCCTGCTTCCAGTCTCCGACCGGGTCAGGAATGGAATGACGCCCCCATCTAGCGGCGAGGATATGAAATGTGCCGGCTGCCGAAGCCTGTCGCACTCCTCTGGGGCAATGTTAAATGAATGACAGATGAAATGAAATGATAGTGGAGAGTGTTGCTGGAATGATATTTCGACACGGAAAACCGGAGTACCCGGAGAAAAACCAGTTCACCTTCGTTTTGTCCAGCACAGATCTCACATGGAGTGACCGGGATTTGAACCATGGACCCAGTGGTGAGAGGCCAGCGTGCTGCCGCCTAAGCCACGGAGGCTTCCCCCTTTCATTTAATAGGACTAAATGTATTCCTATATTTAAAAAATCTGTATTACCAATAATGAACGCTGACGTCTGTGAAAGGTAGCACGTGGGGGAAATGCTGCGTTGCCACTGAGACAACATAACATTCCAAGACACAGGAAGACACAAATACTGGGAAACTTATCCCGTCCTGCCTGGCGGTCTAATGACAGTGACTAGTCGCTTCACTGCTGTGTCTGCTCGCTGTTGCTATGGAGACCGTTACCCCCCTCGACCTCACTCCTCACCTCACCATTCCAGCGGATGACAGCCTTCACCGTTCATCTTATTGGCAACTCCAGCTATCTGATATGACATCTAGCGGTAAAAATGAGAAACTTACCAAGTAGGGTACATTTGTCACGTGGTGACTGTTTGTATATGGTTTCTTGTATTGGTAAACAGATCGTGGTAAATTGTTCGTGTCTTTACACATAAGTAATAAGTTTTACTCGTTGATAGAGTGAAAAATGAGTAAAAGCAAAGTGTATTGCTCAGTTTACGGCTGTAAGTCGATGTATAAGAGGGCTGCTGATATACGTTTTCATCACTTTCCAAAAGATGCAAATAGCAATAGCCGAAATGTGATGATACCTAATAATAATACCTTTCCACCCCGGGAAGGATCTAACACTTGTCGAGGTAGACAGACAGAAGACCTGCGACGTAAAGCCAGCGAAGGTTACAGCTGTTACGATGGGCGCGCTGGTAAGATTGAAGTTACTTGAATAATTAATAAAATAATTAATTATTGGCTGCTTGGTAGGGAGAAGGGATGAGTTTAACTTGTATTAAAACTCGAGGGGCGACGGGAATTGCTTGATTTGGATGGTTAAACGGTGGGTTTGGTGTTGAATATTTGAATGGTAGCGGAATCACTCATTCTACAGTGCCCACGGGGAGGCATTTTAGGCCTATATGACTCGTAGTGGAATAGCTCGAATATCGAAGAACTTAGCGATTACGAGGTGTAGGCTTGGCGGAAAGGCTGGCGGATCATCAGTTTGACATCAATTCACGATATAAGTCGGAGCTTGGAAAAGTGGCGTCTGGTTTGCGTAGATGCTAGTCTCGGAATGATAAAAGTAGCACAGCTTCGGTGTGTTATTTATTTGTTTATGTACCGTATTTCTCTATTTGAATGTCCTCGGCGTTGACTCAGGATCGACATTTACATTATATTGCGCATAATAGTACCGAAATAATGTCCGAAGTGTAGCCCTGTGTAAATTTGAATCAGCTGATCTACATCAACCATAAAAACTGATGCTTGATAATATGCAAATGACACCAAAAAATCCAGTGGAACACACAAATTAGATCACGTGTATCGCACAGTTATACATATATACAATTAAAAATAACACTGTCATTACTTTAGAGACCGCATTTACTGATTATAACCGAAAAATAAAAAGTGTTCCATATCAAACGCGTGTTATTGAGTATTTTAAACCCTACTTATCCAGACAGACCGCAGCGCCCCAAGTGTTAGTTTGAGTTGCCAATAGGGACATATTGAGCTAGATTTAGGGATATATTCAGCTAGTTTTTAGGGGATATTGAGCTAGTTTATAGGGCACACATTGAGAGAGCCTCCGTGGCTTAGGCGGCAGCACGCCGGCCTCTCACCGCTGGGTCCGTGGTTCAAATCCCGGTCACTCCATGTGAGATCTGTGCTGACAAAACGGAGGCAGACAGGTTTTTCTCCGGGTACTCCGGTTTTCCCTGTCAAAATTGCATTCCAGCAACACTCTCCACTCTCATTTCATTTCATGTGTCATTCATTTCATCATTGCCCAAGAGGAGTGCGTCAGGCCTCGGCAGCCGGCACAGTTCATATCCTCGCCGCTAGATGGGGGCTTCATTCATTCCATTCCTGACCCGGTCGGAGACTGGAAGCAGGCTGTGGATTTTCATTCATTTTCATAGGGCACATTGAACTAGTTTTAAGGCATATTGAGCTAGTTTTAAGGTCATATTGAGCAACCGTAGTTTCATTCTACGCCCTTAAACAGGTACTTAGCCACTGTTCACAACTTGCTGAAGTTCAGATCATAAACAAAAATCTATTTTTCAATTGTCAGGTTTTCCAAGTGCAAGTGAGTTCTGTGAATGAAGTCAATTTCTATAAATTAAGTTAATGTGTTTTTAACTTTTGTGGTACGATACGTAGTTATTTAATATGCTGATTGTGTGCGAAATAGGAAAATGAATTTAGTGATTTTTTAAATTAACAAATCCATTATTTTCTCTACTTCTGAACACAAAGTTAGAAAGTAAAAAAAAAAAAAAAAATAGGATCTCATCAATTAGGCTGATACACATTCTTCTTTCATCCAATCGCAGGAGAAGAGAATATATTTATAAATAAGGAACCATGCGAGTATTTTTCTAATGCTGTGTTGTGTTGTGTGGAATTATGATAATGGTAGTCTAATATTGGCAACAATAATAATATCATCTAGGCCAGCTTAAAATTTTAGTCAGGAGCTGCTCCTAATATTCGGTATTCCAGGGTTCCTTAACACTTTATAGGGCAGACTAGTTTTTTCTAATGTTTACTTTATTTTTTAGCCTACTTTCACATTTTGCAAAAATTAGAAAAAAGTAGACTTATGAGATCGATCCGGGAAAATGTGTGTGTCTGTGTGTGTGTGTGTGTGTGTGTGTGTCCTATCAACTCCTACACGGCCGCAGCAATCGAAACCAAATTTAGTATGAGTAAAGATGTATACCGGAATATCGCAAGCCCATATTTGAAAATGATGTCAGTGCTACCAACTGTTGAAAAAACGCAATAGAAATTTGAGGTCCATGTTGGATATCGTGGGAGCTATTCCAAAATTGGCACACATGTAGATAATACTATTTCAGTTTATTATCCAGGACGCCATACATGACAGTGTTGCCAAAATAATTTTAAGCCTTCAGATAGTTCCGATATTTAAATGCATATAACTTCTACACTATTAATTGGATTTCAACCAAATTTTGTATGTAATATGTGTACATAAACAGATATGACTGAATGTATTCTTAAGAGCCACCAGGGCTGCCAACTGTTAATAATTGCTCTCTCTATTTTCTTGATCCAAATACCAATATATCTGAAAGTATGCAAGCCGACAGCTTTAAACTATGCACACGTATAGTACCTGATATTTTAGATTAATTTGGAGTAACTTATATACTTAACAGTTCTACCAACATGATTCTAAGCCTGCTGATAGGACCAATTTTTAAATACATGGAACTCCTATACTATCAGTTGGATTTCAACCAAATTTTGTATGTGCTATGGGTAACATAACAGATATGACTAAAGTATTCTTAAGAGCAATCAGAGCTGCCAACTGTTAATAAATGCTGTCTATTTTCTTTTACCCTAATATCAATATATCAGAAAGCATGCACGCCAACAGCTCTATACTTTGCACACTCTAGATTAATTTGGAGTAATTAATATAAGTCAGTGCTGCCAACATGATTCTATGCTTGCTGATAGGTCCAATTTTAAAATACATGTAACTTCTATACTAACAAACGGATTTCATCCAAAATTGGCACAACAAGATGTCATAATATTTCCGATTATTTCTAACCAGCACACGCATGACATTGTTGCCAACATGCTTTTACGCGTGCTGATAGATGCAATGTCTAACTGCACGTAACGTCCATTGGACTTCAACCAAATTTTGTATTCTGTACCTTAAGAGATGGAACTAAGAATATATTCAGTCACCAGGGCTGCCAACTGTAGTGCTCTATTAGGCTACATTATACCAGGAATATTTCGAACTAATTGGACATTTCGATATTACCAACTTAATTTCGTCATTATTCTAGATAGGTTCATATAGACTACTATAGAACAATCATTGGCATGAAAAGTAGGCTTTTTAGTTCGTCACGGAACTTCTTGTTTATATTTAAAATTTCATTTCAGCTCTAATTTTTATTTTGTTTTTTAATATTCAATATTATCTTATTTTTTAAAGTTTTATTATAATTTTTTGTGTGTTTTATTTTAAATTTTCGTGTCCTTTATGTGTGTTTCATTTCGTTTAATTTTAATATTTTTGATTATGTTTACTGATAAAGCCATCGAATGAGTATAACTATCTAGGCTGCTACCTGTATGACAAATGAGACTGCAGCATTGAGCAAGCCAGGGGTGTCTTGAGGAAGGCAAGATTGAAGGACGGCGCACATCAGGGAGGAGGAGGCTCAAGAATTTGAACTTGACTCAGCATCTCTGCATGGTGGAAAGAATAAGAGGAGATGCCCTGAGCTCGTTAAAGCCAAGCGCTGCACGCAAAGTGGGCGTAACCTTGTTCCGTGACTTGCATGAGGCATTGTGCATGGTGTTTTCTGAGTTATCCTTGCAGGATATCTTTCCTGCCTTTTCTCACCGTAACTCATGCTGGAGCGGTAGTGATAAGTTATATATATATATACATCGGTACCTATAAAACTCTTCAATTCTAATCTCAGCATATTTACCCTACATACAAAAAAAAAGTCATTTCTCTGCAAATCCCAAACTATGAAACAGCTGTCTGTCAATAATTACGATAGGCCTACGTAATGAATTAATTCGACGCTAATCGCCAAATTTCTACCCCCACAAACAAAATACCGTACGGTACCAAAACGTATAGGCTATAACTTACCGTATTTTTGTGCAAATATGAGTCCTTTTTTAGGCCTAAGTGTTCTGTTTATTAATTTCAAGGTTCATATTCTTGAATATCTAAATGGGTACGAACAATGAGTGAAAGTGGTTGTGCTCGAAATTAGGCCTAAAAACTGATGAATGCCTCAACACCAATAAGAACGTAGAAACCAATTTGATGCAAATACCGTAATTAGTTCGGCATCATTAGTTCCCAAGTTGATCCTTCTTTGGTATAACTCGCACCTTCAGACACCTGTATTCAATTTAATCTGTGTTTCAGCGTATTATTACGTTTTGCCGCGTCTTTCTTACAAAATTAGCCTTGCAAAGGTGCTCTCATATTTCTAATTAAATTGGCTTTTAAAACGATAACGCAGCTTATTTGTGCCAAGTACCGTGATGTACAGAGTGTATTCTGCCTATACAAGAAAAAATCTTGACTTGTCATTGCAGTTTATGTCACTAAAATCCAAGACTAGTTGGGGTGGTTTACGGCTTTAAGCATAGGAACAGCCATTTTCTTGCTCCCCAAAGTGGGCGTGCCGTTTGGCTTCAGCAGCTTGCGCTATGCAGCGCAGCGAAGGCAACTCCTTCCGTTCTTTCCTCCATGCATCTCTGTTTCGAACGGCAACCTCGAGAGAAAGGATTGCGATGATGATCGCCAATCTTCGACGGCACATTAAGAGGAAGAAGAAGTTGATATTTTATCCACCACCATAAAACTAGACAGATATAATATTTGCTTATCAGAAATATTACATCTACAAGAATGTTTTTTTGTAATTAGGCTGAAAGTTTCAACTATTAGCACCTTTGATAATAGCCTGCAAACTCTTTCTATAGTAGGTGGTTAAGCCTAGAAATATTGGCGGTAACAGGGAAGGTCCCTGGGGCCTGTGAAGCAAGGAGTGTGTTGTGGCAGCCCATGTGCTCGGTGGGTTGAGACGGTAATTAATGTGCCACACGTGTGTCAGCCCCTCTCCACTCTACTGTAATTAATTTGCCCGCCGGTATGACCTGGTCCACGGGGAATTGGCCCCAGATAAGGGCTACTATGTCAACTGGGACAGGTCGAGCAGTGACTGCACTTTTAAAGCCGCCTTATCCAATCGCGATACATTCACTGTATCAATATATTCACAATCTGTATATCAACCTCCACATTTCTTCTTTTAGGTAGAGCTGCTTTCACATCCAGTGTCACTGCTCACAAATTTATGATGAACTCTTTGACAGTCTTGTAGAGCAGTAGAGTTCTAATAGACTAAAATACTGCCAATATTGACGTATGGCTTAGAAATTATCTAGCCGTATATCTCAATGAAAAACCTCTCCACATCAGAAAGAGTAAAAGCAGTATACATTAAGAAAGCAATGGGAGTTTGAAAGACAGCAAGATCCAGATTAGTTTATCTCCTGGCAAGAGAATCCTTCCTCATGGAAGATCTTAGGACACAAATACATCTGCCCAACACAAACGCATCAGAGAACCTATTGCATGGTGTCCGCAGGAGAAAAAGTCTCAGGAAGTCAGGAATTTTGTTTTTGGTCAGGAAAAAGTGTGAAAAAATGGCGTGAGTCAGGAAAAAAATGGCGAAAAGTATTAGAAAGTCAGAAATTTTATATTAGACATAGAGTATTTTGTGTTATACAGCCATATTTTGATGTTACTAGTTCAACTAATCTCTGAAGATAAAAAGCAATAACTCACTGGACATTATGGTAAGATTCCATTTTTACAGTACATCATAGTAAAAAGCTCTTTTACCTATTGTTGTACGCTTTTTTGGCGTTGGCGTATGAATGTGGCGACCCCATCACTGTAGTTTAGGTTATTAAGTACTTTGATTTATGTAATTTACTTTATCTACAGTATTTAAAATGAATAAAGAGGCGAGCGTTGGGCAGCTATGGGGATGGTGGAGGCTGCATATGAAAAAGATAATGATATAGCCTATATGCCCAATAAACCTTCTTTTACTATGTTACGATGACTTCGCGAGTCAGGAATTTTATTGAAAAATGGTCAGGAAAATTAACATTGCAAATTCTGTGGACACCATGTATTGGCAACACTCATCCATTAGCGAGAAGACTTATATCCGGAGTTTGTTTTGCAACTGGCGCCATGATTGGTCGATCATGGACGAAAGCAAACTTTGAAATGCGTCACGTCTATACAAGAATGGCAGTACACGGCTTCCATCACATCATTTGTCACAACAAGACGTATCATGAGCCTTCAATTACATGCAAGTGTTAACTGTGTGGACATACATGCGATCACTATGATCACTTGGAAATCTGTACAAAAAGAACAAGGACAATCAGTGATTATGCGAATCAATAGAAATTCAGATTTAAAATAGTATTTTTGCTAAAGCCCTGCGCGGATATCCGCAACATTTTTCGCCATGCGGATATAGTTTGCATGGCTTTGCGGATAGCGGACAAGGTGTGGATGTTTGCAGTAAATTTGCGGATAGTTTTTAGAATACAATCCGAACTTGTTGAATATCATGGGGAAAGTTGGGTAATTGTGCGCAGCGGGTAGTCGTGCGCACCTATGTTTTTCGAGTTGGTAGTACAACTAGCAACTCTGTTCAATGCTACCCTAAAGCTGTCATCGTACCTATCAGATAGGGACAGTCAGCATGATGTCAATCGCTATGTGATAACCGGAGGCTTGGATGAAGAAACTTTACACGTTGCATGTTATTTTCTGTAGCCAGCAAATAAGAAGGTGATTCAATTATTTAAAATTAAATATACAGGGTGGCGCACGAATTGTCATACACTGGACATTGCTTATAGAATATTTAATATACAACATATTTAGTAAAAAGTGGCATTACAAGATTCACTGAAATGTGCATGATTAGTCATTAAGCAGGACGTGTTCAAGATGCCCACCTTCACGGCGTACAACAGCTGCGAGACGAACCTGCATGTTTGTGCCCACTCGACGACACATGTCCTCACTCAACCCTCGGAAGAAAGTCACAATGGCCGCTTTCAACCGCAGTACATTTTCTGGTTTCTGACGGTAGATAAGTCTCCTTCAAATATCCCACAGGAAGAAGTCACAGGGATTAAGTCTGGGGCAATGTGGTGGCCAGAATGAGCTGCTCTGTAAACGTTTGGGATATCGACAGGATATCACACGGGGCCCGAAATGTTCATGCAGGAAGTCCAGAACAACATTTGGTGTCTGCGGACGAGCTCCATCTTCCATGAACCATTGTGTCTCTATTGGTAGTCGTGATGCAAAGAGTTGTGGAAGGAAACTGTTTTGCAACATGTCCATGAAATGCGCACTGTTGACTGTGTCATTGAAAAAGATTGGCCCAATAATTCCATGACTGGTAATTGCAGCCCACACACACACTTTCTCACCGTGACTTTCAACCTCGTGCACAATAGCAGGTCGTTTCTTTCGCCCAAAACCAGACATTCTGTTTGTTCACAGTATTGTTGAGTATGCCTCATCACTGAACCATGTATTGTGCACTACGGGATCTCCTTCTGCAATAGCTCACGCAGCAAACTGTACTCGTCGTTGCTTGTCAAGCGCCGTTGTCATTTCGTATGGGAATAGGTCAAGTCCAGACTGCAATGTTCTCTGAATTGACCGACGAGAGATGCCCAGCTGAACACAGACATATCTCGTAAATTCGGAGGGGCTCCACGCCTCAGCCGCTGTCACAGCAGCAATATTATCCAGTGAGCGGACTGGCTTAAGACGGGTTCGTTTTCTCTCCTTCTGTTTCAAATTGGCTGGCCAGTCTATACACAGGGAGCCCACCGGGTACGGAAATGAACACGAAACCTTTCGTAAGTCCGAGTTACACTCTTTGTTTCCGCATAGAACACTGTTTTCACCGTCTGTTCGCGCGTCAACCTCCCTTTATCCACCATGCTGAATAACTGGAAGCCGGTACGCATGCGCAACATGTGCTGCTGTCTATCGAATCACACATGAAATAAGGTTTCTGTTCACGAAAGGACATGGTTGTGAGCCCAGATTTACACATTTTATAAACCATTTTCGATGAATGACATTTCGTGCGCCACCCTGTAGTTTTAAATGCCAGTGTTTACAGTGGTTTTGCATGTATTTATTTTTCAATATAATATATTGGTTTACCGGGATTCAGTGAGTTACGTTTTAAAAGCCGAGTGGGGTAATGCTGCGCAGAATTCCCCACTCTCCCTTACTAGGAACCCAGATGTTTATGACATGATATATTTTTCCGTTAAATGTAAGATGATTTACGCTAATCCCATTCAAATTATGTCAATAAGCGCAATCAACACTCCGAACTGAAAAGGGTTGCAATTCTGGCTGTATAACATTCATTTTAGACATAGCACATGACATACAGTACATAGCCTATGGGTTCGACTTTTAGCTCAAATGTCTAAAAGATAATAGTACATTATGCAACGAGCCTATAATGGCTATAATATAAGACACGAGTATATTTCCATACGAGTGCCTTAATTACCGTTATAGGCGAGTTGCATACGACTGTTTATGTTCGACGATAATTATAACTTCATTATACGTTTTAACATAAATATTCATAAATATCTGTGGGATTCAGTTAATTCAGTTATTAGTGAACAAGACCAGCGCGGCTTTGGTGACTGAACAGATCGCATGCGTGGTCAAGGCACTCCGGAAGCAGAGACCATTCTCTTTGCTTGACAACACAGAAATATGTTGGATTTTGATCGCATGCGCGAAGGTATCCTTATCTAATTGGCCACACAACTGTTTCTTGAGTTCTGATTGGTGGGAGAAACTGTTTCATAATGAACAAGAAGTTCCGTGACGAACTAAAGAGCCTACTTTTCTTAAAATTTAAGATTCATGCCAATGATTAATCTAAATGGATCTATCTAGAATAATGACGAAATTAAGTTTGTAATATCGAAATTTCTAATTAGTTCGAAATGCTGTATACCTGGCATAATGTAGCCTAATAGAGAACTACAGTTGGCAGCCCTGGTGACTGAGTATATTCTTAGTTCCATCTCTTAAGGTACAGAATACAAAATTTGGTTGAAGTCCAATGGATAGCATGGACATTCCATGCAAATAAACATTGCATCTAACAGCGCGCGTAAAATAATGTTGGCATCAATGACTTACATGTATTGGTCAGAAATACTCTGAAATAATATGATCTATTGTTGTGTCAATTGAGAATGAGATCCATTAGTTAGTAGAGAAGTTACATGCATTTTAAAATTGGACCTATCAGCAGGCTTAGAATCATGTTGGCAGCACTGGCGTAGGCCTATATTAGTTACTCCAAATTAATCTAGAATGCCAGGTATTATACGTGCGCAAAGTTTAGAGCTATTGGCTTGCATACTTTCTGATATATTGATATTAGGATAACAAAAATAGAGACAGTATTTATTAACAGTTGGCAGCCCTGGTTGCTCCTAAATATATGCATAGTCATATCTGTTATGGTACACATAACACACACGAAATTTGGTTGAAATCGAAATGATAGTATAGAAGTTACGTGTATTTAAAGTTGGACCTCTCAGCAGGCTTAGAATCATGTTGGTAGCACTGACGTATATAAGTTACTCCAAATTAATATAGAATGTCAGGTACTATGCGTGTGCATAGTTTAAAGCTGTCTGCTTGCATACTTTCTGATATATTGGTATTTGGATAAAAACTTTAGGGAGTGCATTATTAACAGTTGGCAGCCCTGGTGGCTCTCAAGAATATGCTCATTCATATCTGTGTATGTACACATAGTACATATGAAATTTGGTTGAATTCCAATTGATAGTGTAGAAGTTATATGCATTTAAAAATTGGACCTATCAGCAACACTGCCATATATGGCCTCCTGGAAATTAAACTGCAATATTATTATCTATACGTGTGCCAATTTTGAAATAGCTCCTATTCATACCTTCCAAGATATCCAACATGGAGCTCAGATTTCAATTGCGATTTTTCAGCAGTTGGTAGCACTGACATTTTCAAATATGGCCATGAGATATTTAGGTATAGATCTTTACTCCTACCAAATTTTGTTTCGATTGCTCGAGCCGTTTAGGAGTTGATAGGGGGGGACACACACACAGCCAGACAGACAGACAGACAGACATTTGCCCGATCTCATAAGTCTACTTTTTCCTCATTTTTGCAAAATGTGAAAAGTAGGCTAAAAATAGTGTCATAATGAGCCTCATTATGATACAGTTTTCCGACACATAATGTTTACGTTTCGACACCGACCATAAAGTATAAAGCAACACATTGAAAATATAATTGTAATGCCAGTAGATTCGGATAGCAAACTTGTGGATAAAAGTCGCGTGGATGCGGGGCGGATAACGTTTTGTCTATCCGCGCAGGGCCTTATCTATGACCACTTGGCTGCATTAAATGTTTAATAGACTAATAGACTGAACAGTTTGAAAAAAAGGTTCATATTTCCGCCTGAATCAATACTTTTAGTGAAAAAATTATTAACAGAGTTGTTCTTGGTTCATGTTTCAGGGACTAATGAACAATTTTTGTCTCCTTCATCCAAATATAAAGCATTAAATGAACGAAATTATGAAGCGTAGCACTAAACTGTCAATGGTCACTTAACCTGATATGGTGCATCATTTAATACTCCAGGAGGGTCGTTTTTTAAAGCCCGTAGTTAGTGCGCACTCCGCAAAAACCGTGCACACTAACTCCCGGCATGCATTGCGAACAAGCAGGCGTCAGTTGCAGCTTTCATCGGAAGATGTCAGGTGCGTGTTACAAGAGAGGGGGGACATTTTCAGCATGGCCTTTGGGCACAAGTCTGAACATGTTTGGTAAAAGTGAGAAAGTGCTCGAAAACCACCGGCTGAACCGGGTACGTGCGCCCGCGATCTGCGCCAGTCACAGCCGGCTTAACTTGCCGTGTTTACTCGCACATACATAATGACCCTCTATTTTTGTTGATTTGCCTGTCTCAGCCATCCTACTTGTATATCCTCTTTGCTTCGTCCATCACTGGTTAATTTGCCTCCTAAGTAACAGAAGTCTCCTACTTCCTTTAGCTTTTCACCTGTCAATTCGACGTCCAAAGAGGTTTCTGATTCAGTTCGGCTCCATTCCAATATTTTTGTTTTACATTAATTGATCTTCATCAGGAATTCATTCCTGAAAACAGAATCCATACCTTTTGAAAACTCATTCAAATCCTCTGGTGTGTCAGCTAAGATGACGATAATCAGCAAATCTCAAGAGTTGAAATTACTTCCCATTGAGTAGTTGGTAGTAGGCCGAGTATGCCCAAGATCGCGGGTTCAAACCCGGCCGAAGTCGTCCGATTTTTTTGAGAGCGATAAAAATCCCTCAGTATGCCTTCCTTCGAAGGGGAAGTAAAGCCGGCGGGCCCATGTCATTTATTTATGGCATGATAAAAAACCTTCCACTAACTACACTTTTGAAAAGTCAAAATTTGTAGGTTATAATTAATAACGCTCTATTCGTTCCAACGTTCACCGCCAGATGCTGACTGCGATGCCATCTAGTAGCCAAGTCCGTAAGCTAGGTGTCGTGGACGGTAGCATTTGGTAGCAAAAGTAGGAACTACTTAAAATTACTGTCTGCAGTCCTCACTTGAATTAAAAACAGATAACACACACTAATACAGCCATCACATTAACACCGGTTATCAGACAGATTCTACACACACCCAAAGTACACGGGGCTACACGACCACGTTGTCGCAGCCCCTAAACTAAGGATACCAACCAACCAATTTTCATTGAATCTTTACTCCTACTTTAAATTTTTCTCTAATTTCCTTCATTGCGTGTTCAATATAATCCATAGAAAAACTAAAAGAAAAAACCCTGACTACTAAATAAAATAATAATAATAATAACCCCTGGCACTATACAGCCCATGAAGGGCCTAGGCCTACCAAGCGACCGCTGCCCAGCCATTTGGCCTGCGGATATTTGGGGTGATACGTGTTCAGCGCATCGGGTCCCCTCGGCCGTTAATCATGGTTTTCATGATCGGGGCGCTGCCTCAATGTCAGACAGCTACTCAATTGTCCTCACGGGGCTGAGTGCACCCCATTGCAGCTCTCACGCCAGTTTCTAAAATCCCTGACGGAGCCGGGAATCGAACCCGGGACCTCCGGGTGAGAGGTAGGCGCGCTACCCCAACACCACGGGGCCGGCCTGACTACTAAATACACCAATTATGTATTTAGCCTTGAATACCCATTTGTTTGAAAGCTAATGTGGCACGAATATTATACATGCAACACACACCGACCTGAAAGGGTAATAGTCATGTGTTTTGAAATAGCCATATCATTCTTTTAATTTAAAACCACCACCGGCACTGGAGCTGGTACCGATTTCGTTACGCGCAATAAACATTAGAAACTTACACGAGATTTCACGCCCAAGTAGCGGCCGTACAATAAACTTGCAAGTCAGCTGAGCGTTACTATCGTAAGTAATAACATGGCATATAATAAATATACTCGAGGATCGTAAGGAGAGAGCAATTATGGTTGTAAAACCGATAGAGTAAGCATGCATTCATGAATACTTTTATAATCCTTGGGAAATAAATCAAACATAATATTGAGCAATCTTAGTTTTTACGAGCGTTATCAGTGTACGTGTATACATACCATATGTTTCTAGTGATGAGTGAGGTTATACCGTTAGTAACTTGTTTAATAAGACAAATAGTGAGGTTATACTGTTAGCAACTTATTTAATAAGACAAATAGTGAGGTTATACTGTTAGCAACTTATTTAATATGACAAATAGTGAGGTTATACTGTTAGTAACTTATGTAATAAGACAAATAGTGAGGTTATACCGTTAGTAACTTATTTAATATGACAAATAGTGAGGTTATACTGTTAGTAACTTGTTTAATAAGACAAATAGTGAGGTTATACTGTTAGTAACTTGTTTAATAAGACAAATAGTGAGGTTATACTGTTAGTAACTTATTTAATAAGACAAATAGTGAGGTTATACTGTTAGCTTATTTAATAAGACAAATAGTGAGGTTATGCCGTTAGTAACTTATGTAATAAGACAAATAGTGAGGTTATACCGTTAGTAACTTATTTAATATGACAAATAGTGAGGTTATACTGTTAATAACCTAAGACAAGTCGTGAGATTACTGTTATTAACTTATTTAGAAAGATAATAGTAAAAGAAAACGGAAAAAAGAACAAAACTCCTTGTGTCAAAATACACGTGGAAATTTAGATTGATGGCCCTAACCGACTCTCACGTATAAAGCGGATGATGCGATCTGCAGCCACGCCGTCATCGGCTAATATAAGATTGAGCATATTCTGTAGACCAAGATGTCTTCTGAGCATATTCTGTAGACCAAGATGTCTTCTAAGATCAGCAAGATTCACAAATTCTGTGAGTCACGGTGAATTAAACACAGAGTAATAAATTGTCGAAATCCTGATTCTTGTTTTTGTTTGTGCGGTGTTTTCAATGTAGAGATATGTGCGCAAATTTATAAAAAATAAAAAAATAATACATTGATTGAATAACTTTCATAGGAGCTGAAATCCATTGAACACATTAATGAGCGGAACCACTGTGAATGCCATTCCGTGTTTACAAACTGACTAAATAATTTAGTGTTGAGCTATGTGAAATATTATACAAATATTAGTTCATACTGAAGGTGTGAAATATGACTATTTATGGAGTCGTTAATTATAAACTTACTATTTACGTTTTATAGTTCTAATAAATCATGTATTGCTTACACACATAGTAATCATCTGTTTTCGTATGATTTGTTAATCAGCCAATTTGACCAAAACAATCATTACGAAACCCCTCTCGGCACGCAGGAAGGCGGAGGTAGCTTTCACCGGGAAAAGACAAGTAGCCTATTCCGAATTCACTAAATTTGCCAATTGTTGCAACCCCATCTTCTTATAATTGAGCTGAAAACCATTGAGTTTTCACCACTTTTCAGGAGACAGATAAAACGTCATTGACAGAACAGAACTTAACAAACACACTATATTAGTCATCTATGTTGTGAAGCAACTATTCAGGTTATATTTGTGTTAGGGGAATATCAATTATAATTAAATAGACATTCTTTTCTAACAACTCTATGCTACTCCACTGCAGAATATGCATGCCCTGTATGGTATACATCTAGTCACTCGAAGCAAGTAGACATCGCTCTGAACGACACCTGCCGACTTATCACCGGTTGACCAAGACCTACGCCAACAGAAAAAGTTTACTGCTTAGCCGGAATCTCCCCACCAGATATCAGACGTGAAGTGGCTGCCAGAGTTGAAAGAACAAAGGCAGACAACTCAGAAAACCATCCTCTATATGGGTACGCACCATCAAATCAAAGGCTCAAGTCAAGGAAAAGCTTCCTCCATTCAGCAAAAAGCCTCACGGAACCGTCTGGAAAAATTAGATTAACATCATGGAAAAGGATTATCCCTCATGAAAGTTTACCTCCAGGACATGACAATGGATGGGTTTCGTGGAGAACACTGAATAGGTTGTGAAGTGGGGTAGGTCCAAGGTGAATTTGAAGAAATGGGGATACACTTCCGACACCACCATGTGCGAGTGCGGGGAAGAATAAACCATGGATCACCTTCTTGTATGCAGATTATCTCCTGCTAAGGACTTGATGGAGGCAACACCTGAAGCACGTGATGTGGCAAAATACTGGTCACACAGTAACATATATATAGTTTCCAACTCATGTCCATATATATAGTTTCACTGACTGTTTTGATGAGATTGTATAAGTACCAGCTAAATACCATGTATGATGTACTTTTTTCCTGAGATTGATGTTTCTTCTGACACGATTAAATAAATAAACTCCGTGGTCGGTTTAGTGCGGCTTAAAACCACCCAGAATGAATGTTTAACATGATATTTTATTTTAAAATGGATTTGTAACATAAAAACTACCAAAACCCTGTACAAATGTAATTTACAATAACACTGTAACACGCGAGAATCTTGCAGTTTAGCCAACATTAAGTACGCAATACGGCGCTGAAGGGCAGCAAGTCATTGACTTAATGCTTTTCTCCTCTGATCGCACTGCATGTAACAGTGGTTTCTGGCTTAAAACCCACAATTTGCCTGGCCAGTGAGCTCCCGTGCCTTTTCTTCTGCTGATAAGACGAAAATGTAGCTTAATCAAAAGGCTGACTTAATTATTTCCTATGCCGTTCCAAGGCCCTTGGGTCATTATTTCAGAATACTAATTCTTTAAAAAAATGTACATTTCTGACTTAATGCTTTATAGTCTACTGCTATTTGCCTTACACAAGCACAGCTGCCGAACGTGTGGACAGGAGTTGGAAATAACGCTATATTTGGTTCGACTGTAGAACGACAAAGCTGTCAAAACTGCATCAATATTGCTTTGATGACATCCGTAGTATAGTCAGCAATAATTTGTGATACCTATCTTCGGTTGAGGCGAGCCTCCGTGGCTTAGGCGGCAGGACGTCGGCCTCTCACCGCTGGGTCCGTGGTTCAAATCCAAATCCCGGTCACTCAATGTGAGATCTGTGCTGGACAAAACGGAGGCAGACAGGTTTTTCTCCGGGTACTCCGGTTTTCCCTGTCACAATTTCATTCCAGCAACACTCTTCACTGTCATTTCATTTGTCATTCATTTAATCATTGCCCCAGAGGAGTGCGACAGGCTTCGGCAGCCAGCACACTTCATATCCTCGCCGCTAGATGGGGGGCTTCATTCATTCCATTCCTGACCCGGTCGGAGACTGGAAGCAGGCTGTGGATTTTCATTTCATTTCATCTTCGGTTGAGCTCTTCCCTCATCAATTTGGCATCTTTATCGATAACATTTTGCTCATCCCTTGGCGTAAGGGTGGATCATATCAAAAAATATTTCAGACAAAAGTTTTAGGTAATGCTTAAAGGAATATTGATCATGTAAATGGTTTTGATATTATGCCTATTAAGGGAGTTTTTTTTTTAAATTTTCTCAACAAACTCCAGTTTTTTCCACCCCCTTTGGTCAATGTTTTTGGTGCTATCAAAAAAACTTTACGGAGATAAGGTTTTGGTCCTTATCCGAAGAATAGGACGAACGTTAAATGGATAGGCATGAATTTTCACACATTAAGAAAGCTATAGCGATATTTCACTATTTCGAAAAAGGGCCCCCATTCCCACCACCCTTGGTCAGATTTTGCCCATTAACGAACTCAACCGAGATTTTCTATTTGGGCAATGTTCAAGTACAAGTCCCCTTAAGAGCATAGAATCATGCATTCCTTGTGGAGCGCTAATGCTGCAGTCCTTCGCGAGCCCAGGTAATGTCAAGGTAACTCGAGACGTCGACGTTGCGCTAGGAGTTGGAATCCTTGCTAGTCATCGCCATTAACGGCACTCTTCAGAAAGTCGCCTCACGAAGTGCACGAGACATGTAGCCTAGGCGCTTCCTCGGCGAAGCAGAGCTACAGTCATTAATATTTTAAGGGGAATAACATCTATACAGACACCAGTCAACCAATTAAGGAAATATGAGAGAGAAATTCCAGGTGAAATTATATCAACCCTAGCCCACGTTTCTCCCAATGGACGGCTTCGGTGGCGTAGTTGTTAGCATGCTGTGCTTCTATGAGGAAGGTCGCGGGTTCAAACCCAGCCGAAGTCGTCGGATTTATTACGAGCGTTAAAAATCCGTCAGTATGCCTTCCTTCTGAGGGGAAGTAAAGCCGCCGGTCACATGTCATAGATGTATGGCATGATAAAGAACCTTCCACTTATTACACTTGTGTGAAGCTAAATTATAGGTTCGATTTGACTAACGCTCGTAAGTTCCAACGTTCGTCGCCAGGAGCCGACTGCAGTGACATCTAGTAACCAAGTTCAAAACTAGTCGGTCGTTGACGGTGGCGTTTGGTAGCAAACGTTGGAACTACTTGCAAATCGAATGTCTGCAGTCCTTACTTGAATTAGAAACAGATAACACACAAATACAGCCATCACAATTAATACCGGTTATCAGACAGATTCTACACACACACACCCAAAGTACACGGGGCTACATGACGGCGTTGTCGCAGCCCCTAAACTAAGGAACCAATCAACCAAATTACTGTTCTACACAGTATGCATCAAGTGTTAATTATTATTCTCTTGATCCAAACCCCTGTCGTAAAAAAGACAGCTGTAAAAGGGAGGGAAACCAATGACGTAGTTGCTCAGAACTATGTTATAACTGAACTCGACTCGTTCCCCTGTTATTGCCTCACTGCCAGTATATTCTACGCAGTGCTGAATAGCTTTCTTCCCTTTCGCAGTGAATGAGAAGCTTTGGGTAAGTCATAGTTACGAAGCCCGCGTGAACCAGCCCTTGTTTCTGTAGCTCTGGTGTCGAGTGGCGTGCTGGGACCATGGAGCGTGTAATAACAGAGTACGCAGTCTCTGAGTAGTTACGAGCTTCTTTGCGACTCACCCCTGATGACGTAGTGTTTGGTTACGAAAGCCGCGCACATGTAGAAGTCCAAAGCCACCTAGATGCAAGAACTAACAATACATCGAAGCAATTAATATTATTTAGAGGCCGAAGGATCTAGGAGGGCTTTGCACATTACTTGCACCAACTTATGCAATGAAAGTAAACCCCAAAACTTGAGCTATCACGAACACATCATGATTAATTAGAATAATTGAAGTGATAAAATCCATTTTTCAGTGTTGTGTAGTTCTATTAATTCTTGAGAACTGGCGCCGGTCATTTTGACCCATAGTGTCTTACCCCCTTTTTGACGTAGTCGCACGGATTTTAATGAAGTAATTTTACACCTGGTGTCTTCCTATGAACTATTCCCAATATAAAATGAGGTTTATTTATATTTTTCAAATTTAGCAAGCAGAGAAATGATAATAACTTTTGTAACAGTATAATTGGCCTTGATAGTAGCGGTAAAGCAGCCAACTCGATTCTTTAGAACAGAGGAGCTGATGACCAAGGTGTCCCTAGACCCTAAACATGGATCAACAAGAACATGACCTATGAGATTGAGCTACACCAAAATAGGTGGATTTTCCCACTTATTTTTTATAGATTGTTCCAACTAACGTAAGCCGAAAATTGTCACGAGAGGACTGGCGCCATGGGTAAATCTGACCCGACCGTAAATAATATAGAAATAACTTGAGTGTTCCAAAAGCTATGGACATGTTTCTTTTGCAGGGTGAAGTTCAAGGCTAGGAAGGAAGGTACAGTAAGAGACAGGAAATAAGGGCTGACCAAAACGTAAATATAGATCATTTATTAAGGCTCGAGTCTAAAATAGCCATGCGCCAGTCCTCGCTTTCCAGTCGGTCAATATAAATTGTAGTGAGTTACGCTTTTCGTATTTAACAACGAGAAATTACTGAATCTGTAATGTTAGGAAGCAATGCACCTGCGGGAATCAAGATCTGTTTGCTAGTTCTGTTCCACAATGTTTGTAAGATTGCTAATTTAGATGGATCAGTCACGGTTTTATTTAAGTTGTAGAGGAATACAATATTGTCGAATCAGCGGCTAGTAATGTGTTTCTTTACAGGACCAACACAATAGACACTAAAGTCACTAGACAGGGTAGGAAATTAAGAGCATGCCAGACGGTTACTAGACGCTCTTCAATTGTTTCACTTTGTACCCAAACGCACAATATAGGTAACTATGTCCGTGATTCCTGGGACAGGAACTTATAATGGAGCGTAAAAGCAAGCTGTTGTAATCTGCTAGACTAGAAGATAACATGGCACCTCGCAGTCTACGAGATGCATGACGTCATGGGCGAGGACAGTGCAAAAATAAAAAATAAAATAAAAACAACCTCCTCACCTGCCCTCCAGCTATGCCAAGGCTATCAAGCTTTATTTAAAGCGATCCACAGAGAAAGAAAGAAGGGTAGTGGAAGATTGGGGAAGGGGAGTGGGCAGAGAGGCGGTGGTGGTGGAAAGAGAGTTTCTTCTTCTGTCGATTTTGGCCTACTGTGGACTACGGTGAACAATCGGCTGATTCTTCATGTGTTTGCTGAGTCTCCTTCTTTCTTCAGACCAGATGACCTTTGTTTCTGAGCTAGGGTTTTCCTGAAACCCCTTATATTTATCAACCATCCATCGAAACAGTGTTTGTTGAGAATATCTTCTTGAGTGAGGCTAACTTCTTTCATATCTGCTCGTGTTTCCTCAACACATTTTGTAGTGGACTTTAATTTGCTAATGTAAGTGAATATCCTTTTGGTTAACCTATCGTTGCTCATTCGTGTGAGGTGGCCTTCTCTTACGCATCGTGTCCGTAAGTTGTACAAGTCCTCCATAAGCCATCTGCTCTCTGTACTGGCCCCAATATTTTCCTTAGGATTCTTCGTTCTCCCTTTCTGTTTAAAATCAGGCATTCAGAACTATAAAGAGCTTCCGGTTTAATCACATCGGCATAACTTTGCTCCTGTTGTACCTAATCGATATGCAGTTTCCATCTAACGAGCTGTGACCATTATTTGATTAAAATTCCGCCTCATAGCGTAGTGGCTAGTATTCTTGACTGCCACCGCGGAGGCTAGGGTAGGATTCTCGGCTCTGCCAAGAAATTTAATTCTGGGCTAAGGGTTGGAACGGGGTACACTCAGCCTCCAGTTTACGTAGGCCGCGGGCACACTCGTGTTGATCGATACAATTAATACAGGGTCTTTATTTTTGCTTGGGAAGGACATTCTCGCTCACGAGCTCCGCCAGTGACGGCTCAGTTTCCGGCGACCGCGCGCGCGTATGTTCGGCAGAATACGGCGCTTAAAATTAGTTTCATGCGTTTTTACTCACCATGTTTACAGCAGATGCTGAAAATGTTCCCCATCCGCTGCCAAACATTATCGGCATCTCCTTATGAAGTTTCCGGTTACTCCTGTTAATTTAGCTTCAGTAAGGAAATCTTCACGTCTATTTTTATTGTTTACTGAACCTGCACGTTTGAATCTCTTAGCCAGTTGTCTTATTGTCCGATTTATAGGAATGGGTCTCCCTGGAAATCTCACTCGAAACTTATGTCTTGTTATAGCGCACGATTTCCTGCACCTTATGTACGTATTGTGCAGATATACAAGTTCACGTGACGAATATTTCACCTACGGCATTACAGCACTACACACAATCACAATAAAACACTACACAATACGATATACAGTACCGGTACACAGTAGCTTTATAAAACACAACACTGAAACACCCAATTAGCTCAGAGCTCACACGTCTACAGAAGAGCGAGGGAATACCCAGGCAATTGGCAACTCCAGCTATCTCATATGACATCTAGCGGTAAAAATGAGAAACTTACCAGGTAGGGTACATTTGTTACGTGGTGACTGTTTGTATACGGTTTCTTGTATTGGTGAGCAGATCGTGGTAAATTCTTCGTGTTTATACATAAGTTATAAGTTTTACTCGTTGATAAGAGTGCAAAATGAGTAAAAGGAAAGTATATTGCTCAGTTTACGGCTGTAAGTCGATGTATAAGAGGGCTGCGGATATACGTTTTCATCACATTCCAAAAGATGCAAATAGCAATAGCCGAAAGGTGACTATACCAAATAAATACGGGCAACAAGAGCAGGTTGGACCACTCACCACTACACTCATTGACGACAGGACGGGTTGTTCACTTACGCCTAGCCAAGCCGCACCTAGACAGCAAAGCACACTCTCGCCGAGCCAAGCCGTACCAAGACAGCCAAGCCTACACCTGCCGAGGGAAGACAGTCAAGCTTCATCAGTCTGGTATCCTCCACTCCCTAGTTCATTTCCAAAAACCCTACCAACCGCCATCACCTCGCTCTGCGATATCCGAGTCATATAGGCCAAATTTTGACTTCGCAGGGTTAATACCTACCATCCAAATCAAGCAATTCCTGTCTACCCCGAATTTTAATACAAGTTAAACTCATTCCTTCGCCCTACCAAGCAACAAATAATTTCTCGAGTCTATGGTACAGTGAGCCAACTCAAATATAGCTTTTAAACGTAACAGCGCCATGACCCGAACTGCACAAAAACAAATACCAGCAGACAACCGATACTTGATAATATGCAATTGACACAAAAAATTCAGTGGAACACACAAATTAGATCACGTGTATCGCACATTTATACATATATACAATTGAAAATAACACTGTCATTATTTTAGGGACAACATTTACTGATTATAACCGAGAAATAAAAAGTGTTCCATATCAAACGCATGTTATTGAGTATTTTTACCCTACTTATCCAGACCGATCGCAGCGCCCCAAGTGTTAGTTTGAGTTGCCAATACGGCTCGAGTCCACGCGCCAACCCGGCCAAGGTCGAGCGAAGGTCTGCACAATACAATACAGGTTCAGTAAACAATAAAAATAGGCGTTAAGGCCCTTATTTCCTTACTGAGGTTAAATTAACCGGAGTAACCGGAAACTTCATAAGTAGATGCCGATTATGTTTGGCAGCGGATGGGAAATAGTTTCAGCATCTACTGTAAGCATGGTGAGTAAAAATGCATGATACTGATTTTCAGCACCGTATTCTGCAGTGCATACGCGCACGCGGCAGCCGGCAACTGAGATGTCACTGGCGGGGCACGTCCCTGCCAAGCAAATATAAAGACCCTGTATGATCTAACAAATATTCAGAAATATCTGTCGAGATTCAGTTGAATTTAGTGATCGGAGTGCAAGCGCTGTTTTTGCTATCTGTGCTTTACAAGTTCTCTGACCCACGCAAGTGCTCTGTCTGCTTGGCAATGTCATATGTTTACAGCCTGCCAATTTCTGATGAGCAGCAGCATTCACTCAAACTGTCACCGAAGTCTTAAGAAAGCAATGCCCTGTGTAGAAATTGGAGTGGGGGATATTAAGGTATAGTGCTATTTATTTTCTCATATTCGCCAGTTTATTTACGCGAACATATGGACGGTGCACTCTCCATGTCGGTAATTTATAGAAGGATGCTGTGTTGCAATCTTTTGGGCGTCGATTCATAAATTTCTTGCATATGTCATAGTATTTTCTTGTTACTGTAAAGGTTCGTGTTCGGGATTGTAACTACAATGGTTAATCCAATATACATTGTCAACTTTCAAATCATGTAATTCATGTCCGACATGTTGGATTTTGAGCGCACGTGCGAATCTATCGTTACCTAACTGGTCAATGAATGAGCTCTGATTGGTTGGAGAAACTGTATTATAATGAAAAGTAGAACTTTAATGATCCTCGTTATCATACAGTTTTCTGACATATAACATCTACATTTCGACATCGTCGAACATAATAATGTTAGTAATACACTGCGGAGCCAATTATGGTAGTGGACATTAACCACATTATGAAAACAAACTCCATGAAGAGACAGTTAGTTGATTTTGTATTTAGACTTGCTCCTAGTTGCTGAAACAATGGTTTAGTACTGTTTAATTTAGTGACAAATGAATTGTGTCCTGTTCGCTACTTAAATTTATGCATTATTGATCACTAATCTTTTAAATGTTTACCACTGAATATTAATAGCTTGCAGCCCAATTTACCAGTTTGAAGGCCTATTTTAGGTGCCTAAAAATCCGGGGTCTAATCATCTCTGGTTGGTTGGTTCCTCAGTTTAGGGGCTGCAACAACGCGGTCATTTAGCCCCGTGTACTTTGGGTGTGTGTAGAATCAGTCTGATAATCTGTGTTAATTGTGATGGCTGTATTAGTGTGTGTTATCTGTTTTTAATTCAAGTAAGGACCGCAGGAGCCTCCGTGGCTTAAGCGGCAGCACGCTGGCCTCTCACCGCTGATTCCGTGGTTCAAATCCCGGTCACTCCATGTGAGATCTGTGCTGGACAAAACGGAGGCAGACAGGTTTTTCTCCGGGTACTCCGGTTTTCCCTGTCAAAATTTCATTCCAGCAACACTCTCCACTATCATTTCATTTCATCTGTCATTCATTTAATCATTGCCCCAGAGGAGTGCGACAGGCCTCGGCAGCCGGCACAGTCCATATCCTCGCCGCTCGATGGGGCCTTCATTCATTCCATTCCTGACCCGGTCGGAGACTGGAAGCAGGCTGTGGATTTTCATTCATAAGGACCGCAGACGATAATTTCAAGTAGTTCCTACTTTTGCTACCAAATGCTACCGTCCACGACACCTAGCTTGCGGACTTGGATACTAGATGCCATCGCAGTCAGCACCTGGCGGTGAACGTTGGAACTGATATAGATTGATCAATTTTCTAACCTACAAATTTTGGCTTCACACAAGTGTAGTTAGTGGAAGGCTCCTTTTCATGCCATAAATCTATGACATGGGACCGCCGGCTTTACTTCCCCTCCGAAGGAAGGCATACTGAGGGATTTTTGACGCTCTTGAAGTGGGGCTCCGTGGCTAAATAGTTAGCGCGCTAGGCTTTGGCCCGAAATGCTCCGGGTTCGATTCCCGGCCGAGCCATCAGGGATTTTAATCTCCTGGGGTTAATTCCCGTGGCCTGGGGACTGGATGTATGGGAAGTCTTCAACATCAGTTCATACTCATTACGACGCGCAGGTCGCCCACGGGCGTCAACTAGAAAGACCTGCACTCGGCCTCTCCGGAGGCCTCACGGTCATTATCATTAACTCTCTTAAAAAAGTGACAGTCAGTCTGAAAGACTAGACTTTGTATCATTTTAAATGCTACAAATGCTGAAAAATGCTAGAGGGGCTGGAGGCTTCTCGCTTCGCTCGAAGCCAAAGACTCTTGACATGTTAGAAAATGATCTGTATTATACTTATCTTGCTTATCTTGTTTCAAATTACTCGCGAACGACAAGTGCAAACCAAGGGCAAAGCACGGTCAAGCGCGCGGGATGCCGTCACGCTCACCAGAGCACGCGGTAATGTGCCCCTTCCATCCCGTCTAAAAACACTTATTAGTGGGCGATGTATTGAAGATAGAGATATGCTCTTGCGGACTTTTGTAGAACTTTTCATGCTGACCAATTCTTACGCTCATAGTATATTGATATGTTTAACGGTTTGCCCAGCGTAAGTTTAAGAAGCGCATGGACGCCAAGTTTGTTTTCGACTTCTTCACTGAAATCGTTACTGATTGGCTTCCTTTTATCATTCATGAATTATTTTCTACAGAATCTTTCCTCGAGATATACTTTACAGAATGGTGAAAATCGCATCAAAATCCATCCAGTGGTTCTCGAGATTACCCGTGACATCCAAGAAGCGGGGATTTTTGTCTTATACTAACCGAGTCGAGATTGTCGGGGAACACATGCACCAAGCGGTACTATGACTTCGCACACCTCAGTGCATCAGGGTACATTTCGTCCCGTCACCGTAACGTAACGCCAGACCCCAGCGTAACGACGAAGTCGACAAGATCATTTAAAATGATAAAAACGACTTCGGCCGGGTTTGAACCCGCGACCTTGGGCATAGAAGCTGAGTATGCTACCAACTGCACCACCGAAGCCACTCTAATCATCTCTAATGGACACATTTTTGCAATTAGCGTTTTTATCTTTTCTTTCAATACCACGGAAGAAACTTATGTGTAAGGAGGGAGGGAGGGAGGGTTTGTCCTAGCGCCAGCGATCCCGTTTCATGGCCCTTCTAACACGCATTCCTTCACATCTAAAAAATCTTTTAGGTGCAGTCTTACACAAAGAGAACTCACTCGCGCGTTTTAAAAAGCCGTCCACTTAGGCAATGAAAAGCCATTTACGAGGAGGCACAGTAATGTTAAGCCTGTCCTCAGCTGGAACCGGGGATACCACAAGCAATTTAGCAGAGCGTTCCCAAGGCATTGAAGCTTGCGGCAGGACAGCTTTGCAACCAAAGCGCACAAGAGTTTTCAAGTTTCACACACGAACACACACACATACATACACTACTTCTCCAAGTTACTGTGGCACAAGGGACGAGAGACTAGCACGACCAAAAACACACAGAAATAAAACGAAGCTTTCTTCCACAAAACTAAGGTGTACGAAAAACAAACATCTGGAAAGAACATTCGCAAGAAAGCTAACATTCTTAATTAAAGGTTCACCTTGAATCTTACAGCCACATTGGATCATTCATTCCTCTTAACTGGGTATGATATTCGTATGTTAAATGTTATAATTTAATGGGCATGACGAATATATACAGTACGTTCTCCATCTTTTACCGCTAACGCCTCCTGGGCGTGTCGAGTTTTCACGGCATGGCGAATGTCTACGAGAAAATTGATGGTTGGCAGCAGTTACGACATTTCTCGCCTCCTGTATCTAGGTTGTTTTTGTTTGTTTTTGTATTTGATTTTGTGTTCGTTTCCAGCTTTTTTTAAATTTTGTTTTTGCTTTGTGTTATTTTTGTGTTTGTTTCCTGTATTTGCTTTTGTTTTTGTTTTGTGTTCTTTTTCTTTTGTTTTGCTTTGTGTTTTTTCTTTTGTGGTTGTTTTCTGTATTTGCTTTTGTTTTTGATTTTATGTTATTTTTCTACTTTTTCTTTTGTCTTTGAATTTTTGCTTTTGTTTTCTATTTTTGCTTTTTGTTTTTGAATTTGAGTATATTTTCTGCTTTTTCTTTTGTTTTTGAATTTTTATTTTTGCTTTGTGGTTTTTGTGATTGTTTTCTGTATTTGCTTTTGATGTTCTTTTTTTTGTTTTTGATTTTGTGTTCGTTTTCTGCTTTTTCTTTCTTACATTTGCTTTGGTTTTGGGTTTGTTTTTCGCTTTAGCTTTAGAATTCTGCTTTTTGCTTTCTGTTTTGGTCATGTGTTTGTTTTGTGCGGGGAGCAATACAAGACTATCAATGAAAGCATTTGATACATTTTATTTGAACCTCTCAATGTGAACAGTTTAGGTCATACGGATTAAAGTTCTAAGCAGGTAAATGACCTTGTAGTTACTGTAAAAGTGGTCAAAATGTCTCTTGAATTATACTTCTTTATTATACTATATTATTCCCGCTATACTGTCGCAACAATTGGCTGGAAATATACACAGGGCAGGTTACACCAAGCGCTCAAAAATACCCAGTTAAGAGGTTAAGTTTATTTCTTTTTACCTATTAAGTAAGATTGGTACTTTCAATCGAAGAAGAAAACTCGATAAATTGCTACATTGTTTTGTCCATTAATCGCTGTACTTCGCTCATTTAACTCCGCTCTCACAGGCCATACGATTTAAAAAAAACTAACTACAATTGTGTAAAGCTAAAATTTGTAGGTTAGAATTGATAACGCTCTATTAGTTCCAACGTTCGTCGTCAGATGCTGGCAGTGATGGCATCTAGTAGCCACGTCCACAGTTAGGTGTGGTGGACGGTAGCATTTGGTAGCGAAAAGTAGCAACTACTAGAAATTGATCGTCTGCAGTCTTTCTGCCTGAATCACAGATAACACACACTATCAGCCATCACAATTAACACCGGTTATCAGACAGATTCTACACACACCCAAAGAACACGGGGCTACGGAGGAACCAACCACAAATTACAAATTTTTTATCTGGTGTCAAAATCGCTAAGCTGGCATCCCTGCAAATGTAATTTATAGTTGCCGATAAAGAACGGGGGAAAAAATGCTATGTGAAGAACAGTTACGTCATACTTCCAAGATAAGAGGACTTTAACCTCTGCCTACCTTGGCTGAGTCATACAACAGATCCCGGTATCGTGCTGCCATTACCGTATTCTGTAGGTTCATTTGAGTGGCTTGGAGATTGTGGTCATTTTTCTACGTTTCTACGCCTAGGAACACCAAGATAGGCTCATCAGCGGGCTCTTGGTGTCCATGCCCGGACTCCCACAGGAGTAGCGAACTGCACAAGACACAGCATAAACCTAGAAAAGTTGCCGAGTTTTAATTTCTTGGCCGTGAAAGCCAATATACCATCTTTTTGGAAGCCTTTATAGGGAGGTGAAAGGCTGCTCGAGCATTTAGCTCTCGCAGTGAAGAAGCGCATGTGTGCTTCCTAAGAAGGAAGATAGTGCGGAGTTTGCTAGTCTTGCGGGGATCCGCTGATGAGACAGCTTGGTGTTCCAGGCGAAACTCCACACAAGACACGGCATAACCTAGAAACATTGCTGAGTCTTAATTTAATTCTGGTCTGACGGTCTATTCCAAGAGAATGCCGGGATAGTTCCCTCCCATTCCTCATTTGAATTACAACTACACACACTGTAATGGTTTTCTTTAGCCCTCACTTTGAGCGACAAATGTAGCAGTCTTGTTAGCCCACACTGTTGGGAGATAAATGTTACTGTTGACCTTTACCTAAGCTATGTTGTTTTAATGGGCGCCAAGACCTCAATGCAATGCTGAAATCTAAATTTGTATTTAACAACGTCTAGCTCTGGTAGAACACCTTCAAGAATCTATTCACTCAGACCGTGGTATGATTTGATCATTAACCCAACAAACAATTGTATCAGGAGAAGGAATTGGTCTATATCTAATGCTACCTACTGAAAGCAAAGATTGCATTGTAAAAGAAATGAATTTATTATATAAAACAAGTATAGCAAAATTATTAATAATAATAAGTTAAAAATTTAAATTGGAGCGTTGCGATTTTAATATTACCGATAGAAAATTACGTGAAAACGGAGTCTGATAAATTGATTTTACTCTTATTTCCAAGCTATGAAGTTACTGAAATATGAAATATAAAACAAAGAAAAATGAGAGATTGCGTATTTCTGCGTCATTTGCGCTTACCACTGGAAATTGCTTAAGTATTTCCCTCGTACTGGATGATGCTGTGTGCTTCCCACAGTCTCCTGGACGTCGCCATCTTCTTCGTTATTTGATGATATTCTGGTAGATTAGATAATTCTATGGTCTGTACATCGGACCCAAACACTCGTCCAACCACACTGGTGAAGTTTTACAAAAGTTAGTCCTCCACTCCACGGAACATCGGAGTGACTCCCGCGTGCAAGCGTACTCGTTAAGTTCTACACAGATAGTCCCCACTCCACGGAATATCGGAGCGACTCCCGCCTATAACCATACTCCGCAAGTTCTACACAGATTCTCCTCGTTCCACGGCGCGTCGAACGATATATGCACACGTCGGCTCCCCCACTCTTCATCCGACTTCTAGCTTACGTGGTCTCCACTGATTGGCTGCACCCCACGCGCTATACTCCCCTCCTCTGCCTCATTACACTCCGCGGGAGGGAGAAGTCGTTTTCCGTTCCAACCATTCGCCTTTTCTTGACGCTGCAACTCCGCTTGCGTAATACTTCTCGACAGGAATCAGCTTGTATTTGAATTCCCAGTGAGCCATGTCTCTCAATATATCCTAACTGACGAAAACTCCGTAAAATTCCGCAATCACATAATTTTCTATGATATTGTCGTTCGTAATAATTTGCTTGATAGTGTTTTCTAAGACATAGAAAACCTATCTGTATGCTTATAATTTTTTATAAAATGCTCCAAAAATATCTTAATAATAATTATAATAAATTAATAATAATAATAATAATAATAAATTAACATGAAAAATTCTCTTGGCTGAACAATTTGCCGCGTAAATAAATATAGAATGGCTTCCTACTGACTTATGCCAGTGGCATAAAAAACCCCCACGAAAAACACGTTACAACACTAATACAGTCATATCAATATATACCAGGTTATCAGACAAAATAAAAATTAACTATGTTCAACAGTAATGCTTTATACTAATCTTATCGAAACATGCACGCTCACAAAGCGAGACTCATCAAGACTTCAAGCATCAGAGATGAAATTCCTGAGGTTCACAATCCAGAGAACTAAGATGGATAAGTAAAGGAGTGAAGTGCTAAGGAGGGAAGCTGGAATCAAGACATGTCTACTTGCCAGAGTCAGCTCATCACGACGTCAGTGGTTTGGACACGTGATGAGAATGGAACCTACGAGGTCTGCCAGAATGCAGCTTGAAAGAGAGGTGGATGGTAAACGAAGGATGGGAAGACCAAGAAATCGTTGGATGGACATGGACAAGTCAGACATCGTAACCAAGGGAGGGACACTAGTTAATCTGATGAAGAACAAGACAGAGAAGAGAGGAAGAGGCTTGTCAACAATACCCGGGAAACTGGAACGGTAAATGGATGATAGACTAATAATTAACGCCCGGAAGTTCATGCGCTACTAAATGAATAAATATGCGTGCAAAAATGCACTAATGATTGGTCAAATATGCGTCACGTTTCAAAATACAGTATATGCACTATGAGATAACTCACTCCGTATTCTGTAGCGTTTCTAATTTGAATATAAAGAAAATATGAACAGACGAACAAATAACTACACCTTTTTAAAAAAATCACAACTAAGAAACAGTTCTAAATAGTAGGAAATGTCATTTTATGGAGCTTCAATCGGTGTTGACCATCAATAATTATTTTATTATGTTCATTTTTAAGTATAAGTGATGTCCAATTTTAATCGGCATTGCATGTTTAAAATGAAAATAATTTTACAATATTTACATAGTAAATGCTCAATGACAATAATTGATATTAACTTGCAAAAGGGCTGAAACGTGCCGTGCCAGGTATTAAAATAATTTCAGTATTAGGCTATTCTGTGATAGACTCTCGAGTCTGAATATATGACTTTAAGAACATTAAGTAACAAAAACCGCTTCAAAACGATAGGAAATTAGAATATACGCCCTTCTCAAGCAGAGATATGCATTTTAACAGGCAAACGAGAAAAATATGATTTTACATCAACTTCCGGGTCTTAATGACGATGATCCAGGTTCACAGGGCTACGCGATGTCGCAAAACTCCTACCTAAATGGATCAACGACAACTCGAATGAAATCTACCTAAAATACTGTACGTGTAAATGATAGGAAGTATGTTCGGGAATTGATAATAGTTATCGAAAATTGGAGTAATTAATGTTCGAGATATCAAGATTCGACTGAATTTGTCGAAAGCGGACAAATTTAGAGAAAGAGAGAGTAGGCTACTGCCATGTGGAAGACAATGTGGGACAAGAGAAGTCTCAATTAACCTCTACAAGGAACAATTCCACACAAGTTGCCGTACATGGCAACACAGAACCAGAAGTCGCTTGCTATCTGCTGAGCTAGTCGTGAGAAACAGGGCGAGATGCTCAACTCTGCTCTCAGATGATCATTGTTGTTTTAAGGGGCCGAAGTTTTTAAAATACAAATATTGTGGGTTTATTGGATATACTGTATTGCATATTCTGAACATAGCATATTTTAGCACATACATTGGAAACTAACTATAATTTAAAAGATCTGGAACAAAATTGGTTTCACCCGAGTGTTGGACATCCCTTGTATGCAACTTTCTGAGCAATAGATAACGAGATAACAGTATTTTACACCTGGCATTTCAAGAAATAGATGGGGTGGGACATTCCTTTCACAATCTCGCTAGTATTCCTGTAGGCAACTTTCTCAGGAACTTATAACGAGATAGAAGTATTGTACGCAAGCATGCTGCCTCAAAACGCCTAAAGAGAAGAGCAACAGATAGCACATTATGCAACGAAGCCTATAATAGCAATAATTAAGACGCGAGTTTTATAATTTCCATACGAGTGTCTTAATTACCATTATAAGCGAGTTGCATACGACTGTTTATGTTCGACGATAATTATGTTTTAACATAAATATCTGTGGGATTCAGTTAGTGAACAGGGCGCGCTGGCTTTGCTGAATGAACAGAGCGCATGCGTGGGTCAAGGCACTCCAAAAGCAGAGACCATTCACTTTACTTGCCAACACAGAAATATGTTGGATTTTGAGCGCATGCGCGAAGGTATCCTTACCTAATCGGTCACATAACTGTTTCTTGAGCTCTGATTGGTGGGAGAAAATGTTTCATAATGAAAAATAGTGTTATAATGAGCCTCATTATGATACAGTTTTCTGACACAATGTTTACATTTCGACATCGTCGAACATTAAAGTATTATTTATTAAATCAGAGGGTGTCAGGTTACAGTGAGTATTCAACTGATAGCGTTGTCATCAATTGCCAAATATGCTCTAAGGAAAGGTGAAGAGAAATTTCAACTTGAACATGCAAAAACGACTCCACATATTACGACAAAGGAGGAAAAGAAAAGCGAAGAAGATTGCCTTTTTGTTAAGTGCGTATATTCTACATTTTTGGTGCATAAATGCCCGGTCCCTAGTAATCGGTCTCTAATAATAATAATAATATCGTATGAACTCAGGTGCCGGGTGCAAGCTTTGTTATTTGACGCCCAAAGGGCAGCTTGAATGTCGAATTTTGTTGTTCCTTGGAACGCTATGAAAGTCAAGGAGGTTAGACATCTAAGCTCCTTTACACTACAGCGCTTTCTAGTAGACAAATGAGGAACTTTTGTGTTGGCGGAAAATCCTGAGATTAATTTCGCCATTATGAACACGGCCTAGTGAATAAATGGGTTCTTTAACATGCCAACATCGTATGATATGCGTGTCGTGATTTTCGTCGCCTTTCAAAAAAATCACTTACCTCGGCGAGGAGCGAACCTGCACACTTGGGGGTTAGTAGTCCGACACGATAACCACTCACCCACCGTGGTAAGCATCGGTCTCTAATGAGAGAGGGATAGCGATGAAATGAACTTATTAATACTGAAACTTCTTCTAACTATAGCGCTACAAACAACTTACACTCTAGAAACAGAAAAGGAAGCTTGTACTGTAGTTATACGTGACCATGAATCTCGCGATCATGAGCCACGGGACCTCCATTTTACATGGAATCCGAACCACAGGACATGGCATTTCACTTTGAAAATCCCACATCCCTCTCAAGTAAAAATCACACATTTACTGGAAGACTTCTTCTAGAGACCGGCTGTGTGGCTCAGCGGTAACATTCTCAACTGCTGTGACCAAGGTTGCAGGATCTAATCCTGGCGCAGTCGGTTGGCATTTCAGGGTGCGCAAATGATGCGAGGGAGCCGTGTCAGTAGATTTACTGGCACATTAAAGATACCCTTCGGGGCAAAATTCCGGCACCCCGGCGTCTCTAAACGTCGCAGTAGTTAAAAGGGACATAAAACAAATAACATTATCATTATTACTTCTTGTAGGGAAAATAAGTCTCCAAGAGGAAAATTCATTGTCTCTTGTTCTATATCCAACAATGTTCACAGGATACGAGGCCGGTCTACCAAGTCTTAATTATCACAACTAAGGTATCTTGCCAGCTCCGTATTTATAATGAATGCTATGGCATCATCGAGGGCTTCCCGACCAGCTCCACTGTAATCGGCAAATGCTAGTCATCTGGTGTTGACTCTACGTTATCATCATCATCATCATCAGAGATTCCTCCTATGGCGCTCACAAGTGACCGATCGTGACAAATCAGCATTCAAATGAAAGAGAATAGACATTAGCAGTGACTTATTGCACTATAATTTCATAAATATCAATAATTTCTTTAAAAATTACTTTAAAAAATTGTACGAAGTGTGCGATTTGCAAACACCGTTGATGTAGGAAAATACGCTCCATAATTGCTGTCCACGGACCGCTGTGACGCCTGTTTCATGTCATATTAACATCCTGAGGTCTTTCCTTTATCCTGAAATGTAAAGTGTTCTATAATCATTTGGTTGAAATAAAGACATAACCTTTCTCCTGAAGTGTCTCATTATAAACCTATTGGGGAAAGTGTGGTTTATGAACATGCGAGATTTCTCGCACGGGTCTGCTAGTCCATATATAATACGCTAAGGTGTGTGTTTCACAAAACTCAAGATCCTAAACCAGAGGGAGTTATAGTAAAGCCACCATAACTTCCGACTTGACGTTTCAGTGTTAGGCTAGAGTTTCGTTCGCTAAATCGCGACATCACGAACAAAACTCAATATATCGTGATAAATCGATTTGAATAGATGCCCGTGATTGTCTAGTTAAATTGATTTTCCTTCTGACCGCTGGACAACACTAGGCTAACACTGAAACGTCAAGTCGGAAGTTATGATGGCTTTACTATAGAAGGTGTGGCTTGTACCAAAGTCTTCCAATTCGTCTCAATAGTACAGGAAAAATATTGCATTTCCTGAAAAGTGAACAGAAATATATTTAATTGTTTATAAAGTGCTTTTAAACAAATCAACAAGACTGTGTCGCGTACAGCCCGCATAGCACTAGTGCCAGGCGGGTAGTCTGTACACATGGGGCGCACACAACCAGCAGCAGTGATGAATTTCACCCCGATTTCATAAACAGACAATTTGTTTAAAAATGCGTTTAAATAAATAAACATATTTTTAGAAGCCCGCATAACAGGGCGGAACTACGAGGTCCGCTAGTTATCGTAATTCCACACAACACATCATTTGAAACAAATTTTAAATGTATTCTCATTTTCTGTGATTGGATGAAGCAAATTTATCTATCAGCTTGGGTGAGATGCTATTTTTTTTTCTCTCTAACTTTGTGTTCAGAAGTAGAGAAGAAAATGTATAAACGTTTAAGCTGACGGTGGTTTGGGGATCTGGGGGATGTGAAACGCCTTAATAATTATATACCTTAGAATTACTTTGAATTATAGTACTGGTAACGGAAAAGATCAGTGCTTTAGTAGTTAAACAATGTCCGAAGCTGGATCTGCTGTTATACTCAGTAAGCTGGGTGAATGCGATCGACAGTTGCTCGCCTCGCCTTGTGGTCTGAGAACGAGGTTGCCAAACTGTACAAGCCAAACATTATTGACCAATCACTGACGCACGTGGGCTGTAATATTGCGACGCAGAGTATTATGATAACTATGCGGAACATGGATTGGTCAAGCGCCCGAGGGTTGATGACTGACGTGGAATTTCCGGCCAAACGTCAATCCCTTTCTGCAAGCGTACAGAGGGTTGTGTCCTGATTGTGGTCACTTTCATTTTACGGAAGAACTATAAACATTCCAGCGTCCAGATTGCGATCACTTTTATTGGGAGACCGGTCCTTGGTTCTTAGTTCTTCCCGGCTGAATCATACCTTCCGTAAGTTTTGTGGATAACAAGGGGCAACTGATATTTCACTACCTAACCAAAGAACAAAGTTCAGTGTTCAGCTGAGCACACCCCATAAAACTTCACTTAAAAAATTCAAGTCCCCTCCCAATCTGACGACACTTCGTAAAGCAATGATTATAACATTTTCAGTCTTAAGAATAGAAACGTTTCGAGATCGGAATCAATCACCTTCACTTTCAACAAAATTGTTGTAACGGGAAATGTTATACTTACAGGTGTAAGTGTAACTCTATGAGGTTACAATGTTTTATATTACTGTTTAATTTATTTTATGTTTTAGGATATGATCTTGGTTACTCTTTGCTGGTGAGCTATTGTAGGCCTCAGCGCAAAGCTTAGGGATTCCTTGCAATGGTTCACTAGTAGAGGAGAAGATGGGCCATGTTTTATTTCATTGAGTTCATGTCTGTAAATATTTTCCTTTTACGATGGTGTTTTGTTTATTTCTCGGTTATTCTTGGTCTAAGATAGGGTTTTGTTCTTAGAGAGTATTTGTTGAAATTAGCTAGGTGGATATTAGAAAATGTGAGGAAGAAGAGATATGGTAAGGAAGATTCAGTTAGGTTTGGTGATGGTCTGATTATTGTTTGGCAAGAGATCATGAAAGTGGCTGTTTATAGCATACTGGAAGAATTGTAAAGTGAAGCTAATGACTGTTCTTAGTAAAATTCCCTTATGGTGTTAATCACCACTACCCCCCGAATAGAGAACGTACAGTTACACAGGGTATAATTTTTAATTTCTGCCCCTCCTCTCCCATTGGAGGCGCGAGATATCTATTTTTATAATAGATAATGTATATCGTGAAAAACATTCTTTTCATTACCTCGAAAAATTCGTCATTCTGACAGTCACTGCGGAAGCCTAGGTTCGATTCCCAGCTCTGCCAAGAAATTTAATTCTGCTCTGAGGAACGGGATACACTCAGCCTCGTGAAGCAAAACTGGAGGGGAGTTACAACCGGACCGGTCTCCCAAGAAAAGTGATCGCAATCTGGACGCTGGAATGTTTATAGCTCTTTCCTAAAATGAAAGTGACCGCAATCTGGACTACTAATGAGGTGAACGCAATCTGGAATGACCACAATCAGGAAGACACCGTACAGAGTACTCTCAATAAGATCTGATAACGGTGTATGAACAGCTCAGCTGATATGGGCGTTTCATTCCCCCTCCACCAGCGCTAGCGGCAAGTTAACCGTTAGACGAAGTAAGCGAGAAGACAGGAAAATACCTTCACAATCCCAGGACTGTGTCGTCCTTTAAATAATTCATAGCATTGTAATGTCAAACACACAACCAGCTCCCTTATTTGGCGATGTTCCCACTGCCCTTGGCAATAATATATCCATTTGTTTACTCTCTGCAAGTCGTCTTCCGGCAAGAGCAGGTCACTGCCGCCATTATCTGGCTGGCACGTCACCATAATTATGTAACTGGAAAACAAATGCGGAACTTGAACAACGTATGTCCTCTAGTAAAGTCAATATTATTGGTTTTCATCTCAACCTACTTACATTCTTATTTCATTTGAGCAGCTTTGACATTGTGGTCATTCAGCACTGTGTACTTGCGTGTGTATACAGTCTGATAACCTGTTTAATTGTGGTGTCTGTAGTAGTGTGTGTATTTGTAATTCAGGCGAGGATTGGGAAGTGGGAAGGAGGCGGCCGTGGCCTTAAGTTAGGAACCAACCCAGTATTTAACTTCTACGATGGCTGAGTGTACCCCGTTCCAGCCCTCAAACCAGTATTAACCCTAGAACACAAACCCTCGTAATTTTTACGACGTATACTTGGCAACACGTCTCTATCTGCTAGGCTTTTCTCGCCACGTTGCTGTCCTACTCAGTAGCTTCCTACAATACCGCGAGCTTCGTCAGTGTGGGTGCATTGTTACAGTGAGTCTGTTGATTTCAAATTGAAGACCCTTGCGTCGTAAAATTTACGACGATTTGTGACTACGTATGCTAAACTTAGCTGGGTAAGTTCTGTAACAAAGTTAAATTACAGCACTATTCTAAATTAAATAAGTATTTAGAACCGCAGAACTTGTCATATACATACTGGTAAGAACTGTTTGTCACATCTGTCCTGCTCAGAAAAGGCGAATGAGACAACATACTGCAGCGAATGTCACCGCGCATATTGCAAGGAACATAGAGCAAATCTTTGCACTAACTGCTGTAAATGAGACACCAGGGACTTGAAAACCTAGGAGTTAACAATCTGTAAAATAACGTACATGTTGATACTTGCTTCTTATATTATATTTTGTGTGCAATTACATTTTATTCATCATGGAAATAAATAGTCGTAAATTTTACGAGGGTTTGTGTTTACGTACTACCAAATTAGGGTTTGTGTTCTAGGGTTAAATTTCTTGGCAGAGCCGCGGATCAAACACGGACCTCCGGAGCGACAGCCAAGAACGCTAGCCACTTCACCAGAAGGTGGTTTACTTACATTCTTAAATAACTTCCATTGCTCTTTGTTGTCATAGAATCTAATTGGACACACTCCTGTTCACCGATTGAAAAGATATTGTTTTATTGTAAGGATTACGCCAATCCACCTGATATTGAAAGAAAGAACTCGCAGACGATGAATTCCATGTTGAGCCAAGAACTGAACTGCATGTTGTAATTACAGCAATTGGAGCAACAAAAACAAGTCGAGATTAAAGGAAGGCGACAGTGAACTTGAAGAAAGTTTGCCAAGGCTGCGCAGTGAGCAGTGTACCTTGCAGAACTCAACTATTCGAGACGTACAGAGACAATTAGCCGCCTCACTGGGTCACCAGACGTACAGTAACTTTCACTCTCCTTCCTCTCCAGACAACATGTTCACAATAACTCAAGATTTGTTAGACCACCGGTTCTACGAAAATAGCACCCAGTCTAGAAATTGAATCAGTTATTCTTGAAACCCCGCAAATCACGAAGTGTAAACTAGTGAGAAAAGAGGAAAAGCTGATTACTGAATAAACCAGCAACTATTAGTAAAATGGTTTGCCTCTGAGGATTAATACACAAGGAAGGATATCATGGAAGTAATATACAAACTTTTATTGCTTATTACATTTGCCTATTGATAAGTTTAAAACTCTGTGACTTGCGGGATTTGAATACAAAATGATTAACATTTTATTAGACTATTGTCTTAAATATTTTTTTAAATACACTTATGTGATTTATTGATGTGTGTGGCTACTTTATTCGGGTGTAAAATGTAATAAACATTCACAGTACCAATAAATTGTGGCAACTTTCACAAGAACGAGCTTCGTAAATGAAAATTCCCAATTCACTCCTTCTTAGTGGTAGCCTACTCCAGTTGTATACAGTATTCCAGACAAATTTTAATTTCCTCCTCAATAGGCAAATATTTTCGATCCCCTCACGGCCTTTTAATACAGCAAACTTAGGGGTTTATACGCATAATAAAGTACCGATCCCTTAACTTTCATTATGTCACATAAAACGAAAATGTCAAAAAGAGTGAATGACGGGGTTTTAAAACTAACCAATTCAAGATTGTCCTCGTGACAATACTGTTCTACATACAAAACAAACCTAAGCTAGGGCTTACGCCCCACACCCCCTTCAATGTAGTTGAATTAGTCATTTTCGTCTAGACAGTGTTGTCTAACCAAGTAGCGACCAATGGTTTCGTCCGTATCAGCCACAAATATTCCAGGTAGAGATCGTCGAGAGCTAAACGTTCAAGCAGCCTTTCACCTACTTATAAAGGCTTCCAAAAATATGGTATATTGGCTTTCAGTTCACTCACTACTCCAGTGGGGGTCCGGGCACGGCAACCAAGAGCCGGCTGATGAGCCAGCTTGGTGTTCCTAGGCGAAACCCCACACAAGACACAGCATAAACCAAGAACAATTCCTGTGTTTTAATTCCTTGGCCGTGGTTGGTTGCTTCCTCAATTTAGGGGCTGCGACAACGCGGTCATGTAGCCCCGTGTACTTAGGGTGTGTGTAGAATCTGTCTGATAACCGGTGTTAATTGTGATGACTTTGTCATCTGTAATTCAGGTAAGGACTGCGGACGATCAATTTCAAGTAGTTACTACTTTTGCTACCAAATGCTACCGTCAACGACTCCTAGCTGTGAACTTGGCTACTAGATGCCACAGCAACCCGCACCTGGCGGCGAACTTAGGAAGTTAATAGAGCGTTAAACAAATCTAACCTACAAATTTAGCTTCACACAAGGTTCTTTTACAAGCCATAAATCTATGACATGCGCCCACCGACTGTACTTCCCCTCCGAAGGAAGGCATACTGAGCGATTTTAACGCTCTTAAAAAAACCGACGACTTCGGCCGGGTTTGAACCCGCGACCTTAGGCATAGAAGCGCAGCATGCTACCAATTACGCCACCGAAGCCGCCTTCCTTTGACTTGAAAGCCAATATACCATATTTAAGGAGTAATATTGTCTAATAAAGACGAAATTGTTAAAAAAAAAATCAAACTTGCAAGGCAATTCTTAAGCGAGTAGCAATTTTCTCCTATGTACCGGAATGAGGCAGGCTACATAATGAAACAGCTGTTTCACGACTCGACTAGTTTCAATGGACTAGGGAGGAGAGCTAACCACAGATTAATTAATCCTCACACCACAGAGTGCTGCCACCCTTCTCCAGCAGTCTTTATCTGCAATCCTCAACCACCTGCTGAGCTTAGTAATGACAAACAAACAACAGAATGCGCTAGTAATTGCTGACCAACTAATTTTATTGTTCATCTTTCTCATTGGACCTAGCAGCGTAATGTCAAGTCGGAAGAGGCACTACAACAAGTCAGGAGATTTGAGATTCGACGTCCGGCCATTTTCATTGGCGTTTCTCCTTAAACCCTGTTTAGACGCCACGGTCGCGATCCCGATTAGAACATCTAAACGCAGAAGGATTACAGTATCTCGATTAACTTTCCCTCTAACAGGATCAGCCCGTTCTCACAACTAGATAACCGCGTTCTTGGCCATTGCGATCGTCGCACAGTGGTCCTTTTGCACGATCTGCGCGCTCAAAATGTAACAAATAAATGCCTTGTATTTTCATGTTTAGTATCAGTAATGTCAGAGGACCTCAGAACTGTACTTATATGTCTTATTTGTTCACCCCTGGAATGTGAAAGACTGTTGAAGTAGGACGTTCCTTATCGCATCCACAGCTGGAAGCAAAGCTGATTGTTTGTGTTTGAATCTTGTGCTTGTAAAGTCTTATTAGTTCAGCTATCTTCATCGTTTGCCAGTGGATATGACAGTCTATGATATGATCTTTCTTTATGAAATTTGCAAAATTTTATAAAAATCGCTGTGTTTATGTGATAAACGTTTGAAAATAGTGAATTTTTGTTATAAAATAATTCTTTTATGGGTTATCAGACCAGGAAATTCACAATTGTCAACCATTGGTGAATTTCTTTCTATTAGCCTATAGCCTACACCCTATTATGTTTTCTGTGTAAAAATTATTTGCAACTTTTTGCAACTTTGGCTTTTGCTCTCCTTTTAGTGTTGTCGGAAGGATTTTCGCGGAACGATTTTTACGATGCTTGGCGCCAAGCAGGTGGAAAAGCGAAAGGATTTGAACGTATTGTTACGTGCCACCCCCCTAGTGCCACTTTTGTTAACTGGATTACGGTGGGAAGAAGGCACAACACCAATTACTGCTTAAAGAAATAATTAACTTTATTGTGGCCAGAAAGATACACTCCTCAACAGCAAATACTAGCAATTATTACCTTTCTCCAGTTTCCTCACGTCGAGAATACTTTTCCTTTCACTTGTCAACAGACCACAGTTAATCCTTTCGCTAATGAGTCCGGCCCCGTACGCTGGCTAGAAATAGCTGCTCTAGGTCTGTCACTCACTGTTTTGCAACTCACCACAATGACCTCTCTCGCACTGAGTAAGCACACTCGCTCAAAACACAGGCAGTCCCCTGTAAGCTCCTCACTCCCTTCGCTGTAAAGAGAATCAGCTTCACTAGGGGTTTCGCAAGTCACCACACTTCTGTCGCTCAGGATAAGCGCTCGCACTCGCTCGTAAAACACAACAACAACCACTGCTTGACAGGTCGCACTTATATAGCAGGCCGGTGACTCAATAAATGCTGTGTGTTCTATCCCCCTGCTGTGTGAGTCAAGTAGACAGTGGAAATGATGGCCATTGCGATCGTTGGTGTGATCTATCCCCTTGCTGTGTGAGTCAAGTAGGCAGTGGAAATGATGGCCACTGCGATCGTTGGTGTGTTCTATCCCCCTGCTGTGTGAGTCAAGTAGACAGTGGAAATGATGGCCATTGCGATCGTCGGTGTGATCTATCCCCTTGCTGTGTGAGTCAAGTAGACAGTGGAAATGATGGCCACTGCGATCGTCGGTGTGTTCTATCCCCCTGCTGTGTGAGTCAAGTAGGCAGTGGAAATGCTGGCCATTGCGATCGTCGGTGTGTTCTATCCCCCTGCTGTGCGAGTCAAGTAGGCAGTGGAAATGATGGCCATTGCGATCGTCGGTGTGTTCTATCCCCCTGCTGTGTGAGTCAAGTAGGCAGTGGAAATGATGGCCATTGCGATCGTCGGTGTGATCTATCCCCCTGCTGTGTGAGTCAAGTAGACAGTGGAAATGATGGCCACTGCGATCGTCGGTGTGTTCTATCCCCCTGCTGTGTGAGTCAAGTAGGCAGTGGAAATGCTGGCCATTGCGATCGTCGGTGTGTTCTATCCCCCTGCTGTGCGAGTCAAGTAGGCAGTGGAAATGATGGCCATTGCGATCGTCGGTGTGTTCTATCCCCTTGCTGTGTGAGTCAAGTAGGCAGTGGAAATGATGGCCATTGCGATCGTCGGTGTGTTCTATCCCCCTGCTGTGCGAGTCAAGTAGGCAGTGGAAATGATGGCCATTGCGATCGTCGGTGTGTTCTATCCCCCTGCTGTGTGAGTCAAGTAGGCAGTGGAAATGATGGCCATTGCGATCGTTGGTGTGTTCTATCCCCCTGCTGTGTGAGTCAAGTAGACAGTGGAAATGATGGCCACTGCGATCGTCGGTGTGTTCTATCCCCCTGCTGTGCGAGTCAAGTAGGCAGTGGAAATGATGGCCATTGCGATCGTCGGTGTGTTCTATCCCCCTGCTGTGTGAGTCAAGTAGGCAGTGGATATGATGGCCATTGCGATCGTCGGTGTGTTCTATCCCCTTGCTGTGTGAGTCAAGTAGGCAGTGGAAATGCTGGCCATTGCGATCGTCGGTGTGTTCTATCCCCCTGCTGTGCGAGTCAAGTAGGCAGTGGAAATGATGGCCATTGCGATCGTCGGTGTGTTCTATCCCCTTGCTGTGTGAGTCAAGTAGGCAGTGGAAATGCTGGCCATTGCGATCGTCGGTGTGTTCTATCCTCCTGCTGTGTGAGTCAAGTAGGCAGTGGAAATGCTGGCCATTGCGATCGTCGGTGTGTTCTATCCCCCTGCTGTGTGAGTCAAGTAGGCAGTGGATATGATGGCCATTGCGATCGTCGGTGTGTTCTATCCCCTTGCTGTGTGAGTCAAGTAGGCAGTGGAAATGCTGGCCATTGCGATCGTCGGTGTGTTCTATCCCCCTGCTGTGTGAGTCAAGTAGGCAGTGGAAATGATGGCCATTGCGATCGTCGGTATGTTCTATCCCCCTGCTGTGTGAGTCAAGTAGGCAGTGGAAATGATGGCCATTGCGATCGTCAGTGTGTCTATCCTCCTGCTGTGTGAGTCAAGTAGGCAGTGGAAATGATGGCCATTGCGATCGTCGGTGTGTTCTATCCCCCTGCTGTGTGAGTCAAGTAGGCAGTGGAAATGATGGCCATTGCGATCGTCGGTGTGATCTATCCCCCTGCTGTGCGAGTCAAGTAGGCAGTGGAAATGATGGCCATTGCGATCGTCAGTGTGATCTATCCCCCTGCTGTGTGAGTCAAGTAGGCAGTGGAAATGCTGGCCATTGCGATCGTCGGTGTGATCTATCCCCCTGCTGTGTGAGTCAAGTAGGCAGTGGAAATAATGACCATTGCGATCGTCGGTGTGATCTATCCCCCTACTGTGTGAGTCAAGTAGGCAGTGATATGATGGCCATTGCGATCGTCGGTGTGTTCTATCCCCCTGCTGTGTGAGTCAAGTAGGCAGTGGAAATGATGGCCATTGCGATCGTCGGTATGTTCTATCCCCCTGCTGTGTGAGTCAAGTAGGCAGTGGAAATGCTGGCCATTGCGATCGTCGCACAGTGGTCCGGATCCGTAAAAAAGCGGACAAAAATAGATTTTTCAACTTTACATTAGAAAGGCCAAACCAACTCCCAAGTTAAGTATGTTAATCAGTGTACATTAATTTCACGTTTTCTTTGGAAATTGATTCTGTGTTTCTCAGATATAATACTACAAAAGTGATACAACTCTTCGTTTCTGAATTCCGCGCTCCATTAAGTAAACTTTGAAATATCATTCTAACTTCAAAACGAAACTCGGGGTCTATAATACTGTATCTGTATGTAGTTTGTGATCTGATATATTTGATTATAGCATGATTTTCTATTTCAGATCACTTATAAAGACTGTTATACTTATTTTTATAGTGCTTTATTTTCTTCAAGAAAAATAAATTTTGCTTGACCTACAAAAAAATGTATACATATGTATACCATGAAACTTATGCAAGTTTTAAAATGAAGACTGGAGAATATATACTTAAAGGTTTCATCGCCAGAACCCGCCAGATGCGTGATTGAGAAGGGAGAGAACATTACTGCGCGCTCTGAGGATAAACACTCGCGCGAGATAAGGACCTGTTGAGACATTTGTTTATGCTACGCAAGGGATATCCTGAAGCCATGAAACCAAAATAATCTTCAATCACGAGAAGTACTTGATTAGTAGTAGTTGTGTGTGTTGTGGAGAGTAAAAATGAATTTTCGTTGTTAGTCGCAGTGATCTTATTAACAAGATTCGAGAGAACAAAAATCAGTCTCGCGCGCGTCAAGGAAAGTTTGTGGTAACATATCTCCTTAATAAATTCCAATTAAATGTTGACGACAGTGTAGAGAAAACAGTGTATAATAACATAAGAACATTTTCTTTTTGCCGTATGTTGACCGGTGGAGAAAGTGTAACTTCTTAGAACATGTTTTTTTTTTTAAAGAAATATTCGGACTGGTTGAAAACAGAAATTGTGATATCAATTCCGAGCATTCCTGGCTCCGCAAAATCAGTAGATCGAGGTCGTCCTCCAAAAGAATTTCAAGAGCTAACGGAGAGAAGCAAAATAAGGAAAATTAAAGACCTAAGGGAGAGTGCCACTTCATCAGAGCTTGCCTATGCGACCGTTATGAATTTAAGGGCAGAGGGAGACGATTCATCAGCCAAGCTAAAAAGAATCTACCACGACTACACCAACAAGGGGCTAACGAATGGTGCGAAAATTTCAGAAATGAAAAATCTACATAAGTGGCACAAAAGCTCGTCGACAATTTACAACTTGAGTTTGGAATTTCAGTTCCACACGCCCACTTTCGATTTTCTGAATGTCTCCTGCATATTTCGTACCGCCTGGGTTTTAAAAAGTGGAAAGTGAGCGTGAAAGATGGTAATCGAGACTTATTCGAAAGAAAGAAAGAAAGAAAAAATTGTGCAAGACTCATTAAGAACGAGATTAGGTCTTCCAGTTGATATTCCGAAGCCTGGATATGGAACAACCAGTGATGGCAACACTGCCCGAAGGTTTTTTGATCAACCTCAAGTAGCATCCGAAATAACAGGGGTAGACTGAGTTAATAACTCGTTTTGGAATAATTTTAAAAGCAATTTTCTATGGTCATGAAATTAATAGTTCAGAGTTCATTTCCTACTGCTGCGAAACAGCAAGGTTATATGTACGGCTATATCCGTGGTGTTACATGCCTCTAACACTCCATAAACTACTTATCCATGGATCTTTCATTATAGAAGCAGCTATTTTGCCGATTGGAGGACTTTCAGAAGAGGTCTTAGAGTCTAGAAACCAAGACGTAAGAAAATATAGAGAAGACCATACCAGAAAATCCTCAAGAATTTCCAATAATTATGACTTGTTCCATAGACTATTGCTAAGCTCTGATCCAGTAATCTCAAGCACGGGAAGTCTACCGAAGAAATGAAGACAGTTGCCTCAGGAGGTGTGTAATTTATTGTCAATACACGAGGACGAGACGGAGCAGGAAGGGGAAGAAGAAGAAGAAGAAGTCGACTCATCCGAATCAGAGGATGAATAAGTAAGTAATTTTATGTACTAAGACACATTTACCTAATAGTAACATCTAATTTAAAGTTTTATACAAAAGTATTTCATTTCATTTAGCGGAAAATATTTTTGTCCGCTTTTTTCAAATCCGGACCACTGTGCGTCGGTGTGATCTATCCCCTTGCTGTGCGAGTCAAGTAGGCAGTGGAAATGCTGGCCATTGCGATCGTCGGTGTGATCTATCCCCCTGCTGTGTGAGTCAAGTAGGCAGTGGAAATGATGGCCATTGCGATCGTCGGTGTGATCTATCCCCCTGCTGTGTGAGTCAAGTAGGCAGTGGAAATGCTGGCCATTGCGATCGTCGGTGTGATCTATCCCCTTGCTGTGCGAGTCAAGTAGGCAGTGGAAATGCTGGCCATTGCGATCGTCGGTGTGTTCTATCCCCCTGCTGTGCGAGTCAAGTAGGCAGTGGAAATGCTGGCCATTGCGATCGTCGGTGTGATCTATCCCCCTGCTGTGTGAGTCAAGTAGGCAGTGGAAATGCTGGCCATTGCGATCGTCGGTGTGTTCTATCCTCCTGCTGTGTGAGTCAAGTAGGCAGTGGAAATGCTGGCCATTGCGATCGTCGGTGTGTTCTATCCCCCTGCTGTGTGAGTCAAGTAGGCAGTGGAAATGATGGCCATTGCCATCGTCGGTGTGTTCTATCCCCCTGCTGTGTGAGTCAAGTAGGCAGTGGAAATGCTGGCCATTGCGATCGTCGGTGTGATCTATCCCCCTGCTGTGTGAGTCAAGTAGGCAGTGGAAATGCTGGCCATTGCGATCGTCGGTGTGTTCTATCCCCCTGCTGTGTGAGTCAAGTAGGCAGTGGAAATGATGGCCATTGCGATCGTCAGTGTGTTCTATCCTCCTGCTGTGTGAGTCAAGTAGGCAGTGGAAATGATGGCCATTGCGATCGTTGGTGTGATCTATCCTCCTGCTGTGCGAGTCAAGTAGGCAGTGGAAATGATGGCCATTGCGATCGTCAGTGTGTTCTATCCTCCTGCTGTGTGAGTCAAGTAGGCAGTGGAAATGATGGCCATTGCGATCGTTGGTGTGATCTATCCTCCTGCTGTGTGAGTCAAGTAGGCAGTGGAAATGCTGGCCATTGCGATCGTCGGTGTGTTCTATCCCCCTGCTGTGTGAGTCAAGTAGGCAGTGGAAATGATGGCCATTGCGATCGTCGGTGTGATCTATCCCCCTGCTGTGTGAGTCAAGTAGGCAGTGGAAATGATGGCCATTGCGATCGTTGGTGTGATCTATCCTCCTGCTGTGCGAGTCAAGTAGGCAGTGGAAATGATGGCCATTGCGATCGTCAGTGTGTTCTATCCCCCTGCTGTGTGAGTCAAGTAGGCAGTGGAAATGATGGCCATTGCGATCGTCAGTGTGTTCTATCCCCTTGCTGTGTGAGTCAAGTAGGCAGTGGAAATGATGGCCATTGCGATCGTCAGTGTGTTCTATCCTCCTGCTGTGCGAGTCAAGTAGGCAGTGGAAATGATGGCCATTGCGATCGTCAGTGTGTTCTATCCCCTTGCTGTGTGAGTCAAGTAGGCAGTGGAAATGATGGCCATTGCGATCGTCAGTGTGTTCTATCCTCCTGCTGTGCGAGTCAAGTAGGCAGTGGAAATGATGGCCATTGCGATCGTCAGTGTGTTCTATCCCCTTGCTGTGTGAGTCAAGTAGGCAGTGGAAATGATGGCCATTGCGATCGTCAGTGTGTTCTATCCTCCTGCTGTGCGAGTCAAGTAGGCAGTGGAAATGATGGCCATTGCGATCGTCAGTGTGTTCTATCCCCCTGCTGTGCGAGTCAAGTAGGCAGTGGAAATGATGGCCATTGCGATCGTTGGTGTGTTCTATCCCCCTGCTGTGTGAGTCAAGTAGGCAGTGGAAATGATGGCCATTGCGATCGTCAGTGTGTTCTATCCCCCTGCTGTGCGAGTCAAGTAGGCAGTGGAAATGATGGCCATTGCGATCGTTGGTGTGTTCTATCCCCCTGCTGTGTGAGTCAAGTAGGCAGTGGAAATGATGGCCATTGCCATCGTCGGTGTGATCTATCCCCCTGCTGTGTGAGTCAAGTAGGCAGTGGAAATGCTGGCCATTGCGATCGTCGGTGTGTTCTATCCCCCTGCTGTGTGAGTCAAGTAGGCAGTGGAAATGATGGCCATTGCGATCGTCGGTGTGATCTATCCTCCTGCTGTGTGAGTCAAGTAGGCAGTGGAAATGCTGGCCATTGCGATCGTCGGTGTGATCTATCCCCCTGCTGTGTGAGTCAAGTAGACAGTGGAAATGCTGGCCATTGCGATCGTCGGTGTGTTCTATCCCCCTGCTGTGTGAGTCAAGTAGGCAGTGGAAATGATGGCCATTGCGATCGTCGGTGTGTTCTATCCTCCTGCTGTGTGAGTCAAGTAGGCAGTGGAAATGATGGCCATTGCCATCGTCGGTGTGATCTATCCCCCTGCTGTGCGAGTCAAGTAGGCAGTGGAAATGATGGCCATTGCGATCGTCGGTGTGATCTATCCCCTTGCTGTGTGAGTCAAGTAGGCAGTGGAAATGCTGGCCATTGCGATCGTCGGTGTGATCTATCCCCCTGCTGTGTGAGTCGAGTAGGCAGTGGAAATGCTGGCCATTGCGATCGTCGGTGTGATCTATCCCCCTGCTGTGCGAGTCAAGTAGGCAGTGGAAATGATGGCCATTGCGATCGTCGGTGTGATCTATCCTCCTGCTGTGTGAGTCAAGTAGGCAGTGGAAATGCTGGCCATTGCGATCGTCGGTGTGTTCTATCCCCCTGCTGTGTGAGTCAAGTAGGCAGTGGAAATGATGGCCATTGCGATCGTCGGTGTGTTCTATCCCCCTGCTGTGTGAGTCAAGTAGGCAGTGGATATGATGGCCATTGCCATCGTCGGTGTGATCTATCCCCTTGCTGTGTGAGTCAAGTAGGCAGTGGAAATGATGGCCATTGCGATCGTCGGTGTGATCTATCCCCCTGCTGTGTGAGTCAAGTAGGCAGTGGAAATGATGGCCATTGCGATCGTCGGTGTGATCTATCCCCCTGCTGTGTGAGTCAAGTAGGCAGTGGAAATGATGGCCATTGCGATTGTCGGTGTGATCTATCCCCCTGCTGTGTGAGTCAAGTAGGCAGTGGAAATGATGGCCATTGCGATTGTCGGTGTGATCTATCCCCCTGCTGTGTGAGTCAAGTAGGCAGTGGAAATGATGGCCATTGCGATCGTCGGTGTGATCTATCCCCCTGCTGTGTGAGTCAAGTAGGCAGTGGAAATGCTGGCCATTGCGATCGTCGGTGTGTTCTATCCCCCTGCTGTGCGAGTCAAGTAGGCAGTGGAAATGATGGCCATTGCGATCGTCGGTGTGATCTATCCCCCTGCTGTGCGAGTCAAGTAGGCAGTGGAAATGCTGGCCATTGCGATCGTCGGTGTGTTCTATCCCCCTGCTGTGTGAGTCAAGTAGGCAGTGGAAATGCTGGCCATTGCGATCGTCGGTGTGTTCTATCCCCCTGCTGTGTGAGTCAAGTAGGCAGTGGAAATGATGGCCATTGTGATCGTTGGTGTGTTCTATCCCCCTGCTGTGTGAGTCAAGTAGGCAGTGGAAATGATGGCCATTGTGATCGTCGGTGTGATCTATCCCCCTGCTGTGTGAGTCAAGTAGGCAGTGGAAATGATGGCCATTGTGATCGTCGGTGTGATCTATCCCCCTGCTGTGTGAGTCAAGTAGGCAGTGGATATGATGGCCATTGCGATCGTCGGTGTGTTCTATCCTCCTGCTGTGTGAGTCAAGTAGGCAGTGGAAATGCTGGCCATTGCGATCGTCGGTGTGATCTATCCCCCTGCTGTGTGAGTCAAGTAGGCAGTGGAAATGATGGCCATTGTGATCGTCGGTGTGATCTATCCCCCTGCTGTGTGAGTCAAGTAGGCAGTGGAAATGCTGGCCATTGCGATCGTCGGTGTGTTCTATCCCCTGCTGTGTGAGTCAAGTAGGCAGTGGAAATGATGGCCATTGCGATCGTCGGTGTGTTCTATCCCCCTGCTGTGCCAGTCAAGTAGGCAGTGGAAATGATGGCCATTGCGATCGTCGGTGTGATCTATCCCCCTGCTGTGTGAGTCAAGTAGGCAGTGGATATGATGGCCATTGCGATCGTCGGTGTGTTCTATCCCCTTGCTGTGTGAGTCAAGTAGGCAGTGGAAATGATGGCCATTGCGATCGTCGGTGTGATCTATCCCCCTCCTGTGTGAGTCAAGTAGGCAGTGGAAATGCTGGCCATTGCGATCGTCGGTGTGATCTATCCCCCTGCTGTGCGAGTCAAGTAGGCAGTGGAAATGATGGCCATTGCCATCGTCGGTGTGATCTATCCCCCTGCTGTGTGAGTCAAGTAGGCAGTGGAAATGCTGGCCATTGCGATCGTCGGTGTGATCTATCCCCCTGCTGTGTGAGTCAAGTAGGCAGTGGAAATGATGGCCATTGCGATCGTCGGTGTGATCTATCCCCCTGCTGTGCGAGTCAAGTAGGCAGTGGAAATGATGGCCATTGCGATCGTCGGTGTGATCTATCCCCCTGCTGTGCGAGTCAAGTAGGCAGTGGAAATGATGGCCATTGCGATCGTCGGTGTGTTCTATCCCCCTGCTGTGTGAGTCAAGTAGGCAGTGGATATGATGGCCATTGCGATCGTCGGTGTGTTCTATCCCCTTGCTGTGTGAGTCAAGTAGGCAGTGGATATGATGGCCATTGCGATCGTCGGTGTGTTCTATCCCCCTGCTGTGCGAGTCAAGTAGGCAGTGGAAATGATGGCCATTGCCATCGTCGGTGTGATCTATCCCCTTGCTGTGTGAGTCAAGTAGGCAGTGGAAATGATGGCCATTGTGATCGTCGGTGTGTTCTATCCCCCTGCTGTGTGAGTCAAGTAGGCAGTGGAAATGCTGGCCATTGCGATCGTCGGTGTGTTCTATCCTCCTGCTGTGTGAGTCAAGTAGGCAGTGGAAATGCTGGCCATTGCGATCGTCGGTGTGTTCTATCCCCCTGCTGTGTGAGTCAAGTAGGCAGTGGAAATGCTGGCCATTGCGATCGTCGGTGTGTTCTATCCTCCTGCTGTGTGAGTCAAGTAGGCAGTGGAAATGCTGGCCATTGCGATCGTCGGTGTGATCTATCCCCCTGCTGTGTGAGTCAAGTAGGCAGTGGAAATGCTGGCCATTGTGATCGTCGGTGTGTTCTATCCTCCTGCTGTGTGAGTCAAGTAGGCAGTGGAAATGATGGCCATTGCGATCGTCGGTGTGTTCTATCCCCCTGCTGTGTGAGTCAAGTAGGCAGTGGAAATGCTGGCCATTGCGATCGTCGGTGTGTTCTATCCCCTGCTGTGTGAGTCAAGTAGGCAGTGGAAATGCTGGCCATTGCGATCGTCAGTGTGATCTATCCCCCTGCTGTGTGAGTCAAGTAGGCAGTGGAAATGATGGCCATTGTGATCGTCGGTGTGTTCTATCCCCTGCTGTGTGAGTCAAGTAGGCAGTGGAAATGATGGCCATTGCGATCGTCGGTGTGTTCTATCCTCCTGCTGTGTGAGTCAAGTAGGCAGTGGAAATGCTGGCCATTGCGATCGTCGGTGTGTTCTATCCCCCTGCTGTGTGAGTCAAGTAGGCAGTGGAAATGCTGGCCATTGCGATCGTCGGTGTGTTCTATCCCCCTGCTGTGTGAGTCAAGTAGGCAGTGGAAATGCTGGCCATTGCGATCGTCGGTGTGTTCTATCCCCCTGCTGTGTGAGTCAAGTAGGCAGTGGAAATGCTGGCCATTGCGATCGTCGCACAGTGGTCCGGATCCGTAAAAAAGCGGACAAAAATAGATTTTTCAACTTTACATTAGAAAGGCCAAACCAACTCCCAAGTTAAGTATGTTAATCAGTGTACATTAATTTCACGTTTTCTTTGGAAATTGATTCTGTGTTTCTCAGATATAATACTACAAAAGTGATACAACTCTTCGTTTCTGAATTCCGCGCTCCATTAAGTAAACTTTGAAATATCATTCTAACTTCAAAACGAAACTCGGGGTCTATAATACTGTATCTGTATGTAGTTTGTGATCTGATATATTTGATTATAGCATGATTTTCTATTTCAGATCACTTATAAAGACTGTTATACTTATTTTTATAGTGCTTTATTTTCTTCAAGAAAAATAAATTTTGCTTGACCTACAAAAAAATGTATACATATGTATACCATGAAACTTATGCAAGTTTTAAAATGAAGACTGGAGAATATATACTTAAAGGTTTCATCGCCAGAACCCGCCAGATGCGTGATTGAGAAGGGAGAGAACATTACTGCGCGCTCTGAGGATAAACACTCGCGCGAGATAAGGACCTGTTGAGACATTTGTTTATGCTACGCAAGGGATATCCTGAAGCCATGAAACCAAAATAATCTTCAATCACGAGAAGTACTTGATTAGTAGTAGTTGTGTGTGTTGTGGAGAGTAAAAATGAATTTTCGTTGTTAGTCGCAGTGATCTTATTAACAAGATTCGAGAGAACAAAAATCAGTCTCGCGCGCGTCAAGGAAAGTTTGTGGTAACATATCTCCTTAATAAATTCCAATTAAATGTTGACGACAGTGTAGAGAAAACAGTGTATAATAACATAAGAACATTTTCTTTTTGCCGTATGTTGACCGGTGGAGAAAGTGTAACTTCTTAGAACATGTTTTTTTTTTAAAGAAATATTCGGACTGGTTGAAAACAGAAATTGTGATATCAATTCCGAGCATTCCTGGCTCCGCAAAATCAGTAGATCGAGGTCGTCCTCCAAAAGAATTTCAAGAGCTAACGGAGAGAAGCAAAATAAGGAAAATTAAAGACCTAAGGGAGAGTGCCACTTCATCAGAGCTTGCCTATGCGACCGTTATGAATTTAAGGGCAGAGGGAGACGATTCATCAGCCAAGCTAAAAAGAATCTACCACGACTACACCAACAAGGGGCTAACGAATGGTGCGAAAATTTCAGAAATGAAAAATCTACATAAGTGGCACAAAAGCTCGTCGACAATTTACAACTTGAGTTTGGAATTTCAGTTCCACACGCCCACTTTCGATTTTCTGAATGTCTCCTGCATATTTCGTACCGCCTGGGTTTTAAAAAGTGGAAAGTGAGCGTGAAAGATGGTAATCGAGACTTATTCGAAAGAAAGAAAGAAAGAAAAAATTGTGCAAGACTCATTAAGAACGAGATTAGGTCTTCCAGTTGATATTCCGAAGCCTGGATATGGAACAACCAGTGATGGCAACACTGCCCGAAGGTTTTTTGATCAACCTCAAGTAGCATCCGAAATAACAGGGGTAGACTGAGTTAATAACTCGTTTTGGAATAATTTTAAAAGCAATTTTCTATGGTCATGAAATTAATAGTTCAGAGTTCATTTCCTACTGCTGCGAAACAGCAAGGTTATATGTACGGCTATATCCGTGGTGTTACATGCCTCTAACACTCCATAAACTACTTATCCATGGATCTTTCATTATAGAAGCAGCTATTTTGCCGATTGGAGGACTTTCAGAAGAGGTCTTAGAGTCTAGAAACCAAGACGTAAGAAAATATAGAGAAGACCATACCAGAAAATCCTCAAGAATTTCCAATAATTATGACTTGTTCCATAGACTATTGCTAAGCTCTGATCCAGTAATCTCAAGCACGGGAAGTCTACCGAAGAAATGAAGACAGTTGCCTCAGGAGGTGTGTAATTTATTGTCAATACACGAGGACGAGACGGAGCAGGAAGGGGAAGAAGAAGAAGAAGTCGACTCATCCGAATCAGAGGATGAATAAGTAAGTAATTTTATGTACTAAGACACATTTACCTAATAGTAACATCTAATTTAAAGTTTTATACAAAAGTATTTCATTTCATTTAGCGGAAAATATTTTTGTCCGCTTTTTTCAAATCCGGACCACTGTGCGTCGGTGTGATCTATCCCCTTGCTGTGCGAGTCAAGTAGGCAGTGGAAATGCTGGCCATTGCGATCGTCGGTGTGATCTATCCCCCTGCTGTGTGAGTCAAGTAGGCAGTGGAAATGATGGCCATTGCGATCGTCGGTGTGATCTATCCCCCTGCTGTGTGAGTCAAGTAGGCAGTGGAAATGATGGCCATTGCGATCGTCGGTGTGATCTATCCCCTTGCTGTGCGAGTCAAGTAGGCAGTGGAAATGCTGGCCATTGCGATCGTCGGTGTGATCTATCCCCCTGCTGTGCGAGTCAAGTAGGCAGTGGAAATGATGGCCATTGCGATCGTCGGTGTGATCTATCCCCCTGCTGTGTGAGTCAAGTAGGCAGTGGAAATGCTGGCCATTGCGATCGTCGGTGTGTTCTATCCCCCTGCTGTGTGAGTCAAGTAGGCAGTGGAAATGATGGCCATTGCGATCGTCGGTGTGTTTTATCCCCTTGCTGTGCGAGTCAAGTAGGCAGTGGAAATGATGGCCATTGCGATCGTCGGTGTGTTCTATCCCCCAGCTGTGCGAGTCAAGTAGGCAGTGGAAATGATGGCCATTGCGATCGTCGGTGTGATCTATCCCCCTGCTGTGCGAGTCAAGTAGGCAGTGGAAATGCTGGCCATTGCGATCGTCAGTGTGATCTATCCCCCTGCTGTGTGAGTCAAGTAGGCAGTGGAAATGATGGCCATTGTGATCGTCGGTGTGTTCTATCCCCCTGCTGTGTGAGTCAAGTAGGCAGTGGAAATGATGGCCATTGTGATCGTCGGTGTGTTCTATCCCCCTGCTGTGTGAGTCAAGTAGGCAGTGGAAATGCTGGCCATTGCGATCGTCGGTGTGTTCTATCCCCCTGCTGTGTGAGTCAAGTAGGCAGTGGAAATGATGGCCATTGCGATCGTCGGTGTGATCTATCCCCCTGCTGTGCGAGTCAAGTAGGCAGTGGAAATGCTGGCCATTGCGATCGTCGGTGTGATCTATCCCCCTGCTGTGTGAGTCAAGTAGGCAGTGGAAATGATGGCCATTGCCATCGTCGGTGTGATCTATCCCCCTGCTGTGTGAGTCAAGTAGGCAGTGGAAATGATGGCCATTGCCATCGTCGGTGTGTTCTATCCCCCTGCTGTGTGAGTCAAGTAGGCAGTGGAAATGATGGCCATTGCGATCGTCGGTGTGTTCTATCCCCCTGCTGTGTGAGTCAAGTAGGCAGTGGAAATGCTGGCCATTGCGATCGTCAGTGTGATCTATCCCCTTGCTGTGTGAGTCAAGTAGGCAGTGGAAATGATGGCCATTGCGATCGTCGGTGTGATCTATCCCCTTGCTGTGTGAGTCAAGTAGGCAGTGGAAATGATGGCCATTGCGATCGTCAGTGTGTCTATCCTCCTGCTGTGTGAGTGAAGTAGGCAGTGGAAATGATGGCCATTGCGATCGTCGGTGTGATCTATCCCCCTGCTGTGTGAGTCAAGTAGGCAGTGGAAATGATGGCCATTGCGATCGTCGGTGTGATCTATCCCCCTGCTGTGTGAGTCAAGTAGGCAGTGGAAATGATGGCCATTGCGATCGTCGGTGTGATCTATCCCCTTGCTGTGTGAGTCAAGTAGGCAGTGGAAATGATGGCCATTGCGATCGTCGGTGTGTTCTATCCCCCTGCTGTGCGAGTCAAGTAGGCAGTGGATATGATGGCCATTGCCATCGTCGGTGTGATCTATCCCCCTGCTGTGTGAGTCAAGTAGGCAGTGGAAATGCTGGCCATTGCGATCGTCGGTGTGATCTATCCCCTTGCTGTGTGAGTCAAGTAGGCAGTGGAAATGATGGCCATTGCCATCGTCGGTGTGTTCTATCCCCCTGCTGTGTGAGTCAAGTAGGCAGTGGAAATGATGGCCATTGCGATCGTCGGTGTGATCTATCCCCCTGCTGTGTGAGTCAAGTAGGCAGTGGAAATGCTGGCCATTGCGATCGTCGGTGTGTTCTATCCCCCTGCTGTGTGAGTCAAGTAGGCAGTGGAAATGATGGCCATTGCGATCGTCGGTGTGATCTATCCCCCTGCTGTGTGAGTCAAGTAGGCAGTGGAAATGCTGGCCATTGCGATCGTCGGTATGTTCTATCCCCCTGCTGTGTGAGTCAAGTAGGCAGTGGAAATGATGGCCATTGCGATCGTCGGTATGTTCTATCCCCCTGCTGTGTGAGTCAAGTAGGCAGTGGAAATGATGGCCATTGCGATCGTCGGTGTGTTCTATCCCCCTGCTGTGTGAGTCAAGTAGGCAGTGGAAATGATGGCCATTGCGATCGTCGGTGTGATCTATCCCCCTGCTGTGCGAGTCAAGTAGGCAGTGGAAATGCTGGCCATTGCGATCGTCGGTGTGATCTATCCCCCTGCTGTGTGAGTCAAGTAGGCAGTGGAAATGCTGGCCATTGCGATCGTCGGTGTGATCTATCCCCCTGCTGTGTGAGTCAAGTAGGCAGTGGAAATGCTGGCCATTGCGATCGTCGGTGTGTTCTATCCTCCTGCTGTGCGAGTCAAGTAGGCAGTGGAAATGATGGCCATTGCGATCGTCGGTGTGTTCTATCCTCCTGCTGTGCGAGTGAAGTAGGCAGTGGAAATAATGTCCATTTTGGATTGTCTTGTGTTTTGAAAGCAAGAGGTATGTAATGTTGGCCATGATGGTAGTATTTATGTTGGTTGATAACAGATAAATGAAGATTGAGAGACATGAAAGGAGAACACACATACCAGTATTTAAAAACGGAAAAATTCACAGCGTTGGGGAAACTCGTTAAAGGCGAATAATAAAGACATACATTTACTGGCATAGACATAGAAGGGATTCCGATTGGACCAAACGACTCGGGACGAACAAAGAAGTATTTATGCAATAAATATCACAGACCTGTAAAATATACTTTTCCACACCAAGAGTAAGCTTTGCCAACAAAATTTGTATAAAATTAAGAATACACATTATCAGGTTGAATTCTGTAAAAAGTATAACTGATCCAGATCAGAGGTAATCTGGATCGCGCATGGCCAACGAGAAATAACTCTTATAGTTCAACGATATACATGAATGTATCAAACGTAAAAGATATTAACGAACATAATATTCTATGGTCTTCGTCTTACTGCCGGTGTAGTAGTCATCTTGTCTACATCAATGAGCCTGTATAAATGTTTGTATTCATTTACTACTTGTCTTCATAGAAGGCCCGTGGCTCACGATCGCGTGATTAACGGTCACGTAAAACTACAAACTTCCTTCTTCATAGAAGGTATTGATATCGGTGGCGAGTAGATTCCGCAGATCTCTGTAATAAACGCATTAATTTATGTTCCGCCCCTTAAAACAACAATAACTAAGTAATTATTTCACTGCAAGATTCAAGCTTGCAGGTTTGCTCCTGGCCGTGGTAAGTGATTTTTGAAAGGCGACAAAAATCACGACACGCATGTCATATGTTGTTTGCATGTTAAAGAACCCATTTGAATTCAGTAGACCGTTCTCATAATGGCAAAATTTATCTCGGGATTTTCCACCAACACAAAAGTTCCTCGTTTCACTACTAGAAAGCGCTATACTGTCAAGGAGCTTCGATATCTAACCTCCTTGACTTTCATAGCGCACTAAGGAGCAAGAAAATTAGACATGCAAGCTGCCCTCAGGGCGCAAATAACTAAGCTTGCACCCAGCATACGAGGTCATACGATATTATTATTAGGGGTTTCGTGACATCGTAGTCATGTAGCCCCGTTGTACTTGGGTGTGTGTAGAATTTGTCTGATAACCAGCGTCACTGTCATGAACCGGTATTTACTTAAGAATGTTTTTGTAATTGGGGTATGATTTGGGTAGGAAGTGGCCGTGGCCTTAAGTTAGGTACCAACCCAGCATACGCCTGGAGTGGAAGTGGGGACAACCACGTCAAAGAATCGTAGTTGCTTCTTCTCAGTTTTGCCTCACGAGGCTGAGTGTACCCCGTTCCAGCCCTCAGACCAGAAGTAAATTTCTTGGTAGTCAGTACACCATAAGGTGGCCCCGGATATTACTGTATATCATCCAAGTTTGGAGAATTACACCCCTAGTAAGGGAAAATGAGTGGAAAATCATATGCAATTTTCTCTGAACACACAAACGAAGAGGATATATTTTTAAATTGGTGTATAGTGTAGAGCAGCCAGGCAGCGAGGCAGGCAGGCAATTCATTAAAGGGGTATTCACAACAAGGCGCCTCGCTAATCTATTTTGCTGTGCGCGCCATCAATTCCTCATCAGCGCTACACGCACTACACTCTGACACGAGATAAGAAGATCTCTAACGAGCTTCGTATTGACTGAGGCTTTAAAATAACACGTAATCACCAGCATAGTAGGCACTAGATAAACCTAGGGTTGCCTTACGCCCTGAAAAGTACCACTTTTAATCAAAGTAAAGAATATCCTTCTTTATTATTGATGTGCAACATCTTTCCACTCGGTAGCTGGACATTTTTGTGGGAGTTATTTTGGAAAAGGGACGGAAGTGGATGGGACGCAAATGGATGGGACGGAAACAATGAGCGCGCGTGGTGGCGGAGATCGGTACAACGACGTACTGTAGGCCATGTGTCTATGTGGAATGTATATCGCATACAATTTAGTTCAAGGTTTGGAGAGCCCATTTAAGATATTCCTACAATAAATCATCTTCAAGTTGTCGTTCTTTGGTGTGAAAATATTCATTATATCATATTTGCTGAAAACAATTACGATTTATTAAATCTTCATACTTTTACTGTATTCTTATTTAAAGTAAGCACTCGATGTACTGGAGGCCATGTGGCTATGTGGAATCTATATCGCATCAACCAACACTCCAAACAACGTAGGATTTCAGCATATTAACGCAGACTACTACCAATAATTGAAACTTCGTTAACAGAGTTCACTGTCAACAAGGGATTTGAGCTCCCGGGACACACATAGTAGGATAACATGTCACATGTTACACATCATATGCGACTACTGTAAGGCTAGTTTTTTTAAAATTATTATAAAACTAGCAACCCGCCCCGGCTTCGCCCAGATCTTTAACGGTTTACCCAGCGCAAGCTTAAAAGACGGACGGCAGGTCCCAGACGCAATTCAGAAAAGCCGAGGAGAAGAGAGAAACTCCAAACACATATAATCTTTTCAGAAGACTTAACGCGACACGACAGCTTGATGCTGGCCGAAGCTGGGGTGATACGTAAAGCCCTGCGCGGATGCGGATATCCGCAAGAATTTTCGCCATGCGGATATAGTTTGCATGGCTGTGCGGATAACGGATAAGCTGCGGATGATGGAGAAAATTCGCGGATAGATTTTAGAATACAATCCGAACTTGGTTAGACTCATAATACTAGGACCCGGATGCTTATTATGACATATTTTCCACTATGTTTTTCATGACAAATGTAACATGATGATATAAGCTAATCTCAATCAAATTTTGACATTAAGCACAATTAAGACTCCTAACAGGAAAGAGTTGCAATTCTGGCTGTGTAACATTCATTTTAAACATAGCAAATGACATACAAAGCCTAAGGGAACGACTTCTCCCTCAAATGTCTAAATATGTTGCTTTAGTAATTTATGCTTTATCTAATTAAAAATATTATTTTAATGCCAGTAGATCGGATAAGATACTTGGGAATACGGAAATAAAGTCGTGCGGATGAGGGGCGGATGCAGAAAACAGTTGTGCGGGTGCGGATAACAGCCATGCGGATGCGGGGCGGATGCAGAAAACAGTTGTGCGGATGCGCGGCGGATGCCGATAACAGCCATGCGGATGCGTAAAACGTTTTGTTTATCCGCGCAGAGCTCTAGTGATAGGCTCGCTAGTACTCGTAATTTAAATTTCCACTGAATGTAGATTGTTGGTAACGTTGAACTAGTTGTGAGCGCCCCAAAAATGATCTATAGTAGTGAAATAATATTATGATCGTGATTAGCTGCTACAATCGATATGCACCACGCATATTTACCCGTTAACATAAAAGGCAACTTGAGTTCTCACTGAGCGACTTCGGTGGCGTATGCTGAGCTTCTATGCCCAAGATCGCGGGTTCAAACCCAGCCAAAGTCGACGGATTTTTTAAGAGCGTTAAAAAACCTCAGTATGCCTTTCTTTGGAGGGGAAGAAAAGCCGGCGATCCCTTGTCATAGATGAAAAAGAACCTTCCACTAACTACCCTTGTGGAAGCTAACATTTGTAGATTAGTTTGATAACGCTATATTAGTTCCAACGATCGCCACCATGTGCTGACTGCGATGGCATTTAATAGCCACGTCCGCAGCTAGGTGTCGTGGACGGTAGCTTTTGGTAGCAAAAGTAGGAACTACTTGAAAAAATTGATCGTCTGCAGTCCTTCTACCATCACAGATAACACACAGTAATACAGCCATCACAATTAACACCGCTTTTCAGACAAATTCTACACACACCCAAAGTACACGGGGCTACATGACCGCGTTGTCGCAGCCCCTAAACCAACCAACCAACGAGTTCTCACTGTCCAATGTGTTAATGTCCAAGAAGCAGACATATTCCGTGGATTACCAATGAATAAACAATAATGTCACGCGTCGTGGAGAGTTTTGGGGTTAATGGACGTACAAGTGTTGGATAAACCTATTCTACAAGGACATTACAATGCAGGAATATGCGTGCCCAGTTTCCTGGCGCGCAGATGTTGTTCGATGCGACACAGAACAGTGCTCGCCTACAGAATCCTGAAACCACAACATTTTTGCCGAGAGTGGTAGCGGTTCTAAACAGTGACACTAGCCGCTCGGCTACGCTGACCCCATCACGTATGTATCTCGCGAACTATTTATCGTAGAGGGTCATGTGACGGCTCGTTTTAACGGTTTTTTTTTATCTTTAGCCACTTATTTTTATCGTTTACCATAAAACATAACTTTTAGGTAATTGACGTTCTTTTTTCCGATATTTCGCGAACCCATAATCAGAGAAACCTATGTGACGGCTTGTTTTACTTGGAGCGAAGCCCCCTTACTAATGGACTGTTGATTTATACAAATAACCTCGTAATGTTAGAAAAACGATTTATTGCTCATTTTAAACGCTGAATCATTGTCTTTACCGCGGATGAGTTATTTTGTTTTTAGAAATTTGTTCAAAGACACGACTATTGATTATTATTAGGTAATGATTGATTGGCGAAAGAGATATCTTCCCTAGGCGGAAGGAATATTTGTCACGGAACAGATTTAGGATGTAACACGGCTTTGAATGGTTAAATGAATATAAGATTTTTATATATTCAGGCCGGTAGCCTGAATTTCAGTTATCGAATAATCGAAGTAGAAAGTAGATTAATTACAGTGGAACTTGGATAATTCGAACCTAAAGGGAGCAGTAAAAATATTCGAATTACTGGTATCCAAAATTCGAATTAAGAAAGTTCTTTGAAAAGGGAAGAGAAAATATATTGCATTACGTTTACATATGATTTACGTTCAACAAAGCAGGTTAACTTAATAGACAACGGTACTTTATAAAGACTGGATCGTGAATAACCTCAAAAGTTTCTAATGATAAAATAAAACCAAAATGTACTATTCACCTATTTAACGACAGTAGTAATCCAACAATCTAGTTAAGTATTAGATCAATCTACTGTTTTTCAAAAAAGTTTTGAGATTTTTACCTGGTTCCTACAATTAAGTCTCTCGGCCATCACAAAAGAATTAACAAATTTAATGAACGGAAAACAGAATCACTTACGTCATTTCTACTTTAAAAAAATAACGCCTAAGTTCTGTGAGGTGGTTTGTTGCTTGGGCTGCACTCGGGACAGTTTTTTTCGGGAACTTCCTCCACGAGATCATCGCCAGATGCGTCATCACCATCTTGTTTTTCGGAGTTCAGTACATCGGCGATGATTTCTGCGTCGGTCAGCTCACCACAAACTGAGACATTTTCGTCCGGTCGGCTTTTTACACGTAAAAACTTCGAATTACCCAAAATATAATTCGAATTAACCACGATTTTTTTTAGCATTGATTGTATATAAAATGCTAGGGACCAAGAGAAAAATTCGAATTAAAAAAGATTTCAAATTATAGAAGTTCGAATTAGCCACGTTTCTTTGTACTACAAAACGATTAATCGATTCATTTGAATAATTTGAGATTAATCGACTAACCAGATAATAGATTAATCGGCTAACTAAAGAGTCCATTAATTGTTTGGTAGAGACGACAAAAGAAGTTAAGAAGTGTCCTTCCTTGTTTATGATAACAATAACCAAATAAGAGTTAGTGCCTGTGGAAGGACAAACAGCAATCACATTGGGAAGGGGGGTTTCCAAAAAAGAAACCTAAGGGTTTTCAACTAAGATTTTGAATTCTTCTTCAATGTTTACAATTTAGGTCAAACATTTTTGTTTTACTTGTTTAGCCTAGTTTTCACAAAATACAATATATTTCAATTACTTAAATGCCTGTTTTGCTACTGTGAGAGCGTAGTTAAATGAGCGAAGTATATCGATGTTCTGCTTCAACTAATCGATTACTGAAATTAATCGATTATATACAGGGTGACTCAAAAAATGTACTAACACTATGAATGACTATAAAATGATTATTTATGAACATAGAGACAAGTTTTGAGGGCTTCAGTTATAGAGGAGACATGTAATTAAAGACTTCATGTTCGCAAATGTTCAAATTGATGACCGTCAGTGTCCAGACAAAGCTGATAACGCGAAGCAATGTATTCGAAAACGTTACGACAAAGTTCATTTGGAATTTCGTGACGTTGTCAATTTCCAATTTCGCGTTGGAATGTAGGAATTTCCAGCGCAGACGCTTCATGATGCGATGGATGCTATCTCTCGTCCCGTTTGTCGTAGTGATTTCGGTGGGGCTCGAGTGCGGGCTTCCTGCACCTGTTCTTCTTTTCTAGGATTGGTGGATGTCCGTGGTCGTCCAGAACGTTTCTTGTTGACGTTGTGAATGGTTCCATCTGCTTCAAATTTATCTCAGGTGCAAGCAATGGCCCGGTGCGTTGGTGGCGGTTTGTCGAACCCCTGGACACTGACGTGATCAATTTCAACATTTGCGAACGTAGTCTTTAATTACATGTCTCTTCTATAATTGAAGCCCCTTAAACTTGTCTCTATGTTCATAAATAATCATTTTATAGTCATTCAAAGTGTTAGTACATTTTTTTGAGAAATCTGTATACGTTTAAAGAAAATGTCCAGAATTTTATACCTAACGTTTTGATCTCTTTTAGTGGTTAATACGAATTTAAATGCGGACAGCTATGCAATCATAATTCACATTTTAAGGAAAGGAAGACTGTAGTTTTACGTGACCATGAATCTTGTGACTATGAGCCACGGGACCCCCTTTTTTACGTGGAATCCGAACCACAGGACATGGCTTTTCACTTCAAAAATCTCACATGCATTGATCGGGAATCGAACCCAGTCCACCTTGGTGAGAGGCCAACAACTTGACCGCTGCGCCACCACGGCCCCTATTTACATTTTAAGGGGGTGTCCAAATATTCTTAAAACGATTTTTTGAGATCATTATCAACTACCACAATGAATTTATTTCACATAACTAAGTTATTAACATTAGCGTGGATGATGTCCCCTACTAAATGTATTAATTTATCACTATTATGCTACGAGAAATACATATTCCCCACGTAAGTCATTCTGGAAATTGTTTCTCATTTTTAATCCAGGCAAATGCCAGGATGGTTCCTAACCTAAGGGCACGGCCGGCCCCTTCCCAATCCTCACCTGAATTACAAACATACATAGCCTACACTAATACAGACACCATGATAACATAGGTTATCATACAAATTCTATACGTCCAAGTCCCTATAATGAAACAGCAGCTTCTACTGGAGCAGCATTAGAAGCTATGTTTTAACCCTACAATACTCACATTATTCAATTGATCATTAATACTAATAATACGTTAAATTTACGTACATTAGGAACTTTGTCTTAAGGCACAAATTAGTTAAATGGTTGAAATTAATATATATTTCGTATGTAACACTATTTATACACACTGAATCATCTGTGGTCGTTGAAGTTTAATACGCTAAGTTCCATCTTGAATACAAATACATAAGTCGTTTACTTTGACGTAAATAGCAGTACGTAATCTCTCCAGCCTCTTATACTGTGTCTGGTTTTTATGAGGTTTTTATAATCCCTCTGAAGTGATGTGACATATCTGCATCAAATTCCCCACCTCTTTGTTATTGCCATGGAGAAACCAGTATGTTGTTAAGTTCAAGGATAGTTTCCAGGCAATTCATGCCCCATGATTATGTCTCTATAAGTGATTGGCATTAACAAAAGCATTGACATCACCACCATAGACCAGTAGAAGCACTGCTGGAAGATGGTAGGGTGGAGACAGATATAGAGGGAATTCTAAGCAGTTAAATTATTCATACACGTAAATTTTACGTAAGTTAGTATTCTAGTAGCAATTTAGTAGCAAATTGAATACACGCTGTGTATTAACACTCGATATGCTACTTTCTCGGGACAGAACCGCATGGTACATCATGATGTGTAATACGAGCTTTATGGATGCCTGGCTGCATCAGCTATATAACGCACGCCAGAAGAATTCAGCGGAAGGGAACGCCCCAACAACGTGCGTGAGAATGAAGAATGCTAACACGTGGTTGGGCCGAGGTAATACACAAGGCCGTCAAGGAGAGAAATAAACCACTTGGCGGTCCCAATGCGTTCTTAGAAACGTAACCGCTTCTGATATATTGCAGAGCCAACAAATATTGCGGAATCTGCGAGAGGGTTAAAAATGACCGATAACTCTACCGATAACTTAACACAGATGTTTCACAATTTTTAGGATATTATACTAAAAACAGAGGCGGCCACAGTAAGCAATAAGGAGAGTTTCATAAATCACTTTTATTGGGACAATTAATGATAAATGAACGTAGATTTCGTAAAATTACATAGCTCAAAAATGAGGGAAAGAATACGATCAAAACGCTGACATTTGGAAGGTTGGTAGAGCAAACGGCCACGAAAACAGTACAGAGGGAGACATCTACCGGTAGAAGCGTGTACCTCATGGTGCTTACCAAGAATTCCAACAAAAATAACACCAACCAAGAAAGGAAAACGCGTAATGAAACTACGAAACACATAAAATTCTACTCAATGCCAAGTGATCCTCTTTTTGTGTGATTTTGCACGCTTTCCTTCAGCTAAAAAAGAGAACAAAAGTTCAATTATTACACATGAATAGAAAATAAAACGCACTCTAGTGACTTTCATAAAGGCAATAAAACAATGAATGGAATTTAAAAAAAGTGAGCGCTTGATTCAATGTTTCTAACGTATACACACACGCTGAAGTGAGCGAGCACAGAAGGCTTTGTAATGCAAGCCGGCCGGCCGGCCTCCCCTCTGCGGTCGAGCGGCGCCGAATGGACTGTTCCCGCTCGCCCGGTCTACACGCCCGCGATATCTGCTTGCGTTGCCGTGCCATGCCTTGCCTTCTGCCAGCCGGATAGACCAGAATAGTTTGACTTACCCGCTCACAGCACCAACAACATAGCAGCGTCAAACTAACAAAGGGAATAATGGCTTCCAGTCAAGTAAACTGAAGGAAAAGCTACATCTCCATTTTAGTAGCAAAAGTCTTTATATAACACAAAAGAAAGTCATTAACTCAATGGCCCATTCTCCCAGAATAAAACGAAAAACAGTAAAATGAGTGATAGCAAAATCCTCGTAGAATAGAATGAATTCGTACAGCCTGACAGCAGCAGTAAAAATCTCGCCTGCTGTGCCCAAGGTTGCAGGATTGAATCTTCACGCAGCAGTTAGCATTTGAGCTGTAACGGTAGGTTTACTGGGACGTTAAAGATCCCCTTCAGGACAAAATTCCGGCACCCCAGCGCCTCAGAAAGTAAGGATGTGTACATATCATTCAAATATTCGATTAATTCGGAATTCGGATAAATGATTCGAACATTCCTAGTGTATTATGAAAAGTCAATTATTATTATTATTATTATTATTATAAATCGAACATTGATTTATTCGAAGATGATAAGTAGGGCTCGAATTTTTAGGTAAATAAATATCTTTTTATGTGAATTTAAACAATTTTTCTATAATTTCATAAATTCCTGTTTTCACTTATTATATATATATTTTATCAAATCAGTATGCTAGATCTTTCAGTTCATTGCAATTTGTTCTGTGTTACTTCAACGGGGATGAACCAGTGAGTTATCTAATCTATCTAGCTATTTAATGTCAGCTTGCCGCTGTGTTTTTCTTAACGTCGCTCCGTGCCACTCACTGTGGAAGCCGGGGATTTCCTTGTCCATATTGCACCACGTGCTAGAGCTACCTGGAACCAGTGTCACTCAAATGCAGTTCATTTCTGGCACTGTGAAGTGTAAGGCAGTTCTACGATGCCTGAAGTAAAAGCAACTACAAGTTATCGTCTGTTGCAGAATTTAAAGATAATTTTACTTCTGATGGGCGCGTACTGTTCTGCCGACCATGTGGTAAAGCAATCAAGGCTGAAGAGCGATCTCGAGTTACACAACACCCCGAGGGCAATACATATATTGCCGCAGTTTCACGCCTTCAGAAGAAGTCATTAGTGATGGACAACCTGAAGATATATCTCGTTGTGTATTATAATTCTTCAGCAGTCAGCGAGGCATAGCATAAATTGCTTTCGTGAGTACTGCATATTGTTTATATTCACATTAATAAACCAGTTAATAACATAAAAAATACGTATTCAGATTTTTATGGCGATCAGATCCCTAATGTTCTTATCGGGGTTTGGATAGAAAATGGAGTGCCATGGCCTCTTACAGACATAGATGGAAACTTGGTGTTCACGTCTTGTGGTACTGTCGCCATGGAAACGACCGGCCTTGCCATTCCATCGTAAGTTTATTTTCTGACTTTGGTTGGTTGGTTCCTCAGTTTAGGGGCTGCGACAACGCGGTCATGTAGCCCCGTGCACTTTGGGCGGGTGTAGAATCTGTCTGATACCGGTGTTAATTGTGATGGCTGTATTAGTGTGTGTTATCTGTGATTCAGGTAGAAGGACTGCATACGATTATTTTTTCAAGAAGTTCCTACTTTTCCTACCAATAATGCTACCATCCAAACACCTAGCTAGGGACCTGGCTACTAAATGCTATCCCAGTCAGCACCTGGAGGCGAACGTTGGAACTAATAGAGCGTTATCGAACTGACCTACACATTTTAGCTTCCACAAGTGTAGTTAGTGGAAGGTTCTTTTCCATGGCATAAATCTATGCCATGGGACCGCCGGCTTTATTTCCCCTCCGAAGGAAGGCATACTGAGGGATATTTAACGCTCTTAAAAATTCCGACGACTTCGGCCAGGTTTGACCCCACGATCTTGGGCATAGAAGCTCAGCATGCTACCGACTACGCCACCGAAGCCGCTTTTCTGACTTTATTAGCCAATGATTATTTGTTTAAACGCACGTTTTTTAAACAAATTGTCGATTCAATTCATCACTGCCGCGGGTAATTTTGTTTGAATATTCTTTTCAATCCACAATGGGTTGTATGTGCCCCATTTGTGCAGACTTCCCGCCCAGCTCTAGTGGTATGCGGGCTGTACGCGACACAATTCTGCCAGGGGCTATCGTCTTGTTTTTTGTTTAAACACACTATTTAAATAAATAAATATATTTAACAATGAGACTATCGAAAATTCATGTAGCCAGCGGTTTATTCTGGGATCTGAACTATGTGTATGCAAAATTTGGTTTAGATAGGTGAACGGTATAGATTTCTATACAGAACAAACCCACCCACATACAGACTTTTATATACAAGTAGGAACCTTGATTTATGGTAATATAGAAGGCTTCAAAGCGGTGAAATAACATGTTCAAAGCGATGAAATAAATAAAAGTGATATGTGAGTGTAGGTTCATGGATTAGGTTATTAAATAATGAACACTATAAAACATTTGGGGGAATAAAACGAATGTATTCTTGTTTTTATTTTTGAAAGAACTAAAACTCAAATGAATTATATTTCCTGTGATTAATACCTAACCAACATTTACCTCAACAAATAATCTCCATGACTACCATAGCCTTTATCTCACTATAACACATGAAACGTATTTTGTCCCAACCGTAAGAAGAGCATTGTTTCCACGATTTGAGGACTTAACCAACTTCGTTATCCCGTATCTGATGAGAAATTTATATTTAAGATTTATTATTTCTATCGAACGACAGATAATGAAGCAGTCTCATTGAACTTTGAAGTCAATAGTTTAAAAAACATCTGATCAGCATTTCGTTGATATTTAGCATTTTATGGTAAAAATAACACATTTCGCAAAATAATTTTATTTCGCGGGTTCAATATCGAAAACAAATGGCATATTTGGGGTAAATATACTATTGTGATAAGTATCCATGTTTGCTGAAATATTTCACAGATATCGTTATAACAAAACATCCGGGACACTAAACAAAATATATAATTTACTCGTACTATCGAGTGGCACCGATGGTTAAGGGATAGCCTTCAAAAGACAATGCAGTATTGCGAGTTTGATCCAAGTTTTAGTCCAATGGCATTTAAGGGAAAGGAGACAACCTCATTTAGGTAGGTAAAGAATCATTCCAGGGCACTCCACTCTCTAAAACCATACCAGTTGTAAAGAGGTGTAATGCCTGTAATACAGTATTGACGTCCGAAACGGGGGAGGAGCTTACGGTCAGCTGTTTGCAATATGGCGGCGATATAGTGACGTGAAGTAATTAGGTGTGCGTTTGTTATGGCTTCTAATTTATGATGGCAAAATACTACATAGGCTATTTCCTTTCATTGATAGAAATATTTTTATAATCAATTTAAATGCAGTGCCTAATTACTACCAGTTAAAATATTACCCACATGCAGATAGTTAATTTACTGTCTACTGTTACATATATGAAGCCTGTACTTGGGAGCCTAGCGGTTTCGATGTTTTTTATTAATTTCACAATATATATATATCTCACATAACACAAAGGACGACTCCCTGATAATAAATTGAATCAAGCAACCCTGAATTTGCATGAATGTTTTGGGTTCAAAGAAGCGTTACTTGGGATGCTCAAATCATACTTCAATATTACAAATATTGACCTACATACTTGCTGTTCAAAGGCAAGAATGTTAATTTATTAATCTCTTGCCACAGGCAAGTTAAAATGGAGGCATCCTCTTTATCAATATATTTAATTAAATATTTAAAATACAGATATTTAACAAAGCTGGAGTCTCCATTTGAACTTGTCACAAGCAAACGAAACAGATCAAAAACTACACTATATGCCAAACCAAATTCACTCCTCGGCTCGACATAAACCATAATACCAATTAAAACCTATACAAAACATACTCTCCTTACTGTTGTACAACTTTCAAACCAACTATTCGCACTCAAAACTGTAAAACCCTAAAATGGGAACTAATTAAAGTTAGAATAGCCTAGGCCGATCCGGTCTCTTGCTACATTACCGCATATGTATACATAACATCACTATAACTTCAAAATTACAGCTAAGTGACCTATCTGCCTGAGTAGTATAGGTGTTGCCGGCCTGCCTGGAATGATGGGTCACCTAACCGGTACTTAAAACTAAGATTTTACATTTTAATTAACTAAATTCAACAGTAGGGAGATCATAGCCAAAAACACAATTTAGGCCAAATCATACTTCAATGACCTACATAATTGCTGTTCAAAGGCAAGAATATAAATTCTCTGGCAAATTAAGGCTAGGAACAGCATTTTTCTTAAGTTTTCTAACCATTCGGCTATTGTCAATCGGAAGAACCCCTAAAATAAGTTTACGAAGAGCGGATTACATTCTTTGTACGGCACAGAAGTAACAGGCTATAAGTTTATCAGTATTTTTGATGTAGCTAAATCCATGTGAATACAAATTAGAGACAATAACTATCAATAATCAACAGTACCGGTGGAAAGAAGTCGTCTTCACAAAAATGCAGACTGCACACTGTCATGTAACATGTAACAAGTTTTCCAATTGACAGCGCCGAAGCCCATCATTCTCTCTGAACTTTTTGTACAGGAAAGTAGTGAAGATATTTCGTAGCCGTTTTATACGATTTGCAACCGTATACAGAGCAGTACCTCATCGAATTTGACAAATTTCTTTCTGTTTCCATCACGACGTCAATGCTTCACCATCTAAATATTTCTCACCAGTCACAATGTTACAGCTTCAACATTCTGCCGCGTGGCTGCGCCATCCAACTTTTCTGACGTCAATTATCAATATGGAACGAGTCTCAAGTACTTCGCTTCAGGCTCTGACAGAACTGGATCTGGATGCTCCTCTGTACAAATGAATGTAGAAGGTAGTAGTTATCTCAACAACCGGAATCATTCGATAGGTAGTAAATTCAGTTTGCCAATTTAGAACTTGCTTGAAGTCACCCGTATAATTATGTTGTGATGTACGAGGAATGTGTAGCCTATTATGTGACAATTTACGCCCCAGAGGCTCACATCTAGTGGGACGTTGGCTGGCGACCACGGGACCCCAGCTGAGTCCGGCATTGCTCCCACTTACTTGAGCCGGGCTCCTTTCCGTCTTCTTTCCTGTCGACCTCTCTTGGTCAACCCTTGTTCTCTTCCGACCCCGACGGTATTAGGGTATCCAAGGCCTATGAAGTCTTTCACTTCCCGCCTTAATTGGTCCTTGTCTCATCTTTCCTGATACCCTCCGTTTCCGACCCTGTATGTAAAATTCGGTGGAATTAGGTGAAACAGTGTAGATTTGTGCTAAGGGCCTAAATGCAGGAAATGGAGTGGACTGCCGGAAATTTAAAGTGGACTGTGTTAACCGCAGGGTTTCAAAGGGTAAGTATACAAAATTTGGTTCAGATCGGTGAAACGGTGTAGATTTGTGTCAAAGGGCCTAAACGCAGGGAATGGAGTGGTCTGTCCGAAATTTAAAGTGGACAGTGTTACCCGCAGGGTTACAAAGGGTAAGTAGGCCTACACAAAGTTTGGTTCAGATCGGTGACGGTGTAGATTTGTATAAATAACAGACAAACATTGAGCTTTATATATATAGATGTTTGTATAATTTTCGCATTTTGACTCTATATCGCATTTTGTAGCTTTCTCAGAACACAGTAAAAAGTGGTCTACAGGTCATGAAAAGCGAAAATACAAAAGTACAAGTCATTATGAACATTTCGCGCTTAATCGCATTTGCGAAGAAACACCACCCCTACCAATACGGTGAAATGAGGCTAGCTCCAGTAAATAAAAAACATAAAACGAGGGGGCCGCTTTGTCAGCAACATACACGTTGAATTAGAATATAAAAAACCGTAAAGCATACAAAGCAAAATACAATCAACACGCGTCAATGTCCAACAAATATCAGCACAGTTGTATGTATAAACAATTAACCGACAACTGCCAGTATTAAAAGAGACAATCACCACACACACAGAGCGAGTATGATTGTTTGTTGTTGCTTATTTTAGGGGCTTGGATACCGTGGTAATATAGCCCCGTGTATTTGTGTGTGTGTGTGTGGAATTTGTGTGATAACTTGGGTCTCTGATTCTTGCTTTAGACCAGCGGATCCCAACCTTTTTACCCCCTCCCGTACCCCTTTATACATATTTATCTAAAATAGTAACTCCTAAAAAGTAAGCTTTTAAAAAGTTAAATATTTTAAGGGCAATATGTACATAACTTAATAAAAAGAAACATAACTTACAACTATATGTATTTATATATTTTCGTAAAAACCCCAATAACTCTATAACAGAGACACTGGAAGTCACACTTGGCTGCCAGTTATTAAAGGTCTGGGAGGATAGTTCCTCTCATTTTCTCTGGTTCACCTATTTCAAATTGTACGGTTTCCTCTACGGCTACATGGCCATGATTTGATATCCTTTGTTCGTCACTGGAGGAGTTTCCTTCTGATATTTCGCCGTTGCCTGTATGACGTTGGGGTATCGTAGAGATACCCTAAACTTCCCTTTTGTTTCTATTTCCTTATATCCATCCCTCCCCCCACCCTTTCTCCTTATTTGGACATCTTCATTCTTCGAGGAGTTTCAATATTTGGGCGGGCATCAATTCCACTCGGGTACCTGAGTCAGGTAGCCAGGGTTACCTCAATTCCACTCGACACTCCAGGTAGTCGTCAGAGGAGTCCCTCAACTCCGCTCGGTCGCGGTCTCCATATCCTTATGTGCATTCTTAGAACGACACAAGTCTCACTTCTACCATTGATTATAATCAATGCTTCTAATATAACTAATATAACTTCTAATAATAATAACAAATTAAGTATAACTTCTCAAAATAACCTACCGTGGTCAGTTATATTTCAGCAGTACAATAACCACTGCTTCAGTGTTTACATTTTTAAGTTTACTAAAATAAGTCGAACAGCTAATTTCAAAACATAGAGTAGAATTGTTTAACTTTTTGTTGTTACTTAGTCTACTCCTCATTTAACAATTTCATATCACTTGTAAACTGATAACAGACGAGACGATTGCTTAGAAAAACTGGTGTGCAGACGATATCTTAAATCCGAATAGCTGTTACTGTAAACAAGTCTAGCTCTATAAGAGTTAGAATTCATAACTAATTTGTTGTGTGGGAATGCAGCTGATTTTTCCGTTCTAGGCTAGAAAACAGTATTTTCGGCATCCGCAGCTGATATCGAAAGTATTTTTTTAGGTACAGATTATACACCTATTATTATATATATTTAATTTTATAATGTCTGACTAGGTTAAAAAACATACAAACATTTAATTAAGCACATGTTAAAAACGATGCATAAAATTTGTAGAAAACTTGGCAGACTTATTTAAAAGAATATTATGAGTAATTTTAAATATCTTGTATTTTCTGCCATATAAGTTATAATATGCCCAACACTTTATACCTGATTTAACGAATGAGCGGACTTGACATCAGAGCGGTTGACCAATGGCACAACAATGTCTTGCCAACACCACTACGCCATCGGTCAAACATAATACACAAAGAACTAGATAATAATCGCTGTTGTTAAATAAAAATATGGACAGGAAATTTTAAAAAATAAGAAAAATCAGCATCTTAAAATCACATAAATGTTTACTTCATTTCAAACTATACAAAAAAACATTAGATGAAACTCTTTTCATCCCCTAAATATTTCGACCCGGTCCTTGGTATGCGAGCAGGAGGGATATGACATTTGTTTACGTCATTGGGGATAACCCCCTTTGCCGACCCCTTGCCCAAGCCTGAGCAGAGTTGAGGAACTCATTATTGGGACCCTTGGAGGACCAAGTGAAATTAAGGAAAATCGAGGGGAATTGATGTTCGACCTTCATTCATCGAGGAGTCTCAATATTTATCCCCCGCCCCCTTTACCTACTCCTTCCATTAATATGGCGCGTTTTTCTACAGTACTTCCTGGCGGCTGCTCTCTGGTGACCAACAGAGGATTTTCTCTTGTTTTTTATAATCTCATTGAAACACTTTCTTTGGCCACATTGTTTAATTCCATTGAAAAAGGGGGCGAGGTTCCTTCGAAACGTCTGTTGGTATTTAATTGTATTCTCATACGGCATTAGCCCCCCAAAAACATGAATAATTTGAATATTTATAACTTATTTTTTTAATACAGTATAACTAATATTCTATTATTTGTCATTTCAATAAAATGCTAAATATAATTTTCAATTTTACTTTTATTTACTTGTGCCAATATTGTATGAAATGCGGGTTGAAAATTGTTGCCGCCTTTCAAAAATCACTTACCACGGCCAGGAGCGAACCTGCAAGCTTGGTGTTGGTAGTCCGACACGATAACCACTCACCCACGATGGCAAGCAATAATAAAAATTGTAAATATTCTTATTATCCCATCCAATGGCCATTGAACGCTCGAGAGCTCCCACAAGTTCAGTTTCAAGTAGTTCCAACTTTGGCTACCAGATGGTACTGTCACTAACACCTAGCGGTGAACGTTGGAACTTCATAGAGCGTTTCTAACGAGCCAAATATAACCTACAAACTTTGCTACACACTACCAATTGAGGTAGGTTCTTTTACATGCAATGACATGGGCTGTGACATAGATTTATGGCATGTAAAAGAACCTTCCACTAACTGCAATTGAGTGAAGCTAAATTTATAGGTTAGATTAACGCTCTATTAAAGTTCAAATATTCGTCACCAGGTGCTGGTGCGGTGGCATCTAGTAACCTAGTTCGCAGCTAGGTATCGTTTGATAGCAAAAGTAGGAACTACTTGAAATTGATTGTCTCCAGTCCTTACCTGAATTACAGATAACACACACTAATACAGCCATCACACAGATTCTACACACACCCAAAGTACACGGGGCTGCATGACCGCGTTGTCGCAGCCCCTAAACTGAGGAACCAGCTTGCCACGGTGGGTGAGTGGTTATCGTGTCGGTCTACTAACCCCAAGATTGCAGGTTCGCTCCTGGCCGTGGTAAGTGATTTTTGAAAGGCGGCAAAAATATTATACGCATGTCATACGATGTTGACATGTTAAAGAACCCATTTGAATTCAGTAGGCCGTGTTCATAATGGCAAAATTAATCTCGGGAGTTTCCGCCAACACAAAGTTCCTAATTTCTCTACTAGAAAGCGCTATAGTTTTCAAGGAGCTTAGATATCTAACCTCCTTGACTTTCATAGTCAAGAAACAACGAAATTCGACATGCAAGCTACCCACTGGGTGTCAAATTACAAAGCTTGCACCCGGCATTCGAGGCCATACGATATTATTATTATTATTAACTGAGGAACCAACCAATACCACACAGTGCTTGGGAAATGTTATGTTGACCGACTGAAGAGTTACAACTGACAGTTTGTATAGGCAACGCTGAAAGAATGGCTTCGGAACTTTACGATTCATTAATATTTAATCCTAAAATCAGTAAAAAGGTCCCAGCCAGCCATGTGATTGATATTTGTTTATTGAGTTATATTTTTTAAGGGATTAACACAGTCAGTTTTGAGGGGGACGAAGGGCTCCCCATGCCTGGGAACAGAGAACGTTCACTCCCTTCAATTTTCTCTCCCTTGCTAGGACCGCTTGCCGAAGAAGAAAGCGACCCGCATATTATCGATCATACAAAAAGAGCCGTACGGACTCCACCCACGGGCGGCACAAGGTAGACACAGAAACGTACACAATATGAATACTCGCCTGCCTGCCTGCCAACTCCACGTTTCATTTCTGTCGTCCTTTCCCCCCTCTCCTCTTTGCGCATTGCAGTAAATAACACAACAAACACAACAGAAAAAAAGAAATGAATGATGCATTTTAAGAGACAAAGTAGCAGAATAAAATGTCACGCACGCGACCAATGAAGATCATGTATCTCTCTCTAGCAAGGCTCAAAGCATTACTCTTGGCCAAAGACACTGGAGAGGAATCCTCTTCAGTCACGATCACACATAAATCAAAATAAGATGTCCGTGACTATTTAGGAGCGAGCCGGCTAAAGATCTGTGAAACATGAAGAGAATTCAAGAAAAGGGAGAGTCACAGAGAAGGTTCACGAACACTAACAGGAATCAGCCTCAAGTTTCTGTCCAGCAACATAGTTGTGCTGTTATATCGCTGACAAGGGTTGGAGTGATAACGACGTCACTATTTAAATTCAGTTACTGTTAGTTTCTGTTGTTTTAAGAGATGGAACAGCAAGGTCTTTCGGTACTGAAACGCCACTACTTGGAACTGTGAAGAAATAATGCAAATGCTGTACCTGGAACTGTGACGAAATAATGAAAATGCTCTACGTGTAACTGGGACGAAATATTGAAATGCTCTACGTATAACCGTGACGAAATATTGAAAATGCTCTACGTGTAACCGTGACGAAATATTGAAAATGCTCTACGTGTAACCGTGACGAAATATTGAAAATGCTCTACGTGTAACCGTGACGAAATATTGAAAATGCTCTACGTGTAACCGTGACGAAATATTGAAAATGCTCTACGTGTAACTGTGACGAAATAATGAAAATGCTCTACTTGGAACAGTGACGAAATAATGAAAATGTTCTACTTGGAACTGTGACGAAATAATGAAAATGCTCTACGTGTAACTGTGACGACATATTGAAAATGCTCTACGTGTAACTGTGACGAAATAATGAATATGCTCTACGTGTAACTGTGACGAAATAATGAAAATGTTCTACTTGGAACTGTGACGAAATAATGAAAATGTTCTACTTGGAACTGTGACGAAATAATGAAAATGTTCTACTTGGAACTGTGACGAAATATTGAAAATGCTCTACGTGGTAACTGTGACGAAATATTGAAAATATTCTACGTGTAACTGTGACGAAATATTGAAAATGCTCTACGTGTAACTTGACGAAATAATGAAAATGCTCTACGTGTAACTGTGACAAAATAATGAAAATGCTCTACGTGTAACTGTGACGAAATATTGAAAATGCTCTACGTGTAACTGTGACGAAATATTTAAAATGCTCTATTCGTAACTGTGACGAAATAATGAAAATGTTCTACTTGGAACTGTGACGAAATAATGAAAATGCTCTACGTGTAACTGTGACTAAATATTGAAAATGATCTATTTGAAACTGTGACGAAATAATGAAAATGCTCTACCTGTAACTGTGACGAAATATTGAAAATGCTCTACGTGTAACTGTGCCGAAATAATGAAAATGCTCTACGTGTAACTGTGGCGAAATAATGAAAATGCTCTACGTGTAACTTGACGAAATATTGAAAATGCTCTACGTGTAACTGTGACGAAATAATGAAAATGCTCTACGTGTAACTGTGACGAAATAATGAAAATGCTCTACGTGTAACTTAACTGTGACTCGATTCACTGAAATCGTTACTGCTCGGCTTCCTTTGGTCATAAATGAATGTTTTTCTACAAAAACCTTCCCCGAGAAATCCTTTACAGAATGGGGAGAAACCCCATCAAAATTCATCCTGTGGTTCTAGGTATTTCCCGTCACGTCCAGGAATCGGGTACTTAGTGATATACTATGTACAGATTACATAAATGACTTACGCATTGCTAACTGATTTTCTTTTTCTATATCACTGTAATCCAATATTCTGTTTAAATCAAGCAAATCATAGGACTGTAATTGTAACTTATTGTTAATTATTATTAAGACCCGGAAGTTCATGCAAAATTATATTTTTGCATATTTATGCATATTTTGGTTATTTTTGCACAATGCATGATATTGTTCTCATTTGCCTGTTTAAGAGCATATCTCTGCATGAGAAAGGCGTATATTCTAATTTCCTATTCGCTTTTTGTTACTTCATCTTCTTAAAGTCGTATATTTCGATTCGTACTCCGAGAGACGATCACAGAATAAAACTGAAATTCTTTTAATACCTAGCCCGTTTCAGTCCTTTTGCAAGTTAGTATCAATTATTTTATATTTTACTTATTTACTATGTAAATATTGTAAAATTATTTAATTTTAAAAATTCAATAGCTATTAAAATTGTACATTGAGATTCTCTTGCTGGAGCGGGACGGGCAACCGGCTGCTGAGCGCGCGCACCTTCCGCCAGCCATCTGAGCTCGGGCCTCGGAAAGCGCGCAGGCGAGATAACCAGGGTCATTAAAGTCAATAAGTCACTAAACTTTCATCGAGGGTGTGAAGTGTCAGCGCACAGATAAGAAGGTAACATAAACAACAGCTTCTTGCAAGATTTAATTAAAGAAGAACACATAATTCGTTTATTTCTTGGGAATCAGGATGACTCCACGTCACAAGTTGAAGGTTACAACTTACCTTTTCACAGAACATGCTGAAAATGTTCTCCTTCAGCTGACAGAGAGACATCGTTATATTATGTAGCTACTCCTGTGCCCCCCTGTGTTTACTGTGTTTAATCGAAGCACGGACCTAAGCCCGCTTTATGTTTAATTGTGGGGTAATTTCAAATACAAAGTGCACAGATCAATTACCCGTACTCTACTGCACCAGATATCCCTCACAACAGAAGGGAAATACAACGTGTAAACGCTAATTTATTTACACGGTACAACGCCTGTCTGTCAGCTGAAGAAGAGCATTTTCAGCATCTTCTGTGAAATGATTGCTAGTGAAATTACCATTAATGTACTTTGTTACGGTTTCCACCTGCGCGCTATCCGCGGACCGAGCTCGGTTGGCTGGCGGAAGGCGCGCGCCCTCAGCAGCAGGTTGCCCGTCCCGCTCCAGCAAAAGTATCTCCCTGTATATCAGTTATTCTTAAAAATGAACATACTAAAATAATTATTGATGGTCAACACCGCTTGAAGATCCATAAAATAATATTTCCTGATATTTAAAACGGTTTGTTAGTTGACATGTTTAAAAAAAAAGATGTAGTTATATGTCAATTTCTCATATTGTCTTTATATTCAAAATAGAAACGCTAAAGAATACGGAGTGAGTTATTTCATAGTGCATGGATATTTATTCATTTAATAGTACATGAACTTCCTGGCCTTAATTATTCTTTTTTGTAAGTAATGATAACCGTAACCTACTTTTAAGCAGCAATTTAACTAACCCTGGTTAGCGATACTAGTTAAAATGTCTTACAAACTTCCGGACTCGACTTAACGTTAGTGGCCTGTATAATAACAACCTGCTATGTCAAAGATGCTTGCTGATGGTTGAAACTTTCAGCCACATGTCCACGAATTTTCTTTTGGATGTGTTAATATTTCATAAAACCAAATAATATTTATCTATCTTCTTGAACTGAGATGCTTGATGGAATGTTATTTTTTAACAAAAACAATTAAAGAGTAGCCTAATAATATAATAAGAAAGAAATTAGATAGAAAACAAATAATTGTCAAAATTAATACGCTTATAAAATTACTACTCAATTTAAATTAAATAAGGTTTTACAATTAAAAATAAATTAGCTTATTAAATAGAATTATAAAGAATTAAGATTATAAAAACAAAGAAATAAAAAAGGCGAAATAGAAGGAGAAAAGAAGGATACTTAGAAAACTATTGGGACCATTAAAAACAGAAAGTAGAGAGTCCAGATACAGAAAATATAACGACCTCTACAAACATAAAGAAATTGAAAAAAATCTACGATACGATCAGGAAACGGAGGGTTAATTTCTTTGGACACGTAATGAGGATGAATAACACCAAACTTACAAAACAAATTTTCAGTCATGTATACAAAAGCAAGAATGGTAATCAATAGATACAAAGTATATAAAATGATATGAAAGAGATGGAATAGATATTATTCACGACAGACCACTTTTCAGAAATATGATCAAAAATGTCAAGGGTTTCCAGGAGAAGGAAAATAAGAAGCGGGTTAACATCTGGACTGAAGAGAGAAGGAGACAAAAGTGAAGTAATGGGTTATTTTATGCGGTCCAAAGATGGCCAAAATCGAGGAGAGAAGAAAGAAGAAGAAAAAACAGATAAACTTAAAAATTAAAAAAGAAAACACAAAATGAAATTAATAAATTAAAATTTGGCTGTTGTTGTTGTTTATGCAGCTATCCATGCCTCCCCGTCCTGAGCTAATCGTTTCATCTCTACATAGCTACCACACCCTACATCCGAGGCAATCTCTTAAGCATATTCTAACCTTGGTCTACCCTTACAGTTCTTGTCCTCGACCCTTCCTTCCATAACTAAGCTTGCTATTCCTGGGTGTCTTAGTATGTGTCCTACCAACCTATCCCTTCTCTACATTAGCAGTCGCCAGAAACATCTCTCCTCTCCCACTCGCCTCAATACCTCTTCGTTTGTAACCCTATCTACCCATCTAATCTTCATCATTCTCCTGTAACACCACATTTCAATTCTCCTGATTTCTGCTGCTTCAACAGTCCAAGTTTCACTTCCATAGAGCGCCACGCTCCAGACAAATCTAAATTTATATTCGATGTCAACAGATTCCTTTACTATAGAAATGCTTTCCTTGCCTGAGCTATCCTACTTTTTATATCCTCTTTGCTTCGTCCATCACTGGTTATTTTGCTTCCTAAGTAACAGAAGTCTCCTACCTGCTTTCGTTTTTCACCTGCCAATTTGATGTCCATAGAGGTTTCATATTTATTTCGGCTGCATTCCAATATTTTCAAAAATATTGGAAAATAGGGCTAAAATAATTATTTAAATAAAATATTTTAATAATTAGTTCTGCCCCATAAAGAGTTAAGATATAATTTAAATAAAATCGGGGAGGCTAAATGTATCTTGCAGCAGTGCAGTCGGGAGCGGCAGATGAATGAATATAACGGGATAGCGCTCAACAAGCGAGCGGCAGACAAAGGGAGCGAACACTTTCAAATTCTTGCACGCATGGCTGAGTAACTGGGTTGACGCATCCCATTGGTCCACATCATCAACACCTGATCCTAAAAAGAACAAAAACACACACATATTCGGTGCAATCATCCGTATACAAGAAAGTAGTCTCATATTGTTTCTTTCTTCAGTTCACCTTTGTGGAATGCAGTCCGACGACCGTGCGATTCCGGATTGAACAAAAGGCACAACACAGTGGAGAATATCTGCTCGTGTGTCCCAAATGTCAAGTTGGTAACTATTAACTAGCTGCTAACACCTACACACTGAGTATTACGCACCTGCTACGTAGAGGCGACCCTAGCAATATTTTCAGATGGTGCAAGTTCTCATTGTGGCACGCCCTCCCCTGTGAGACTAAAACATAACAATTTGTTTACATTATAAATAAAACACGGCCGAAGTCATCGGATTTTTAAGAGCGTTAAAAATCCCTCAGTATGCCTTCCTTCGGAGGGGAAGTAAAGCCGGCGGTCCCATGTCATTGATTTATGGCATGCTAAAGAACCTTCCACTAATTACACCAGAGTGAAGCTAAAATATATAGTTTAAGATTGTAAACAACGCTCTTAGGGTCCTACGTTCGTTGCCAGGAGTCGACTGTGGTGGCGTCTAGTAGCTAAGTTCTGAACTAGTAGTCGTTAATGGTGGCGTTTGGCGGCAAAAGTAGGAACTATTTGAAAAATTCAAAGTCTGCAGTCCTTACTTGAATAAAAAACAGATCACACAAACTAATACAGTCATCACAATTAACACCGGTTATCAGACAGATTCTACCTACACCCAAAGTACACGGGGCTACATGACTGCGTTGTCGCAGCCCCTAAACTAAGGATCCAACCAACCAACCAACCAACCAACCAACATTATAAATAACTGAAATTTTAATATTAAAAATAATATGCATAGAACGCCCCTAAAATATTATTTAATATTGAACAATATTGTTCGCTTATAGTCGCACTTAGACCAGGCTAGGCATGATCTACACAAAAAGAAATAACTTATGCCTAATATGATGTTACATTGCATAGCACTTGACATTAGACAGGGAAAATCATAGGCTTCGAATCATCGCATGGTAGCGGAGAAAACCGAAGCGTCACGATCGGTTACGAAGTGAGAAGCACCCTTGAAAGTTGTATCTCGGGCGCTTCTGACTTCGTGGATTTAGTCTAATTAAGGGAATATCAACATCGGGAGAACTTAAGCTCTTAATTAATAATGTTATTGGTTTTACGTCCCATTTAACTACTTTGGCTTTTAGAGACGACAGGGTGCCGGAATTGTGCCCCGAAGGGAATCTTTAACGTGCCACTAAATCTACTGACACGGCTCCCTCGCATTTGCGCACCCTCAAATGCCAGCTGACTGCGCCAGGATACGAACCTGCAACCTTGGGCCCAGCAAGCGAGAACGTTAACGCTGAGCCACCCAGCCAACCGAAGTTCTTAAGGCTAATCCCGTTTTTTAGTTTGTTATTCTGACACCACGTAGCAGCACCAAAGTGAAACAATTTCTTTATTCAGTTTTCTCTTGAACAAAAGCTCGTATTTGCGATCTGAAAACCACTATGTATGCTAGATTGCATTTGAATTGATATTAATTCGATGCATTTTCCAAAATGTGAAAAACAAAAAAGTTACTAACAGTTTTTTTTATATCCCTGCTCAATATATGAAAATACCTGATAATACGAAAACTGAGATTTATTTCCTGATTCCCATACATTTTTCAGAATTAAAATCGGGTGAATGGAATCGACAGCATTAGTTTCGGAATTGTTTTGAAAAGGGTGGTAGGCTTCAAGGATTTCTTGCGCTAGGAAAATGATTAACACGCTGACAGGGCGGAGGGAGAAGGGAACGATTTGACGACAGGAAGGAGTTGTCTTCCTCTTGTCATAAATATTATAGTTCGGGAAGTTACATATACATGTGCCTAGTCGTGGATGAATATGTTGAGCAATAAAATTATACTATAGTAGTGTCACAATATGTAACGTTGACACAATGTGTTTGTACAGATACCTTTCTTACTTCTTCAAACATTCTTGTTGATAATAATACATTGTAGGGGCTTGGGACATCTTGGTCATCAGCACCTTTGGCTGGCTGCATGGCGCAGCAGTAACGTTCTCGCTTGCTGTTCCCAAGGTTGCAGGATCGAATCCTGGTGCAGCCAGTTGGCATTTGAAGGTGAGCGAATGCGAGGGAAACCGGAAACTTCATAAGGAGATGACGGTTATGTTTGGCAGCGGATGGGGAACATTTTCAGCATCTACTGTAAACATGGTGAGTAAAAATGCATGATACTGATTTTAATCACCGTATTCTGCCGTACATACGCGCGCGCGGTCGCCGGTAACTGAGCTGTCACTGGCGGAACGCGTGAGCGAGAATGTCCTTGCCAAGCAAAAATAAAGACCCTGTATTTATCACTATGATTACTATACTGTGCGTCACGTCTCCTATACTCGGTGAGCTACCAGAATGGGATTGACAGTTCTCGCCTCGCCATGTGGTCTGAGAACGAGGTTGCCAAACTGTACAAGCCAGAGATATAGCTGACCAGGCACTGAAGCACGTGGGCTGTAATATTGCAACGCAGAGTATTATGACATCAACTATTCGAACATGGATTGGTCAAGAGGAAGAGGAGTGATGACTGACGTGGAATTTCGGGCTAAATGTCAATCATATTCAGGCAGCTCACAGAGTATAGTTCACTTACACCTCAGTAGTGATGCTGTCCACACTATCCTGTTATTAATGTTCTTAATGGAGCGTTCCTATTTTAACTAGTGGCCCAATTGTATTGCAATACAGCACAGCGTCAATAATCCCAACACCCGCTTTAAACAAGTGAACTGTATTTTGCACGGCGCTGTGAGAGAACAATGACCTTGACTTAAGCGAATGAATCATTTGGCCGGCAGAAAACGAGTTTCGAAACTCACACAACCCAAAATTAGCAAGTTTTTTTAATGAAATATTTTAGTGACTTTGTACAGTTGTGTTTATCTTTTTGTGTAGGCTTATACATACGTACAGCACATACACAAGTAAATTTGTAAAATGAGTGCATTTTTCTGGATTTTAAGATACAAATTAATCTAAGTACAATATGTATGTACATATGCAAGTACATAAAGTATTTATTTTTCTTTATCTTAACATTTTTAGTGTAACTAGGAATTTCTTGGTTATGTTAAAAAATCTGAAGAAATCGGGAATTCCCCCCTCCCCCACCCACCCTTCCCCCAATTAGTTCGGATTTTCGACGCTCTAGTGTATCTCGTGTGGCGAATACACAAGTACTGCACTAAATGGAATACAGTTATGCCAACTTACTTAGTTTTAGAAACTGATCCTTGTAGCGTCCGGTCTAGTACTTTATTTATCGACTATTGGTGGACCACTCTTAATACTATCGTGTATTTGGGTCATTCTCACCAAAAGTTTTTTTTCAAGTCCCTGTGCCATAACAATTTGAACCTATAAAAATATTTATTTTGCTTTTATTGAAATAATCTTAAAATAATAAGGAATTAAAATGGCAAGTTATAATATAGTTATATATAATGAATAAAATAAGTAGGTTGAAAGTCCCCTCCGTGGACGTCCCCACTCCTGTGATGTAGGTAAAAATTACTATCCCAGGTCTAATATCAGTGTTTTATTGAAAAAGTAATATATGTGTGGCAATTACTACAATGTATGTACTTATTGAAAATATATGATTTTTATTTATTACAAGATAATTAGATTACAAAGTCAGTCCATAGGTTTTAATTCCCCTCCGTGGACACACTTAAATTGCCAGATATTTCCTCCAGAATGCACCACCGGCGAGCATGCATGAAGAAAACATTGGTAGGAAAGAAAGAATAGGTAGAAAACCGTGGATCACTCAGGATATACTAGAATTGATGGATGAAAGGCGGAAACACAAGAATGTAAGAGATGAAAAGGGGAAAGCAGAATACAGACGTCTGAGAAATGAGGTTAACAAGAAGTGCAAGGAAGCGAAAGAAGAATGGTTGAAAGAGAAATGTGCAGGTATAGAAAATTGTCTGAAATTAGGAAAAGTAGACACAGCTTATCGAAGGATTAAGAATACTTTTGGGGAAAAGAAGACTAAGTGCTGTAATATTAAGGACACAAATGGAAAGCCTCTAACAGTTAGGGAAGAAAAGGTTGAGAGATGGAAAGCTTACATAGAGAGTTTGTATAAGGGAAAGGAGATTGAGAATCAAGTAATGGAAAGGGAGGAGGAAATTGATGAGGATGCGAAAGGAGATTTAATATTGAGATCAGAATTTGATAGAGCTTTGGAAGTCTTAAGCAGGAACAAAGCACCAGGCATAGATGATATACCGATTGAGTTGCTACGCTGCATAGGAGATGAAGGTCTGATCAGGTTATTTCACTTGGTGTGTAGGATTTATGAGACAGGTGAGATACCCCCTGATTTCAAGAAGAATGTAATCATCCCTATACCAAAGAAAGTGGGAGCTGACAGATGTGAAGATTACCGTACAATCAGCTTGATTACTCATGCTTCAAAGATCCTGTCTAGAATAATTTACAAGAGGATTGAAAGCCAGATAGAAACGGAGTTGGGTGAAGACCAGTTTGGTTTCAGGAGAAATGTAGGAACAAGGGAAGCTGTACTAAGTCTTAGGCTGATTTTGGAAGGTAGAATAAGGAAAGATAAGAGAACGTTCATGGCTTTTGTAGACTTAGAAAAGGCTTTTGATAACGTTGATTGGACTAAATTGTTTGACATTTTGAAATCGATTGGAATAAAGTACAGGGATAGGAGGGTGATATACAATCTATACAGAAACCAGACAGCAGTCATTCGAGTTGAAGGACATGAGAGAGAAGCTGGTATTCAGAAAGGTGTAAGGCAATGCTGCAACTTATCACCCATACTTTTCAATCTTTACATTGAACAAGCAATGAAGGAAATTAGAGAAAAATGTAAAGTGGGAGTGAAGATTCAAGGAGAAATAATTTCAACTCTGAGATTTGCTGATGACATCGTCATCTTGGCCGACAAGCCTGAGGATTTGAATGAGTTTTTGAATGGTATGGACTCCGTCTTACGGAAAGAATTCATGATGAAAATTAATAAATGTAAAGCAAAAATACTGGAATGCAGCCGAAATAAATCAGAAACCTCTATGGAGATCAAATTGGCAGGTGAAAAGCTGAAGGAAGTAGGAGACTTCTGTTACTTAGGAAGCAGAATAATTAGTGATGGACGAAGCAAAGAGGATATAAAAAGTAGGTTGGCTCAGGCAAAGAAAGCATTTCTACAAAAAAGAAATCTGCTGACATCGAATATAGATTTAGGTATTAGGAAGTCATTTTTGAAAGCCTTTGTCTGGAGCGTGGCGCTCTATGGAAGTGAAACTTGGACTATTGGTGTGGCAGAAAAGAGGAGAATTGAAGCATTTGAAATGTGGTGTTACAGGAGAATGATGAAGATCAGATGGGTAGATAGGGTTACAAACAAAGAGGTATTAAGCCGAGTGGGAGAGGAGAGATGTTTCTGGCGACTGCTAATGAAGAGAAGAGATAGGTTGGTAGGACACATACTAAGACACCCAGGAATAGCAAGCTTAGTTATGGAAGGAAGGGTCGAGGACAAGAACTGTAGGGGTAGACCAAGGTTAGAATATGTTAAACAGATTGCCTCGGATGTGGGGTGTGGTAGCTATGTAGAGATGAAACGATTAGCTCAGGACAGGGAGGCATGGAAAGCTGCATCAAACCAGTCAAAAGACTGAAGACTCAAACAACAACACGAGCATGCATGTATAGACACTGAAAGGAAGGGGGCCAGCATTGTTTTCAGTCTGAGGTTGATGTGATCTTGTGAAATTATTGTAGATTTTGATAATTTTGTAATTTGACAAAGTTCTTTGTGTCTACTCCGTGACCATCATAAAAAAAGGTAAGAAATGAGCTATTTTCAAGTATGAGTTAAGAATTAAGTTGCTTGACTGGAGAAGTTTACTACATTAATATCTTGTTAGTCTTACTTCAGACACAAAACAAGGAAAAATCCTAACCCTACTTTTTGTCCCCTCCATGGACTTACACTGTCCACGGAGGGGACATTATTGTCCACGGAAGGGATAAATCTTAGCACTATAAGGTAATATTTCAAAATGATGAGAAAACAATGCTAGGCTAAAAAGAATAACATTTAAGGCTTTTGAAAAATTAATTATTTAGCCAAGAAATCAATTTTTACTTACTGTTATAAAACAGTCAGTCAGTTTATCTTATCTAATGCCTTACCGACCTTCTTACCATTAGTCGCCGTTTTAATTATGTTGTCTTAATATTAATTAAAATGGGCACTAGGCCTAATTTAGCAGAACATTGATTAATCCACTGAAATAATAATATATCTATAATTTGCAGTGTTAGGCCTATATCTAATTTTAATGTTACTTATTTAAGGATTGCTAACACAAAAAAGAAAGCCAATAAGCAGTCACAGGCTTATATAATTCAAAGAAGAGAGCAAAAGAGAGAAAATATGAAGAACGCAAGACTCAAAATTAATCAAAATCACATATTGCTAGAGGAAAGTAAAGCAAAAGAGAGAGAATGTTATCACAAGCGAAAGGCTAGTGGCAAAATAAAATCTGTTCCGGAAATGACTAGCCGGGAACAAAGAAATGCAAGGAAAATGTGAAAAAAAAAGAAAAGTAAATATCGCAAAGAAATAAGGGATCAAAAAGAATTGGAACAGCGTTTGGAAGATCTTTCTCCACCAAGCACACCTCGTCCACTTAATGATGCAATTGAAAACCGAGAACAAATTAGTGGTGGCAGTTCAAGAGGAAAGAAAATGGTGAGAAGGAAACTATTTGTAAATAACAAATTATGCTAATTTACAGGCACTTGCTAGATAACTTCATCAGAAGATTTCCTTAATCGTTTCCAGCTTCTCATACCACAGGAAAACTAAGATACCAAGATGTCTACAGCAGCAGTGATGATGAACAAGAAGACAAGTCAATAATGTACCCGACAGCCAACAAACTAGTAACTTATTGAATAAATATGTGGTTGTAGAATTCTCAACCAAAAAAAACAAACAACCATGCAAACACTTCATAGGAATTGTGACAAATGAGGAACCTGAAACGTGCATTGTTAAATTTCTGAAGAAGAAATCACGCTTTTCTTTTGTCTATCCTGAAAAAGATGTCTCTATTGTTGAAAACTGTAATGTTAATAAGGTGTTGAGTCCTCCTAATTTGAATAGGAGACAACACTATGAATTTAACATGGAACATGTCTTAGTGTTAACAAATCATATTAAGATTGACTAAGATATGTTTAAGAGAAAATTTGGTCTAGTTTCATTTGGCCACGAGTCACGAGTTATTTTGTTTTTAGCATTATAGTCCATGTAACCTAATTAAAGATTTCTCCGCTAAGTTACTTCGTGTACTTTATTAACTCAATAATCCCTAAAATATTTTCGCTACCTGAAATTTGCCAAGATATAATTATTTTATTAGACATTAAAGTTTACTTGGGGCCAACATTTAGTACTTATAATTAATTTAGCATCATATTTACATATATACTTGAATATCTTAAAACATGTAATTTTAAGCATGCTGTCATTTAATAAATACGTCAAGTATTCTAAATATCCCCTCCGTGGAAAATTGTCCCCCCCTCCGTGGACAAGGAATATTTAAAAATCACTAATAAAAGGTTAAATATGACAGAAAAGACTTGACCATTCAAAATTGTTGCATGCAAACAAACTTTATAACAATATTTTAATAAGTGGCATCTGGAACCTTTTGGTGAGAATGACCCATTTATTGATTGAAGATTTTAAAGTTGGTGCCACTGATGACATTATAGTAGCTGATTTAATATTAAAGTAGTTGGTGGGAGTTACTGCCAGCGCCATCTGATGACCTAGTGTAGTAGACTAAAAATATTATCGTAACTCTAATTTGTTATACAGTATGTGGGAGCTAGAGGCAATACTTCTATAAGAACATCGCAGTTTACGACCTCTCAACAATGTTTGATCATGAAAATTATTTTACAAACAAAGTAAATATTTAATTGAATTAACACATAAAATATAATTTATAAAACAAGGCTACATTATTCAATACAAAGCCCATCCAATTGTCATAAATAAAATGGAAGTTATTGCGTGTAATTTTGGCAAAATGTATTAGCCCTTGGAGGTAAAGAGTGAAAATCTGAGCATGCAATCGGCTTGAGTTCGGCGCAGCTACGTGACGAGTGTCTCCTCCAGCACTCTAGCTTTCTTACTGTACCGTAACCTTAGAGTCTTCACCACATACCAAGCAGGTTAAGTGTCGTCAGGTTTGATTCCCCGCCATTCCCCAGTCGTGGGATGTCGGCTCGTAAAATATATCTCGGTTCACATTTAGCGATTAGTCCAACAAGTGGTTCCGTGAACAACTAAAGAGTCTACTTTTCTTAAAACTTAAACTTCTAACCAAAGACTGATACATATAAGTAGACCCATCTGGAACAATAAATTTAACTACCGTACGGAATTAAGTAAGTAATACTGGCATACATGATTTGCTCGAAGTATACCTGCATACTTTCTGATATATTGAGACAACATTAAAAAATATGGAGTGCATTTGTAAACAGTTGGTAACCCTGGTGACTAAATAATATGCATAGTCACATTTGTTACGATATACAAAGCACATACGAAATTTGGTTGAAATCCAATTTATAATATGGAAGTTACAAGCATTTAAGATTGGACCCATCAGCATGGGTAGAATAATGTTGGCAACACTGTCATATACGAGCTCATGAAAAATCCATCGAAATATTATTATCTGTGCCAATTTTGGAACAGTATCCATACATATCTCCCAATATAGAACTCAAATTTGTATTGTGATTTTTTAGCAGTTGGTAGGACTGACGTCATTTTCAAATATGGCCGTGAGGTGTCCGGGTATAGATCTTTATTTATATCAAATTTGGTTTTGATATCTGTGGCCGTTTAGGAATTGATAGAGGGACGCCCGGATAGATCTTACTTTTTGGAAAATGTGAAAAGTAGGCTGAACAAAAATTAAATCTCAACCACAGGTTGCCCAGTCAAGTTTCGGTTACTCTACTGTACATAGATGGCGGCATACTGGAGCTGATGACCAATATGTCCCCAAGGCCCTAATATAAGTAAAGAAACAACAAAAGCACGACGAGCTATTCAACGCGAACGACACGCCAGTTCACGAGATGCTAACACACATGTCATCCTCGATGTAAGGGAGAGAAAACTTTCCTTACGACCCTGAGAAGAAACAGGCAGCTATTGTACTAAAATGTAACAGCTCTAGGCCCATACCGTAAAACTTTAGCAGCAACACTTTATCTCCGTCTGCAAAATTGCGTCTTGATACACAAAACATCACGCTCTTGCTGTTCTCATGCACGTGGTCTTGGCATAGAACTTGTTAGAACGACCCCCAACCCAGAAAAATAGTTCCGTGAAGAACTATACAGCCTAATTTTATATATCCTACTTATGTTAACTACCTCTATCAACATACACAATTTCAGTTTGATTGCTGTAATATATTCGTAGATATTGAGAACTGTTTGCTCTCAGAGAGAATATAATTATATAATTGTGTTATTTCCACAGTTGGCAAAGGACATTTATTTATGTTTAGATTGGCAGCAGTGACCTAGACAGAGAGTGAAGTAGCCATCATGGCTGAATGTGTTTCGGTGCATCAGCTCCTTCGCATATCAAGTGTTGTGTCTTTTGTATCATGTTCATTTTTGTAAATACAGTCCACTAGAGTTAATTCGACATTTTCATTTATCCCCTGATGTTTCATCTGGGGCACGTATGTCGCATACCGACAAGAACCATCCAAGTATTTCGTTTGGTCGCCATGTTGGATTCATATATGTACGCCCTAGAGTTATGTACTATTATATGACGATTTGTGCGTAGGTTCATTATTCAAACGTTTACTTCGAATGCATGATTAATACACAAGAAATAAAAACTTAATTTTAAAATCGCGCACTGCCGCCATCTTGAGGTTATGTGAACAATTGAACTACTATCGACCAAAATATTATGTGCACTCGAGTTTGAAGGTTGTTTGTGAAGTAACCAATAGACCTACATAAAATCCAATAACATCATTTTCGTCGTTCTATTTTACGTTAGTTCATGTAGGTTTGGAATTTTTAATTTATATTTTAATATTTTTATCGCAGTTGAAACACAAAAAGTGCCCGTTTTTAAGCGTGTTTCAACCATGCGTCACATTTAAGAATTATTATCTTACAAACGCGTCATCAGATCGAATCCAAATTTTAACATAATACATTGGAATGTTGTATAACTGGTTTATTAATTTCAAAATTTTGTGTGTCCAAGAAACGAAAGTTGTTATCATTTTTGTAAGGTAACTTTTTTTCGTCTCGGGGAGGTTGCAAAATGTAGTTCTAGGTTGCGTTGTAATCCTTATACATCAAAAAGGTATGCTGTATGATTGTGAAATACATAAATTAATTCACTTATTTTATATCGGTTTGTATTTGCACGGGGAATTAAGACATGGTTCATCAGTTAGCCGCTCCGGTGAAAGCTGTACAACGTTGCCAAGATGGGCTCCATCACGCGTCATGGCGCGCCTCGCTCGGAAGTGATGGGCTCCATATCAGCAACGCTGTACAGCATTTCCCGGAGCGGCTAGCTGGTGAGCCATGTCTTAATTCCCCGTACAAATACAAACCGATATAAAATAAGGGAATTAATTTACGATTTCACAGTCATACAGCATAACCTTTTCATGTATAAGGATTACAACGCAGCAAAGAACTACATTTTCCAACGACCCCGAGCCGAGAAAAAGTTACTTACAAAAATGATAACTTTCCTTCTTGAACACACAAAATTTTGAAATTAAAAAAAACAGTTATACAACATTCCAATGTGTCTATTGTGTTAAATTTGGATTCGATCTGATGACGGGTTTGTGAGATAATTCTTAAACGTGACGCATGGTTGAAACACGCTTAAAAACGGGCACTTTTTGTGTTCCAACTGCGATAAAAAATATTAAAATATAAATTAAAAATTCCAAACCTACATGAACTAACGTAAAATAGAACGATGAAAATTATGATGTTATTGGATTTTATGTAGGTCTATTGTTTACTTCACAAACAACCTTCAAACTCGAGTGCACATAATTTAGGTCGACAGTAAATGAGAAGCCAGTTCATTATAATGTGTATAAACATTTACTGTACTATATTTCACTGCGCTCATATGGTAAAATAGCGAGAAAAAGCTATTAAAATATTTCAACTTCGCTTGGCCACCATGTTCGTTTTGTATACAGGTTTTTGAAACTTACATATATAAACTTGTAGTGGTACCCTTTATCACCGTACAAAATTTCAGTAATAGTTTCGGAGATATAGAATGCCGGTAAAATATTGCGCACAGCCGCCATGTTGGATAGGAGAGACGTAATAGAATTTGAAGGACACGGTCGGGGTCGGCCATAATAGTACTATGACCTTACCCAGTTTCATTGAAATCGCTCCAGCCGTTTAGAAGTTATTAGAGGGACACACACACATGCACACTCACAGCCAAGCCTATTTTTACATAAAATGAAAATAGGCTATAAAGGTACAGTTTATCTGAATATCAAACTTAAACGACGGAAAATGCCTTCAATTTCAGTACGAAAATTGATTAATACCAGGATGTCTACCAGAAGAAACTAACAGATTTCCCTGACAATTCCAGAATGCAGTATATATCTAATATATAAAAGTGAAAGTCTGTATGTATGTATGTATGTATGTATGTATGTATGTATGTATGTATGTATGTATATATGTTGGTTCCGTATACAAATCTACACCGTTCCACCAATCTCAACCATATTTTGCATACACATAGTTTCGGACCCGGAAGGAACCGCTGGCTACATGAATTTTCGATAGTCTTTCTCATTCTTCTGATTTTGGCCCTTTTTCACTCAAAAACGGGCTAATCAAATCATAAAATATACTCATGAAGGAATGGCAAGGCAGATAGTTTCCATGGCAACATAGCTGAAGTCGAGACACGGCCGACTTGATGCCAATTGTGCTCAGCACTACCGGTATAGAAAATGAGGATCTTTACTTGAAATCCCGTTAGTTACTCAACTGCTCACACAGCACTGTCAACCGAGTTTAGCATAACAAAGACTTGACACTATCTTCTTTCTACTATATATATTTCAAATACCACTCACTCACTCACTCCCTCATTCATTTATTCATCACGAAATCTCAGAAACCACCGAACGGATTGCAATGAAATCTGGTATGCAGCTTCCTCAAGGGCCGCAAATGCCCACTAAGAGAGAAATTTTGGCTATTCAGGTTCTAAAGGGGTGTTAAGGGGGTAGACCTGCATTTAATTGAATAGCAATATCTCCCGATTGGTTTCATGGGGGGATGTGATACTCGGCATATAAACTCATCATTAAAAATAAGAAGACATGTGTCTGAGGGTTTTTCGATGTGGTGTATATTATGAGGTGAAAGGGGTGAAAAGTGGGGATTAAAAGATTCTTAACGGAGCGTGTGTCTCTTAAACGACATAGGCGAGGAGTTTGAAACACAGCGAAAAAAAAATCAACATAAAAAAGAAGTAAATATGTGTTTGACAGTTTTTTCATAAATCCAATTTAAGGGGCCAATGGGGAGAGATGAAATTCTGGGGGGGGGGACAGGAAAGAAAGTGTCCTAACTGATTGACTGACTGGCTCACTCATCAAACTCAGGGGAAAAAAACTGCTTTAAAGTAAGTAAATAGCTGTTCGACAGTTTTTTTTTCATAAATCAAATTTAAGGGGTTCATGGGGAGGGGTGAAATTCTGAAAAAAAGAAAATTGAAAGAAAATGTCCAGACTCACTCACTTACTCATCATCGCCTAGCCAAAATTATTGAAGTTAGAAACATGACAGTTTGGGGATATGTTCATTGTATGTCAAAACCGTCTACTAAGGTAGGATTTTCGGATATTCAGGTTCTAAAGGGGTCTTAAGGGGGTTAAACCTGCATTTCATTGAATAACTATATCTCCCGATTGGTTTCATTGGGGGATGTGATACACGGCATATAAACTTATCATTAAAAAGTAACAAGACACGTGTCTGAGGGTTTTTCGATGTGTTTATGAGGTTAAAGGGGTGAAAAGTGGGGATTGAAAGATTCCTAACGGAGCGTGTATCTCTTAAACGACATAGGCGAGGAGTTTGAAACTCAGCGGAAAAAAAATCAGCATAAAAATAACTAAATATGTGTTTGACCGCTTTTCCATAAATCCAATTTAAGGGGCCCATGGGGAGGGGTGAAATTCGGGGGGGGGGGGGGGGGCAGGAAAGAAAGTGTCCTAACTGATTGACTCACTCATCAAACTCATGGGAAAAACTGCTTTAAAGTAAGTAAATAGCTTTTCGACAGTTTATTTTTCAATCAAATTGAAGGGGTTCATCGGGAGGGGGAAAAATTGAAAGGAAATGTCCTGACTCATTCACTCACTCATCATCGCCCAGCCAATAATATTGAAGTTGGAAACATGACATTTCGGGGATATGTTCGTTGTATGTCAAAACCGTACACTAAAGGAGGTTTTTGGATATTCGGGTTCTAAAGGGGTCTTAAGGGGGTTAAACCTGCATTTCATTGAATATCAATATCTCACGAGTGGTTTCATTTGTGGATGTGGTACTCGGCATATAAACTAATCAATAAAAATACGCAGACATGTGTCTAAGCGTTTTTCGATGTGGTGTATTATTATGAGGTGAAAGGGCTGAAAAGTGGGGGTTGAAGGATTCCTAATGGAGCGTGTAGGCCTATCTCTTAAACGACATAGGCGAGAAATTTGAAACTCAGCGAAAGAAAATCAGCTTAAAAAGTAAGTAAATCGGTTTTCGACTGTTTTTTCATAAATTAATTTAAGGAGACAATGGGGTGGGGTGAAGTTCTGGGGAAAAAGGAGAGAAAGTGTCCTAACTGACTGACTCAGGGGAAAAAGACAGCTTAAGAAATAAGTTAATAGGTGTTCAAGCGTTTTTTAATCAATCCAATTTAAGGGGCCCATGGGGAGGGGTGAAATTCTGGTAAAATAAATGAAAGAAAATGGCCTGTCTGACTCACTCACTCATCACGCCAAGCGAAAACTATTTAAGTTGGAAACATGACATTTTGGGAAGATGTTCGCTGTATGTCGAAAACGTTAACTAAGGAATGATTTTTGTTTATTCGGGTTTTAGAGACGTGTCAAGGGGGTAAACGTGCATTTCATTGAATAACGATATCTCATGAGTTGTTTGTTTGGGGATGTGATATTCGGTATATAAACTAATCATTAAAAATAATCAGACATATGTCTAAGGGTTTATCGATGTGGTGTATATTATGAGGTGAAAGGGGTGAAAATTGGGGGTTGAGGGATTCTTGACGGAGCGTGTATCTCTGAAACGACATAGGCGTGAAATTCGAAATTCGGTGGGAAAAAACAGCTTAAAATACAAGTAAATAGGTGTTCGAACGTTTTTTCATAAATCCAATTTAAGGGGCCCTTGGAGAGGGGTGAAATTCTGTGTGTGGGGGGGGGGGGGGAAACAGGAAAGAAAGTGTCCTAACTGATTGACTCACTTACTCACTCATCAAACTCAGGGGGAAAACAGCTTTAAATAAGTAAATAGGTGTTTGACCGTTTGTTTCATAAATCCAATTTAAGGGGTTCATGGGGACGGGTGAAATTATCAAAAATAAATGAAAGAAAATGTCCTGACTGACTCACTCACTCATCATCGCCCAGCCAAAATTATTGAAGTTAGAAACATGAAATTTTGGGGATATGTTCGTTGTATGTCGAAAACGTCCACTAAGGAAAGAGTTTTGGATATTCAGGTTCTAAAGAGGTGTTAAGGGGGTAAGCGTGCTTTCCATTGAATAACAATATCTCACGAGTGGTTTCATTTGGGGATGTGATACTTGGCACATATACTAATCATTAAAAATAAGCTGACACATGTCTAATGGTTTTTCGATGTAGTGTATATTATGAGGTGAAAGGGATGAAAAGTGGGGGTTGAAAGATTCCTAACTGAGCGTGTATCTCTTAAACGACATAGGGAGGAGTCTGAAACTCGGAGGAAATCTGTCATCTTAAAAATAAATAAATGAATACATAAATAAAATAAATAGGTGTTCGACCGTGTTTTCATAAATGCAATTTAAGGGGCATATGGGGAGGGGTGAACTTCTGGAAGAAAAACGTCCACTAAGGAAGGATTTTTGGATGTTTGCTTTCATCGACCAACCAAAACTATTAAAGTTAGAAGAATGATATTTTGGGGATATGTTTGTTTGTTGTGTGTCGAAAACGTCTACTAAGGAGGGATTTTTGGGTACTCAGGTTCTAAAGGGGTGTTAACGGGGTTAAACCTGCATTTCATTGAAAAACAATATGATACGACTATGACGCGAGCGATGCGAGGCTAAAATTGAGATGGTTTGTGTCTGTGTATTACTCAATCTCGCAAGTACCACTGGTCCGATTTACGTGAATTTTACATGGAAGTAGCTGATTTACCTGGTTAACATATAGGTTACTTTTGATTTCAATACTTTGCACTATTTAAAATGGCGACCATTTTAGTGACGTCACTACACCCTTTGGTTTCAAACTTTCATATTTCCATTTCAAATAAAAAGAGAACGCTAAGAAATAGCAAACTTTTGATGGCATATGCGAGGTTTAAAATTACATTTTCTATCCGAAAGGTATCTGCAACTGTTAGCGAGTAAAACCTAAATTTGTGCTATAAAACACGGTCAACGCCGAGCGGTGTAGTTGGACAAAATGTTCCATCCTTAATCTCCCTCTGCGCAGCACCTCGCCTATCCCCTGTTTTAACTGTCACCTTCACATTTTAATTTATTTATGACGCGTAGCGAAGCACGGGTACTTCAGCTAGTTAATATAATTTAAGCTGAAGAGTTTGTTTGTGTTTAAACGCGCTAATCTCTGGAACTACCAGTCGGATTCGAAAAAATATTTTTGTATATGATAGCCAGATTCAAGAGTAATAGTTTAGGCTATGTAGCATTAGGCTACACCTCTCAGGTAACCTTAAATATTGTTTTGGCGGCTTCGGTGGCGTAGTCGGTAGCATGCTGAGCTTCTATGCCCAAGATAGCGGGTTCAAACCCAGCCGAAGCTGTCGGATTTTATAAGAGCGTTAAAAATCCCTCAGGGTGCCTTCCTTCGGAGGGGAAGTAAAGCCGGCGGTCCCATGTCATAGATTTATGGTATGTTAAAGAACCTTCCACTAATTACACCTGTGTGAAGCTAAATTGTATAGGTTAAGAATGTAAACAACGCTCTTAGGTTCCTACGTTCGTTGCCAAGAGCCGATTGCGGTGGCGTCTAGCAGCTAAGTTCTGAACTAGTAGTCGTTGACGGTGGCGTTTGGCGGCAAAAGTAGGAACTACTTAAAAATTCAATGTCGGCAGTCGTTACTTGAATTAAAAAACAGATAACACACACTAATACAGTCATCACAATTAACACCGGTTACCAGAAGAATTCCACACACACACAAAGTACACGGGGCTACATGACCGCGTTGTCACAGCCCTTAAACTAAGGAACCAACCAAAAGTTTGGTGCTTTTCAGTCGGTCAACAAGATTGTACCCAAATGAGGTGGGCGATTCCATAATCCTGAAAAAAATACATGAGATTAAAAACATTTTTATTTTTAAGGATTATGGAATAACCCATCTCATTTGGGTACATTCCTGTTGACCGACTGAAAAGCACCAAACTTTTGTTTACTAAGGCAACACTGAAAAATGGCTCCAAACACCATAACAACGTGGTCATGTGTGTGTGTGTAGAATTTGTCTGATAACCTGTGTCGCTGTGATGTCTATAGCAGTGGGTGGCCATCAGTTAGGGACAATCCCGGCATTTGCCTGGAGTAGAAGTGGGGGAAACCACGGAAAACCACTTCCGAGGATTGCTGTGGTAGGAATTGAACCCTCCTCTTCTCAAAAAAACAAAAACAAAAACACACACACACACACCCACACACACAAATATACGGGGCTATATGACCACGATAATTCATTTAATATCGTACGGTATGGCCTCGGTTGCCGGGTGCAAGCTTTGTTACTTGACACCCAGAGGGCAGCTTGCATGTCAAATTTTGTTGTTCCTTGGAAGTCAAGGAGGTTATATATCTAAGCTCTTTGACACTATAGCGCTTTCTCATAGAGAAAGGTGGAACTTTTGTGTGGGCGGAAAAATCCTGAGATGAATTTTGCCATTATGAACACTGTCTACTGAATTCAAATGGGTTCTTTAACATGCCAACAACGTGTAACATGCGTGTTGTGATTTTTGTCGCCTTTCAAAAAAAAAAAAAAAAAAAAGCACTTACCACGGCCAGGAGCGAACCTGCAAGTGACACGTTAACCACTCATCCACCGTAGCAAGCACATTAATAATGATACTAGTAATTAAAATGTGAAAATAAAAATAGTTTTGCCCTAAAAGTTAAGAACCATCCCGGCATTCGCCTGGAGTAGAAGTGGGAAACTAAGGAAAACTGCTTCCAGGATGACAGAATGGAACCCGGTCGTCCAGAATGCTAGGCACTACACCAGGAGGTGGACCATTGAGAATTTCCCTAATATCGTTCATCTACTGTAAGTTTGCACTTTTTTGACAGCTAGGGTTGCCAACAGTAGATAAACTGTACAACAGAGAAACTGGTGCGCAGTTCTCAGAAATGATGTGGCGGTCTCATGAATAAGGCTGCGTCACTGTTGCTATGACTACACCAAATGACGCAATAACCATTACAGCGGTGACGTCACCGTTCAGACGGACACAAAACAAAAATACCAATCACACGTGGGATGATTCATCTTCCCGGGGAGCCAGCTAACGAGGACATGTGGAAACCAGATTACCGGAAGACAGTCAACCACAATAGAAAACAAAGTGACTGTCTCATACAACAGACTACTGTAGTTAATTCACATTATCTTACGTCATCAGCCCCGCGTGGAAATGTCGACTAAGCTGTGTTTTTCTAGTGACTGTAATAGTGTAACCGTACTTACACTGGCCGGCACAAACAGCTGTTGCTACATTTAGGTACGTGCGACATCGTGCCGTGTATACTTGGCTGTCATGTGTAGGTTTTATCTGTTAACCTGTGTTATTGTGGGAACTATATACCTGCCAACTTTCAAAAATAGAAATCCAGAAGATCCCAAATCGCAAAAAATTAACTCGTACATACGTCGGAAGGTCTTAAATCTTAGCGAGAAAAGACTAGAGGAAAAGAGATTACAAACGCTTGGTGGCGTGAGACTATCTAATTCATTGTGCCAGTTCCCAAAAATATTGCAATAATTACATCAAGAACACAATAACTGGGAACAGTTCACACACTTCACAAGTGTTTAACAGATTTAATGTGATTTATTAATTCAGTTCTTCCTCCGTAAGCAATGTTTATAACACACAAACACATGGAACAGAATGCGAATGTTTTTTACCTTTCCGTGATGGCTTAATACAAGGAAATTCTGAAGAATTCATTATGAAAACACTAAATCGCACAAAAATTTGCACGAATACCAGAACTACATCAAACAACGCTTAAAACCAAGCTTTCCCGCCAACAAACAGTCGAAACACAAAGAGTAATATAAATGCAGCAATAATCTGCGAGACGGGATTATCGATAAACTTATCGGTGACTTTCAAACACTCACATTTCAGAATACAGTAGCAGCTATTATCGAAAATCAAAAATGAAATGTGATTCGGATGCAGAGAGCGGAAACAAGCCAGGGAGTTGAAAATCCGGAAAAAACTATGTTAATCCGGACAACCGGTAACACCCCAACAATCCGGAAATCTTCCGTTTAACCGGAAAACTTGGCAGGTCTGGAACTATAATAGTGTGTGAACTGTTACAGTTATTTATTTATCGTAAGATGAATATTTTATGTACAATTATATAAAAACAGTGCCACACACAAGTTCATAAAATCTCCTAGTTCTAACTAGGTGAGCTGCCAGAATGTGATCGACAGCTCTCGCCTCGCCATTGTGATCTGAGAACGAGGTTGCCAAACTGTACAAGCCAGAGATACAGCTGACCAGGCACTGAAGCACGTGGGCTGGAATATTGCAACGCAGAGTATTATGACATAAACTAAGCGAATATGGATTGACCAAGAGACAGAGGGGTGATGACTGACGTGGAATTTCCGGCCAAATGTTAATCCTATTCAGGCAGCGCACAGAGTATACCGTGACTTACACAAACAGTTGCTACATTTAGGAACTTGCGACACCGTAATATTTTAGCCCCGTGTACTTTGTTGTGGGTTGTCTGATAATCTGTGTTATTGTGATGACAGTAATAGCGTAACTCGAATTACACTGACCGGCACAATAAGTGGTTTCCTTCAGAGGCTTACAACATTATGGTAATTTAGGCGTAAGTATTTGGGTGTAAGTAGGATTTATCTGATAACCTAAGTTATTGTGCTGCCTACAGGCCTATGTATGACTGACTACGATTAGGAAGGAGGCGGCTCTGGCCTTAAGTTAGGAATCATCCAGACAATTGCCCGAGTAGACGTGGGAAACCACGGAAAACCACTTGAACAATGGCTAGCAGAGTTGGGAACCAAGAATACTAGCCACAACACCACGAGGCGGTCTGTTTGGGTTGGTTGGTTGGTTCCTCAGTTTAGGGCATGCCCCGTGAACTCTGGGTGTGTGTAGAATCTGTCTGATAACCGGTGTTAATTGTGATGGCTGTATTGGCGTGTGTTAAGTGTGTAATTCAGGAAAAGACTGCATACGATTTTTTTTCAAGTAGTTCCTACTTTTGCTACCGTCCACGACGCTAGCTTGCGGAATTGGCTACTAGATGGCATCGCAGTCAGCACCTGGCGGCGAACGTTGGAACCTAAGAGCGTTAGTCAAATCATCATCGTTAGTCCTAGAAGAACTGTTACGATCTACATAAAATATTTGAATTTTCACGCCATCTTTTCCTGGGGCGACCTAGAGATCTCTTCCCACCATGGCAGTAGTTTTCGACTGCTTTAGGGATCCTGCTTCTGTCCATCCTGTTGAAATGTCCTAGCCAATTTCTTTGGTATTCATGGATGTATTCCAAAATAGGTCTGCTGTTAAGACCATTCAGCACTTCCGTGTTTCGCTTGTGATCCCACTTAAGGGCCTCCTGCTGTTCGTCGCATATATTTCATTTCGGCGGTAGTTATTCGTCTCTCATCGCATTTCCTCAGGGTCCACGCTTCGCTACCATAGCAAAGTACTGGTCTTGCTAAGGTTTTGTAAATTCTTGTTCGGTGTGTTTTTGAACTAATGATGGTCTAAAAACTTTATTGATTATTCCTAAACATCTGTTGAATTTAAAGATTTTCTCGGGTATGTCAATTTCTTCAAGGAAAGACAGTTTGTAACCAAGGTATTTAAAATAGTTTACTCTTCCCAAATTGTTATTATCCAAGCTGATCTTACTTCTAACATAATAGGTTATATTATAACCTATAATTATGCTTCACACAAGTGTAAGTTAGTGCAAGGTACTTTAACATGCCATAAATCTATGACATTGGACCGCCGGCTTTACTTCGCTTCCGAAGGAAGGCATACTGAGGGATTTTTAACGCTCTTAAAAATCCAACGACTTCGTCCGGGTTTGAACCCACGACCTTGGGCATAGAAGCTCTGCATGCTACCAACTACACCACAGAAGCCGCGGTCGGTTTGGGAAACCCCGAGCTATACAAATAGGTATAGAGGTCAAGCACCTATTAACACAAATCCATCAGATCTACGTCATCCTGTTCTGAAACTTCCTCGTAATACGCGCTGTACTTTATTGCATTAAAAGTAACAAAAATAAATGGGGACGATATAAAGACGCAAAGCACTACATAACCTGAATTGATTCCATCTATTGTCCCAAGCGGTGGATGATTGTAGCAAAAGATCTTCCTGTAGTTAACAGCAGTGGTCGTGAAAAAAACTAGGGCGAGTGAGTGAGCGCGGGAAAAAACAACACACCATTAACAAGAGAAAAATAAATGATTAAAAAAAAAGAGCAGACGAGTGAGAGAGAGCGAAAGAGACAGATGTGCGCGCAAAATGGGACTAAGCGACAGACAGGAGCGGGCGATACACACGCTTGCCTGCTTTGAATGCAAATGATGTCTCCCGAACTGAACTGTACATTACGAGGAACCTTGACCATCGCCACTTACAAGGACGTGTCGTACTGGTTGGTATAACACAATTCATGTCGCGTGTCAGTTAACAAGAATGCGAGTGGTTTAGCCATAGATCGCATCACATGGTCATACCGTATTAGCCGGTTCATTCCAACAGTCTACATGTTCATGCGATACCCTGAATCCACCCAGCTCATATCGCACACCTAGAGTAATAAGGCACTAACTTAAAAACAGCAATATTTCATCAGAACAATATTTAAGTTCTAACTGCAATATAAAATCAGGTTCTCAACTCAAGGCTGTGAATTTTCGATATGTTCCACTTTATTTTCTCGAAAAGAAAGTTATATGTTGAATTGGTGAGTACTGCACCATTATAGCAGTGATGCCAACCCTTGGGATTTGTCCCTAATTGTGGGACATTTAGACAAATATATTTAGGAAAGGGATAAGGGATTGTTTAAGCCTCCGTGGCTTAGGCGGCAGCACGCCGGCCTCTCACCGCTGGGTCCGTGGTTCAAATCCCGGTCACTCCATGTGAGATCTGTGCTGGACAAAACGGAGGCAGACAGGTTTTTCTCCGGGTACTCCGGTTTTCCCTGTCACAATTTCATTCCAGCAACACTCTCCACTATCATTTCATTTCATCTGTCATTCATTTAATCATTGCCCCAGAGGAGTGCGACAGGCTTCGGCAGCCGGCACACTTCATATCCTCGCCGCTAGATGGGGGCTTCATTCATTCCATTCCTGACCCGGTCGGAGACTGGAAGCAGGCTGTGGATTTTTCATAAGGGATTGTTTGTGTGCAAAAAGTGAGGTGAATTTGGGATATGTGGCCGATGTTATATCACCAGCTGAGCTGCCATTAATACATAAAAGCTTCGTTTTCACAGCAAACGTGTGTTTTTGTGAAATCTTCAGTTTTAAAATATTCAAAGACTTATAGGCAAAAGGGAAAGATAAATGAATAAAACGTGTAATGAATGTTTAAGTTGTAAAGATCAATTAGAACTGGAAATAGGGGAATATCAAGGTGGATTTCGGCCATGGCGAAGCTGCCCTGAACAGATAATCACCTTAAAATTAGTAATGGACTACTACAAACGTAGACAAAAACAGCAAGTCATAACCTTCGTAGACTTCAAAAAAGCTTATGATTGTATGCATAGATCTTCATTACTGAAAATACTGAGGAATTTCGGACTTCATCCCAAATTAATAAAAATTATAAAACTAACTCTAACAAACACCAAATCTAAAGTAAAATTCAGAGGAGAAATATCTGAACCGTTTACGATTAAAACAGGATTAAGGCAAGGAGATGGTTTATCGCCTCTACTTTTCAATTGTGCTTTGGAATATGTAATGAGGGAATGGTACAGGGAAAATCCTAGGAACATAAGAATTGGAACCAAGAAAGATCAAATAGACTTAAATTGCTTGGGATTCGCAGATGACTTAGCGTTACTGGCTAATAATATTCAAGAATCCAAAAATCAAATAATAAGCCTACAAAATATAGCACAAAAAATTGGACTTCAGATATCATTTGAAAAGACAGAGATAATGGTAGCAAATCCACTTGTAATCAATCACATAACAGTAAATAACAAGAAAGTTAAAATAGTGAAGCAATTTAAATACTTAGGAGAAATTATAACTTACAATTTGGATGAGAAACCTGCATGGCAAGAAAGAACTAAGTTAATAAAATGATAAAAGCCCAAAAATTAACATGGTCTACATATAAAAGAAAATGTCTATCAATCGCAACAAAATTAAAACATTACAAGACGGTGGTTCAACCAGAGGTGACATATGGAAGTGAAACTCGCTTTAAAGTTACTCAGAAAAACAGAATTGACAAAATTTTAAAAGTAGAAAGAAGAATAGCTAGAACATGCATAAATAAAAAAATATCAGAAAGATGGACAGTGGCGGATAGTACCAAATGAAGTGGTATACAGAGAACTGGAGCCCATTACTGATACTATTCGGAAGAAACGGCTTTCTTTCTTTCTTTCTTTCTTTCTTTGGTCACATCATGAGGACACCAGAAACCAGGTTATCTAGAAAAATTGTAGTGAAACTTTGGAATATGAAACAACAAGTAGGATGGATTAAGGAAATTAGAGAAGATATGAAAGAATTGGAAATAACCTTGGATAACTTGCAAAATAAAACAACAAAATTAAAAAAACTGAGAGATATAAAAATAAGATTTCAGGCTAAAATAGACAAACGTAATGCAGTAAAAAGGGTATTTACAGATGAGGAACGCCTGAGAAGATCAGAGCGAATGAAGAGCTACTGGGCGACTCGGAAAGGAAACTTACTGAAGAAGAAGACCAAGAAATGGTTGACTGAAGTGGTCCAATGAGGCCGTAAAAGCAGAAGAAGAAGAATGTTTAAGTGTGTGATAATGACAGTTTGTGTTTTGTTAAAATTAATTTTAGCGCATATGGTACTGCAATTAGAAACACATAATTGAGACTCTAGAGCACATTTTATTTATTCATTATACAATTGTTTTGAACAAAATACATTTTTACGTGGGACATTTTCTAGTGAAAGGGGACTTTCTGAGTGGTAAGTTGGGATTTTGAGGTTTGAGAGGTTGGCAACTCTGCATTATAGCCTTACAACGGCCTTGTAGAATGACACACACAGTCATCAATCAACGTCACAAATAGTTACTAAATGTGCTTCATCCAAGTTCTGCAGTTTCAAACCAAAGAAAAATGGATGATGAATTATAGGAATGATGTTGGATTTATAAGAGTCTAAAAGATCCACCATTTTGGCTTCCAAAACAGCCCGAGGAATTAAATAAGCTTGTACCAGACATTAGCTCAAATTTGGGCGTCCACGCTGACGAAGTCGCGGTGTGTTTCCTATAATTTTAAATTGTTCTTCTACATAGTTTGTTCTGTAGAAAATAATTAATGGTTCACTTTTGCGAATTTCAATTAGGCTACCTTTATGTGCATCCATACTGCCTATTAACCTGCTTCATACACAGTGAAGGTCGTACGAATTTTCCTACAGAATTCTTTGAAATATTTTACATTTACATTTGACTTCCTTATTATACTAGGGAGTGCGATAATACTATACACGTCGGTGTGAATGCTGAACAATATATGGAGAGTTTCGTCACATTTTAGGCAGATTTCATTGGAAAGCTACCTAATGCAATGCGTACTATGTAGCGACTTCCACAATATTTTGGCATCTTCGCGTTTCACAGACCCCAATTTATTTAAATATATTATATAGCTTTCTTGTGGACACAATAAATACCGTCATTTGGCACCAATTACATTCAAACTTATGCATAAAATATGTCCAATGAAAATCTCATTCCAGTTCGTTAATGAGAAAAATCGGAGCAAGGGGGTTGAAATGGAGGACCTTTTTCGAAAAAGTGAAATATTGCTATAACTTTCTTAATATGTAAAAAAAAAAAAAAAAAGAATTCATTCAAAGTTCGTACAATTCTTCGGATAAAAGCCAAAAACTTATCTCGGTCAAGTTTTTTTTGAATGCTCCAACCATTGACCAAAGGGGTGAAAAAATATGTTATGAGAGGGGGGGGGGGAGGGGGAAGGGGAGCAATGTCATTACCTCCATTAATAGGCACAATATCAAAACCATTTAAAACTATCCCTCTCGGCACGCCGGAAGGCGGAGGTAGATTTCATCGGGCAAGCTAGGTGATAGGCGAAAATAGGCAAAATATGGAGGTTTTCGTAGAAGGATCAGACTTCATTTCATACACCTCATTGCAAGAAAGTATTATACAATTGGAGCTTAATAAACTTTGTTTTTCGTCTTTTTATGCCTATTTGATTGTCTTATGGGGACGATAACCTTCTCGTCATTTGTAGTCCATTTTTTTACTTGTAGTCACACTGTCCTTAGGCAAGGTTTCGACACTGATGTGTAACTATCTAACGGTCTGTTACTTCTTCAGGCAAAATGTTATATCCCGCAGATATATTGGTTGGTTCCTCAGTTTAGGGCTACGACAACGCGGTCAAGTAGCCCCGTGTACTTTGGGTGTGTGTAGAATCTGTCTGATAACCGGTGTTAATTGTGATGGCTGTATTAGCCTGCAATTCAGGTAAGGACTGCAGACGATCAATTTCTAGTAGTAGTTCCTAATTTTGCTACCGTCAACGACACCTAGCTGTGAACTTGGCTACTAGATGCCACCGCAACTGGCATCGAACATGGAACCTCCCCTCCGAAGGAAGGCATACTGAGAGATCTTTAAAACTGTTAAAAAAATCCGACTACTTCGGCCGGGTTTGAACCCGCGACCTTGGGCATAGAAGTTCAGCATGCTACCAACTACGCCACCGAAGCCGCTTCCCACAGAGACATATGGAAAACTGAATGCGATCTTGTGCAGTGGCGTTGTCATGGCAACCTCTGATGGCTCACCATTTAAAATGGTTACTATTCCTCTGAAAATTGCCTAAAACTATTGTATGAAATAATTTTTGATATGACCCATCCTTCCGCCAAATGTATTCGGATTATAAGATGCTCAACATGTGGAACTTTTGTAGATCAAGTAGCCCCGTGTACTTTGGCTGTGTGTACTATCTCTCTGATAACCGTTGTTAATTGTGATGGCTGTATTAGCCTGTAATTCAGGTAAGAACTGCTACCTGCAACAACTGGCTAATATCCCCCCCCCCCCTCCATCTGAGACCACTCATACAATAGCGTGTACATCTTTAAACGTAGTCTTTATCTTTTCACTGCTTCACTCGGTGGGTGAGTGGTTAACGTGTCAGTCTACTAACCCCACGTTTGCAGGTTCGCTCCTGGCCATAGGAAGTGATTTATGAAAGGCGGCAAAAATGACGACACTTATGTCATACGATGTTTGCATGTTAAAGAACCCAATTGAATGTAGTAGGCCGTGTTCATAATGGCAAAATTAATCTCGGGATTTTCCGCCAACACAAAGTTCCTCCTTTCTCTACTAGAAAGAGCTATAGTGTTCAAGGGGCTTAGATATCTAACCTCCTTGACTTTCATAGTGCTTCAAGGAACAAAGAAATTCGTCATGCAAGCTACCCTCTGGGTGTCAAATAACAAAGCTTGCACCCGGCACCCGAGGCCATACAATATTAAAAATAATAATCTCTTCATTACGAGTACCTTCCTGTTATTGCTCCGATCTATTTCTTCCAGCAATTAAATATACTCGTACGTTCTACCCTCAAATCGGTTACATTTAGCTTATGCATATGATATCTGGAATCTACTCAGCTCTCACTTTCATACAGTCTAAATAGGAATATTATTGATTTATGCTATAAATCACCGACTGAGTAGTTGCCAGTTTTCACGGCAAACTGATTACCTTATGAGGCAGCCTGATTTTGTGTAGTTAAGTTAGTTATTAAGGTTTTAAGATGCGGAACTACGAGGTCATTTGCCCCTAATATAAAACAAATAATAATAGTATTCTCCATATGACGGTTATAAAAATATACAATGATGTCAAAATAAGAGGTCGTTCGTTGAGCTCTCTTAGGAAAATACTAGTTCAAAACAAACAAACGAGCACTCAAAGCCTTCTTTATTGCTTGTTACGTGATGACAAGTAATAGCAAACTTCCATCTTTTCCCGACATAAATATTTACGCTCACGTTCACAGTCCATTCACTAAACATCTTCTACCTACTTAATCTGTCCCGCCACCCCTCGGGGCCCACAGACTGTGATGCCAACTGCAGGGACAAGTCACCGAAGTTTACATTGTATTATGTGAACACGATACAGGGTGTCCACTGGGGAATATGGCTATGTAACCAACTTTAGCAGTCTGTTTTCTAGATAGGATGAGAGAGCAGCAAGAAAGTTTGTTTTCACGCGGCAAATAGTGGTTTCTTCACCCTGTCACTTGATAGCGGCGAATGTACTACTCTGTCCAAGCTCCGTGAACATGAGAGGAATGTAGATCGCGGTCGATGAGGAGTGATGTGGGGGGGGGGTTCTCGGTCCGTGCGTAGTAACAGAACCAAATACCTTGGTCGATGACTCACTCACAACACCACAGTGGTTTAGGCAACGGCCCTATGTTAGCAGTATTGGAATAGACAGGAATTCTAGATAACACGGCGGGTTGTTGACAGACCATACTCTTCTCGCAAGTTCACAAAGCTTGGAATCGAGCAGTCGAGTTCCGGTTACAAATAGCGGCTCCCGAGCGCAGAGCTTTCTGTGTATCAGTACCGTAGTTTGCGAATTGTGATTCAGCTAGTTGTGAAATAGCACTGCCAAATATGATAGTGAGGAATGCGAATAAAAGAGAGACCATGCCGTCTTCTGCCGTTACAGGCCCTAAATACTGTAGACCAGTGGCGTCCAGTCATTGCACACTCCGTGCTCCTGCCTCTCTTGGCTGGGCTGCCGGCGCTGCAACAGCTTTTCGTCGTGCCGGATCGAGTCAAGTTGGGATCGCTAGCTTACCGGACGTAAGTATTACCCGTTTAACATTTGATTGCCGCTGAGTGTGGCTGCGCCAGTGTTTGTTGTTGATTGTAGCATGAGCCCTCGGGGCGAAGCGGGGAACACAGCGATGACAAGAGGTAGTTCTGCACATAAGTCAAGCAGCATTGCGCGTCACAGGAGCTCATGTTACCACGGACAGTCAAACGATACCTGAGGCTGAGTCATATCCTACTCGCGCAACTGTACCTGTCAACGAAGCAGGCTGACGTGTGACAAAAGTAAACAAGGAATAGTTCCCATCTCGACCGCCGGCAATCAATTCGTGAAAGGGTAAGTACAAACAAGCACACGATGCCTACCAAAACCAACCAATAGATTTCTCTGACAATTTCCTGATTTTTCCAGGATAAATCACAAATTCCCTGAGTATAGCGGCCATATTATTAAATATATATTAAATACTTATATTTTGCCAATTCTACATTTTCCATCCAGAAAAGCTATTGTACTTATAAAGTAGCTCGTCTATAGTAATGCTCTCATACAGTTACACATTTATATACAAATACACAGTCTACACATGTAATTTGTGTGCTCTATCTCGCAACAAATAACAGCTTACTGATTTAACGTCAGTACAAACATACAACTACAACAATCACCAGAATATACTCCCCCCCCCAATCAAAATTTAAATGCTTAATTTCCAATTATTCAAGGTTGGACCTTTTAAACCTAAAATTCCCTGAGTGTCATTAAAATACCCTGATAATTCCCTGTGATTTCCAGGATTTAGAAAATCCCTGATTTCCAGAGTAGTAGACATCCTGAAACAAAAGGTTCGTCCAATGCGTTTGTTGTCTCACACATCTACATTGTGTTTCTGCGCGTACCTGTACTTGTACGTCTAGGTGGTTTTGGATTTCTCCTCGTTATTAACATTAGGTCACCAGGTCTGAATAAGGAGCTCGAAAATATACACCGAGTGCGTACTCTGTTTTAATATGATCCTTGACCAGCAGTAAACTGCGTTGATCCTTGCCAGACCCAATGAGGGGTTTGTTCCAACAACACAGTGAAGAATCGTTCGAGGACTGTCGACGTGTGGACAGTAGCACAGGGACCGTTCCAACAAACTTAACGAACGAGTTCTGAACTGCTAGTTCTCTATTTGCTCTGTTCCAACATGTTCCGGAACGCGTTCAGAACATCGTGTTTGAACAAACCGTCCAACGAGCACATGGCGATCGTTAGTTCGTGTTTAGATACAAAGCGGCAGCCAATGGTCATCAGCGAAACAATTGAAAAGTGCCTAGTAAGCAAGTGGAATGCTCATAATTGCCAACTCTATCCAGTGATTTCAGTGTCTATTGTGTTGGTCCTGTAGACACTGTAGAGAAACAAATGGCTAGCGGCTAATTAATAAGCATCTTTTAACGTGATCATACTTCTCTTCTTTTTTTAAGGACACATGATCTAACTGTTCCTCCCCTTAAAACAGCAACAACTAATGTACTTCTCTTCCCAATAACCATTATTATTATTATTCCAATGAGATATAAAACTGAATTTGTGCGAGGGATTATTTGTTATTTAATTGTGTTGTTCTGATGAATGCAATTAACATCCCGTATTTTCATGCTGTGGATTAAGTCGATGCTCTGGTGACCTCTCCACGGCTCACTGAACCTCAGAAAGCAACTTAACTGCCTTGTAATATGATATTGTCACTGATGAGTGGGGCCCGAAAGTTCATGGTACTATTAAATAAATATGCATGCAAAAATGCACTAATTATTGGTCAAATACGCATGAAGTTTCAGAAACTATGCACTATGAAATAACTAGGGCAATTACGATCACTCCGTATTCTTCAGCGTTTCTATCTTGAACATAAGAGAAAATGAACATACAGACATACAACTACACCATTTTTTTAAAAATTATCTCAACTTAAAAACTGTTCTTAATAGTAAGAAATGTTATTTTATGGAACTTCAAGCCGTGTTGACCATCAGATAATTATACAATTTTAATACCGGGTAAACTGGGGTGAATAGGGACATATTTTTGTATTGTTTTAGAAATAAATCCAAGGACAAGAAATGTTACACACTTTAGCTCTTTGAAGTGAAAGGTTGTATTTCACCCTCTCTCTTGAATCAAATATCAGCAATGTAGCTCTTGAGAATACAGTAAAACCCCTGAAATCCGAACTAATTGGGGCTGTAGCCTGTTCGGATTAGCCGAAAATATCCATAACATAATAACCAGCCCTCGTTACGGTATAGGATTGTACGTTGAGGTAGCGACAGTGAGGAAGAAGAAACTTCGACAGACAATGTGACTTATACTGAAGCTGCATCTGCTCTTGACATCGCATTGCGCTTCGTACCTAGAACAACACGCAGTAGTCACGCCAAACGATGCCATGTTCTTGCGACGCTGGCGCACGATTGCCACCGCGGAAATGTTTTCGTCGCTTCGACAATATTGAAGATAACTGATTTCAAGTGAAAAATTAAGTGATACTTGGTGTTTTTCTATTGTTATTTCATTTGTTTTTACAAAGTGATTAACCTAAGGAATTACAATAACCAACTTTTTCGTTTTTCAATCCTGGATGAGATAAGTATGTAGCTTAGGCACATTTACACTTTGTTAGGTATCGAACTGTACTTCTTTGTTAATTTTTCAACTAATTATTTAAAATAACGTTATATTGTAGAATATATAATTGTTTTATCACTAAAATAAGTTTCTCTCTTTTTTTTTCAAACTTGAAGTTGTCGAAAATAACTCGTTCGGATTACCCGGGATTTCGGATTTCTGGGGTTCGGATTTGAGGGGTTTCACTGTATTGAGTTATTTATTAATAGAAAGTGACCCTTTTCGCCCCGGGGATGGGGTCAATAGGGACAGTCATAAAGAGAAATACAAAACCCTATCCCAGCGGCCACTGTGGTTATTAGGGACACAGAACTATGTTACAAAATACAGAATGCAAAAAATAAAATACAAAATAGGGATAACATACACCAAAGACTATATATAACTACCATGTTTTTAGTGATGGGGACAAATGGTAAGGTTACAGTATGAACACTAACTTCACTTAAAACTATGTCTGCCTCTCCTAAATGTGGGTACTTTCATTATGTGAACTATTTGCTCCTGGTCGAATTCAGACAAATCTTCCACATTTGGAAAAACAAAGATTTTTGTCCTTGGAAGTCTCTCTAAAAAATGATGCCTCGTGTAAGTCATTCCAACACGCGCAACATTCATGATTTTCCCAATGAAACATTTTCCATCTCCCTTAAGACTCTCAAATTTCACTTCTACCCACTGACCAACATGTAATGCCTGATTAACAGACTGGACTCCAACTTCTTAAGACTGTAATTCAGAATAGGGGTTAGGGTCCCTTGAGGTGCTTGCTTCTCTGCACTCAGCATTGTAGTCACTATCACCGTCAACATTGCTGCGTTGTTCTTCCACTTCCTTCTGTGACCCTAAGTCATGTGCATGGACACTTCTGCCAGGTGGTACATAAAGCTTTCTTTTTCTGCCAGGTTTGTGAACACTGTCATTATAACCCCACCTCTGATTTTTCAGGAATTCAGTTAGGCTGTCATTGATAGAGTTATCTTCTCCAACTTGTTCATTCGAGAACTCTGTTCATATTTAAAGGATGAATTCCAGTTATCTTGATACCTGAGCATATGTCTGTTTCCATGACTGGAGATAACAGGTGAAGGGTTCGTAGCCTTCTCCAGGTCCTCCTGTGCAGTAGATTTGTGTCGATGAGCTCTGGGGTCACTCTTGTACTTGCTAACCATATTGTCCCTATTCACCCCTGAAAGGCAAAATAAATTGCATCATACAATACAATAACTGATCATTCGTTTCGAAATCACTATTTTACTATTGATGTATGCTAATATATTTCCGAAATAATAATAGCGATTACCTGACAACTTTTCCAATGATTACGGGAATGTATCTCGGACGCACAAAAGTAGTTTAAGTGCAAACTCAATCTCATAAAAACAGCTGATAAACATTTGCATGTGGACCAACTGCTGAAATAATTCCACAGAGTATAGAACCCAAGCAGTTGATTAAAAGCAACTTACCAAGAGTATAAAACAGCAGATGCCACTAGCATAGCTCAGTTATCTTAGAATTGACATCAAATGGGATTTTCTTGAACTGCTGTCCCTATTCACCCCAGTTTACGGTAACTTACCGGTAGCCACTGAATTTTTTTTAAATGAAAATAATTTTACAATATTTAGATAGTGAATGATGAATACAAATAATTGATATTAACTTTCAAAAAGGTCTGAAACGTACTAGGTATTAAAATAATTTCAGTATTGTTCTGTGATCGACTCTCGGAGTCTGAATTGAAATATACGGTACGACTTTAAGAACATCAAGTAAAAAAGCGCTTCAAAACAATAAACGAATTATACTACATAGGCTACACCCTTCTCAAGCAGAGATATGCACTTAAACAGCCAAAATATGATGCATTGTGTCAAAATAACCAAAGTATGCATAAATATGATTTTGCATGACCTTCCGGGCCTTAGGCCTACTTATAAGCAATGCAAAACAGAAAACCAGCCCCTCTGATAATCACCAGACGTTGATTGGAGGGGGGAGGGGGTATGGTAGCACAACGGCAGGAATAGCAGCAATAATTCACATTTTATCACTAAACAAAGTTGAGATATTCTCTTGTACTCCCATGCTCCATTTACAAATGGGCAAATATAACCCCGACTGATCCAATCTTACTAACATTACGGACTAGCGAACAGATCTTAATTTCCGGAGACGCATTGCCTCCTAACATTACAGATTTGTATTTGCTAACCCGCGAGGACTGGCGCATGAGTATTTTAGACCCGAGGCTTGAATAATGCTCTATATTTACGTTTTGGTCAGCCCTTATTTCCTGTCCCTTACTGTACCTTCCTTCCTAGCCTTGAACTTCACCCCGCAAAAGAAACATGTCCATAGCTTTCTGAACACCCAAGTTATTTCTATATTATTTACGGTCGGGTCGGATTTACCCATGGCGCCAGTCCTCGGCTTACGTTAGTCGGGACAATCAGAAAAAAAAAATAAGGGTAGAAATCCATCTATTTTGGTGCAGAACCATCGCATAGCTCATGTTCTTGTTGATCCATGTTTCGGATGTAGGTATAGGCCTACTGTTACGAAAAGTATTATCATTTTTCTGCATGCTAAATTTGAAAAATATAAATAAACCTCATTTTATATTGGGAATAGTTCATAGGAAGACACCAGGTGTAAAATTACTTCATTAAAATCCGTACGACTACGAAAAAAAGAGAGTGACACACTATGGGTCTAAATGACCCGGAGCCACTCCTCGTATGATATTTTTTCACGCCAGTTCTCAAGGATTAAAGGTGAGGTGGTACCCCCCCCCCCCCCCCCCCCCCGGTTCAAAAATTCATAATCTCTTTTTACTATGGATTTTTAAATATTGTGGTGTATTTCATTATGCATGAGCAATAGGGTTGGCCACAATCATTCCTAACACATTACAAACTATTCAAATGAGGTTACGCCCACTTTTCAGATCGAGTTCAAATGCTTAAATATACACTGTTATCTTACTTCCTGTGGTTAAAGTAATGCTGTTCATTTGTGTTGTGGCTAGCCTGTGTCACGTATTCCCGCCTCTTCTGTCTGTTCATTGTTTGTTCTCCTCGTGTGAAAACGTGTTGTAAACGAGTCTTCATAATGCTTAAAGAGAAATCAGTTATTAAAAGTCGAAAAGGTCGAAGAGCAGGTCCTGGTAGAGGAAAAGTCACATCTATAAAAATACAGGTGTCTATACAAATAATATCGCCAGTGAAAATAGTGTAAATACAAGTGTTAACTTAGTGAAGGAAGTGTTAGGTTAAAAGAGTCACCTGTAGGATCATGCTCCTCCGTAAGTACCCCTGGTTCTTCAAAGAGAAAATCTTTTGCAAGCAGTGAATTTTACTGTAAAAACACCACACGTAGTGAGATACCAGAAAAAGTCTAGGGAAGATGCTGATGAGCCCGATGATCCAGAATATGGTGCTCGTATGCATTAAAGGCAACTTATTGCTTTGTTTTTCTCCATCTGAGTTTTTTTTTAGGCAAAGGCAATATTTCGGGTACTACAAGGCATATGAGCATAACATTTTTACTACTTGTAGCCTACTATTGGTTGTTTTACAAATTTTGGAGTTTTCTTAACAGCATTACTTAAAAACTGTGGATTTTATTTATGTTTCATCTTCTCATGCTGGGTGTAGTTCAGTTGGCCGGTCCGCAGTAAGGAATCTCCCTCACTGATTTAAAATCTAATGGGTTTATGTGCTCATATTAAGTAGAAGTATATTCTCTATCAATACAATACGTCATAACTTAAGTGTTTATATTATTTAATGCTACAATTCGAATTAAATAATGGTGGAGTTAGTTTTTTTGGACTTCCGGAGTGTATGAAATTGGCTAAATATTACAGAAAAGGTACCAATATATCATAACTACCGTATGAAACGATATACGGTAATATGACAGTTTATAACATTAGTACGGTATTGTTAAATTTTTCAATTTAATTTCAAAGGGAGTCACTCTAATCTAAATAGCGGCTTCGGTGGCGTAGTCGGTAGCATGCTGAACTGCTGTGCCCAAGATAGCGGGTTCAAACCCGGCCGAAGTCGTCGGATTTATTAAGAGCGTTAAAAATCCTTCAGTATGCCTTCCTTCGGAGGTGAAGTAAAGCCGGCGGTCCCATGTCATAGATTTATGGCATGTAAAAGATCCTTTCACAGACTAAACATGTGTAAAGCAAAATTTGTTAGGTTAGATTTCGTCAGAACGCTCTATCAAAGTTCCAACTTTCACCACTAGGTATCATTGATATCTGGTGGCGAAAGTTGGAACTACTTGAAATTGAACGGAACTTGTAGCTCACCCTTTAGGGTGTCCGCTGGAAGTAGCTACAGACTCAGGCGAGCCGAACATGTCCTCGGACACTCCCGGCACTAAAAGCCATACGATAAATAAAATAAATAAATAAATAAATAAATAAATAAATAAAACTCTGATCTAAATCATACCAAAACACAGAAATAAAACCACAAATTAACTTAATACTTTCATTACTCTGATTCGTGATACAGATATTGTTTCCCTTCACTCTCTTGTTCAGTCTGTGAATCAGGGTATTTACTGTCAGCAAACAGAGTCTTGTAATACGTCCTACTTTCCACAGAAATGAACTTCAATAAATTTTGCAAGTCATTTTCCTTTTATATGTTCAGTGGCAAGTATGAGTTGTACATTTGTTGAGTGGGAAAAGATGCAATTATATTGGGTCTCTGTATGTTAAATCGACTCCATATTGTACCTATCATAGTTTTACTCTCATGTGGGATGCCGAATATGGTATCACTTTACTTTCTGATATGAGGAATTTCTCGGTTGGACTATGCTTAGTTTCTTTAGTACTTGGATTTCTCTTGAATATTAACCACGCAATCTCTGCTGGTTAAGCGGTGGTGTTGCCATCTACCGGAAAATAAAAGCATGGAAAGCAAAAACTCTCTAATCCCATGGAATAAGAGGCGTTTTGATTCACATAGATTTTAAAACAATCTCCTGTATGCAGACGAATTACGGAATTAGGGTATTCTTACTTTCTGTCCATGCAGAACAAACTAAAAAGCCCCATCCAGCCCATAACTCAATTTCGCCAAAAAATTGGAGTTAGTGGGTTTTTGATCTCCTTGCCTCAATTGTTAGTTATTGTTGTTTTAAGGGGGCGGAACTACGAGGTCGTCTGCCTAGTGAGCAACAATGCTAGAGCAGAGCTGGGCGAGATACCCGAGTTTTGCCGGGTACAGCAGATCCTAAACCGTGCGATACCTCATCTACTTTCTCACACTGCTGTATAGCCCATGTTGTTTAGGTAGATTAACATTTAAGACTTCTATTTACAGATGAAGACAGTCCAATTACAATGAAATACAATTTTGATTAAATGCAGCTATATGAAGATAAAAAATAAAGTTAATTTTTTCAGTGCAGCACAAAAACTTAAATTGAATATTACCTGTCTTGTTCAATCTAAGTATCCCCACTGGGGAATAGTGCAAAACCCCGGACAAAAACTCACCAACAGCCACTGCAAAGGGTGTGTCATATAATTGAGGCTAGACTACTTTAAAAATACATACAGGTTTCCTCTTTTTTACCCCCCTTACTTTTCTCGAAGCTTGAAGTGGCAGCAGGCATTGGCCAGCCCTGGGCGGATTCATTCATTGGGCTTTGTAATCGCTTTAGAGTGAGACAGAGAGAGAGAGAGAGAGAGAGAGAGGGGAAGAGGGAGAGAGTACTCACCCCAGCTCCTTATCAGCACAATGACACACGCAGCACGAGACCGACCGCTAAAATTAACGAAAACAAATGACTCGACACGTGCGCACACCAACCACGTGGAGAAACATTACAAAAAAACTCACCTCTGTCAAGATAAATAATACTCAAGTCGAACTGTAAAAATAAATTTTCTCAAGAAAGGAACAACGCCTAGTAGTGATTGGCGCTTAATTTTCAATGTTTAACCCTAGAACACAAACCCTAATTTGGTAGTACATAAACACAAACCCTCGTAAAATTTACGACTATTTATTTCCATGATGAATAAAATGTAATTGCACACAAAATATAATATAAGAAGCACGTATTACCATGTAAGTTATTTTAAAGAGTGTTAACTCCCAGGTTTTCAAGTCCCTGGTGTCTCATTTACAGCAGTTAGTGCAAAGATTTCCCCTATGTTCCTTACAATATGCGCGGTGACATTCGCTGCAGTATATTATCGTCATTCGCCTTTTCTGAGCAGGACAGATGTGACAAACAGTATATGACAAGTTCTGCAGATCTAAATACTTATTTCATTCAGAATAGTGCTGTAATTTAACTTTGTTACAGAACTTACCCAGCTAAGTTTAGCATACGTAGTCACAAATCGTCGTAAATCTTACGACGCAAGAGTCTTCAATTTGAAATCAACAGACTCACTCTAAAATTGCACGCACAGTGTCGAAGCCCACGGTATTGTAGTAAGCTACTGAGTAGGACAGCAACGTGGCGAGAAAAGCCTAGCAGACAGAGCCGTGTTGCCACGTATACGTCGTAAAAATTACGAGGGTTTGTGTTCTAGGTTTAATAATAATTAATATCGTATGGCCTCAGGTGCAAGCTTTGTTATTTAACGCCCAGAGGGCAGCTTGTATGTCGAATTTTTGACGTTCCTTGGACGCTATGAAAGTCAAGGAGGTTAGATATCTAAGCTCCTTGACACACTAGCGCTTCCTAGTAGAGAAAAGAGGAACTTGGTGCTGGCGGAAGATCCCGAGATTAATTTTTCCAATATGAACACGGCCTCCTGAATTCAAATGGGTTCTCTAACATGCCTACAACGTATGATATGCGTGTGGTGATTTTTGTAGCTTTCAAAAATTACTTACCACGGTTAGGAGCGAACCTGAGAGCTTGGGGTTGGTAGTCCGACACGATAACCACTCACCCACCGTGGCAAGCTAATATTTTATAAAAATAGTGTTTATAGACTTCGTAACTTCCACACCGAAAAGATATCAAACGTAGGCCTAATCCGAAAACGAAGGTCCGATTATCCCAGCTAAAAGAATTTCTGAACGTTTATTAGCCTACTTCTTCAGAAGTCTCAAAACGACTCCTCCTTGGCTGGAGGATATATAACGATCTTTTAAGGTATGGAATGTCATTCAACTCAGAACACCACTCAATTCATAATCTAATTATTTGTTACCTACCTTCACTGCATATACATCACATAATCCCAAATATTATGTATATCACAAGAACTAAGCAGGCTCTTAAAATTTCTTCAACCCATGAATACATAAAATAGTATAGGTTTATCACCTACCTTCACTGCTGAAGGTCTTGAGACATGGCTTGCCAGCAATTTACTTAGACAAGACTGTACCATTAAAATGTCGTATCCCAAAGCTACTTACTTTCACACACTCTATAGCCTGCGGATTATGATACGCGTGTTCTGCGCCACGACACCTTCAGCCGCATTATCAAGGGTTTATCGTACGCAAAACAGCTAATTACCACGAGACTCAAGTTAGATCTTGTGGCGAAGTCGCAGGGTAAGAGACAAACGAACTAATCACTACAGCAATGTCTTAAGATACCGTTGCCATCAGTGAGTGCAGCTACGGAAATAAAATATGAGTAGGGGGGTAAGGCGGTTTCCAACCAGTGTCATGGCCGCCGCGTGAGTCCAAGCCAATATCTCGTGAACCCATGGTCGGATGTTAACAAATGACGTGTCATTGGACTCGGGCTGACGGGGGCTTTGCTATGGACCACTCATTTCAACCCCTAAATAAAACATACCCCTACTAGGGGGTGAAATTGTAATTTTTAGTGAAAGTCTCTTTTCAAATACGACATGTATAAGGTGCGCTGCTAAAATGAACTTAAATGTTGTTGCTCATATCGCGCATGCGTTTTACGAGATGCCGCTATGGATGAACATTTTTGTTTTTGTTTTTTACGCATGCGCACTTGGGATTTTTGTAAGAGGGCGAGCTCTTTGAAAAAAATGATTGATAAGAAGAGGTTTTGGTGGTGAGGAGAGAGCCAGATAGTCGCCTACTTTCCTACGAAGTTTGTCGATATCTCTCAAACGCAAGGTCGGATTTGGACGTGTGACGTGTCAAATCGCTTGTCTCGAAGCCCTATACATGTTATTAATAGGTTAGAGTTTTGAGAATGAGGGAAACAGGCTTTTTGGGGGTAAAACCGTGATTTTAGACTTTTTCTGATATTTCACGAATGCATGGTCGGATTTGGTCCTATGACATGTCAAATGGCTTGTCTCGAAACCCTCTTTATTTTGGTAATAGGTTAAAGTTTCTGAAAATGAGGGAAACAGAATTTTTTGTTGTAAAACCGTGATTTTAGTCTTTCTGTTATATCTCACAAACCAATAACGCCAGAGACGTATACGAGGGATCGTAGGACTCGGGGTGACGCCCCTTTCCTTTCTCCTTTCGAATATAGTATTTATGTTTAAAAAATGTGAAAGGGCCTAACGACACTTATGTTGAAAACATTTCAGTTTTTAAAACTTTTCTTAAATTTGTCTAAAATGTTCATGACGAGTGGTTGTAGATAGAAAGAGACGATACCACTGGGCACGTGTTTCAACGAAGCTATTACTGGCCACGGTGGTGATATACCAATACAGTATTCGCTATTTTGATGAGACCGCGGGTCGAGGGTTCGTTTTCTGATTTTTCCTATGATGGAATTCCTAATTCCTAAACCCCCTGAAGGGGGTCTTTAACGTGTAAACGATTATGAGTGACATGGCAAATGATAATTCCTTGATCCGATGAAGTTGGCTTTAGATAGAACAAACAGAACTTGGTTATATGGTGCTTGAAATGAGTATAGAAAACAAACTTGCTGGGGCAGACTGACAGGATGTGAATGTTATTTGATCTTATTGGAATGCATTGACTTGACAGGACAATGAAAAAAAAAGCACAGAGATGCTGAGGACACTTGAAGGTCAAACGATATGGCAACCATGGTGGGAGGGGGAAGCTAGGATGATGTCGCCGATCATGTTCAATGTTCAATGGATGAATTTATATTTTGCGAAGCATTGTTTGGAGAGGGTCATGGGACGACTTGTTTTAAGGGTATTTATTTTTTCGATGTTTCCTATGGTGGACTCATTGATTGAAATCATTCAAAACTGCTAGGGCATGGCCTTGAGATTTTATAAACCGATAATGGGATTTTGACATACAAGGTCCACTCAGAACTTGACATGATGTCATTCTTTTTATGGCTTATGAATTTCCCCAAAAAAGACCCATAACAACAAGATCATGGACTTTTGCTTTTCATAATATATTGCAAACCCATAATGTTAGATGTTTACTGTGGATGACGAAATCTAGCTAGGTAAAGAAAGAATTATTGTGGGCTATATGTATGGTGACTGACACGTCTTTGACCATTGGAACTTGTTTTCAGATCTGAGTGTAGTACATAGGGAGTATAGGTTGTAGGCATGGATTGACAAACGATGCACACAAAATTCAATTTATCGATTCGAGAATTAAGAGTAGACTATCATTAATTAATTGGTTAAAGAGTGTAGCTAAAAATAAAAAAATGGTGACTACATTAAACTAAACTGAACCAAGTCGAATCAAACCCAACTGAACCAAACCAAGCCTAAAGCAAACCAAACCTAATCAAGAACAAGCCAAGGGCTTAAGTGTAAAACTTGTGGGGGAATGCAGTCATTGGCAATGTCCAAAGGAAGGGATAACGCTCTACCTTTAGAGGGTGAGGTAAAGCTAGCGCATGGTGCTAATGCATATTCCCAAGTACATGAACCACACACACACACAACTATCCTATGCTGTTTTTATGAGTTGACTGTTAAAACTTACTCAGTGGTTACTGAGCAAGATGGTCGCTACACACAACAAGCTTTAAATACTTGAGGCTAATAATCTATACACACACACGCACTCGCTTGTTCTAAACTAAACTGTCTCGCTGGCAGTGCTCACACAGTAGGCAAATGACAGAAATGCTTGGCTAACCGAAATACAATCATTTTCGGTTGTCTAATGATACCAGCTAGCCATTACATGCTATAGTGGTGAGCACATATGCCTCTTGCACTGGAGATCGTAACTCGATTTCTAGCTCTAAGGCCTAGAACGAATCAAACTAAGAAAGAATGGTATGGTGACGCAGTAGTTAAACTGTTAGCCTTTCAATAAGGTAGACTAGGGTTTGATTTTGGGTTAATATACATGTCATAAACAAACAAACAAAAAAAGCGGAGATAATGTTTAAAACTGATTACACTTGTCTCTTTTCAAATTATTACTTAGATTACAAATACAAAGGTGGACTGGGTTTGATATACAGTTAATGCTGCCTATCGCATACTAGCCTGTAAGAAAGCCAAACAAGCAAAAGGCGTAGGTAGAGCAGTGGTAAAATCACTATGTGTAGAGAACTACCTAACGGTTTTATGAACTGGCAATGCTATGTCGCATAAACAGTGCAGGATACAATCCGGCAACCATAATTTTTATCTTGTGGAACAGAGAAAATGCAATTTTACCTTGATGGATAGCAAATGAGTGCAGATGAATGACCTATGCATTAGCCTACCATAGGGTTATAACCACGAGGTGGAGGTGTGACTTTTATATTTTATTGTTTAGAGACATGGCTTTTTTTTTTGTAACCAGTAGATTTAGTATTTTGTAAATATTCATTTTTGTAATTGTAAATAGTGGAAACATTTTTTTGTAATAGTAAATGTTAAATGTATAACTAAAAGTTATTTGGGATAAGTGTGCATTTCAAGGATAAATAGCGTGGTTGTATTTGTTTTCAAAGACAGGTATGGTTGTGTGAATGTATGACTATAGATAGAATGATAGAGAGAGAGAGAGAAAGCTTGTGTGTGTGTGTGTGTGTGTGTGTGTGGGGGTAGCATTGATTTTTCAACCAAAGCAAACACGGCAAGGTAGGATGGTGGGGTAATTAATGTATATAGCAAATGGTAAATAGTATACTATATTTTTTTAACACTTGTGTTTTTTTAATGCAGTAGTAGATAGGTGTTATTTTGTAAAACAGTCTTACCTACAGTAGTAGTAGTAGTAGTAGTAGTAGGCCTATATGTTTTTGGAAACAAACAGAAAGAGAATGCACTATTGCCATGGCCAAGCACTTCCATTAAAGTGATTTCAAGAAAATTTAAATCAGCAAATGTGTGTTTTACAAAACTAAACATTCAGCATGGACTAAATCATAAACGTGTCTTCTGTGATATGGAAAAAATAGGAAATCCATGTTTCCATATCAACACAATTTAAAAACTTAAAACTGACATTTAAAAAATGTAAATGGGAAATTGGCAAATGTGTAAACAACAAAATGGAAAATTCTTGTTTCCATATCATGAAATCCAAAAACTTTAAACTGACATTTTCAAATCGTGTACATGGAAAATTGACAAATGGCAATGTGTGAAATGTGAAAATGAAAAAATATGAACAAATGGCTATCATTATTTAAAAAAAATAAAAAACCGTCGTGTTCTATCGTTAAAGTGTGAATCAAACCACATATACTTATTTGGATCACCCGAGACTGAGTAGACCTGTTTTAGTCCTAATATACTTTTAAAATTTTATGTTAAAGCTCAATTTGAACTCAAGAGCTTTAGAGTGCCAGCTAACTATTATAACCGTTACGTCACAAAGACAACTTTACACTACTCTTAATAAACAATAATAAGAAAAAGAATAATAAATGTTGAATTTTTTTTAAGGATGAACATGGTGACACTGTTTCTGTTGCACAGTCTGCTAGCTACTAGCCAGCAGCTGGGGTCTTAGAAAACGATACAGTTGACATTTTGTAATGAGATGTGACATGTTTCAAAGTACAGTATTATGGGTTGCTGTTGAGTAAAAACTAATCCTGTACAAGGAAGCAAGGGTTCGAACCCCTTACCTAACATTACTATTGCCTGAACATGGCTTGACGACACTGTATTATTATGATACTCGGTACACAAACCATAGATAGAGTGTATTGTTTAAGATCACTTTCTTTCTGAACATAGGTGGAGACTGTTGATGGTTAACAATGGCATTAATATAGTAGGACGTGGGTATAGCAATTAAGAAAAAACAGACAATACCCATACAATATTTTTATTTATTTAATATAAGTACTTGTACAATAGTTACATTCAAAATACATTTCTTTTTTCTCTATTACTATTTAGTCCTTTTTGATTCTCTTGCATATGAAGGGTAGATAACCTTGTAGTTCAGCCCCTTAAAACAACAACAACACAACCTTTTGCATAGTCTGTGATGTTGACGACTCTTGAGATGTGGAAGATGGATTAAACATAACTTTTACAGCAGGGGTTAAATGTTGCTCAATAAACACTGCACTATTTTGAGTAGCAACATTTTTTTCTTGTACTAGCTTTTTAGCATTGTCATGATTATTTGTTGACACCAACAGTGTTTCATCTGGTACACCACATTGATGATCACTCACACTTAAAACCTTACCATTTCTACTTTTTAGATTGCCTCGACATTTTTTTGACCTCTCTTTTGAGCATTGCCAAAATATTATTCCTTTTACATTTTGACGATTATAGTTATAAGAGTAGCCTTTATAGAGTACATGTTGTTTACCTTTGTTAGTTGTAGTAAGTTCCATAGTAGCAACTAACTTGTTAGTATGATTTGCTCATTACAAAGGTTATAACTGTTCTGATAATAAAATCATTTAGCGTTGGCTTTTATATTTAATATGTACAGTTTGAAGTGATAGCAAAAGTGAGAGCAAAATGGTAGCAGAGTGGTAGAAAATATAACATGTATTGTTAAGAAATAGTTTAAGCTGTTATGTGGATCCATTACATAATAATTTTAGCACGACGAAGCTCATTTTCTATATCCAATAGTTCTTCCTCATATTCAGTATAACCAGCCTGTTTATAGACATGCAGTTGCTGAAGCCGCCGGATTAGCTTACTTGGATTGTTCCAGTAGACAAATTTAACAAATGATTTTTTAGTTGTAAACAAAGCATTACCATTATCATTATTATCTTCATCATCAACATCATCATCATCATAACCATTATCATTATCATCATCATCATTATCATCATCATCATGATCATTATAATCCTCATCACTATTACTATATAGTCCTTTTTGATCCTTTTGCAATACCACATTTTGCACAGTCTGTGTTGCCCTTGATAATGTTGGGAGTTTTTCAGACATTGACAACTGTCCTAACACGACTTTCTGAGGAGATGATACATGCTTCTTAACAAACAATGCACTATCTTGAGCTGCAATATCTTTTTCTGGGACAAGTGTTTTAGCATTTTGAAGAGTTTTTTTAAACAGCAACGATGTTTTATCTGGTACACTACATTGATGATCACTCATACTTAAGACATCACTATTTTTACTTTTCAGCTCACCTCGACACTGTTTTGAACGATGTTTTGAACAACGCCAAATAACAGTTCCATTTTTATTGGTTCGTTTTACAATATATTTATATCCTTTATAGAATGCGTATGGCATACCATTGCTATTTGTTGATACTTCCATGTCAATTGTCAAGCATGAACTAATCTCTAGCAAAGTTCACTCGATAATATAAATAATTTCTAAACCCCAGTAGTGAATAGTCAGTTGTTTTTGATCTATGCAAGCGTAAACATGTCACATACACTGGTGATGGATACTCAAGGCTTTAAGGTCAATGAAAACAAGTACAGTATATATTTAAATAGGTGGCTATCATTGATTGCACAACACGCGGGTCACCATATCTTTTTTCTTTCGGACTAGTGTTTTAACATTTGAAGAGTGTTTTAAACAGCAACGATGTCTTATCAGTCACACTACATTGATGATCACTCACACTTAAGACCTCGCTATTTTTACTTTTTAACTCACTTTGACACTGTTTTGAACGATGTTTTGAACAACGCCAAATAACAGTTCCATTTTTATTGGTTCGTTTTACAATATACGTATAACCTTTATAGTATGCATATGGCTTACCATAACTATTCGTTGATACTTTCATATCAATTTTCAAGCATGAAATAATCTCCAATAAATTTCGCTCGATAATAGAAATAATAGTTTAAAGTGGGTGCGAAGGTGGGTGCAAAAGTGGGTGCAAAAGTGAGTGTAAAAGTGGGTGTAAAAGTGGGTGCAAAAGTGGGTGCAAAAGTGAGTGCAAAAGTGGGTGCGAAAGTGGGTGCGAAAGTGGGTGCAGTTTATAGTAGGCACCATTTTTACTAGAATGTGATTTGAGTAAATGTAATTTCTAAATCCAAGTAGTGAATAGTCAGTTGGTTTTGATTTATGCAAGCGTAAACATGTCTCATACACTGATGATGGATACTCAAGGCTTCTTGGTCAACAAAAACAAGTATATAGTTAAAGAGGTAGCTATTATTGATTGCACAACACTGAATCTATTTTTGAAATTTTGACAAAGGGTCTAAGTGCACTTTTGTTAATATCTCGCGAACCAATAAGACTAGGGCATTGTATCAGGTATTGTTGGACTTTTTGCCGAAGACTGCTGGTAAACACTTATGTTCCCACGACCTTTTTAAAGATGGCGGCTGACCCACGAGGGGTGATTAAAACGTATTCCAAGCGACGCTTGTCGATAAGCAAACCAATAATCAAAGGGGGGGGGGGGGGGTGACAGAGCTTGAGGCGATAACCCCTTTTGATTGATCCCTGTTGATTTGCCCCTTTGGACTGGTCCCCGTTGACAAGTCCCTCTGAACGGGTCCTTTTTGAAGGGAGTCATTTATGACGGGCCCCTGCTGACGGGTCACTGTGGACGGATCCCTGTGGACAGGTCCCTGTTGACAGGTCCAAAGGGATTAGTCAAAAGGACCTGTCAACAGGGACCTGTCCACAGTGACCCGTCAGCAGGGGCCCGTCATAAATGACTCCCTTCAAAAAGGACCCGTTCAGAGGGACTTGTCAACGGGGACCAGTCCAAAGGGGCAAATCAACAGGGATCAATCAAAAGGGGTTATCGCCTCAAGCTCTGTCACACCCCCCCCCTTTGATTATTGGTTTGCTTATCGACAAGCGTCGCTTGGAATACGTTTTAATCACCCCTCGTGGGTCAGCCGCCATCTTTAAAAAGGTCGTGGGAACATAAGTGTTTACCAGCAGTCTTCGGCAAAAAGTCCAACAATACCTGATACAATGCCCTAGTCTTATTGGTTCGCGAGATATTAACAAAAGTGCACTTAGACCCTTTGTCAAAATTTCAAAAATAGATTCAGTGTTGTGCAATCAATAATAGCTACCTCTTTAACTATATACTTGTTTTTGTTGACCAAGAAGCCTTGAGTATCCATCATCAGTGTATGAGACATGTTTACGCTTGCATAAATCAAAACCAACTGACTATTCACTACTTGGATTTAGAAATTACATTTACTCAAATCACATTCTAGTAAAAATGGTGCCTACTATAAACTGCACCCACTTTCGCACCCACTTTCGCACCCACTTTTGCACTCACTTTTGCACCCACTTTTGCACCCACTTTTACACCCACTTTTACACTCACTTTTGCACCCACTTTTGCACCCACCTTCGCACCCACTTTAAACTATTATTTCTATTATCGAGCGAAATTTATTGGAGATTATTTCATGCTTGAAAATTGATATGAAAGTATCAACGAATAGTTATGGTAAGCCATATGCATACTATAAAGGTTATACGTATATTGTAAAACGAACCAATAAAAATGGAACTGTTATTTGGCGTTGTTCAAAACATCGTTCAAAACAGTGTCAAAGTGAGTTAAAAAGTAAAAATAGCGAGGTCTTAAGTGTGAGTGATCATCAATGTAGTGTGACTGATAAGACATCGTTGCTGTTTAAAACACTCTTCAAATGTTAAAACACTAGTCCGAAAGAAAAAAGATATGGTGACCCGCGTGTTGTGCAATCAATGATAGCCACCTATTTAAATATATACTGTACTTGTTTTCATTGACCTTAAAGCCTTGAGTATCCATCACCAGTGTATGTGACATGTTTACGCTTGCATAGATCAAAAACAACTGACTATTCACTACTGGGGTTTAGAAATTATTTATATTATCGAGTGAACTTTGCTAGAGATTAGTTCATGCTTGACAATTGACATGGAAGTATCAACAAATAGCAATGGTATGCCATACGCATTCTATAAAGGATATAAATATATTGTAAAACGAACCAATAAAAATGGAACTGTTATTTGGCGTTGTTCAAAACATCGTTCAAAACAGTGTCGAGGTGAGCTGAAAAGTAAAAATAGTGATGTCTTAAGTATGAGTGATCATCAATGTAGTGTACCAGATAAAACATCGTTGCTGTTTAAAAAAACTCTTCAAAATGCTAAAACACTTGTCCCAGAAAAAGATATTGCAGCTCAAGATAGTGCATTGTTTGTTAAGAAGCATGTATCATCTCCTCAGAAAGTCGTGTTAGGACAGTTGTCAATGTCTGAAAAACTCCCAACATTATCAAGGGCAACACAGACTGTGCAAAATGTGGTATTGCAAAAGGATCAAAAAGGACTATATAGTAATAGTGATGAGGATTATAATGATCATGATGATGATGATAATGATGATGATGATAATGATAATGGTTATGATGATGATGATGTTGATGATGAAGATAATAATGATAATGGTAATGCTTTGTTTACAACTAAAAAATCATTTGTTAAATTTGTCTACTGGAACAATCCAAGTAAGCTAATCCGGCGGCTTCAGCAACTGCATGTCTATAAACAGGCTGGTTATACTGAATATGAGGAAGAACTATTGGATATAGAAAATGAGCTTCGTCGTGCTAAAATTATTATGTAATGGATCCACATAACAGCTTAAACTATTTCTTAACAATACATGTTATATTTTCTACCACTCTGCTACCATTTTGCTCTCACTTTTGCTATCACTTCAAACTGTACATATTAAATATAAAAGCCAACGCTAAATGATTTTATTATCAGAACAGTTATAACCTTTGTAATGAGCAAATCATACTAACAAGTTAGTTGCTACTATGGAACTTACTACAACTAACAAAGGTAAACAACATGTACTCTATAAAGGCTACTCTTATAACTATAATCGTCAAAATGTAAAAGGAATAATATTTTGGCAATGCTCAAAAGAGAGGTCAAAAAAATGTCGAGGCAATCTAAAAAGTAGAAATGGTAAGGTTTTAAGTGTGAGTGATCATCAATGTGGTGTACCAGATGAAACACTGTTGGTGTCAACAAATAATCATGACAATGCTAAAAAGCTAGTACAAGAAAAAAATGTTGCTACTCAAAATAGTGCAGTGTTTATTGAGCAACATTTAACCCCTGCTGTAAAAGTTATGTTTAATCCATCTTCCACATCTCAAGAGTCGTCAACATCACAGACTATGCAAAAGGTTGTGTTGTTGTTGTTTTAAGGGGCTGAACTACAAGGTTATCTACCCTTCATATGCAAGAGAATCAAAAAGGACTAAATAGTAATAGAGAAAAAAGAAATGTATTTTGAATGTAACTATTGTACAAGTACTTATATTAAATAAATAAAAATATTGTATGGGTATTGTCTGTTTTTTCTTAATTGCTATACCCACGTCCTACTATATTAATGCCATTGTTAACCATCAACAGTCTCCACCTATGTTCAGAAAGAAAGTGATCTTAAACAATACACTCTATCTATGGTTTGTGTACCGAGTATCATAATAATACAGTGTCGTCAAGCCATGTTCAGGCAATAGTAATGTTAGGTAAGGGGTTCGAACCCTTGCTTCCTTGTACAGGATTAGTTTTTACTCAACAGCAACCCATAATACTGTACTTTGAAACATGTCACATCTCATTACAAAATGTCAACTGTATCGTTTTCTAAGACCCCAGCTGCTGGCTAGTAGCTAGCAGACTGTGCAACAGAAACAGTGTCACCATGTTCATCCTTAAAAAAAATTCAACATTTATTATTCTTTTTCTTATTATTGTTTATTAAGAGTAGTGTAAAGTTGTCTTTGTGACGTAACGGTTATAATAGTTAGCTGGCACTCTAAAGCTCTTGAGTTCAAATTGAGCTTTAACATAAAATTTTAAAAGTATATTAGGACTAAAACAGGTCTACTCAGTCTCGGGTGATCCAAATAAGTATATGTGGTTTGATTCACACTTTAACGATAGAACACGACGGTTTTTTATTTTTTTTAAATAATGATAGCCATTTGTTCATATTTTTTCATTTTCACATTTCACACATTGCCATTTGTCAATTTTCCATGTACACGATTTGAAAATGTCAGTTTAAAGTTTTTGGATTTCATGATATGGAAACAAGAATTTTCCATTTTGTTGTTTACACATTTGCCAATTTCCCATTTACATTTTTTAAATGTCAGTTTTAAGTTTTTAAATTGTGTTGATATGGAAACATGGATTTCCTATTTTTTCCATATCACAGAAGACACGTTTATGATTTAGTCCATGCTGAATGTTTAGTTTTGTAAAACACACATTTGCTGATTTAAATTTTCTTGAAATCACTTTAATGGAAGTGCTTGGCCATGGCAATAGTGCATTCTCTTTCTGTTTGTTTCCAAAAACATATAGGCCTACTACTACTACTACTACTACTACTACTGTAGGTAAGACTGTTTTACAAAATAACACCTATCTACTACTGCATTAAAAAAACACAAGTGTTAAAAAAATATAGTATACTATTTACCATTTGCTATATACATTAATTACCCCACCATCCTACCTTGCCGTGTTTGCTTTGGTTGAAAAATCAATGCTACCCCCACACACACACACACACACACACACAAGCTTTCTCTCTCTCTCTCTATCATTCTATCTATAGTCATACATTCACACAACCATACCTGTCTTTGAAAACAAATACAACCATGCTATTTATCCTTGAAATGCACACTTATCCCAAATAACTTTTAGTTATACATTTAACATTTACTATTACAAAAAAATGTTTCCACTATTTACAATTACAAAAATGAATATTTACAAAATACTAAATCTACTGGTTACAAAAAAAAAAGCCATGTCTCTAAACAATAAAATATAAAAGTCACACCTCCACCTCGTGGTTATAACCCTATGGTAGGCTAATGCATAGGTCATTCATCTGCACTCATTTGCTATCCATCAAGGTAAAATTGCATTTTCTCTGTTCCACAAGATAAAAATTATGGTTGCCGGATTGTATCCTGCACTGTTTATGCGACATAGCATTGCCAGTTCATAAAACCGTTAGGTAGTTCTCTACACATAGTGATTTTACCACTGCTCTACCTACGCCTTTTGCTTGTTTGGCTTTCTTACAGGCTAGTATGCGATAGGCAGCATTAACTGTATATCAAACCCAGTCCACCTTTGTATTTGTAATCTAAGTAATAATTTGAAAAGAGACAAGTGTAATCAGTTTTAAACATTATCTCCGCTTTTTTTGTTTGTTTGTTTATGACATGTATATTAACCCAAAATCAAACCCTAGTCTACCTTATTGAAAGGCTAACAGTTTAACTACTGCGTCACCATACCATTCTTTCTTAGTTTGATTCGTTCTAGGCCTTAGAGCTAGAAATCGAGTTACGATCTCCAGTGCAAGAGGCATATGTGCTCACCACTATAGCATGTAATGGCTAGCTGGTATCATTAGACAACCGAAAATGATTGTATTTCGGTTAGCCAAGCATTTCTGTCATTTGCCTACTGTGTGAGCACTGCCAGCGAGACAGTTTAGTTTAGAACAAGCGAGTGCGTGTGTGTGTATAGATTATTAGCCTCAAGTATTTAAAGCTTGTTGTGTGTAGCGACCATCTTGCTCAGTAACCACTGAGTAAGTTTTAACAGTCAACTCATAAAAACAGCATAGGATAGTTGTGTGTGTGTGTGGTTCATGTACTTGGGAATATGCATTAGCACCATGCGCTAGCTTTACCTCACCCTCTAAAGGTAGAGCGTTATCCCTTCCTTTGGACATTGCCAATGACTGCATTCCCCCACAAGTTTTACACTTAAGCCCTTGGCTTGTTCTTGATTAGGTTTGGTTTGCTTTAGGCTTGGTTTGGTTCAGTTGGGTTTGATTCGACTTGGTTCAGTTTAGTTTAATGTAGTCACCATTTTTTTATTTTTAGCTACACTCTTTAACCAATTAATTAATGATAGTCTACTCTTAATTCTCGAATCGATAAATTGAATTTTGTGTGCATCGTTTGTCAATCCATGCCTACAACCTATACTCCCTATGTACTACACTCAGATCTGAAAACAAGTTCCAATGGTCAAAGACGTGTCAGTCACCATACATATAGCCCACAATAATTCTTTCTTTACCTAGCTAGATTTCGTCATCCACAGTAAACATCTAACATTATGGGTTTGCAATATATTATGAAAAGCAAAAGTCCATGATCTTGTTGTTATGGGTCTTTTTTGGGGAAATTCATAAGCCATAAAAAGAATGACATCATGTCAAGTTCTGAGTGGACCTTGTATGTCAAAATCCCATTATCGGTTTATAAAATCTCAAGGCCATGCCCTAGCAGTTTTGAATGATTTCAATCAATGAGTCCACCATAGGAAACATCGAAAAAATAAATACCCTTAAAACAAGTCGTCCCATGACCCTCTCCAAACAATGCTTCGCAAAATATAAATTCATCCATTGAACATTGAACATGATCGGCGACATCATCCTAGCTTCCCCCTCCCACCATGGTTGCCATATCGTTTGACCTTCAAGTGTCCTCAGCATCTCTGTGCTTTTTTTTTCATTGTCCTGTCAAGTCAATGCATTCCAATAAGATCAAATAACATTCACATCCTGTCAGTCTGCCCCAGCAAGTTTGTTTTCTATACTCATTTCAAGCACCATATAACCAAGTTCTGTTTGTTCTATCTAAAGCCAACTTCATCGGATCAAGGAATTATCATTTGCCATGTCACTCATAATCGTTTACACGTTAAAGACCCCCTTCAGGGGGTTTAGGAATTAGGAATTCCATCATAGGAAAAATCAGAAAACGAACCCTCGACCCGCGGTCTCATCAAAATAGCGAATACTGTATTGGTATATCACCACCGTGGCCAGTAATAGCTTCGTTGAAACACGTGCCCAGTGGTATCGTCTCTTTCTATCTACAACCACTCGTCATGAACATTTTAGACAAATTTAAGAAAAGTTTTAAAAACTGAAATGTTTTCAACATAAGTGTCGTTAGGCCCTTTCACATTTTTTAAACATAAATACTATATTCGAAAGGAGAAAGGAAAGGGGCGTCACCCCGAGTCCTACGATCCCTCGTATACGTCTCTGGCGTTATTGGTTTGTGAGATATAACAGAAAGACTAAAATCACGGTTTTACAACAAAAAATTCTGTTTCCCTCATTTTCAGAAACTTTAACCTATTACCAAAATAAAGAGGGTTTCGAGACAAGCCATTTGACATGTCATAGGACCAAATCCGACCATGCATTCGTGAAATATCAGAAAAAGTCTAAAATCACGGTTTTACCCCAAAAAAGCCTGTTTCCCTCATTCTCAAAACTCTAACCTATTAATAACATGTATAGGGCTTCGAGACAAGCGATTTGACACGTCACACGTCCAAATCCGACCTTGCGTTTGAGAGATATCGACAAACTTCGTAGGAAAGTAGGCGACTATCTGGCTCTCTCCTCACCACCAAAACCTCTTCTTATCAATCATTTTTTTTCAAAGAGCTCGCCCTCTTACAAAAATCCCCAGTGCGCATGCGTAAAAAACAAAAACAAAAATGTTCATCCATAGCGGCATCTCGTAAAATGCATGCGCGATATGAGCAACCACGTTTAAGTTCATTTTAGCAGTGCAGCTTATACATGTCCCATTTGAAAAGAGGCTTTCACTAAAAATTAAAATTTCACCCCCTAGTAGGGGTAGGTTTTATTTAGGGGTTGAAATGAGTGGTCCATTGGAAAGAGGGCGTCAACCCGAGTCCAACGACACCTCATATGTCAACATCCGACCATCGGTTTGCGAGATATTGGCTTGGACTCACGTGGCGGCCATGACACTGGTTGGAAACCGCCTTACCCCCCTACTAATATGATACAATGAATATTTTACACCAAGAACGACAACTTGAAGATGATTTATTGTAGGAATATTCTTAATGGCGCCTCCAAATCTAAACTGTCAATTGTATAGGCAACAATGAAAGAAAGGCTTCAAAACTTTACATTTACGGCTAAAGTAAGGTTAGGGACAGATGACCTCGCTGTTCCGTCGCTTAAAACTCTGATAACTAACCTTACTTTAGGCGGCTTCGGTGGCGTAGTTGGTAACATGCTGAGCTTCTATGCCTAAGGTCGCGGGTTCAAACCCGGCCGAAGTTGCCGGATTCTTTTAACACCGTTAAAAATCCCTCAGTATGCCTTCCTTCGGAGGGGAAGTAAAGCCGGCGGTCCCATGTCATAGATTTATATTACACTTGTGTGAAGCTAAATTATATAGCCTAAGGTGCGTTAAAAAAAGAAACGAGCCGGAGGCTGTAAGGCGCAAACCAGTGACGACATCGGCTAATCGTGGCGTGTGTAACGAGGTGTGGTTCCGACCAGAGCGTGGAAGGTCACAGCCCGTCGCTAGATGGCACGCGTGCACGTCACGTGATGATACAAAGTGAGCAGCAGCATGCATCAATCGTCCAAGTGGGCCATTCGACATGCTTCCTGGTGTGGTTGAAGACTGTCGGGCACCCACTGGGCACACACTTTGCGCAAGTGCAGTCGTTCCTTCATGATGGTGTGCACACTTCCGACGCTCAATGGCGTTCACTGTCACTCGGCGGTCCTGGGTAATGAGTGCATCAACCAGCTGGACGTTATCATCGGTAATGTAGGGGGGTGCCCCAGACCGGGCATCATCGGCTAACGACACCCGTCCTTCGCTGAAGCGCTTGTGCCACGCCTTGACCCTTGCAAGGAACATGCAGTGTTAGCCGTACACTTGTGGCATTCGGCGATGAATGTCCGTTCCCCCTACTCCTTTCGCTGTCAGAAACCGAACAACACCGCCTTTGCTCTTCATTTGACGCCCCCATGTCACTGTATGAAATGCGACTGGCAGCGTTGGACGATTTATGCATGCTGCTGCTCGCTTTGTATCGTCACGTGACGTGCACACGTGCCCTCTAGCGACGGGCTGTGACCTTCCACCCTCTGGTCGGAACCTCACCGTTACACACGCCACGATTAGCCGATATCGTCACCGATTTGCGCATTACAGCTTCCGGCTCGTTACTTTTTGAACGCACCTTATAGATTTACAATTAAATTTTATGATTGTTTGTTTAAAGCATCGGGATATGGAGGTCATTTACCCCATTACTATTACGTTTAATGAAGATATGATTAATAAAACATATCATAATTTGCATTCCACTGTAAGTATTCATAAAACTCCAGCATTGATCGAATTATGCTCATCAATTCTTAATAGGTTCAACGATCCTTATACATGTCTGAAATTTCCAGCAAATAAACCCACCCTCTACTTGAAAAAAAAATGATGTTATTGAATGATTTACCGACATCGTCGTCAGGTAACCCCGTGTTCTTGGGGGTTTGTGTAAAAGTTGTCTGATAACCTGAGTCACTGGGATGTTTGTACTAGTATGTGTATTTGGGGTAACATTTAGGTAGTCAACAGCCGTGGACTAAAGTTGGTACAATCCCGGCTTTGCCTGGAGTAGAAGTGGGAAACCACGGAAAACCACGTCCAGCCTGACTGAAGTAGGAATCGAACCCGCCTCTTCTCAGTTTTGCCTCACGAGCCTGAGTTGCCCCGTTCCAGCAAAGTCAGGGAACGAACCCGGACCTCCGCGGTGACAGCGAAGAATGTTAAGCCACTACGCAACGAGGCGGGGACTGAAAAGAATCGATACAGCAATAAATAAACACCAGATATTTTGCTGATCCAACTCTATCATGGTCACTACACAATTGTTTGAATTCGTTCCAAACCAGAAAGCATAAAACAAGCCAGTCGTCCGTGCACTAGACAATTTCCCAATGACTCTTGCTGCTTGAACCACAGATAACAGCGAGGGAGAGCGCTCCCAAATTAATGTGTCAATCAGACAGCAATAATTCCTAGTTGCAAACGGATGACAAAAAAACACAAACTAAATTTCATGGAACATTTCAATCACTCTTTATTCCTCTCTCTACAAATTAAGACTCGGTCCCTGATTCACGCACAAGGCACTTACGCGAACCCATCAAAGCTCTAAACTACAGGGTCATTATCTATGTGTGTCCCGATAAACATGGCAAGCTACGCCAGCTGTGACTGGCGCAGATCGTGGGCGCACGTACCCGGTTCAGCCGGTGGTGGGCGCGCACTTTCACCAAACAAGTTCAATAATATATACGTACAGTGATTATAGCCGATGCTGAAAATGTCATCCCTCTCTTGTAAAACACACCTGACTTCTTCTGATGAAAGAATGTCTGTCAACTCTTTTATTATTTACGGATTCTGTTTTCTTGAATCGTTTAGCGAGCCTCCTAATTGTACTGGCATTAGGCAAAAGTCTTCCTGGAAACTTGATTCGAAATTTTCTCTTGTTTCAGAACAAGATTTTCTGCTTTTCATATACGAATTATGGATATACACACGTTCGCGCAATGTGAATTGGTGTCTAGGCATGACCAACAATAAATAATAATTTAACCCCTGGCACTACAGCACGTGAAGGGCCTAGGCCTACCAAGCGACCGCTGCCCAGCCATTTGGCCTGCAGATATTGGGGTGACGCGTGATTAGCGCATCGATGACCAACAATCACAGTAATCACAATACTCACTAAACGTGCAACACTAACGTCTAAGCTTTGCAGATGCACATCCATATGAATGACAAAACACGTGTGAACTAACGATATGAGTCAGCGGAGCGCGCCAGCCACCGCCGGCTTAGCTCGCGGTGTTTATCGGGGCGCACATAGACAATGACCCTGTATGTATGACAAAGAGTTTGTGCCTTGTAACGTTTGTGAAAGATGTAGAGAGCTTTGAAGACATTATTTCGGCGTTGTCTTATTGACAATGGATATTGCAACTACAGTATTTATCGGTCAACACAATATTATTGCAATGCTTGCCACGGTGGGTGTATGGTTATCGTGTCGGTCTACCAACCCAAAGATTTCAGGTTCGCTCCTGGCCGTGGCAAGTGTTTTTTTTTAAGGCGGCAAAAATACGATACGCATGTCATACGATGTTGGCATGTCAAAGAACCCATTTGAATTCAGTAGGCAGAGTTCATAATGGCAAAATTAATCTCGGGAGTTTCCGCCAACACAAAGTTCCTCATTTCTCTACTAGAAAGCGGTATAGAGTTCAAGGAGCTTAGATATCTAACCTCCTTGACTTTCATAGTGATTCAAGGAACAACGAAATTCGACATGCAAGCTACCCTCTGGGTGTTATAAGCCGGACGTTTGTTTTAGACGATTGCCGTTGAAGCCTGCGGGTGAGCCTACACACAGTCACTCTCTCCCCCTATCGCTTTACACTTCTCACCACCGATCTGATGTAATGAGATTGAGCAGACAGTACAGTCCACGTCGAAGTATTGTGTGACGTGGAAGTACACGTTACGTAGTTATGAACAGAACGTCATTATATTTGCCATGACTGTACTTCAGTGGGACTGTGAGACAGCTTTGTCAATCATCGGACCGCTTGGGGCAGCTGATATCAACACAGGTATTGTAGTAACTCGCCTCCAGGCTTCCATTAAGACTTTTCACTCTTCTAAAACAAACGTCCGGCCTGTAATTAGCAAAGCTTGCACCAGGCATCCGAGGCCATACGATATTATTATTATTGCAATTACTGGAACTTGCGAAAATATTACATTCTTCCTCTTCTGTAGTTCATAACAAATACAATACAGTATCTTAAACAAGCTGCTTGTCTCTCACCAATGAGGACCCCGGTCAATACACGTACGTTGTTATTGTTTGAGTCTTTAGTCTAGTTTGATGTACCTCTCTAGGCTTCAGTGGCCTAGTCGGTAGCATGCCCAAGATCGCGGGTTCAAACTCGGCCGAAGTTGTCGTATTCCTTCCTTCGGAGGCCCATGTCATAGATTTATGGCATGAAAAAGAACCTTCCACTAACTACACTTGTGGAAGCTAAACGTGTAGGTTAGTTTGATGACGCTATAGTAGTTCCAACGTTCGCCGCCAGGTGCTGACTGCGATGGCATTTAATAGCCACGTCCGCAGCTAGGTGTCGTGGACGGTAGCAAAAGTAGGAACTACTTGAAGAAATTAAACGTCTGCAGTCCTTCTACCTGAATTACAGATAACACACACGAATACAGTCATCACAATTAACACCGGTTATCAGACATATTCTACACACACACAAAGTACACGGGGCTACATGACCGCGTTGTCGCAGCCCCTAAACTAAGGAACCAACCAACACAATGGTTGGATGCCGACGGCATTCTCTTGGCTGCTCGACGAACGGACCTTGCCTCCACAGAAATATTTCTGGTTTTGCTTGACGTCTCTTCAGTATCTTGTTCTGTTCCGAGTCTGAAGCTCCATGTACTTGCGCGGTGAGGTGAAGTGGCAGCCCGCCGTGATATCTGGAATTCCTGTCTATAGTCCAAAACTGCTATCAACTGCCGTTGTTGTGAACGAGAGAGTAATTAAAATCCCTCCAGGCAAATGCCGGGACAATATCTGAATTCAAGTCCCGGCGCGCCCACCATCGATAACCCTAATACAGTTACTCTCCTAGAGCCATCATAAAACACACAAGTTATCAGACAATTAAAACCACACCCATACACACGGAGGTGATGAGCAAGGTACCTCAAGCCCCTAAAAAGAAGTAACACATCTCCAAGACTGATGATTTCACCTGTTGGTTGCGAATTACGATATACAGGGGTAACAAAAATGTACGGCAGAAAATGCTGGACACATTCCTCACACGTAGACGAAGAAATTATGTTATATGAACATGGGTCCGGGAACGCTTTGTTTCCATGTTACACCTCATTGTCTGCAACTCATTAACCTTGGGAAACACAACCGAACGTTAGAATCATGGGGAAAACTCACTATTGGTTACGTTGTCATTATCGTAGGTGCACCGCCAGTTGTTGTTTTACGTGGCCCCGTTGCCATGCGACTTAGCGGATGTGCCTTTAAGGGCCGTCCACACGCGCAGGCTTTCCCTTAAGCATACTTGTGCAAACCGGTTTGCAGAGGAAAGCTTGTACGTATGGACGGGAAAACGGTAGCTCGTGCAAGCCAAGAAGCGCGGCTTGTGCAATCGTCGCAGCCCCAAAGATTTTACTTGTGCAAACTAAGTTGCGCAGTGCAGTTTGTGCGTGTAGACACGTTAGCTCAAGCCTCGCCTTAGCTGAAACTTGAATTACTTTCCAGTGCGGTTAAATAATTAGGCATAAACAATAATGTCCGAAATAAGAAATTGTTCGAAACAGTGTATTGTGGAATTTATCTATCTCTACAAGTCTCTACCATGGCTTTGGAAAGTAAAATCCAAGGAGTATTGTGACAAGAATAAAAAGAATGCTGCATACGAAAAACTGATAGAAAAATTAAAAGAGTTGTATAAATGGTGTACATACATATAGGCCTAAATGAACTTTAGTTTTGTTACACATTTTCGGTCGTATAAAATGTGCGTATCACATTGAAGTAAAGTAGTACATTAAATGAAGGAATAGTTTTTATAACGTATGTCCATCCATCCGTGAATTCATTATAAGACGTTTTTCTAATCAGTTCAGTTCTGTGAAATGTTTATAGTACGCTAGTGGTCACTACTAACATATCTTCCCATTTTATCTGTACAGATAGCATCAAGCTCAGACAGAGATTCAGTGACAAAAAAAAAAGTGAATTCTTTGCGTAGTTCCTGCCGCAAAGAAAAGATAAGGTGTAAGTCTCACAGAAGGCAGGTACCAGCGCAGAAGACCTTTATGTACCTACCGTGTGGTACTACAACCTACTGCGGTTTGTAGATGACCAAGAAACCCCTCGAATACCAATCTCCAATTTTGAAGAAACACTTTTTTGAGGTACGGGTTGTAACATAATACGTTTTTATTGAGTTTATTACTGCATTTCACACAGTCCACTCTGTCGGTAAACACTGTCTTCATTATTGAAGATATTTATCCATTATTTACATTACACATTCTGCTCTGTCAGGGAACACTGCCTTTATTATTGAAATAAGCTACCGGTAAAAACTCTTCTCTAATCTCCTTGGCATCCCTGGAACTGCTTCTGTGCTGTCCTCATTCTAAGTCAGTCAGATTAGAATCACTTGTTCTTAACCCTAACAACAGTGTGCCTAATATAGAGTCTTCAAAGTCCAAGCTTCCGATTGGAGTGTAGGTGGTAGAAAATTATGAAGCACACAGCACGTCATGACTACAATGTCTACATTTTCAAGTTTCAAATTAATACTGCCATGAAAAAAAAAAAAAAAAAAAAAAAACCCTAAATCTAGATGTCAATATGCCAAACGCATTTTCTGCAGTGCGCCTTGCTCTTGATAAACGATAATTGAATATTCTACGCTCATTTGTTAACTCTCTTTCATTAAAAGGTTTAAAAAAAATGTAGTCAAGGAAAATACTTTGTCGCCTACAAACACATAGTTGAGGATTTTATCTGAATTATTCAGCCGTTGCAGGCCAGGAATACATAAAGAATTATTTTTCAGTTTATTATAAAATACTGTTTCTTCAATAACACCTCCGTCGGAAATTCTTCCATTCACACCAAAGACACATACACTGAATTCATATTTTTCACTGACGGCTGCCATTAGTACCATGCTATGGAATCCTTTACATTACCGTATGTTATTTATTTATTTATTTATCGTATGGCTTTTAGTGCCGGGAGTGTCCGAGGACATGTTCGGCTCGCCTGAATCTGTAGCTGCTTCCAGCGGACACCCTAAAGGGTGAGCTACAAGTTCCGTTCAATTTCAAGTAGTTCCAACTTTCACCACCAGATATCAATGATACCTGTGAACGTTGGAACTTTGATAGAGCGTTCTGACGAAATCTAACCTAACAATTTTGCTTTACACAAGTTTAGTCTGTGAAAGGATCTTTTACATGCCATAAATCTATGACATGGGACCACCGGCTTTACTTCCCCTCCGAAGGAAGGCATACTGAAGGATTTTAACGCTCTTAAAAAATCCGACGACTTCGGCCGGGTTTGAACCCGCTATCTAGGGCATAACAGTTCAGCATGCTACCGACTACGCCACCGAAGCCGCCTTTACATTATGTACAAATACGAAGCACTCTCTGACGGTGGTACAATCTTGACGTGCTTGCCATCAACGGCACCCTAACAATGAGGGAAATTCGATCTATTCTCAAATTCTCGTGCTATTTTTCTTCATTCCTCTTGCGACCTTGGAACCTACAACAAATATTTCTTTTTCAGGATGAAAGTGACACAGATTCGGTAACGAATAACTCTACCGCAGAGCCTCGCCCACCATCACAATCGTCAGCAAGCAATTCTACACAGGATCGTCCACATTCTAGCTTAGGCGTGTTATCTCCTACCAATAGCACACGCTTACCGCCCAGATAACTCAAGAGGAAGAGAGAAAGAGCAGTAGAAGTAGACAGCATACTAACTTGTATTGGAAAACAATTAACAGAAAGAAGAGATAAACATGACATTTACGGTCGAAATATTGCTCATAAGCTTCGACATTTACCGAATGATCAACGCATTTATGCGGAAAAAAAATTAATGAGGCTATCTTTGAAGCTGAATTAGGGAACCTAAACAGAAGTTGTTGTATATATTTACCTACGAGGCAGATGTCTTTAAATGCTCCTGCCTATGACAGTTCTCTGCCATCTATCCCGTCAGTGTCAGTGTACAATCCACAAAATATGCCTCCGTACACCGCGATAAACTATTCAGCAGAAATGCCGTGTTATACTCCGTCATCTAATACAACAACCATGAACAGAAACGATCTGCAAAGCCTGCATTTAGATAGTGCTGCGCGAAACAGCGTTGCTGATTTTGTAAAAAGTTACAAACCTGTTTAACTCATATTTCACATGGTTGTTATTAACTGCAATTATTGTATAATCATTTTGTCTTTGATAAATAAATATTGACTTTAACGTACCTTCATGAATTCTTTGCTTAAAATCTTGTAAATGGCTCGGCATGTGTGCGGAATTATTATAGACAAAGCTTGATGAGAAATTGCCGTCGTAAACCTCAAGTCCCTATACGATCTTCCTGTAGCTAAGAACCTTAAAGTGCAACTCAGTCTTTCGTGAGGAGATAGATAGGTAGGATATAGATACGCGCATCACAGTATTTTGACGTACAATTATAGGCGTAACCGAAAAAAGCAATTCTGTATATGCATTTTCATCCATTCTTAAATAATTACGCCAATCATCTGGATCTTCTCTCAAGTCGTTCAATAAATTTACATGTGAATATATATTTCTTTTCAATAGCCATTTTTTCTCCATTTTGATCTACAACGTTGACTTATCCTCTTCTTTAGCAGCAAACAGTAAAAAAATAACTGTAACAAAAGTAAATCGTCACTTGCCCACATTGCTGTCAAAGCTCCTACTCCAAAGACAAACTTTGTCGTACTGGAAAAAGAAAACAAAAACCTGGCACTACAGCCCGTTAAGGGCCTAGGCCTACCAGGCAACCGCTGCCTGCAGATATTGGAGTGATGCTTGATCAGCGCATCGGGTCCCCTCGGCCGTTAATCTTAGTTTTCGTGATCGGGGCGCTGCATCACTGTCAGGCAGCTACTCAATGGTCCTCACGAGGCTGAGTGCACCCCGTTTCAGCCCTCACGTCTGTTTCTAAAATCCCTGATGGAGCCGGGAATCGAACCCGGGGCCTCCGAGTGAGAGGCAAGCGCACTACCCCAACTCCACGGGCTTGTCGTACTGAAGTTTGTGCAAATTTACTCGCGCAGTGTGGACGCTGCACAGTGTTCCGTCCGATTTGTGCAAACTATACCGCGCAAGTAAGTCGCTGACGTGTGGACGGCCCTTTAGCTGTGCGACAAGACATGTACTTCATGCACGATGGAGCACCTCCTCATTTTAGTATTAATGTCCGTCGGCTTCTAAATAACAAATTTGGTGACAGATGGATAGGTAGAGGTGGACCAATTGCCTGGCCTCCACGCTCTCCGGGCCTAAACATCACTGGAATTTTATTTGTGAGGGCACTTGAAAGCTCTTGCGTATTGAACCCCAGTACAAGTCTCCGTGCCCGTATTATGGAAGGCTGCGAAACATACGCAGTACTCCAGGGATACATCAGCGAATCCGAGATGCACTACGACGGTGGCTTGATGCATGTATCAATGCGCACGGAGGGCATATTGAATATCTCCTGTGGTATGCTGGTACGTTCCGTTCCAGTGTGTTTCCCATGATTAATGAGTTGGAAACAAAGCGTTTCCGGACCCATGTTCGTATAACATAATTTCTTCGTCTGCGTGTGAGGAATGTGCCCTGGATTTTTTGCCGTACATTATTGTTACACCCTGTATTTTCTTGCTGTGCCGGTCTGATATATTTGGTTTAACAGTTGGGGATATTGACAATTAAATGTTAGAAATGTATTGGTTTTAGACGTAAAAGTAGTGTAACGTGCGTAATAACTGACCGACCTATGTATTTGGTTCTGTTATAACGCAAGGACTGGTACCCCCACCCCTCCCGCATCTCACCTCTCCATCGGCGATCCACATTCCTCTCAAGTACACAGAGCTTGGACTCGGTTGGTTGGTTCTTAAGTTTAGGGGCTGCGACAACGCGGTCATGTAGCCCCGTGTACTTTGGGTGTATGTAGAATCTGTCTGATAACCGGTGTTAATTGTGATCACTGCATTAGTGTGTGTTATCTGTTTTTTAATTTAAGTACTGCAACTTAGAATGTTTCAAATAGTTCCCACTTTTGCCGCCAAGCCCCACCGTCAACGACTAATAGGCCGAGTTCAGAACTTAGCTACTAGACGCCACCGCAGTCGGCTCTTGGCAACGAACGTAGAAAACTAAGAGCGTTGTTTACATTCTTAACCTATCCAATTTAGCTTCACACAGGTTCTTTAATATGCCATAAATCTATGACATGGGACCGCCTGCTTTACTTCCCCTCCGAAGGAAGGCATACTGAGGGATTTTTAATGCTCTTAAAAAATCCGACGGCTTCGGCCGGGTTTGAACCCGCTATCTTGGTCATAGAAGCTCAGCATGCTACCGACTACGCCACCGAAGCAGCTAGCTCGGACTCGAGCAGTACGTCTGTAGGCTGCTCGACAAACGGACCTTGCCTCCACAGAAATCTTCTCAAATGCGAAGTGGAGCTTTGTTCTTTACAGTGTACTGTAAATATAGTGCAATGCAATTGCGACGAAACTTTGGTGAGTTGTTGTGTGCACTCCTGCAAGGGTTCCTGATTTAGTAAAACCATATTACAATAGGTAACGCACGAGTGGTTTCAACAAATGAGTGCCGGTGGGCGAATCGTTTCAACAAAGTCCGGTATGGGTTCATATACCATTCATACGATTGCGATGAAACTTCGGTGAGTTGTTGTGTACACTCCCGCGAAGGGTTTTGACCTAGTAAATCCATAATACAAAAGGTAGGGCATGAGAGGATTCAACAAATGAGCCGTTTTAACGAAGTCCCGTATGCGTTCATATACTATTCATCCAATTGCGTTGAAACTTTGGTGAGTTATTGTACATGCTCCCAGAATGTTTCTGAATTAGTAAAACCATTTTACAATAGAGGCAGTTAACGGAAACAAACAAAATTATAACGCCAACATTTTTTTGTTGATTGGCATTGCAATGCATGCTAGAGACAGCTTGTAAGAAATAAAAATGAAATATTTCGGTGTTTGGTTGGCGTCTCTTCAGTTTCTTTTACGCAGGTCGCATCCTCTTGACTCCAGAAAATGTTGGCGTTTGGTTGAAGACTCTTCATTACCATTTACGCCGGCCCGTCGACTGCCTGGTGATTGTTTGTATGGGTCTTCAGTTTTATTTTGAACCACAATTCGATGATATTAACTAACAGGTTTTACTATTTCTGACAGAGAATATGGCGAGCTTGAATTTAATATGACTTCATATGGTGAAGTTTGTTTGAAGATTGGCTGTTGCGAATCTCCTAGTAACAAGTCATCGGAAATGTATTCTGTTGCTTGATCGTCATTGCCACGATCAGTTTGTAGGAGTATGCTGGGGATGTAGCAGGTCTGCTGGGATAAGGTAAAGTTCATTTGTGTTGGATATGGATGGTTTCTTGGGATTTTCTGGGTACAACAGGGCTGCCAGGAACGGTGGATGTTTGTAGTACCAAAGCTTGGGAAGGTACACCTGGAAAATAAGGACACCATCAAAAGACAGTCTATAAACATGTATTTGATATAGGACAGCTTTTAATGGCGATTAAGCACGAGGAATGTACAGACAGTAATGTATATCTAAATGAACTACAAGAAATACAGAGGCATAATAATACCGTTGCACAGAACACGTTTTAGATAAGAATTATTTCTCCACATAGATCCACCATTGGCTATGGGCAATTTTTTTGCAAGCTGAGATCGTAAAAATCTACACCAGAGAGGGGAGGTCAACGTTTTCACAGGTCTCCAGAGGATACTGTAAGCCAATCCTGAATTCCAACTGCCCGAGCCGATGGCAGATGGACATCGGAGGCAATATTTTGTAAAAAGGACGCTGTTGTAGCAGCTGTGAAACGAGTCTCTTTCAGTGGTGCATACTTTTTGATGATGATGATGATGATGATGATGAAAGTTGTTTTAAGGGGCCTAAAATCTACGTTATCGGCCCACGTACATACTTTTACTGGTCTTTTTAATTTCTGGTGAAAATGTAACGCAGTGTGGCTACTTGTTCCGCCAGACATTGACAATGTTCACTTCCTGTTCTCTAGTTTCTAATATAGGCTGTGCGTGAGTAGGCATCGTCGGCATTGAACATAAGATCAAGTTGCAGGAATTATCTGTCTAAAGTTGATCTACAAGTTGCCTGTTCCAACATTTGACCCAGGATTGACACTATTTGGAAGCTATATCAATTCAAAGTGACACATTGATGGAACTATTATTATTTCAAAATGAAGGCTAAATCGTGATAAAACCAAGACCTAGTGTGCAGGATAAATCATGCGAAGGCAGCTTCCAAGAGAAAGCGGAAGCTCTTCACCATGGTTTTAGAAGAGTGCAGTGCAACTTATCAATTAAAATTGAACTAAAAGTAATTTACAAACATTCCTAAGTCACCACCAAACATCTCACTTGAACACATCTGAGTGCGTACGCATGTAACGCCACACTGTTTGAAACTTCATACAACTGACTATATGGCAGCAATTCAAGCCACAACATCAACGTCCTTACGCCATCGACCACACTAAATATTCCCCTAGATACGTACGTATCGCAGTATATACTTGAACCAATAATTTTAGATAAAAATAAGCGGAAGCCAAATTTGAGACTTGGTTCTCGCCAACACCACCTCTCAAGTTGTAAGCAGTGACTTGTTGCTAGGGAGATGTGGGGGGACCACTTGCCCCCCAACCCCATCTACAATTTGACTGCCAGCTCATTTCTCAGAACGTGGAGGAGAGAGAGAGTTCACCCTCCCCAACAACATCCAACTTTGCTAATCTCTTTGAAGAGTAGTGAAGAGCGGTTTAACTAGATTACAAGTTGATAACTTAATCGAGTCAACCTGCAAACTTCATTAACTCGACTCGACTTGATATGAAAACAAGCAAGGTCAGTAAATATCCATTATCCTGCCTGCCAACTTTTACACAACATTATTCTTCCTTAGAGCATGTGCGCAAGCACCAAAATGGTTTTAATTGCATTAAAACTTGTACATATGCCCGATAAACTAGAAACCATCAACGCAAATTTCACAAACTTGCTATCTTAAGGAAACAAAGAGTCTACAAAGTCCCCGTTAATGAGTTGTTAGATGGAAATGCATTCTCGGGGCTGGGGTTACCTTAATCTTCAGACAAATGCATTTTGATGTCAAGGTATATCAGAACAACCTTAGACATTTCCCTGGGAATTCCCTGATTTTCCCCCCAGGAAATTCCCTGAGGAAAATTAATAGTTAAAATAAATTTGATATTGCAACTTTTCAGTTGGTCAGCAATATAATCCCAATTATTGGGACACGCGAAAAAAAAAACGAAAAAAATTACACGTGATTAGAAAATCTGTAGATAAGATATTTAAGAAAAGAGCAATAGAACGGAAAATATTGCAAATATAATTTTATTACGGTCAACTTTGCGAAAAAGGAGGACAAAGTAAAAATCCGCCCGGACCCCGGACAAAGAGATAAAAAGGAGTACATGTGAGGTATTCATGAATTTAATTTACTTTACCTTACCACTTTGAACAGCTTGGTACCGTTATCAATACAAGCTGTGATATTCTGCTTTGTTTACAAACCGGCAGTTGCCCATGTGAGGTCTTGACCTTGACAAGGGATAATCTGGATTGCATATTAGAATGCATATGGGAGTGTGGAATCAGATAAGCATGTTAAAAAAAAAGAGATAAGCTATCAGTCTAATCAGCAACTAGAAAACAATCCACAGTTGTAGCCCTTCAGGCTCAATGAAAACATCCTTTAATGTTATAGACTAGACCGGGACTGCTCAACCTATGGGTGTCTTCCTGATTGCGGTCATTGCAGATTGCGTTCACCTCATTAGTAGTCCGGATTGCGGTCACTTTCGTTTTAGGGAAGAGCTATAAACATTCCAGCGTCCAGATTGCGATCACTTTTCTTGGGAGACCGGTTTTGGCAGTGAATTTATTAATTTTGACTTATAAAAAGTCACAGATTTCAAATCTTGAATGTTTATAAACCTTAAACTTCAAATGTTTGATTTTTTATGTAGGAAGGGGGGGGGGGGGGGGACAAAAATTGATAACAAGGGGGATTCTGAATCAAACGCAGAACAAATTACTTTTACGAGACGAATTTTTCGAGGTTGAAAAGAATGTTTTTCACGATATACAGTACCTATTATAAAAATAGATATCTCGCGCCTCAAATGGGAGAGGAGGGACAGAAATTAACAAGAAGTTCCGTGACGAACTAAAGAGCCTACTTTTCTTGAAATTTAAGATTCTTGCCAATCTATATAGACCTATCTAGAATAATGACGAAATTAAGTTGGTAATATAGACATTTCTAATTAGTTCGAAATATACCTGGTATAATGTAGCCTAATAGAGCAGTAGAGTTGGCAACCCTGGTGACTGAATATAGGCTATTGTTAGTTGCATCTCTTAAGGTAGGCCTACAGAATACAAAATTTGGTTGAAGTCCAATGGATAGCATGCACGTTACATGCAGTTAGACCTTGGATTTATCAGCGCGCGTAAAATCATGTTGGCAACAATGTCATGCATGTGTTGGTCAGAAATAATCTGAAATAATATGATCTCGTGTTGCGCCAATTTTGGATGAAATCCATTTGTTAGTATAGAAGTAATATGTATTGTAAAATTGGACCTATAAGCAGGCCTAGAATCATGTTGGCAGCACTGGCGTAGGCCTATATTAGTTACTCCAAATTAATCTAGAATGCCAGGTACTATACGTGTGCAAAGTCTAGAGCTATTGGCTTGCATACTTTCTGATATTTTGATATTAGGGTAACAAAAATAGAGACAGTATTTATTAACAGTTGGCAGCCCTGGTTACTCTTAAGAATCGGCATAGTCATATCTGTTATGGTACACATAGCACACACGAAATTTGGTTGAAATCCAAATGATAGTATAGAAGTTACATGTATTTAAAGTTGGACCTTCAGCAGGCTTAGAATCGTGTTGGTAGCACTGACGTAAATAAGATACTCCAAATTAATATAGAATGTCAGGTGCTATACGTGTGCATAGTTTAAAGCTGTCGGCTTGCATACTTTCTGATATATGGGTATTTGGATTTAAAAACTTGAGATCATTTATTAACAGTTGGCAGCCCTGGTGGCTCTTAAGAATACGCTCAGTCATATATGTCTATGTCCACATAGCACATACGAAATTTGGTTGAAATCCAATTGATAGTGTAGAAGTTATATGCATTTAAAATTTGGACCTATCAGCAGACTTATACTTATTTTGGCAACACTGCCATGTATGGCCTCCTGGAAATTAAACTGCAATATTATTATCTACACGTGTGCCAATTATGAAATAGCTCCCATTCATACCTTCCAAGATATCCAACATGGAGCTCAAATTTCAATTGCGATTTTTCAGTAGTTTGTAGCACTGACATCATTTTCAAATATGGCCGTGAGATATTCAGGTATAGATCCTTCATCATCATTATCATTAACCGTCTCCAGCTTCCCGGGTGCGGTATAAGAGCGCTCTCCATGTTTGTCTATTCAGGTATATTTCCTCCTCCTCTACCTGGTGCCAATCGACACCTCTTCCCAGCAGGTCTTTTATTTGGGAGATCCAGCGTGTCCGTGGTCTGCCTCTTGGTCTCTTGCCCTCCACATCTTGCTCAAGCCATACTCTTGCCGTTCTGCTTGGATTCATCCTCTTCACATGACCAAACCATTTCAACCTTGATGTTGCTATTGCTTCATGAAGTGGTTTCACTTGAATCTCTGCACGAATCTTCACATTTCGGATCTTGTCTCTTCTGGTCTTCTGAAGCATTGTTCTCAGGAACTTAATTTCTGTAGCCTGAAGTCTGCTACTATCTCTTCTGTTGATAGTACAAGTTTCAAGTCCATACGTCATTATAGGTAAGAAGTAGGCCTGATATATCATTTTCTTGGATGTTAAAGGAATTTGTTGGTCCCAAAGGACCTGGTGATAAAACTGAGCTCCTTTTTGGATTCTGTTGGTGACTTCAGCAGAACATCTGTTATCTTCAGTCATAATGCTACCGAGGTATTGGAAATAATCGACTTGTTCTAATTTCGCTCCATCCAGCTCAATGCTTGTATGCAACCTCTGTGTGCTGACTGCCATTGCTACTGTCTTTGTATGACTGATTTTGAGGCCAAACTCCTTAAATTGGTGGTTCTAAGCATTTAGATTCTGCTGTACTTCATTTTCTGTGCAACCCCATACCACTACATCATCTGCAAAAGCAAATGCCTTGAAATCATTTCCAGAATTCTGTTTCACCCTTTTCATAATTTCATCCATCACAGAGATAAATAGCAGTGGTGACAACGCACTGCCTTGTTGCACTCCCTTAGTTGTGGCAAACCAATCTGAATACCCATCTCCTATTTGCACACAGCTCTGGCAATAACTGTACAGCATTTTCACTTTCCTGATAAGAGTTTGTGGGATATTTCTGTTTGATAGACATTCCCATATCTTTTCTCTAGGCAAGCTATCATAGGCTTTTTCTATATCTAAGAAGACAAAGATGATATCCCTTCCTTTCTCCCAGTATTTTTCCATGATCATCCTTACTGCAAATATGAGGTCGGTGGTTGCTCTGTTGCCTCTAAATCCATATTGCTCTTCTTCTAACTGGGGTTCAAGGATGTTCCTTATCCGTTTAGCAATAATCTTCTCCATTAGCTTAAGTCCATGTGATAAAAGGGTGATTCCCCTGTAGTTGCCACAAAGACGTCTACTTCCCTTTTTGAAGAGAGGGACTATAATACCCTTTGTCCAATCATCTGGGATTTTTTCTTCCTTCCAGATAGCATTCATAACTCTGAACAACCAATGAAGTCCATGGATTCCTGCAGCCTTTATCATTTCTACACTCATTTGGTCTATGCCAGGTGACTTGCCTCTACTCATGCTGTTCAAAGCGGTTTCAACCTCTGACCAAGTCAGAGGAGGCTCATATTCCGTACTGCTGCTCTGATTTTCTGGAGTGTTGCATTCCTCCTCCATTACATCCTTACCATTATATAGCTGGAGAAAATATTTCTTCATTTCCCTCCTTACTCCTACCAAATTGTGTTCAGATTGCTGCAGCCGTTTAGTAGTTGATAGGGGGGGGGAGACACACAGCCAGACAGACATTTGCCCGACCTCATAAGACTACTTTATCCTCATTTTTGCAAAATGTGAAAAGTAGGCTAAAAATTATAACGTGTAAGTATAAGATTTCCCGCTACAACAATTTTGTTGAAAGTGAAGGTCGTTGATTCCGATCCTGAAACGTTTATATTCTTAAGACTGAAAATGTTATAATCATTGCTTTACGAGGTGCCGTCAGATTGGGAGAGGACTTGAGATTTTTTTAAAGCGAAGTTTTATGGGGGTGGGCTCAGCTGAACACTGAACTGTAATCTTTGGTTAGGTAGTGAAATATCCAGTTTCCCCTTGTTATCCACAAAACTTACGGAAGGTAATGAGTCAGCCGGGAAGAACCAAGGACCGGTCTCCCAAGAAAAGTGATCGCAATCTGGACACAACCAACCTACGGTCCGCCGCTCGGCGTCCGCGCCGTGTCGCCAAAACTTGGAAACAACTAAAGCCAACTGGACAAAGCAGATCCCTACCGAAGGTCATTGACTCACTGATGGACACTTAAAATACTTATTAATGATTGGTACAACTAAGTTCGATCCTAAGTCGAGAGAAATTTTAAGTAGCGGTACAAAGCTTTTCCAGTCGTCGCACTAAACTAAATTAACTATCATGAACTTTTATTTCATAACTAGCAGTAGTGCCCGGCTTCGCCCGGTGGATTCATTTGTTTTACAGAACTGGAGCGCTCAAGGATAAGGATCGGAAAGCACCAACGCTTATTGGAGCTATAACCTCAGTACCATCGCCCTTATACAGAGGCATACTATTGTCATGATGATAACTGTTATAAGGGGCCTTGCACTAATTCCTCCCCGTGACTGCAATTTATAAGCAGCTCGCAATTCTGCACCAGAACACTGGTAGGGGCGACGTGATGCAGCCCGCATTACATGGCAACAACAGACTTCGGTATTATTGAAGCAGTTCTGGAGCGCTTGTTCTTCCGACTTACTGAACAAAGATCAATCTTTAAGGTTACCTGAGAGGTGTAGCCTAATGCTACATAGCCTAAACTATTCCTCTTGAATTAGGCTATCATATATAAAAAGAATTTTTCGAATCCGACTGGTAGTTCCAGAGATTAGCGCGTTTAAACACACAAACTCTTCAGCTTTATTATATTATAGTATAGATTTGATTAATAATTGTGTCAAATGACCATAAATACTCACTCTTGTCACAGGCTGTATGAGTGTATTGAATATCATCGTACTTCTATTTTAAAGGGATTTATTACAAATATTTAATTTTTTATTGTTTTTAACCACTATAAATACATATAGAAAACGGCAACAATACTAAGAAAACTAAGCTCAGACAGCCACAAAACTCACCATATTGCACCTATATTTTAAAACAAAAAATCCAAAACCCCCGCAAGGTCACCCAACTATTTACAATGTGTCCTTAGTTAAAAAAGGTTGGGCACCCCTGGATTAGACCTTCCTATTGCAGTCTCGAACACCCGGTTATTGTCGGTGCATTTATAATTCAGTTTCGTCGTTTTATCTCCACTTTTCCAAACGTGAAGGACACACTAAACGTGATGCCGACATTATGACACGCGGTAGACTGATGATTGTTCAACAGAAACTCAACCATATCCAGCCGATTAGAGCAGCAGTTTGCCTTTTCTGCCACTACGAACACTAGTGTGAGTCAATGCAGAGTTTCACTTAAGTCATGCACTTCCGGTGTGAAGCTTTCTCAAAAAATAAAAAAAAATAAAAACAGACAAAAATAAAAATAAACGCCTGAAAGTATTGAAGCAAGGAACACATTAAAGAATGAATTATGTAAGCCTAAATAAGTTAATTTGTCTAGGATGTGAATCAAAAAGAACATGAGTAAAGATTTATTTAGCATACGGCGGTACATCTACATAATTACAAACTAAGGAACACCTAATAGTACATTATGCAACGAGCCTATAATGGCAATAATTAAGACAAGAGTATGTTTATAATTTCCATACGAGTGTCTTAATTACCATTATAGGCGAGTTGCGTACGACTGTTTATGTTCGACGATAATTATTATAACTATTTTATGTTCGAACATAAATATTTATAAATATCTGTCGAGATTTCGCCAGTTTTATGTACTGAACAGAGCGCATGGGACGCAGAGAATGCCTTGTATTTGACCATGGCCTCCTCGATTGTCCCACTATGACACTAGGCCAGGCAGTGAAATTTAAATTAGAAGGCCTTGGAACTCAGCGCAGATGCGTTGCTATCCTCATCTGATTGGTCAAACAACTGTTTCTTGAGCTGTGATTGGTGGGAGAAACTGTTTCATAATGAAAAATAGTGTTATAATGACCATCATTATGATACAGTTTTCTGACATATAATAGTCAGTGACGAACATAAAACATATTATACATTAGCATTTAAAAGAAGAATAAATATTAAAATCCAGTTTGACGAGGAGAGACATATTCAACAGATAAAATGTTCATATTTACAAGGTAATATTTAAAATTTGAATTCCAATCAATTTGCACAAGTAAAGAAACGAGCTGCTTTAGGATCTGCATTTAGGAAGGAAGTGATTTTCGAAATTCGTTTTTATTAGTTTGATAGAGCTCTCAAAGACTCACAATTTGAAACCTTTCCGAGCCCTTTAGCCCTTCGATTTTTGGCACAATTGAGGGAAATGGCTTAATTTGACATTTTTGCTAAGATGGGGACCCCCTATTCTGTCTGCTAAGTAATGATTTGAACATTAAAAATATAAAATTAGATGTTCATTGCAATGCATACAATCTGCCTAATTTTAAAAACATTCTTCTATGTATTATACAGGGCGCCCGAGAATGTGCTCCGCAGTGGTTACGTGCAGCTGTGAGCGGTTGCCTCATCGGTTTAGTTGGTAGCATGGTGTCTTTGACAGGATGAATCCCACACGTGTGGGCTGTAGCCTGTGTATTGCAATTAGCCAGCGTATGTGTCATCAGAACTTCCATCATCTGTTATGAATAGCTGTGGTGAGTACAATGTATACTGTTTGCTTGTTATTAGGGAACACAGCGATGACAGAATGCATTCTGCACATAAGTCAAGCAGCATTGCGCGTCATAGGAGCTCATGTCACCACGGACTGTTAAACGATGACAGAGGCTACTTGAGCTGTGTCATATTCTACTCGCGCAACTGTACCTGTTAACGAAGCAGGCTGACGTGTGACACACGGAAACATACTTCCCATCTCGACCGCCGGCAATCATTTCATGAAAGACTAATATGATACAAGCAGCTTCTGTAGCTAGCTCTCGCAGACGCATGTAGGCGCTGCGGAGAACATTCCCGGACTCACTGTATAATACCATTCCTACTGTATAATACCATTCCTCGACCCATATATACCAATTGAGTTTGCCAGCAAGGAACGGTATACAATTTTAAACCCCTTGTGGGTTAGCAACCATTTGTTATGTCGCTTCTATGAAGAACATTGCAGTGCAGGAGCTATCTCAGTATTTCTGGATGACAATTTCCTGACATTGGCGAGGTGTACACCCTGGTCACGGTTACATTTCTCGAGTGCTTAGATATTTCTATGACCTCTCTAATTTTCTAAAGGAAGAAGCATCTGTTGATGCCCAGAAGTTGTATTTCGCCCAAGAGGATGGAATGTCTCCAGTTGGATAAATGCTCTGCTATTACTGATTTACAAGCCCGGTTAAGATGCACATTAATGCAATATAATTGTGAATTTCCGTCAATCAATATACAGTATATTGACAATTATATTGCAATAACTCTCAAGTTTAAAATATACGCCAATCCATACTAAAATTAAAATACAACTTATATACAGTATATATATTATATATTAACTTACTGTATCTATATTAATATAATAAACCTGAAGCGTTTGTTTCGCGCTAATCTCTGGAACTACCAGTCGGATTCGAAAAATTATTTTTGTATATGATAGCCAGATTCAAGAGGAATAGTTTAGGTTACGTAGCATTAGGCTACAACTCTCAGGTAACCTTAAAGATTGATTTTTGTTCAGTAAGTCGGAAGAACAACAGCGTCAATAATACCAAAGTATATTGTTGCCTTGCAATGCGGGCTGCATCACGTCGCCCCTACCAGTGTTCTGGTACAGAATTTGCGAGCTGCTTATAAATTGCAGTCACGGGGAGTAATTAGTGTTAGGCCCCTTAAAACAGTTATCATCATGACAATAGTATGCCTCTGTATAAGGGCGATGGTACCGAGGTTATCAGCTGCAATAAGCATTGGTGCTTTCCGATCCTTAACCTTCTGTACGTTAGTAGTATTCATTATCATCCATAAAACAAATAAATTCACCGGGCGAAGCCGGGCTCTACTGCTAATAGATAATAACTAGAAAGTTGGGTTACACAAGAAATGATATGCACTAAAGAAATAAAAAGAAGGATTGGAATAGAAAAAGAAGCCTTCAGTAAGGAAAGAAAATTATTTTGTGGAGCAATGAAAGTAAGCCTAAGGATGAGATTAGTGATATGTTTTGTTTGGAGTGTAGCAATGTGTGGAGCGGAAACTAGGACGCTTAGGAAATGTGGCTGTGGAGGAGAATGGAGAGAATAAGCTGCAAGGACAAAGTGAGAAATGAGGAAGTATTAAAGACAGTAGGAGAAGAAAGGATGATGCTAAAGAAGCTAAGGAAAAGAAAAATGAATTATAATGGACACTGCATAAGAGGAGACGGTTTGGCGAAAAGTGCATTAGAAGGGACAGCCCAAGAGTAAAACGAAGAGGTTTCAGATGTTGGATTCCATCAAGATTGATAAATGTTATATGAGCTGATGAAGCGTCGGATAAGGTGGCGAGACTGACCATGAGGAAACCTGCCATCCGGGAGATGAGATTATAGTACAGGTTTTCACCTGGCATTGAGGTCTTCTTCAGCCCAATGATGAATGTTTGATATGATCAATTATAATTAAAATGAATAAAATAAAAAATGGATATCCTAACAATGTAATTAAATATAATATTGGGTTTCACATTTTAAAAATTTAAAAATATAGATAGAAAATTTTCAAAAATTTCTTAATGTGGACCCCAATATTATATTTTATTTCCATTTAATTACATTGTAAGGATATCCATTTTATTATTTTATTTCTTTAATTATAATTTATCATAAGTACATCATTACTACTCTCATTCTTAATTGGTCTGAAGAACTCAATGCCAGGTCAAAACACTTACTATAATCTATAATATATATATTTTAATTTTAGTATTGATTTGCATACCGGTATATTTTAAACTTTAGAATTCATTTATCAATACAGATTACAAAAAACATTTTGCTATCATTGGCAAATGTATTTGCATTCTGTATTGCATTAATTAATTTGTCAATACAGACCAGAAATGGATCCAAGTAATCCCAGAAGTAAGACGCACATATCGAATGTGTTCTAACAATCTGAAGCCAATGGTTTAGCGGAGCTGAAGACTGACCTTCACTGGCTAGATGAGGTCTTGTACTTTCGGTTACTGGAACATTGTTTCCTGGCTCGTACTTATGAAAGAAAATCATCATCATCATCCTTCCAAGTATTGGGCCAGATGTCCCGTTACAGTCTCGCACTTTCGGATACCCAGTCTGGAACATTGTTTCCTGGCTCGTACTTATGAAAGAAAATAAGGCTAGTAACTTACTGCCCACGGCATTTCATGGACATAAGATGTATGAATTGCTCTTAGTTGAGTGTGGCAGCTCTATGATTGTGAAAGTCTTTAAATAAAACATACCAGAAGGATGAGGCTAGAGCATCACAGAACTGAGTTGTACTTTATCTTCTGATGTAATAACTTTACTGTGCGAGATGAGTAATGCAAGGTAGAGCAAACAAAAGTTACTAAGGGTTACTATTTTCTCCCCATTACTGCAATGGCTAGTGAATTTCCAACAGTTGCGTTGATGATCTATTGATGCTCCTATTTCAAAGCCAACATAAATGAGAGATAAGTTACTACAGTTCAAATGGGTCTATGTGAATTTCGAAAGATCCTTTAGCAACAGAGGGGTAATACACTAATCCAGCTATTATTGACTATCACCAAGTTGGCAACAATGGTCAACATGTTTTCAGACACTGCAACTGGCAGTTAAAATGTCATTTGGAAGTTGACAGCAATTGCTGTTAGTCATTTGTTTGTTATGACATCATCACCAACCTTCCCATCTTTAAACCTCTTCATAACACTGGCCTTGGAGACACCAGATTGCCAGAATTCTATCCCCGAAGGTTAAAAGTAACAAAGTTCTGGTTACCTTGTGCAAATAATAACTTCATAACAACAACAATGGTTGAATTAATGCATCGTTACAGGTTTATTATTTCTTTAATTTGATAACCCGACAACAAATTCTGTTTTCCGAAGGACACACTACAGCTGACAAGTTAATTTAAATGATAGGTTTTCTAGAAATAATACTAATGTTGACCTTAACAGGATAGTGGATTTCAGTAGGCTAAAATGTATGGTCGTAGGTGGAAAAGGTGACAAAATTACAATAAAATTAGAAGATGAAATTAAACAAGCAGGTAGTTGGGTTACACAAGAAATGACTAAAGAAATGAAAGAAAGGATTGCAATAGCAAAAAAGAAGCCTTCAGTAAGAAAAGGAAGTTATTTTGAGGAGCAATGAAAGTAAACCTGGAAGAGATTAGTGATATGTTTTGTTTGGAGTGTAGCTATGTATGGAGCGGAAACTAGGACGCTTAGGAAATGTGGCTTTGGAGGAGAATGGAGAGAATAAGCTGGAAGAACCAAGAGAGAAATGAGGAAGTATTACAGAAAATAGGAGATAAAAGAATGATGCTAGAGTAGAGAAGATAAGGAAAAGAATAATGAATTGGATTGGATACTGCCTAAGAAAAGTGCATTACAAGGGACAGTCCAAGGGAAAATCCGAAGAAGGTTTCAAATGCTGGATTCCATCAAGATTGATAAATCTTATGAGCTGATGAAACGTGCTGCTGAAGACCGGATAAGGTGGAGAGGAAACCTGCCATCAGCCAGATAAACTGATGATGATGATGAATATGGAAAAACAGAATAAATAAGCAATGGCTAATAGATTTCCACAAATAAGTTAGGTTTATACTTGTTGTATTATCATCATGTGAGGACAGTTGAGGAGAGTAGTGGGTTCGCATTCTATCAGCCATCTTAGAAGTGTCTTTTTATGGTTTCTCAATTCTACTCCAGGGGTGAAATGGAAACAGAAGTTCAGGAAAAACTTAACCTTTTTCAGACTTAAGTCAAACAAAAACAGTCGAAATGACACTCAATAGGAAACATCTTTTTTTTTTTTTAAGAGAACTCAGCTGCAATCTGTTTCTAACTTCATGTACAGTACCTTGGAAGTGTTGTCTCAAAGGACAAAACTATAAAGGAAGAGATCCTTAACCTTTAGCACTCGTATGTCGAGTGGGGTTCGACATTAAAATATTGAACTTCCACTCCGCTCCGGAGTCCCACACAACATGATAACACCTTGAATTTACACATGGTGGCCACTCAAATCGGTCAACGATTTTCCAGGAGTTTTCCAGGAAATTTCCAGGAGTAATTTTCATTTTTCCAGATTAAAAATAAACGCGAGTCCCGGGGGAGGGGTGGGAGACCTTATCGGTTGCCTACTTCAAGACCAAATTAAAGCAGTTGTGTTTGGTTTACTTATACAGATGTTGACAAAAATTAGTGGTGATACGCAAGCCTACACACAAATGATTTACTTGTTGTTTTAAAAAAGCCTTTGTGGCTCAAATATCCGCTTTAAAAAAGAGAAAAGAATGCCGCCTGTAATTTTATTGCAGTGAAGGTGTCTATACTCAATATGTTTTACAACACAGAAACAGGTAGCCTGAGCAAATTTCTTTCGTTAATGATAGAATGCTCTCCCAAAACCGCAGCGGGAGTATTATTTAAGATGGAAAGATTTTTATAATTTATTCACAGTGGCTATTTTCCACGTTTTTTTTTTGTAATTTTCCAGTTTTCTAGTAGTAGTGGCCACCATGCTTACAGCGCTTGTATTACTTATGTACTGTATTGTACAGCCATCTAGTGGTCTCCGAGAGTATACCTTACCTTATTTACTTTAGTTTGCGGGAATTGTAATTATTTTTTAACCTTCTTTATTCTCCAATATTTATGACAAATCTACTGATGATATAGATTGAATGTAAACATGGCGTCTGCTTCATCTTCAAAAAGTACTGCACTATGAAAAACTACAAGGATTAATGTAGTTTGTGTTCTAACTGTTAATATGTTTCATAGGCTGTAGCATAATTGTTTTTTTGTGTTAAGATTGTTTTGCAGTGTTCACTTCCTACTGCTGTTCACAGTGCAGAAATTAATTAGGAGTGGAGCAGGAAGCATACGCTAAGGGTAATGGAGTTCAAAAGGTTAACAGGTCTCATAGAGCTTCTCCTTTCTATTGACAAATGAGGAATCTGCTATGGGAAGCAAAATTATGCTTGTTTCATGCCTACTTGATTCCAATTCTCAGTTAAGGACTTGAAACGTGTACCCTACACAACAAGCTCATTAGCAAAATCCAGGCAACAGAAATGAAATTGCTCAGAACTACAAACCAAAGGACCAGGAAAGATAAGATAAGATAAGAAACGAAGTCGGTATCAAAATTTCTTGTTACTGAACTCCTAGGAAGATGCAGACTACAGTGGTTTGGACATGTCATGAGAATTGGCAGAAATAGAACACCAAGGAGTTACTGGGAGTAAAATAGATCACAATGCATTGCACTACAAAATTCCCCTCGACTCAAATTGGCGGCATTCATCACGTCCTGGAAGAAGGACCCCTACAGGATAGGATTGAAAAATCAAGGCTACAGTGGTATGGACACGTGAAAAGAATGGGAGAAGAGAGAATACCACGGAAAATATTGGAAATGGAGTGGAAGAAAAAGAGACCTAGAGGAAGACCAAGAGATAGGTGGATAAACGGGGTGAAGAAAAGTGTCGAGAGAGAAGGAGTTAATTGGACAACCATGACAGAAGAGAAGTGGTGGATGGACAGAAAACAATGGAGAGGCTTGTGCTCCAAGCAGACCGGAAACTGCTGTAGTTGATGATGATACATGTTAAATTCTGTTTATTAATAAGGCTTTACATACTAACACAAACTCAACCGGACCCCCTTACTTGTAGCACAAACAGTAATTTTTGTCCAGATAGTCAACTAACCCAGTAGCAGTCAATGGTTTTGCCCAGACTGTCGTCTAACGTAGCATAGCAGCGACCAATGGCTTTAGAAGAGTATAGTACAACTTTTCAATTAAATTGAACAACTAAAAGTAATTTATGATCATTCGTTACTCGCCTCCACACCTCATACTTGAACCCATGTTACTACATCGGCATGTAAGAATGCTCTGTTTGAAACCTCATACAACTGACCAATATGGCGGTAATTCAAGCCACAACATCAAATGAACATTAACGTCAGCATGTCACCTGTGAAGTCATCGATGACACTAAAAATTCCCCCTAGACACATACGTATCACGATATACACTTGAACCAATTTACTTTCAGAGAGAAAGAGAGCAGTAGGAAGGCCAAGGAATTGATGGATGGACACAGTCAAGTCTGAGGTCAACAAACGGAATGGGAAGACTTAGAAGACCAGAAACTTTATGCTGACAGAAAGAAATGACGAGCGCTTGTATGGGACCACACTCGGGAAACTGGAGCTGGAAACCGATGATAAGGACTCCAGGCAATTACCGGGATGGTTTCTAACGTAAGGCTACTTCCTTCCCATCTTAGTCTCAATTATTAATACCAGGACAAAACGACACATTTTCCTGAGAATTCCCTTATTTTTACATGAGTAACCAGGGAGTTCGGTGAGGAACATGATAAAGTAATTATACAGTATTACGGTCTATGTTACTGCTCAAACCTATGATCTATAAGTGGGTAATAAACCACAGAGTCTGTACTCACAGAGCATATTAACAGTGAAGGAGACGGAAATCTGCCTTTAACTCTCACTTTCGTTAATACGGATAATGCATGATTTCATACCTTCTTGTCATAACCTAGGGGACAATAGCTATTTAAATTGCCATTCATTATCACTAGCACTGGAAATTTGTGCTAAATTACATAATTTCTTGCTCATTGTACGATGGCAGCCATGTTCGTCAAGCGCATGACGTCTCTTCAACTGTTACCTAGGCACACACATTCAGTGGTGGATCCAGGCCTTGCGGGGCCCTGGGCGATATGATAAGATGGGGCCCACAACAATAGGAAGTAAAAACTTATCATCAAATAAAATGGAAAATAGTTTGGTAATAATAATAATAATAATAAAATAAAGAATAGTTACAATATTTTGAATATACTACAGTACATTTTTTTAATAATGTGAAAGAAACCTTTAAGTCCCCTTGAAGAAGATTATGTAAGCTATGAGATATTAAAATATTACTTAGCGATTTTTTCCCCGACTAAAGTCTTCTATTATTTCACTGAAATATAAACTCGCTAAACGGTCACAGGAGGTCATAGCTGCACTGAAAAAATGGAATATGAATTATAAATTAGTTTGAAAAGTATAATTAATTAAATTTTAAAAAACCCATGGCACGGGGCCCTGGGCGGTCGCCCTCTTCGCCCTCCCCTGCACACATTGACATCACGTCAGTGTAGCCAACATGTACAGTAAGATATAAAATAAACCACCACATGAGGTCGGCCATATGCGTGACTATTTCCACTGCACGTGACAAAAACCAGGGGTGCACATATGGCTAACGTGGCTCGGCACTACCTAGTAAGAAAACGCCTATACAATTAGTACCATATGCGCGAGGTTCGCAATACTGTACTTGTGCATAATTCACGCGGATAATGTCTGACACAGCTGGAATTGTACTATATAAGGCGTGATCTAAAAAGGGAAGGCAGGTGGGTTATAGACTGTATATTGGTTTTCACGGCCGGTGAATTAAAACTCAGCAATTCTTCTACGTTTGTGCCGTGTCTTGTGTGGGGTTTCGCCTAGGACACCAAGCTGGCTTATCGAGGGCTCTTTTTGGAAGCCTTCATAGGGAGGTTGAGGCTGCTTGAGCTTTTAGTTCTCACAGTCAAGTAGTGCAGTTGCACTCTATACAAAGGGAGGTAGCGCGCAGTTTGTTACTTCTGTGGGGGTCTGGGCGGGGACACCAAGAGCCCGCCGATGAGCCAGCTTGGTGTCCTAGGCGAAACCCCACGCAAGACACGGCACAAACCTAGAAGAATTGCTGAGTTTTAATTCACCGGCCATGAAAGCCAATATACCATCTTTTTAAAAATAGTGTGTTTCAACAGCACAGCTAAGACTAACAGGAGCTCATGTCACCACGTTGAGAGGCTACTGAATACGAGATATATATACTACCCGTCAACCAAGCAGGCTGGCAGCATCACACAAGTAAACAATGAGTAGTTCCGATCTCAGTCACTAGTAATCGTATCTTGAAAGGCTAATATATCGAGTACAGCAGGACGTCGTTTACCCAGACGTCAAACAACCGGAACGTCAATTATCCGAATGAGGGAGAAAAAAAGGCGGACCAAGTCATGGATAAGCTTTTACTGCATCAGAAACTGCGCTATTGTGGTATGAAAAACAGGGAGAAAGTAGCTCAACTCATGATGTAATTATACTTACACCTTGGCTCAACTCAATTTCTTTTATTGAGGAAATCTTTCAAAAAAAATTCAAATAATTTTTCCAGTACTGTAGAGAAGGACTTTCATGTAGCCTATGTACCATGAATGTTTATTGTTTTAGTTATTCATTCAATAAGAATTATAAATTTAAATTTATCACCATAATGTAGTCCTACTATGCAAGTTTTTTCCTACGAAATAAACGCATGTTCGATTATCCGGAAAAATTGTTATCCGGATCACTTTTGGTCCCAATTAGTCCGGATAAAAGACGTTCTACTGTACTTAGAATAGGCTAGTCTATTATTAAAATAAATCCAACAGTTCAATATTTGAATTATTCAAAGAAGATAAGTACAGTAGAGTCTCGCAAACTTGGCCTAATGTGGACCGAACTGTTATCGGGAAATGTGTTCAAAAGAAGAAATAAGCTGTTTGTTTTGGTTTAAAAGTAATGCAATGCAGTACATTTATTTGTTTTTAACAGAAACACAAGTTTTAAAACGATTAAGCTACTACAATTACAGTTACTTGAATATATAGTTCAGTACTGTACTGCATAAAAATCAAGGGTAACAATTATATTATAAAAGAAAACTGGAACTGATGATCGGAAGAAACAACAAAATGGTGACTATTGTAAATAATATTCTGACGTCAAACAGAATTATGATAGATGATGGGACAACCAGATCAGAATACTTCACTCAAACCAATGGAGTCTTGCAAGGAGATCCATTAAGCCCACTACTCTTTAATGTAATCACTTCGGATATTGTTAAAATAATACCCGATGCGCTGATCACGCGTCACCCCAATATCTGCAGGCCAAATGGCTGGGCAGCGGTCGCTTGGTCGGCCTTAGCCCATCATGGGCTGGATAGTGCCAGGGGTTGTTTTTTTTTAATACCTCGGAACTCCCCAGTAGTACTATACATGTATGCTGATGACATGGTTCTAGGAGCTAGTAATAAAGAAGAATTACAATCAACAGTAAATAAATTGGAGGAATGGGCAACAGAAAATGATTTTACTATTAACAATAACAAGACTGCACAGATGGTTTTTAGAAAGGGAGGAAGACTAGCCAAATCAGATAACATACTTATTGGAAAAGAAAAATTGGAAATTGTCAACCACTTCAAATATTTAGGAATAAGTCTACAATCCACCAGAACGTCATTTAGATTACATATAAAGGAAAGAGCAATAGCAGCTATTCGTAGTATTCAAGATATCACCAAACCAGAACTACTGGATATTAAAACAGCTATGTTCTTATTTCACGCAAAAATTGCACCGATCGCAACATAAGGACTACATTTAATATGGACACATCTTAAAGACAGAGACCTTGAAGTATTAGATCGTGTAAAAGCAAGTTTTTTGAAAAGGACACTTGCCGTTTCAAAATTCACTCCCACACGATTAGTATATGAACCTACAAAGGAAACCTTCTTCATTGAGGAACTTAAAATAAAATTTCAACTACCAACAACACCAGCCTCAGAAAAACACCTAATTGATAGGAAGGAGAAACAGGAAAATATCTGGGAAGAATTCTACAGCACTGACACAATGGTAAACAGGGAATGGACTCAAACCAACTACACTCTCAGGCACACAGTGACTCGTTTCGCTGTACATGGGTTCCATCATTTGATATGCAAAGTAAAGTCTTTTCATTCACCGGACGAACATTGCTTTTGTGAACTCTGTGATAAGCAATGCAGAAGATATCATCTACGGGACTGTTCGAAAAGATCAAGATCTATCACGAGTTATAGAGAAGGAAATTAAAATGTATTTATATACTGTATATATTGGCCATTGGCTGTAATAAATCTATTAATAAAAAAAAAAAAGAAAAAACTAGGCTTACAAATTATTTTTATAATATGTACACTGTACAGTACATGTTCAAAACAATTCCTGTAAGCAAATAGTTTTTTCACTTAATGAAAATTACCATTTACTATTCTGCAAAAACGTAAGTAATGTTCTTTTGCTTTGAAACCTGTTTCTTGAAACCTCATCACAAAGACGGCAAAGAAACAGAATTGTGGAGAATGCGCAGTCAAATAAATACAACGCTCTGCACGAGAACCGTTTGTTTACTTCTTACTGCCAACATTTTGTGTATTTACAGTACTGTACTACTACCACCTGTATTTATCATGCCGTCATTATTCTTCTTACTATCAGAGGCCGATAACCTAGATGTTAGGCCCCTTAAAACAACAATCATCAACTTCTTACTATGTACTGTAGGTCAACTTGTTTCGCGTCGTATTTAACTGTCGATGATTCCATTGATGGAGAAGACTAAAGAAAACTTAATAACGCTCTGTGCGGAAATAAAAAAACAAACAAAAATCATGATTTTTTCTCGTGTTAGGGTGGCCGAGAAATCCGGAGTGCCGAGTTACCGAGACTGTACTGTACCCAAAAATTACACCAATTTGTGTAAAGAAATATGTCCGATGGATGAGTTGCTCGAAGCAGTGGCGAATTCGAGGGGTCGGATGGGAGTTGAACCCTTTCCTATTCAGTCCGATAGATCCTCAAATATCATTCAAAACAAGATTCACTTGTTTTCGCCTGGCCGTGTGTCTCAGCGGTAACGTTCTCGCCAGCTGGGTCCAAGGTTGCTGGACCGAATTCTGGCGCAATCAGGAGGCATTTAAGGGTGCGCAAATGCGAGGGAGTTGTGTCAGCAGATTTAATGGCACGTTAAAGATCCCCTTCGGAGCAATATTCTGGCACCCTGGCATCTCCAAAAGCGGGAGTAGTTAAAAGGGACGTAAAACCAATAAAATTATTACCATCACTTATCTTTCTTATAAATATTTGAACATTTGAATAACTCAGCTTGTTTGCCAAATCATTTGATACTCGACTAGATGGTCTGGTAATTTCACTAATACATTCCTATGCATACATTGATATCGCGCCAGGAGATGGCAGTTAGGTTTGAACAGCAGATGTCTTCCCGCTCATTGTGTAACGCGCATTCCAAACACATTCAGTTGGTCACTACTTGCTTCGTGTCGTCTGCTGTGATAACCATTGGCATGCGGGAAGCCGATATATATTTAGGTTTGGAATAGGCGGACCATGTCGCCTCCGTAGTGCAGCGGTCAGCGTGCTTAGCTGCTACCCCAGAGGTCCTAAGTTTGATTCCCAGCTCTGCCACGAAATTTGAAAAGTGGTATGAGGACTGCAACGGGGTCTACTCAACCTTGGGTGGTCCAAATGATTAGAGGGTGTTCGATTCCCACCTCAGCCATCCTCGAGTGGTTTTTCCACTTCGTATTCGGGCAAATGCCGGGATGGTACCTTCCTTCTGTCTTCCTTGTCTATCCCTCCCATTCTTCCCATCCCGTACCTCAGGAGGCCCCCTGTTCGCTTTGCAGGCGAGGTGCTAGTCCCGCCTCCCCAGTTGTATCACCCTAACTGATGTCAACTCCAGGACACTGCCCGTAGAGGCGGCAAAGGTAGAATCCCTCGCTGAGTCAGTGAGGAAGGCCTACCTGGAGGGTATACTGACTCATCTTCATTTCCCCTTTTCCAGTTGACACTGGGTGGGGGCAAATATGGTTCCTCTTCACTTTGTTCTGTCGTTCCACCATTCCTCTTCCGACACGGTGTTCCAATCCAGGTTCCGTTTTCTAATACTATTCTCCACCGAGTCCATCCAACGCATTCTTGGTCTTCCTCGTCCTCTCTTCCCTGTCATCCGTCGTTCTGGTGCTTGTCTTGGTAGCCTTACTTCATTCATCCGTTTGACATGTCCAAACCATCTCAATCTGTTTTGCTCCAGTTTGTCATTTAGTTTCTGTACTCCCAGTTCTTTCCGTATATCTTTATTTCTCACTCTGTCTCTCCTCGTTTTCTGGACCATACTTCTCAGCTGCTTGTACTCTGCTCACATCCCTCTTAGTCATTGTCCAAGTTTCTGCTGCATATGTCGTTATAGGAACATAATATGCTCCTTGTTCCATACTAGTCCCCGCACCTGTTGGTAGAAAGCACTCCCAAGTTGTATTCTTCTGCTAATTTCCAAATCTAGTCTTCCATCTTCAGTCAGTTCACTTCCCAAGTATTTGAAGTGTTTCCCCACTTCCAATTCCTTATCTCCTACTTTGATTACTCCTTTTCCTTCTTTCTTATCTCTACTCATCACCACTGTTTTACTCTTCTCCACATTTATCTTCAATCCGCATTGCTCAATCCTTTCATTTATTACGTCTAACTGTTCATGTACCTCCATCTCATCCTCGCCCCAGATCACAATGTCGTTTGCAAACAACATTACCTTCATCTTTGCCCTACTATATTCTTTCATTGCTGCCTTCATGATGTAATCCATCACCATTACGAACAATGATGGTGACAACACTGACTACGAAACGAAAAATAGGCGGACAGCATATGCGTACTGCAACCCATTACAGCGTGTTCAACTGCCATCTCCTGGGCAATGACTATAGTAATTGTGTTTATTGATGTATCAAACTAAATTGTTTATCGACTTTATCCACAGGCCCATTTTACTAATTCTGGAGGAGAGCTGAGCCTGGCTTTTACACTTCTAAATGGCTAATATAAGATAAAACATGATTTTCATACCTTGTTTCATATTCTGGGAGTCATTACCAATAATTGAAATTACTGTACTGTCAATGATCAATATGGGTTTTTGTTTCTAACTCATACAATGACGGCAGTCATGTTCGTCAGGTGAATGAGGTCTCTTCAACTGTTACCTAGGCGCACACATAGACATCGTATTTCTGTTGCCAACATGTGGAATACCAAAACCCAGGGGTACATTAGGTATATGGCTAATAGGGCCAAGCTACTTAAATAATTATTGGTCTAGGTGAAACCCGCATTTTCTTGATTTACATGCGGGCTACAGTACCGTATACGTGGGGTTGGCGATACTCTATTTGTCCACAATTCACCCAGATAATGGTGGACATGGCTCGAATTTTACAACAAAAGGGGATGGAGGGAGGGTTATGGACAGCGGAGGAGTAAAAATCTATTGCTACATCATTTCCAGAATTATTTGATTGATTTCAGAAGTGTAGAAAATTTTAACAGTGTGTTCCAGTGTCCTACATTGTTATTCTTTGAATAGATTGTACTCTAAGAGCGTTCTATTTTATTAACTGTGAATAAATTTGAGAGTAGTAACTTAAATCACGATACACTACAACATTCCCCTAGCCACTAAATGGAGACATCAAAGGTTTAAATGATGCATGCATGTTAAATTCTATGTGTTATTAAGGTTTTACATATAAACACAAACCTAACATGCAGCTAACGCCCCAGTACAAAGTAGAAGCAGTAATTATCGTCCAGACAGTCGTCTAAGTTGTAAGCGACCAATGGTTTCATCGAAGAGCAGGCGGAGAAGGACGTCTTGTCTGCTGAATCTTCAAGACTGCACTGTCACAAAAACGATTTAACAACTGTAGTGTGTTGCTGAGGATAAACGAACACTATCCATATTGATCGCCAACGTCCGGGAACTGGGCAGGGCATACAGATAAAGAAGAATGGTTTCATCCAGACCGTCGTCTAACCAAATAGCGACCAATGGTTTTTCCTCACCAAGGCTTTCGAAGAGTACAGTGCAACTTTTCAAAATGAACAACAACAATTTTTAAACGTTCCTAACTCACCACCACAACTTGCACTTTAAACACATGTCAATACATTGGCATGTAGCGACGCACAGTTTGAAACTATCACATGGCTGACAAAAAAATAAAATCCACAGCCTGAATGGAATGAAGCCCCCATCTAGCAGCGAGGATATGAACTGTGCCAGCTGCCGAAGCCTGTCACACTCCCCTGGGGCAATGATTAAATGAATGACAGATGAAATGAAATGATAGTGGAGAGTATTGCTGGAATTAAATTGTGACAGGGAAAACCGGAGTGCCCGGAGAAAAACCTGTGTGCCTCCGCTTTATCAAGCACAAGTCTCACATGGAGTGGCCAGGATTTGAACCACGGACCCAGCGGTGTGAGGCCGGCATGCTGCCGCCTAAACCACGGAGGCTTCACACGGCTGACAAAATAGTGGCAATTCAAGCCAGTGTGAAACAGACAGACATGAACGTCCGCACGTCATCGACAACACCAAAAATGTCCCTAGACAAGTACATATCGCGATATATACTTGAACCAGATTTAATAATTGTGAGAGAGAGATTCAACACCACTTCTCTTACGGCTGTCCTGACCCAACTTGAACCCTCACATCAAGATTAAAACCTTCTATGATACAGCTGGCAATGGAGCCAAAGCCATCTGTGAGGTTACTTTAACGCCACCACACTAGAAGAGAAGCTTTCCACGGTGGGTTAAATGGTTATCGTGTCGGACGAACAACCCCAAGCTTGCAGGTTCACTCCTAGCTGTGGCAATTGATTTTTGAAAGACGACAAAAATCACCACACGCATGTCATACGTTGCTGGCATGTTAAAGAACCCATTTGAATTCAGTAGGCCGTGTTCATAGTGGCAAAATTAATCTTGGGATTTTCCGCCAATACAAAAAGTTCCTCCAATCTCCACTAGAAGGGGCAGATGACCTCATAGTTCCACCCCTTAAAACAACAATAACTAACTCTCTACTAGAAAGCCCTATAGTGGCAAGGAGCTTAGATATCTACCCTCCTTGACTTTCATAGTGCTCCAAAGATGAACAAAATTCGACATGCTCTCCGAGTGTCAGATAACAAAGCTTGTACTCGGCACCGAGGCCATACGATATTATTATTACTAGAAGAGAAAACTGAATCGCCAGTGATGTGGAAGTCTGGTCCTACCCTTGCTAGATTTGTTTCTGACAAACCTGCACACATGCTCCAGGCACGGCAATAGTACCTTCGTGACCTGTAACATTGCCATACTTCATTGTCGAAAAATTAATTGAAACAGTCCACTAAAAGACAAATTTAGCAGCACGATGAAATTACATGCACACCAAAGACTCGTCACCATATTTCATTCAACGAGAAAAGAAGGTAAACAAAAGAGGCTAGAGCAGAGGGGTGCAAAATGTAGATCACGATCAACCGATAGATCAACAGTATATAGCCTAGCATACATGGTCCTTTTTATTGGTCTAACAACATATCTGCACAACAATATATCTCTCGGCAACGAGTCATACAGTCGCTGCGCTGCTATGTTCCTAGTCCGATAAAAACTACCCTGTATTTAGTAGATCGTGAAAGTTGTTTACGAAACAGGGAGTGTTATTCATGGATACCATTCGAGTCGACCGAGCCAAATTCTGATATCTCGCATTTCAAACTTCTATTCACCGAATATCAAGACAATTATTCCTGCCAAATTTGACACTGTGTAAGTGAATGAAATGAAAATCCACAGCCTGCTTCCAGTCTCCGACCGGGTCAGGAATGGAATGAATGAAGCCCCCATCTAGCGGCGAGGATACGAACTGTGCCGGCTGCCGAGGCCTGACGCACTCCTCTGGGGCAATGATTAAATGAATGACAGATGAAATGAAATGATAGTGGAGAGTGTTGCTGGAATGAAATTTTTGACAGGGAAAACCGGAGTACCCGGAGAAAAACCTGTCTGCCTCCGTTTTGTCCAGCACAGATCTCACATGGAGTGACTGGGATTTGAACCACGGATCCAGCGGTGAGAGGCCGGCGTGAATAAAAGATTGTAATTTATTTAATAATAAATGCCCATTAGGCCTATTTGTAATATAGTTTCTCTATAAATATTAATCTCGTTACCGGTAGTTTGGTTGGTTCTTAAGTTTAAGGACTGCGACAACGCGGTCATGTAGCCCCGTGTACTTTGGGTGTGTGTAGAATCTGTCTGATAACCGGTGCTAATTGTGATGACTATTAGTGTGTGTATCTCTTTCTTAATTTAAGTACATACTGCAACTTAGAATTTTTCAAATAGTCCCTACTTTTGCCGCAAAGCGCCACCGTCAACAACTACTAGGCCAAGTTCAGAACTTAGCTACTAGACGACACCGCAGTCGGCTCTTGGCAACGAACGTAGAAACCTAAGAGCGTTGCTTACATTCTTAACCTATCCAATTTAGCTTCACACAGGTGCAATTAGTGGAAGGTTCTTTAACATGCCATAAATCTATGACATGGGACCGCCGGCTTTACTTCCCCTCCGAAGGAAGGCATACTGAGGGATTTTTAACGCTCTTAAAAAATCCGACTGCTTCGGCCGGGTTTGAACCCGCTATCTACCGGTACTTTGAATGTTGCTTAATGTCATGTTAAGATTTCCAAAAAGAATGGCTTGGGGTTTATGTGTCAGTTCTAACTGATTCATTTTGGTTCTATACAGTAGAGTCTCGCAAACTCGGCACTCCGCTATGGACATTCTGTTTCTTCGCCGTCTACGTGATGAGGCTTCAAGATACAAGATACTGGTTTCAAAGCGAAAAGCTAAAGAATATTAAGTTACTTTTTTGCAAAAAAGTAAATGGTAATTTTCACTAAGTGAAAAAACTATTTGCATACAAGAATTGTTTTGTACATATACTGTACAGTGTACATATTATAAAAATAATTTGTAGGCCTAGTTTTCTTTTATAATTCACAGTAATTGTTTCCCTTGATTTTTATGCAGTACAGTACTGAACTATATATTCGAGTACTGTAATTGTAGTGGCTTAATCGTTTTAAAACTTGTGTTGCAAGTTGCAGTGCATTACTTTTAAACCAAAACAAACAGCTTATTTCTTCTTTTTAACACATTTCCCGATAACCCGGCATTTTCGCGAACTTGGCCACCCTTCAGTCCACATTAGGCCGAGTTTGCGAGACTCTACTGTACTGGCTACTTGATAAGGTGCTTTGCCCAAAAGGTTCCGCCTAGTCAATACCTAGTATTTTTGCGTAATGCTGATTGAAACGTCTCTCATTGGATAAAACTTTCTAATACCAAAATACCTTTTCTAATGACTAATAATATATCAGGAAATGTAGTAATAGATGTTTACTCCTCCGCTGTCCATAACTCACCCACCATCCCTTATTTAGATCATCAGGCCGATAACCTAGATGTTAGGCCCCTTAAAACAACAATTATTATTATTATTATTTAGATCACGACTTATATAGTAAAATCCCAGCTGTGTCCGCCATTATGCGTGTGAATTATCGTCAAATACAGTATTGCCGACCCTGTGCTTATATCAAAACTGTAAAATTTGTTGAATCCATACCAATGATTGTTAGAGTCATCAAAATCCGGAATATTTTCTACAGGAATACTAAAGTGATACACGGAGTTTAACATTTTCTCGCTAGAGGGTGTTATTGCCTCTCATAATAGTGCCAACATTATTGTTTAGCGCTGGTTTTGACTTTTGTGAGCTGGCAGAATGGGATTGACAGTTCTCGCCTCGGCATGTGGTCAGGGAACAAGGTTGCCAAACAGTTAGAATAACAAGCGATCACACTGTACAACAAAATTATGTTAAATGGTCCGGCTAAGCTCAAATAATGTCAGCTTTTCGCCCCGGCGTACCATTGTGCACTGTACAAGCCAGTGACAAAGCTGACCAGACACTGATGCTCGTGGGCTGTGATATTGCAACGCAGAGTATTATGACATCAATTATCGGAACATGGAATGGTCAGGAGACAGAGGGGTGATGACTGACGTGGAATTTCCGGCCAAATGTCAATACCATTCTGGCAGCTCAGAGTGTAGGTCGAAAGTGGTGATTGCGAAATAAGGCTTTACATACAAACACAAACCTAACTAGGGGATTGCTTATATTACAAGTAGTAACTTTTGTCCAAGCTTGCCACGGTGGGTGAGTGGTTATCGTGTCGGACTACTAACCCCAAGATTGCAGGTTCGCTCCTGGCCGTGGTAAGTGATTTTTGAATGGCGGCAAAAATACGACACGCATGTCATACGATGTTGGCATGTCAAAGAACCCATTTGAATTCAGTAGGCCGAGTTCATAATGGCAAAATTAATCTCGGGAGTTTCCGCCAACACAAAGTTCCTCATTTCTCTACTACAAGGCGCTATAGTGTTCAAGGAGCTTAGATATCTAACATCTAACCTCCTTGACTTTCATAGTCAAGGAACAACGAAAAAATTCGATATGCAAACTACCCTCTGGGTGTCAAATAACAAAGCTTGTACCCGGCATCCGAGGCCATACAATATTATTATTACTTTTGACCAGAGAGTCTTCTAACCAAGTACCGGCCAATGGTTTCGTCCAGACAGGCTTCTAACCAAGTAGCGACAATGGCTTTGTCTCATCCAACTTTAGTACAACGCTAAACTTTAGCAACTCAGTATTGTTTGCCCACACAGTCGTCTAATCTCGCTACAGGGATGTGCGGCAAAGTACATTATTGCAGTATGTGGAGAACTAGGAGATAGGTTAGGCCTAATGTTGGTATTCTCTGAAATTTTGCATCTGTGATCCGTGCATATCCTGTGTGCATGCGCAATAGAGTATTTTATGGACTTGGAACATAGTTTGGCAGTGCGTCGGCTCAAGAAGAGCCCTTTGCGAGTGTGTTTCATCTGTTCCGCTGGTGATCTGTCAGATCCATGATGTGTAGCCTACTAGTGACTTTGTGCTATGCAATTACTCAAAATTTAAATTTACAGCTTTCAAAGGGCTATTTCCTATTGGATATTACGTTACAGCCACCAGGGATGTTAAATTTCTTGGCTGCTATGCAGTGGATATTGCATCATAACCAATGATATGCTAGTTTTAACTATGCATGTCTAGCCCTTATTATTCCTGTTTCAACAGAGAGAGGGATGCGAAGAATTTTTCTGGTTTTATGTTCGGATGCTCTTTCGATGCTAACCTCGTGAGAGATGAAATGAATGAAACTGGGCAAGGAATTGGAAGTAAGCGACGGTGGCCTACTAAAAGGTACCATCCCACCATTTGGCTGGAGATGAGAATGGAAATCCATTTCAAGGATGACATACAATGGGGTTTGAACCCACGTCTGCCGAGTCAGCTTGGCCCTGTGCTTTTTACGAGCGCACCTACTGCTGTCAGAAGTATATGCCATGATAACCTACAAAAGGTCAACAAATGACAGTTTCTGGCCGCTTCACAAAAGAATCTAAGCTTTGCATAGCAGCCAGATTGTTTTTGGTAGCGGTTCACTTTAGACCATCCTTGGTATAAATATTTTTAAAAACTGAAATTAGCCTACCTGATTTAATAGTCGGGAGGATATCAGGAGAGGATTGAGTATTAGATGTTCACTGCTCCGCTGTCATAGACCCACCATCCCGCCCAAATAGCGACACGACTTATATAGTTGAAATCGAAATTCTCACCCCCATCTTTCTCACTGAGTCAGTATTGCCAACCCCACACGTTTGGTACTATTTTGCACGTGATGTATGAAATCACTAAGTGAACTCAATTACAGTGTTTATTTATGTATGTATAATGTTTTACAAACAAAAAACAGACCTAACCTGGGGCTTACGCCCCAGACCCCCTTGCTTGTGCTACTAGCATTAATTTTCGACCAGGCAGTACCTAACCTAGTAGTGGACATAAATTGTATGTTATTAATGTTTTACATACAAAAACAGACCTAACCTGGGGCTTACGCCCCAGACCCCCTTGCTTGTAGTAATAGCAGTAATTTTCCACAAGACAGTGCCTAACTTAGTAGCGAAGGCGTGTGGTGAATTTCTTTATTCAAAAAAGGAAGGAAGCTTGTAGTTTAACGTGACTGTTAATCTCGCGATCATAAGCCACGGGACCTCCGTTTTACGTGGAATCCGAACCACAGGACATGGCATTTCACATCGAATGTCTTTATTCAAGTTGGTGGTCACATGATCGACTTTCGGGTGTCACATGACTGCCAAAGGTGGCGTCCGTAAGTGAAGAAAAATTGCATTCTTTCCGTAAAATAACAATTATTGCGGTGCAGCAGTGGCTATTGAGTATGAAGAGATTGTGAAACGACTCCCAACAACTCCCCGAAAGGTAGCATATCACAAATGATATATTTTCAATAAGCTAAGGTGTTAAAAGTGATGAAAAGGGAGGATGGTCTAAAGTGAACAATAAATTTGTTTTTATGAATTTGGCTAGGCTAGAGAATACTTTGTCTAGTCATTAGACAAGTCCAGGAATGTTATCATGTTCAAAAGAAATACTCTGATTTACAAAAGATGATCGGTGAAAGCTGTCATCCTCTTGAAGGGTGAGGTGAGGAGTGGAGACAAGAGGGGTAACTGTCTACATAGCAACAGCAAGCAATGTTGCAATGTATGCTGACACAGCAGTGTCTTCACTCGTCACGGTCATTAGAGCGCCAGGCAAGGGGGCTAACTTCCCCAGTATTTGTGTCTTCCTGCAAGCCTCTTGGAATGTTATGAGTCATGAGCTGCCTCAGTGGCAACGCAGCATTTCCCCACGTGCTAGCTTTGACAACTGTCAGCGACCATTATTGGTAATTCAGAGTACATATAACGATGTTTATTCTTAAATGCATTCTATAAGAAATCATAAAACTGATGCAATGTGCATGATTAGTGCTTTTTTTCTTCTAGAAGAGACAGTTCCCCGGTACCCAATATACCGTAATATAAACTATCCATATTGACTAAGTTACTTGTCACCGCTGCACACTCACAGAAAGAAAGTACTGTATCTACATGAAACAAATAGCATACCATCAAGATACTGAAAACTGATGTGAGGCCAATGGATTGATAAGACAAATATAGGGCCATACCAGTGTTTATCACAAGTTGATGGTAGGTCTAATCTACAAAAATTTTGAATTTCAGTATACCAAAATATGTAACATTTGCTCTCCTAGTCTCCCACAGGGAGATCTGGATGGAATTATTGGACTCCCATGCATTACCTTTAAACCTGGGAATCCATGCATATGTTTGAAGGTCAGAAGAAAACAATTTTAGTAAATAAAGTATGTTATCAAAATGAACCAACCCAAATATGCACCGAGTATTTATACATTAAAACTCCCATTGCCAGCTACATGTAGGCTATAGGTGACAGTGGCAGCCTTGTGAGGTTATGGTCTGGTCATGTCATAAGTGAAATGACATTGTATTAAGCATTTTTGTGTGTATATTTGTATTTCACATACTTAGTTAATGTACAACATAAGACAGTGGCCAACAGGTTAGGACCTATCACAATATAGTTCTGCCAAATATCCCATAACCTAATTTATAACCTTAAAATACTGACAAGGCGGAAGAAAATAACCTGCTACAGACTACTTGTGTATAGGCTATAAATTACTGTGCATCAAGAAATACAGATGTAAATAAAAGCATTGCTTACTGGAGGTTGGTTTCTGTATCCCGGGGCGACTTGCTGCGGACTGTAAGAAGCTAGCGGACGCTGCGGTGGCCAGGACTGGTTGTACGGCATGTTTGGTGCTCCTTGTTCTCCGGATTTCTGCATTCCAAATTCTGCGTAACTGTTTTGGTATCGTTGCACTGGATTAGAAGATTGCAATAACTGGTTTAATGTTGGGGTGGGCCCTGTTTGTTGCGAAATACTTTGTCCAGAAAATAACCTGGGTTGTCCATGGGGTGCAAATCCACCACTAGGAGTATTCATGTTAGGACCCCCACTGGGAGGTCTAGGTGGAATCATTGGGCTACCAGGCATTGGTTTAGAACCTGGGAAACCATGCCTCATGTTTTGGGGACCAAACTGACTAAAAGGATGATTCTGATGCATATTACTATTATCAGCACTATTTTGTCCTGGATTATTAGCACCATGCTGTTCGGGATGATAGTTCCCTCTAGCGGAGAAACCTAAAGTATACCCTTGCATGTTCTGTCCACCACTGTCTGACCCTTTTCCATAATTTGGTTCACTTCCTGCACTTTGTTCGGAATTTTGTGGAAACGACTTACCGTCAGAATTCAGTTTACTAGTATCCAAGCCTGTACTATTCGTATTTTGTTCACCATTACCCGAACTATTGTGTATAGGAGGGCCCGTACCGGACTCTTGTCGATATTGACTCATCTCTACGGCAAGGCTGTTTTGGCCGGGTGATTTTGTTTTGGAATTCACTAAACTATCAGATCCAACTATTCCACGTCCACCACTCTTTTCTGTTCCATTTTGCAATACAGTATTACCTAGGTCTGGAGGCTGGTCTTTCTGCACTTGTTCACGATTCACCTCATTTTGTTGGCTTTCAGCTTGCGTTGCAGCCATGTTAGGCAGACCCTTCCTCGCTGCCAACACCCCGCCGCTGCAAACACATCCAGCTCTTCCTTACGTGATCCCGAAACTCTGCGAGAGCCAGTCCACCGTAAACCATAATCTTTCCATCACTTGCCTAACCACATAAGTTTAAAAAATGTTGCTCCTGTATGTGATAAAAGTTCAAAATAAAACAGCCACCTTCCATCACTCACCATTATTTCGCATATCTACTTCAATAGCGCGAAAGGAGGTTATGAGAAAAAAGTTTATATATCCATCCGCAACAATAACAACAAAAATCGCGTCGTTCGTTCGGTAATGAGTACATTTCACATAACCAAGCATCCACACACTGCACTATCACACGTGATACTGTGCCCAATGAGTAAGTGTTAGCGTAATAACAAAGTACTCTTCGACATGGTGCAAGTCAAGAACTACTTTCCGAAATTAAAATCTCCGCGCGGATGGTCACTGCTTTCCATGGCGTTGAGAGTCAGTCATTTCTTCATTCGCTTTAAAAAGGTAGCTTCTGGCTTGGCTATCCTGCTGAAATATCGCCTAAAAACAATTTATTAAAATTGTTACAATGCACCATATTCCACCCATGGATCTTCCCAAACATTTCCTCTATTTATTAAAGTATAATTACCATAACAAGCTTGAAAATTCATTTATATGTACGATTTAGAAATATTTACACACATCTGCCAAGCTTTATATAACGTTGCTAAATTATCCGTCGCTGAATTAAAACACAACTTATATTTATATTAAGAGTTAGCCTGATCACAAATACTGTATAAAACTCGCTAGAACCTAACACAGGTCAAATGTCAAACTTCTCCACATCAGCCAACATTGAGACACAATGTGAAAACTAGAAAGTTGTTTACGTTGCCACAATCAAAATACTTCCCGCACAGAGAACAATCGCGCACTGAAAATAAAAACACACGGCAGCACTGATATAATGAAAGAAAAATCCCAAGTATGTAGGTAAGCGGCCGAGGTGAGCTGTCACTGCGATTTACATGTTCCTTTCTTCAAGAGGACGAGAGCAATTTGGCCACATACCAATTCTTTATATACGATGAAAATCCATGATAATCTTAAATTCCACCAAGACATATCATAATTTCCAGTTAACCGACGGCACTACAGTTAGTTGCTTTCATATTTTAATGTTTTAAGTTTGAAACGCTTGCAGCTGTATGCACAACATGCACACTGAATTCTACCGAAAGGAATAAAAATACCCCCAGCAGTGCAAGGCTATTTCTCAGGGCCCCGTATGGAAGCAGCACCGACCGGAGGTACAGTCTGCGATGTGGTCTTAGAAATGAAGTCGTGGATTGTGTGACCGACTGAATTTAAGAGATTTTTAGAACATATTTTTGTACTGAGTATTGCGGCTGAAAGATTGCCATGGCATCTAAAGGTGGACCAATCGCTTTAGGCACAGATGGAACTGATTTTTCTCATCGACAGCGAGTTGCTGCTCAGTACCAAATCAGGTAACATGCAACCTTTAAAAAGAATTAATTTAACATATTTGTTGCAATTGATTACTACTTAAGATGAATTTTTAATAATCTTGCCATTTAAGCATAATTGTCGTCTTCTTCATATTTCCATGTGTGTAATTCCCAACTGTCGATGAAAATATAGGTTATGTTTGAAAATAGGTTAGGTTACTTTCAGTATTCATCAGTGGCATTTTAAGTCTAGCCTATATTCACAATTCGTATTAACAATGTCTGTTTTCTTTTCAGTGCACAAAATAAATCACGCCTGAAGTACTGCATATTTTTTCATTATCTTCTATTTTTTGCCATGCTGGCCAAGCTTTCCTCTGATATATTAGATCGGCTGGATATCTTCATTCTGGAAATAGAAGAACTACAAGTTCCAGAGGTTTGTATAATGATTTTTATATAAACTACTTCAGCTTATGGATGCTTAATTCCTGTGTTATTGTGGTATTCTTCAAGGCTGTTACTAGTACAGAAAACTATTAAGTTGAAAATCAGGGTGCATTGAGAGTTAATTTAGTACGTATTTCTTAGCTGCAGAATACAGATGAATTGTTGTCCAAGTTGAACACCCTAAAATCACCTAGCAGCCAACCCAACAAAAATTATTATACCTGATTTTCATTGTCATCTTTGAACGCCTTGTGTGGTGAACTGGTTAGCAGTGGTGGCTGGCGGGTAAGTGTTCTGGGTTGCACTATTTTCATTAAGCGGCGGGTTTGGTAAAAGACTGCTTGATATCAGAGAAAACTGTATTCAATTGCGCGGTATTTAAAAACGGTTGAACCTCATTCATCATTAATGCTGCAGTTCAGAGAACATCTCATTGCCATTGGATTAAATGGATTATAAGTTAGTCTACACTAAAACATTCATGAGAACAAAACAACGTGAGTAATATATGAGGGAGAGAAAGAACCACGAGTGTCACAATTATGCACAATTTACATTACAAGACATCGACAGTTGACGGAGCTTCGGCTCCCTTGTTGCAATCAGTGGGCAACGGCCAGCCGAGTTAACTGTCGGGATAGGATTTACTCTGCCATACCCTTCACTGTTGAGATCTGGCCGGCGCTTGGGCCTGGCAAGTTCCAAATGGACGAGCGCTACTCGACAGCGTGCTTCGCTTTCTCAGACAGTTCACAGTAACTTACTAATAAGATTTCCTGAATTATTAAACAACAAAATTATGAATTCCTATACATATGAAAGGAAACGTACAGCTTTTATTACTAAAAATATTGTTAAGGTACGGTACGGTATTAATTGTTTTTCTTGGATTAATCTGGTCGTTGTGTAACACTGCAACCTTATTACTGGCCGCCACTGCTGGTTAGCATAATTGGCTGCCACCCCTCTGTTTGATTCTCGCTCTACCAATAGATTCAATTCTAGTTTGAAATTCTATACACCAACAGCATTCATAACTTGCATGTCACTCAAGTGGCATCAATTTCAAAGTTTAGTGAATTTAATTATTGAGATGGTATATTGGCTTTCACGGCCAGTGAATTAAAACTCAGCAATTCTTCTAGGTTTGTGCTGTGTCTTGTGTGGGGTTGAGTAGGGGTTTGGGCGGGGACACAAAGAGCCCGCCGATGAGCCAGCTTGGTGTCCTAGGCGAAACCCCACACAAGACACGGCACAAATCTAGAAGAATTGCTGAGGTTTCAAGGGGCGGAACTAACGTGTCGGACTACCAACCCCAAGCTTGCAGGTTCGCTCCTGGCCGTGGTAAGTGATTTTTTAATGGAGCAAAAATCACGACATGCATGTCATACATTGTTGGCATGTTAAAGAACCCATTTGAATTCAGTAGGCCGTGTTCATAATGCCAAAATTAATCTCGGAATTTTTTGCCAACACGAAGTTCGTTTATAAAGCAAATAGCTATCAATTCCGCCCTGTCAATACTATTTCGAGTCTAAAAGAAAAAGAAAAAACTCAAAGTTCCTCCATTCTCTACTAGAAAGCGGTAGAGTCTCAAGGAGCTTAGATATCTAACCTCCTGGACTTTCATAACATTCCATGGAACGACGAAATTCGACATGCAAGCTGCCCTCTGGGTGTCAAATAACAAAGCTTGCACCCGGCACCCGAGGTCATATGATATTATTATTATTATTATTATTACCCACCGAGAGACGTAAACTGCATATAAAGGCTTTGTATGGTTCAGGAAAATGAATCGAAATAGTGAGTAAAAAATTTCCGCCCAATCAATACCTTTCATGAAAGGTATTGATTGGGCGGAAATTTTTTACTCACTATTTCGATTTGTAAGCGTCAATACGGACTTAAAAATGGATAACCCTCCAGTTAATCTTCAGGAAAATGAGTCTTCATATAGAATTCGTGGTGGTACCTATGTACTGATAACTGGGTCAGTCCTCGTCGGGTACCGTCCAGCCTCTGTCTGTCATTGCATCCGTAGAGCAAACTTCTCTTTTCTTCATCTCTCTATTAGTTTCCTTGTCTTCTCAGTGGATTGCAGTTCGTAGTTTAGGCCTACACTTAAGTCTCTGTAAGGAGGGTTTCTTTTCGCCAGTTCATAAACAAGTCTTGAAGGTGTGAAGCCAAGGGCTGCTTTAAAATAGCAAGCTTTCAAATTTCTATATTGTGGATAGGTCTTTGGTTAGCAATATAACTGAAATTTCAATGTTTTTCAGTCGATCAACACGATTGGACCCAAATAATGGCTGGTAAATTTTTTATTGTATTTATTAACCCTTTAAGTGCTGAGTTTCCATTTGACTGTGTGGTCCCTCAGTGCTGAGTTTATTCATTTGTATGTAAAAAAAATATAGATGTTACAATTTTTAATCTATCAAGGGGACGAATAGCTTTAAATGTTTATAAATGTTGGTTCTAAATATCTAAATGCAACAAAAGTTTGGTGCTTTTCAGTCGGTCAACACGAATGTACCCAAAAAGAGCTGGGTTGTGCCCTAATCCTGAAATAAATTACATGAGATTAATACATACTTATATATATTTCAGGATTAGGGCACAACCCAGCTCTTTTTGGGTACATTCGTGTTGACCGACTGAAAAGCACCAAACTTTTGTTTACTTAGGCAACATTGAAAAATGGCTTCAAATCTCACAATCTAAATGCAAATTAAAGATCTTACGATTATGTTCAATATTATAATGAGAGAAATGGAAATTTAACTTTTCGTGCTCACGTGTACATCACCTTTATACAATGTAAACGACCCAAAATAAAAATATTTCCTAAAATCTTCAGGCAACTAATATTTGTTACTTCATCATCACTCTCCGCTGTCGTTAATAACTGAAGGATTCTTTCATCCGAAATAATATCACGTCAAGAGCAACTAGTTAGTTTTTCTGCCATGTTTGTTTACATCACGGATGAACGACAGCTGGAGATGACTGACTTCTACAAAAAGCTCTGGTAGTCACTTCCCAAAGATATTAGCCGTGCTCAATTAGTTCCACATAATGCCCAACAGATGGCAGAACATGCCAGACATCGATTCGGCTCTTGAGTGTGAACCGGGATACTGAAAAAAATAAAATTTCTCGTGCACCGTCTATAGACGGGCGTAGCACTCATCGGGTTAATCTCGTGTAAAAAAAAAAAAGTTTTTTCAGGATTAGGGAAACGGTTCAAGTGTAGTTCCAGTGAACTTTTCAGTGCTGCTAGATCCAAAAACCGGATTGCTGTGATGATCGCCAACCTTCTTAGAGGAGACGGCACATGAAAAAAAAAGACGTTTAGGGCGAGGAAAAGTACACAGTAGAGCGGTATGCCACTCAGGCTTAAAAGCTGATGAAAGAAAAATTGTTTATTTTACCGGGAATCGAACCCAGTCCTCCGCGATGACAACCAAGAATGCTATAGAGCATCCAGCGTTTAGAAGAGACTGTGGGTTTTATGGGCTTTTACTTTTAATGGAACCCCCCCCCACTGGTTTTGTTACCTCACCTTTTATCATGAAGGAACTCTGAACATATATATCGTCATAATAGCTTCCTACAATAATCTGCCAATTGATTAACTTTGTTATTGCATACAAGTATCGTTTATATTAAGTCTTAGTGATTTAAACATTTTCGAGGTTGGTACGCTGGAAAGAAGAGCCTCGTCCTGTGCTGCATGCTCGCCCGGAGTGGAGCACGTGCTCAGTTCAGCCGGCAACATAAGTTCTGAAGCACTATCCGTCATTGGTGTTACTGTTGTGTGTGTGTTTTATTTTCTGTTTGATTGAAGCAGGGCTGCCGACAGTTGGGTTCGAACTTACTATCTCCCGAACCTAATCTCACAGCTGCGCGCCCCTAACTGCATGGCTAACTCACTACAATTTTACAAATATTAATCTAAACAAAACAACAAGAATAAAATTGAAAGAAACTAAATTATAGCCTAACTAATAACAAAAAAAGGTGATGATCAACAGTATTGCTGATGTCAAAATTGTTAACATTGTCAGCATACATTCGAGAAGGAAGGGTTGTGCTCTCGATATCTGTCGATCAGTAATGTGTCATATCACAACGAAATGAATGTCCTTATTGGTTCTCTTCGCGTACGGTATCCTTAATACTGGTCCAATCCGTTAACACCTGAAAAACTGCTCTTTCCTGGGTGTCTTCTATTTCAGGTAGCTGCTGGGGTTGTGTTGTGAAATGACAGTACTCGAAGCGGGTGAACATAACGTATGACGTCAGCGCTACCTCTGCCTAGAGTTAGCAACACTGTCGCCATAAGGCTCCACAGGCTTTTCTAAACACTGGATGCTCTATTGACGTCAGAAAAGTTGGATGGCGCAGCCACGCGGTAGAATGTTGAAGCTGTAACATTGTGACTGGTGAGGTTTATTTAGATGGTGACTCATTGACGTCGTGATGGAAACAGAAAGAAATTTGTCAAATTCGAGGAGGTATACGGTTGCAAATCGTATAAAACGGGTACGAAATATCTTCACTACTTTCCTGTACAAAGAGTTCAGAGAGAAAGATGGGCTTCGGCGCTGTCAATTGGAAAACTTGTTTCATGTGCAGTCTGCATTTTTGTGAAGACGACTTCTTTCCACCGGTACTGTTGATTATTGATAGTTATTGTCTCTAATTTGTATTCACGTGGATTTACCTACATCAAAAATACTGATAAACTTGTAGCCTATTACTTCTGTGCCGTACATAGAATGTAATCCGCTCTTCGTAAACTTATTTTAGGGGTTCTTCCGATTGATAATAGCCGAATGGTTAGAAAACTTAAGAAAAATTCTGTTCCTAGCCTTAATTTGCCAGAGAATTTATATTCTTGCCTTTGAACAGCAAGTATGTAGGTCATTGAAGTATGATTTGGCTTAAATTGTGTTTTGGCTATGATCTCCCTACTGTTGAATTTAGTTAATTAAAATGTAAAATCTTAGTTTTAAGTACCGGTTTGGTGACCCATCATCCCAGGCAGGCCGGTAACACCTATACTACTCAGGCAGATAGGTCACTTAGCCGTAATTTTGAAGTTATAGTGATGTTAAGTATACATATGCGGTAATGTAGCAGGAGACCGGATCGGCCTAGGCTATTCTAATTTTAATTAGTTCCCATTTCGGGGTTTTTCAGTTTTGAGTGCGAATAGTTGGTTTGAAAGTTGTACAACGGTAAGGAGAGTATGTTTTGTATATGTTTTAATTGGTATTATGGTTTATGTCGAGCTGAGGAGTGAATTTGGTTTGGCTTAAAGTGTAGTTTTTGATCTGTTCCGTTTGCTTATGACAAGTTCAAATGGAGACTCCATCTTTGATAAATATCTGTATTTTAAATATTTAATTAAATATATTGATAAAGAGGATGCCTCCATTTTAACTTGCCTGTGACAAGAGATTGATAAATTAATATTCTTGCCTTTGAACAGCAAGTATGTAGGTCAATATTTGAAATATTGAAGTACCGTATGATTTGAGCATCCCAAGTAACGCTTCTTTGTACCCAAAACATTCATGCAAATTCAGGGTTGCTTGATTAAATGTATTATCAGGGAGTCGTCCTTTGTGTTATGTGAGATATATATATTGTGAAATTAATAAAAACATCGATACCCGCTAGGCTCCCAAGTACAGGCTTCATATAGCCTATGTAACAGCAGACAGTAAATTAACTGTCTACATGTGGGTAATATTTTTAACTGGTAGTAATATTAGGCACTGCATTTAAATTGATTATAAATGTATTTCTATCAATGAAAGAAAATGTGTAGTATTTTGCCATCATAAATTAGAAGCCATAACAAACGCACACCCAATTACTTCACGTCACTATCTCACCGCCATATTGCAAACAGCTGACCGTAAGCTCCTCCCCCGTTTCGGACGTCAATAGCCACTACGCTTATCTCACGTGACTCCGAGCCAGTGTTGCCCCATGATTATGATTGGCTCGTTGTTTGTTGCAGCCCATGTGGTGGGAATATATCTGGTGCATCAGTCTGCTGCTCTCTTTCCTGGGTCTGGCGGCCGTCAGAAAGAACCGAATTAAGACAATGAAACAATACATGATTGGTATTGGCATCTTTGGATTTGGTCCCATATTATATGCTGCCATATATTACTTTGGAGATGCTTGGGAGTACCTCACAGAAGATGATCCGGAAGATGTATTCATGTGGCAGGTAATGTTAAACACTGCATGTTGTAGTCTGTAGAAGTATACGAGAACAGAACGTGGCCTTTACACTGCCACTTTGGTTCTTGTTCGAGTCTTCAGTCTTTTGACTGGTTTCATCTCTACATAGCTACCACACCTTACAATCTGTTTAACATATTCTAACCTTGGTCTACCCTTCCAGTTCTTGTCCTCGACCCTTCCTTCCATAACTAAGCTTACTATTCCTGGGTGTCTTAGAATGTGTCCTACCAACCTATCTCTTTTCTTCATTGGCAGTCGCCAGAAACATCTCTCCTCTCCCACTCGTCTTAATACCTCCTCATTTGTAACCCTATATACCCATCTGATCTTCATCATTCTCCTGTAACACCACATTTCAGACGCTTCAATTCTCCTCTTTTCTGCTGCACCAATAGTCCAAGTTTTACTTCCATAGAGCGCCACGCTCCAGACAGAGGTTTCCAAAAATGTCTTCGTAATACCTAAATCTATATTCGATGTCAACAGATTCCTTTTTTGTAGAAATGCTTTCCTTGCCTGAGCCAACCTACTTTTTATGTTCTCTTTGCTTCATCCATCACTGGTTATTTTGCTTTCGTATGTAACAGAAGTCTCCTGCTTCCTTCAGCTTTTCACCTGCCAATTTGATCTCCATAGAGGTTTCCGAGGCTTCGGCTGCATTCCACTATTTTTGTTTTACATTTATTGATTTTCATCATGAATTCTTTCCTCAAGACCGAGTCCATACCATTCAAAAACTCATTCATATCCTCTGGCGTGTCGGCTAAGGTGACAATATAATATGGTAATATGGTGATTTTCAGGTAATAGGGTAGTTGAGGAGACTAGAACATACGAAAAATTTACGAAACTGCTGATATTGCCCATAAATACAGTCGATTATTCAAATTACATGTGGAAAGGATGAAGTTCACTACTCCATTGTCTATATCCCACCCGCTTCCTAAATCATATCGCAAATTATATAGTAAAATTCCAGCTTTGTCGGCCATTATCCGCGTGAATTATATAGAAGTAGGCTACATTATTGTCAACCCCAAGCAGACCCCACCCATATGGTAACTAATTGTATAAGCAGTCTGGGTAGCATTCTGTGCGGGGTTCAAATGAAAGGAACAGCGGTTTTGACCATGGTTACATCCTAACTCTTCCAGATCAATGATTTTTGACATTGGTTACAGCCTAACTCGTCCCGATCAGTGGTTTTTGACATTAGTTACAACCTAACTCGTCCAGATTAATGGCTTTTAACAATGGTTACAGCCTAACTCGTCCAGACCAATGGCTTTTGACAATGATTACAGCCTAACTCTTCCAGATCAATGATTTTTGACATTGGTTACAGCCTAACTCGTCCCGATCAATGGCTTTTGACAATGGTTACAGCCTAATTCGTCCCAATCACTGGTTTTTGACATTGGTTACAGCCTAACTCGTCCAGATCAATGGCTTTTGACAATGGTTACAGCCTAACTCATCCCGATCAATGGCTTTTGACGATGGTTACAGCCTAACTCGTCCCGATCAATGGCTTTTGACAATGGTTACAGCCTAATTCATCCAAATCAATGGCTTTTGACAATGGTTACAGCCTAACTCGTCCCGATCAATGGCTTTTGACAATGGTTACGCCTAACTCGTCCAGATCAATGGCTTTTGACAATGGTTACAGCCTAACTCGTCCAGATCAATGGCTTTTGACAATGGTTACAACCTAACTCGTCCCGATCAATGGCTTTTGACAATTGTTACAGCCTAACTCGTCCAGATCAATGGCTTTTGACAATGGTTACAGCCTTACTCGTCCCGATCAATGGCTTTTGACAATGGTTACAGCCTAACTCGTCCCGATCAATAGCTTTTGACAATGGTTACAGACTAACTCGTCCCGATCAATGGCTTATGTCAATGTTTACAACCTAACTCGTCCAGATCAGTGGCTTTTGACAATGGTTACGCCTAACTCGTCCCGATCAATGGCTTTTGACAATGGTTACAGCCTAACTCGTCCAGATCAATGGCTTTTGACAATGGTTACAGCCTAACTCTTCCAGATCAATGATTTTTGACATTGGTTACAGCCTAACTCGTCCAGATCAATGGCTTTTGACATTGGTTACAGCCTAACTCGTCCAGATCAATGGCTTTTAACAATGGTTACAGCCTTACTCGTCCCGATCAATGACTTTTGACAATGGTTACAGCCTAACTCGTCCCGATCAATGGCTTTTGACAATGGTTACAGCCTAACTCTTCCAGATCAATGATTTTTGACATTGGTTACAGCCTAACTCGTCCTGATCAATGGCTTTTGACAATGGTTACAGCCTAATTCATCCTAATCAATGGTTTTTGACATTGGTTACAGCCTAACTCGTCCAGATCAATGGCTTTTGACATTGGTTACAGTCAAACTCATCCAGATCAATGGCTTTTGACAATGGTTACAGCCTAAATCGTCCCGATCAATGGCTTTTGACATTGGTTACAACCTAACTCGTCCAGATTAATGGCTTTTGACAATTGTTACAGCCTAACTCTTCCAGATCAATGATTTTTGACATTGGTTACAGCCTAACTCGTCCAGATCAATGATTTTTGACATTGGTTACAGCCTAACTAATCCCGATCAATGGCTTTCGACAATGGTTACAGCCTAACTCGTCCCAATCTATGGTTTTTGACATTGGTTACAGCCTAACTCGTCCAGATCAATGGTTTTTGACAGTGGTTACAGCCTAACGTGTCGTCAACAGTGCTCCGCTAGCTTCCCACGACCAAGGCCGCACCTCAACCCGACTATTCTAATCTAAGTTTTGTCCAATCCAAATTAGTTTTGACAATGGTTTGAGCCTGTGGACCGCGTTAGCCATACATGCACCCCTGGTTTCTGTCACGCACAGTGGAAATAGTCACGAATTAATCTTTCTCTAGACCAATGGGTTTAGTCACGCATATGACAGCCTCATGTGGTGGTGTATTTTATATCTTACATGTTGGCAACGCCCATGTAACAGATGATGAATGCTCACTACTAGAGGAACATGTCTGCCCTCATTCAATGAGCAAGAAACCAATTCTGCCACGCAGAGTGCCAATGACGAAACGGTTCGTCACCAATTCTACCACGCAGTACTGCCAATGACGAAATGGTTCGTCATCAATTCTACCATGCAGTGGTGCCAATGACAAAATGGTTCATCACCGATCCAACCACGCAGTGTTGCCAATGACGAAACAGTTCGTCACTACGTGCGCAGCTTTTTAGTTCGACGTACCAGCTGTTTGAAGCGATGTTATTTGAAAGTAGACTTATCTGCTCTTTGGCGATAGTCCATACAAGCAATTACTTTGCAATTTTATTCTCTATGGTGATGCGAATTATGCTATCGTTTGTTCAAAGAGATGGAAAGGTATGACTTCTGTGCACTGCAATGGCTGACAACAGACCAAGTAGTAGTGGCGATTATAAACGTTTATAACTTACCAATACCTGTTGAATCCCTTGGAGAAAATTGGATCGTAGAATCTGAAAATGCCCGGCTAAAAACCCCCAGATCCTACCAACAGGTGAAGGAAGTATATAGGGTGCATATCAACTAACCAGACTTGTGCAAAGACAGACCAAAGTACAAACAAAGGAAACTAGCTCAGGTCAAAATGACGAAAATCGAAACTCAAATAAGATAAGACTTATCTCAGAGAAATGAGAAAATTGAGAAAAGTACATTGATCTTCTCGACACAATTTAATGCGATTATTATGAATTATTACCCTCGGATGAATTGCTGTTAAGAAAAGCAAAATTTATTGAATAAATATGTCATATATATTCACAAACCTGGGACATGCTGGCTGATGACCGCTCATCTTGGCGCCGTACCATCTCGGATACTGTAAAGATGTTTGAAAGGGATCTACGCACACATGAAGAGGCCAAGCGTCAAGCTAGGAAACTTCGAGCAGCCCAACCACGTCCTCCTCCAGCAATACTATGTGACTTGTGTGGTCGCTTGTTCCATGCCAGGATTGGACTCTTTAGTCACCGTAAACACGTCCACAAACTGGACTGAATGAAAAAGATTTATACTCTGATTCGAGTTAAAGCTGATGATATATCTGAAGGTATTCCTCACCTTCCGGTCTTTCCAAAATTACACAAAACTGAAAGACGTCAAAGCATCTAAGAAACGCCTTATCAGGTGTTTGACTCACCCTTTCAAACGTTCACAAAACGTTCTAAGCATCAAGAATAGTGAATAAAATCCACTATAAAACACACTATATCACCCTAAATCAATTAAGTACAGCGTTATATACATATGTACAGATTAAGCTGTTTCTCAATGAAACATGACCCCAAACAGCATTTTTTTTTACACCTACACACCTTCCTATCCTGTTAAATTTGAAATGATGTCGTTACTAGACATGTAATTTAACCAAGTGGCAAAGCTCAGTTAAATACATGGATTCACATCAAGGTATATGCAAATATAAATTACTTGAATAAGATTACAGGAATAAACTGTTCTCAAGAAATTCTCAGAAGTCGTTATAGGTCTTATTATATTTCATCAATATGAAGTATGAAGATGAGGTATAGAATTGCTACAGTACATATCTTGAAAGATATTACCTCCAGTTGATTGAAAAATTGAGCGTCACTCGATGACTTAGACTCTCAAGACGTAATTGTGTACTTCATGTATATTCGTATAACTTTAAAATACTTTACCAAAGTGGTTTACAATACTATGAAAAAGAAAAAAAAAACCTAAAATATTACCTAAATTTCCTCAGCACTTGCCAGACACACTGTACTTCATTTATATTAACTTTATGGTTTCTTAACAATCGTCACTCTCACAGTGATCGAAGAACATTCTCAAACTTTAACCATATGACTCGTGGTTACAATAATTCACATGCTCGTTTCGTTTCAATAAGACTTCAATTAAAATCTAACACCATGATCAATTAACTGGAGAAATCTTAATACAGTATTTTCCAAGAGTCATATTGTTCTATAGCTTAATAAATATACCTTTTGTTCTGAGAACTTATTTCTGCTAGAAAATCAGAATTTAAGTATGCATCTTCGAACTTGAGTTTGGAATCATAATAATATTTTAGAAGAAATGTCAATCAGAAACCCATCACGTAACCATGTCTCTCAAGTTCTTTACAACGTCAAACGAATTTAAATGTGTAGAAAATTAACTTACTGGAAGTCGCAGTATCAAAAATCATAACGATGCAAAAATTGCTAAAATTTCATTTTACTAAACACAAATCATCTCCTAACTGGTGATCTTCACAACGATTGAAAACTGCAGAATGTTACGACGAAACAGAAATTTAACGCAGAATTAAAGAAGGTAGTAATATATCCTGACAAGACATGAATAGTTAAGGTTTGTCAAACGAACGAAAGAAAGAGCAATCTGGGACCAAGAAAGACAAGAAATTATCTGACTAAAAATCCCATCATCACATAATCTAACTACACGATTTGGCAACTGGGAACAACAAATGTAAATGCTCAACTACTACCAAAGATGTCAGACTTCTACCTTATTGTCGGATGATGGATAGGCGTCATTTGGGACGAATGCCCGAGTCCGGTTTCCAGAAGAATACTGGCCTTCAGTATATTGACTCTTCATCCTGAACGCACATCTCCCTCTGATCCCACCTCGGATGGGACTATGCACCAAATCCAGCATATTCTAGAAGCTCTTACAACACTGTTGTAGACAGCATCTCACTTCATTGACGATCTTTACATGGTTGCAGCAGAGTATCTTCGAAGTACTTCCGCAGTTCACTCCCGTCTCATCCATGAATTTGAGTGAGTTGGAGTTCATGGCGAGCGTATTCAGGAGACTCTCTAAATACATCTCTGGCTAGTTGTACTCCACGGTTACTTCATTATGTCAGTACTCGACTCATTCATACTGCGTCCCTGTATTCAATTTTAAACGTTCATGGCAGTGTAGACAGGACACCATAAAATTGTTCCTTTCGTAAACCGCTTAGAATGCATGTTAGATTGTGAAGAATGTTCAAGAAGCGTTTAATTCTCACTGTTCGCTTCAGTCCTTTTTTCCCGGGCTAGTTGCCTGAATAAAGTATCAGAAAATCAGATTCAATGCAAAATAAAGATTTGAAAGCTGTCGCGCACACGTTTAAACAAGCGTTATGAAGGCTAGAAACGCACAGAGTTCTCATCGCGTGCGTATAGCGACCTCATATACTGCGTTATAGTATGTTCACTCAAGTCCGCGACAGGCTAATGTCCCCCTTAAGGAACTTAAGAACTACACAGTGCGAACACCGCACGACACGATTGTGCTCCTTCTTAAGATCACCACAATCTGCCCAGGTCAAGACAGCAATAAGCCAAGCATCTCCTCCACACCTCTCCAGGGCTACCCTCCCCTCAGAGAGTTCCTGACGTTATCTGGCCTTGACTCGCCGACTGTCATTTGTCGAGCATATCAAGAGGGCGATGGCCCCGAGTGACGTAGCAAACAGGTTTTGGAAACAAGACCGGTTGAAGTAATAAATGCATATCGTCGTGCCTCAAGGTGGTTTCTGAAAACACCTAAATCTGGAATACAAAAACGGTCACAGTACCCAGCAGGGGGAATAGGGGATATATACCCCTCTCCCTAAAAATCTGATTTATCACCCATAGTGAAAGGCTGTTTATCCAGTCACTACATAAGGCAGTCATTACCGACACCCTCCAGGGGCTCACATCTAGTGGGACGTGGGTTGGCGACCACGGGTCCCCAGCTTCCACTTACTTGTGCGAGGATCCTCTCTGTCATCTTTCCTGTCGGCCTCCTTTGATCAACACTTGTTCTATTCTGATCCCGACGGTATTAGGGTATCTGAGGTCTAGGGATTCTTTCCCTTTCCCTCATTAATTGGCCCTTGTCTCATCTTTCCTGGTACTCTCCTTCTTCGAGGGATCAGCATTCTTTTTCTTTTCGTGATATCTTCTGCCTTCTGCACAATGTCCTGAAGGGCGCACGGCTGGTGAGTTTGGGAGTTGGCGATCCCGAGGGATTGCTGAGGTGGGTCCGTTTTTCCCCCTTTTTACCTCTGACTTTGGGGTGGGCACTCTCCTCTTTCCCTTTCCTATCTGCCTTGCATGGCTGTCCATCCTTCCAAGTCCCTCAATCCTCATTCTTTGTGGATTGAGGGCATTTCTTTTCCTCCTGTCCATTATTTCTTTTCCTTTTTTCTAATTTCCTCATTTCATTTTCTAGTGTGTAGGTTAGTTGTTAAGTCAGTAGTTAGTTTTAGTTGTAGGTTTCATCTTTCATTTTCACGATCACCCAAACCATTAGGGGCCGATAGCCTAGATGTTATCAGCATCATCTCCTCTTAACGTACATCCCCTACTTGCTACAGACATTCGCTCTCAGTTACGCCTAAAAGGACTGGCATTTTGCGAGAGTCAGTGGCTAGCTGACCCAATGCCCAGCAAACTGAGAGCGATCAAGGGAACTACTCGCATGTGGCGGAGCTCTTTCCGGTCACGGAGGGAGTCCTTCATTTTGTGTAGGCTAAGCATCTTCATCATCAGCTTTAACTTGAATCGGAGTATTAATCTTCTTCCTTCAGTCCAGTTTGTGGATGTGTTTACGATGACTAAAGAGTCCAATCCTGGCATGGAATGAGCGTCCACACAAGTCACATAGTATTGCTGGAGGAGGACGTGGATGGGCTGCTCGAAGTTTCCTAGCTTGACGCTTGGCCTCTTCATGTGTGCGTCGATCCCTTTCAAACGTGTTTACAGTATGCGAGATGGTATGGCGCCAAGTTGAGCTGTCTTCAGCCAGCATGTCCCAGGTTTGTCAATTTCAGGGTCTGCTTAAATTGGTCCTTGTAGCGCCTCTTAGGACCCCCATGAGGTCTGGTGCCAAAGCATAGCTCACCATATAGCATTTGACGAGGTAATCTCACATCATCCATCCGATGGACATGACCAATCCATCTTAATTGGTGACCTATTATGGATGATTCTGTGCTGTTGATTTGAGCCTTTTCAAGAACAGCATAATTGGTAATGCGGTCTTCCCATTTAATCCTCAGGATTGATCGAAGTTGTAGGTGGAAGCGCTCAAGCTTTCTAAGATCAAATCGGTAAAGGTTCCACGTTTCACAGCCATACATCAATGTAGAAATGACTACTGCTTTGTACACCATAAACTTTGTACTCGTGGACAGATCTTTATTCATGAAGACCCGATGCGCTAATCGTCCATATGCTGCATGGGCTGCGCCAATTCTCTTATCCACATCCTGTTCACAGGTACAGCTCACAGAAATGGTACTGCCCAGGTACGAGAAGTGGTTTACCTGTTCTAATGACAAATTTGAGATGGAGATATTGAACTGAGGAAGAAGTGTGCCTGGTGAAGGATGTGCCAAGACTTTAGTCTTATTGGCATTTATGGTATGACCAAAACGATCACATACGCTTTTGTAACAATTAACTGACTCTTGCAGCTCTTGTGGTGTGAGAGTTGGCAACACAGCATCATCTGCATACAACATATTAGTAACATTAGTAACCTGAGATTTCCTCAAGGAGCGGAGACGAGTTAGGTTGAAAAGCCCTCCATCAAAACGATACTTGACCTCCACACCGGAGATGTTTGTAGGTGAATCATAAAGCATTGCAGCCAAGTACAGCGCAAAAAGTGTTGGAGCCAGTACACATCCTTGTTTCAGTCCATGGGTAATAGGAAATTCATCGGACATCTTACTCTGATGGCAAACCTGACCTGTCATGCCATCATGGGGAGCCTTGATTAGATCAACAAAGCGCTTCAGCACCGCCCACATGGCTGGTCTTGGAACCGAATCAAATGCCTTTTCCAGGTCATAAAAGACTAAGAAGAGTGGATTCTGTTGTTCTCTACATTTTTCTTGTAGCTGTCTCACACAGAAAATCAATTCAATTGTGCTTCTGGAAGCTGTAAATCCCTATTGTGACTCTGGGAGGATCTTCTCAGAGATAACCTTGAGGCGGTTAAGTAGAATTCTTGCAGGAATCATCTCCACAATTGATAGCAGTGGTATACCATGGTAGTAGTCTAAGAATAGGTCATACAAGATCCACCCACTCGTACGTAATGAGAAGGGAAGACCCCCACTTTGTATCTGTGGAGCCGTTTTCACCGTGGCCCATATTTTAACTGTGGATCTTGCTGACTTACGAAGAAACCTTGGTTTGCAGATGACACTCAAACTTATATTAGCCGATAAGTATGTGGCTGCTGATCGTGTTATCCGCTTTATATGTGAGCGTGGGTTAGGGCCAGCAATCTAAATTTTCCAGTGTACATTGACCCAAAGACTTGTTCGTTTTTGAATGATGAAGTTTTGTTTTTCCGTAATTTTCGTTTATATTATATTATTGGTCTTAAGACTTGTCTCCTTCTTCCCTACTATTGTGGTATTCATCTGATAATAAACTGATACTGCTTTCTTAGTTCTATTTAGTACCTTGGGTACAATTTTTCCATCATTACTTAATATGGTTCCTAGATATTCAAAAGTTTCTACTTCCTCAAGAGGCTTTCCATTACAGAGAATATTGAGCTTTTCATTCACTATCATTCCCTTCCTTTTCAATTCTTCATACCATTCCACCCCTGCTTGCTGAAGCCTTTTTGGTGTGTCAGCTGCCAGTACTATATCATATGCATAGAGCAGTACTTGCATATAAACCGGTCCTGGAAATACATCAGAGTTAAAGGGTTAAATATCTTGAATTCTATGCTTTAATTCTGTGCTAGTTTGTTGTTATCTGTGGTTTATGTTATGTGCAGGACTACCCATATGCTCTGTTGTGGTACGCGTTCATCATGGTGGCGATACAAGTCCACTCCTTCTCGCTGTACTTCGCCTGGAACCTGCTGGTGGCCTGGAAGGCTCGAGGAAGCAAGAAGATGGACTGAAGATGTTCCCTCCCCTCTCCATCCCAGATCTCCTCCCTCCAGCGGAAGATGCACAGGATCCATACTGACACGGTACATAGGTAATAACTGTTAAATTACTTGAGAGGAAGAAGGACGGCCGTGCCCTCTGACGTGGTGGCCTGAGTCACGGATGAGCTGGAAGTCCAGTGGTCATCCCGAGTGGTATTCCATTGGTTGTACTCGCTTTCTGTCTGAAACAAATGCTGGGATGGTACCTTGTTGCAATCCTAGACCCTAAAAACACCCCTACACACACTACTACTGGCCGTGTGGCTTAGCAGTAACATTCCCGCCTGCTGCGACCAAGGTTCCAGGATCGAATCCTGGCGCAGTCAGTTGGCAATTGAGGGTTGTGCCAGTAGATTTACTGGCTTGTTAAAGATCCCTTTCGGGGAAAAATTCCTGCACCCTGGTGTCCCTAAAAGCCACAGTAGTTGAAAGGGACGCAAAAACAATCACATTCTTTAACGGCATTATGCATAACTAAGGATCTTTCTTCCTTCTGTCTCATTCAGGGTTTTACAGAAAAATGATGTTTCTTCACCAACGATCTGAATCTAGGCCTGCACCAATATCATTCTTCTGTTCTTGTTCCGTATAGGCCAACTACGGACCACGATATTCAACTATTTTGTTTGGAGTGGGTCTTGATGTTTGCCCAGTAGTCACGCATCCTCTGGCTGTGTTGTTCCTTTCTCTCCTTTGTCCAGAGGGCACCTGTCTTCTTTCTAGGGGATTTTTCCTGGAACTTAATTTGCTTTACTTTACTCCTGAGAGACATTCGATCGTTTATGTCTTTTTCCTTAACTCCCAGTTCCAGCAGATCTTTGTGCATTTCTGTCAGCCATGGTGACTTGGTCTTCCTTCTTTGCCAGTATGTGAGAAGCTGATTATGGAGACGTGTCCATAATGTCTCTTCCTGGCAACGTCGGTAAGTCTTTCAGAGTATCTATAGAACAAATACGAAGGACTTGTCCCCTGCCAGTTGCCGTGCTGTGCGATACACAACAAGTACAGTTAGCAGCATTCTGCATATTGCTCATTCGCTGCAACAGTGACATTACTCAAAATGTGGTGTTTCTGGGAAACTACGTTTAAAGATTTAAAGTCATTTACTAACTGTACTAAACAGGAGGTGTCGTGTGCGATCGCCAGTTGGAAGACCACCTAAAATCGAAGATTTACCGCACGCTCATTCATCCCGTGGTGCTTTATGGTACTGAATGTTGGCCGATCATCAAGGATGCAGAACGTCGGGTAAGTGTCATGGAGACCAAGATGCTTAAATGGACAGCTGGCATTACTAGGTTGGATCACATCCCCAATGCAAGAATAAGGAAACTATTTGGTGTCGTGGCAATCAACAACAAAATGCGTGCGGGTCGTCTTCGATGGTTCTGGCATGTGCTACGGTCAGGAGCGGACGCCATTGCAAAATGGCTACACACTAGAGTTCGCGGGGAAAAGACCAAAGGGGCGACCGAGACAACGTTGGGCCGATACACTGCACAGGGATCTGAAAAGCATCGACCTACATCCGGATGTGGCCCAGAACCTAGTAAAGTGGAGACAGTGGATTCACATAGCAGTCCCTGGCACGACGCGGGGTGAACGCTAAAGCAAAAGAAGAAGACGACAACTGTAGCTTAATTAAATAATGGCGAGGTTTTGACGCCATATTGAATTGGGAAGTTATTTCCTTACTTCAGTGTAACAAACACTAACGCATCTAAGAAGTATCAATGTTCTTAGTGTAATTGCAATATTTTTGGAAACTGCCACAACAAATTATTTGTAGTCTCACGTTGCCAAGAAAAGCGATCGAGTAGTGTCAATTTAATCAATCGATAAAGAATATTTTCCAGCACAGTAGTGAGGTGAATGCTGAGAAAGTGCAGATTTCTAGTTATGCCACTGTTGCATTAAATGAGCGATGTGCCGTTCAAGGATGCATGACAAGATTTGTACTACACAGGGGACGCTAACTCTCCAGCGTTGTGGCTTGGCCCCCCCCTTTTGTACCTGGAGTACCAACTACTGTTGAATGTCCAACCATCCTCAACTTAAAAAAAAATAGATTGATCCATAATTTTCTCTCTTTTTTTCTGTCCTTCTTTCTGTATTTATTTATTTATTTATTTATTTATTCTTTTGTTTATTTGTATATTTAATTAGTTATATTAATTTTTAATAATATTGATTATGTTTATTATATTACCGTATTTATATTTTTGTATTTATATCTAGAACTATTCTTTTTGTAAACCATATTTATTACTAATTAAATTATACTGTATTGGTCCGAAAATAACCCACACTTTTAATGTTGATGATGATGATCTTGTAGCCTCCGGAGAGGCCGAGTGCAGGCCCGTGGACGACCTGCGCGTCGTAATGAGGATGGAGTGATGATGAAGATGTCACATATAACCAGTCCCCGAGCCACGGGAAATAACTCCAGGAGATTAAAATCCCTAATGGCTCGGCTGGGAATCGAACCCGGGACACATTGAGCCAAAGCCTAGCGCGCTAACCATTGGAAACGTTTTTGAAATGGCACTAAGAACACTCTGGGTCCAAACGTAAAGTGAAGCTAGTTTGACAATTATGCCAAACGTTGAAAAGCCACAACACCCAAAAAATTGTTTTTATCATATTCCAAATAAAATTTTTAAAATTACTTCCAGTTTAACTAATATTCACAGTAACAGGAAGAGACAAGGCCTCTAAGAACAAATGGATTGTGTCAGTTAAGTCAGATATAACCCTCCTGGCACTACAGCCCTTGAAGGGCCTAGGCCTACCGAGCGACCGCTGCCCAGACAATTGGCATGCAGATATTGGGTGATGCGTGATCAGCATATCGGGTTCCCTCGGCCGTAAAACTGTGTTTTCGTGATTGAGGCACTGCCTCACTGTCAGACATCTACTCAATTGTCCTCACGAGGCTGAGTGCACCCCGTTCCAGCCCTCACGTCAGTTTCTAAAATTCTCGATGGAGCCGGGAATCGAACCCGGGCTTCCAGGTGAGAGGCAGGCGCGCTACCTCAACACCACGGGGCCGGCTAAGTCAGATATGGAACTAGATATCCCACTGGGACAAACTCATGACCGTCTGATGTTCCGTCACGTTTTCCCTACGCCCCTTGCAAGAAAGAAGACTGACCCATAGTCAGAAAATGAGGGACTATTGGAAGAAGAAAGCAACAACTTTACCGAAGAGTAGATACGAGCCCCGTGGTCCTAAGTAGGCCTAAACGATAAAGAAAGAAATGATAATATCGTATTGTGATGGTTATTTATGATGTTGGATGATACTTTTGGAGGAACCAACAACAACAACAACAGGCCCCACGTTGGGCGCCAAATGTAATGCTTGTTGTTGTTGGTTCCTCCAAAAGAATCAAGTAACATCATAAATAACCATTACAGTATGGCCTCGGGTGCCGGGTGCAAGCTTGGTTATTTGCGCCCAGAGGGCAGCTTGCATGTCGAATTTTTTGTTTTTCCTTGGAGCACTATGAAAGTCAAGGGGGTAATATATCTATGCCCATGACACTGTAGCGCTTTCTAGTAGAGAAAGGAGGAACTTTTGTGTTTGATAAGGACATAAAAGGGAAGCGACCTAGGGGAAGACCAAGGACACGATGGATCTCCCAAATAAAAGATGGAGGAGTGGAATCGTGTAAAGTTGAAGAAGTATAATTATACTTGCATAGACTGAAATGGAGAGCGCTCTTACACAGCACCCGGGAAACTGGAGACGATTAAATGATGATGCGTGTTGACTGACTGAAAAAGATTAAATTTCGACCACGTAACCGTTAATCTTGCGATCATTAGCCACAGGACCTCCTTTTTAGGTGGAATCCAAACCACAGGACATGGCATTTCCCTTCGAAAATCTCACGTGCATTCACCGGGAATCAAACCCGGTCCACCTTGGTGAGAGGCCAACAGCTTGACCGCTGCACCTCCACGTCCCCTAGCAAGGATTGAAGTATTGATTTAACAAGTTCTGTAAAAGTGCTATTCAATTAAATAATAATAAAATTATTATTAGTTGTCTCTCAATCTTTCTTCTTTCTAGTTTCTTTGTGTCTTTTCTGTAGTTTTGGTATTTTCCTTTTTATTCCCTCGAATTTTAACGGAGCGACTTATTTCCGGACCAATACACTAGTTATTTTTTTCTTTCATTTTTAAATTCATTCTGAAGAAACAAAAGAAAGTGGCTGTCATTAATAACTGTTCTGTTTGATTCTTTGTGATATGTGCTGATTTTACCATCTCTTATTTGAAATTGTTGGCCTGTAAAATCAAGTACTTTTGATAGAAATGGAAACGTTCAATGGATAAAGACTTGCAGTGTGGATCCTGAGAATTCAATGTGTTGTTGTAAAACTGATCATTTAAATATTTTTATGAATGACGAAAGTAAGGAGGTTTGGATATAGCTTTCAAACGTACACGAATCGTCCGCCGAATGGCAAAGATTCTATGTTACGAAGATGGTGGTTGTAAATTGTCTTGTACCTGTGAGAGAATGTTCACTCAATAAAGTTGTTGATCCATTTGAATATGTCGTATTATAGGTTGCCCCCCCACCCGCCTGGAATGATGGTTCACCTGTGTGATATGTAGGTGGGCCATGGAGGTACCCGTTAGAGATATTCGCTCTCAGTTATGCCGAAAGTAGCCTTCTTGGAGAGCCGGTTCCCAGTAAACTGAGGGAAGATATTAGAGTATTAATGCAATTCAGTTTGGTGAAATAAAAATATCTCAAGAAGGACTAAAAAACAAATTTTGTAAGATATGTGAGACCTGGAAACTCACTCAGAATATCACTAATCTTTGGTAGACTTTTATAAATAACTGCTTGTGACACTATTAACAGATTCCAGGAGAAAGTGGGAGGATTGGTCTCACTTGGAGTAAATCTCCTGGAACTGTACAGAATAAACCTGGATTTGAATCCTCAAGGAGCTTGTAGGATTGGCCAACCAAAAATGACGCTAAAATGAATTGTGAAGGGGCAAGCCCTAAAAGTGGGAGGGACTTGGAGAGTGGTTGAAGCGTCGGCACAGCGAAGAGCAGAGGAAAGTATTTTCAGGGATGCCGTATGCTGCAGTGGAAACAACCAGAAGTAAGTCAAGCAAGGTGGTAAGACCAGGGGAAGGATAGACGGTGAATATTTGAACACCTTGCATGGTTAACACTTCATATCCTCTTGTGTTCAGTCCTCCAGCAACCCAATGTATCGTGGTAGCATGTGTCTGGATTATTTCTCTTTTTCTTAATGCATTTGACCCCACAGCGTTACCTAGCACAGCAGCACAGGATCGTAATTACATCACGCCCATGACAACCTACTCCATTTTGTCAAGTTACGTACACTACTACAGTCTCTACTAAAACACAGACAAATTCAACACACTCCTTTGATTGAGATTCACACCCCCACCATGAACCTTCAAAATTCCAGCTCATCCTCCCTTCTGCTACAGGCGCATTGATCCAGTCACACCCTTCTCATGATGAGGAGGGGAGTGATAGTTTGGTATTACCGATAAACTCTAAATGTTTGGGAAGTTAATTTTAATTGCGATGAAAACAAATATTGTGCAGAAAGTCTGGGACAAATACTATAACTTCACAAAGAGAATGTTTAAAAAATAATGGTATTTTTCTGAAAATAACATAAATCATGTTTATCACAAAATACTTTCAAGAATAACCAAAATTATCATTGGAAAATTGCAAGCTTTGATTTTCAAGCCTTTCAGACGCTCATAGTTTCTTTTTACCCGTGCCTGTAAATGTTGAAGATTTAAGATGTAATTAGAGAGGTTATTAAGCATGTTTATATGACATTGTTTGTACTAATATAATGTGTTATGTTATAACTGGTATTACCATGAATTAAACACCGTACAATCACACCCATAATGCTATTGGGTTTGTGAACATAAAAAATAAAGCAACATGCCTCAAGTTTAAACAATACGTGTGTTATCGGAGGAGATGAAATCCTTTCTGATCAGGCCACCATGAATACGCAGACATAGAACTGACCTCGTAAGTGTCGAGCGGGATCTTTCCCGCTACCAATGATATCACTCCTTCTAACATGTGTGTCTGTGTCACAAACGTGGCTGTGCATCTTCCTTATCCATGCGTGTTTACATTTAAGCTTTCATGTTCTTCGTTGTGGACATTTTATTGTGATTCCTTGCCATAGCTTTTAGAAGAACACGTGTTGTGTGTTGTTATTATCTGAACTGTACCACCTTGTTTTGTGTATCGTATGCGAGCCGCAATGATGTCTTGTGTTCTCTGGGATTGATATCAGGTGAATGTTGAGGCCAGTTATCTGAGTTATGACTCCCATGTTGGAATGTTTTTATACTACTACAAACCACTTTATGTTGATCTATATACTTGAATTTGTTAAAAATGTGTGATTTAACTGCTTGCTTCTCACAAAGGTTACTCGGATTTGGATTACCGGGCCTGTGCATGTGGAATTTTCAAAATAAAAGAAAAAATGTCCAATGACTTGGATTCCATGTAAGGAAAAGGTTGTATGATTTATGATTACAAAATTGAGCCTACAAGCTTAATTCAAAATGGGCAGATTGTGTCTTATTCATTTATAGTAGTGCACATTTTGATCTTAGTTCTGGCTTATAACATTTCAAAGTCTCAAATTTTACATTGCAAATTAATTGAAAACGACGATTATGTATCATTTCAAATTTCAAAGAAATTGGAATTGTTTATATTTCTCAGTGTATTTGCCAGTGTTCGATTGGGCTCGTCAGTTGGCGAGTACATTCTGGTAAGGCCCTCCTGAACCTCGGGCAATGCCTGCCTCGTGGATTCTAGCGGATGGTCTATGTTTCCGAATTCCATATATTTAAACTATCATTTATCATATGAATAATGCTATCAAAATTAGATCCCGCATTCAACAGGCAAGGAAAGGAAAGGAATCAACTACTGTGCAACAGAGGCTTTAATACAGGTTGTATCAAAATGAATATTGGGTTTTTAAGGGTTTGTAGTCTTTATTGCAGTCAACTATAAATAATACGAGAGCAGATCAAAAAATAAGTTGCACTTCCCAGTTATGGCCATTTCTTACACAGCAACTCGACTATAACGACGTCCAATGTAACATCACTTTTCCACATAGTTTCCAAGAGACTCCAAACATTTCTGCTAACGCACAACCAACTTGACGATGCCTGATGCAGAGAAAGTTCCTCCAGCGTTCTGCAACCACACGGAGACAGCGGCCTTCACCTCCTCATCGGTCTGGAAACGTCGACCACCGAGCTTACCGAACAGATGAAAGTCACATGGTGCTAGGTCGGGCCTGTAGGGTGGATTTTGCCAGACCTCCCTCTTGAAACGCTGCAGCAGTTCGCTCGTTTGGCGGGCCTTGTGAGGTGTTGCATTATCGTGCAACAAAATCACACCGGCGCTCAATTTCCCCCGGCGCTCCTCTTTAATCGTGCAATTCTTCCTTTTGGCCAATAGGAATCGGATTGTCGCACGCACCTCATATTTGGAGTGAACGTCCAGTCGACGTGCCATTGTATTTGGCCGCTATTCACACCATAGAAGACAAGACACCACAGCGACCTGCCTAACAGACGTGTGGGCAATGTTGTCCCTTTCTCCGCTGTGCCCACGTTTGCGACACACAGCGCGCTGCTGCAGCGTGTTAGTGCTACTAACTTTTTGATCCACCTTCATACATCAAATGAAAGTGCAACTCAAACAGTTTGTCCTGCAAGTGTTCAATGTGAGCACCATTCATCACACATCGAGTACTCGTTGCAACAACTGCTTCAATGCTGTTTCTTACGTATGTTAGGTCAGCTGGTAGCGGAGGCACATACATATGATCCTGGAACTGCTAATTCATGACTAGCCCTCCAAATTAATTTCTTGGGGGCTACGCGTGAAAGATTCTCTCACTCGTTCAACATGTTCTTCAATCTCTGATGGTCGGCCAATACTCTTCCCTTTACAAAGACAGCCAGTGTCTTCAAACTGATGATACCATCTACGGATGTTATTTTCACTTGGAGGATTACAATGCACAGTGGGTCAAAATCGAAATCTAGAGCGACAAAATTATTTTTACGTATTAATCATGAATTTAGAGTGAAAGCAACGTACGGTATATAATTTGTTTACTTCATAATGAACATCAGTTAAGTCCTTTTTTAAGCTACGTCTACACATGCAAGAAATTGTCTATGACTAGGAGTTGGATAGAGCATTCAGTTATCCCTTCAGAACAATTTTCTACCCCTAATTTACTTTTAACAAAGTCACAAAGTTCCACTTTTGACATAAGCGTCGAACCCAGTGCTTCCAACAGTTGTAAACATGTGAGAACTGGTTGCGTGGCATCTTCTAAAACATAAAATAACTTAAGTTCCCAAAAAAAAAAGAAGCAAAAAAATCTTATAACAGGGGTAAACTACAAGACTTTATCTACATTTTAACATTAAGTAGAAAGTGACGCAGAGTGACGCGACATACTAAAAATCTAAGTAAAAGTATAATTTTAAAAATAATAGTTAAGTATTGAGCCTCCGTGGCTTAGGCGGCAGCACGCCAGCGTCTCACCGCTGGGTCCGTGGTTCAAATCCTGGTCACTCCATGTGAAATCTGTGCTGGACAATACGGAGGCAGACAGGTTTTTCTCCGGGTACTCTGGTTTTCCCTGTCAAAATTGCATTCCAGCAACACTCTCCACTATCATTTCATTTCATCTGTCATTCATTTCATCATCGCCCCAGAGGAGTGCGACAGGCTTCGGCAGCCGGCACATTTCATATCCTCGCCGCTAGATGGGGGCTTCATTCATTCCATTCCTGACCCGGTCGGAGACTGGAAGCAGGCTGTGGATTTTCAGTTAAATATTATATAATACAAATATAGTTATGTAACAATTATGCCCATTAATAACTGAAACACGTTACAAAGATCACACCTTCAGCTCCATGTTCCATCTTAAAGAATCACACTAACCACAAAGACAACCAAACCACAGCCACTTACATTCACCCTCCAATTCAGACTGCTCGAACAGTGGTGACAGATTTACACTAAGATGCGTTTATATCCCAGAATAGTGAGCGGCAATTGTATGAGAATGCTGTAGAAGTAATACATTTTGATTTTTTAATTATGAAAATAAATAATTTTGTCCTCCTAGATTTCGATTTTGACCCACTGTGCAATGGAACAAAACACGGAACGCACATTGCACTGTAACACAGATTCAGTCCTTGCAAACTGTAAAACACAAAAAGCTTTCTGTTCCCTAGTCGCCATCTTGGCTACTAGCACTTTTAACAGAAGACGGAGGAACCAGTGCATGCTTATGCGCACAGGTACGAACACTTGTAGGACAAACTGAGTTGCTCTTGCATTTGATGTATTATTTATAATCATACGTTTATTGTAATAAATACTACGAAGCCTCAAAACCCCGATATTCATTTTGATACACCTTGTATTGCTCTTTATTTCTGCTTACTCTGGTGTTACATTTTCCCTATATTGCTGTATGGTGCTGAAGCCTGGACCCTCACAGATAACACCAGCAAGAAACTTAAATCCTTCGAGATGTGGTGCTACAGAAGCCTGTTCTGAATATCGTGGGATCGATAAAGAGTACGTAACACAGACGTGCTTTTATGCCTGCACAAACAGTTGGAGATCTTGCATAACATCAAAAAGACAAAATTTGAATACTTTGGCCAAGGAATTTATTAATTACTAATTCTTAGAAAAATAGGAAGTTTACCAAAAAAAATATTTTGCATTTTATTGTAAATTCCAAAGAGCTTGAAGATGTCAATTAAAGAGGTTTGGACAACTTTTGCATCTAAAGACCACAAACTCTGTTATCAAAAATGAAGGCTAGTTTATCTGTCAATGACTCGCTCGATTCCCGAGTACAAAGTAGAGACATCCTTGCGGTTCATGCACGATACGACACACATTTTGTGTGTTATCGCAAGTCAACGCAAAGAAGAAGCTGAAAGACTAAAAAGAAACCAGAAACCAGAGTGCAATAAGAAAATGTGCCCTGTTTACAGACGAGAAGCACAAAAGAGATTATTATTTTTGTAAACTGTTTGGGTATGGATAAATTTCTTTAAAGTTTATCATAATATTAGAATATAAGAGAGTTTCCATTTACAGTAAATATGTGTGTTTGTGTGCCAACTGGCACAAACTAAATATAAAACCTCTCATTTGTTTATTTTTTTAATATAGAATACTATGTATTTGTTTCTATGGGATGCTATTTATTATAAAAGGAAAAGTAAGAATCAACTGTGCTTCCTACATAAGAAAGTTTAATTCTTTATGAAGGATATCTTAAAAGGTTTGTTCCAACAAGGTGCTCAGTCACGATACAATTGGCTTTACAACATGACGACGTCTAGTCCTTGAACTGGTTTGTGAACAGTTCATGGATATGCTCGGTAAAGCTTCTTTTGGGGTCGCGGGTTCAAATCCGGCTGAAGTTGTCAGAACTTTTAAGAGCGTTAACAATCCCTCAGTATGCCTTCCTTCGGAGGGGAAGTAAAACCGGCGGTCCCATGTTTTAGATTTATGGCATGTTAAAGAACCTTCCACTAATTACACCTGTGTGAAGCTAAATTGTATAGGTTAAGAATGCAAACTACGCTCTTAGGTTCCCACGTTCGTTGCCAAGAGCCGACTGCGGTAGCGTCTGGTAGCTAAGTTCCGAACTAGTAGTCGTTGACGGTGGCGTTTTGCGGCAAAAGTAGGATCTATTTGAAAAATTCAAAAGTCTGCAGTCCTTACTTGAATTAAAAAACAGATAACACACACTAAGGCCCGTTCTTACAATCTCCAGTGAAGTGTCAGTAAACTCTAACTGACAGTTGGCTTTACGGTCGGAGTAAAGTCCCGGTAAACATTCGATCCTTCTTACCATGTTCCGGTTAATGTTTACGTTAGGTTAGCAGATCTGCGCATAATTTTCAACAGTTGGTACATATTTCAGGTTCGATTTACAGATTTCTTGATACCTCTCAATGGTTGGCATGAGTGGATCTGCGTCAGGGAGTAAATAATAAATATATATTTTATATTCCTTGATCTTGATCTTTGTTCTTAGCGCAATCAGTTTGTTACGTTACGATTATAAAGAGCAATATTAGATATGGAAGGACAATTATATCCAAATAAAGGCCTCAGGAGGAAAAGCTTCGTCAAACGGAATCGTCTACAAAAGTCTTGATCATCTAACTGCTCGTAATAATCACTTCGATTCTCATATACTTTTCATCTCCTGCTTTGAACAGCATCAGCATTTACGAAACCCGTGAAATTACGGATAATTCTAGGCATATTGACGATGTATGTAATCGGCTGGCATTGAGATTATAATAGAAAGTCTGGCAGTAAAGCAGTTTACGGGAGGAGAATCCTCCGGTTAAGTTCACTGCCGGTTAAGGCTTATTTTTCTGTCAGTTTGTCGCTAACTGGGTATTGTGAGAATCAAGTTCCAGTAAACTTGCCGTGAAAGTGCCAGTAAAGATTTAACTGGAGATTGTAAGAACAGGCCTAATACAGTCATCACAATTAACGCCGGTTATCGGGCAGATTCTACACACACCCAAAGTACACGGGGCTACATGATCGCATTGTCGCAGCCCCTAAACTTAAGAACCAACTTCTTTTGGGGTCTGAAGGGGAAATAAAAATGTGTAAGTTTGAAAAACTCATAACTGAAAGAGAACCAATTCAAGGAATTTTGTCAGGACCTGAAAAAGAAAAAGTACTGTAAGTGTAAAAAGAATTGAATTGCTCGTTGTTGTCACATTTTTGACAAATCCTTTTTACCGTGAATTTGCGTCTTAGGAAGCAAGATGCATGTTTTGGTGTTGAATGGAATGGAACCATGTCCTGGCAGCGCTTGTGCTATTACCACAGCCGTCAAGTTAGTTATTTCGTGTTGAAAGGAACTTAGTCCGGCAGTTAGTGCGTTTCTACAATAACAGTGTTTCAGGCTTCTGGATACATAATAAAGGGAATAAACTTAAAAATATGTGTGGCGAAGTTATGTTTCTTGGCAACTACAACATAGATACAGTTTTCAACATAACTTTGCCACACATATTCCAAAGTTTTCCTCTACTATACCTAGCAAATACACATCAAAAATTTGTATAACCTAACTGATTCAATAAACAGTACATATTCTCAAATTTCTATGCTATTTTTCAAGACAAATTTCTTTTATACTGATTTACAATTTTTTTTGTAACAGATCTGGTTCTTTGTAAAGTTGACTCTGTGAACTTTTGGTATGGTTCTACTCAGTTACTCATGAGTAGGGTTCGGAAGCTTAAGACCTGAAGAAGTACAAAATATGCCCTAAAAACTAGCTAAATATGATGTAAAAATTATAAAATATGACCTAAAACATGGCATTTCCTTGTTTGCTATTTGCTTCTGAGCTAAATATATCGACTGGAGTGACATCCTATTGAAAGGTGGAAGCACACTGTCGTCATGTCCCGTGACCTCATGCGTGCAGTGTCGCAATCCAACTTGTCCAGAAAGATGTGCTAAAAGTCATGCGTAGAGGAGCGCCTTCTTGGAATCAGGTCTTCTAAACCTGCTATCTGCGTGTTCCGGGAAAAGAAAGAAAAATATACTGTATCCACTACACTATTCGGAAATCCTGTGTTTGAAACTCTACGCAGGTAACACGCACCTTGTTAACGACGCCTCAATTTAAACAAAAATGCTGAAATTATAACCAAATATGACCAAAACAATAAAAATGGCCGAAATATGCATTTATAGACAACATCAAATTGCTTTAAACGTGGTCAGGGACCCATCATTCAAACTTATTTTTCAGATTTCGGGTAAAATGAGCTCAGGAAAAAAAAAAAACTTTTCCATACCTGCCAACCCTTCCGCTTTATTCGGAAACTTTCCGAATTTTCACCTCGTCTTCTGATCTTCTTAATTACTATTATTTCTTCCGAATTTCGGGCCCCAGTGATATATTTTAAAAGAAAAAGGAACTGCAAATAATTTCCATTCTCAAGGAGATTTTTGTGATTTGCGTAACCTTGTGTAAACTCCTCGCTTGGTAGTGAGCTCCATAGCTGCGATCTCGAAATGGCGAGTCAGCTGATCGGCCTACCGCATACTGATTGGTGGTATTTTACGGACAAACAGGTGTCAAGCCTACGCTGATTAGTCGAGGCTGGCCACCTGACTGTGCAGACCTTGTAAGCTATGCGCGGCGATTGTAACTTGCTCCGTTTGACGCCACGTGTTTATACTCTGCTAGCATCACGGTTAGTGCATTTAATTGAGGTATTAATGTATGCGTCGGTAGATAATTATTTCAACGAGTTGTGTCGATGATAGTTTCGTGTCATGTGTTTTAAGTTTCTCTCGTCATGTTATGGCGACAAAACCTCAGAAACGTTATCTCCAAGTGTTCAAAGAAAGCTATAAAACTGAATTTCCATTCATTTTACAATCTAGTAGAGGAAACCATTTTCCTCTTTGTTCCGTGTGGCGTTGCGATATAAATATTTATCATGGTGGAAAAACTAGCATTGTAAAATCTATAAAAAAAAAATCTTCCTATTTTTAACTTCCGAAGGTTGGCAGCTATGCTTTTCCTTAACATCCGAACCTTACTCATCATATACCAGCTGAAGATGGTCACAATGTTTTCAATGAAATAAATATTGAGTTTAGGTGAAAATAAATTGTTAACAATTAACACGTCAATAAGGTATCGCGCTATCATGGTCATTTTTATGTCATTCTGACCGTTGTATCGAGGGTTTACCGTATTTCAAGTCATGTTGAAATCCAAATGTGTGCATTAATTGTTGCAAAGTTTCAACATAATTCATAAGTACAGGATTTCTTGCTGGAACAAATCTCGGTAATGATCTTGCCTGTGAATATTATATATAGTAATTTCCCTGCGTGGGGACCACGTTTTGTCACTGCCGTAGATACACCTCAACGTTGCTTGTGTCTTCACTTCTCCCGAGGGTGATCAGACTCGTTCAGACACTTGTGAGAAACTAAATCAATTATCTTTACAAAGGGGGAAGCTGAAATATAATTTTGTAAGAATGTACTTAAATAAATTCATTAATAAAAAGAAAACAGTATCTTGCCTTGGCCTGTCAATAATGCGTGCCTCATCTAGTTGTTAAATGACTGCTGAATATGGAATTGAGTAGATGTTTATTTTTTTGTCGCTCAAGCTAACACACACACACGAGTTTGGAACATGGCCTAAGTCTCGTTAGCTGTCTGGTCACCCAGGGAATTCTAGTCTCACCAGTAGTTTGTGTCTGAGTTTCATTTGTTTTAGAGGAGCTCTCTTTGTGTGGTAAATTAGTGTTTCAGAATGTGTTCTGATATACAAAGAACAAAATATGATATCATCATCACCATTTTGCACAGTTTCCAGCCACTGGCCGGGTCTGTTTGGAACACAAGCCTCTCCAACGTCTTCTGTCTTCCCACCATCTCTCAGCCTCCACCCTTGTCCAGTCTTCTCCTCTCTTCTTCACACATTCTTCCACCCCCTTCAGCCACCTGTCCTCGGTCTCTTTCCTTCCCACTTCGTCCCGTGTATCCTCCTGGGCATCCTCTTCTCCATTCGTTTTACATGTCCATACCATCTTAAGTCTAGATTTCTCTATACCATCCTGTAATGGTTCCTCCTCCATTAATTCTCTGGTCCTCTCATTTCTTATTCTGTCCATCTTTGTAGCCCCAATACTCATCTCACTGGCCTGTATTTTGCTCTTCTCCCTTCCTTTCATAACCCAGGTCTCCGAGGCATACGTCAGGATAGGGACATAGTACGTCCGATATATGATCTTTTTGCTGTTCTGAGGAACATCCTTGCTCCATATCATGCTTCTGCCTGTCTCCCCTGTTCATTTATTTCTCTATCGTTTCTTCCATTATCTTGTATCAGGCTTTCCAGATACTTGAAACTCTCCACTTTCTTCAGCTGTTCCCCACCAATTGTTATTCCCATTGTGGTTCTTTCCTTCTTCCTTACTGTTCCAAATAAAGCATCGTCATCATGAATTCCCGTTTCCCAGCTCGGGCCAGGGTCGGAGCAATTGTGACCTCCTCCACTTGACTCAGTCTGTCCATCGTCCTTCCTCAACCACTCAACTCCACTCTACTCCACTCTCACACTGTTCTTCACCAAATCCATCCACCTTACAGAATGTCTTCTTTGTCCTCTCTTTCCAGTTATCCATTTTTAATATTTTAATATTGCTACCTGTGGCAGGTGAAGTCCCTGTGCAATCGATGACAGACTTGTATGGTTTTAACTTGTATGTGAATTCTAGTCGAGCTGTCTCCTCTGCCTGATTTCACCGAAATGTTCTGCTGCAGTGAGAAAGCTCCTCTTTAATACTGAAATTCTTTATTGACCTTTGAACATAGCTCGTCAGTGAAGTGTAGCCTGGTTTATTCTGTTGAGAAATACATTCACGCATGTTGTGTCCCTTCGACCCTCTGTGTTGGTGTTGTTGTTGTTGTTGTTGTTGTTGGTGTAATTAATGTTTGTATGAGAGACCTCTATCATTGTTCAATGTTACCTTGTTGTTAGACGTACCCTTGAGAGAGCATTAGAAAAAACAATTAGCAACTATAGTGCGGCAATTCCAACTGACCGGCCCTGTTGATTGTTAGTTACAGTTTAATGTATGTTAGCTGCTAGTGGAGTAACAATAATGCAACATTTGACAACTCTGAATGAGGTAGCCATACCCTTTGCTCCAGCAAATAGAAGTGTGTCCTGCAAAATGGGCAATGGAAGGGCAAATGGAAGCTTAGGGCTTTGTATATTTTCGGGGGCTACAGATAGACTTGCCGCGCGAAGATATTAAGAACAAATTGTGCTACTTTTTTTACGACCACAGTTTGGGGCACATAATGTAAGCTTTCATTTATTGACTTCTGGAACAGACTCGGATTGCCAAAATTCAAAGTCTTTAACTATTTTTTAGGATTTTTTCATTCACGCTTGTAAATTTCCAGCATATGCTGCATAAGCCATGGACTAGAGATATTACGCGTTTGAAGAGTCTTTGCCGTTTTGAAGTGAGTGTACATCTGAGTATCGGCATGTGGGACAGGAGGGAAGGAACGTATACTCCACATCAAGTGTGCTGTTATGTTTCTGGTAGTAATATATTAATTAATTAATTAAAACTCAAATATTGTCTGCAGGAATGACACATGATGAAGGGGATAAAAGCAATTAATCCCCGAAACATGTACCAGGAGCAAGTGTAATTATAATTTATTTTAGTTTATGTATTGACTAAGGCGGATATACAATTTGTTGTTTAAACTATTTAGTACATCAATATGGAACCATCATGGAAACTAGTTTAAATAATAGAAATGACACTTAGAAAGCCTATGGAGATTTCAGATGAGTTGAGAAAATCCCGATCTGAAAGAATGAAAAAGTACTGGAATGAGCGCAAGAACCAAGCAGTACTTCCTTCAAAGAAGAAGTGATTGTGGAACGACTCAAGTGGTCCAATGTGACCAATCAAGATTAATAATAATAATAATTATACTATAGTCAAACCTCGATAGAACACCTATCCATGGGACCATGGACATGATATTGTTATATCAGGGTTATTGTTATAATAATGTTTTGTTAACACTGACTACCGTACCACAGCACTGTACCTTAAAGGTCAGTTTATAGGCTACTACTTTTCTGGTGAGAAATAATAGAATGATAAAAAAAAATACAAAATTAATCTGGCAGTCATTCAACGAATGTGATCCATACGGCAATTAGACTCTATGAGGAACTAAGTCTAAGTAAGAGTGGTACTGTACTCTTCATAACATTACAGCTGAAGGTACTGACTGAATCAGGTTACAAATTAAAGAAAGGTCAAATAAAATGTATGTACTCAAACTTGTTACATATTTTAAGCTGTCAACTTATGTGTCCCTGACGCGTTGCTGCAGGGAAGAACTATTACGCGTACTTTAAAATTATCACAGATTGCAAAAATTACAGAAATTAACTGCGTATGACCTCAACACAACACTTCTGACTGCAACTCGAGCTCAACAATGTACAGACTAAAACATTTAACACAGGAGCTTTCTACTTTGGCGCTCAGCAGAGCTCACCCTATTCGCTACCTGCTTACCGTCAGCACGGGATGTAGCGAAGCTTCTGAAAATACAGCGCTGAAGGTCGAGAGATTTAACAAGCAAGACGTACCATAACGGTCACATTCTTAGAAGCAAAAATTAGGAAAATCCCTGAAATATTGTCTTCGTTATAACAAGGTGGTGCTAAAATTACTTCATCGTTGTAATTTTTTTTAGTGTATGGCTTTTAGTGCCGGGAGTGTCCAAGGACATGTTCGGCTCGCCAGTTTTGTAGCTGCTTCGAGACGGACACCCAATGGGGTACCGTTGGGAAGGAAAGTTTGGATGTATGTAAGGACGAGGAGTTGGAAGGTAGCGGCTGTGGCCTGTAGTTAGGGACCAACCCTGGCATTTGCCTGGAAGGAAGATGGGAAACCACAGAAGACCATCTTCAAGGTTGCCGGCGGAGGGATTCGAACCTCCTCGCCTCCCGAATGCGAGCGACTGCCAGCAGTCGTGCCGTAACGACCATGGCTAACTCACCCAGTTATCGTTGTAATGAGGCGTAATCAACATAGTATATACGGTATAGGAAATCAGCCGGGACAATATAAAATTATCGCTGTACCCACCTTTATCGTTGTGCAGAGGTCGCACTTTTCATTGTATTTTTGAATGCATATTTATTTTATTCATTCATTTGTTTATCGAGGAACTGTAATCAATTGGCAATTGATTAGTTTGGGAACATATTAAAATGAAATTGTTTTTCCTATTGCCTGTAAAATGTATATTTTTTTCTAATGCTCTCTTGTCATGTAAGACCATGTGCCATTGGTGTAGACCTTGTTGTGATACGTGTCATTGCTTGCTGACATTATAACTGTTGTGTCGGTGTATTCATTGCTCCAGGAATGTTCTGTTCTCTTGTACACCTGTTAAATAATCTCGAGCGTTCGTTGTTTAGACGACATGAATAAACCACTTTGAAATATTTGTCTTGTTTAGTGTTATCATCATTTTCTGTTTTCCAGCCTGGGCAGGGTCGGAGCAAATATAACACCCTCCACTTTACTCTGTCCGTCCATCATACTTCCTCAACCTCTCTACTCACACTGTCCTTCACCAAATCCATCCTCCATACTCGAGGTCTTCCTTGTCCGCTCTTTCCACTCATCACTTGTTTCGGCATTCTTTTATCATTCATCCTTTTCACATGACCATACCATCTCAATCTGTTCTGCTCCAGCTTTCCTCAGTTTAGGGGCTGCGACAACGCGGTCATGTAGCCCTGTGTACTTTGGGTGTGTGTAGAATCTGTCTGATAACCAGTGTTAATTGTGATGGCTGTATTAGTGTGTGTTATCTGTAATTCAGGTGAGGACTGCAGACGATCAATTTCAAGTAGTTCCTACTTTTGCTACTGTCAATGGCACCTAGCTGCAAACCTGGCTACTAGATGCCACCGCAACCAGCACCTGGCGGCAAACGTTAGAACCTAATTGAGCGTTAATCAAATCACCTAGAAATTGCGCTTCACATAAATGTAGTTAGTGGAAGGTTCTTTTATATGCCATAATTCTATGACATGGGACCGCCGACTTTACTTCCCCTCCGAAGGCAGGCATACTGAGGGATTTTTAACGCTCTTAAAAATTCTGCTGCTGTACATTCACTGTATCTCTCCTAGTCTTCTGTACCATACTCCTCAGGAATTTAATTTAGGCTGCCTGTATTCTACTTTCATCTCTCCTCAACATCGGTCCGTTTCTGCTCCATACGTCATTATTGGTAAGTAATAGGTCTTGTACATCACTTTTTTAACGTTCTGATTTATATTCATACATTTAGAAAAAGCTTTCGTGTGATATGGGTAAAATTAATGATAATACTCAAAATACTTGCAATGAATTGGAATGAAGGAAACCTTATTCAAGATCTTTGCTTAAACCAAAAAGTAAGAGTTGAAATTGGCAAAGAAATTGCAGAAGGAATAGGACTGGGGAAAGGAGTGAAACAAGGATGTTGTTTATCACCTATTCTATTTAATATATATTCAGAATAAATTATTAAAGAATGTTTTGATAAGAAGAGGTATGCTTAGGAGGTAAAAGATTCGTTTTGCAGATGATATGGTGGTTATGGGTAAGAGTGAAAGACAAGCAACACAAATGTTGAAGGACCTGGATAAAATTTGTAAAATATATGGGATGAAAATAAATGAGAAAAAACAAGTAGTTCCGTGAAGAACTATACAGCCTATTTTCATATATCCTACTTATGTTAGTTGCCACTATCAACATACACAATTTCAGTTTGATTGCTGTAATAGATTCGTAGATATTGAGAACCGACTAAATATTTCGGATGGTCGCCATGTTGAATTTTATATAAGTAGGTCCTAGAGTTATGTACTGTTACTTGAAGATTATTGTGTACGTGTAGCATTCAAACTTCAATCGCATGATTAGGACACAAGAAGTAAAAAAGAGATTTTAAAATTTCGCACACCTGCCATCTTGTGGTCATGGAAACAATTGAAATAAATTAGATGCCAGTGGATTAACATTCGTATAAGGATTTACTGTACCAAGTTTCACTGCACTCGGATGGTTAAATTGCGAGAAACGTTCATGTGAATATTTATAGTCCGCGTCGCCTCCATGTTGGATTTGTGATCACCAGGTTATTTAAAGTCCTATAAGCGAACTTAAGTTCATAGCCCCTATGAACATTAAAAAATGCATTTTGATTGCTATAATAGATTCGTAGATATTCAGAGCCGTCTAAATATTTTGGATGGTCGCCATGTTGGATTGTTAAATGTATAGGCCATAGAGACATGTACCATTAAAGGAAAATTATTGCGTAGGTTTATTATTCAAACTTTCACTTCGATCGCATGATTACGACACAAGAAATAAAAATTTAATTTTCGAAATACGCACAGCCGCCATCTTGAGGTTATGTAAACATTTGAACTAAATTAGATACCAGTGCATTACAATGTGCATAAACATTTCCTGTACCAGATTTCATTGCGTTTGGAACATTAAATCACGAGAAAGTTCTATTTAAAATTTTCAAATTCGCTTGGCCGCCATGTTCGTTTTGCAGTTAACCGGTTTTTGAAAGTCTTATAGATGTACTTCCAGTAGTGCCCTTTATCTCCGTACAAAATTTCAGGGTGATACCGCTAATAGTTTCAGAGATATAGAATGCCGGTGAAATATTTCGCACATCCGCCATCTTGTGGTTATGTAAACAATTGAACGAAGTTAGATGTCGGTGCATTACAATGTGTATAAACATATACTGTATCAAGTTTTATTGCGTTTGGTTGGTTAAATCGCGAGAAACGTCTATTTTAAAGTCGCGAAATCGCGTGGCCGCCACGTTGGTTTTGTAGTTACCAGTTTTTCAAAAGTTACACAGGTGAATCTCTAGTAGTTCCCTTTATCATCGTAATAAATTCCAGGGTGATATCGGGAATAGTTTCGGAGATATTGAATGGTGGTGAAATATTTCGCACAGCCGCCATGTTGGATTGGTGAGACGTAACAAAATTTGAAGGGCACGGTCGGGGTCGCCCGGAATAGTGCTATGAACTTACCGAGTTTCATTGAAATCGCTCCAGCCGTTTAGATTTTATTAGGGGGACACACACACACGCACACACACACGGACAAAAGGTGATCTCATAAGCCTATTTTTTCAAAATTGAAAATAGGCTAAAAATGGTCGTAGGTGGAAAAGGTGAAACGATGACAATAAAATTAGAAGATGAAATTGAACAAGTAGATAGTTTTAAATACCTAGGAAGTTGGGTTTCACAAGAAATGATGGTACAGTTTCCAGCCCCAGGCTGGGTCTGTTTGGAACATAAGCCTTGCCAATTAGTCCTTTCTTCCCACCAACTTCTCTGCTGTCACTCTGGTCCAGTCCTCGCCTCTCTTCTTGACACATTCCTCCACTCGTTTCAGCCACCTATCTCTTGGTCTTCCCGTTGGTCGTTCCTTCTGCATCTGCATCTCATGTATCCTCTTGGGAATCTTCTTCTCTTCCATTCTCTTTAAGTGTCCATACCACCTCAGTCTTGATGTCTCAATCGTACCTTGCAAGGGCTCCTCTTCCACTATTTCCCTGACCTTTTCATTCCTCACCCTGTCTCTTCTTGTTACTCCGATCCTACTTCGCAGGAACTTCAGTTCAGTTGCCTGTATTCTGCTTATGTCTCTTTTCTTCATTATCCAAGTTTCTGAACTCTTCAGTAAGAAAATAAAGTTATTTTGTGGAGCAATGAAAGTAAGCCTGGAAGAGATTAGTGAATGTTTTGTTTGGAGTGTAGCTATGTATGGAGCGGAAACTAGGACACTTAGGAAATGTGGCTGTGGAGGAGAATGGAGAGAATAAGTTGGAAGGACAAAGGGAGAAATGAGGAAGTAGGAGAAGAAAGAATGATGCCAAAGAAGATGAGGAAAAGAAAAATGAATTGGATTGGACACTGCATTACAAGGGACAGTCCAAGCGGAAGAAGAAGGTTTCAGATGCTGGATTCCATCAAGATTGATAAATCGTGTGAGCTGATGAAGACCGGATAAAGTGAAGAGACCGACCATGACGAAACCTGCCATCCGGCAGATGAACTGATGATGATGATGAGTGTCATATATTGTTTAAAAATGTCCGTCAATCAATACAATATTATTTTTTTCCTTTTAACTACGGTTATAAGGCATCCAACGTTTAGAATGAAGCATTGGTGTTATGGCGTGTTACGACAGGGTTGCCGCTCCATGAGAGGAGGCAGTACAAAGCGCTTCGCGTACACTTTCCGCACATTCAGCGATTGTGCAGTGACGAAGACTTGAATTAAGTACTGTATAATAATACTAATAGTAGGCTAACATAACACATACAACGAAATTAAATTAACTATAATGTATACTGAATGCGACATAAAGAAAACGACCAAAATAAATGTAAATAAAATACAAGCCCAAGGAAATGTGTGAAGTTTTGACTGCAGTTCAAGTTGAAGTACGTTATTAAAGAAAATACTCCTCATTGACTTACCTTTCATGAATAAAATAGGAAAGTTGGCAGCATACGAACTTTTTCAATGCTGCTATGCGGTTATGAGAGAATATTCAGAAGTTTTACCTACATGAAAATTGTAATATTGCCAGTATAAAATATTTCAAAAATCCATCATCAAGACGGCACATTTAGCTACACGTGTGTGAAAAATAGGTATCACAAAGTCAATGCAACATGATATAAGATCGATTTTACTAAAAAGGGGACTCAGTTTATAGTTTTAAAAAAAAATATGGATTTCTAATATTTCTAGCATTTCTATCAAGTTTACGTAGTTCTAATATAGGACAAAAAAGATCGGCAAAACATAGTTCTACCCGAATATGCTGTTTTTTCGACAATGAAAAGTTTTCGACTGATATGGCAACAGTGGATTGCTAGAAAATGACAGCGTCATACATGTCTCGCGTGCAACAGAAAGAGAGAAGAATATCCCTATCTAACCAGTGCTTCATTCTAAACGTTGGATGCCTTATAGTGGTATATGTTTTGTGGCTCGTCTGCACCCTTCATCAGCATTCACATCATGCATATCAAAAAAAAAACATTAAAAACAGGCACTTGGAATACACATATTAAAAAGTGGGGGAAAGAACTCCACTGTATTTAAAGCACTAGGTGGAAGGTGGCTGAAACTCTGCACAGTTACCAACTGTATGTATTCGAATTACCCCACACTACTAATGTCTATATTAATGAAGGAATTCCAGCCTTGTAACCTTACTTTCTGATCACTCCTTGTACAAATATACTCGCAATTATCAATTGTTTCTTAACATTACGCTGATGAGACCACTATGTGGTCGAAACTAGTTCAATAAACATCTGCTAGTAATTTATTTTATCAGCTTTAGGTGGATTACTTATAATTTAATTTAGTCTCCCTCGTTGCTGAAGGTAGCAATTCAAAGCCTTACTGCTCCAAGGTAGGGTTGCCAACTGAAAATTTCCATATGCAGGACATTGCTCAGCAAAAAGCAGGACATTTAAGAAAAATGCCTGACAAGTTCAATCAAAATCAAAATTATTCATATATTATACATTCCTTTTTACAAAACTAAATCCTTACTTAATGATCAGTCCTTTTTGCAGTTCTTTTCCTTTGAGCTGTATTTATCAACAGAACCTACTTTTGAAAGAAGATGCAAATTATTTTTATTGAAGTACATACATGGTGTCCCAGGTAAAGTCAGACCTTAAGCGGCGTTTTTATTCTCCGCTACGTTAGCTGTCCCTGCCTCAGCTGGGCTTAAGTCGCGCATTTACAATCTTTCTTACTGTTCTTACTGAAACTGAGCCACTGTAGATTATTCAAGCGTACCAAACATTACCGTGTTACCGAATAACAATTTCAACGCCAAAACAAAAGTTTGCATTGTTGTCATTAAATGCCGCCTGTTTCTCTTACGGGCTGTATTGTTGTTGTGTTCTTGCCAGTCTGAATCGCAAGCCACTACACTTTCATCAACGAGAGTGTGAAGTGTCAGCACACATATAAGAAGGCAACATAAACAATGGCTTCCTGCAAGATTTAATTAAAGAAGCACAGATGATTTTTATTTCTTGGGAGTCAAGATGATCTCATGTCACCAGTTAAAGGTTTTAAACATGGCATAACTCACTCGCATCAGCCAGAATGTGCATACCAGATACAATACCTGTATAACCTAGGAAGGACGACACGTCTAGCATGTTTTATAAGGTAATATTAGTTCATATAAGATTGTATATGTGCGACACAAGCCCGGCTGAGACAGCTGCCGCAGCGGAGAGTGAAAACGCTGCCTGACGGTCTGACTTTACCAGGGAGACCATTCATTAATATTCTTAAGGCTAATGCCTTGTCGATGCGACCACACTCTTCTGTTGTGGGCGGATCGTTTCAGTTCCATGTAATTGTCACATCCCATTCTATTCTTGATGTCATCCAAATACTTCATCCTAGGCTGTCCTCTTCCTTTCTTTCCCAGCATTTTCCTTTCAAGAATGTTATTGATGAAAGTCTTGTGTCTGATGACATGTCCAATAAATTATATTTTTCTCTTTCCCATTTCCTTCCTTAATCTTCTCTGTTCTTTGACTTCCCTGAAGACTTCCAGGTTGGTTTTTCTTTCCATCCAGCTCGTTCTTGTGATTTTCCGCCATATCCACATTTCAGCAGCTTCAAGTCAATTCTTTTCCAATTTACCCAGAGTCCAACTTTCACTTCCACAGATCAGTGTACTCCATACAAAGGATTTTCTTACATCGATATTCATATGTATTTATAAAATTCTTCACACTGACATATCTTTGAAATTGAACTTCACAAGTGATATTCCTTTCACTGATTCTTTTTCTTTCTGATTACTTATTTCCACCCTCGGGAGTAGCGCCCTGATCACAAGGAGTTTATGTAAGATGCAGCCTAAAACCTAAATGAGCAATCTTGTAACTAAGTTCATGCACTATTAAATGAATAAATATGCATGCAAAAATGTACTAATTACACTAACCAACAGTGAAAATGCTTTCGAAACAAAAGCAGTCATTCTAGTATATCTATGTTCGTAGATATGACGATATTTCATTAAATGCTAGAGAATTTGAGGGACTTTCGAAAAATACTAAGGATTTTAATTTTAAATAAATTGTAGGTTGGCAATCCTTTGTACAGGTATTGTCAGCCATATTTTGTTTATTGTTTGTGAATAACCATTGTTTTCTTCTTCTTCTTCTTATGGGACAGCAGGGATTTGCGAACTCAATCAAATGTAGGTGGCAGGTCGGTCGCGACAAAATGGTGGACGCAAGGGTGATAGACTTCACGACAGGCGCGGATTCAAGGGGGGGGTCACGGGGGTCATGACCCCCCCCCCAAACGGAGACCAAATTTTTTTGCAAACTCAAAAAACGAAAACACAATTACCAGACAAATAAAACTTAACGAATTTTAACTGAAAAACAGTTTTTTTTTCATTTTATTCAATACTGAATTATCTTTATTGGAATTATTATGTTCTGTTACAACTGTACATATTTACAACTTCAAACCTCTTGTATAAAAACTATTAGTTATACAACAAAATCAACTCGTCTATTTTGTTTAGCAAACCTTGTGATTACCGAATCGATGTTTATAGTGATGTCACGATGAATGTGCAGCAATGCACGGATAGGAAACTGGGCCTTTTTTCGCACCAAAAATTTTTGCCGACCTCCAAACCGCAAGCTTGGTTGGCAATATAAGCTTTGACTTTCTCCCTTTGTCGGTACCAACTCGACTTGACGAAACTGTAACGTACCTTGATCCTTTTCTCGAAGCTCGATGTAAAAGTCGCAAAACATGCCGTTGCAATTTGTACGAATAGTTTTGGTGCGCTAAACGCATCAAATTTCTATCCATGTAGCTTGCAAAAAAATTGGTCTGGTTTTGTACGTTTGGTTATTTTGTGATTGCGTTTTAGTGATACCATTTTTCTTAACAATTTCGATTCTCTGACCCCCCCCCCCGCCCGACCCCCCCCGCCCGCCCCCCCCCCCCGCAAGGCCAAACTCTAGATCGATTCTCTGACCCCCCCCAAAACCAAACTCTAGATCCGCGCCTGCTTCACGATGTAGGCAACCGTATTGAATGTTGTCGGCAATTCTAGGCTGGCTCTCGTTGAAGGACAGGCAATTCTAGGTGCCAAACACATAATTATGTGCGGGAAAGTCCAAGATATGGAGGATTTTATGAGACTTGAAGCTTTATGGTTACAAACTAGTAATTTGAAAGGGGTATCTCATCAGATTCAAAATGAAATTCGGTCACCAGTTGCCGAGGAAAAAATAATTTGTTCAGGAAAATGTAACATGCGTATAGTCGGTACATTGCTTTACATACTTCAGTAAGTAGATACATTTAAATTTCTAAGATATAGCCTAATACTGTTGAAGTCAATAAATCAAAGACTGTTTAAGTTGGCTATAAAGATTTCTAGCCTACTTTTCACATTTTGCAAAAATGAGGAAAAAGTAGACTTATGAGATCGATCCGGGAAAATGTCTGTCTGTGTGTCCCCCCCGCCCCTATCAACTCCTAAACGGCTGCAGCAATTGAAACCAAATTTGGTATGAGTAAAGATCTATACCGGGACATCTCAATGTCACACTTGAAAATGATGTCAGTGCTACCAACTGCTGAAAAATCGCAATTGAAATTTGAGCTCCATGTTGGATATCTTGGAATGTATACATGGGAACTATTCCAAAATTGGCACGCATAGAGATAATACTACTTCAGTTTAATTTTCAGGAGGCCATACATGACAGTGTTGCCAAAATGATTTTAAGCCTACTGATAAGTCTCATTTTTAAATTCATATAACTTCTACACTATCAATTGGATTTCAACCAAATTTCGTATGTACTATGTGTACATAAACAGATATGACTGAGCATATTATTAAGAGCTGCCAACTGTCAATAAATGCTCTCTCTATTTTTTTTTATCCAAATACCAATATATCAGAAAGTATGCGAGCCCACAGCTTTAAACCTTGCACACGTATTGTACCCGATTGTCACCATGTGGACCATGTGTTCGTATCCCAACTAGCTCACGGTCTTTCGAGGTATGGGACGTTCCTGCCCACAATACGACCACATGCTCAGGATTTGAGTCTACCAGGTAACTACTTCTACAGGAAATACACAATATTCCTACAAATAAAACATTTATTGGTCTAAAATCATGGCTATACAACAAATACAAATCAAAGGACAAATTACATTTAATTCCCACAAATAAAATAGGGTTATTCTGTGAGCCTTCTTCTTAAAAATAGTGCTACACTGCACTCAAACCTAATTCTAACATCCTGTCAATAATAGTTCAGATTACAAGGTTTCCATAGTGTTCATCATGTGACACAATTTTAGTTAATGGGAGTATCTTAACACAAAAATCACATGTCACATAAAAATGATATTACTAAGACATTATTCCGTCTCTTACGGCATTTACTTTAACTAGCAAAAATTCATTATATTCTGAATTTATTAACAAATATTTGTTGTGTCGTGCGAATCATCTTCCTTCTTTCCATCCCTATGAACGATCTAGGACAGTGGTACATGCTCCTTAAAAAAAATAAACATGGATAGAATATTTTATAGTTTCACCATATAACGATTTTTCTGGGTCTTGTCGGGCTTACCATAGTTACAACTGTGTCATGTTCTGGGAAAAACACATACCCGTATGCATAAATTAGCATGAACTGGCAAAATGCATTTTAAAGAAGATGCCTACATTATTTTGGTTCAGCTTTCCTCCTCAGAGGATAACTTCGCCAAATATTATCTGATTTCTATGATCCAACAACGTATGTGACTTGCCACACACCATTCAATTCAATTGGCATCATTATAATACTCATATCTTAATTGCATATTTAAATACCGAGATTCCTCAGTGTCTTACTGTGACTGTAAATGACAAGGGATCGGTCGACAGACCTTTCTCCCCCTCAGCAGGTCATAAAATTCGTTCCAGCTGGCTAACCAAGATGGCCGCCACGGAAGTGATCCACACTACCTTTCTCTCTCTATCGTCAAGGTCAAACTTGTTTACAATTGTATAACAGTACAGATACGCTAGGCGTGATTCCTAAGTAATTGAGTCATTTAATTAATTAACACCTATCTTTATAGTGTATTTGGGCTCAAACTGGCTCCTTAATAAACATTCATGGCTGGGGTGGAATTCTAGTGATAGCCTTGTCGTTCTATGGTGATTATGTGGCTTTAAGACGCGCATCATAGTGAAACCCCACGGTTTTCACCAGCAGCTGTCAGTAATATATCAGGAAATCTGCGTTCCTAGACGACGAATATGATCCTACCTATCAGGGTAGACCATTGGTACAAATGCTCACTGCGTCTCGACGGACGTCAATAGTGGCCATAATTCATGCAAGCGTTGGAAATAGACAGGATCTATCCAAATCGCTGCGTATAATACAGTATGCACAAAGGCGATACTCCTCGAAGATTCAGCCAATTTTCACCTAACGCGCAAGCTATTCTAGTCAATCCCCGCGATTATCTTACGTAAATCACTGGATTCTACGTTAATCTGCACGCTATACATGCGGCTCAAACAATCTTTCACATAGATGACTCCATTATTAAGGCACCTGCGTTCTCTCTGTTATACTACTTAAGCCAAAGCTTTACATAGCTCCTAACACAAATGTATAAATTTACTGGCTTACTTTAATTTAATGGTCCTCAAACATAATCCTAAGGATTGACCATATCAAATATTCATTCAAATTTTCACTGACACTGAAAAAGCTCTCGTATTTCGCTATATTCCACGTTACACTTTTACTGTTTACCAAATTACAGTATCTTTAAATTAGACATGACACTATTTGAACATTATTTAGGCCACATTTGCCCATTACTTTACTGTTGCCGACCCCAGATTATTATTATTATTATTCATTTACCGTTACCGTTAGATTCATCACTATTTTTGACCTAAAGAGTCCTAAACAAATCACCTTCCAAGCCATACTTTATTCAAGACGAGTGGTGAAAACTCGTTCAGTAAGTGACTATTACATCTTTTAATCTCAAAGTGATAAATCGTTACATGGTGAACTATTCAGTTATAAGGATATGATTGCATGTGTACTCACTTTTTTCCTTCTTGCTGGAAAATGCCAGCTCCTCAGCCTAAGCGCTACCATGATGTTTGGTTTAAGCCATCATGATATCCTTAACACAACACTGAGATTCACACACTTGCCACATGATACACATATTTTTATAAGTGGCCTTTACCACTGCTATACACTGATTATTAACCATTAGACACATGAACACTTTAAATCATTATTTCACAATTTATGTACACTTCATCCATGACTTCACATGTTGATCCTTAATCCGGACTTCTCCTACGCTTGATCTCAGAGATGCGATGCAATTATGACAACCGCTGGTCTACGTGAAATCTAGTAGCGTTTTACGGATGTTCGATCCTCGTTCCCTGCAATCACGTTCAGCTCACTATCCTGGTTAGGTGGCAATGACTTCCACGCTCCCATCACTGTAGTGATCCTGATGATAATGTCATACAATTCTGACAATACCTCCCGGTATAAGAACTGTTCGAAAACATTATAAGTTCCTTTTCGCTGTAGCGAATTTATATCTGCGTCAGGTAATAGATAAATATCTGTATTACTTTACTTTCGACGCACTTCATGATTATTTATGAAGCTTATAACTTGCTTCCATTGTCTTCAACGGCGGAGCGTTGACATTTTAATACTTGGCGTGCTTACTGTAGAGCGAATGTAGACAAAAGACTTCTAACTCTCAACTGCTGTAGGTCAACTAACAACTTTCAACTCGAGCGACTGTAGATCAACTGACTTCGCGTGGGCTGCTCCCCCTTATAAAGGTTTCTTGCACAAAATAGTTCACGGGACACGTGAGAGCGACTCCCTTCTTGAAATAATCCCTCTTCAGCCGAAATGACATCTGCATCTTGTTTATTTAGGTGTGGAGGTTTCAAAAACATTCGCGTGCCGGCGATCGCTTCGGCCAATTAATTACAATTAATTGCCTTAGTTCAGCGCGTTATGACGCCACGGTGGGGGTTCCCCGCTGGCTGGTTACAATATCCCTGCTCTTGAGCGTGAGTTAGGTTGTAATGCGGTCATTTGGAGATATAGGCATTAATTTAGGTGAAAAACCACTCCTAAATTACTTCTCCGTGAATATATTCATCTGTGTGTATATTTCAATGCATTACAATGTTCCATTTAGCTGGAATTAATTAATTTCCTTGTGCACGCAGCTTGCCCCGTTGTCGAATGGTGGATTCCCGGGTCATTAATTTTGAGCTGTCTCTCCGCTCCAGACGTAAGTAGTGCGGTTGGCGCCTAGGCTACTCCGCCCACTCGCTAAGGGTCATTTGTAAACTGCCAAACTCGCCTTCTCTCGTTTTCGTATGCTCTGAAAACGTATATTTCCTATGCATTTGGCTACAATTCCTCCTTTTAATTGCTATGATTTTCACATATAAATCGTGAAATCACGCTAGACTATTATATGTCAGTATACCTCTCATTGCTCTGTGGGTTCCCTATAATTGCTCCCCCTTAGAGACCAATGGTTCGACCCTAGGCATAACCATGTGCCTGGTCTTCTCTGATGAGACCTGAGTTCGATGCCAGACTGCCGTGACTAATTGGACACAGTATAGTGCCTGACATTCTACATTAATTTGGAGCAACTAATGTATGTCAGTGCTACCAACATGATTCTAAGCCTGCTGATAGGACCTGTATGTCTACCCCTTATTATTCCCGTTTTCCAACGGGGTTGGGGATGAGATGCGATGGAAGTCTTTGTGGCGGTGGTTTTTACGGCCGGATGCCCTTCCTGACGCCAACCTCATGAGAGGAGTTAATGAGAGATGGAATGAATGATGGTGAATGAAACTGGGCAAGGATGTGGAAGGAAGCGGCCGTGGCCTGTCAGAAGGTACCGTCCCAGCATTTGCCTGGTGTTGAAAATGGGAAACCATGGAAAACCATTTCAAGGACGGCCGACGGTGGGGCTCGAACCCACGCGTCTCCCGAGTCAGCAGAGAGCTTGGCCCCATTACCTAATGCTGCGCTTTAGCCAGCGTAGCCACTACTGTCGGTTAAGCCTGCTGATAGGACCAATTTTTAAATACATGTAACTTCTACACTATCAATTGGATTTCAACCAAATTTCGAATGTGCTATGTGTACCATAACAGATATGACTATGCATATTCTTAAGAGCAATCAGGGCTGCCAACTGTTAAGAAATGCTGTTTATATTTTTTACCCTAATATCAATATATCAGAAAGTATGCAAGCCAACAGCTCTAAACTTTGCGCATGTATAGTGCCTGACATTCTAGATTAATTTGGAGTAACTAATATACGTCAGTGCTGCCAACATGATTCTAGCCTGCTGATAGGTCCAATTTTAAAATACCAGTAACTTCTATACTAACAAATGGATTTCATCCAAAATTGGCACAACAATAGATCATACTATTTCAGATTATTTCTAACCAACACATGCATGACATTGCTGCCAACATGATTTTACGCGCACTGATAGATACAATGTTTAACTGCATGTAACGTCTATGCTATCCATTGGACTTCAACCAAATTTTGTTTTCTGTACCTTAAGAGATGGAACTAAGCATATATTCTGTCAGCAGGGCTGCCAACTGTAATGCTCTATTAGGCTACATTATGCCAGGTATATTTCGAACTAATTGGAAATTTCAATATTACCAACTTAATTTCGTCATTATTATAGATAGGTCCATATAGATTAATCATTGGCATGAATCTTAAATTTAAGAAAAGTAGGCTCTTTAGTTCGTCACGGAACTTCTTGTTAAACTTTTAACAAGCACCTGATTGAAAACTTAGAAGACCTGAGCTCCACAGATTTGAAGGAGCAATGGGGCAAGTTAAAGAAAGACAACCGCTACGATAAAGCGACCCCTATAAGTAATGTTTGGCACATGGGAAGAACAGCTGTCAAATCGACCTTGCTAAGTCGCCTAGTTTGTAGTGCAGGGGAGAATGTAGGGTACTGGATATTGTAAGAAATTAATTAGTAATTATTCATAATTAATTTCACTTTGTAAAAGACCAGCCGCATACGATCAAATACTTCGAAATCGTCTTTGCGACGCGATGTAATCAACTCCATTCCATCTGATAAGCTTTCTTTTTCTGAAAGGAATGCATTGATATCGCAATTGTTGAATTCGAAGAGCACAGCGGAACTGAGCAATTATATAAGTCATCTTTTAGCTTCAATTATTATGAAAATAACTAAAAAACCTAGAGAATCACATGTTATAGCATCTGTTTGTTTATATTTCCATCACTCTTACGCTAGTTCCAAATAACGGCAGCACCTTCGCTCGAGTTCGCGAATAGGTCTTCACATTACTACAGAAAGGTTTGGCCTTCTAGGGAAACTTTGTGCCCTGGGAGAAAAACGTACATCACAGTCCTCTGGTTGACAGAAACTTTACACATCAAACTTGGGCTTATGATGAACTTGAATGGGGATGGATTGGAATGGAGAAGCTTTCAAGTACTTCTCAGTGAAGCTTAAGTGAAAGAAGGGATCTTTGTCGGTCTGCCAATCCATGACCTTCTTAAGGATGAAAATTTTGATCGAGCCCTCCAGGGTAATGAAAAAGCTACTTGGGAAGCCTTTATAGGTGTTGTACAAGGTGTTTTGGGAAACAGACAAGATGAAAACTATGTTGAAATTGTAAATAACCTCCTAGAGTAGTAGGGCTGCAATATGTCACTCAAAATTCATCTTCTCGATTCTCATCTGGACTTGTTTCCTCTGTATTGTGGTGCAGTTTTTACTACAGAAGTACATGTATCTAAACAACTAGAGCTAATAAACAAATTCTAAGGTCATATTCAATTTTTCTGATCCAAATTTGGTAAAAAACAAGTATTTTTGTAAAAGAAGCAAATAAAAAGGTGTTTTTTTGCCGGCTACTGCTATTGGTCAAATATGCATCATGTTTCAAAAAATATGCACTATGAAATAACTACGGCAATTACAATCACTCCGTATTCTTTAGCGTTTCTATTTTGAATGTAAAGAAAATATGAACAGATCAACATATAACTAACTTACACCTTTTTTAAAATATCTCAACTAAGAAACAGTTGTAAATAGTAGTAAATGTTATTTTATGGAACTTCAAGCAGTGTTGACCTTCAATAATTAATTTACTATGTTAATTTTAATAGCCACTGAATATTTTAAAATGAAAATAACTTTACAATATTTACATAGTGAATGCTGAATAAAAATAATTGATATTAGCTTGCAAAAAGACTGTAACATGCCAGCTATTAAAATAATGTCAGTATTATTACGATAGACTCCAATTTGAAATAAACTTATACAACATGAGGTAAAAAAATGCATTTCAAAACAACAGGAAATTAGTATATACGCCCTTCTCAAGCAGAGAAAAAAATGATGCATTGTGCCAAAATAACCAAAATATGAATAAATATGATTTTGCATGACCTTCCGGGGCATAATTATGACAAAAAATGCTGGACATTTTCCATAAATTAGAAATGCCGGCCAGACATAACCAAAATGAATGAATACCAGGACATATCTGGACGGTTGGTAACCCTGCTCCAAGGAGAGCTGTGTCCTAAAATGGGAAAGAAAGAAAGGGTTCAGAAAGAAGTCTCATTGCTCAAGGTTACATCGAACATCAATAATGTTTTATTATAAATGGTACTACATAAAAAACACTCTTCTCTTCGCTAAGGTAACAGTTGGTTAGTACAAGCTTATTACAGCAGAGTGGAAGGAGCAGAATTGATCACTGCTCAACGCGCGACAAGGGCCAGCAACATAACACCGAGCGTCTTCCCTCCTCCAGGGCTCACAACTTGTGGGACGTGGATTGGCGACCACGACTCCCCAGCCGAATCCGACACTGTTTCCACGTACTTGTATTGGGTTCCCCTCTATCATCTTTCCTGTCGACCTTCCTTGGTCAACTCTTGTTCTCTTCCAACCCCAACGGAATTAGGGTATTTGAGGCCTAGGGAGACTTTCACTTTCCTGCCTTAATTGGCTCTGGTCTCATCTTTCCTGATCCCTTATTCTTTGAGGTGTTAGACTTCTCCTTTTTATTTTTATGTTATCTCCTGCCTTCTGCTCAAGGCCTAAAGGAGGCTAAAAAAAATAAGAAGCTTTTCTCTTTTCAACAGTTCAACAATATATATATATATATATATATATATGTAATATTTGAAAGTCTAGCCATTTGACACGCTTAATATTTTGTATCACAAAATTTCAAGTATCTAGTTTATTTCCAAAAATTAGCAGAATTTTGTTTTTTTTGTTTTGTTTGGTATTTTGCAGAGATTTTATCTGTATTTGCAAAATTGTTTAAGACTGAATTCTGCCAAAAAATATTTGAAAGGTGTTTTAATCTCGTCCAGGCCATTCAACACGCCCCAGGGCTAAAGCCTGGATACAACATAAGATGATTTCCATATGCAGTACTCTCATTGTTTTGGTAGGTCAGTACTTTTCTATACAGGCAGATGACCTTGATGTTCTGTTCCTTGGAACAATAATCACCACAACCAAACAGCAAGCAACTCTGCTTCTTCTCAATATTATAATCTGGAACCTTGTAAATACAGAGGTGTGAACATTATTAGATTTGACAACAGTTTTCCAACATTGCAGTTTTACTTTTCACGGCTTAATGCACTAAATACTGCAATTATTCCAAATATTTAAACTAAAGGAAATAGGAGACTTGTTACTTAGGAAGCAAAATAACCCGTGATGGACGAAGCAAAGAGGATATAAAAATTAGGTTGACTCAGACAAGGAAAGCATTTCTACAGAAAAGGAATCTGTTGACATCGAATATAGATTTAGGTATTAGGAAGTCATTTTTGAAAGCCTTTGTCTGGAGCGTGGTGCTCTATGGAAGTGAAACTTGGACTGTTGGTGCAGCAGAAAAGAGGAGAATTGAAATGTGGTGTTACAGGAGAATAATGAAGATCAGATGGGTTGATAGGGTTACAAATGAAAAGGTATTGAGGTGAGTGGGAGAGGAGAGATGTTTCTGGCAACTGCTAATGAAGGGAAGAGATAGGTTGGTAGGACACATACTAAGACACCCAGGAATAGCAAGCTTAGTTATGGAAGGAAGGGTTGAGGACAAAAACTGTAGGGGTAGACCAAGGTTAGAATATGTTAAACAAATTGCCTCGGATGTAGGGTGTGGTAGCTATGTAGAGATGAAACGATTAGCTCAGAGCTGCTTCAAACCAGTCAAAAGACTGAAGACTCAAACAACAACACAACTAACAGACTTAATTACATTTTATTTTAAGAAAATCATAGTAAAATGATTTTAAAGAATTTCCAGTAGAAGAGCGTTGTTAATGTAAAATGCCACACGTTTTGTTTTGATTAACTTTGCTACTTTTTGTGTGAATTTAGATCGGAGGTAACCTACTCAAAATCTCTTTACTAATGATCCACTCTTGATCTATTCAAAGACCATGGTTTGAAATCAGCTGATTTAGAAGGTACCGGTACATTCCAATGTCAATAAAACAAGAGAAGTCAGACCCAGATCTGGTATCTCTTGGAATACCCAATTGTGAAAATTTCTGGAAGTAATTCCTAATGGGGAAAGTTATAAGTCTAGAGGGGAGAAAACATTAGTTAGTTATTGTTGTTTTAAGGGGCAGAACTACAAGGTCATCTGGCCCTCTTAACACAGATTAAAATGTACAAATTTGGAATGGAATTTAAAAGTTAGATGTGACACGTAAATTTGAAATACCGAAAATTTTATAAACAAAAAAATTAAATAAAACTAATAATTATAAAAATAAACAAAAATTACAGAAAAACAAAAATCATCGTTCAAAAACGAACATGTTGTTGAGTCAATGTTCACTGGAAAATTTAGATTAGGTGAAAACTTTACTAAGGGTGAAATAAGATGGCAGCAGTTGGCCTATAAAATGATTTTGAATAGGACATTGTGACTAATTCTTTATTTGATTGTAATAATTGACACACCTCTGTAGAAACAATTACACTTTTGGCCTAATACTGACACATACGATATCTTTTCAGAGGCCTAGGTATGGTCCCTTGGCTAAACTACAATACAATACACTGTACGACCAACAGACAGGGGGCTTCCAGGCTGGTTCATAACATTCCTATTCATTCAGTCTTAAAAAAAAATACACAACTGCTTAGTAACTTGGGTAATCTTTCTCTAGTGAGGAACACTTGCGAAGTGTCGGTGCTCATCAAAAATATTATCCATGATGTCATTCATTCAAGTTAAGATGTTTATTTCTTTTGTTTTAGTAAAGATTAGCTCACCCAGTCCTATTAACTGCAACTATTTATAAACCAGTACTGTTTTCATGAACCGTTGTAAGATAATAATGTCAACCAGATCATAAGTGAAACTACATACCGGTAATCCATATAATTCAGTGCCTTTTTTCAGGGGGAACGCGGCGGTACGGTTTAAGAAAAAATGTTGGTACATTTGTATCTGGTCTGGCAGATGTACGGTAACTTCTGACTTGAAAGGTCATTGATCTATTGGCGTCAATGCACTGGAAAAGATTTAGAGTAATCCTTGATTTAAATCGATCTATTGAATCAGTTTCTTTTGGTTGGCAACTCGGCACTCCGTTCTTATAGTGTTTGGTGGCAGGGTACTAGTAATTAGTTATTGAGGTTTCAAGGGCTGGAACTACGAGGTCATCTGCACCTGGAGGCGAGATAGGTTGTTATTTGTGCGTGTGGTCAGTTTTGAAGGATGAAGAAAATAACAAACTATTTAACATCCACTCAGGCATCCAAAAGCTGAAAGTTAATGACTCCAAACACAAACAATGACCGGACTTTGCAAGATGTGTTATAGACTACAACTGAGAGTACCCCTTACATTTTTTTTAGAAAAAAAAAGCACTGATAATTGATATTGTAACTTTCAGTTTGTCAGCACAAAATCAAACCAATTAGTGGAATATGTGAAAAAAATTGTACGTTTCATCGCTATTCAAGTCTGTGTGTGCATTCCCAAACAAATGGATAGGGTATCATTTAAATTAATGACTGTTTGTAAGGATATCCATTTTCCTTTTGGATTTGGTTAACGTAGTTGCTAAGATATTTTCACGCTGACGAAGGTCTCATTGATATAACGAAACATGTACGTGTTAATGTAATTATTAAACTACTTTCTAGTGTATGACAAGGTGGCTCTTATAATTTGAGATTAATATCAGTCAACACGGAGAATATTTAATACAATATTCATAATTTTACGTAGAGATCATAGTCATAGCAAGTCGTGTAAAATTTTAATATCGAAACAACATTTGTATTTAATGGAAAAATGTTCAATTGTGAGTAAGAGCTTATTCAGTATTTGTCTGACACTTTACAAATGTTCCTTGTAAGAAAATTCATTTTACAAGGAACACTCAAATCACTCAAAACTGGGATTTTGTTCCCGTTTCGATGTGCTTCTCAGAAATTGAAATAATTATTTGGTTATTAATCTTGTTATCTTATCTATTTTCAACCATTAATCTTGCAATCAAGAGCCACGGGACCTCTATTTTAACGCAGAGTCCGAACCACAAAACATGATATTTCACTTTGAAATGGAACCTGGTCCACCTTAGTGCTCGGCACATGGAGGTTACAATGTGCTGCATCTGCAACCTGGGCCTCACTCCCTCCACGTACGGAGCACAAGGCCGACCACTGTAAACTTTAATGCTTGATAACAGTCCTAAATATTACTTTGGGCAAATCTCTTTCAATTCCTGCAGAGCACAACACCTGTACAACCCAAACAAAATCCCAGTTTCCAACGAGTTGAGTGTTTCTTGTTAGATGTTTGAGGATCAGTGGAGGTTAGAATATCCACATATTACGTAATCACAAGGCAATGCCTAATGTTTCTTATTTCGTCACGATTTATACATATACTGTACTTAAATGAAACAACGAACACAATGTCAGAGACATGCAATTAATGTAAAAAAAATGTTTCTGCGCTTTCCTGAGCTGCTTCGGGGGAGGGGGGCAAAATAAAATAAAAATAACAGCACAAGAAATCTACGAAGAATTCGCAAAAGTTCTATTTTATTTTTTATGAACTTCAGGAAACCTCACACAACTCTATTGGAACACAAGAAAGCTGATGGATTGGAATCCAGGCTAGCCATAGGAAACAACAACAACAACAATATTTTAAACCTCTTTATGATCTGAATAAAAATATTCTTTGAACAAGGTAAGGCTTCTGCTAATTTTATAAGTATAAAAAATTCACCTTTAGCTCTACATTCAACTTACAAAGTAAGGCTTCTGCTAATTTTAATGATCTTTACATTCAACTTACAAGGCTTATAAAACAAGAATTACCAGGGGAACACCCCATGTCCAACCGCACGATGGCTTCACTTGCGACTTCTGTCAATGCAACTGGAAATTTGTGTACAGCATAAAATGAATTTTTTTAAAGCTTCGACCCCCACCACTTTGTGATTGCGTTACATGTGGATGGCCCCATAGTCACATTTCCAAGTGATATGACTGCTCCATCATTCTAAGATCATTATTACAGTATATTTTATAACATTCACATGGGTCAGCTCCATAAAGTTTGGTTTAATGCAGACAACATTTAGAACAAGCACCTTGTATTACGATCCATTTAAAACTGCCAGCTTTTGTCTCTGCAAAAGCAGGCAGAAGAAAGTTCTTTCATTCATACCAGAAGATAAATTTTGGTTAACTTCGCATTGTTTGCCAAAACCTTCAAAAAATGCAAGCAACTCCAGCGGTGTTGAAATAGTTAAATAGGTTTCCAATCCATTTATTAATGTTTAATGTTAATGTTCATCCATCACTCAACAATCAGTCTCATTCAGACACTTGTCACCCTTCCCTCTCTTGCTATCTCATGTTCCTTCCTCGTTATTGATTAGATTATGCTTCACTGAACAACCCTTAAGCTATATAAATACATAATTGTTCTGGAAAAGAAGGGTAGACGCACATGCCATCAATTCACTCTGTCTCGTCAGAAAGGTGGGCTATTACCAGTTCTTCTGTTGCTCAAAATATTGCACAACTCTTTTCCTTTGAAGTGGATGGCAGAGGATGGAGCAAAAAAGTGGATGATATGGGAAAAGTAAAGCAGTAAAATTGGGAATATGCAAGACAAACATGGGATGCGAAAAGAACCAGTCATGTTATATCCCAGGCAACAACGGAAAAGTATGATTGATTATATACCGTACTTATCTGTGATATTTTTCTAACACATAGATTTTGTATGGGTTGAATAAAACGTACTGTTTTGAGAAAATTAGCGACCATAGTCAAGACCGAGTATCCGTCGACACTGGCGACGATACCGAGGGGTTGGCCGTTCGCAGCCAGGACCGTGTATCAGTCAATGTTAGTGACATTGTTGGGGTATCGGCTGAATGCAGCCAGGACCGTGTATCGGTAAATGTTAGTGACCAGTTGACAGCCCTGGCTGCACACGCTAATTTTCCTGGTGCATTAGGCTTTATTCACCCTGCTCGTAGTGAGCTATATTTGAAGAGTTGAAATTCATAATGAACTAATGAAAACATTTGGTTTTGTTCGTGCTTTAGGGCGGTGATGTGCAACACTTAACACAAATATGGCAGAGGTTGCTTCATAGAACAGTTTAACCAAAAGAAATTGAAATTTCACTCATTTATGTTTCAAGACTGGTTTCATGGCACGGCGGTAATATTCTCGCCTGCTGTTCCCTAGGTTCTCAGGATGAATTCCTGCCGTAATCAGCTGGCATTTGAGGATGTGCAAATGTGAGGGAGTATTGACTGTAGATTTACTGGCACGTTAATGATCCCCTTTGCGTCAGAATTCTGGCACCCCAGCATCTTAAAGGCCACAGCAGTTGAAAGGGATGTGAAACCAATAACGGTATTATTATATGTTTCAACTCTTGAGTTGAAAGGGATGTGAACGTATTTAGTAATGCAAACATATTTATTGCTATGTTTCATACAGTCAAAGACTGCCCAGCCTGGAAGTTTTACAAACAATACAGTTGTTCATATCACATAATTATTTTTTTGAGAATCTTTGTGGTGTTGTCGATAGCTAATGCGAGGATGAGAGAAGGGTATACTCGACTCAGCAGGACCCAAACTCCTCCATCCACGCCTCGAAATTGGAGACGTCGTTGAGCGAGACACTCTTCTTGCACTTGGCAAGGGCGTCCTCGAAGTCCGTGGTGGTGACCGGCAGGTCGACGTCCTCCTTCTTGATCATCTTGATCTCCTCGGGGCTACGGCCTGAGATCTTGCGCCTCATCGACATCATGGCGGCGTCCCTGTGACAAGGTTTAGTTTGTGGAAAGCAACTCATTAATGTTGTACAAGAAAAAAGGAATGATCAATAGTATTGAACAGTTGAACTTTGTTATATAACAAGAAGATGGTATATTGGCTTTGATGGCCAGTGAATTAAAACTCGGTAATTTTTCTAGGTTTGTCCTGTGTTTCATGTGGGGTTTCGCCTAGGACAACAAGCTGGCTCATCAGCGGGCTCTTGGTGTCCCCACACAGGAGTAGCGAACTGTGCGCTACCTCCCTTTTTATGAAGCACACCTGCGCCTCGTTACTGCGAGAAATAAAAGCTCAAGCAGTTTTAATTCACGGCCGTGAAAGCCAATATACCATCCTTATGGAAGCCTTCATAGGGAGGTTATGGCTGTTTGAGCTTTTAGTTCTCACAGTAAAGAAGCGCAGGTGTGCTTCATAAAAAAGGAGATAGTACGCAGTTCGCTACTCCTGTGGGGGTCTGGGCAGGAACACCAAGAGCCCGCTGATGAGCCAGCTTGGTGTCCTAGGCGAAACCCCACACAAGACACGGCACAAACCTAGAAGAACTGCTGAGGTTTGTTATAACAACTTCAGTTTCAGCAACAACTCTGAGAGTTCATCGTGGATCCGTACTGACAATTATACGTGGTCTGATGGATTTGAATCAAACGTGCTTGCATGAGCCGACCTTGAACCTTCGTGCGCAAGCGTGAATTATTTCCCGCCTGTCGATAGCGTCTGTTATTGGCAAGCAGCATTTGAGTGAGGTAGTAGTGCTCTCATTGCAAGGACTGGGATTTGGTTTCTGTGCGCCTTTTGAGCTTACGCTGGGTAAACCTTTAAAGATACTGGGCGAAGCTGGGGTGGGTTAGTATATAATACATAAATGTTTAACAAAGGGTCCTTGATGAACTCACATACTGAGGGGGGGCATTACCCAGTAATTTTAACGCTTTACCCAGCGTAAGCTCAAAAGGAGCACAGACGACAGGTTTTATTTCGACTTGTTTCACTAAAATTGTTACTGCTCAGCTTCCTTTGGTCATAAATGAATGTTTTTGCACAAAAGCCTTCCTCAAGAAATCCTTAACAGAATGGTGAAAACCACATCAAAATCCATTCAGTGGTTCTCGAGATTAACCCGTGACTTTACTATGTAGAGATGTATTACCGGCAGACGTTGCTGATGTCGGAGCCTGTGTACCCCTCCAGCTTGTCTGCAATGACATTAGTGTCCAGACTGGAGTCGACTGCAATACCTTCCAGACACAGCTTGAGCAGAGCTGACCGGGTTTCATCTGCAATCACACACAACTTACTAAATCACTGTCTTTCTCTCAGTATTTTCACTTGGCACTTTGTACTGTATTTATCTTGTATGAGGTGTGGCATAATAATCGAATATATACACCTGAGAGAGACTTGGTTGGTTCCTCAGTTTAGGGGCTGCGACAACGCGGTCATGTAGCCCCGTGTACTTTGGGTGTGTGTAGAATCTGTCTGATAACCGGTGTTAATTGTGATGACTGTATTAGTGTGTGTTATCTGTTTTTTAATTTAAGTACTGCAACTTAAGAATTTTCAAATAGTTCCTACTTTTGCCGCCAAGCGCCACCGTCAACGACTACTAGGCCTAGTTTAGAACTTAGCTACTAGACGCCACCGCAATCGGCTCTTGGCAACGAACGTAGAAACCTAAGAGCGTTGTTTACATTCCTAACCTATACAATTTAGCTTCACACAGGTGCAATTAGTAAAAGGTTCTTTAACATGCCATAAATCTATGACATGTGTCCGCCGGCTTTACTTCCCTTCGAAGGAAGGAACACTGAGGGATTTTTAATGCTCTTAAAAAATCCGACGGCTTCAGCCGGGTTTGAACCTGCTATCTTGGGCATAGAAGCTCAGCATGCTACTGACTACGCCACCGAAGCTGCACCTTATCACTCGTAACTTTCCATCTGCATATTGAATAAGAAATGACGGATATGAGAGGAAAATTTAAAATACAGGGTCATTATCTTTGTGCGTCCTGATATACGCGGCAAGCTAAGCCGCCTTTGACTGGCACAGATCATGGGCGCGCGTACACGGTTCAGTCAGTGTTTGGCGCGCTCTTTCACACTTTTACCAAACATGTTCAATAATGTGTACTTACACTGCTCATAGGCGATGCTGAAAATGTCCTCCCTCTCTTGTAACACACACCTGACATCTTCCGATGAAACAATGGACAACATTCTGAAGTTCCACAGCAGTGATGGCTTCGATTTCATCTCTTATGTAGCCTACTGTTTACGTTCAGTTCACAGTAATCACAATACTCACTAAACGTGCAGCACTAACATCTAAGCTTTGCAGATGCACATCCATATGAATGACAAAACACGTGTGAACTAACGATATGAGTGAGAGGAGCGGGGTATTGCGAGGTCCACTCGCTGCGCACCTGGCCAGCCAAATGAGTTGACCGCGGCAAACTATTGCGTCGTTTGGTTGGCCAGGTGCGGACCTCTCAATACCTCGCTCCACTGACTCATATCGTTTAGTGAGTTATCTGAAACAAGACGAAAATTTCGAATCATGTTTCCAGGAAGACCTATGCCTAATGCCAGTACAATTAGGACGCTCGCTAAACGATTCAAGAAAACTGGCTCCGTAAATAATAAAAAAGTTAACAGACAACAAAAAGTAGATGAGATTGTTGTGTATTCTTTCACCAGAAGATGTCAGGTGTGTGTTACAAGTGAGGGAGAACATTTTCAGCATCACCTATGAGCACTGTAAGTACATATTATTGCCAAGTCAATAACAATAAATACAATATAAGTGATCGATGGACTAAATTATGGCAATCCAGTGCTACAAAGGAGCAACTAAAGATGCCCTGTATCAAAACCAGGATTTGATATAAACACAGGAAGATTTGGACCACATGAACTAATAATTGTGGTAGATGAGCCGATTCTCTACGTAAATGGGGGATGACATCTTCCTCGCGCTGTGATTGTGGTGTTGAACGTCAAACGGTTCAGCACATTGTCCAAGCATGCCCCTTACGAGCATTCCGTGGTGACCCGCAGGAGTTCCTCTTCGCAACAAACAAGGCTATTGAATACATCACAAATCTGGATATCTGTTTGTGACTCAGTGTATAGATTATGTAAATATGTACGGTATATAGACTGTAATTACTTTTGTGCAATGTTTTTCCAAAAGCTAAATAAATAAATAAATAAATAAATTGAACATGTTTGGTAAAAGTGTAAAAGTGCGCGTCAACCACTGGATGAACCGTGTACGCGCGCCCGCGATCTGCGTCAGTCAAATCTGGCTTAGCTTGTCGTGTTTATCGGGGCGCGCATAGGTAATGACCCTGTAGGAGTAAAGGTTCAAGTTGAAATTATTGCAACTCTGAGATTTGTTGGCGACATCATCTTAAGGTACGATTTGGAACCTCGCTATACGTAGGTACAGGGTACACTCAGCCTCATGAGGCAAAACTGATTCCCACCTCAGCCATCCTGGATGTGGTACTTCCGCGGTCTCCCACTTTTACTCCAGGCAAACATCAGAATGTGTTCATTATGCCTAATGACATAACTTGAATGAGATTAGCATAAATCATCATCTTACATTTGTCATGAAAAAACAACACACACAACATAATGGAACAAGTAGTTTCGTGAGGAACTAAACAGCCTATTTTCATATATCCTACTCATGTTAATTGCCTCTATCAACATACAAAATTTCAGTTTGATTGCTGTAATAGATTCGTAGATATTGAGAACCATCTAAATATTTCGGATGGTCATCATGTTGGATTTTTATAATATATAGGCCTTAGAGTTATGTACTACTAGCATTACCCGTCGCGGCTTCGCCCGCGAAAATTGCAGTTGTCTAGAGTACACTTAGCAACGTCTCAATCATGAATGCTATTAGTTATTTATCATTTCATTTTGAATAATAATGATAATAATTTGGTAAAGACCGTTAACAATCAGACAATACAACTCAACAATGGCACATAAATATCAAGTTATCACAAACGTCACGTCACATCGCATATAATATATATAAGATTCGACTAAATAACACAACACGGTTTCAGACCACAAACGTAAATATAAAATAAATGAAATATATTAAACACACTGACTAAACATAAAATCCATTGACCTAAATTCCTATGAAAAAAAAGGACACATCATAAAATTACACAAATCGAAATCTTCTACACCTTCATTTTTCCCCTTTCACCTCATAATATACACCACATTGAAAAACCCTTACATGCGTGTCTGCTTATTTTTAGCTGCAGGTTCCCATCCCCGTGATGGCTCACACGTAGGTTATATAGGATAATCTAAGGTTATGCAGTGGTTGTCCTTTTTTTTTTTAAATTTCACTCTCCCCCATGGGCCCCTTAAATTGGATTTATGAAAACACGGTCCAACACCTATTTAACTTACTTATTTTTTAAGCTGATTTTTTCCCCCCGAGTTTCATGATTTTCGCCTATGTTGTTTAAGAGATGCATGCTCTATTAGTTATCATTCATCCTCCACTTTTCACCCCTTTCACCTCATAATACACACCACATCGAAAAACCCTGAGACAAGTGTCTGGTTAGTTTCTATGCCGAGTATCACATCCCCCAATGAAACCAATCGTGAGATATTGCTATTCAATGAAATGCAGGTCTACCCCCTTAACACCCCTTTAGAACCTGAATATCCTAAAATCTTTCCTTAGTGGGCGTTTTCGAATTACAACGAACATATCCCCAAAATGTCATATTTCTAACTTTAATAGCTTTGGCTGGACGATGATGAGTCAGTGAATCAGTCAGGACACTTTGTTTTATATAATAGATTTTAGAATTTCACCCCTCCCCATGAACCCCTTAAATTGGATTTATAAAAGAAAAAACGGTCGAACACCTATTTACTTACTTTTAAGCTGTTTTTCCCCTGAGTTTGATGAGTGAATGAGTCAGTCAATCAGTTAGGACACTTTCTTTTCTGTTTCCCCCCCGCCCCTCTGAATTTCACCTCTCTCCATGGGCCCCTTAAATTGGATTTATTTTTCAAGCTGATTTTTTCCCCCTGAGTTTCATACTTTTTGCCTCTGTCGTTTAAGATATACTTGCTCCGTTAGGAACCCTTCAACCCCCACTTTTCACCCCTTTCACCTCGTAATATACACCACATCGAAATACCCTCAGACACGTGTCTGCTTATTTTTAATGGTTAGTTTCTATGCCGAGTATCACATCCCCTAATGAAACCAATCGTGAGATATTGCTATTCAATGAAATGCAGGTCTACCCCCTTAATACCCCTTTAGAACGTGAATATCCAAAAATCCTTCCTTAGTGGAGGGTTTCGACATACAGCGAACGTATCCCCAAAATTTCATGATTCTAACTTTAATAGTTTTGGCTGGGCGATGATGAGTCAGTCAGTCAGTCAGTCAGGACACTTAGTTTTATATACCTAGTAATGATTAGGGCTCGGATTTTTAGGTGCTAATAATCGGGAAAATATTTATTTTTTATGTCTTAAAAATACCTGAAATATGTGACAAAACAGGGAAAATATTTAGTTATAATTTAGTTGATTAATGTGAATATAAACAATATGCAGTACTCACGAATGCTAAGCCTCACTGACTGCTGAAACATTACAATACACAACGAGATACATCTTCAGGTTGTCCATCACAAATGACCGACACTTCTTCTGAAGGCGCAAAACTGCGGCAATATGTTTCTTGCCCTCGAGGTGTTGTGTAACTTGAGATCGCTGTTCAGCCATGATTGCTTTCCCACGCGGTTGGCAGAACAGTACGCCCCCTTCAGAAGTAAAATTATTTTTAAATTCTGCAACAGACGATAACTTGTAGTTGCTTTTATTTTAGGCCTTATACTTCACAGTGCCAGAAATGAACTGCATGTGAGTGACACTGGTTCCAGGCAGCTCTAGCACGTGGTGCAATATGGCTATTGACAAGGAAATCCCCGGCTTCCACAGTGAGTGGCACGGGGCGACAAGAATACAGTTGCAAGCTGACATACGCTCTGCATAAAAATTAGAGAGCTCACAGGTTGTTTCCCGTTGAAGTAACACTGAACAAAAATTCAATACACTGAAAGATAGCATACTGATTTTAAAATTGTAAATATTATGTTTTTTTATGGGCTAATAAGTAAAAAGCAGGAATTTATATAATTATAGAAAAGACGCTTAAAATATGTATTTACATAAAATAATATTTATTTACTTAAAAATCCGAGCCCTAGTAATGATATTCAACAAGTTCGGATTGCATTCTAAAATCTATCCGCAAGTTTACTCCAAACATTATCCTCAGCTTATCCGCTATCTATGCTATATCCGCATGGCGAACATTTTTGCAGATGTCCGCGGGTTTATCCGCGAATATCCGCATCCTTGCAGGGCTTTCCAGTGCTTTTTTTTTTTCAGGGGTAATGCGGGGATTGAACATTTGAAAAGTGTTGAAGAAAAAATATTGGCACATTTGTATCTAATACAGCAAATATAACTTCCGACTTGAAAGTTCATCGATTAGGTGGCGTCAACGTGCTGTTCACAACAGCTGGAGGAGATTTCCAGTAATCCTTGATTTAAATCCATCTATCGAATCAGTTTCTTTTGCTCAGCAACTGTGCACTCCGTTCTTATAAGCACGCAGGCTAGTGTTTGGTGGTAGGGTAGGTTATTAGGTTGTGCGTGTGGTTAGTTTTGAAGGATGAAGGAAATAACCCAGGCACCGAACAGGCTGAAAGTTAATAATTCGAACACAAACAATGACCGGACTTTGCAAATTGTCGAAAATTGCAAGATTGTGATGTTTTATCTACTACAATTGAGAGTACTAGTACCGTACCCCTTAAATTTCTTTAAAAAAAAAAAAGCACTGCCTATTACCCACAAGACACTGCTCCCCTGTTGGGCAAGAAACACTTGTAAAGGGCTAAGGATTAAACGCGTTGAACGTCACAACTAAACTGATGACCTGCACTCACCGTTTGGAAGCGGGATGTAGACTCTCTTCTCGAACCGGCGACGGAACGCCTCGTCGATGTCCCAGGGATGGTTTGTAGCAGCGAGTACCATGATCACCTTTTCGTCATTACTGGAAGAAGCAGCACAGTGACTGTCACAGACAAATACACACACACGAGTCGTCTCCTCAGCCAACAAAACTTCACTTAACACACGAGGAATGGCCCGCCTAGTCAATACATTTAGATAGACCTATTGCAATAGGCACCATGTTTCGACTTCTGGAAAATTTCAACATATCCTCGTAGGTTACATCTCTAGGTCCCCAAAACCACCGTCAGTTCAAAAGTTTATAAACATAATCACTCTCTTGTGGACACGATAACTAACGTCGTTTTGCGCCTATCTCGGTCGAGTTCTTTAGTGGGCAAAATAGGACCAAGAGGGTGGAAATGGGAGGTCTTTTTCGAAAAATTGAAATATTGCAATAACTTTCTTAATATGTGGAAAATTGAATCCATTCAAAGTTCACCGTATTCTTTCGATAAGGGCCAAAAACGTATCTCAGTCAAGTGTTTTGATAGCACCAACCATTAATAAAAGGGGTGAGAAAAATGGAGTTTTGAGAAAGAAAAAAATCACACCTCCCTTAATAAGCACAATATCAAAACCATTTAACCCTACGATACTAACATTCGTAAAATTTACGTGTATGAATGATTAGAATTCCCTCAATATCTGTCCCCACCCGACCATCTTCCAGCAGTGCTTCTACTGGTCTATGGTGGTGATGTCAATGCTTTTGTTATTAATGCCAATCAGTTCTAGAGGCATAATCATGGGGCAAAGAATTGCCGGGAAACTATCCTTGAATTTAACAACATATTGGTTTCTCCATGGCAATAACAAAGAGGTGGGGAATTTGATGTGGATATGTCACATCACTCCAGAGGGGTTATTAAAACAACCCCATAAAAACCAGAGATAAAAGGCTGGAGAGATTACGTCCTGCTATTCACGTCATAGTAAACGACTTCTGTATTTGTTGTGTTTAAGATGGAACTTAGCGAATTACACTTCAAAGACCACAGAGGATTCAGTGTGCATAAATAGTGTTACATATGAAATATATATTATTGTCAACCATTTAACTAATTGGGGGGGGGGGGGGGCGTGGTGGCTCAGCGGTCTAGCTGTATGCCTCTCACCAAGGCGGTCCGGGTTCGATTCCCGGTCATTGCATGTGAGATTTTCGAAGTGAAATGCCATGTCCTGTGGTTCGGATTCCACGTAAAAAGGAGGTCCCGTGGCTCATGATCTCGAGATTAACGGTCACGTTAAACAACAAGCTACCTTACCTACCTTAACTAATTGGTGCCTTAGCACAAAGTTCGTAATGTACGTAAATTTAACGTATAATTAGAATTGAGCATCAATTGGATAATGTTAGTATCGTACCGTTAATCTGGACAATACTCCTCTAAACATTCTAAAACCTTTGTCTGAAGGAATTTTTGATATGACTCATCCTTACGCCAAGGGATGAGCAAAAGGTTTTCGGAATTATATGCTAAACATGTGGAACTTTTGTATGTATACAAAATTGACAAATTTAGTAAATTCAAAATATTTTTCTTTTCCCAGTAAAATCTGCCATCGCCTACGGGCGTGCCAAGAGGGATTTCTCCAACCCCAAATTTTACAAAAAAATGATTCTAACTTACGGTATATACATATTTGGGTGTTTTGTTATTTTGATTATTGTAAACAAATCATTCAGGTAAAATAAGAGATAAATTAAGGAATGCAATAATAAGAACTCAGATTGAAATAGAAGAGGGGGCGTGGTGGCTCAGCGGTCTAGCTGTATGCCTCTCACCAAGGCGGTCCGGGTTCGATTCCCGGTCAATGCATGTGAGATTTTCGATGTGAAATGCCATGTCCTGTGGTTCGGATTCCACGTAAAAAGGAGGTCCCGTGGCTTATGATCTACAGATTAACGGTCACGTTAAACTACAAGCTTCCTTCCTTGAAATAGAAGACTCCCTATGCAAGAAAAATATTGCCAGATCAAGGATGAAATGATCTGGATACGTTATGAGAATGGAAGAGTGGTGAGAAAGTGCAAGGAGGTAGTAGTTTCTAGAAAACCGAGATGAAGACCAAGAAGGAGGTGGGTTAGATGTAATAAAAAGGAAAGACACGACGAGGTCACGACCATTTTCAAAGACAAATTAATTATGGGTAGTTTAAAAGTGAAAGAGATTAACTAATTGTAACCGGTTCACTGGAGCAATAAACTTTACTGATTATGATCTACTGGGCCCATATTGACGTGACTTCTCATTCCCGACGAGTGATTGTGAACCGATCCGAAAGGTAGCACTCCCATTCCCGGGCGACATTTGACTTCTCGTTCCCGACGAGTGATTGTGAACCGATCCGAAAGGTAGCACTCCCGTTCCCGGGCGACATTTGACTTCTCATTCCCGACGAGTGATTGTGAACCGATCCGTAAGGTAGCACTCCCATTCCCGGGCGACATTTGACTTCTCGTTCCCGACGAGTGATTGTGAACCGATCCGAAAGATAGCACTCCCGTTCGCGGGCGACTATTGGAATCTCGTTCCCGAAGAGTGATTGTGAACCGATCCGAAAGATAGCACTCCCGTTCGCGGGCGAATATTAGAATCTCGTTCCCGAAGAGTGATTGTGAACCGATCCGAAAGATAGCACTCCCGTTCGCGGGCGACTATTGGAATCTCGTTCCCGAAGAGTGATTGTGAACCGATCCGAAAGATAGCACTCCCGTTCGCGGGGGACTATTGGAATCTCGTTCCCGAAGAGAGATTGTGAACCGATCCGAAAGATAGCACTCCCGTTCGCGGGCGACTATTGTAATCTCGTTCCCGAAGAGTGATTGTGAACCGATCCGAAAGATAGCACTCCCGTTCGCGGGGGACTATTGGAATCTCGTTCCCGAAGAGTGATTGTGATCCGATCCGAAAGATAGCACTCCCGTTCCCGGCGACTTTTGACTTCTCGTTCCCGACGAGTGATTGTGAACCGATCCGAAAGATAGCAATCCCGTTCGCGGCCGACTATTGGAATCTCGTTCCCGAAGAGTGATTGTGAACCGATCCGTAAGGTAGCACTCACGTTCTCGGGCGACTTTTGGCTTCTCGTTCCCGAAGAGTGATCGATCCGTAAGTTAGCACTCCCGTTCTCGGGCGACCTTTTGCTTCTCGTTCCCGAAGAGTGATTGTGAACCGATCCGTAAGGTAGCACTCCCGTTCTTGGGTGACGTTCGGCTTCTCGTTCCCGAAGAGTGATTGTGAACCGACCAGTAAGGTAGCATTCCGGTTCCAGGCGACTTCTGGCTTCTCGTTCCCGAAGAGTGATTGTGAACTGATCCGTAAGGTATCACCCTCGTTCCCGGTCGACTTTTGGCTTCTCGTTCCCGAAGAGTGATTGTGAACCGATCCGTAAGGTAGCACTCCCGTTCTTGGGTGACGTTCGGCTTCTCGTTCCCGAAGAGTGATTGTGAACCGACCAGTAAGGTAGCATTCCGGTTCCAGGCGACTTCTGGCTTCTCGTTCCCGAAGAGTGATTGTGAACTGATCCGTAAGGTATCACCCTCGTTCCCGGTCGACTTTTGGCTTCTCGTTCCCGAAGAGTGATTGTGAGCCGACCAGTAAGGTATCACCCTCGTTCCCGCTCGACGTTTGGCTTCTCGTTCCGGAAGAGTGATTGTGAACCGATCCGTAAGATAGCACTCCCGTTCCCGGGCGACTATAGGTGGGTTGCACGAGTCGGCGGTGGGGCGGGCCGTAGCGAGCGCCATCTATTGCCTCTCACGAGAAACAAAGCGTCTGCCATATTGTTGTAAAAGCCGGAGTAAATACGTGTGGTGAGAAGCGTGGGAGCATCAACTTTTAGTGATAAAAGTGCCTTTTGTGGAGAAGTATTTGTCAAACCTGACTCTACCCCTCAAACATCCATCCAAGAGGTTGGATTTTTGTTCACTGCCTGAGATTATATATTGAGCTGACACTGTTCGAACGAGGTATGGTGGTCGGTGCCCGACTGATGTGAAGTGCGATTTCGGCAGTGGTGCGGGAATTCGGCTTCACACAGTCAACCACGCCCAGGGTTGAATAAGGGTGTCACTGGCCGTCCAGCTACCCTCGATGACATCTGAGACGGATTGTCAATAGTGACAGAAGGGCAACAGTGCAACAAATCACGGCTCAATTCAACACAGGCCGTGCTAGACGCGTCTCTCAGTGGACTAACCGTTGTTGCTGTTTGAGTCTTCAGTCTTTTGACTGGTTTGATGCAGCTGTCCATGCCTCCCTGTCCTGAGCTAATCGTTTCATCTCTACATAGCTACCACACCCTACATCCGAGGCAATCTGTTTAACATACTCTAACCTTGGTCTACCCCTACAGTTCTTGTCCTCGACCCTTCCTTCCATAACTAAGCTTGCTATTCCTGGGTGTCTTAGTATGTGTCCTACCAACCTATCTCTTCTCTTCATTAACAGTCGCCAGAAACATCTCTCCTCTCCCACTCGTCTTAATACCTCTTCGTGTGTAACCCTATCTACCCATCTGATCTTCATCATTCTCCTGTAACACCACATTTCAAACGCTTCAATTCTCCTCTTTTCTGCTGCACCAACAGTCCAAGTTTCACTTCCATAGAGCACCAAGCTTCAGACAAAGGTTTTCAAAAATGTCTTCCTAATACCTAAATCTATATTCGATGTCAACAGATTCCTTTTCAGTAGAAATGCTTTCCTTGCCTGAGCCAACCTAGTTTTTATATCATCTTTGCTTCGTCCATCACTGGTTATTTTGCTTCCTAAGTAACATTAGTCTCCTACTTCCTTTAGTTTTTCCCCTGCCAATTTGATGTCCATAGAGGTTTCTGATTTATTGCGACTGCATTCCAATATTTTTGTTTTACATTTATTAACTTTCATCATGAATTCTTTTCTCAAGACGGAGTCCATACCATTCAAAAACTCATTCAAATCCTGAGGCGTGTCGGCCAAGATGACGATGTCATCGGCAAATCTCAGAGTAGAAATTATTTCTCCTTGAATCTTCACTCCCACTTTAAATTTCTCTCTAATTTCCTTCATTGCTTGTTCAATGTAATGATTAAAAGTATGGGTGATAAGTTGCTGCCTTACCTCACACCTTTCTCAATACCAGCTTCTGTCTCATGTCCATCAGCTCGAATGACTGCTGTCTGGTTTTTGTACAGATATTAGATCACCCTCCTATCCCTATACTTTATTCCAACCGTAGGAACATGGACTCCATAGGGTATGGGAGCCAGCTCCGCACACGGGTGCCACTGTTAACCGAATGTCATCGACACAACGACGCGCATTTGTCGCCAATCACCGGGGGTGGACACTGAAACAATGACGTAACGTGATATGCTCGGACGAATCATTATTTCAATTGCACCATACCGATGGAAGGCACCGTCTGTGGCACAGACCACATGAAGCGATGGATCCCGCCTGCCTCGAAGGTGTGGTCCAGGGAAGTGGTGTCTCTTTTATGGTCTGAGGAGCATGTTCCTGGTATGGAATGGGCCCCCTGGCTGTTCTGGAAGAGACTTTGATGTTCTGCGATATGTTGAGCTGCCAGAGGCCCCACATGATATTAGGCGACTATCCCATGGCATTTCTTAAATAATTCACGTGTATTATGGCGGACACAACTGGAATTTTACTATATACGTCGTGATCTAAAAAGGGAATGGTAGGTGGGTTATAGACAACGGAGGAGATAACATCTATTACCACAGCATTTCTACAATATTATTATCCATTAAAAAGGCATTTCGGCTAATTTAAGAAGTTTTTTAGAATGTTCACCACTTCTGAACTGTTACCAATTTTATTATGGCCCTCGTGCGGTCGATTAATCTTCAGGCGAGTTAACACACACTATAGAATAATATTTTCACTCACAGAATAACTTATAACACCTTCTCAGAATAACACTTTGGCACAAATTCCTACAGCGCCCCGATAAGAAAGCAGAACTCGTTTTCCCGTCGACCGTCCTGCAATACCAAAACAGGTCACCTCGCGTTCCGACCTACCACACGAGCACGAGTCATACCTAGGCCAATATGTTTGACCTTGTGCTGGGTTGGTCAACATCCCTCGGAGGCAAGTTTAGCAGCTGGAGCGTAGCGCTTTCTCGCTTCTTTGCTGCTGTTGTTGTTGTTGCTTAAGGGCTGTGACATCGTGGTCATTTGGGTGTAAGCGTGTGGAATTTGTGTGATAACCTGTGTTATTGTGATGGCTGTATTAGTGCCTGTATTTGTAAATTGGGAATAGGATCAGGAAGGAGGTGGGCGTGGCCTTAAGTTGGGAATCATCCCACCATTTTCCTGGAGTAGAAGTGGGGAAACCAAGGAAAACCTCTTCCAGGAATGCTGAGGTAGGAATCGAACTGCACATTACTGCAGTTACCATGCTGACAAATTTTATCGGACAAATTCAACATACAGCCAAATACATGGGGCTGATGACCACGATCTCTCAGATCTTACCGATTTATTTGAGAAAGCCACAGTGGTCGGCGTCTCTCGCTCCGTTTCTTCGTGAGTTCGCATTGGTTCTCACTGACGGTTTGCTGAAGAAACCTACACCCTCCTTGTGATCAGCTCTATCCTTGTTGGTCCTCGTGTGACAAGCAACCATTGCACAGCTTACCATCTCGAATTCAACGATGAAAAGAGATACTATCTACGTTTTATCACCAAAAATGCAAGTACCTCCCTATTGTTTACCAACTGGCCTTTACAACAAGATGGCGGACAGGCTGTTTCTGAGTACGGCGAATAGAAGGCGTTAGCTTCGCAGGCGTAAAAGTAGGCAACCCACCCTAGAATCTCCTTCCCGAAGAGTGATTATGAACCGATCCGTAAGGTAGCGCTCCCGTTTCAGGCCCACTATTCGCTTCTCGTTCCCGAAGACTGATTATGAACCGATCCGTAAGGTAGCGCTCCCGTTTCAGGGCCACTATTCGCTTCTTGTTCCCGAAGAGTGATTATGAACCGATCCGTAAGGTAGCGCTCCCGTTTCAGGGCCACTATTCGCTTCTCGTTCCCGAAGACTGATTATGAACCGATCCGTAAGGTAGCGCTCCCGTTTCAGGGCCACTATTCGCTTCTTGTTCCCGAAGAGTGATTATGAACCGATCCGTAAGGTAGCGCTCCCGTTTCAGGGCCACTATTCGCTTCTTGTTCCCGAAGAGTGATTATGAACCGATCCGTAAGGTAGCGCTCCCGTTTCAGGGCCACTATTCGCTTCTTGTTCCCGAAGAGTGATTATGAACCGATCCGTAAGGTAGCGCTCCCGTTTAAGGGCCACTTTTCGCTTCTCGTTCCCGAAGAGTGATTATGAACCGATCCGTAAGGTAGCGCTCCCGTTTCAGGGCCACTTTTCGCTTCTCGTTCCCGAAGAGTGATTATGAACCGATCCGTAAGGTAGCGCTCCCGTTTCAGGGCCAGTTTTCGCTTCTCGTTCCCGAAGAGTGATTGTGAACCGATCCATAAGGTAGCGCTCCCGTTTGAGGGCCACTATTCGCTTCTTGTTCCCGAAGAGTGATTATGAACCGATCCGTAAGGTAGCGCTCCCGTTTCAGGGCCAGTTTTCGCTTCTCGTTCCCGAAGAGTGATTATGAACCGATCCGTAAGGTAGCGCTCCCGTTTCAGGGCCACTTATCGCTTCTCGTTCCCGAAGAGTGATTATGAACCGATGCGTAAGGTAGCACTCCCATTCTCGGGCGACTTTTGGCTTCTCGTTCCCGAAGAGTGATTATGAATCAATCTGTAAGGTAGCGCTCCCGTTTCAGGGCCACTTATCGCTTCTCGTTCCCGAAGAGTGATTATGAGCCGATCCGTAAGGTAGCAATCCCGTTCTCGGGCGAATTTAAGCTACTCGTTCCCGGAGAGTGATTGTGAACCGATCCGTAAGATAGCACTCCCGTTCCCGGGCGAGTTTTGGCTTCTCGTTTCCGAAGAGTGATTGTGAACCCATCCGTAAGGTAGCACTCCCGTTCCTGGAGGACATTTTGCTTCTAGTACCCGAAGAGTGATTGTGATCCGATCCGTAGGTAGCGTTCCCGTTCCCGGACGACATTTTGCTTCTAGTACCCGAAGAGGGGTTGTGAACCGACCCGTAAGCTAGCGTTCCCTTTCCCGGACAACTTTTGGCTTCTGGTTCCCGGAGAGTGATGGTGAACCGACCAGTAAGTTAGCGTTCTCTTTCTCGGGCGACTTTCGGCTTCTCGTTCCGGATTATTATTACTTAGCGCATGGCAACATGTTAGATACATATATACAAGTACAAATATACACAGACAAGGAACATGTTTCGTGGGAGCAAGATTTAATTATATTGCAATGTCCAGTTGGGTGATCTTCCTCTGTTGGCTCCAGAAAGTCATTTGGGCTACCTGCATGGGAACGTCGCACACATTCACGTACACTATGGGGGATTGTTTGTTGAGAGGCTCCACAGTCGCACTCCGGTGATGTAATATATTTCCACTTATAAAGGGCGTCCCTGCATCGTCCTGATTTGTTTTCACTCAATTCAGTGTGGTCCAGAGCTTATGCGGTAGATGATGTCCATTAGGAAGATATTCACCAGTAAAGATGTTGTTTCGGGAACTGTCTGTGCCAACTTTCTAGCGACTTCTCCATTCTTCTGTTGTTGTTTGAGTCCTCAGTCTTGTGACTGGTTTGATGCAGCTCTCCGTGCTTTCCTGTCCTGAGCTAATCATTTCATCTCTACATAGCTACCACACCCTACATCCGAGGCAATCCGTTTAACATATTCTAACCTTGATCTACCCCTACAGTTCTTATCCTCTACCCTTCCTTCCATAACTAAGCTTGCTATTCCTGGGTGTCTTAGTGTGTGTCCTACCAACCTATCCCTTCTCTTCATTAGCAGTCGCCAGAAACATCTCTCCCCTCCCACTCGTCTTAATACCTCTTCGTTTGTAACCCTATCTACCCATCTGATCTTCATCATTCTCCTGTAACACCACATTTCAAACGCTTCAATTCTCCTCTTTTCTGCTGCACCAATAGTCCAAGTTTCACTTCCATAGAGCGCCACGCTCCAGACAAAGGCTTTCAAAAATGACTTCCTAATACCTAAATCTATATTCGATGTCAACAGATTCCTTTTCAGTAGAAATGCCTTCCTTGCCTGAGCCAACCTAGTTTTTATATCCTCTTTGCTTCGTCCATCACTGGTTATTTTGCTTCCTAAGTAACATTAGTCTCCTACTTCCTTTAGTTTTTCCCCTGCCAATTTGATGCCCATAGAGGTTTCTGATTTATTGCGACTGCATTCCAATATTTTTGTTTTACATTTATTAATTTTCATCATGAATTCTTTTCTCAAGACGGAGTCCATACCATTCAAAAACTCATTCAAATCCTCAGACGTGTCGGCCAAGATGACGATGTCATCGGCAAATCTCAGAGTTGAAATTATTTCTCCTTGAATCTTCACTCCCACTTTACATTTTCCTCAAATTTCCTTCATTGCTTGTTCAATGTAAAGATTGAAACGTATGGGTGATAAGTTGCAGCCTTGCCTTACACCTTTCTGAATACCAGCTTCTCTCTCATGTCCTTCAGCTCGAATGACTGCTGTCTGGTTTCTGTATAGATTGTAGATCACCCTCCTATCCCCGTACTTTATTCCAATCGTTTTCAAAATGACGAACAATTTAGTCCAATCAACGTTATCAAAAGCCTTATCTAAGTCTACAAATGCCATGAACGTTCTCTTATCTTTCCTTATTCTACCTTCCAAAATCAGCCTAAGACTTAGTACAGCTTCCCTTGTTCCTACATTTCTCCTGAAACCAAAATGGTCTTCACCCAACTCCGTTTCTATCTGGCTTTCAATCCTCTTGTAAATTATTCTAGACAGGATCTTTGAAGCTTGAGTAATCAAGCTGATTGTACGGTAAACTTCACATCTGTCAGCTCCCACTTTTTTCGGTATAGGGATGATAACATTCTTCTTGAAATCTGAGGGTACCTCACCTGTCTCATAAATCCTACACACCAAGTGAAATAACCTGATCAGACCTTCATCTCCTATGCAGCGTAGCAACTCAATCGGTATATCATCTATGCCTGGTGCTTTGTTCCTGCTTAAGACTTCCAATGCTCTGTCAAATTCTGATCTCAATATTAAATCTCCTTTTGGTTCCTCATCAATTTCCTCCTCCCTTTTCATTACATGATTCTAAAGGGTAGAAATTCCCATCAGCCAAAGTGACAGCATCACACAAAGATGGAACCTCGGTATCTTGAGAGCGGGAATATCATCCAGAACAGGCAATGAGGGTTCATTTCAATCTTCCTGTACTCTCGTATGAGAGCATTTGATCTTCTTAAAGAAGGCGGCATTATAGCTGACAGAATTGGAAGCTAATACATTGGTGTGGGCTGGATAGTACCAGATATTAACCACATGCTAGCGTTTAGTTGGGTATCAATGAGTCTTGTATACGAGCTATTTAGCCAAACTGGTGCACATAACTCAGCACAGGAGTAAACCAGTCCCAAAGCAGAAGATCTTCAAGTATTTGCTGAGGAACCCCATCTTGAACCACACAATTTCTGGAGGATGTTATTGCGGTTTTGAGCTTTTAGACAGATTCATAAGATGGTGTTTGTAAGACAGTGTGCGATCAAGTGTAATGCCCAAATATTTTGGATACCAATTATACCGAAGTTCACGATTACAAAAACGAATGTGAAATGTTATGCTAGACTGGCGATTGTTCAGATGAAAGCTTGACACTTCTGGTTTGTTTGGGTTAGGATTCAGTCTCCGTTCCTTAAAGTATGTTTCTAGTGAAATCAGGTCTCTTTGTAGCACTTCTTCTGTCATACTAAAGCCTCGTGTTATATCATCAGCATAACAGAATTTTCGCGATGATGTTTCTGGGAGGTCAAAGATACACAAATTGAACAGTCGAAGAGACAGTACCGATCCTTGAGGTAATCCATTCTTGAGCTACCTTTCTGTACTCATACTGTTTCCAATACATACCCGGAATCTTCTGTCGCTGAGCATGACATTTATAACCTGCACGATGGTCCTGCAGGGTACAATTCGGAGAAGCTTGTACATTAATCCTTCCCCCAGACTGTGTCAAATGCTGCTGTAAGATCAATGAATGCGGTTGAGGTTTTAAGTTGTTTCTGAAAACCTGCTTCAATGTAGGATGTCAGTGAAAGCACTTGATGGCAGCCGCTGCGGTTTGGCCTCGATCCGGCTTGATCAACTGGAATATGCAGAAAGATAGTTGCACTGATTCTGTTGTAGATCATCCTCTCGTTCCGGAGAGTGATTGTGAACGAACCCGTAAGTTAACGTCAACGTTCCCGTTCCCGGGTGACTTTCGGCTTCTCATACCCGGAGAGTGATTTTGGACCATCCCGTAAGGTAGCATTATCGTTCCCGGACAACTTTTGGCTTCTCGTTCCCGGAGAGTGATTGTGAACCGATCCTTAAGGTAGCACTTCCGTTCCCGGACAACTTTTGGCTTCTCGTTCCCGGAGAGTGATTGTGAACTGATCCTTAAGGTAGCACTTCCGTTCCCGGACAACTTTTGGCTTCTCGTTCCCGAAGAGTGATTGTGAACTGATCCTTAAGGTAGCACTTCCGTTCCCGGACAACTTTTGGCTTCTCGTTCCCGGAGAGTGATTGTGATCCGATCCTTAAGGTAGCACTTCCGTTCCCGGAGAGTGATTGTGAACTGATCCTTAATGTAGCACTTCCGTTCACGGACAACATTTGGCTTCTCGTTCCCGGAGAGTGATTGTGAACCGATCCTTAACGTACCACTTCCGTTCCCGGACAACATTTGGCTTCTCGTTCCCGGAGAGTGATTGTGAACCGATCCTTAAGGTAGCACTTCCGTTCCCGGACAACTTTTGGCTTCTCGTTCCCGGAGAGTGATTGTGAACTGATCCTTAAGGTAGCACTTCCGTTCCCGGACAACTTTTGGCTTCTCGTTCCCGAAGAGTGATTGTGAACCGACCCGTAAAGTAGCGTTCTCGTTCCCGGACAACGTTTGGCTTCTCGTTCCCGGAGAGTGATTGTGAACCGACCCCTAAGGTAGCGTTCTCGTTCCCGGACAACGTTTGGCTTCTCGTTCCCGGAGAGTGATTGTGAACTCATCCTTAAGGTAGCACTTCCGTTCCCGGACAACTTTTGGCTTCTCGTTCCCGAAGAGTGATTGTGAACCGACCCCTAAGGTAGCGTTCTCGTTCCCGGACAACGTTTGGCTTCTCGTTCCCGGAGAATGATTGTGAACTGATCGTTAAGGTAGCGCTTCCGTTCCCGGACAACTTTTGGCTTCTCGTTCCCAGAGAGTGATTTAGGACCGTCTCATAAATTAGTGCACCGGCTCCCCGGCGACGTTTGGCTTCTCGTCCCCGGAGATTGATTGTGAACCGACCCGTAAGTTAGCACTTCCGTTCCCGGACGAATTTTGGTTTCTCGTTTCCGATGAGTGATCGTGAACCGACCCGTAAGTTAGCACTTCCGTTCCCGGACGAATTTTGGTTTCTCGTTTCCGGTGAGTGATTGTGAACCGTCCCGTACGTTGGCACTTCCGTTCTTGGACGAATTTTGGTTTCTCGTTCCCGGAGATTGATTGTGAACCAACCCGCAAGTTAGCACTTCAGTTCCCGGACGAATTTTGGTTTCTCGTTTCCGGTGAGTGATTGTGAACCGTCCCGTAAGTTGGCACTTCCGTTCCCGGACTTGGTCTCTCGTTCACGGAGATTGATTGTGAACCGACCCGTAAGTTAGCACTTCAGTTTCCGGGAGAATTTTGGTTTCTCGTTCCCGGAGATTGATTGTGAACCGACCCGTAAGTTAGCACTTCCGTTCTTGGACGACTTTTGTCTTCTCGTTCCCGCAGATTGATTGATTGTAAACAGCCCTTACCTGGTGGAGTTGAGCCCATCCATCTGTATGAGCAGTTCCGCCTTGAAGCGTCGAGACGCCTCATGCTCAGAGTCTGTCCCACGCTGCGAGCACAAAGAGTCGATCTCGTCAATGAAGATCGTGCTGGGCGCGTAGAACCTTGCCTGCAACAAACAGCATCCCTCTTTATTGCTTCTTGTTTCATTTAATAGAGGCTTGGACCACGTTTACTCTAGGTTGTATAAATAGTGCCGCGGTTGCGCTATCTTCTGCCTCGCTGGCATCGGGAAAGCGTGGGTTCGAATCCCACCTCGAACGTCCTGAAAAGAACAGTACATGGCCATTGGCTGCTTTAATAAAATGATTATAAAATGTGTCTTATAACCTCCTTTTGTAGAAGATGCATCATATCAGACAGAGATTAACACGAGGATCTTAGCCGGTAACCACTCCTACCACAGTCTCAGTCATCTTCTTAAGTCCCGCAGCCTATCGAGAGGGTTCAAACTCCAACTATTAGTTAGTTAGTTAGTTATTGTTATTTTAAGGGGCGGAACTACGAGGTCATCTGCCCCTCTTAACACAGATTAAGGTTGGTTGGTTGGTTCCTCAGTTTAGGGGCTGCGACAACGCGGTCATGTAGCCCCGTGTACTTAGGGTGTGTGTAGAATCTGTCTGATAACCGGTGTTAATTGTGATGACTGTATTAGTGTGTGTATCTGTTTTTTAATTTAAGTAAAGACTGAAACTTAGCATTTATCAAATAGTTCCTACTTTTGCCGCCAAGCACCACCGTCAACGACTACTAGGCCAAGTTCAGAACTTAGCTACTAGACGCCACCGCAGTCGGCTCTTTGCAACGAACGTAGAAACCTAAGAGCGTTGTTTACATTCTTAACCTATACAATTTAGCTTCACACAGGTGTAATTAGTGGAAGGTTCTTTAACATGCCATAAATCTATGACATGGGACCGCCGGCTTTACTTCCCCTCCGAAGGAAGGCATACTGAGGGATTTTTAACGCTCTTAAAAAAATCCGACGGCTTCGGCCGGGTTTGAACCCGCGATCTTGAGCACAGAAGCTCAACATGCTACCGATTACGCCACCGAAGCCGCCCAACACAGATTAAGGAATACAAATTTGGAATTGAATTTAAATTTTTGAGGTGGACACCTAAATTTATAAAGACCAAAAATTAATAAAACAAAAACAAAAAATTAAATAAAAATTATATAAATGAACAAAAATTACGGAAAAACAAAACATTATCATTCAAAAACGAACAAGTCGTTGAGTCAATTTTCACTGGAGAATTAAGATTGCTGGCCCTAACCCACTCTCACTTATAAAGCGGATAACGCGATCAACAGCCACCGCGTCATCGGCTAATATAAGTTTGAGTGTCGTCTGCAAACCAAGGTTTCTTCGTAAGTCAGCAAGATCCACACACTCAGTGAAAACGGCTCCACAGGTACAAAGTGGGGGGTCTTCCCTTCTCATTAGGTACGAGTGGGTGGATCTTGTATGACCTATCCTTAGCCTACACAAAATGACTGACTCTCTCCGGGCCCGGAAGGAGCTCCGCCACACGCGAGTAGTTCCCTTGATCGCTCTCAGTTTACTGGGCAGTGGGTCAGCTATCCACTGACTCTCCCAAAATGCCAGAACTTGTAGGCGTAACTGAGAGCGAATATCTCTAGCGGGTACCTCCATTGGTCGAGGTGGTAGTGATACCGCCTCTTTTGCAGCTTGATCAGCTAACTCATTTCCCGCAATTCCCATGTGGCTTGGAAGCCACAGAAAGGTGATTCGAAACTCCAACTATACAAGACACTAATTCAGCCTGTAGTGCTGTATGGAAGCGAGACCTGGAATACTCGGAAAAAAGATTCGAATAATCTCCTTGTTTTTGAGCGGAAAGTTTTGAGGAAGATCTTTGGTCCCGTTCAAGATGAGGACACTGGTGAATGGCGTATACGGTGGATGCCATGTATAAGACCCCAAACATCGTAGGAGTAATGAGAAGCAAACGTCTGGCATGGGCAAGGCCATGTCACTATGATGGACATATGCCGATGGCCTCTGAAACTGCTCAATTTTGTTCCTCATGGAAGAAGACCACTGGGTAGGTCAAGGAAAAGATGGAAGGACGGAATCCGTGAAAACGTGCGACAGATTGGAATAGCAACAGAAAGCAGCAAACCGAATCTAGTGGAGGAGAACCGTTGTAGCAGCGCGCGGTCGTCTGGGTCTGATCGCGTCAAGTAAAATAAGTAGGGTAGAGTCAAGTTAATTCGTGATATCATGTAACACCGTGATAAACGCGTATTTCCCCTATCACTACGTAGGTTCAATTCAAAAAGGTCTACGTTTTTACCAACAGATGGCAGTAAAAACCAGGAATCCAGGAAGCCCTCGCGTTCTATCTTTGACCAACTTAATAAGGTTTAAAAAATATATTAACAGAGAGTTGACATTTCAACAAATGATCCACATCCAGTGAAAACTGTGGTGAAGATTTAATGTCTTATAAACAGCTGTTTCATTGTATAAGTTTAATTTTAACACCAGTCAGAGTTAAGATGCAGACCATTCCTATACAAAACTTACATGCATGTAGTGTTACGCATGCAAGGTGTGTGCACTTAGCGATAAGTACGTTTTTCTTAGGTTGGACGCTGAAATGGCGCCAAAACGGAATAAAGAGGCTCGCTCCTACACAGCTGAAACACTTAAAGAAGCATTGAGGTCGATGGAGGAAGAAGGATGGTCAGTATACAAGGCCAGTAGACGTTTTAATAACCCGTGGAGTACACAAAAGGATTATTGCACAAAATATTCATCCTTTCCAGGAAGTGCAGCCCTTGCAAAAATTGGAAAGCCATTCACTGTGTCACCTGAATTTGAAGTGAAGATAGTGTGTCAAGATAGACACAATAGATTGGTCTTGGCCTAATTTTAGACCCCAGAACAATGACGATGATGGTTGTGTTGTGTGAGGTGGCTCCCCTGGTGGATGACACCAAGAGGAAGAAAGGAGCCGAATGGATGGATTATCAGTTTTGTAATGTCTGGTACCTATAATGTCTATTTTATGTGTGATGGGTGTGAGGAATCTGAAAGTGACTAAGAAGACCTAAAATATGTTTATTGGAATATTTTTAATAGAATTTTGTTTTGTTGTTTTTTTTGTCATAAAAAACAACTGTGTAGTGAAATGTTTCAATATAGTCTTCATACGATTTGAACACTTTTATTACATTAAACATTAGTTTTCACGATTAAAAAGTCCACTGAATGGTGAATACCATGCTATCACGGAGTAACTTGAATATCACGGCGTTACCTACTTCTACTACCGGATTTTGTTAGGTAATACCTTGAAATAACTTGCGAATATATGTAAGATATATGCCAGAAATGTTCCGTAGGGTATTCCTCTTTAACATGAAATGAATCGAAATAACTGACATCTAAAATTTCAGAAATAGTAACAAAACAAGCTTAGTATCACGGAGTTACTTAACTTTACCCTAAGTCTTATAACCTGAGCTACTGTTATGTCTGTAATAGTGCGTGTAATTGAAACTTGGATTGGGAAGGATTCACTGACAAGGCCAAGAAACCAGGCCCAGCGGAAATTCATGAGTGGATCCAGTACACCTTAAAACTCAACGTAGATCAGCTAGAAGCCATTCAACTGCTGTTTACATCAAGTGCACCAGGATCTTCTCCAATACTAGGTAACCCCAATTTCCACCCCCTTAATCCAGTTTTGTCCATTAACGAACTCACAGGAATTTTGAATGGTTATATGTTATGTATAAATTTGAAAGTGATTGGTGGAAAATGACTGGAGTTATCGCGTCCACAAGAAACTGATATTATGTATAAAGTTTTGAACTGACGGCGGTTTTAAGGTCTGGGGGATGTGTCAATATTTTCCGGAAATCGCAACATGGTGGCCATTCTCACAACATCTATCTAAAAAAGTGGCAACAAATTCGCAGCTGCTGTGGAAATTATCTCATGGCGCCCACAGAGATTCTGGTAATGGTTCAATGTTTTATCCGTGATTGTTGACGGGTTAAAGCAAGTTCTGAGAACTCGTAAGAGACAGAGCCAAGGATATAATAATGCTGTCTCTCACGCTAGGCTCGGGATATGCATTCTGTCGAAATGAAACATTGGCTGGAAAGGCGTCCTTATACAGTAGCTAAATACTTTTTGAAAGTAACTGAGATACAGTTGTTTTTGTTTGAGTCTTTAGTCTTTTGCCTTGTTCGATATAGATCTGCGTGCCTCCCTGTCCTGAGCTAATCGTTTCATCTCTACATAGCTACCACACCCTACATCCGAGGCAATCTGTTTAACATATTCTAACCTTGGTCTACCCCTACAGTTCTTATCCTCAACCCTTCCTTCCACAACTAAGCTGGGTGTCTTAGTATGTGTCCTACCAACCTATCTCTTCTCTTCATTAGCAGTCGCCAGAAATATCTCTCCTCTCGCATTCGTCTTAATACCTCTTCGTTTGTAACCCATCTGATCTTTATCATTCTCCTCTTTGGTGCTGCTCCAACAGTTCAAGTTTCACTTCTATAGAGCGCTACGCTCTGACGAAGGCTCTCAAAAATGACTTCCTAATACATGGGAGAAATATTTACTATATTTGATGTCAAGAGATTCCTTTTCTGTAGAAATGCTTTCCTTGCCTGAGCCAACCAACTTTGTATATCTTCTTTGCTTGGGAATCACAAAACACTGCCAGTTAAAGGGAAAAAAACGAGTTATTCTTTCTGTAGTCCAATTTTGCTAAACGGGAATTTTAAAAAGTACATAAATACTTGTTAATGTGCCTTCGAAAAAAATAAACTATTCAATAAAAATAAAATTTCAAAATAAAAGTGAATAACTTAACTCAATATTCGAAACATGCTAGTGACATTGATCCTACATCTTGAAAAATACTTCCTTACTGTTTCAAAAAGTGAAGTTTCAGTTATTGAATTTAATTGGTACGGTACATTCAATTACTATAGAATAATGGTTCCAAGTAATGCGTTAATCCTCAATCCTGACGTCACAGTTCGAGACCTGGCGCCCAACACCGATTAAGGGGGTGAGTATAGGTCAACAACATGGTAAGTATATCCCATTTTTCAAAATATACCCTGCGGAGCTCTTTCTAGTCACGGAGAGAGTCCGTCATTTTGGGTAGGCTAAGGATAGGTCATACAGTCGTACCTAATGAGAAAGGAAGACCCCCCCCACTTTGTAGCTGGTGTCGTGGACGGTAGCATTTGGTACTACTTGAAAAAAAAAATCGTCTGCAGTCCTTCTAACTGAATCACGGATAACACACACTAATATAGCCATCACAATTAACACCGGTTATCAGACAGATTCTACACACACCCAAAGTACACGGGGCTACATGACCGCGTTGTCGCAGCCCCTAAACTGAGGAACCAACCAACCAAGAGATATTCGCTCTCAGTTACGCCGACAAGTACTGGAATTTTGGGAGAGTCAGTGGCTAGCTGACCCACTGCCCAGTAAACTGAGAGCGATCAAGGGAACTACTCGCGTGTGGCGGAGCTCTTTCCGGCCACGGAGGGAGTCCGTCATTTTGTGCAGGCTAAGGATAGGTCATACACTCGTACCTCGTACCACACTTTGTACCTGTGGAGCCGTTTTCACCGTGGCCCACATTTTCACCGAGTGTGTGGATCTTGCTGACTTACGAAGAAACCTTGGTTTGCAGGATGACAGTCAGACTTATATTAGCGGATGACGCGGTGGCTGCTGATCGCGTTATCCGCTTTATAAGTGAGAGTGGGTTAGGGCCAGCAATCTAAATTTTCCAGTGAACATTGACTCAAAGACTTGTTATTTTTTGACTTCTAAATTTTTTGTTCATTCCGTAATTTTTGTTTATATTATTATTATTATTAGTTTTATTAATTTTGTTTTGTTTTATGATATTTCGGTCTTTTCAAATTTAGGTGTCCACGTCTAAATTTTAAATTCCATTGCAAATTTGTATACAGTACTTTAATCTGTGTTAAGAGGGGCAGATGACCTCGCAGTTCCGCCTCTTAAAACGACAATAACTAACTCAAATATACCCCCACTCTTCTAGTTAATTTTGGGGAAAGAATTTCAAACATATCTGCATTAGTTTATGATTTTAAGAGCTAGGCATTGAACAGGCTATTTAAGGAGTCAGATAATTTGGTCTTCATTTTCTCAAAACGGTATTTTTCAAATCCGTTTCCTTTGTAACTCCTAAAGTATAATAGTACATTATGCAACGAGCCTATAATGGCAGTAATTAATTACCATTTTAGGCGAGTTGCATACGACTGTTTATGTTCGACGATAATTATTATAACTATTTTCTGTTCGAACATAAATATTCATAAACATCTGTCGAGATTTCGCCAGTTTTATGTACTGAACAGAGCGCATGAGACGCAGAGAATACCTTGTATTTGACCATGGCCTTCTCGATAATCTCACTATGACACTAGGCAACGCAGTTTAGAAGGCATTGGAACTCCATGCAGGTCAAACAACTGTTTCTTGAGCTGTGATTGGTGGGAGAAACTGTTTTATAATGAAAAATAGTGTTATAATGACCAGCATTATGATACAGTTTTCTGACATATAATAGTCAGGGTCGAACATAAAACGTATTACAATTATTTTTTTCTGACGCGTTCTTAGTGCTGGGGTTAACAAAACTGACGAAAATTGTGAGCCATAGTTGGATGGTTGTTTGCAAAAAAATAAAATAAAAATAAAAAAGCTTTACGAAAAAAACATGCTAATTTATGGTATTTTATTTTTTCACATGAACAAAATATAGTGAAGGCGGTTTCGGTGGCGTAGTCGGTAGCATGCTGAGCTTCTATGCCCAAGATGGCGGGTTCAAACCCAGCCGAAGTCGTCGGATTTTTTAAGAGCGTTAAAAATCCCTCAGTATGCCTTCCTTCGGGGGGGGGGGGGGGGGGGAAGTAAAGCTGGCGGTCCCATGTCATAGATTTATGGCATGATAAAGAACCTTCCACTAATTATACCTGTGTGAAGCTAAATTGTATAGGTTAAGAATGTAAACAACGCTCTTAGGTTCCTACGTTCGTTGCCAAGAGCCGACTGCGGTGGCGTCTAGAAGCTAAGTTCTGGACTAGTAGTCGTTGACGGTGACGTTTGGCGGCAAAAGTAGGAACTATTTGAAAAATTCAAAAGGCTTCAGTCCTTACTTGAATTAAAAAAACAGATAACACACACTAATACAGTCATCACGATTAACACCGGTTATCAGACAGATTCTACACACACCCAAAGTACACGGGGCTACATGACCGCGTTGTCGCAGCCCCTAAACTGAGGAACCAACCAAGAATAGTAAATTTAATAACAGAGATCTGTAAAAGCCAGTAATGTAGCTGTTTCCTTACAAAACAACCTCCAACAAACAAACCAAAAGTATGTTATAGTGTTTGAAACCATTTTTCAGTGTTGCCTTAGTAAACAAAAGTTTGGTGCTTTTCAGTCGGTCAACAAGAGATGGGTTATTCCCTAATCCTGGATGACCAGGATTGACTTGAAACCAGGTCTTTTAATAGTTGAAGATAATCCTGAATACAGTAACATAGACCACACTAGGAGGAACACACAGCACTTAGGCATGCCAGAGAGACCCTCACACACAGTCGAGTGCAGACAGTGACCAAGTTAACTGCTCTCAACAGGACCGCATAACACTCAACACTCGCCTGTACACTACAATCTGTATTGACCATTTGCAACAACCACATATTCACTCCAAACAGGCAAATCACCACTTCCAGTATCACAACAAAACACATTACGTCAAGTAGATACGTATATAATAATAGATTTTTATAAGGTGCATTCAAAAAGTAACGAGCCGGAGGCCAGTACTTGTATGTTAGTTGAGGCACTTGTCCCACTGTGACATGAGGCGGTGAATGGCTGTCTCATAAAATTCCCTGGGCTGCGATGTGAACCAGTTCCGCACGTACAACTGGACGTGAATCGTTGGCCCCGCAGAGCCCTTTTCAGGGGACCAAACATGGCGTAATCACAGGGAGAGAGGTCTGGACTGTATGTAGGGTGGCCGAGAACCTCCCGTTTGAATTTCTGCAGGAGTGCCGCGACTGTGTTGGCCGTATGAGGTCGTGTATTGTCGTGGAGCGACCACGGCGGCTGTCACTCGGCGGTCCTGGGTAACGAGTGCATCAACCAGCTGGACGTTGTCATCGGTAATGCAGGAGGGTGCCCCAGACCAGGCATCATCGGCTAACGACACCCGTCCTTCCCTGAATCGCTTGTGCCACGCTTTGTCCCTTGCAAGGGACATGCAGTGTTCGCCCTACTCCTTCCGCTGGCAGAAACCGAACAACACCTCTTTGCTCTTCGTTTGATGCCTCCATGTCACTGTTTGCAATGCGACTGGCAGCGTTGGACGATTGATGCATGCTGCTGCTCGCTTTGTATCGTCACGTGACGTGCACGCGTTCCCTCTAGCGACGGGCTGTGACCTTCCACGCTCTGGTCGGAACCACACCTCGTTACACACGCCACGATTAGCCGATGTAGTCACCGGTTTGCGCATTCCAGCCTCCGGCTCGTTACTTTTTGAACGCACCTTATAGATATACTAGCACTTCGGCATGACAATTCTCCGAAATTTGGCTGAAAGATTCAACTATCAGCATCTTTGAAAGCATAAACTGTCCTTCTGACAGAGACCACTATCCCATGAAGAGTTAAAAGTTTCTGCTAGGCTCGAGTAGTAACTCACCATCTCGAAGAGCAGGCGGACCAACTTCTCGGACTCGCCCCGGTACTTGGAAGTGAGTGTACTGGAGGACACATTGAAGAATGTGGTGCCGCACTCCGTGGCCACCGCTTTGGCTAGCATGGTCTTCCCCGTGCCCGGTGGGCCCACCATGAGCACCCCCTTCCATGGCCGCCTGATGCCCTGCAACAACACAATATGGAGCCCACCATAACATTTCTCCATAATATTACAGGTTGAGAAGTGGTGAAACACTTCAAATACTTGGGAAGTGAACTGACTGAAGATGGAAAACTAGATTTGGAAATTACAGGGTTACCACATAGAAAATAATGTTTCAATGCGCAAGCGCATCGAAGTAGGGGAAAATGTTTCCAGCTCTCTTCTCTGTCCACTGCCAGTCTTTCTTCTGCGCATGTGCGTCAGGTAGGGGAAGTGTCTCTCTCTCTTTCTCGCTGCTACTGGTTTCCTTGTCATTGTCGTTGGACCTTGTGAAGCCGTGTATGGAGGGGGAAGTTCTTCAGCAGCAACGTACGGTGAGTCCCGCCTCCAACATTCTCGTGGTACCCCTATAGCTCGGGAGTGCTTCCTACCAACAGGTAGGGGACTAGTATGGAACAAGGAGCATATTGTGTTCCTATAATGACATATGCAGCAGAAACTTGGACAATGACTAACAGGGATGAGAGCATAGTACAGGCAGCAGAGATGAGATTCCTGAGAAGTATGGAGAGACAGAGTGAGAAATGAAGATATACGGAAAGAACTGGGAGTACAGAAACTAAATGACAAACAGGAGCAAAACAGATTGAGATGGTTTGGACATGTCAAACGGATGAATGAAGTAAGGCTACCAAGGCGAGCACTGGGACGACGGATGACAAGGAAGAGAGGACGAGGAAGACCAAGAATGCGTTGGATGGACTCGGTGAAGAATAGCATTAGAAAACGGAACCTGGATTGGAACACCGTGTCGGAACAGGAATGGTGGAACGACAGAACAAAGTGGAGAGGAACCATATTGGGCCCCGCCCAGTGTCAGCTGGAAAAGGAGAAATGAAGATGATGATGATTATAGGTAGAAACGAAAACCTTTCACCATGTTGGGTCCAAGCTCTGCCAATTCCAATGAATTGCAATTTATTAAACTTAGGCTTCTGGTTTTCTCTAAGCACTTTCTTAAAATTGTGTAATATTTCAAGGTCTCATTAAAACATGCCATTATGTTGGTACACTTTCCTGCTGAAATATACATACCATTGCATCCATATCTTCCCTACACCTTAAATACATTCTTGATTTCTTGGTGAAGTCTGGCGCAGCCCCCTAAAGTAGTCCCGCTACTTGTCCGTCATGGCCCCCTAAAGTATTCCCGCTACTTGTCCGTCATGGCCCCCTAAAGTATTCCCGCTACTTGTCTTGGCATAGCCCCCTAAAGTAGTCCCGCTACTTGTCCGTCATGGCCCCCTAAAGTAGTCCCGCTACTTGTCCGTCATGGCCTCCTAAAGTAGTCCCGCTACTTGTCAGTCATGGCCTCCTAAAGTAGTCCCGCTACTTGTCCGTCATGGCCCCCTAAAGTAGTCCCGCTACTTGTCCGTCATGGCCTCCTAAAGTAGTCCCGCTACTTGTCCGTCATGGCCCCCTAAAGTAGTCCCGCTACTTGTCCGTCACGGCCCCCTAAAGTATTCCCGCTACTTGTCTTGGCATAGCCCCCTAAAGTAGTCCCGCTACTTGTCCGTCATGGCCCCCTAAAGTAGTCCCGCTACTTGTCCGTCATGGCCTCCTAAAGTAGTCCCGCTACTTGTCTTGGCATAGCCCCCTAAAGTAGTCCCGCTACTTGTCCGGCATAGCCCCCTAAAGTAGTCCCGCTACTTGTCTTGGCATAGCCCCCTAAAGTAGTCCCGCTACTTGTCTTGGCATAGCCCCCCAAAGTAGTCCCGCTACTTGTCTTGGCATAGCCCCCTAAAGTAGTCCCGCTACTTGTCTTGGCATAGCCCCCTAAAGTAGTCCCGCTACTTGTATTGGCATAGCCCCCTAAAGTAGTCCCGCTACTTGTCCGGCATAGCCCCCTAAAGTAGTCTCGCTACTTGTCCGGCATAGCCCCCTAAAGTAGTCCCGCTACTTGTCTTGGCATGGCCCCCTAAAGTAGTCCCTCTACTTGTCCGGCATGGCCCCCTAAAGTAGTCCCGCTACTTGTCCGGCATGGCCCCCTAAAGTAGTCCCGCTACTTGTCTTGGCATGGCCCCCGAAAGTAGTCCCACTACTTGTCCGTCATAGCCCCCTAAAGTAGTCCCGCTACTTGTCTTGGCATGGCCCCCTAAAGTAGTCCCGCTACTTGTCCGTCATAGCCCCCGAAAGTAGTCCCACTACTTGTCTTGGCATGGCCCCCTAAAGTAGTCCCGCTACTTGTCCGTCACGGCCCCCTAAAGTATTCCCGCTACTTGTCTTGGCATAGCCCCCTAAAGTAGTCCCGCTACTTGTCCGTCATGGCCCCCTAAAGTAGTCCCGCTACTTGTCCGTCATGGCCCCCTAAAGTATTCCCGCTACTTGTCTTGGCATAGCCCCCTAAAGTAGTCCCGCTACTTGTCCGTCATGGCCCCCTAAAGTAGTCCCGCTACTTGTCCGTCATGGCCTCCTAAAGTAGTCCCGCTACTTGTCAGTCATGGCCTCCTAAAGTAGTCCCGCTACTTGTCCGTCATGGCCCCCTAAAGTAGTCCCGCTACTTGTCCGTCATGGCCTCCTAAAGTAGTCCCGCTACTTGTCCGTCATGGCCCCCTAAAGTAGTCCCGCTACTTGTCCGTCACGGCCCCCTAAAGTATTCCCGCTACTTGTCTTGGCATAGCCCCCTAAAGTAGTCCCGCTACTTGTCCGTCATGGCCCCCTAAAGTAGTCCCGCTACTTGTCCGTCATGGCCTCCTAAAGTAGTCCCGCTACTTGTCTTGGCATAGCCCCCTAAAGTAGTCCCGCTACTTGTCCGGCATAGCCCCCTAAAGTAGTCCCGCTACTTGTCTTGGCATAGCCCCCTAAAGTAGTCCCGCTACTTGTCTTGGCATAGCCCCCCAAAGTAGTCCCGCTACTTGTCTTGGCATAGCCCCCTAAAGTAGTCCCGCTACTTGTCTTGGCATAGCCCCCTAAAGTAGTCCCGCTACTTGTATTGGCATAGCCCCCTAAAGTAGTCCCGCTACTTGTCCGGCATAGCCCCCTAAAGTAGTCTCGCTACTTGTCCGGCATAGCCCCCTAAAGTAGTCCCGCTACTTGTCTTGGCATGGCCCCCTAAAGTAGTCCCTCTACTTGTCCGGCATGGCCCCCTAAAGTAGTCCCGCTACTTGTCCGGCATGGCCCCCTAAAGTAGTCCCGCTACTTGTCTTGGCATGGCCCCCGAAAGTAGTCCCACTACTTGTCCGTCATAGCCCCCTAAAGTAGTCCCGCTACTTGTCTTGGCATGGCCCCCTAAAGTAGTCCCGCTACTTGTCCGTCATAGCCCCCGAAAGTAGTCCCACTACTTGTCTTGGCATGGCCACCTAAAGTAGTCCCGCTACTTGTCCGGCATAGCCCCCTAAAGTAGTCCCGCTACTTGTCCGGCATAGCCCCCTAAAGTAGTCTCGCTACTTGTCCGGCATAGCCCCCTAAAGTAGTCCCGCTACTTGTCTTGGCATGGCCCCCTAAAGTAGTCCCGCTACTTGTCTTGGCATGGCCCCCGAAAGTAGTCCCACTACTTGTCTTGGCATGGCCACCTAAAGTAGTCCCGCTACTTGTCCGTCATGGCCTCCTAAAGTAGTCCCGCTACTTGTCTTGGCATAGCCCCTTAAAGTAGTCCCGCTACTTGTCCGTCATGGCCTCCTAAAGTAGTCCCGCTACTTATCTTGGCATAGCCCCCTAAAGTAGTCCCGCTACTTGTCCGTCATGGCCTCCTAAAGTAGTCCCGCTACTTGTCTTGGCATAGCCCCTTAAAGTAGTCCCGCTACTTGTCCGTCATGGCCTCCTAAAGTAGTCCCGCTACTTGTCTTGGCATAGCCCCCTAAAGTAGTCCCGCTACTTGTCTTGGCATAGCCCCCTAAAGTAGTCCCGCTACTTGTCTTGGCATAGCCCCCTAAAGTAGTCCCGCTACTTGTCTTGGCATGGCCCCCTAAAGTAGTCCCGCTACTTGTCTTGGCATAGCCCCCTAAAGTAGTCCCGCTACTTGTCTTGGCATAGCCACCTAAAGTAGTCCCGCTACTTGTCTTGGCATAGCCCCCTAAAGTAGTCCCGCTACTTGTCTTGGCATAGCCACCTAAAGTAGTCCCGCTACTTGTCTTGGCATAGCCCCCTAAAGTAGTCCCGCTACTTGTCTTGGCATAGCCCCCTAATGTAGTCCCGCTACTTGTCTTGGCATAGCCCCCTAAATTAGTCCCGCTACTTGTCTTGGCATAGCCCCCTAAAGTAGTCCCGCTACTTGTCTTTGCATAGCCCCCTAAAGTAGTCCCGCTATTTGTCTTGGCATAGCCACCTAAAGTAGTCCCGCTACTTGTCTTGGCATAGCCCCCTAAAGTAGTCCCGCTACTTGTCTTGGCATAGCCCCCTAAAGTAGTCCCGCTACTTGTCTTGGCATAGCCCCCTAAAGTAGTCCCGCTACTTGTCTTGGCATGGCCCCCTAAAGTAGTCCCGCTACTTGTCTTGGCATAGCCACCTAAAGTAGTCCCGCTACTTGTCTTGGCATAGCCCCCTAAAGTAGTCCCGCTACTTGTCTTGGCATAGCCACCTAAAGTAGTCCCGCTACTTGTCTTGGCATAGCCCCCTAATGTAGTCCCGCTACTTGTCTTGGCATAGCCACCTAAAGTAGTCCCGCTACTTGTCTTGGCATAGCCACCTAAAGTAGTCCCGCTACTTGTCTTGGCATAGCCCCCTAGAGTAGTCCCGCTACTTGTCTTGGCATGGCCCCCTAAAGTAGTCCCGCTACTTGTCTTGGCATAGCCCCCTAAAGTAGTCCCGCTACTTGTCTTGGCATATCCCCCTAATGTAGTCCCGCTACTTGTCTTGGCATAGTCCCCTAAAGTAGTCCCGCTACTTGTCTTGGCATAGCCCCCTAAAGTAGTCCCGCTACTTGTCCGGCATAGCCCCCTAAAGTAGTCCCGCTACTTGTCTTGGCATAGCCCCCTAAAGTAGTCCCGCTACTTGTCTTGGCATAGCCCCCTAAAGTAGTCCCGCTACTTGTCTTGGCATAGCCACCTAAAGTAGTCCCGCTACTTGTCTTGGCATAGCCCCCTAAAGTAGTCCCGCTACTTGTCTTGGCATAGCCCCCTAAAGTAGTCCCGCTACTTGTCTTGGCATAGCCCCCTAAAGTAGTCCCGCTACTTGTCTTGGCAAAGCCCCCTAAAGTAGTCCCGCTACTTGTCTTGCCCCCCTAAAGTAGTCCCGCTACTTGTCTTGGCATAGCCCCCTAAAGTAGTCCCGCTACTTGTCTTGGCATTGCCCCCTAAAGTAGTCCCGCTACTTGTCTTGGCATAGCCCCCTAAAGTAGTCCCGCTACTTGTCTTGGCATAGCCCCCTAAAGTAGTCCCGCTACTTGTCTTGGCATGGCCCCCTAAAGTAGTGCCACTACTTGTCTTGGCATGGCCCCCTAAAGTAGTCCCGCTACTTGTCTCGGCATAGCCCCCTAAAGTAGTCCCGCTACTTGTCCAGCATAGCCCCCTAAAGTAGTCCCGCTACTTGTCCGGCATAGCCCCCTAAAGTAGTCCCGCTACTTGTCTTGGCATAGCCCCCTAAAGTAGTCCCGCTACTTGTCTTGGCATAGCCCCCTAAAGTAGTCCCGCTACTTGTCTTGGCATAGCCCCCTAAAGTAGTCCCGCTACTTGTCTTGGCATAGCCCCCTACAGTAGTCCCGCTACTTGTCTTGGCATAGCCCCCTAAAGTAGTCCCGCTACTTGTCCGGCATAGCCCCCTAAAGTAGTCTCGCTACTTGTCCGGCATAGCCCCCTAAAGTAGTCCCGCTACTTGTCTTGGCATGGCCCCCTAAAGTAGTCCCGCTACTTGTCTTGGCATGGCCCCCTAAAGTAGTCCCACTACTTGTCTTGGCATGGCCACCTAAAGTAGTCCCGCTACTTGTCCGTCATGGCCTCCTAAAGTAGTCCCGCTACTTGTCTTGGCATAGCCCCTTAAAGTAGTCCCGCTACTTGTCCGTCATGGCCTCCTAAAGTAGTCCCGCTACTTATCTTGGCATAGCCCCCTAAAGTAGTCCCGCTACTTGTCCGTCATGGCCTCCTAAAGTAGTCCCGCTACTTGTCTAGGCATAGCCCCCTAAAGTAGTCCCGCTACTTGTCTTGGCATAGCCCCCTAAAGTAGTCCCGCTACTTGTCTTGGCATAGCCCCCTAAAGTAGTCCCGCTACTTGTCTTGGCATAGCCCCCTAAAGTAGTCCCGCTACTTGTCTTGGCATGGCCCCCTAAAGTAGTCCCGCTACTTGTCTTGGCATAGCCCCCTAAAGTAGTCCCGCTACTTGTCTTGGCATAGCCCCCTAAAGTAGTCCCGCTACTTGTCTTGGCATAGCCCCCTAAAGTAGTCCCGCTACTTGTCTTGGCATAGCCACCTAAAGTAGTCCCGCTACTTGTCTTGGCATAGCCCCCTAAAGTAGTCCCGCTACTTGTCTTGGCATAGCCACCTAAAGTAGTCCCGCTACTTGTCTTGGCATAGCCCCCTAAAGTAGTCCCGCTACTTGTCTTGGCATAGCCACCTAAAGTAGTCCCGCTACTTGTCTTGGCATAGCCCCCTAAAGTAGTCCCGCTACTTGTCTTGGCATAGCCACCTAAAGTAGTCCCGCTACTTGTCTTGGCATAGCCCCCTAAAGTAGTCCCGCTACTTGTCTTGGCATAGCCACCTAAAGTAGTCCCGCTACTTGTCTTGGCATAGCCCCCTAAAGTAGTCCCGCTACTTGTCTTGGCATAGCCCCCTAAAGTAGTCCCGCTACTTGTCTTGGCATGGCCCCCTAAAGTAGTCCCGCTACTTGTCTTGGCATAGCCCCCTAAAGTAGTCCCGCTACTTGTCTTGGCATAGCCCCCTTAAGTAATCCCGCTACTTGTCTTGGCTTAGCCCCCTAAAGTAGTCCCGCTATTTGTCTTGGCATAGCCACCTAAAGTAGTCCCGCTACTTGTCTTGGCATAGCCCCCTAAAGTAGTCCCGCTACTTGTCTTGGCATAGCCACCTAAAGTAGTCCCGCTACTTGTCTTGGCATAGCCCCCTAAAGTAGTCCCGCTACTTGTCTTGGCATAGCCACCTAAAGTAGTCCCGCTACTTGTCTTGGCATAGCCCCCTAAAGTAGTCCCGCTACTTGTCTTGGCATAGCCCCCTAAAGTAGTCCCGCTACTTGTCTTGGCATAGCCCCCTAAAGTAGTCCCGCTACTTGTCTTGGCATAGCCCCCTAAAGTAGTCCCGCTACTTGTCTTGGCCCCCTAAAGTAGTCCCGCTACTTGTCTTGGCATAGCCCCCTAAAGTAGTCCCGCTACTTGTCTTGGCATAGCCCCCTAAAGTAGTCCCGCTACTTGTCTTGGCATAGCCCCCTAAAGTAGTCCCGCTACTTGTCTTGGCATAGCCCCCTAAAGTAGTCCCGCTACTTGTCTTGGCATGGCCCCCTAAAGTAGTGCCACTACTTGTCTTGGCATGCCCCCCTAAGGTAGTCCCGCTACTTGTCTCGGCATAGCCCCCTAAAGTAGTCCCGCTACTTGTCTTGGCATAGCTTCCTTAAGTAGTCCCGCTACTTGTCCGGCATAGCCCCCTAAAGTAGTCCCGATACTTGTCTTGGTATAGCCTCCTAAAGTAGTCCCGCTACTTGTCTTGGCATAGCCCCCTAAAGTAGTCCCGCTACTTGTCTTGGCCCCCTAAAGTAGTCCCGCTACTTGTCTTGGCATAGCCCCCTAAAGTAGTCCCGCTACTTGTCTTGGCATAGCCCCCTAAAGTAGTCCCGCTACTTGTCCGACATGGCCCCCTAAAGTAGTCCCGCTACTTGTCCGATATGGCCCCCTAAAGCTGCCTCGCCTTGAAGAAGTCCGGCATGGCCCCCTAAAGCAGCCTCGCCTTGAAGAAGTCTGGCATGGCCCCCTAAAGCTGCCTCGCCTTGAAGAAGTCCGGCATGGCCCCCTAAAGCTGCCTCGCCTTGAAGAAGTCTGGCATGGCCCCCTAAATCTGCCTCGCCTTGAAGAAGTCTGGCATGGCCCCCTAAAGCTGCCTCGCCTTGAAGAAGTCTGGCATGGCCCCCTAAAGCTGCCTCGCCTTGAAGAAGTCCGGCATGGCCCCCTAAAGTAGTCCCGCTACTTGTCCGACATGACCCCCTAAAGCTGCCTCGCCTTGAGGAAGTCCGGCATGGCCCCCTTAAGCTGCCTCGCCTTGAAGAAGTCTGGCATGGCCCCCTAAAGCTGCCTCGCCTTGTAGAAGTCTGGCATGGCCCCCTAAAGCTGCCTCGCCTTGAAGAAGTCCGGCATGGCCCCCTAAAGCTGCCTCGCCTTGAAGAATTCTGGCATGGCCCCCTAAACTAGCCTCACCTTGAAGAAGTCCGGCATGAGGATGGGCAGCACCATAGCCTCCTGTAGGATGGCCTTGGCCTCATGCAGCCCCGCCACCTTGCACCACTGCACATCAGGGTGTCTCTGCAGGATGTCCTTCTCGAGCGTCTCCACAAGATGCGGCTCGTAGCCCGCGGGGTTGAACACTCGCTCCTCCCGCTCCTCCTCCCCCGCCACATCCACCTCCCCCCCGCTGCCGCTGCTGCCACTACTACTGCTGGCCCCTGAGCTCACCACCGGGGACAGCTTCTTCACCACCGGGCGCAGCGAAGTCGCCCGCATCGACCGGGGCAGTCGGTCCACGGAGCGGGACTTGCGGGACTGTCCAGCCGGGTACGTGCTCGAGCTTCTGGAACAGTCAATGAGACCTGAACGGCTTGTTGTACATTTGCTTCTGTATATTAGAAAGAAAATAAAGGGATTCTGCCTTTTCAATACTTATATTGAACCTACTCACAGGTACATGTTTCGAAGGTTAACTCCTTCTTCCTCAGCCTGTACATATTAAAGATAAATTACCTTTATAAGAACGTACGTTACATGAATAAAGCTTTGTGAAATAAATAATGTGAAGTTCAACTGTTTCCGATTCTCCATGGAGGATCTTCTAATTGGATTTCCAGGCCTTGCTTACTTACTTAATTCCTGCCGCTCCTTCCGGAACATAGGGCCTTGGCGAAATTTCTCCACGCAGTACGGTTCCTGGCCATTCTCTTCACTTGACTCCAGTTCTTGTCCACCTCTGCAATTTCATTTTCGATCGTCCTCTTCCAGGTCTTCTTAGGTTGACCTCGCTTCCTGGCGCCTTGAGGATTCCAGTCTAGCGCCGCCCTCTCAATAGCTCCGTCCGTCTTCCTTAGTGTGTGACCAATCCAGCGCCATTTCCTCTCCTTGATCTGGATGCTAATCGGTTGTTGATTGGTGATGGTCCAAAGATCTTCATTTGAGATTATGTCCGGCCACCTCACATTCATGATGCGACGCAGACATCTGTTAATGAACACCTGTAGCTGGTTGTTGATCGGTTTTGTGACTTTCCATGTTTCACAGCCGTAGAGAAGAATCGACTTTACGTTGCTATTGAAAAGGCGGAGCTTGGTCTTCCTGGAAATGTTTCTATTTCTCCAGATGGGGTAGAGCTGGACAAAGGCACCGTTTGCCTTCCTGATACGGCTTCGAACATCTTCCTCTGCTCCCCCATCATTTGTGACTATACTTCCAAGGTAGAGGAAGGACTCAACTCGCTCAATGTCCTTTCTGTTGACTGTCAAACTAGTCGTGATGTCAGAATTTATCCTCATCTCTTTGGTCTTGTTGGTGTTGATCATCAGTCCTGCGCGTTCTGCTTCTCTCTGCAACCTCCCCAGCTTATCTTCTATGTCTCGGTACCGTTGTGCCACAAGACAAATGTCGTCTGCGAAATCCAGATCTTCAAGCCTGTCATTTATACCCCATTGAATACCCCTCTTCCGTCCTCCCATTACCTTCTTCATCACACTATCCAGGACCAACAGGAACAGAGTGGGGGAAAGGACACACCCCTGTCTCACTCCGGAACTGACCTTTATCTTTTCTGTTAATTTGCCTTCGTGAAGAACTTGGCACTCATACCCCTCGTAAATCTCTTCCATGATTCTGATGATCTTTGTTGGAATTTTATATTCCTCGGATTTCCAGGCCTGGGTGCATTAAAAAGCCGCTGAATCAGGCCGGTGTTGTGAGTCGCTATTTGGTTGCGTCATCGTTTTCCGAACTAGTCTGCTGCCCTTGGAGAATATCATGGCAAAGAAACCATAGAATCCCTGCAGCAGTGCCATGCCCCGCCATATGTAGTGTGTTTGGGCGCGAACAACAGCAGATCAAAAAACGTGTCTCGAAAATATCACTCCTTTGATTGTCCAAAGACATACTAGGGGTGACGGGGAAGGGAAATAGAGGACGGGAATAACAACTTAGGAAAAATAAATGTGGATGTTTATGATGTGTCTTTGTTGGCTGTTGTTTTGGGGTGGATGAATGCGAAAAAATGAGAGATATAATCATTATTGAATTTGGAAAATAAATAGTATGAATGGTGGAATGCAACTGATCAATTTATCTATTACTATATAATGCGTCTATTAGTGTTCTGTATAAAATACTGGTTTCAAAAAATATTTAATTAAGATTGTGGGAAGGGTTAAATCTCTGTGTTTTGTCTATCTCTATTTGTTGATCCAATTAGAAGATCCTCCATGGAGAATCGGAAACAGTTGAACTTCACATTATTTATTTCACAAAGCTTTATTCATGTAACGTATGTTCTTATAAAGGTAATTTATCTTTGATATTTATGTACAGGCTGAGGAAGAAGGAGTTAACCTTCGAAACATGTACCTGTGAGTAGGTTCAATATACAGTAAGTATTGAAAAGGCAGAATCCCTTTATTTTCTTTCTAATATATAGTTAGTCAATACGGACCTCAATTACTGACATTTTGCTTCTGTAAGCGATGTCTCAATATTACAGGATGTGTGAAAATGAACTCCCTAGTTTTAATGTGTCCTAGAATCTGTACAAAGTGACTTGTGGTTTGGCTCCTGTGCAGTTGGCAGGTCTGCTTGACCTTGTGCTGTTTGTATCCTCTGCTCCCTCAGTTCAGTCCAGGCGTGCAGAGCAACTCAGTAGCAATGTGTACTTCGCAACAGAAAGCGCAGTGTGTTATTTGGCTTGTGCAACCTGAGTTAGTTATAACTAGGGGGAGGATTTCTAAGAGGTCATATTTCTTCCCATAACATTATATCTTATGGTCTTGTATTTTCAACACGTTTACAAGCATGATAACCAAAATTAAACAGGTTTTATTGGGCTTATAAATACATATTTAGGCTTTCTAAATTTTTATGGCATATTTTGAAGAAAATATCATTATAAACGGCATATTTGGGTAATTTTCATTTGAATTTCATTTGATTAAAATCAGAATAAGCTATATAAATTATTGTTCAGGATGGACTGGAATATACTACTGAAGAACCATTCTAAAGTAGTGTGTGGAATGTTTCTAACAGGTAAGAGCTATTGTTTGCTAGCTGTGTCAATTCCTGGAAACCGGGCGATTGTTTATAGGGAAGCAGAGGTAATTCCGCAGTTATTTGTCATCGTTCTTATCTCTCTCCTTCCCTCTTCCACTTTCATCACACTGAATGACCTTGGTCACTCATTAGGGAGCTTCAGTCATTTAGTTCCTTTCAATATGCCTAAAACGAAAGTCTCAATTTGTAAGAAGTTGCGAAGTTTTGTTCACGAGTTAGGTGAAAACATATTCAGTACGGATGGAGTAATAAAAGTGTTTCTATGTAATGTAGATGCTATTCATTAAGTCATATTTTCAATTTTATAGGTCATATTTTTATGAGTTTAGGTCATAAATGCATACATATTTCATACATTTTTAGGTCATAGAAATCCGCCCCCTAATTATAACAGTGCAACGCAATTTTAGACGTCAGTTTAGACGTCATTTCACGGATCTGTTCTACAACAGCTTCAGAAGTTCTCGGTCTACCTGGTGATTTTGCTTTTAAAACACTAGCGGTTTCCTTGATAGATTTAAGCCAATGACGGATAGTTTTTGCTGTGGGTAGTTCACCGCCATACTGACACCATGCACGCCTGGACTGAACTGAGGGAGCCGAGGATACAAAAGCACAGGGGCCGTCTCAAGGTCAAGCAGACCTGCCAAATGCAGGGGGGGGCAAACTTTGAGAGTTGATGAATCACCCACCACAAACTAGAACAGTGTTTGCCACTTTGTACAGATACTATGACACATTAAAACTAGGGAGTTCTTTTTCAAACACCCTGTATTATTGAAACTCTAAGGCAGGGGTTCCCAACCAGTGATACGCGTAAGTTATACGATTGTTCACAAATACAGGAGGGGAATTTATCTGCATTTGCTACTCTGTCATCATTATTTGATGAAAATTAAATATATCTCCAATGCCAGATGTGGTTGCTGATATCATTGTTCACTTGGGAGCACTTCAAGGAAGTTTTAATAAATATTTCTCCGGAGATTATTCCAAATTTGACTGGATCTAAAATCCTTTTTCTGGAACCTCACCAAATGAGTTGGAATTAAAAGAAAGTTTTATCGATCTAACAGAAGATAGTTCCGCGAAAGACAGTTTTAAAGAGATATGTTTGATTAACTTCTGGATCGGATGTAAAACCGAGTACCCAAGTTTCTACCATCAAGCTCTGCTATTTGTTACAAGTTACTTGTGTGAGCGTGGATTTTCTGCATGTTTTACATAAAAAATAAACATAGAAACAGAATAAGTGAAGAAGACTTAAGAGCTCAATTACTCCTGATGTTGATATTTTAATCACAGGCAAACAACAAGTTTCACACTAAAAGTAGATTTTGGATGATGTTGATGATTTTTTTTGGCTTGGTTTGTATTAATTATACAAAATTGTATTGTTTTAGACCGATGAGTAATAAATAGAACAGTAATTTGCAATAATCGTTTTATTTTTTATTTATTATACAAATGTTATTAATATACATCTTCTTCTTCTTCTTCATCATTTCCCGGTTCCAGTGGTCTGGGTTGGGGTGTGAATCAAGGACCTCTCCACCACTCTCGTTCCTCTTCCAGTACATCCTCCACTTTCACTCCTCTTTTCTCAACGCTCTCCCTCACTGCATCCATCCACCTCATCCTCGGCCTTCCTTTTGGCGCCTTCCCGTGACTTTCTCAGTAAATAATCGCTTTAAGACTCTAGTCTTCTCCCATTCGCATCATATGTCCATACCATTTTAGTTCACTGATCTCTATTTTGTCTTGTAACTTTGGGAATCCTATTTTCTCCCTAATTTTCTTGTTTCTGATTTTGTCTCTGCGGGTCTTTCCAATTATACCTCTAAGGAACTTCATCTCAGCTACCTGGATTCTACTTTCCTCCCGTTTAGTTGTTGTCCACATGCCTGCTGCATACGTCAATATAGGTGTGTAATACGCTGAATACAGTACAAGATTCTTTTACATTTCTCGGGAACTTCCTGGTTCCATACCAGACCTCTCACACTGCTTGTTGGATCCTCTTACCAACTTCCTCACTTATCCTTCCATCGTCTGTTAGGACACTCCCTAAATATTTGAAGCTTTTCACAACTTGTAATGGTTTTCCATCTACTGCAATATTCCCGCAACCATCTCGCACATTTCTTGTCATCACCATCGTCTGACTCTTCTCCACACTGATTTTCATTCCATGTTCTTCTATTTCCTGGTTCCAAACATTTACTTGTTCTTGGACTTCCAATTCATCATCCCCCCATATCACTATGTCATCAGCGGAGAGTAAGGCCTTTGTTCCTTTACTTCCCATTTTCAGTTTCACTCGTTTATGGATTCCATCCATGACTATGAGGAAAAGTAAGGGGGACAATACACTCCCTTGTCGGAGACCCGTTTCTAAATATATCTCTTTAAAATAAGCAAGAAAAAATTGAAAAAAGAATCTATATATTGTGCCCTTGGCCCCGGTACCGTCATGTCATTTCATCCAGTTTGAACGGAGCGCCAAGCGCCGAGTTTGAAACGAGCGCCGCTGGGAAGCCAGCCAGTGCCTCGTTTCCGCGCGGAGTTGTGACGAATGGCATGACATCGATGTTTCGAGAAGGATTGAAGTTTCTGAGATACTTGTTTATCAAGAAAGAGGATTGGGCCATATTATTGCTTTTGATTTTTGAATCATTCTCGGAAAAGAAGCATGGAAATCGAGCTACGCATTGAAGAGATATGAATGTTTTAAGTTGAAGATCATTACGTCATGGACGTCACAGGCGGCCAGCCGAACGGTATTTAAGCCGCTCGCCGGACTGCAAGGACAGCTGTGCTCATTCTACGAAGGGAGTGTTACCCTGCTCTAGTACACCGTGAACAGATAGTCTGCAAAACGCCGAGTGGAACGTTACGCTGCGCGTAGTATTGTCGGGTCGTGGACTTAGACTTTTCGAGAACATTGTGTTCATGCAGAATGAAAGAATGTGTGTGGAACTCTGTTTATTTTCGCCATGCAAGTGAGTAATAGTTTTTTTTTTTTACAAGTGGATGAGTATTTCCACTATGTTCCAAGTGAAGTTGTTATAACTTTTGATGCGCAGTGGACTGATGATTCTTAAGTATATTTTATGGTGTGACAGTTTGACAACGATTATTCTTGACGATGAGATTATAGTAATACGCTTTCGCATAAACTCGAAATGTTTCACAAGTGGAGTTACTGTTATCAAAGTGTAGTGGACTGATGACCATTGGACGAATTCAATATTTTGATAAGTACAGTTTGACAACGGTCATATTTGAGAATGAGCTTATGATAGGAGACGTGCACAAAATGTTCAAAGTGTTTTGCGAAGGGAGAAGCACCGTGAGATGAGGTGTCGATCCCTGAAATAAAGTGTACTGATTTTGTCGCTGTGAACATTTATGATAATATCTGATGAATATTTAGCCTACGAAAATGTTGTTCAGTGTATTCGAAGGGAATGATGTGTGCCAGTTAACTACGAACTTGAACATAAGTGCGGAACAATTTGATCATCTAATGAACATTGCCGATGTTCTTGTAGTGGGGTGAGTAAGCAGAAAAATATTTCACATCTGGCAACTATCTGAATACAAAGGGGCGCATTGGTTGCCAGATGTGAAACTTTTTTCTGCTAACTCACTTTTAATTATAACTGATGTACAATTTTAATAGCCATTGAATTTTTAAAATGAAAATAATTTTACGATACTTACATAGTAAATGCTTAATGAAAATAATTGATATTAACTTGCAAAAGGACTGAAACGTGCCAGGTATTAAAATAATGTCAGTATTATTCTGTGATAGACTCTCGGAGTCCGAATCGAAATATACGACTTTAAAAACATGAAATAACACAAAGCGCTTCGAAACATTAGAATATGCGCCCTTCTCAATCAGAGATATGCACTTACACAGGCAAAGGAGAAACATAAGATGCATTGTGCCAAGATAACCAAAATAGGACAAAATATGATTTTGCATGAACCTCCGGGCTTTATTTATTATGATCAAATATACAAAATATGTAACAATAAAATGTATTGTGCCCTTGTATATAACAGCGTCGTATATACGAGAATCAAACTTCGGGGAGCGTTCAGTCCGGATATGCTTTCACTAGAGCTCAAATACCAGACGGCTGCTTACAAATACAAGGACCATATGCAAAACTATAAACTAAGAAATGAGTGAAAAACAAATAAAATTACCACCATTTAATAACTGAATAAAAACAACAAAACATAAAAAATAATATAAACAAAGTCCACCCTGAACTTTACCCCCACAGTACAATAATTTACACAGATCTGAGTGGCCTAGAAAGGTCCACTCCAAAGAAATAAAATTGTGGATCAAATTCCACTTGTCTGATTAATATGTATGCACGCGTATAACTACGCTAGAGAAGTAATAAGTACTTTTGATGGAGATTTGCTCACAGATGGAACAGCCAATATGCTTGCAAACCCCCATACTGCAAACCATTATTATGGCTTTATGGGACACACTCGTAGAATAACTTACCAACAATTAAAATTTTACTGACACACGCAACCATTTAAAATTTATAAACTAATTGATCTCCATCGAGATCGCAGTGAGTCAGGAAACTCCCAGCAAAACAGAAGCTTGCCCAATGGCTCAAATTGCTCAACACATACATGACAACAACGTGACCGAACATCGAGACCACCCGAGGTCAATGAACATGACAATAAATAAACAAAAAAATAAGATGCCTAAAACCCGATGATATTTACATGAAATAAAAGCATGGATAAGCTAACACGCTGGGACTCGATCAATCAAAACGCGAACAGCACCCATTTACCGATTACAATTCTTTTATCATTAAACAGGCTTTATTTTAATATAAGATAAACATTTACGAAGAACGGAGACCTGGTCCGTGAATACTAATGAGCACAGCTTGCTCCTTATCTGATGGAGTGCGCCGCGTAGAAATACCTTCACTTACCACTCATTAGCGTCTGTGTTCAAAACCAGCCCTCCTTGTCGAAGCTTTGAGTCATGCTATTTATAACAAGAGACTAGACAGTTCTGTTACGCCACCTGTTAATCGCGACATATAAATTCACACACTTCTTGTCAATTCCAAAGAATTGCAAGAACATCGTAGAAGGGGATTCCAACATTTTCCTCGCAAGGATTAAATGCTTAACCTGGCCAAAGCTTCAGACAGAAACCAGGGTTCCCGAAAACTCCTATCCCATAAAACACATATTTGCAGACTCAACAAAGCATTTAGGGCAGAACACAACACAAATCTACCACGGGCCGACACTCCAATCAAATATCATAGATTTTGTGTACCAAGACACTAAAAGGGAAACTTCATCAACAAATAAAGTCATTGGGCATATGACCCCTCACTTAACAAAAATGCAACAAACGGCAATTAACACACAAGCCTGTGTAACAATAAAAATCTATACAATAAACAGATTTCCCACCAATTCTATTATCTACTCTAGTTAATTCAGTTTCGCTTCTGTTATGATATCGGTTACCAATTTGCGTCGCTTAGCCGCGCATTTTACGGTAGCGATACGCACTCGGGTACGCTTGCCCCGTGTACTTGACATCAACAAAAAAAATAATCTTCACACAGATAGAATATATGCCACGTTGCTCATGAACTAAACTAAAGTGTGTCAGTACCACAAACCAACTACAATAAAACACGAAGACAAAAATAAAATAAAATATTTACACAAAATAATATGTTCCCACAAAACCATAACCAGTTTGTCAAATAATTAAATTATTTAGTACTCATTCCTCTTTCTGCGTCGTCTCATCGAACATCGCCTGACATTCTCTCTCCAAAGTGTTTAGCTCATCTCAGACCACATGGAGCCGTAGAAACGTTGGTTCGATGTCTTCCTCTGGGTCTGGAGTTCCATCTTGACGTTGAATAAAAATAAAAAAATAAAATGTTATTTATAGTCACACGTAATTTTCTATCTAAATTTTGCCAATAGTTACTTTATTCACCATTTGTCTAGTGCAAAATTAAACGTAGACTTTCCCTAATAGTTGTAGTCGTGGGAGACTACTAAAATCTTACCGATACACAAATTTCACACTCAGCTGTGCGCACACAACTTTATTATAATGTTTTCAATAATGACCCTATCTCTGATAAATTTAACACAGTATATCTTCACGGTATGGAAAAGAATAAGTGATCACCTCACGGTGTCACCAAGAATCAACCTCGTCGTCACTCAGACGACAGTATTTATGTGAATTTAGCAAAAGGACGGAGGGAGAGGGAAATCTATCACTAACTTCTATAATAATGCGACTATTGGCATGCAACAGGTATCAAACAGTTTGAAAAATTATACAGGTCACAATGGGGCTATCGTGCTCTGGAATCGATCATAGATTTCGTTAATCCAATCTTTCCCGCTTTCAACTTCAAGCCGGCGTCAGACGCTCCCTTGGCGCTAAAATTGGTGACCCTCTCTGATTGGTAGTTCATGACGTCAATATCGCAGTTTAGAACAGAAGCCTCTGTCCTATGATTGGTTGAAAGTTCCTCTCATCTCTCTCATCCAGCAACTATCTTACTCGTAACGCTAGGGTGACAAAGAAATTACGGTCTGAAATGAGTCAGGACCCCAACACACCTTTGTCTGATAAAGTGTCTGTCAAACATTCCGATCTCGTCACTCCTTTGTTTCAGGACTGGGCACGTTCAAACGTACTGTCTCCACATAAGCTTGACATTTCGCAATCCAGTCTGGCCTTCCTGTATGATTCTGGCAGTAAAATCAGAATATAATGAAATGAATAATTAGAATCATTAATATGCGTAGCTTATTAAGGGTTCACAACTCCCTTAGTTGGAAAAAATCGAACTTAGAGATAAAGTCGATTTTTTTTTCCTAAGTCACATGGTGCAGATACTGGGTTAGCCTCCCTTCAAAGTGCTCAGTCAGTCCGCCTCTGCTAGTTGACAAGTGTTTTCCTCGTTCCACTGTTTACATTCTCGCCCATTCATTAGGACAGTACCAGTCTGCTGCTCACTTGCCCAGCGCTTCGCCTGGGGCTATTTGTTGCTTGAAGACTATTCCCCTCTCTGTTTCTCGTCTGTCGACATACCTGTCAACTCTGCTTGCTTCAAGATGTTAACAGGCCAGACGCTAATCACTTCCTCGATGTCGTGCTGGCTTCTGCTTGCCCCCCGTTCACTTGAATGATGTTGGACGATCACGTATTTAATTCGCTGCGTTATTTCTGACTTCCCAAGGCTCTCTGGTGTGATAAATTTTTAGATTTGCACTATTATATACATACATGGTTCCTGTGCTTAATTCTTTGACTCGATATGCATTATTTCCAAGATTCCTCACTATGCTGAACGGCCCAACATACTTGGCACAGAACTTGTTGAAAATCTTCTTTGCTGGATCAGATACAGCGGGTCGGCGTACGAGGACAAGCTCGTCTAATTCTAGCTCACGATGGAATCTCTTGTTTCTCACGCGGCGCAGCCTCCTGTCTGCCTGGTTCCTCATATGCACTCTGGTGCGCTCAATTCTTAAATCATGAGCTATATTGTGATCTTGTGGGCAATTAATGATGGTACTCCATGATCTCTCTGGATGCTGATTCATGTGTAATACCATAGGAATCTGTCCTGCCGATTCGTGCTTCGTAGAATTCATGCACGTCTCTACATCCTTGATCTTGTCCACCCACTTGTGATGGTCGTTAGGAATGAAGATTCTCAGGTACTTAGTGACGCATTTAATTGCCCTTTCCGAGGGATTAGCCTGGGCGTGGCGTATGCTAGATAAAATGTGCTTTACGTCCATATCCTCCATTCCTTTTTTAAATTCGGCGCTCGTAAAGTAGCTGCCATGATCAGATAATATGAATTCTGGTTTTCCAAGGATGGGAATAACTCTATTTCGTATGCGGCTAAGTACTTGTTTTGAGGTAGTTTTCTGGATTGGGCAAAGTACAACAAATTTGGAAAAAACATCCAGACAAACTAATAGGTGTCGGCATCCTCGCCTTCCCTTAGGAATTGGACCGAAACAATCTAGTGCCACCATTTCACAAGGTCTCTGAGGAAGCAGTGGTTTGGGGTACTGTTTCATCAGATAATTGTTTGGCTTTGTCCTATGACACGGGTCACATGTTTTAATAACCTCACAAATAGTCGTCCTCATGCGTGGCCAAGTAAACGTCTCCCCAATGGTCGATTCAGACTTGTCGATTCCAATATGGCCGAGACTTTCGTGGACATGCCATGTCAATCCTCGCTGTAATGACGCTGGTACCAAGATGCGATATTTAGAGTGCTCTGCATCCACAAATTTATGGAGTAAATTGTTAAAATAGTGAAACTTTCCTTCTTTAGCTCTGGCTTCACGAAATGCGGGTGTTCCTGGCGGCAATTCCCTTCTAAAATATTGGATCATTAGATACATCCATGGCTCCGCTTCCTGTAAGCTCTGGATTTCTCGTAGCTCCTCCAAAAATTCATGATCCTTGGGTGTTAATTCAATATGTTGAACACTCGCTGCTTCAACATTGTCAGGCTCAGGGTTCCTGCTAAGAGCATCCGGAATTACATTCATTTTTCCTGGGCAGTGCTCAATCTCGATATTAAATTGTTGTAAGTAAATAGACCAGCGTGTGACACGTTCACTAGCCATAGACGTTTTGAACAGAAACGTCAGTGCCTTATGGTCCGTCCTGACAACAATGGGGTACCCATAGATGATTTTTTTCCATTGTTGGAAAGCATGGAGAATAGCTAGTAGCTCCAGCTCTGTTACAGTGTAGTTGCGCTCGTGTTTCCTTAATCTGCGGCTGACAAATGCCAAATATGAGCGTTTGTGAAGGTTGGCCGGATCCTCTTGGTACAGCATAGCTCCCACTCCAATTAATGAGGCATCCGCCTGGATTATAAACTTGCGGCCAAAATCCGGATAACCGAGCTTGATACAATTTTCCAGCAAAAGTTTGGTCGCTTGGAATGACTTTTCGCAAACAGCATTCCAAAGCCATTTATTACTTTTTTTTAACATCTCTTGCATGGGTGCTACTGTTTCTGTATAGCCAGGGCAGTTCTCCTTAAAGAATCCCGTTACGCCTAGGAAAGCACGGATGTGTTTTACTCTCGTAGGAGTCGGGAAATTCTTTATAGCCTCGAGCTTGGCAGGGTTTGGTCTGACTCCCTCCTGGTCTATTATGTGGCCTAAATATAGAATCTCGCTTTTGAAGAAGTGCGATTTCTTTAAGTTGATTTTAAAATTTGTTGTTCTCAGATTTTCCAACAATTTATCCAAATTTCTCATGTGTGTGTCAACGTTGTCCGATGCCAGCAGGATATCATCAATGTAGCGAACGGTCATCTCTTTCACCTCCTCAGTAAGATTTCGATCTAAAGCTCGTATCAACGCACACCCAGCAGTTCTCACACCGAAAGGCATACGGACAAAATAATACGTTTGGTTATCAAACAAGAAGCCCGTAAGTAGTTGTGACTTCTCATCTAATTCAATATGGTGGAAGGAATTTGTCAGGTCCACTGAACTGTAAATACTTTTATTTTTAAAACCTTTTAGGACATCTCTGATAATCGGCGCCGTGTCGTATTCCGGAAATATAAGTCGCTGGTTCAAATTTCTGGCATCCAGACATAATCTGATGGAACCATTCGGCTTGGAAACTGCCAAAATTGCATTTAAGTAAGGTGTAGGTGCCTTCTTAATAACCCCTGCCTGCAACATGCCATCTATTATTTGTTTCACCTGGCTGCGATGTTTTTCAGGAATAGGATACAGTCTACTCCTGAAAGGTGACCAATCCTGAACTTGCATCGAATATTGAAAATTTAGTATCTTCCCTGGAATCGTATCAAAAACTGCCTTGTGTTTCCTTAAAATTCCTTCTAACTGTTTCTTATGCTCACTCCCAAGTTGAACATCTCTGAGCCGCTCCTGTAATATCTCTTCAAAATAAGCCTCGTTATCATCTCCTTCCGTCAGTAGGGACCATAGTTCCTGGGACTCGCCCTCTTCAAGTTCTACAACAGCTGTGCCAATGACGTCACCCTCGGCCTCCTGTACCTCTTCGTTCGTCTCTTCCTGGATCGCTTCTAGTGTCCATGAACTCACATCCCTTCCTGTGGTGATCTCATCCATATGCAAACCCACGTTATTTAAATTTACAAACTCTCTGAAACTGACTGTATTCTTGTGCAGATCTATCACGGCTTGATAGTCGCAAATGAAGTTGGCTCCAAGAATAATATTAAAGCTCATCTTTGCCATTACGATGAAGGTCTGCCCAAATGTGTGCTCCAAAATATCAAGTTCAAGGTAGGCTTGATTTTTGCAAGTGACAGAGCGTTCAGGAATTACGCCTCTCACTTTGAGTTGTGGCACGGGAATCATAGCAATCTTTTGACTCCGTCCCAACTCTCGAATTAGGGCCTCAGATACCAGACTAATCTGCGACCCCGTATCTAATAAGCACCTGACCTTTAATCCACCCATCCTGGCGTATATAACCGGCAATTGTTTAATAATGTCGTTCCGCGGTTTCACCGTCTCCTCCAGGCAATCCTCCGGTAAAGCGATCCATTCCTCTATGTGTGCGACGATCCAATCTCCTCCTCCCACATGCTGTTGCAATCCCAGGCTGTCTCCAATCTCACTTATCAAACTTTTTTTTACAGCCTCGACCTCTATTATCCTGAGGTCGAGTACTCTCCTGATGATCCTGCTGTCGCTGTAGACTTTCAGCCCCCTCGGTCTGAATGTCGGGATTTACTCTGTTGTCAATAGCATTTTCCCAGCGTCCTTGCTCATTCCCCTCATTAGCATGAATTTCCTCTAAGTATTTCTGCGATTGAGCATGCCTATCGTTCCAGTCGTCTCGGTAGCTTCTAGAGTCCTCACGATTCTGAAATCTGCGGTCTTGCCATCTCTGATTTTCATTCCGATCTCCCCATCTCCTGTATGGTACATCTTGTCTCCGATTGTCCCTCCATTGTTGAAATCCTCGTTGTTGGAATCTATTCTGTCCTTGGAACTGTCTGTTGTTATTACGGTTGTTATCGTAATGTTGGCGCTGTCTTTTCTCGACATCATCCTGACCTCTCACGGGTGTTGAAATGTTTGTATTTGTATTGGTAGCCTGGGATCTTGTGTTTATCTGGCTCGGCTTAATCACCTCGGTTGTATTTACCATTTCGACCTGTCTTCCAACTCTATTGTGTAAGTGGGACGTGGTTTCATCTATCTGGCGCAGGATCTGTTCAGCGTGTACCGCGTCTGAAACGTTAGCTGCGACCAATACCTGCTGAACGTTAACGGGAAGCTGGCGTCCGATAGTCATGACTAGCTCGGCCTCACTTAAAGGATTATCCAGATCTTTAAATTTAAGGAGCTGTGATGAAAAAAAATCTGAATACTTAGTTTGCTGAGTAGATTGGTACTTTCTGGAGTACAATTCCATTCTTAACCCCTGTTGATATGAAGACGACCAATATTTTCGAAGGAAAGCATGCTTGAATGCGTCTACGCTTTCAAACGTGTATTTGAAGCTCAAGTACCACGTTAAAACATTTCCAGTTAAAAAATTTTCCATCATGCGCAGTTGCCGGGCGGGAGCTATATCATTATCATTATAATAATGTTCGACTTCCCGCAAGAATGCCTTGGGTGTGACTCCAGAATTTTCCATAAACTTAGCCGGTTTGAATTCATTAGAACGGATGATTTGTACAAGTTGAGGGTGCTGATTACCGTCATGTGGTGTAGAACTTCTCCCTATGTGATTACGAAATTCTTCCGTGTTCCGAGCAAGTGGACTTTCCGTGTCAACCTGACTACCAGTTGAATGAGTCGCCCCCGGGCTATCTCTGTCTCCATCTCTCCCCTTCTCGCCTAATGACCCTGCATTATGTTCCATAGAAAATAATTCTGCTTTTATCAGCCTGTCACCTTGTTCTTTAAATTTTGCTTTTATCTCATCTTCTAACGTCTGTATCCGTGTGTGGTTCTCCCCCAGCTTCTTAATTACCGCCAACCTTTCTTCCTTGGAGTCCTTACATAATTTTTGCCAATCCTTTCTAACGTTTTCTATCTTCAGATTATTAGTGTCCTGGCTCACTTCGATCCGTTCCAAGCGATCCTCCATGCGTACATTGTTTTCTTCAATAGTGGCTTTTAATCCCTCCCGGTCTACTTCTGCATTTTTCCAGCGATCTGTTGATTGGTTTTCGAGACGGTCTATGTCTTTTATAAGGCCGGTCACGTTTTCATCTACCGCCTTTATCTGTTCCTGTATAACTACGGTTATTTTCTCCACTTTATCAAATCTGTTTTGTAACCTGTCCTGTGCAGTTATAATTTCGCTATTTTTAGTTGTGCATGCCAATTCAATCTGTGCCAATTTTGCCAGAACTGTATCGTCTAAGTTATTAAGTTTAGCGTTAAACTGATCCTCAAGTTGTTTTATCTGTTTAACCTGCTTCTCATTGTTCTTACTTACATCTAAGGCGAGTAGTATAAGCTGTTTCCTTTTATGTTCTTTCATTTCAACCACTACATTATCGAGTTGCTCAGTGTTACGACTGTTTTGCGCGTCTATTTGAGAGTTTATTGATTCACTTTGTTGTGTCAATTGAGAACTAATATTATCATTTTGTAGAGCTAATTGTGTATTAATACTGTCATTTTGAAGCGCTAATTGTGTATTAATAGATTCATTTTGAAGCGCTAATTGTGTGCCAATAGATTCATTAATTTGGGCTTTGATCACCGCTGACTGTTCAACCCTACTACTGTCTATTTGTGCCTTAAATGTTTCACTCTGTGCTATTAATTCCGCTGATTGTTCAGCCCTGCTACTGTCTATTTGTGCCTTAAATGTTTCACTCTGTGCTATTAATTCCGCTGTCATCTCCTGCCGTAACAACACCATTTGCTGCTGAGTGCGTGCCGCAGCGCTCTCTACAACCTGTCTTATTTCGTCTAAAGAAGCCATCACCACAATACACTTGAGAAAATAGAGAAAATGCCAATTGGCGATGTTCTCCGATACGTGCATACATATTAACACACATTTATATCAATTTACACATACTCAGTTCGTTTAAATTTATAAACACAATCCCATTAATCCAATAGCATCCCTGAGTATCCTTCATTTTACATAATTTAAAACTTAACCCACACATTCAGTTATTAAATGCTAGCCTTACAAAACGCTACAAGAACAGACTAATTAATCAAGTATTAATTGCCTTGGAAAAGCTACACGCCTTCCTATTACATTCATGGAGTTGTCTTTCTATGCAAAGCTAATTTTTATCAATAATATGGGCGCCCAGTCTCAGGATATTATCTTTACAATTAATGCAAGAAACAAAAACGTGTACTGTATTTTATATTGCAACTCCTGATTTTACTGTATAATTCACTCACTTGGCGGTAATACCTTCGCCATAACTACGTTACTTAAAATTATCACATTCGGTGATTCAAATACTGTCACATTCTGCCTCCACTTGTGGCGTGTCAGTTTATCAAAAAAATGCGCTAGAAAAGCCTAAAACAGTGAAATGCCCCACGTTGGGTAATGCCAGCGTTGCCTATGTGCCCTTGTATATAACAGCGTCGTATATACGAGAATCAAACTTCGGGGAGCGTTCAGTCCGGATATGCTTTCACTAGAGCTCAAATACCAGACGGCTGCTTACAAATACAAGGACCATATGCAAAACTATAAACTAAGAAATGAGTGAAAAACAAATAAAATTACCACCATTTAATAACTGAATAAAAACAACAAAACATAAAAAATAATATAAACAAAGTCCACCCTGAACTTTACCCCCACAGTACAATAATTTACACAGATCTGAGTGGCCTAGAAAGGTCCACTCCAAAGAAATAAAATTGTGGATCAAATTCCACTTGTCTGATTAATATGTATGCACGCGTATAACTACGCTAGAGAAGTAATAAGTACTTTTGATGGAGATTTGCTCACAGATGGAACAGCCAATATGCTTGCAAACCCCCATACTGCAAACCATTATTATGGCTTTATGGGACACACTCGTAGAATAACTTACCAACAATTAAAATTTTACTGACACACGCAACCATTTAAAATTTATAAACTAATTGATCTCCATCGAGATCGCAGTGAGTCAGGAAACTCCCAGCAAAACAGAAGCTTGCCCAATGGCTCAAATTGCCCAACACATACATGACAACAACGTGACCGAACATCGAGACCACCCGAGGTCAATGAACATGACAATAAATAAACAAAAAAATAAGATGCCTAAAACCCGATGATATTTACATGAAATAAAAGCATGGATAAGCTAACACACTGGGACTCGATCAATCAAATCGCGAACAGCACCCATTTACCGATTACAATTCTTTTATCATTAAACAGGCTTTATTTTAATATAAGATAAACATTTACGAAGAACGGAGACCTGGTCCGTGAATACTAATGAGCACAGCTTGCTCCTTATCTGATGGAGTGCGCCGCGTAGAAATACCTTCACTTACCACTCATTAGCGTCTGTGTTCAAAACCAGCCCTCCTTGTCGAAGCTTTGAGTCATGCTATTTATAACAAGATACTAGACAGTCCCGTTACGCCACCTGTTAATCGCGACATATAAATTCACACACTTCTTGTCAATTCCAAAGAATTGCAAGAACATCGTAGAAGGGGATTCCAACATTTTCCTCGCAAGGATTAAATGCTTAACCTGGCCAAAGCTTCAGACAGAAACCAGGGTTCCCGAAAACTCCTATCCCATAAAACACATATTTGCAGACTCAACAAAGCATTTAGGGCAGAACACAACACAAATCTACCACGGGCCGACACTCCAATCAAATATCATAGATTTTGTGTACCAAGACACTAAAAGGGAAACTTCATCAACAAATAAAGTCATTGGGCATATGACCCCTCACTTAACAAAAATGCAACAAACGGCAATTAACACACAAGCCTGTGTAACAATAAAAATCTATACAATAAACAGATTTCCCACCAATTCTATTATCTACTCTAGTTAATTCAGTTTCGCTTCTGTTATGATATCGGTTCCCAATTTGCGTCGCTTAGCCGCGCATTTTACGGTAGCGATACGCACTCGGGTACGCTTGCCCCGTGTACTTGACATCAACAAAAAAAATAATCTTCACACAGATAGAATATATGCCACGTTGCTCATGAACTAAACTAAAGTGTGTCAGTACCACAAACCAACTACAATAAAACACGAAGACAAAAATAAAATAAAATATTTACACAAAATAATATGTTCCCACAAAACCATAACCAGTTTGTCAAATAATTAAATTATTTAGTACTCATTCCTCTTTCTGCGTCGTCTCATCGAACATCGCCTGACATTCTCTCTCCAAAGTGTTTAGCTCATCTCAGACCACATGGAGCCGTAGAAACGTTGGTTCGATGTCTTCCTCTGGGTCTGGAGTTCCATCTTGACGTTGAATAAAAATAAAAAAATAAAATGTTATTTATAGTCACACGTAATTTTCTATCTAAATTTTGCCAATAGTTACTTTATTCACCATTTGTCTAGTGCAAAATTAAACGTAGACTTTCCCTAATAGTTGTAGTCGTGGGAGACTACTAAAATCTTACCGATACACAAATTTCACACTCAGCTGTGCGCACACAACTTTATTATAATGTTTTCAATAATGACCCTATCTCTGATAAATTTAACACAGTATATCTTCACGGTATGGAAAAGAATAAGTGATCACCTCACGGTGTCACCAAGAATCAACCTCGTCGTCACTCAGACGACAGTATTTATGTGAATTTAGCAAAAGGACGGAGGGAGAGGGAAATCTATCACTAACTTCTATAATAATGCGACTATTGGCATGCAACAGGTATCAAACAGTTTGAAAAATTATACAGTTCACAATGGGGGCTATCGTGCTCTGGAATCGATCATAGATTTCGTTAATCCAATCTTTCCCGCTTTCAACTTCAAGCCGGCGTCAGACGCTCCCTTGGCGCTAAAATTGGTGACCCTCTCTGATTGGTAGTTCATGACGTCAATATCGCAGTTTAGAACAGAAGCCTCTGTCCTATGATTGGTTGAAAGTTCCTCTCATCTCTCTCATCCAGCAACTATCTTACTCGTAACGCTAGGGTGACAAAGAAATTACGGTCTGAAATGAGTCAGGACCCCAACACACCTTTGTCTGATAAAGTGTCTGTCAAACATTCCGATCTCGTCACTCCTTTGTTTCAGGACTGGGCACGTTCAAACGTACTGTCTCCACATAAGCTTGACATTTCGCAATCCAGTCTGGCCTTCCTGTATGATTCTGGCAGTAAAATCAGAATATAATGAAATGAATAATTAGAATCATTAATATGCGTAGCTTATTAAGGGTTCAGTATATGATAGCTAAGGTTCTAATTCAGGGACATTTATCATTTTAGTTTATAAGCAAAGGGAAATAATAATAATTATTGACATAACATCCTAGTCCTACTAACTTATGAGTAGGGCTCGGATTTTTAGGTGCTAAAAATCGGGAAAATATTTATTTTTTATGTGTTAAAAATGGCCGGCCCCGTGGTGTTGGGGTAGCGCGCCTGCCTCTCACCCGTAGGCCCCGGGTTCGATCCCCGGCTCCGTCAGGGATTTTAAAACTGACGTGAGGGTTGGAACGGGGTGCACTCAGCCTCGTGAGGACAATTGAGTAGCTGTCTGACAGTGAGACAGCGCCCCGATCACGAGTACCAAGATTAACGGCCGAGGGGACCCGACGCGCTGATCACGCATCACACCAATATCTGCAGGCCAAATGGCTGGGCAGCGGTCGCTTGGTCGGCCTTAGCCCGTCATGGGCTGTATAGTGCCAGGGGTTGACTTGTGTTAAAAATACCTGAAATATGTGACAAAAAAGTAAAAATATGTAATTATAATTAAGTTTATTAATGTGAATATAAACAATATGCAGTACTCACGAATGCTATGTCTCACTGACTGCTGAAGCATTACAATACACAACGAGATACATCTTCCGGTTGTTCATTGTAACGACTTTCAACATCGTTACATGAAGAAAATAAAACATCCAAGTTTGGCTTACACAACTGAAATTATTTCGCAACAGTCTCGAGCTGATATATTTCACAGGCACTCCTGCTACCAGCTAATTGGTTTCCAAAACTCTTTAACCTACATTTGTTGCCTGAGAAGGAGGTGACGTTAATACCCTGGCAGAAGATTGACATTTCTACGTTCCGAAGTGAACTGCTGCGCACTTGCCTAAAATAATGGGTTCCTAGAAACCCCTTTAAGACCTATTAGAGGATTGAGTTTCTACCCTGGGAACATTTCGTCGTAGCACTTCTGAGTAAACTCTTAAAGATTTGGGTCATGGCACCACTTGTGGTACCAACATTTCTCTTGGACTATGTCGTTGTTATGGTGGTCTGCGCCCCCAAGTTAGGTTGGCACGACCAAACTGTGCAGTGGAGAGGGGGTGGTCACGTTCTCCCTGGAAAGCAAGCCCTCAGCGAACAGGGCAGTCAGTATCCAGCCTTCTTGAATCTCACACGCAGAACTTGAAGTGTCGAAAACCCCTTCCCGGAGGAAATTTTCATTTCCTCTGGGGAGAGGCACAAAACAGTATAGTATTGCACAAACTTTATCTAACAGGGTATCTGACAAAACTTTGGATTTGCTAAGACTGTTAATTTTAAAAACTTTCAATTTGACTCTCGTAGTGCATTTCCTAGCCAAGGGTCGTGTGGCAATTCAGATATAGATTAAGATATGTTTTAGGTTAAGGTATTTTGGAAGGGGATGTGGTCCTCCTCATTTTGCGTTGCATTATTTCAGGGTGGGGATTTCTTCATTGTTTAGTTTTCGTTTGCTCTTAAGGGTGGGTGTTGGCTTTAACTTCGTCAGAACGGCTCCTCGCCAACTGAGTTGACAGGTGTCCTTCAGACGGTCTGGTCGTAATAAGCGACTTGTTTGGTTGTGTCAAACAACTTTGTTTTCTGGAGTAGCTTTTGCCTTACTTCATGTCGTTATTCCTTTCATACTATTTTGGGAAATTACTTTAGTATTTTTAGTTGTGAATTATCATGCGGGAATACACATCCACTTGGACAAGGGATGTGTTGGTTGAAACGTGTTTTGAATTCACGAGGTTTTAATTTCGCGTCGCCCTAATCATAAGCAACTTGGATCATATATTTATTATCTGGCATTTTTTATTATACTTAAGGTTGCCTAGTTTAGTTGTTTGTAATACTTATGTGAATACAATAATTCGTCATCTTGAGTTTTGATATTATTTGTGCATGAAGCTCAACGGAAATGGTAACCTTGTTCCTTCCTCGGCATTTTGGTTGGGAAATGTTCGCATTCGGTCTCAGGGTAAGTCCAGCCCTTCCAATTAACAGGCTTGTCCTGGCATCGCCTGTTTCCTGCCTTGATCTAAATTATTGAGGGCGTTTCTGAGACTACGAAAATAAGAACGCTCCTCCCATTCCTCCTTCGTGGCGAATGTCACTGGACGTTTGGGGCTCCCTCTCGGTAGCCTTAGTGTCACCGAATTAATTACTTCTTTTAATTATGCTAATTTTGGTCATACAAGGTTGGAAGAGGTGAGGTGCGACAGTGGTAGCAGAGCATGGTTCACTGTCGCACATTCATCACAAATAACCGACGATTATCGCGAAATACTTCTTCTGAAGGCGCGAAACTGCGGCAATATGTTTCTTGCGCTTGGGGTTGTTTAACTTGAGATCTCTGGTCAGCCTTGATGGCTTTCCCACATGGTTGGCAGAACAGAACACCCCCATGAGTAGTAAAATTATCTTTTAATTCTGCAACATACGATAACTTGTAGTTGTTTTTACTTTAGGCATCGTAGAACTGCCTTGCACTTCCACATTGCCAGAAATGAACTGCATGTGAGTGACACTGCTTCCAGGTATCTGGGAGAGGGGGAGGTCTAGCACGTGGTGCAATATGACTAATTACAAGGAAATCCCAGACTTCCACAGTGAGTGGGACGGGGCGACAAGTTAAGAATAACTCAGTTGCAAGATGACATACGCTCTGCATGAAGATTAGATAGCGCACAGGTTCTTCCCCGATGAAGTAACACAGAACAAAAATGCAATAAACTGAAAGATCTAGCATACTGCTTTAAAAAATGTCAATATTATGTCTTTTTATGTGCTAATAAGTGAAAAGCAGGAATTTATGTATTTATAGAACAAATGCTTAAAATAAATATTTACATAAAAATATTTATTTATCTAAAAATCCGAGCCCTACTTATGAGTTATGCGTAATATAGACAGCGTTCAGAAGGCGCCTTGCCCCTGGATGTCTGCCAACATTGGTGCAGTGTGGGTAGCCTAATCAAAGTACGTCACGGAGCTCTATCATACAGAAATCATCAACTGGAAAACTACACTATAAACGGATTTAAGGGATAGAATAATGAAGTTGCTAGCCCACGTATTTACGTCTTAAGGTGTAGTGGTTAGCGTAGTTTGTCACCCCTGGCAGTACAGTGGAATTACTGTACCTCATAGGGAACATTTTTTTAAAAGACAGCATTTTTTCTAGATTTATGGCGTGTTTTGAACGGGATTTCGCCTGAGAACACCAAGATAGGCTCATCGGCTGGCTCTTGGAGTCCGCAGCCGGACCCTCACATGAGTAGCGAACTGTCCACTACCTCCCTTCTTATGAAGCGCACTTGCGCCTCTTTACTGCGAGAGCTAAAAGCTCAAGCAGCCTTTCACCTCCCTATAAAGGCTTCCAAAAATATGGTATTTGACGCCCAGCTTGGATGTCGAATTTTGTCGTTCCTTGGAACGCTATGAAAGTCAAGGAGGTTAGATATCTAAGCTCCTAGACACTATAGTGCTTTCTAGTAGATAAAGGAGAAACGTTCTGTTGGCGAAAAATCCCGGGATTAATTTTGAACACGGCCTACTGAATTCAAATGGGTTCTTTAACATGCCAACAACGTGTGACATGCATGTCGTGATTTTTGTCGTCTTTCAAATATACTTACCATGGCCAGGAGCGAACCTGCAAGCTTGTTTGGCACCCACCGTGGCAAGCATGATGATAATGATGATTGATTGATTGTTCTTATTTAACTTGTAAGGTGATTGCTTTGGCTTTTCCATTTTAATATGTTTCCAACTAAATGCTATTCTAAATTACCCTAAAATTTCCCACAGTAATATGAAAACATTCGATTGAATTATCTTGGATGTTCCATCATTTGGATATTGGCAGCTGACATCATGTGTTGTCTGTACGACAAGTCAAGGCAGGAGGCACAGAAGGCATCCAGGAATAGCATATTTATTTATGGAAAGAGAAGGCGAAGAACAGCACTCTAGGAGTAAACCTTGGTTTGAATACCAATGTAGCATGCTGAGCTTCTATGCCCAAGATCGCGGGTTCAAATCCGGCCGAAGTCGTTAGATTTTTTAAGAGCGTTAAAAATCCCTCAATTTGCCTTCCTTCGAGGGGGAAGTAAAGCCGGCGGTCCCATGTCATAGATTTGTGGCATGTTACAGAACCTTCCACTAATCACACCTGTGCGAAGCTAAATTGGATAGGTTAAGAATGTAAACAACGCTCTTAGGTTCCTACGTTCGTTGCCAAGAGCCGACTGCGGTGACGTCTGGTAGCTAAGTTCTGAACTAGTAGTCGTTGACGGTGGCGGCAAAAGTAGGAACTACTGTACTTGAAAATTGATCGTCTGTAGTCCTCACTTGAATTAAAACAGATACACACTAATACAGCCATCACAATTAACACCGGTTATCAGACAGATTCTACACACACCCAAAGTACACGGGGCTACATGACAGCGTTGTCGCAGCCCCTAAACTTAAGAACCAACCAACCAACCAAGAATACCATGCAGGTTGCTTCAGATTTACAATGTGGATGCTATTAGACTATCAAGATACCAGTGCTGGTGTTTGCACAGGGTACGTTGTACCACCAAGTCAGGAATCTCCTTTGGGACAGTCAAATTCCTTTAATATCAAAAACAACATCGTGCACCATTAATAGAAAGGATAACAGCAGACTTCAGGCTGGTGAAATGAAATTCCTGAGGACAATGCTTCAGAAAACGAGACGTGATAAGATCCGTGAAGACATACAAGTGAAACCACTTAAGGAAAATATAGCAACATTAAGGTTGAAGAGGAGGGATCTAAAGAGAGAAGCACGGAAATGGTTTGATAAGGACATAAAAGGAAAGCGACCTAGGGGAAGACCAAGAACACGATGCATCTCCCAAATAAAATATAGAGGAGTGGAATTGTGTAAAGTTAAAGAAGAACTGTATTTGCTAATGGAGAGCGCTCTTACAGCGCACCCGGGAAACTGGAGACGATTAATAAGGGGACCCGGTATGGTGAAATTTGGCAAAAAAAATATTTTTACTTTTTCATTCCAAACAAATCTATCTGCCGGGAGATCTCGTTGTTGACAACAACAATACATGTTTCCATGGATCTCTCCTCATATTCCCGCCCAATGGTGATACCCCTACTTGTTCAACAGCTAAAAGCTGTCTAAGTCTGAAAATATTTTCAGTCTTTTTTTTTCTTTCAGATTTTGCCAAAGGGCCTATCTACATTATAAAAAACATCTCGCGAACCAATAATTGTAGAAAGTTGTGCAAGGATTCAAATTAAAGCGTGTAACGCCCTCTCTGCCGTGAAACATATTTAGATAAGTCACTATCCCGACAGAGAAGGAGGTGCCCTGAGCGAGAGTGGGAAGTATCCTTAATTGGTCGATTCAGGATGGCCGCTCAACATTATTGATTATTTATATATCTCGAAATAATAATCGTAGAGAGTAGCACGAGAGCTCAAATTAAAGGGGGTCACACCCATACCTCCAGGACATGTTAGGTTTTTAGCATTTGTCAAAGAGCTTAACTACAAATTTTAAATTTGAGTTTATTTGATATTTTTTCAAATGGCCTCTCACCTTACCGTTATACTCCCACCCGTTTCCCTATTCCCCATCTCCCCCAACCCCTAAATTTACCACAATTCCCAAAAATTCCTTAAATCGGCAGATTTCCCATACGAATTCTATCCCACCCATTTTATTTGAAAATCGATTGTGGACGGAAAAGGAAGGCTGAAAGTGCAGAAAAGGACTGTAAAGAACTGTCAAGACAAACTAAGAGAGCTGTGAGAAGAAGACTAGAGGATGAGATGCAAGACAACCCAGATGATCCATCATATGGGGCAGGATTACATTGAAAAACTTAAGGCTTTTTTCTGCAAGTTTACTTTTTTCTGAACAAAAGGAACATTTTCTCAAACTATTCAGTATACAATCTTGAAACTTTCAGATGTTACATAAACCTATAATATACATACTTTAACACGACGGTTTTGGAGAGAAGTGTTTAGTACAGAAACAAGGGGGTAATAAGTGATCGATTTTTTCAAAAAAAATATTGTACTTAATAAAAAATCATAAATTTGGACGAATATCTCTGATGAATAAACCCCTGTGTTAAAACATGCAAGAAGGTATAATGAATGCATGAGAAAAAAATGAAGCCTCTAGTATGAACCGTTTCCGAGAAAAATGTACCTAAACACAGTAAATTTAACATTATAGTTGGTTGGTTGGTTCTTAAGTTTAGGGGCTGCGACAACGCGGTCATGTAGCCCCGTGTACTTTGGGTGTGTGTAGAATCTGTCTGATAACCGGTGTTAATTGTGATGACTGTAATAGTGTGTGTTTATTATATTATACAGTATTCTGCCTAGTGGCAGGTCCATGTCTTCGTACAGAGAATTTCTGATGCCAACGTTCCCGGTCTTCAGCTTCTTTCTTCAGTCTGCTGTAACTCTTTCTATCTTTCATATCATCCAAATGTTGGATTCTTCTTCTTCCCCGTCCTGTCGTTCCTTTGATCTTACCTTCAATGACGTCGTGTATGAGCCCCTCATGTCTAAGTATGTGCCCGATCCAGTTGGCCTTCCTCTGAAGAATTGTATACAGAAAAGTTTTATTCTCACCTACTCTTCTCAGTACTGCATCGTTTGTCACCCGATCTGTCCACTTGATCTTCTCTATTCTCCTCCAGAACCACATTTCAAAACTTTCTAAGTATTTTCTTTCCCTTTTTCTCATTGTCCACGTCTCTGCCCCGTACAGTGCAATGCTCCAGATGTAACACTTCACCAATTTCTTCCTTAGTTCTAAACTCAACTTTCCGGTGAGCAGAGTCCTCTTCTTGTTGAATGCGGCTTTGGCAATGGCAATTCTGGCGCGAATATCATTTGTGCATTGAGCATCTTTTGTCAGCAAGCTTCCCAAGTACTTGAACTGCTTCACATTCTCCAATTCTTGATTGTCGATATTTACCCTCAAAGGTTTCTCCCGTTTTGAAATCCGCATCACTTTTGATTTCTCGATGTTGATTTCCATGCCATATATCCTTCCAGTTTCCACCAACCGGTTCATCATGTGCTGCAGTTGTCTTTGATTTTTGGCGAGCACTACTAGGTCATCTGCATACTTGATGGTGTTTATGAGGCGTCCTCCTATCCTGAAATTTCCGCATCCTTTCAAAGCTTCTTTCACCAGCCATTCACCATACAGGTTGAAGAGACTTGGCGATAGACAACATCCTTGTCTGACTCCTCTTCCTATTTCCACGCTGTTCGTTTCTCCGTATTTCAGTCGCACCTTTACTCTTTGTCCCAGGTACAAATTAAAAATTAGTCTCCGGTCTCTCCAGTTGATTCCTATCTCCTTAAGGATGTTCAACAATTTTGTCCAGTTGACTCTGTCGAAGGCCTTCTGCCAGTCTATAAAACAAACGCAAACTTCTTCGTTAACAGTCAAAACTCTCTCCGACAATATCCTCACTATACCGATAGCATCTCTGGTTCCTTTTCCTTTCCTAAATCCAAATTGATCCTCTCCCATTACTTCTTCAATTTTGTGTTCCAGCCGTCTATTGAGTATTCTTGCAATGATCTTCGCCACATGTGAGATCAGACTAATTGTTCGGTAATCACTACATTTCGTAGCTTGTTTTTTCTTCTCAAGAGGAACCATTGTGACGGCCAAAAAGTCTTTAGGCCATTCTCCATTTTCATAAATGTTGTTGATAAGTTGTGTCAGCACTTTCAGACCTCCGTCTCTGATTTCTTTCAGCAAATCCACCGGTATGTCGTCTTCTCCTGTAGCTTTCCCTTTTTTTCATGTCCTCAATTGCCTTCTCTACTTCCATTGTCAGTATGCTGGGCCCTTTCTCGTCTTCATCAATCGCCTCCTCTGTCTCCATGTCGATGTCTTGCGGACGGTGTTCCTTATCGTAGAGTTCCTTTATGTATTCTTCCCATATTTTCAGCACTCCCGCTTGTTCAGAAACCATTTGTCCTCTAGAGTCCTCTATTCCGAATGACCTTACTTCTTTGTTCTCGCTTCCTCCCAGCTCCTTCGTTTTCTGGTACATGAGGTCGTACCTTCCTCTTCTTTGTAGTTCCTCTATGTCATCGCACATTTCTTCCATGTACTTTTCCTTTGCTTTGTCTGTTTCTCTCCTGAGTGCATTGTTAAGTCTTCTGTATTCTTCTTCGTTTATATTTTTACACTTCCTCCTTTCCTCCATCTTCTCCATCATCTCATTGGTGATCCAGGGTTTCCTCGCTCTCTTTGCTTCCCTCCCAACTTCACTCTTTAAAGTATTCAACAAAACCAGTTTAACATTTCGCCATTGCACTTCCACACTTGTACTTGCATTTTCACCTCTCATTTCACTAAATTGCTGCTCCAATGATTCTCCTACTCTCTCATTGTTCACTCTTAACTTTTCCAGGTCCCATCTCTGCTTTCTCCTCCCACACTGTCTAATCATCTTCAGCCTTGTATTGATGTCTGCAACCAAAAGGTTGTGATCCGAGTCGATATCGGCAGCCGGCATAGTCCTAGCGTCTTTCACACTGCCCCTAAACCTCTGTTTAACAAGTATGTAGTCTATTTGATATCTGTTAATGTCTCCTGGGCTCCTCCATGTGTATAATTTGCTCTTTCTTTTCTTGAACCAAGTGTTCATCACCACTAAATTGTTTCTCTGACAGAATTCCACTAGCATCCCTCCTCTGTCGTTCCTTCTGCCTAATCCATATTGTCCCACAATGTTTGCTTCCCTACCTTGTCCAACCACACTATTCCAATCACCCATAATTATGGTGTTTACTCTTCCTCTGCCTTCAGAGTGAATGATATCTTCTATTTCATCGTACAATTTCTCCACTTCGTCGTCATCATGATCTGATGTCGGCATGTACACTTGAATTATCATAATGTCCACTGGTTGTGCACTTAATTTCACAAACATTAAACGATCGCTATGGCACACCACTTTAGTCACACTGTGCACTAGTTGATTTCCCATCACTATTGCTACACCACGTTCAAAACCTTGTCCACCTGAATAGAACATTGTGTAATTACCTGACACTATTTCACCACTATCTGTCCATCTCACTTCACTTAAACCCATTATGTTAACTTCACATTTTTCCATTTCTCTCTTCAAATTTTCCAGTTTCCCTGCTCTTCGAAGTGTTCTTACATTCCATGTCCCAATCCTAAAATTAAAATGTTCAACTCTTTCGATGACTTCCCCTAAGGTACTACCCACCTGGAGATCCGATCGGGGGAGTAGTTTACCTCTGGAACGTTTTATTCCAGGAAGTGCCATCATCTATTCTCCGTCCTCCGACGTTCAGGAAATATAATAATGTGGTAGTCTTTCCATTTCCTTTCCACATCGCAGTATCATGACCGAAGAACCAGACTATGATTGATTGTGTGTTATCTGTCTTTTTTAATTTAAGTACTGCAACTTAGAATTTTTCAAATAGTTCCTACTTTTGCCGCCAAGCGCCACCGTCAACGACTACTAGGCCAAGTTCGAAACTCAGTTACTAGACGCCACCGCAGTCAGCTCTTGGCAACGAACATAGAAACCTAAGAGCGTTGTTTACATTAACCTATCCAATTTAGCTTCACACAGGTGCAATTAGTGGAAGGTTCTTTAACATGCCATAAATCTATGACATGGGACCGCCGGCTTTACTTCCCCTCCGAAGGAAGGCATACTGAGGGTTTTTTAACGCTCTTAAAAAAATCCGACGGCTTCGGCCGGGTTTGAACCCGCTATCTTGGGCATAGAAGCTCAGCATGCTACCGACTACGCCACCGAAGCCGCTTTTAACATTATAGATATAGAGCCTACCGGGTCCCCAATGATGATGATGATGATGATGATGATGATGATGATGATAATGAATGAATGGATGAGGGTTCGTTGTCCGCTTGCTTGACTGACAGGTACAGGGAGGGATATGACTCAGCTCTAGTAGCCTCCTCTCCCTGGTGACATGAGCTCCTGTTACGTTAGCTGTGCTATTGCGAAACAATTACAAACGTACCATTCTTAATTCACCTATTTTTCATCATCATCATCATCAACTTTCCACTCCAGTTTCCCGGGTGTGGTTTACGAGCGCTATTCATGTAGCACTGCTCCTCCAAGACTTCATCCCAGTTGATTCCCTTGGATGCGATATCTTTCTTCACTTGGTCCAGCCATCTCCTCCTAGGTCTTCCAGTGATCTCAGTATGCAACCATTGTTTTGCAATTCTTCCTTCTGTCATACGTTTGATGTGCCCTAGTTATAGTCTCCTTCAGGGACTGATTTATTCCAGCTTGTTCTATAATCTTCTCATTTCTTACTTTATCTTTCGTAGTAGTTTGAAGCATGCTTCTTAGAAACTTCATTTCTGAAGCCTGAAGTCTGTTGTCATCTTTTTGATAGTTGTGCATGTTTCCAACCCATAAGTCAATATAGGGACAAAGTATGTTCGAAACAGAGTTTGTTTTGATCTTAGTGGCACTTGCTTATTCCAGAGTTGATGTCGAAATTGCTGATAGAATTGACTTGATTTCTGAATACGGTTTTTTAATTCAAGCTGTACCCTCCGTGCACAATATACCGTAACTCCTGTCTTAACAAAAATGGCGCACAAACTGCTGCTGGACTCACGACATGGCTGTGTCCCACTCTTCGTCTCAAAAGGCTCCTGCTGCTATAAACAACAAACGCTGGTGCAGCCAAGTTCAATGGCACTCGTACCTTGTATGGCTAATTATTATTATTATTATTATTATTATTATTATTATTATTATTATTATTATTATTATTATTATTATCATCGAATTTTGCCCTCTGGGAGAGCGTGCGAAGTTGAGCCAATCACAGCTTCACTTCCTTTTCCTCTTCTCTTTTCTTCCCAAAACCTCTTCATTAATTGACCGTGTTATTTCTTCCTTTCCTCTGTCCCCTATTGTTTCTTTTCTTGAGACTTGTTCAAATTTCTTGTTTCTGATTTTTTCTCTGAATTGATTTGTCCTTAATATCGTCTTCAGAGATTTTGAATCGTTCCTGGTCCTCTTGTGTTTCTCCAACCCAACTGGTCTCTAATTTACTTGTATTATTGATGTTAAAAACTTTCTTAGTGAGTCTGTCTTCATCCATCCTCCACAGGTGTCCATAGAACTGTAGGCGTCTCTGTGATGGTGTCCGTGTTCCTTTGTAGGTCATCTGATCCAAGTTCCGTCTCGGAGAACAAGCGCCGGGTATCTTTGTAAGAATTTTCCGTTCCTGTTTCTCGATGTCATGAATTCTTGTCATCCCTCAAATTAATGGTGTTGAATGGCTAATATGTATACAGTAGATGAAACTATTAACTAACAAGGAGAGGTCGCCAAGTGGTTTTCTAGAAAAGTGTTCAAATTTGGAGGGTTTGCTCTTCATAAGAAAATATTTTGGCCGTGTTCGAGCGTTTTCGAGGTTGAAGGCCTACGCCCCAGAGGACGACCCAAGCAGCGTTGGCAAGACACAATAAATGGTGACTTGAAGGTTACCGGCCTAAATCCAGCTGACGCACGAAACCGGACAAAATGGAGGTCAATGGCCAAAAAAGCGGACCCTGCACCAGCGGGACAACGCTGGGAACAAGAAGAAGTTCGAGCGTTTTTGCCAATGGGCCTTTGCGTGTTCAAAATTGAACTTTAAAATCAATCCTCAAACTTGTATAGCTATTCTCGCACACGTTCCCGGCTCGTTCCCGTGGCGTAGTCGCTAGCGCATTGGCGTGGGGAATTAAAGGTTTCGAGTTCGAATCGGACCTAGGTCAGGACTCTTTCTTTTACTGTTGTTGTATTTTGCGTTTTCTAATGTATTTGCTGTGGTCTCTTCGGTTTTGGAGCTATGTACAATATTTTAACATCATTATTATTCGTAAGTTTTATTCGTTAGAATTTAAATGCAGCGTGGCCGGCGACGCTACGTTCATATGCACTACGCTGAGTCTAATGTAGAGCCCTTCCCTCTGTCCCACTCTGCTCTACCGTCTGTCTGTATCCAAAACTCGTCACGCAAGTGCCGTATAAGCGGGTTCGATGAGTCGGAGGTCTTGATTGACGCTTATGCGTATTCAATATTACGTGTGTGCGATTGTCGACAATCAACAGTATCTAGAACGCAAAAGACAATAATAACAGTAAAAAATATGTCCTGACCAAGGTGTGACTCGAACTCGAACACGCCAATAGGCTAGCGACTACGCGACTACGCCACGAGCCGGGAACGAGTGCGAGAATAGAACTACAAAAGTTTGAGGATTGATTTTAAACGGCCAATTTTGTACACACTAAGATTCAAGAAGAGTATAAAGGAAGGACTAATGAAAACCCCTAAACAAACTTCAATTGCAGATGAATGGGCACTTTTGAAGAATGAAGTAACAAAATCCACAGAAGAAAACATTGGTAGGAAAGAAAGAATAGGCAGAAAACCGTGGATCACTCAGGATGTACTAGAATTGATGAATGAAAGGCGGAAACACAAGAATCTAAGAGAAGAAAAGGGGAAAGCAGAATACAGACGTCTGAGAAATGAGGTTAACAAGAAGTGCAAGGAAGCGAAAGAAGAATGGTTGAAAGAGAAATGTGCAGGTGTAGAAAATTGTCTGAAATTAGGAAAAGTAGACACAGCTAATCGAAGGATTAAGAATACTTTTGGGGAAAAGAAGACTAAGTGCTGTAATATTAATGTAACGTAATCTTGATTACGGTACAAATTATTATTATTATTATTATTATTATTATTTTTAAAGTCATTGTGTAATTATTATTATTATTATTATTAATGAAATATCAAAGTTATATCGTTTTATTCACCCATTAATATCAAGGGAGGGGCCATACCATATTCACGTCATTACCATAGTCATATATAATATTGTCAAGTGCTTAGATTAAGAAACAGGGTTTTTATAGAGGTCTAGGGCTGTTTTATTAGTTAAATTGTAAAGACAGGACGGGCATGGTTGGAAGAAGTTACGGACGGTGAAGCAACATATTGCAAGAAAATGTATTTCTGGAACGAAGCCACGCTGACTGGAGACAAGGGCTTGGAGAAAGATTTCGGCGGAATATATAGATGCGCAACGAGAGGAATAGCGGGTTCTGAGTGGAATATTTGAAGTACGCGGGCCTGTATTCCCGCTCGGAGAAGTTTTAGCGTCGCTTGAGGACTGAGAAATGCTTTGCTATAATTGGTCTGATGGGTCGCGGGCAAATTTATGCCGCGAAACATCGGGACCATTCAGAGTGTATAAAAGCCCAGCGCGACTTCAGCACTGGCTATTCTATAGATTCTATTCTGTCATTCACATATTCGATCACGCACTCACTCACTGACTTTGTGAGTCGTAGACTCTGCCAGTCCCTCAGTAAGATGGGACTTAGTGAATTCAATTAGCCTGGTTTGTTCAAATTTGCTTACCATGGTGATCAAACTCAGAAACAAGCAGCAGCAGCAGCAGCAGCAACAACAACAACAACAACAACAACAACAACGAGAAGAAGAAAACATATGTTTTCAAAGGTCAATAAACGTGTGTTGGCGTAAGATCTCAAATTAGACTGCAAGCAGACCAACGAGATGGAATTTGAACCACAAGGCACCAGGTATGTGGACCGAGTTATTATCAACACAGAAGATCAGCGCTAGCGAGAAGACAGTCAATATTGCCCCGCAATTAGGGAATATTAATGCACATATTGTACACAGCTCGAAACCTCAGATCAAATGTTAATAATTTTGTTGTAAATAAACCAGTATTAGTTAAAATGTCTTGTTCATTGGGAGTTGAATATATAGGATAGTTGGAATGCAAAGAGTATCTCATAGAGCAAGTTTATTGCCCTACGCTCCGATGATAGATCTTGGCTCAAGGAAGGGAGCGGCCGTGGCTAAATAAAATTTTAATATGTTATCTTTACGATAACTGGCGCCCAGTAAATCTAAATTAATAAAGTGTATGTCGTCTGTCTAGACAGGCCAATGCTAAATAAGAACGATGAGGTGGTTTTAAGGAGTCTTGAGTGTAATATCTGTAGAAACGTTATAAATGATCGCCCAACTTGTAGAGCGATATCCAACGACAAAAGGTAGCCGTTACAAATGGCACAACCAATGTGGGGCTACGGAATATCGTACTGAAGTGAATGGATATTATGTATAAATCCAGTTTATTTCAAGTATGTTAAAGTTTAAAGTTGTTTTCATGTACGATATAAACGATGATGATGATGATGATAATTGTTGTTTTAAGGGGCCTAACATCTAGGTTATCGGCCCCTGACGATATAAACGAGTACTCTTTGCATTCATTCCGAGTTTTTCAATAAAGAGGCATATATCAAGTTAGGGAACTACGGTTATAAATTAGGAGTGTTCTTTTGATGAGTTGTTTTTTGGGTAATGAGTAACAGGGATAATTTGGGGAATATACATTTGAGAAACCGTAGTATTATAAGATCAGTTAAAATGTCAAAATTAGATGTGCAGGGTACCAATGATGAGATGTCAAAAGTAAGCGAAAATCAGGAAACTGAGGAAAATAAACAAGACGGGGCTACAACCATCCAGAGTAATGAGGGGGAGAATCCTTCCTGGCTTCGAAACCTGACGATGCTCATAACTGAACAGAGTAAGAAGTTAGAGGAACAGAGTAAGAAATTTGACGTGCGTAGCGATCAACTAGAAAAAGCAATAGATCTTAAGTTAGCTGAACAGAGTAAAAAGCAAGAGGAACAAAGTAAGAAATTTGACGTGCGTAGTGATCAGTTAGAAAAAGCAATAGATCTTAAGTTCTCTGAGCAGAGTAAGAAGCTAGATGAACAAGGTAAGAGGTTTGATGAAGCCACAGAGAACTTCAATAGACAAATTAAAGAAGTAGGCCGAGAATTTCACAATAAGTTAGAAAACAGGATTAGTGAGGTGGAGGAATCATGGTCACTTAAGGTTGATGCCAGAATGCAACAAGTGTCGGAGCGAGTTGACAAAATTGACGAGGAAGTGAAAATTAAATGTAGTAAAGTTAGGGTTGACTTAGAAGGCGAAGTCAACAGTATGAAGGTCAAGTGTGATAATAATATTGCTAAAATAGGTAATTTAGAAAATAAACTAGAGAGCGATAATCAAGAAATTAGGGAAGAGGTTAACAGTAAATTTAACAGTATCAGTGAAGAAGTAGCGAGTAAAACAGATAAAATGGAGGAGAAATTGCAGAGATGTCAGAAGCAAATAGCAACAAATAGCGGTAATGTACAAATAGGAAATTTAAGTAGATTTCTAACTAAAGAGGCAGATTTGCCAGTATTCACAGGCAAGGCATATAACCCAATGGAATTCTTAAAAACAGTAGAAAAGAAGTTCGCTAAAGATTTAGAAGAGGGGATCGTTCAATGGGAACAAGTACTTGAGATGCTAGATAAATCTTTTGTTAGGGATTCAAGGTCATGGTTCAGTGTGTATAAATACCAGATGACTAGTTTTAGAAAATTTAAAGAGAAGTTCATAGCCAAGTACTGGAATGAAAATGTGCAAGAAAGAGAAAGATTTAACATTATTTTTGGGAAGTACCAAAGGAGAGATGGTGTTTCGTACACAGAGTATTTCTTAGCGCATGTACTTATATGCCAGAATTTAGAAGGTTTAGAGACTGAATCACAGGTAATTAAAACATTATTAAGGCATTTTCCTGATATAATTAAAGAAGCATTCTTCATGCAGAATATTACTACTATTGACGGGTTCGAGAAGCTATTGGAAAACTTTGACTCTCTTGAAAATAGTAGGACCGAACGCAAGCCAATAAGTAGAGGAGATAATTTCGGGCAGGGTGAGAGAGAGAGGGGAAGAGAACAAGGCAGGAATGCGAATTACGAAAGACGACTTGACAATGGGGGACGCACAGCAAATACGAGGAACGAGAATTTGAACAGAGTAGGGGAAGGTACTAGGCCAGACAGACGTACAGGTCAACAACAACAATCTACATCAGGGGCAGGTAGGCCTAATTTAAACGAATAACGGGTTGCAGTGAGGTCAACAGACAGCCCGAAGTGATTGCAGTTCAATGTCCTAGGAATATTGAGTATTTAGGAGATTTTAATATAGATGTTAGAGAAGAACTGCTTTATGACCTAAATGGTGGAAATTTAGATAATGTTGAGAATGAGATTATGTCACCAGTAATTAAACTTAATGTGTGGGGTAAAGAAGTTGATGTTTTATTGGACAGTGGAAGCGAAAACTCTTGTATAAATTTAAGATTTTTGGAAGATGTAATGAGAGAAGGTATTCATGTTGATATAATTCCAGTTAAGTCCACTTTCATTGTCACAGCTGTAGGTAGTAGGTCTCAGAAAATATCTAAGCAAGTCGCAGTTCCAATTAACATTAGTGAGTTAGTTAAATTTCAGCCCTGTTTGGCAGTTCCAAATTTAGTATATCCGGTGATTTTCGGTGCGGAATGGTTATCATTATATCAAGTTAAATTAGATTTTCATTTTGGCAGGATATGTTTATTTTGGCAGGATAAAGAAGTTCAGGTTACGTATAAGGTGTCTAAGACTGACAAACAGATGAAAGTGTGTATGTTTGAGGAAGAAAGCAACGTGGTTGTGAGTGATGAGTTTCCTGAAGTAAATGAGGTAGACCGCGGAGATGCTAGTGAGAGCAAAGTTTTTAAGGTGTGTCAGGTTGCAATGGAGTCTGAACTTGAGAGTAGGATCCATGATGCATTGTCACAGTGTAAGCTGGATGATGAGCAAGGTCATCAGTTACATGAGGTATTAATAAAATATAAGGAAATTTTCAGCTCAAAACCCGGAGCAACACACTTATATGAGCATAGTTTTGTCGTTAAAGACACAAGTAGTTTCGTAGGGCCTAGGTATCCTGTCGCAACTAAATATATGAAAGCCGTCGAAGAACAGATAGAATTAATGTTGGAAAACGACATAATTGAGCCTTCAGCTAGCCATTGTTTAAATCCATTAGTTGTAGTAGCCAAGAAAGACAATTCAGTGAGACTGTGCATAGACGGCAGAATGTTAAATACTAGAGTCGAAAGCGACCAGCTGAGAACTGAAGCAGTGGAGGATTTAGTTCAACGTTTTCAGGGGCGGAAGTGGTTCTCATCAGTAGATTTTAGTAGTAGTTGCTCAACGTTAGTGAGGAAATTAGGTAGGACACTAGGTAGTTATTTCAGGTATGTATTGTTGACTCATGTGACGTTATTCAGGCTAGCCAGTGTTTTGTTGAGAGGTAGGAAGTACATGGAAGTTTGTAGCAACGATTGTTACGTAAGCCGTTGCCATCTTGTGCATTGGAAGGGAAAATGTCAAAGCTGTTTTTATTTTTTAATGGACCTTATGTCGTTTCGAAGAGGATAGGAAAGAATGCCTACTTATTGAAAGATCAGGAAAATTGTGTCATTGGTACATATAACATTTACAATCTGAGGAAATATCATAGAAAAGAGCAAGTGCTGCAAGAAGGGCAGACTGCCGTGTGTTTATAATTAGAGTCGTGTCGTGGCTCTAAGGAATTGGTGGAAGTGAGATAAATCACTTGTGTTGCGTGAAACAAGAAGCAATATATATTGTGTTCTGTTATTGTAAGGGACTACAAGGACAAATGTAGCATGTAAATCCTGTATGACTGCACAGGACAATCAGAATGTTTATGTAACATTGCAAGAAGAGTGCAGATCAATCAAAGAAAATGAAAAGGGTATAATCATTATGTATGTAATTTGAAGGGTCATATATGTATATTCAGTGTATTTCCTGTTAAGTTTTAAAGGGAAGATTTGTGATTTCATCATTCATTACATTCTTTATGAAACCATGGGGACGTTTTGTAACGTAATCTTGATTACGGTACAAATTATTATTATTATTATTATTATTATTTTTAAAGTCATTGTGTAATTATTATTATTATTATTATTATTATTGAAATATCAAAGTTATATCGTTTTATTCACCCATTAATATCAAGGGAGGGGCCATACCATATTCACGTCATTACCATAGTCATATATAATATTGTCAAGTGCTTAGATTAAGAAACAGGGTTTTTATAGAGGCCTAGGGCTGTTTTATTAGTTAAATTGTAAAGCCAGGACGGGCATGGTTGGAAGAAGTTACGGACGGTGAAGCAACATATTGCAAGAAAATGTATTTCTGGAACGAAGCCACGCTGACTGGAGACAAGGGCTTGGAGAAAGATTTCGGCGGAATATATAGATGCGCAACGAGAGGAATAGCGGGTTCTGAGTGGAATATTTGAAGTACGCGGGCCTGTATTCCCGCTCGGAGAAGTTTTAGCGTCGCTTGAGGACTGAGAAATGCTTTGCTATAATTGGTCTGATGGGTCGCGGGCAAATTTATGCCGCGAAACATCGGGACCATTCAGAGTGTATAAAAGCCCAGCGCGACTTCAGCACTGGCTATTCTATAGATTCTATTCTGTCATTCACATATTCGATCACGCACTCACTCACTGACTTTGTGAGTCGTAGACTCTGCCAGTCCCTCAGTAAGATGGGACTTAGTGAATTCAATTAGCCTGGTTTGTTCAAATTTGCTTACCATGGTGATCAAACTCAGAAACAAGCAGCAGCAGCAGCAGCAACAACAACAACAACAACAACAACAACAACGAGAAGAAGAAAACATATGTTTTCAAAGGTCAATAAACGTGTGTTGGCGTAAGATCTCAAATTAGACTGCAAGCAGACCAACGAGATGGACTTTGAACCACAAGGCACCAGGTATGTGGACCGAGTTATTATCAACACAGAAGATCAGCGCTAGCGAGAAGACAGTCAATATTGCCCCGCAATTAGGGAATATTAATGCACATATTGTACACAGCTCGAAACCTCAGATCAAATGTTAATAATTTTGTTGTAAATAAACCGGTATTAGTTAAAATGTCTTGTTCATTGGGAGTTGAATATATAGGATAGTTGGAATGCAAAGAGTATCTCATAGAGCAAGTTTATTGCCCTACGCTCCGATGATAGATCTTGGCTCAAGGAAGGGAGCGGCCGTGGCTAAATAAAATTTTAATGTGTTATCTTTACGATAACTGGCGCCCAGTAAATCTAAATTAATAAAGTGTATGTCGTCTGTCTAGACAGGCCAATGCTAAATAAGAACGATGAGGTGGTTTTAAGGAGTCTTGAGTGTAATATCTGTAGAAACGTTATAAATGATCGCCCAACTTGTAGAGCGATATCCAACGACAAAAGGTAGCCGTTACAAATGGCACAACCAATGTGGGGCTACGAAATATCGTACTGAAGTGAATGGATATTATGTATAAATCCAGTTTATTTCAAGTATGTTAAAGTTTAAAGTTGTTTTCGTGTACGATATAAACGAGTACTCTTTGCATTCATTCCGAGTTTTTCAATAAAGAGGCATATATCAAGTTAGGGAACTACGGTTATAAATTAGGAGTGTTCTTTTGATGAGTTGTTTTTTGGGTAATGAGTAACAGGGATAATTTGGGGAATATACATTTGAGAAACCGTAGTATTATAAGATCAGTTAAAATGTCAAAATTAGATGTGCAGGGTACCAATGATGAGATGTCAAAAGTAAGCGAAAATCAGGAAACTGAGGAAAATAAACAAGACGGGGCTACAACCATCCAGAGTAATGAGGGGGAGAATCCTTCCTGGCTTCGAAACCTGACGATGCTCATAACTGAACAGAGTAAGAAGTTAGAGGAACAGAGTAAGAAATTTGACGTGCGTAGCGATCAACTAGAAAAAGCAATAGATCTTAAGTTAGCTGAACAGAGTAAAAAGCAAGAGGAACAAAGTAAGAAATTTGACGTGCGTAGTGATCAGTTAGAAAAAGCAATAGATCTTAAGTTCTCTGAGCAGAGTAAGAAGCTAGATGAACAAGGTAAGAGGTTTGATGAAGCCACAGAGAACTTCAATAGACAAATTAAAGAAGTAGGCCGAGAATTTCACAATAAGTTAGAAAACAGGATTAGTGAGGTGGAGGAATCATGGTCACTTAAGGTTGATGCCAGAATGCAACAAGTGTCGGAGCGAGTTGACAAAATTGACGAGGAAGTGAAAATTAAATGTAGTAAAGTTAGGGTTGACTTAGAAGGCGAAGTCAACAGTATGAAGGTCAAGTGTGATAATAATATTGCTAAAATAGGTAATTTAGAAAATAAACTAGAGAGCGATAATCAAGAAATTAGGGAAGAGGTTAACAGTAAATTTAACAGTATCAGTGAAGAAGTAGCGAGTAAAACAGATAAAATGGAGGAGAAATTGCAGAGATGTCAGAAGCAAATAGCAACAAATAGCGGTAATGTACAAATAGGAAATTTAAGTAGATTTCTAACTAAAGAGGCAGATTTGCCAGTATTCACAGGCAAGGCATATAACCCAATGGAATTCTTAAAAACAGTAGAAAAGAAGTTCGCTAAAGATTTAGAAGAGGGGATCGTTCAATGGGAACAAGTACTTGAGATGCTAGATAAATCTTTTGTTAGGGATTCAAGGTCATGGTTCAGTGTGTATAAATACCAGATGACTAGTTTTAGAAAATTTAAAGAGAAGTTCATAGCCAAGTACTGGAATGAAAATGTGCAAGAAAGAGAAAGATTTAACATTATTTTTGGGAAGTACCAAAGGAGAGATGGTGTTTCGTACACAGAGTATTTCTTAGCGCATGTACTTATATGCCAGAATTTAGAAGGTTTAGAGACTGAATCACAGGTAATTAAAACATTATTAAGGCATTTTCCTGATATAATTAAAGAAGCATTCTTCATGCAGAATATTACTACTATTGACGGGTTCGAGAAGCTATTGGAAAACTTTGACTCTCTTGAAAATAGTAGGACCGAACGCAAGCCAATAAGTAGAGGAGATAATTTCGGGCAGGGTGAGAGAGAGAGGGGAAGAGAACAAGGCAGGAATGCGAATTACGAAAGACGACTTGACAATGGGGGACGCACAGCAAATACGAGGAACGAGAATTTGAACAGAGTAGGGGAAGGTACTAGGCCAGACAGACGTACAGGTCAACAACAACAATCTACATCAGGGGCAGGTAGGCCTAATTTAAACGAATAACGGGTTGCAGTGAGGTCAACAGACAGCCCGAAGTGATTGCAGTTCAATGTCCTAGGAATATTGAGTATTTAGGAGATTTTAATATAGATGTTAGAGAAGAACTGCTTTATGACCTAAATGGTGGAAATTTAGATAATGTTGAGAATGAGATTATGTCACCAGTAATTAAACTTAATGTGTGGGGTAAAGAAGTTGATGTTTTATTGGACAGTGGAAGCGAAAACTCTTGTATAAATTTAAGATTTTTGGAAGATGTAATGAGAGAAGGTATTCATGTTGATATAATTCCAGTTAAGTCCACTTTCATTGTCACAGCTGTAGGTAGTAGGTCTCAGAAAATATCTAAGCAAGTCGCAGTTCCAATTAACATTAGTGAGTTAGTTAAATTTCAGCCCTGTTTGGCAGTTCCAAATTTAGTATATCCGGTGATTTTCGGTGCGGAATGGTTATCATTATATCAAGTTAAATTAGATTTTCATTTTGGCAGGATATGTTTATTTTGGCAGGATAAAGAAGTTCAGGTTACGTATAAGGTGTCTAAGACTGACAAACAGATGAAAGTGTGTATGTTTGAGGAAGAAAGCAACGTGGTTGTGAGTGATGAGTTTCCTGAAGTAAATGAGGTAGACCGCGGAGATGCTAGTGAGAGCAAAGTTTTTAAGGTGTGTCAGGTTGCAATGGAGTCTGAACTTGAGAGTAGGATCCATGATGCATTGTCACAGTGTAAGCTGGATGATGAGCAAGGTCATCAGTTACATGAGGTATTAATAAAATATAAGGAAATTTTCAGCTCAAAACCCGGAGCAACACACTTATATGAGCATAGTTTTGTCGTTAAAGACACAAGTAGTTTCGTAGGGCCTAGGTATCCTGTCGCAACTAAATATATGAAAGCCGTCGAAGAACAGATAGAATTAATGTTGGAAAACGACATAATTGAGCCTTCAGCTAGCCATTGTTTAAATCCATTAGTTGTAGTAGCCAAGAAAGACAATTCAGTGAGACTGTGCATAGACGGCAGAATGTTAAATACTAGAGTCGAAAGCGACCAGCTGAGAACTGAAGCAGTGGAGGATTTAGTTCAACGTTTTCAGGGGCGGAAGTGGTTCTCATCAGTAGATTTTAGTAGTAGTTGCTCAACGTTAGTGAGGAAATTAGGTAGGACACTAGGTAGTTATTTCAGGTATGTATTGTTGACTCATGTGACGTTATTCAGGCTAGCCAGTGTTTTGTTGAGAGGTAGGAAGTACATGGAAGTTTGTAGCAACGATTGTTACGTAAGCCGTTGCCATCTTGTGCATTGGAAGGGAAAATGTCAAAGCTGTTTTTATTGTTTACTGGACCTTATGTCGTTTCGAAGAGGATAGGAAAGAATGCCTACTTATTGAAAGATCAGGAAAATTGTGTCATTGGTACATATAACATTTACAATCTGAGGAAATATCATAGAAAAGAGCAAGTGCTGCAAGAAGGGCAGACTGCCGTGTGTTTATAATTAGAGTCGTGTCGTGGCTCTAAGGAATTGGTGGAAGTGAGATAAATCACTTGTGTTGCGTGAAACAAGAAGCAATATATATTGTGTTCTGTTATTGTAAGGGACTACAAGGACAAATGTAGCATGTAAATCCTGTATGACTGCACAGGACAATCAGAATGTTTATGTAACATTGCAAGAAGAGTGCAGATCAATCAAAGAAAATGAAAAGGGTATAATCATTATGTATGTAATTTGAAGGGTCATATATGTATATTCAGTGTATTTCCTGTTAAGTTTTAAAGGGAAGATTTGTGATTTCATCATTCATTACATTCTTTATGAAACCATGGGGACGTTTTGTAACGTAATCTTGATTACGGTACAAATTATTATTATTATTATTATTATTTTTAAAGTCATTGTGTAATTATTATTATTATTATTATTATTATTATTGAAATATCAAAGTTATATCGTTTTATTCACCCATTAATATCAAGGGAGGGGCCATACCATATTCACGTCATTACCATAGTCATATATAATATTGTCAAGTGCTTAGATTAAGAAACAGGGTTTTTATAGAGGTCTAGGGCTGTTTTATTAGTTAAATTGTAAAGACAGGACGGGCATGGTTGGAAGAAGTTACGGACGGTGAAGCAACATATTGCAAGAAAATGTATTTCTGGAACGAAGCCACGCTGACTGGAGACAAGGGCTTGGAGAAAGATTTCGGCGGAATATATAGATGCGCAACGAGAGGAATAGCGGGTTCTGAGTGGAATATTTGAAGTACGCGGGCCTGTATTCCCGCTCGGAGAAATTTTAGCGTCGCTTGAGGACTGAGAAATGCTTTGCTATAATTGGTCTGATGGGTCGCGGGCAAATTTATGCCGCGAAACATCGGGACCATTCAGAGTGTATAAAAGCCCAGCGCGACTTCAGCACTGGCTATTCTATAGATTCTATTCTGTCATTCACATATTCGATCACGCACTCACTCACTGACTTTGTGAGTCGTAGACTCTGCCAGTCCCTCAGTAAGATGGGACTTAGTGAATTCAATTAGCCTGGTTTGTTCAAATTTGCTTACCATGGTGATCAAACTCAGAAACAAGCAGCAGCAGCAGCAGCAACAACAACAACAACAACAACAACAACAACAACAACAACGAGAAGAAGAAAACATATGTTTTCAAAGGTCAATAAACGTGTGTTGGCGTAAGATCTCAAATTAGACTGCAAGCAGACCAACGAGATGGACTTTGAACCACAAGGCACCAGGTATGTGGACCGAGTTATTATCAACACAGAAGATCAGCGCTAGCGAGAAGACAGTCAATATTGCCCCGCAATTAGGGAATATTAATGCACATATTGTACACAGCTCGAAACCTCAGATCAAATGTTAATAATTTTGTTGTAAATAAACCAGTATTAGTTAAAATGTCTTGTTCATTGGGAGTTGAATATATAGGATAGTTGGAATGCAAAGAGTATCTCATAGAGCAAGTTTATTGCCCTACGCTCCGATGATAGATCTTGGCTCAAGGAAGGGAGCGGCCGTGGCTAAATAAAATTTTAATGTGTTATCTTTACGATAACTGGCGCCCAGTAAATCTAAATTAATAAAGTGCATGTCGTCTGTCTAGACAGGCCAATGCTAAATAAGAACGATGAGGTGGTTTTAAGGAGTCTTGAGTGTAATATCTGTAGAAACGTTATAAATGATCGCCCAACTTGTAGAGCGATATCCAACGACAAAAGGTAGCCGTTACATTAAGGACACAAATGGAAAGCCTCTAACAGATAGGGAAGAAAAGGTTGAGAGATGGAAAGCTTACATAGAGTGCTTGTATAAGGGAAAGGAGATTGAGAATCATGTAATGGAAAGGGAGGAGGAAATTGATGAGGATTCAAAAGGAGATTTAATATTGAGATCAGAATTTGACAGAGCATTAGAGGACTTGAGCAGGAACAAAGCACCAGGCATAGATGATATACCGATTGAGTTACTACGCTGCATAGGAGATGAAGGTCTGATCAGGTTATTTCACTTGGTGTGTAGGATTTATGAGACAGGTGAGGTACCCCCTGATTTCAAGAAGAATGTTATCATCCCTATACCAAAGAAAGTGGGAGATGATAGATGTGAAGATTACCGTACAATCACCTTGATTACTCATGCTTCAAAGATCCTGTCTAGAATAATTTACAAGAGGATGGAAAGCCAGATAGAAACGGAGTTGGGTGAAGACCAGTTTGGTTTCAGGAGAAATGTAGGAACAAGGGAAGCTGTACTAAGTCTTAGGCTGATTTTGGAAGGTAGAATAAGGAAAGATAAGAGAACGTTCATGGCATTTGTAGACTTAGAAAAGGCTTTTGATAACGTTGATTGGACTAAATTGTTTGACATTTTGAAATCTATTGGAATAAAGTACGGGGATAGGAGGGTGATACAATCTATACAGAAACCAGACAGCAGTCATTCGAGCTGAAGGACATGAGAGAGAAGCTGGTATTCAGAAAGGTGTAAGGCAAGGCTGCAACTTATCACCCATACTTTTCAATCTTTACATTGAACAAGCAATGAAGGAAATTGGAGAAAAATTTAAAGTGGGAGCATGACGAATAGAAGGACCTAGTGTGAGGACTCCGCCATTATAGCACGGTAGTTTGTGGTCCCGCCGCTACAAGCACTGCAAGCGACAATGTCCAACAACGTGTACCAGGGTTGTAGGCACTACAAGCACGCCATCAAAAAACAGCAGTTGAAAAACAAGCAACAACAGCATCAACTCCATTAACCCATCCCCTCACTTCTCTCCCTCTCACCAACACTTCCCCCAAGCAATCCTAGCACTCTACATCAAATCCTACAGCTTTTAATCACGCCAGCAGCACAATAAACTTAATAAATCCAGGCTACAGAACAGACCAAAAAAACTACACTTTAAGCTAAACCAAATTCACTTCTCAGCTCGACATAAGCCATAATACAACTTAAAACCTACTTAAAACATACTCTCCCTACTGTTTTACAACTATTAAGCGAACTATTCGCACTCAATAAAAACCCTGAAACGGGAGCTAATTTAAAAACGCAATAGCCTAGTCCGATTACGTCTCCGGCAGAGCTACCGCATACGCATTCATAACTTCACAATAACTTCCAAATTACGGCTAAGTTACCTATCTGCCTGAGTAGTTACAGGTGTTACCGGCTTGCCTGGGACAATGGTCACCAAACCGGTATTTAAACTCAATTATTAAGCTTTAATTAACCAATTTCAGAGGAAACAGATGGTGCAAACTGATGAGTTTTTAAGCTATCTGGATCCAGCTTTTCAACCAATTTATTATGATGTTTTATGTACGGTTAATGTCAAACGCAACTAATACCATTTTATCCATAATGTAGAATTTTGGGCTTATGCCGTGTTTTATATATTCAAACTCGACGCGTTTCGAAAGAAATCATGTCTTTCTTCATCGGGAATAAACGGAAATACGACTAAATTATTGCTAAGAGAAAGCAACAAAGAAACTAAAAAAGGTGCCCTAAGATGAACAATGAAGTGTATCTAACACGTCCTTCGAGAAGTGTATGTGGCATTCTTTTCCAGGCCGAGAAAGTAATTACCGGAAAATTAAACTCAAAATCGATGTGGAGCAAAATATTTATGATTGTATCGATTCCAAAGAAACAATTTCAGTTGATCCTTCAGGAGCTGGCTGCTGTCTTCAGCGTGTCATGGATATTATCCCCAGACTTGTTTATTTTGGGTGCCGATTCTTCTTCAGAACGAAGGAAATCTGCCGAAATTTGCAATCTCGAACACCCGCCAAGTCTTCGCGCAAGCTTTCGAAAGTCCAGTACCGTAGCCGACAAAATGAATTGTTAAGTAGAGTGTTACTTTAAATAGTTTATGTGTGCTTGTTTTAATATGCTGGGATTATGTTTTTTATCTGTGTCTGTATACTCCAGGAATCTGTGCGTTCCGTAACATGTAATGAAGACCGTAGTTCTTATTTCTATGAATTATATTTTCCATTGTGCCCTGCCATGCTATTTTAATTGGAACCGCTAATTACTTTTTAAAAGAGTATTAGTTACAAAGTAATTCGTTTCCCTTAGCACCATCCTATAAGACCGGCTGACCCCGGCAGTGTGGAACGTACCCATTCTAGCGCTGCCTGGCGGGGCGCGCTTGAACTTCAGGAGTCTTCTCACTTTCTCCTTCTATTCGTCATGGTGGGAGAGAAGATTCAAGGATAAATAATTTCAACTCTGAGATTTGCTGATGACATCGTCATCTTGGCCGACAAGCCTGAGGATTTGAATGAGTTTTTGAATGGTATGGACTTCGTCTTACGGAAAGAATTCAGGCCGTGGATTTCATGATGAAAATTAATAAATGTAAAACAAAAATATTGGAATGCAGCCGAAGAAGATAAGAAACCTCTATGGAGATTAAATTGGCAGGTGAAAAGCTGAAGGAAGTAGGAGACTTCTGTTACTTAGGAAGCAGAATAACCAGTGATGGACGAAGCAAAGAGGATATAAAAAGTAGGTTGGCTCAGACAAGGAAAGCATTTCTACAAAAAAGGAATCTGTTGACATCGAATATAGATTTAGGTATTAGGAAGTCATTTTTGAAAGCCTTTGTCTGGAGCGTGGCGCTCTATGGAAGTGAAACTTGGACTATTGGTGCAGCAGAAAAGAGGAGAATTGAAGCATTTGAAATGTGGTGTTACAGGAGAATGATGAAGATTAGATGGGTAGATAGGGTTACAAACGGAGAGGTATTAAGACGAGTGGGGGAGGAGAGATGTTTCTGGCGACTGCTAATGAAGAGAAGAGATAGGTTGGTAGGACACATACTGAGACACCCAGGAACAGCAAGCTTATTTATGGAAGGAAGGGTCGAGGACAAGAACTGTAGGGGTAGACCAAGGTTAGAATATGTTAAACAGATTGCCTCGGATGTAGGGTGTGGTAGCTATGTAGAGATGGAACGATTAGCTCAGGACATGGAGGCATGGCGAGGTGCATCAAATCAGTCAAAAGACTGAAGACTCAAACAACAAGGCCCATTGGCAAAAACGCTCGAACACGGCAAAAATATTTTCATATGAAGAGCAAACCCTCCAAATTTGAACACTTTTCTAGAAAACCACTTGGCGATCTCTCTGTTAGTCTAAGGACCGAAGACTCATAAACTTACCTTCCTCTGGGGTTGATGGCGGGCAGAGCGGGTTGGATCTCAGGGTCTCGTCTCCTCAGAGAAGCCACCCACTTATCTGACGCTATCTTACTGGGAGCTGCACTGCCGCCGTTACGATCATCACCGCCCCTGGGCTCTGGAACATAATACAGTACAGTACAGTCTGTGGCTTGGGGTCGCTGGAGCCAGCTACTGACAGACAATTCAAGGCCGGACGTCCTTCTTGACTCCACATGATTTTTCAGGAGTATATTCTACCCCAGGATTTGAAATCGGCCGTCGGAGTGGAGTCACTGTGCCATCTCACTCATAAATAAATAAATATATGGAAATATAGATATGAATAAATAAGATAAGTGAATGGATAAATTAGATATATACACACATCAAAAAAAGTTTTGCATCACCTCGGTTCCAAGAGTTCCGGAACCGTTAAATACAAAGGGAATAGAGATCAACACAAACAACATTTATGCTCGTTTTATTGCTCATGAGACCCACACATTGCATGTTGTACCATCATACAGCTAGACTTTCAGCATTTGTGGTCCAGATTGCAGTACACACCACTACCTCTAATACCCAGTAGCACGTCCTCTTGCATTGATGCATGCCTGTATTCGCCGTGGCATACTATCCACAAGTTCATCAAGACACTGTTGGTCCAAATTGTCCCACTCCTCAACGACAATTCGGCGTAAATCTCTCAGAGTGGTTGGTGGGTCAAGACGTCCATAAACAGCCCTTTTCAACATATCCCAGGCATGTTCGATAGGGTTCATGTCTGGCGAACATGCTGGCCACTGTAGTCGAGCGATGTCGTTATCTTGAAGGAACGCATTCACAAGATGTGCACGATGAGGTCGAGAATTGTCGTCCATGAAGACAAATGCCTCTCCAATATTCTGCCGATATGGTTGCACTATGGGTCGGAGGATGTCATTCAGGTATCGTAAAGCCGTTTCGGAGCCTTCCATGACCACCAGTGGCGTACGTCGGCCCCACATAATGCCACCCCAAAACATCAGGGAACCACCACCTTGCTGCACTCGCTGGACAGTGTGTCTAAGACGTTCAGCCTGACCAGGGTGCCTCCAAACACGTCTCCGACGATTGTCTGGTTGAAGGCATATGCGACACTCATCGGTGAAGAGAACGTGATGCCAATTCCGTGGGGTCCATTCAGCATGTTGTTGGGCCCATCTGTACCGCGCTGCATGGTGTCGGGGTTGCAAAGCTGGACCTCGCCATGGACGTCGGGAGTGAAGTTGCGCATCATGCAGCCTATTGCGCACAGTTTGAGTTGAAACACGACGTCCTGTGGCTGAACGAAACGCATTATTCAACATGGTGGCATTGCTGTCAGGGTTCCTCCGAGCGGCAATCCGTAAGTAGCGGTCATCCACTACAGTAGTAGCCCTTGGGCGGCCTGAGCGAGGCCTGTCATCGACAGTTCCTGTATCTCTGTACCTCCTCCATGTCCGAACAACATCGCTTTGGTTCACTCTGAGACGCCTGGAAACTTCCCTTGTTGAGAGCCCTTCTTGACACAAAGTAACAATGCGGACGCGATCGAACTGCGGTATTGACCTTCTAGGCATGGTAGAACTACAGACAACATGAGCAGCGTACCTTCGTCCTGGTGGAATGACTGGAACTGATCGGCTGTCGTACCCCCTCCGTCTAATAGGCCCTGCTCATGCATGGTTGTTTACATCTTTGAGCAGTTTTAGTGACATCTATGAACAGTCAAAGGGACTGTATCTTGGATACAATATACACAGTCAACGTCTATATGCCGGAGATCTGGGAACCGAGGTGATGCAAAACTTTTTTTGATGTGTGTAGATGAATAGATGCACTGAACGAAAATATTCAGAAGTACGGCCTGAAAATCAGTATAGAGAAAAGCAAGACCATGGTGATGACAAGAGGGGAAAGACAAGGAAAGGGACTGTGAAAATTGGAAGTCAGAGTTTGGAAATTGTGGACACGTTCAAATACCTAGGAAGTGAATTGATGCAAACTGGTAGGTTGGACATGGAGATTGGCAGGAGGGTACAGCAGAGCAATGCATTCTATCAAAGTGTAAGAAAACTTGTTTGGGACAAGGAAGTACCAAGGAAAAGCAAGGAGGTAATGTATAAAGTGTACTACGTTCCCATATTAACCTATGGAGCAAGCAGGCAAGAGAGTAGAATTCAAGCCAGTGAAATGAAATTCCTAAGAAGTATGATAGGAAAGACAAGGAAAGACAGAGTGAAGAATGAAGATGCTAGGAAGGAAGTTGGAATGGGAAAACTAAATGAGAGAATTGAGAAGAATAAAGTCAGGTGGTTTAAACATGTCAAGTGGATGCAGGAAAATATAATTCCAAAACAGATGCTGGAGGTAAAGTGTAAGGGTAAGACAGCAAGAGGAAGACCTAAAACAAGGTGGATTAATTCAGTGAAGAACAGCATAAGAAAATGAAATCTGGACTAGGACAAGATCGTGGAAGAGGAATGGTGGAAATAAAGAGGAAGGTGGAGAAGTGCCATAAATACCCCGACCTGGCAGGAGCTGGATAAGGGGAAATGATGATGATGATAATGAGATAAGCAACATAGATGAATACATAAATAAGATAGATGAATAGATAAGTAAGACAGATGAGTCACCTTGTGGTATTATGGGGTTGTGATGCGCTTTGAATGGACCCGGACCGCTCGCCTTGTGGTTGGTGGACCGCTGCGGGTGTTGTGTCGCCGCTGACCTTCTAGTTGCTGCTCTGGGAGGCCGGTGGGTCGTGGTGATCTTGGTGAAGGTGAAGGGGGATAACGAGTCCAAGATCAGCGAGTCCATCATCCGCGCCACCTGGTGGAACCCGGAGTGGGGCGCCGCCGTGCTACAACACAACATTCATTTGCACTTGAGTCGTAGCCCCGTCAACTTTGTAGGCTAATTCTGGTTAGGATTGGGTACGAGGCGGTCGTGGCCTTAAGATAGGAACCATCCCGGCATTTGCCTGGAATAGAAGAGGGGAAACCACGGAAAACCACTTCTAAGGACGGCTGAGGTGGGAATCGAACCCGGACCTCCGCACTGACAGCCGAGAATGCTAGTCACTACGCTACGAGGCTGCATATGATTATGGAATGTCTCTTTACATTTCATTCCAAGTCTTGCATAGCTTTAAAGACAATTATCTCGTAAGTGTGTTTTCTGTCATATGAAGCGGCTTCGGTGGCGTAGTTGGTAGCATGCGGAGCTTCTATGCCCAAGAACGCGGGTTCAAACCCGGCTGAATCGTCGGATTTTTTTAAGAGCGTTAAAATCCCTCAGCATGCCTTTCTTCGGAGGGGAAGTAAATGATGATGATGATAATAATGATAATTGTTTTAAGGGTTTAAGGGGCCTAACATCTAGGTTATCGGCCCCTGATGGTTTGGGTGATCGTGAAGATGAAAATGAAATGCAAACTTAAAACTAAAACGAACTACTAACCTACATACTAGAAGAAGAAATGGAAAACTAAAGGAGAATAAGGCAAATAAAGGACAGGAGGAAAAGAAATGCCCTCAACCCTCGAAGAATACGGATTGAGGGACTTGGAAGGAAGGAGAGTCATGAAAGGCAGATGGGAAAGTGGAAGAGCAGAGGGTCCTCCCCACAGGAAGGGACAAAAGGGGGAAGCCGGACCCAGCTCAGGAATCCTTCGGGGTCGCCAACTCCCGAACTCACCAGCCGTGAGCCCCTGAGGGTGTAGCATTATCCAGGGTGCACCAGAAGTGGTGGGGTTACACACACCCGGCCTCCTCGAGGGCCTTGAGCAGAAGGCAGGAGATACTGTGAGCCCCTGAGGGTGTAGCACTATCCAGGGCGCACCAGAAGTGGTGGGGTTACACACACCCGGCCTCCCTGAGGGCCTTGAGCAGAAGGCAGGAGATACTGTGAGCCCTTGAGGGTGTAGCACTATCCAGGGTGCACCAGAAGTGGTGGGGCTACACACACCCTGCCTCCTTGAGGGCCTTGAGCAGAAGGCAGGAGATACTGTGAGCCCCTGAGGGTGTAGCACTATCCAGGCTGCACCAGAAGTGGTGGGGCTACACACACCCTGCCTCCTTGAGGGCCTTGAGCAGAAGGCAGGAGATACTGTGAGCCCCTGAGGGTGTAGCACTATCCAGGGCGCACCAGAAGTGGTGGGGCTACACACACCCGGCCTCCCTGAGGGCCTTGAGCAGAAGGCAGGATATACTGTGAGCCCCTGAGGGTGTAGCACTATCCAGGGCGCACCAGAAGTGGTGGGGCCCCGTGGTCGCCAACCCACGTCCCACTAGATGTGAGCCCCTGGGGGGAAAGTAAAGCCGGCGGTCCCATGTCATAGATTTATGGCATGAAAAAGAACCTTCCACTAATTACGCTTGTGTGAAGCTAAATTATAGGTTAGAATTGATAACGTTTTATTAGTTCCAAATTCGCCGCCAGGTGCTGACAGCGATGCCATCTAGTAGCCAAGTCCGCAAGCTAGGTGTCGTGGACGATAGCATTTGGTAGAAAAAGTAGGAACTACTTGAAATTGCTGTCTGAAGTCCTTACTTGAATTAAAACAGATTTTTTTGTCGTGTGGCTTCCTGAGAGGCCGAGTGCAGGTCTTTCTAGTCGACGCCCGTGGGCGACCTGCGCGTCGGGATGAGACATAGAATGGATGAAGATGAGTGAAACTGGGCAAGGATGTGGAAGGAAGCGGCTGTGGCCTGTCAGAAGGTACCGTCCCAGCATTTGCCTGGTGTTGAAAATGGAAAACCACGGAAAACTAATTCAAGGACGGCCGAAGGTGGGGCCCGAACCCACGCGTCTACCGAGTCAGCAGAGAGCTTGGCCCCATGACCTAACGCTGCGCTTTAGTGAGGGTAGCCACTGCTGTCGGTAATTAAAACAGTAACACACACTAATACAGCCATCACAATTAACACCAGTTATCAGACAGATTCTACACACACCCAAAGTACACGGGGCTACATGACCCCGTTGTTGCAGCCCCTATACTGTCATGTGACAGTCTTCTTCCAGGGATGTTGTATTCTGGGTTAATGTGTTGCTATTGTGCGGTCCAGTGCTGTACGAGTGAGAGTCTCGCAGTGCGGTTATATCGATTGGTACAGGGAGGGAGGCTGCGAGGGGAGTTGCGTACTACAGAGCGGCTTGTCCCAGCGCTCAGGCCAGGGTCCAGATCAATATGGGACGTGACACCTCTAAAGCCAACTCCTGCCTGCCTGCCTGCATCAACTTTTCAAACGAAAGTTGGAATGAAGTCCAATCAAATTTGTAATAATACACTACTGTCGACCAAAATATTATGTGCACTCGAGTTTGAAGGTTGTTTGTGAAGTAGCCAATAGACCTACATAAAATCCAATAACATTATCATTTTCGTAGTTCTATTTTACGTTAGTTCATGTAGGTTTGGAATTTTTAATTCATATTTTAATATTTTTTATCGCAGTTGAAACACAAAAAGTGCCCGTTTTTAAGCGTGTTTCAACCATGCGTCACATTTAAGAATTATTATCTCACAAACCCGTCATCAGATCGAATCCAAATTTTAACACAATATACATTGGAATGTTCTATAACTGGTTTATTAATTTAAAAATTTTGTGTGTTCAAGAACGAAAGTTGTTATCATTTTTGTAAAGTAACTTTTTCTCGGCTCGGGGTGGTTGGAAAATGTAGTTCTTGGTTGCGTTGTAATCCTTATACATCAAAAAGTTATGCTGTATGACTGTGAAATACGTAAATTAATTCACTTATTTTATATCAGTTTGTATTTATACGGGGAATTAAGACATGGTTCACCAGCTAGCCGCTCCGGGAAATGCTGATATGGAGCCAATCACTTCCGAGCGAGGCGCGCCATGACGCGTGATGGAGCCCATCTTGGCAACGCTGTACAGCTTTCATCGGAGCGGCTAACTGGTAAACTATGTCTTAATTCTCCGTACAAATACTAACCGATATAAAATAATTGAATTAATTTACGTATTTCACAATCATACAGCATACCTTTATGATGTATAAGGATACGACGCGACCAAGAACTACATTTTCAATCCACCCAGAGCCGAGAAAAATTTACCTTACAAAAATAATAATAACAACTTTGTTTCTTGGACACACTAAATTTTAAAATTAATAAACCAATTATACAACATTCCAATGTATATTGTGTTAAAATTCGGATTCGATATGATGACGGGTTTATAAGATAATAATTCTTAAATGTGACGCATGGTTGAAACACGCTTAAAAACGGGCACTATTTGTGTTCCAACTGCGATAAAAAATATTAAAATATAAATTAAAAATTCCAAACCTACATGAACTAGCATAAAATAGAACGACGAAAATGATGATGTTATTGGATTTTATGTAGGTCTATTGGTTACTTCACAAACAACCTTCTAACTCGAGTACACATACTATTTTGGTCGACAGTAGGTTTATCTGTCGCGGCTTCGCCCGCAAATATTATAGTTGTAAAGAGTACACTTACCAACGTCTCAATCATGAATTCTATGACTTAGTTATCATTTAATGTTGAATAATGATAATAATTTGGTAAAGACCGTAAACAATCAGACAATAAAGACAATATAACTCAACAATGGCACATAAATATCAAAATCTAACGAATGTCACGTCGCATCGCATGTATAAAATTCGACTCAAAATCACAACATGGTTTCCGACCACAAACGTGAGGCCAGCCATGATGTGTGGTGCGGAGACATGGGCAGTAACTAAGTCACAATGTCGTAAGCTGGATGTGACTGAGATGAAGATGCTGCGCTGGATGAGTGACATCACTGGGATTGATCACATCACAAATGAGAAAATCAGGGGCACAGTTAAAATAACAGAAGTCTCCAAGGAAATCCAGGAGAGAAGACTGCTGTGGCATGGGCATGTTATGCGTCGGAATAATAACTATGTAGGAAGGAGAGCGATGTCTCTGGTTGTGGATGGCACGAGGAATGGAGCCAGCCCTCGAAGAAGATGGATTGACAATATCCATGATGACCTAATGGAGAAGCAGTTAGGGGACAACGATGTGCGGGACAGAATAAAATGGAAAAGATTTGCCAGAAACATCGACCCCACTTGAAGTGGGATAAGAAGAAGAAGATACTGTATATTAAATACACCTCATCGATAAACTCTTAAACACTTGTCTGCTTATTTTTAATGATTAGTTTACATGCCGATTGTCACATCCCCAAATCAATCCACTCATGAGATATTGTTATTCAATGAAATGCATGTTTAACCCCCTTAACTCCCCTTTAGAATCTAAATATCCAAGAATCCTTCCTTAGTGGTCGTTTTCGATATACAACGAACATATCAACAAAATTTCATGTTTCTAACTTTAATAGTTTTGGCTGGGCGATGATGAGTGAATATACAAAAATCCTTCCTTAGTGGACTATTTTTTTTCTTCAGAATTTCACCCCTCCCCATTAGTCCCTTAAATTGGATTTATGAAAAAAAAAACGGCCGATCACCTATTTACTCATTCTTTAAGCTGATGTTTTCCCCCTGAGTTTCAATTTTCTCACCTATGCCGTTTAAGAGATACACGCTCCATTAGGAATCCTTCAACCCCCACTTTTGACCCCTTTCATCTCATAATATACACCACGTCGATAAACTCTTAGCCACGTTTCTGCTTATTTTTAATGATTAGTTTATATGCCGAGTATCACATCCCCCCCCAAATATAACCAGTGAGATATTGTTATTCATTGAAATGGAGGTTTAACCTCCTTATCACCTCTTTAGAACCTGAATATACAAAAATTCTTCCTTAGTGGACGTTTTTGACATACAACGAACATATATCCAAAATTGTCTGTTTCTAACCTCAATAGTTTTGGCTGGGCGATGATGAGTGAGTCAGTCAGGACACTTTCTTTTATATAAGAGACTAGCAACCCGCCCCGACTTCGCCCGGGAACAGTTAAGAATGCATTCCGTGATAAGCGCTTTTTTATGCGAATGAACTATGACATATATCCGTTTTACGTCTCGGCATGATGGGCTAAAATCACTGACTGGACTATTCATTATATTATCATAGAGATGCATGTGCAACGAATTCTTGTCAGACGTAATTTAAGAATAGCGAGGCGCATGAAACACAAATCCCCCTTCCGTCCAATGTTAACTTGACTGTGTATTTAGGGGAACGAAAAGTTCACAGGCGAAATGAAGAAAAGCCGAGTTGCACTTCCAGGGAAACTCCAAACACAACCACTCTTCTCTGAAGTCTTAACTCAACACGACTCGACAGTTTGGCGCTAGCTAGCTCGTAAACTGTCGCCTCAGTAATTGAATGGAGATTGTAAAAGCACTAATAGTGGGCGATGTATTGAAGATAGAGATATGCTCTCGCAGACTTCTTTTTAGAACTTTCCATGCTGAACAATTCTTACACTCATAGTATATTGATATTTTTAAAGGTTTACCCAGCGTAAGCTTAAAAATCGCACGGACGCCAGGTTTTTTTTTCGACGTTTTCACTGAAATCGTTACTGCTAGGCTTCCTTTGATCATAAATAAATAATTTTGTACAGAAACCTTTCTCGATAAATCCTTTACAGAATGGTGAAAACCGCATCAAAATCCATCCAGTGTTTCCCGAGATTACCCGTGGCATCCAAGAATCGGGGACTTTGTTTAATAATAAGTCGAGATAGGCTACTAGAACAAACATAAAAGTGTCTAACAATGCAATTGAACAAATCACAGAATTCTCATATTTGGGTAGTGTGATAACCTCTTACAACAAGTGCCTGTCAGAAATCAAGAAAAGAATAGTGGTAGGAAAACAAACCTTCCGAAATAAAAAGAACTTATTGCTAAATAATCACCTGAGATTGAGGACTAGAAAGTCATTTCTCAAGACCTTTGTTTGGAGTGTCTTACTGTATGGATGCGAAACCTGGACATTAGGGAAACTGGACGAAACAAAACTTAAGGCTGCGGAAATGTGGTTTTGGAGAAGAATGACAAGAACAAGTTGGATGGACTGGAAAACAAATGATTTTGAGGATCGATGGTTATTAAAAACAATAAAGAAGAGGCAAACAAAGTTCCTTGGACATGTATTAACCCTGTATAGGGTAGAACTATTAGTAAAATATTGTATTTGTATTTATTCAAATTTAATTATCTCAACCAAATTTTAATTTTATTATGTATTATCTGTTTAATTGTTATGTTCAAATGTATTTTTATGATTGTAATTTTTTATAATTCTATTTTATAAGCTTAATTATTTTAATACTGTAAATGTATTTAATTTTATTTGTAATTTTATAAGCTTATTAATTTTTACAACTTATTTGTTTTCAATTTTATTTTTAATTTCTTTCATATTTTATTATTTACGTTTTAATTGCTTTTGTGTTGCTTGCCACGGTGGGTGAGTGGTTATAGTGACGGACTACCAACCCCAAGATTGCAGGTTCGCCCCTGGCCATGGTAAGTGATTTTTGTGAAAGGCGACAAAAATCACGACACTCATGTCATACGATGTTGACATGTTAAAGAACCCATTTGAATTCAGTAGGCCGTGTTCAATGGCAAAATTAATCTCGGGATTTTCCGCCAACACAAAGTTCCTCCATTCTCTACTAGAAAGCGCTGTAGTGTCAAGGAGCTTAGATATCTAACCTCCTTGACTTTCATAGCGTTCAAAGGAACGACGAAATTCGACATGCAAGCTACCCTCTGGGTGTCAATTAACAAAGCTTGCACCAGGCACCCGAGGCCATACGATATTATTATTATAATTGTTAAAAAAAAAAGAAGAAAAAATATTATTTGGTTTTGTGTGGAATATTAACACTTCCTAAAGAAAATTCGGTGACATACGGCTGAAAGATTGAACCATCAGCATCTTTGGCAATATAGCAGGTGGTTAATACATAGACCACTAACCTATAAAGGATTAAAGCAAGACTCTCTTTTCCAAGCCATTATTGAGGGCAAAGTATTGGGAAAGAAACCTAGGGAACGTCCAAGGATGTCGTACATCAAGAACTCCTCCATTGGAGAACTGGCGTGTGGCAGCATGAAGACACTAGCAGAATGTAGCTGCTTTGCCTTTAGTAAATCATTTATTTATTTCTCGTGTCGGAAACATACAAATCTACAGTTGCTATACATTTAAGGGTAAAATTGTCTATACAGCACGTCCCCAATTCTGAGCAACATCCAAGGCGCTCGGAGTGGCTAGCAAAAGATCTCTTTCTCTGCACAAGATGAAGAGGCACAGAGGGCAATGAAGCATGTGTTTTGTGGTTTGTTCTTGTCCACATTCGCAAGACGTGTCACCTGTACTGAGGCCCCATCTCCTCAGATTGTCTCGGAATCTTCCAACTCCTGATCGCAACTTGTTCAGGGACTTCCACACCAACCAACCTTCGTTATGTCCGGGTGGTAGTTCTTCAGCACTTGGCTTCCAACCGCAGGGGTGAGGGGTCGACTTCTTCCATACTGTATATCCAGCCTTGCCTTCTCCGGAGAGACGGTAAGCATCTCAGATGTCCTCAGGAAGCTCTTTCGTGACCTCAGTCGTTGCTGAGGAGGATTATATCCATGCAGTGGGTGGGCGCAGTTCAGCCTCTCCCTGTTGGCAGCCACCTCTGCGTACACAAGGTGGTGCTATTCCAGCCAGGAAGTAGAGCCTATCTGTTGGGGTAGGCTTTAAGCAATCTGTTGTCAACCTGCAGGTTTCGTTCTGAGCTGTATCTACCTGTCTGACATGAGATGACCTGTACCAGATTGGGGAAGCAAATTCAGCAGTAGAAAAGCACAATGTCATTGCAGAAGTGCGAATAGTCTCTCGTTGTGAGCCCCATTGTGTCCCTACTAGTTTGCGAATCAGCTAAATGATGATGATACTTTTTAAGATGCGCCAAGTTCTTGAGAAATGCTACGAGAGGAACAGACAGTTATGTTCATGTTTTGTAGATCTGGAAAAGGCGTACTATCGAATACCATAAAGCAAAATTGTGCTGAGCATCGTCAGGGATTATAATACCAAGTTAAGTCTGCTACGGGCTGCAGTGAGATTTGATGGTTGATGTTGTTGATTCATTTAGGTGTTTTGAGACATCGTGGTCATGTAGCCCCGTGTGATTGGTTGTGTGTGAATTTTGTCTGATAGCCTGTCTTATTGTGATGGCTGTATTATTTGTGTGTATTTGTAATTCAGGCGAGGATTGGGAAGGAGACAGCGGTGGCCTTAAGTTAGGAACGTCCCGGCATTTACCTGGAGTAGAAGTGGGAAACTCCTGAAAACCATTTCCAAGATGGCTGAGACGGGAATCGAACCCAATTCTTCTCAGTTTTGCCTCACGAGGCTGAGTGTACCACGTTCCAGATCAGAATTACATTTCTTGGCAAAGCCGGGAAACTAACCCAGACCGTTCACCTTGTTGCGTAGTGGCTAGCATTCTTGGCTGTCACCACGGAGGCATGTGTTCGATTCCCGACTCTGCCAAGAAATTTAATTCTGGTCTGAGGGCTGGAACGAGGTAATTAATATTATTATTATTATTATTATTATTATTTGGGTTCAATAATAGAAGCTAAGGGAACAAATCCACTTGAATTTGAGAAACGAGTAAGTGAGGAAAAGAGAACAATATTGGAGCATTAAATTCCGTTTTATGGAGCAGAAATATTTTAAACAAAACTAAGTAACTTATTTACAGTTCATTGGTACAAAGCGTGCCACGGTGGGTGAGTGGTTATCGTGTCGGACTACCAACCCCTAAGCTTGCAGGTTCGCTCCTGGCCATGGTAAGGGATTTTTGAAAGGAGGCAAAAATATCGGCACGCATGTTATACGTTGTTGGCATGTTAAAGAACCCGTTTGAATTCAGTAGGCCGTGTTCATAATGCCAAAATAATTAATTATTAATCTCGAGATTTTCCGCCAACACAAGACGTACCTCCTTTCTCTACTAGAAAGCGCTAAAGTGACAAGGAGCTTAGATATCTGACCTCCTTGACTTCGTAGCGCTCCAAGGAACAACAAAAATCGGCATGCAAGCTGCCCTCTGGGCGTCATATAACAAAGCTTGCACCCGGCACCCGAGGCTATACGATATTATTATTATTATTATTATTATTATTATTATTATTATTGGTACGAAGTATTTTGTTACATGGAGCAGAAACTTGGACGTTAGACAAATTATTAGTAACAGAGATGGATTACTGGAAGAGGGCGGCAAGAAAATCAAGATTGGATAAAATTAGAAATACGAGAATCAGATAAATTATGCAGGTAAAAAAAATGTACTAGAAGTGGTTGGAGAAAGAAGATTACAATGGTTTGGGCATGTGAAAAGGATGCAGAATTGTAGAATTCCAAATTTAATGTTACAATGGCAAGCTGAAGGCAAACGGAAACGGGGTGAACCAAGGGAACGATGGATGGTGTCAAGTGAAGCATTGCCACCAGAGGCTTAACCGAGGAAGATGTTGAAGACCGAAATTAGTGGAGGAGTCGAGTATTTATGGCTTTAAGGAAAACTACTGTATTGTAGAATATTCCTAATAAAGATTTCTTTTTAAATAATCGCTTCGGTCGTCTATGGACCACGTTATTTCAACTGCCTTTTCCCTCTTTCTTTCACACTGGCCCAGTATTCGCGCATTCTTCTTCGGTGAGCTTCCTTCCGTTCTTCGGTCCACTTCTTGCCGGTTTTCAATATAGGTTTTGGCTGAAAACTCTGTATCTCCCCAAGTTTCTTCTTCAAAGAGTCACGTTCCGAGATGTTCTCATGTGATATCCACAGTTTTTGTAGGTCTTTTTCCAGATCCCTTTGGTTTTCTTTCCCACAAAGTAGGCACAGATTCGATTGGACAGTCTTCCGTAGTTCATTCGTGTTAAATGGCCATAAAAGGAGAGTCTTCTTTTGCGAATGGTGTCCGTTATTTTCTCCACATGTAGATAAAGTTCATCGTTGTGTCGTCTCCTATACTCTCCTTCCTCTCTTTGGTTTCGAGTTGTTCTGCCAGACCTTCTGATGCATATAACGCCTCCGGGCGAATAACGGTATTATTATTATCGATTTTACCCTCGAGGTGGGTGTTTTCCACGGTCTCAGCGAGGGAACTCACCACTACCGCCTCTACGGGTAGTGTCCTAGAGCTGGGAACATCTGGTCGGAGTGGATACAACTGAGGAGGTGTGATCAGCACCTCGTCCAGGTGGCCTCACCTGCAAAGCGAACAGAGGCCTCATGAGGGATGGGAAGGGAGGGGAAGATTGGGATGGATAGGTAAGGAAGCAGGAAGGAGATGGCCGTGGCCTTCCCGGCATTTGCCCGAAGACGAAGTGGGAAACCACGGAAAACCACTTGGAGGATGGCTAAGGTGGGAATCGAACCCCCTCTACTAATTTGGATCACCCGAGGCTGAGTAGACCCCGTTCCAGTCCTCATACCACTTTTCAAATTTCGTGGCCGAGCCGGGAATCGAACCAAGGACCTCCGGGGCGGCAGCTAACCATGCTGACCGCTACGCTACGGAGGCGACTGTTATTATTATCCCTCCCTATATTATTCTGCTAATGTCCCATTCCAGTTTTGTACCGAAAATAAGGTCCCATTAACACCAACCTACACATATGGGATACCTACAGGTTCAGCATAACCCAATGCGTAAGCGAAACGCACTCACTTACTCTTTAAATGCCTCACGATTAAATAAATACCTTAAAACATATTTACAATGAAAGAATGCAACACGGTAACCATGGTAACAGAATCTCACAGGTCCATCTATTTCTGTAAGACGCAATGCAATTCCAATTATTACATTACTGTGAAAGTTTCCAGACTGTTATAAGGTTATCACTGAACCAAATTAAGCTGTACAATTCATCAATACATAAGGGGGTCAAGGGGCACTCTAGAATTTTTTCACGCAATTTCCACGGGTGAGTGTGGTACGAAAGGTCTTCTTCACCCGACTATAAAGGATCTCCGAGAACCACATTAAAGGCCCTTAAATTAACAGTGTCTGTGATATCCCCAGAAAACTAACTTCGCTCTGATATACTGTACCTATGAAGGAATGACAAACCCCTAACCACTGCACCAGTAGCTGAATTGATAAAGTCTGATTATTCATACCAAGGATAAATCAGTCATAGCATTCATGATTGAGATTTTTCTAAGTGTACTCTTTACAACTCGAATATTCGCGGGCGAAGCCGCGACGGGTAATGTTAGTTATTATTATTATTATTATTATTATTATTATTTACAATGAAGTCCATAAGGGAGGTGGGTTGCAAGTAAGAGACCCTTTGCCATCCCTCTAGATCTGCGCTTGGATAGGGGTGTATTTGTGGGGTAAATCTGCAAGCATTTGGCACAGACTAAACTGTCTTGCTCTTCCCAGCACGCATGATCAAGGCCAGTTGAAGCCTCTCATAAATAATGGAAGCAGATACAACAATCGATGAAACCTTCATCCCTTATACATGAGTTACGAATCAGCTCAAGGGGACGAGATGAGCTCACGGCTACCACCACCTCACCTCTCTGCGATCGAATATCCCTAATGACTCTGCTCTCATTCCAAGAAAATATCTCCCGGGACGCTTTGTGTGTCTCAATCGATCCCTATGGTCATTTCTTTTGAGAATATATTGCCCCACATAGGCGACAGACGTCCAATGGTAACTAAATAACAATATCGTAAACGCCCGGAGGGCAGCTTCTACAAGTGTAGTAGTGGAAGGTTCTTTTTCATGCCATAAATCTATAACCTGGGACCGGCAGCTTTACCTCCCCTTCGAAGGAAGGCATACTGAGGGATTTTTAACGCCCTTAAAAAATCCAACGACTTCGGCCGGGTTTGAACCCGCGACCTTGGGCATTGAAGCTCAGCATGCTACCGACTACGCCACCGAGCCCGCCTATGTGGGCTTTAATTTGATGATATAAATAATTTTATGTTCGACGATGTCGGAATGTAAACATTGTGTCAGAAAACTGTATCATAATTAGGCTCATTATAACACTATTTTTCATTATGAAACAGTTTCTCCCACCAATCAGAGCTCAAGAAACAGTTGTGTGACCAATTAGGTAAGGATACCTTCGCGCATGCGTTCAAAATCCAACATATTTCTGTGTTCGCAAGCAAAGTGAATGGTCTCTGCTCTCGGAGTGCCTTGACCCACGCATGCGCTCTGTTCAGTCAGCAAAGCCAGCGCGCCCTGTTCACTAACTGAATTAACTGAATCCCAAAGATATTTATGAACATTTATAATAAAGTTATAACTATCGTCGAACATAAACAGTTGTAGCCTATGCAACTCGCCTATAATGGTAATTAAGACACTCGTATCTCGTGTCTTAATTATTGCCATTATAGGCTCGTTGCATAATGTAGCCTACTATTGTGAAAATGACATGGTATATTTATATACTGTAGTTGGTGTTTGTATATTCCTATAAAATAGACTATTTTTTCTCCTTTAAAAATATCTTGAAATGGCTAACAGGGTGTTTTTAAAAAAGAAAGAAAAAGGTCTATTTTAGAGGAATATACAAACACCAACTATTTAGATATATGTCATTACTATTTAAATTATTTTTGTTATGTTCTTAAAAACATGGGCAATGACGGAAAGGGACAGGAGCGAACTGCAAGCAGGTGAAATGAGGTTTCTCAGAGCAGTTAAAGGGAAAACAAGATTGGACAGAATAAGAACTACTAGCATTACCCATCGCGGCTTCGCCCGCGAATATTCTAGTTGTAAAGAGTACACTTAGCAAAATCTCAATCATAAATGCTATGACTGACTGACTTATCCTTGGTATGAATAATCAGACTTTATCAATTCAGCTACTGGTGCAGTGGTTAAGGGTTTGTCATTCCTTCATAGGTAGACTATATCAGAGCGAAGTTAGTTTTCTGGGAATATCACACACACTGTTAATTTAAGGGCATTTAAATGTGGTTTTCGGAGACCCTTTATAGTCGGGTGAAAAATACCTTTCGTGCCACACTCACACGTGAAAATTGCGTGAAAAAATCTAGAGTGCCCCTTGACCCCCTTATGTATTGATGAATTGTACAGCTTAATTTGGTTCAGTGATAACCTTATAACAGTCTGGAAACTTTCACAGTAATGTAATAATTGGAATTGCATTGCGTCTTACAGAAATAGATGGACCTGTGAGATTGTTGCATTCTTTCATTATTAATATACATGTTTTAAGGTATTTATTTAATTGTGAGGCTTTTAAAGGGTAAGTAAAGGAAGGAAGATTGTAGTTTTACGTGACTGTGAATCTTGTGATTATGAGCCACGGGACCTCCTTTTTACGTGGAATCCGAATCACAGGACATGGCATTTCACTTCGAAAATCTCACATGCATTGACCGGAAATCGAACCCGGACCGCCTTGGTGAGAGGCATACAGCTATACCGCTGAGCCACCACGCCCCTAAAGAGTAAGTAAGTGCGTTATGCTGAACCTGTAGGTACCCCATATGTGTAGGTTGGTGTTAATGGGACCTTAGCAGAATAATATACGGAGGGATGGTTTTGCTAGTTGATTTTCTCCTAGCTTGCATAGAATACAGTACAGGTGGGGTGGTGAACATCAACGTGAATTAGGTTGTGAGGATAGTTAGTTATTGTTGTGTAGGGGGCGGAACTACGAGGTCATCTGCCCCTCTTAACACAGATTAAAGGAAACAAATTTGGAATTGAATTTAAAATTTTGAGGTGGACACCTAAATTTTAAAAGACCAAAAATTAATAAAACAAAAAACAAAAATTAAAAAATAAACAAAAATTACGGAAAAACAAAACATTATCATTCAAAAACGAACAAGTCGTTCAGTCAATTTTCACTGGAGAATTTAGATTGCTGGCCCTAACCCACTCTCACTTATAAAGCGGATAACGCGATCAGCAGCCACCGCGTCATCCGCAAATATAAGTTTGAGTGTCATCTGCAAACCAAGGTTTCTTCGTAAGTCAGCAAGATCCACACACTCGGTTAAAATGTCGGCCACGGTGAAAACGGCTCCTCAGGTACAAAGTGGGGGGTCTTCCCTTCTCATTATGTACGAGTGGGTGGATCTTGTATGACCTATCCTTAGCCTGCACAAAAATGACGGACTCTCTCCGTGACCGGAAAGAGCTCCGCCACACGCGAGTAGTTCCCTTGATCGCTCTAGTTTACTGGGCAGTGGGTCAGCTAGCCACTGACTCTCCCAAAATGCCAGAACTTGTAGGCGTAACTGAGAGCGAATATCTCTAGCGGGTACCCCCATTGGTCGAGGTGGTAGGAATACCGCCTCTTTTGCAGCTTGATCCGCTAACTCATTTCCCGCAATTCCCATGTGGCTTGGAAGCCACAGAAAGATGATTCGAGTGTCAGCGTGGCACAGCCCGGCTAGTAGGTCTTGGATACGCTGCACTAGGGGGTGCTGCGGGAAACATGTAGCAATTGACTGCAACGAACTCAAAGAGTCGGTACACACGAGAAAGTGGATTCGTGCATCCTGTAGTGCAAACTGCAGAGCTTCATAGATGGCAACGAGCTCCGCAGTAAACACACTACAGGCCTCAGGCAAAGAGATCTTGGTATTTGCACCATCAATAACGTAAGCACAACCCACTTTCTCGTCCACCTTCGAACCATCCGTGTAAAGAATGCCAGCGTCCGGAAATTTGTGAACTATGCTGGGGAACTGCCTCCGGCAAACGGAGGCATCTGTGTTCACCTTAGGACCTCGGTGCAGATCTAACCGAATTTCCGGACGCGGGACTTGCCACTGAGGCACCTCGCTAGGTGTCCGGATCATACAGGGACCTACAGCCACTCCTATTTCAGTACACGAGCTATCAAGTCTAATAGGCTACAAACCAGCCGAGTGGCACGAGGCCGGTTGGCGTACCTCTAGTGGTTTTGGGTACCGAAGAGAGCTTGATAGGTCGGGTGTTGCGGCATTTGACGCACATTGGAAGCATATGCTAAAAGCATAAGTTATGTTGGCGTCTATAATTTAAAGGTGGAACACCCGATTCGGCGAGTAGGCTGGGTATCGGGCTCGTCCGGAAGGCACCGGTAGCCAGCCTAACGCCACTATGGTGGATACTGTCCAGCATTTTCAAGGTTGCCGGCCTTGCTGAACCGTATGCCGCAGAACCATAGTCTAGCCGGGACAGGACGAGGGCTTGGTAGAACCGTAGCAGCACCGCTCGGTCAGCCCTCCACGTAGTGCCACTAAGAAACGAGCATGTTCAGTTTCCTGAGACACGTCATTTTCAATTGCCGTATATGGTGCTGCCACGTTAATTTGCTGTCAAAATGGAGCCCCAAGAAGCGATAAGTGTCAACCAACGGCAACGCAGCATCCCTGAGATGTAGTTCAGGGTGTAAATGTAGCCTCCGGAGCCGACAAAAATGGACGACAGTGGTTTTCGCTGCTGAAAAACGAAAACCCCGGTCGTGAGCCCACCTGTCGACCCGGTTAATAGCTAGCTGCAATTGCCGTTCCACGACTACCATACTTCCAGAGCTGTAATGCAGAGCTAAATCATCTACATACAGCGATGGAACTATCGCGGACCCAGCGGCGGCAACAATGCCATTAATGGCAATCGCGAACAAGGTGACACTCAGCACAGAACCCTGAGGAACTCCATTTTCTTGAGTATAGTATTGCGATAATGTCCTACCGACCCTTACACGGAGGAGTCGGACGGACATGAAATTCGCAATGAAAGTCGGTAGATTACCAAGGAGTCCCCACTTGTGAAGGGTGGAAAGGATCCCGTAGCGCCATGGGGTGTCGTGGGCTTTCTCGAGGTCAAAGAAAACCGTGACTACTGTAGGTGCTGCTTTCGGAGAAATGCCCCCTGTATGGCGCTCTCAAGTCGCACCAGATGGTCAGTGGTGGACCTATGAGAGCGAAATCCACACTGGTAGTCATACTCTTCTCCAAGAACCACACCAGTCGACGGTTCACCATCTTCTCCAGCAGCTTACATAGGCCATTTGTCAGACAAATGGGCCTATAGCTGATAACAAACTTGGGATCCTTTCCAGCCTTGGGAATCGGTATTACGATCCCCTCTCGCCATTGAGATGGAAACTCCCCTTCAATCCATATACGATTGAAGAGGATCAACAGTTGTTTTATACTGGATTCGCACAGATGTTTTAACATATGATTATGTATGTTATCCGGTCCAGGAGCCGTATCCCTGCACAGTGCAGAGGATGTTGAACAAGTGTATGGCTGTCGTGACATTGGAGGATAGTCCTGGATAAATGGGCTCTTTGTAAAACAAGCTCGACCAATTTCAATGTCACACTACACAACTGTTCAACAGGGCAGTGCATGGGCTCCCGCAGGATGGAGGGGAGGGGGAAGGGGGAAGAAGGAGTGGGCGTCGCCACACCCTGGAATTCCAAGAATATTTGAATTGTCACCAGTTTATTACAAAAATTAAAGTTACTGATAGTTAACTGATTTAGATGTAGGGATAATTCCACAGTGTTATTTAACTCAGTAATTTGGGATTATTTGAAAAATCTCCAGTTATTTAGAAAATCGGCGAACTGGATTAACATTTTAATGAACTGCTTCATTTTTATTTTTGTCGATACCTGGTGATATAACTACTTTTTACTTATTTCTAAGAAACGAACATTATGACGATGATTTAGAAAGAAAAGTGAACTTCTATCTGAACGAAAAAATTATGGTTGGTTCCTCAGTTTAAGGGCTGCGACAACGCGGTCATGTAGCCCCTAAAAAAACTAAAAAACTATTCATGCCATAAAGATAATGTACCCAACGGTTTCAGAGCAGCCAAATAATGCATAACACAAAGTACGGTACTGTAAGTAAGAAATGAAACGAAAATTGGGGTGGTGTACACCTCATCAGCACCTAGTGACAGGTAGGTAATGAAATGAAAAATATTACTTGCACCCCCCCCCCCCCCCCACTGGAAAAAAATAGTCAGTCTGAAAGACTAAACGTTATATCATTTCAAATGACGCATGTTACAAATGCTACACATGTTAGAAATGCTCAGGAGGGCTCTTTCAAAAGACTCCATTACCCATTACTTAGGCTTCCCGCGCGGGCACCTCTTTAAGGGTCACCCTGTATTTGACTTGAATCTAACATACTGTACACCTCGTTAAGTGTCATCCTGTAATTTGCTCTGACATCCTGCACACCTCTTTAAGAGTCACCCTGTATTCTTGTCTGACATCTTGTGCACCTCTTTAGGAGTCACCCTGTATTCTTATCTGGCATCTTGTACACCTCTTTAGGAGTCACCCTGTATTCTATTCGCTTCGCTCAAAGCCCCAGGTCACTCGACGCCCCAGGACTCTTTCAACATACTCCATTAACCATTAACTTCGGCTTCCCGCGTGGCTGCATGACGTCACGCACTCGCCATCCTTTACCCATTAATTTAGGCTTCCCGCGCGGCTGCATGACGTCACTTCCGTCTCCGTAACGCAACCGTCTCCGTCCCGCATAACTTTTGACTCAAGCATAACGACGAAGTCGACAAGATCATTTGAAATGATAAACTCCTATGGGCGCCCATGGCGTAGTGTACTCTCTCCACTTCTTTTCATTGCTCTCATGGATGTGATTATTAAGGAAATCAAAGCTGTGGAACCAGAGAATTTGAATGCATTAATATTTGCAGGTGATGTTGGCAACTGGAGAGAGATAGGAAGAGATGCAGAGGAGGCCGGATTGTTGGAGTAACATGTTTAAAGAATTCAAATTAACTGTTAGTAAGCCGAGAACAGTAGCAATGAAGATGAGCAGTGTACTCTAACACCTCATGCGGAAAGGATCAAATGTGTGGAAAGTTTTGGTTATCTTAGAAGCACAATTTCAAATCAGGGGAGTTGGTTGGTTGGTTCCTCAGTTTAGGGACTGCGACAACGCGGTCATGTAGCCCCGTGTACTTTGGGTGTGTGTAGAATCTGTCTGATAACCGGTGTTAATTGTGATGACTGTATTAGTGTGTGTTATCTGTTTTTTAATTTAAGAACAGACTGTAACTTAGAATTTTTCAAATAGTTCTTACTTTTGCCGCCAAGCGCCACCGTCAACGACTACTAGGCCTAGTTCAGAACTTAGCTACTAGACGCCACCGCAGTCGGCTCTTGGCAACGAACGTAGCTACCCAAGAGCGTTGTTTACATTCTTAACCTATCCAATTTAGCTTCACACAGGTGTAATTAGTGGAAGGTTCTTTAACATGACATAAATCTATGACATGGGACCGCCGACTTTACTTCCCCTCCGAAGGAAGGCATACTGAGGGATTTTTAACGCTCTTAAAAAATCCGACGGCTTCGGCCGGGTTTGAACCCGCTATCTTGGGCATAGAAGCTCAGCATGCTACCGACTACGCCACCGAAGCCGCTAATCAGGGGAGTGCTATGCTGCAAGTCCAACAGAGTATCTAAGAGTTCTACTTTCTTCTACCTAGTCTGAGATAAGGCAGTCCCTACAAGAGCTAAACAGACGATGTCCAAAGCATACCTGCTGCCAATCATGACAGCTTATTGAAGAGAGACATCAGGAAATTACAGGCATGTGAAATGAAATTTTTGAGATCAGCTATGCAGAAAACGAGGAAAGACCGAATCAGAAATGACTGCATTAGGAAAGATATGCAGATAACCTTAACAGACTGCGTATTGCAAGGTTGAAGTGGTTTGGTCATGTACAGAGGATGCCGGAGACAATACAGTACTTGCAAAGGAAGGTACCGGGGAAGAGACCAGTTTTTCCTTTAAACAACATATTTATTAACTGCATGCTCCATTACTATTGAAGTAATACTACACGCTTTGGTGATCTTATATGTAAGTATGATATAACTTTTCTTTATGTAACCTATAAGGTGCGTTCATAAAGTAACGAGCCGGAGGCTGTAATGTGCAAACCGGTGATGATATCGGCTAATCGTGGCGTGTGTAACGAGGTGTGGTTCCGACCAGAGCGTGGAAGGTCACAGCCCGTCGCTAGAGGGCACGCGTGCACGTCACGTGACGATACAAAGCGAGCAGTAGCATGCATCAATCGTCCAACCAAGACCAAGACAGTAGGCCATTCGACATGCTTCCTGGTGTGGTTGAAGACTGTGGGGCACCCATTGGGTACACACTTTCCGCAAGTGCAGTCGTCCTTCATGATGGTGTGCACACTTCCGACGCTCAATCTGACCACGACGGCTATGGCGTTCACTGTCACTCGGCGGTCCTGGGTAATGAGTGCATCAACCAGCTGGACGTTGTCATCGGTAATGCAGGGGGGTGCCCCAGACCAGGCATCATCGGCTAACGACACCCGTCCTTCCCTGAAGCGCTTGTGCCACGCCTTGACCCTTGCAAGGGACATGCAGTGTTCGCCGTACACTTGTGACATTCAGCGATGAATGTCCGTTCCCCCTACTCCTTTCGCTGTCAGAAACCGAACAACACCTCTTTGCTCTTCGTTTGACGCCTCCATTTCACTGTTTGCAATGCGACTGGCAGCGTTGGACGATTGATGCATGCTGCTGCTCGCTTTGTATCATCACGTGACGTGCACGCGAGTCCTCTAACGACGGGTTGCGACCTTCCACGCTCTGGTCGGAACCACACCTCGTTACACACGCCACGATTAGCCGATGTCGTCACCGGTTTGCGCATTACAGCCCCCGGCTCGTTACTTTTTGAATGCACCTTATATATCTACATGGTTGATTGTAGTGTGTCTAGCCTAGATATAAAATGTTTCTGTTTTCTTTCTTGACATAATTATGTCGTATATCAGGTTATCAAAATTTATGCTCTGCACAAACAGGTTAAAGAATTTGACATATTTATCAACAAGTTTATTCATCCTTGCAGGCCTTTGGCCTCCTGATTTGATTACATTTGTCTTCATTTTTTCCCTTCCGTGTTGTAGTAATTCACACTCATATAGGATGTGGTCCACACCGGCACGTCATATGCTCTTGGATTTTAAACCTATACAGATAGGTCCCTATTCTTCCATGTTCTGTCATTATAACCATAATATTATGGCTTAGGAGAATTTTTGAGGAAAGTCTCACTTGAACACTTGGAAAGTATTCTTTTGTCATGGATCCATGGGAAGTTTCTCTTCACTCTTCTTCCCACAATTGTAAACTTCTCTCACGCATTACCCTTCTCACTACACTATCAGGAATTTTATCGAAAGCCACTTCTACTGTAGGTCTGTCCTGCTTGTTTGCCAGATGATCGGCTATTTCGTTGACCCGTTGGACGTCACAGAAGAAGGTGGTTAGACCAAGTTAAAGATGATCTCCTAACGAAAGGAATAACGTTCCTAGATATGAAAGCAGAAATCTATAATGACAGAGTTAGATGGAGGCATATGGTCCACTCAAATCCTACCCGACCCACTGGAAGGATCCCCAGATGATGATGATGAGTACACAACTGACATTGAAATTGGTCAAGCTTGTTTTTAATTCTGTTTTTTATTTCTTTTCTTTTTGTCGTGTGGCCCCCTGAGAGACCGAGTGCAGGCCTTTCTAGTCGACGCCCGTGGGCGGCCTGCGCGTCGGGATGAGAGATGGAATGGATGAAGATGAATGAAACTGGGCAAGGATGTGGAAGGAAGCGGCCGTGGCCTGTCAGAAGGTACCGTTCCAGCATTTGCCTGGTGTTGAGAATGGGAAACCACGGAAAACCATTTCAAGGACGGCCGACGGCTGGGCTAGTATCCTAGCGTCTACCGAGTCAGCAGAGAGCTTGGCCCCATGACCTAACGCTGCGCTTTAGACAGCGTAGCCACTGCTGTTGGTTTTAATTCTGGTGTGATGGCTACACTGAGGTAAAACTCAGAACAGGTGTAGTTTTCTGTGGTTCCCCACGTCTACTCCAGACAAATGATGGGATGGTTCCTAACTTAAGGTCAATGGTATCCCTAATTTACAAATACACACACTAGCACCCAGATCACAATAACCCACAGGCGTATCACACAAATTAAACGGTGTCCCGACATAACGTACCACTTGATTTTCGAGGACATAATGTACCACCTAGGTCATTATCAGGCTTAGGATAATTATGCATTTTGCATATTGCATATGCAATTGCATATTTGGGACAGTTTTAACTTAAAAATGCATATTTAGGGGTTTCCTCTTGTTAGTGCATATTTCAAAAACATTCTTAATCTTGAGTGTAGACATCAGCTTCTGCAGGACACTTTTGGATTATTTGACATGCATTTCAGGTAACAGGAATGTTGAGCAGTGCTGGGTTTGCATCGTGTTTAAATTTAGCAACACTAGCCCTACATCCTGCCATAGCTTTGTCTACCTACAATGCAATTAGGTGGGCACTGATTCTTGGTATTTCCCGTAGAGCAGGTTATCTTTTCCTCATTCCGTAAATAGTTACCTTTCATGCACAATTAGTTCTTGTCAGTCTTACTTTCGTTGAGTTGAAACAGGCTGTGGTTCATAGCACGTTAAATATCTACTGTATTCATGGGCGTAATTTCAGCTTTGTAACTGGAGTGGCAAGTTTTGCCGGGGGGGTCTGGGGAGTATGGAATACCCCCCAGGCAAAAGGGGGTACGGGGGCCCTCCCCCGGAAATTTTTTAAAATTTTGCGTTAAAACTGTAGTTTACAAGCACTTTTTAAACTGCTTTACATACCATACCAGCATAAATGTAAATTATTTTTACCAATGATCTGTGTTATTATTTATGGGCCTAGTTATACCAAAATGTGTTATTTTTAATAACATCAACAACAAAATCGTTTGAAAAAAATACCATCCATACATAGTTTTTTAAAGTTTGGTCTGTTGTTGATAATTATTAATTTTAATGCTTACCCTAGTTAAGTATAAATTAAGAAAACATCATACTAAAATAACAATGCTTTATTGAAGTTTTACTTGATAACACCATAAGTTGTACAAAAACTATTTTACACAAAATGAAGCCTTCTCTTTTGTTTTGAGTTAAAAACATAAATTACTTGGGGAATATCTATTTCAACACTCCTTTCAATTGCCAGAAGGGCCAATGACGACAACCTTTCTTGGCCAACAGTGTTTCTGGTGTAGGTTTTTAACCTCCTTAGACATGAAAAAGACCTTTCACAGGATGCTGAGTTCATGGGAATTGTAAAATATAAGCGGAACAGTTCAAAAAGAAGAGGGAACACACTTTTCAAAGATTTTTTAACCACAAGGTCAGCTCTTTCTTGAATACTCTTTTTCTTTTTGAACTCATCCATGTTGTAAAAACATCTTAGTTCAGAGAGGAGCAGTTCACTTTCCATACTGTAGTACTTGCACAAATACTGTACACTGGAAAGTTCCACGTCAGTTGCCCCAAGAACTTTGCTTAAGTGGTTCAGTACATCTAGATTGTTTTCTTGAAGCTTGGCTTCTATCTCTTGCACCAAGATGTCAATAACTGGCCAATGGGTTGAAACCTTGTAATATTGTTCCACTGTTTCAAAAGGAGTTTTATCCCCACCACCAATGTTTGATGGAATTCTCCCTCTTCTTGGCATGTGTGCTGCTTGGAATCCGCAGTGCTCAGAGATTTCTGTGCAGTGGTTAAATAACTTATTAAAAATTCATCTGTTCTGAAGGATTGTAAGACTTCAATTGTGCTGATTTTGACAGATTTCACAACTTCGTAGGTCACATCGCTTGCTTGTAATGTTTTTGACAGTACATCACATTGCGTAACATCTCTCCTCAGTAACAGCAAGTCAAACACAAAGCTGAAATCCTCCATGCTCTTTAACAAAGCATTGGCCTGTCCACCACTATCAGGGTTTATGTGTGCAATTTGTTGTAAAGTGTTCAACGTTGTTTCGAAATTGTCTAACAAAGACCGCACTGCTTCAACACGGCAAGCCCATCTGGTATCACTTAAAGACTTTAATGTTACAGTTCCACCACTAAAGCTTTTGGAACTGTTTTGAATTTGTTCAAAAACAGCATGTCGTTTAGTTGATTTCTCAATAAAGTTGTAAAGACTTTGAAGCACAAAAAAAAAGTGTTTCTTATTGATGTTACGCTTGTACAACTGCTTACAATGCACACATTTAATATATGTGCATTGCAGTGAATATACATTGCTGTTGGGGCTTCTTCCATAATTCTAGCTGCCGCTCCTATATATGGACCCCTCATGTTTGAGGCCCCATCGTAGCACTGAGCACGCAGATTTTTAATGTTCAAATCCAGTGAAATCAAAACATTCTTTAGTTCATTTGCCAGAGTTTCACCATCAGTTTTTTTTTGCTCGATAAAACCCTAAAAACGACTCATAAACTTTTAATTTATCGTTGACATGCCTTAAAACGACAGCTACTTGCTCGTACTTTCCTATGTCTTGAGTCTCATCAGCTATAATGGCAAACACTTTGAACTCTTTAACTTCTTTGGCAATGTGCAGCTTGATTTGTTCTCCAATAATGAACAGTAACTCATTCTGGAAAGTCACTGAAGTGTACTGAAAATTCTTTCGATGCTCAGTGTAGAACTTCTTGATCTTTAGAACGAAGCTCCATCAGCTCCAAAAAGTTTCCTCTGTTCTTTGATTCTGCAGATTCATCATGTCCTCTGAGAGCAATGAATTGCCTGCCACAAAATATTAACGATTCGCACAAAGCTCCTAAATACAATCAGTTTTCTTCAACTTCTTTGGAGTACTTTTCATTAACTTTTTCAATAACAGTACCACTTCTATCTGTTTCTTGTAGAGAGGTGAACTTAGTCATACTAGTCTTATGCAAATTACTACAATCATGTTTTTCAAACACTTTTACAGCTTTCTTCCACTTCGAAAACCCACTGATTGTGAAAGCGTCTTCAGCATTTTTTTCCGGCACTACAGACAAAAAAGAATGCTTTATCGGTTAGAGGACTATATTCCAGCCAAGAAAACATTTTGTACCATTCAGGCCTAAACTTTCTTCCATCCTTTTTAGGGAAAACGAAATCTTGTGGTTGAAATGATCCTTCCTTAACATGCAATATGGCCATATCGGGACCATGGGCAGGATCACGCTTGTTGATCAGTCCAATTGACAATAATTGGTCAATTGCAGTAGAGGAACAGCTGGAACTTGGTAAATTTTTCTCACTCGAAGTACTGCCCTTCGTAAGTGTAGATGACTGAGTGGATGAGGAGCCTAACACTTGTTCTGTAGGCTGAGGTGGCTCTGACTTATGTTCCAAAGAATCTTTTTCTGTTGGTTCATCTTCTAGACGCTGTTTCTTCTTGCTTGGTGGGCCTGAGCAAAAGTAAGACAACAACGAACTTTGCCCCTTTTTGTTCTTCTGAGCCTGAAAAGAAAGGGATTAAACTTGTTTTCAAACACCAACAATTCAAAAATTTACAAGATGTCTGTCTCATGGTAAATAAAAAGTTGTATAAGGCCTACAAGTTAATTTTTTTTACAAGTTGCAATTTTTTTACCATAGTATCAACCTCAAGGAAAGGGTTTAGTGTAATTTGAGGGAAAAATTAGACTCAGTTTATAAACAACAAAATAAGGCTGGCTTAAAATGACACACAACACGAGGAACGGTGAAAATATACTGTATGTTTTGAGGCGATTTTTCCCTCGTTAGAACAAGATCAAAAAATAATAACTTTAATGTGATAAGGCAAATAATGTGAACATGGAGGAACGGAAATAACGTGGAAAACTGCAAAAATAACCAGGCACACAATATTTTTCTTTCAGTAGCAACGTCTTAGAAAAAAATAAAATTTGTTTGGATTTAAAAAAAACATTTAAATAAATATAACCATATCAAAGTTACTTAAAAACTCAAAAATATTTTGTTTATTTTTTGTTACAGCACATTGGACAACACTAGACTTGTTCTATGCTATGCATTTCAGGTTATGTTTCTCTGACAGCTGACTCGGTGGCGAGTTTAAATTTCGCGTGGTCTCAGTTTCCCGCGCTCGGCACTTTCGTGGCGCTTTATTTTCGCGGTTAGTGCATTTCTCTGTTCGCATATTGGGAACATAATGAGGCCAAATTTCGCAGTCAACGTGTTAAACCGCAGTGTAAGTGAATGGCCGTCTTTTATTTTACTCAAGACCGTTCTCAGACGCGTGATTTTGCTTTCTCTAGAGTCTAGACCTCATCAATATTGCGGGCACTGGCTTCACTATACTATTCTGTGCGCTGTGGGAGAAACTGGCTTATAACTTAACCTATAAAAAGGTAGACACTTGAAATGAAATTAATTTAACTTACCATGTCTCAGTACATGAAATCCAATCCTATGATGCAGATAGTTCACTGAAAGAAACTTAGAAATTTCAAGAAAATGAAGGCAACACGTTACAGGTAGAATAGTACGAGTAGATCTCTTTCGAAAAGGCAAACGACAGACAACAGCTGACGTCTGCTTTGCATTACATATTACAGGGTTGCCACCTAGTGACATTTATATAGCTTAATCGCTTAGCCCCATTATTCACGCAAATGGTTTTATTACTTTTCACGCCATCATTTTGAAAATGAAAGCTATTATTGTTTGGGTAATTAAATTGTTTCTGAGAGATACAGTTAAAAACAAAATCAAGATTGTACCAAGTTTATAAACTAATTTTTTACTTGTTTGTAGGCAAAAAGTGGGGTTTGGGAATTCTGGGGTGGCAACTGCCACCCCTTGCCACCCCGTAATTACGCCTATGACTGTATTTAAGATGCCTAAGGAGAAGAACAGTTAATGAAGTAATGAAAGGGTATGTACGAGAGTTTCAAGACGTTTCAACTAACGGAAGTGTATTGTTTTGCAAATACTGTAGAACAGTCGTAAACGCAACTAAAAAGTATCAAATTCAGCAACATCTTCAAACAACGAAACACAATAAATTGAAAGAAGTAAACCTGAAACAAAAACACCAGGTTCTTGTAACCACTGCTTTAGTTAAACCTGGACCAACACGTAGTACATTCAATGAAGATCTGTATAAAGCATTTCTCTCAGCAAATATACCGTTGGCTAAACTAAACAATAAGAACTTAGTTCAGTTTCTGCAGGTGTATAAGAAACAACTAGTCCCAGATGAATCAACAATTAGGAAGAATTACGTTTCTGAGCTATACAATGTAACGTTATGCCGCACCTTACATGTGTAAAGCCATGGGAGGTCTTGTGATATTATATCCCAAGATGATACACGTCACATGTGTAGCACATGGACTTCATCGAGTCGCTGAAGCAGTCCGGGCTTCGTTTCCTGAAGTAAACACGTTGATCTCCACAGTGAAAACAGTGTTCCTGAAGGCTCCAAGTCGCAAAGAAAAATCTTTTGATGCAGATCGTGATGTGCCGCTCCCGCCTTCACCAGTTCATACAAGATGGGGAACGTGGCTCGAAGCTGCTGTTTATTATGCCAATTATTTCGAGGTAGTAAAAAAGGTAGTTGAAGACCTCGGTTCTGAAGAAGCTGCTTCTATTAAAGAAGCTCAAAAAGTCTTGAGCAAAGATGGTGTTCGTGAGCAACTTATATTCATTCGTTCCAATTTGCGTTGCATACCTTCAGCCATCAAGAAATAGGACTGCCCCTTCACGTTAGCATTGGAATTGTTGAAGAATTCGATCGATCCCTAAAGAACCCAACTAATCAAGTTTTCTAGAAAAAATTGCAGAATGTAGTGCTGAAAAATTCCGGTCTCCTCAAACTTAAAAGCATTTGTGGTGTTATCCAAGGCAAAGACAAAATTGACAGAACATCGATACTAGATGTCTCTGATTTCGTTAAGTTGGAGTATGCTCCAATTGTGGCATGTGATGTGGAGAGAGTGTTTTCTGAGTCAAAGTCATTTTAAGTGAAAATAGGCGCAAATTTGTGTTTGAAAACCAATTACATCATGCAGTAATTAAGTGTAATCAAGACTTGTAAATTTTATTGACAAACTGGAGCAATCTATTGTAGTACGTTAAGTAATTTTCTTTATTTTGGCGATATTTAATATGTAACATTGATTTCTTGTAATATAAACCACTAATTGATATCAGATATATGTTTATTTTGAATGCATATTTTAGTGCTTATTTAGACACTTTTTAGTGCATATTTTCATGCATATTTTGGCATTTTTAAGTGCATAATTATCCGAAGCCTGGTCATTATCTACCTAAGAACGGTTTTCCCGTAATCCCCAAATATTTACGCTAGGACATAACGTACCACTTGATGTCTGACGGGCATTCCAGTTACAGGTTCATTACCACATAAACATCAGTGGCGATCACACTGTGCGGCTTTAAACATTTTGGTATTGTAACATGGAGTTGTGTACAGCGAATAAGGGCGGTTTGTGTGCGCACTTCGACGGATGAAGTACGAATTGTACGTTGTAAGTTCAAAGAGAAAGAAGAAATATGTCAAGTATGATGAACGGCTTGACAGAATGATGAAGCGGTATGAAGAGAATGGAAACTTGAAATCTTGCTTGAGAGCTCTCTCATAATCGCAGATTTTTTGAATGAAACTTCACATGGCGAACTTGCTATTCACTAGGATATAAAACCCACATAAAACATTTTAAAAATAAAAAATAAAATTAAAAAAGTAAAGAAAACTAAAAATGACCAGAGCTAAACCACAGCTGATTTTAAACACGCCAAAATGTTTATAAACATTTTGCCAGTCCAAAGCCTGTATAAAGTGTGACGGGAATCCAAAAATTATCATATTTTATATTAGTTTATGTTATTTTATTGCCCACGTATTTATTACCAGGATTAATTGAGCATGCTGAACTGCTGTGCCCAAGATAGCGGGTTCAAACCCGGTCGAAGTCGTTGGATTTTTTAAGAGAGTTAAAAATCCCTCAGTATGCCTTCCTTCGGAGAGGAAGTAAAGCCGGCGGTCCCATGTCATAGATTTATGGCATGTTAAAGAACCTTCCACTAATTACACCTGTGTGAAGCTAAATTGGATAGGTTAAGAATGTAAACAACGCCCTTAGGTTTCTACGTTCGTTGCCAAGAGCCGACTACGGTGGCGTCTAGTAGCTAAGTTCTGAACTTGGCGTAGTAGTCGTTGACGGTGGCGTTTGGCGGCAAATGTAGGAACTATTTCAAAAATTCTAAGTTGCAGTCTGTACTTAAATTTAAAAAAAAAACAGATAACACACACCAATACAGCCATCACAATTAACACCGGTTATCAGACAGATTCTACACGCACCCAAAGTACACGGGGCTACATGACCGCGTTGTCGCAGCCCCTAAACTGAGGAACCAACCAAGCAACCAAATTAATGGAGCTTCTGTTTCTATCATCTCTCCATTTGATATTCATGACAGAAAAAACTCTCTTCAAAAAGCATTGGAGGGGAAATTGCTGAGTATTAACTTCACAAGGACTAAGATATTCCTTAATTTTGTTGTCCCTAATAAATCTATTGATCTATTTGAGACAGAAAATAGAAATAATTTTCTCTTTCAAACTTGCACCGGTATCACCAGAAAACAAGCTAGATATCACGATGAATTGTGAAGCGGGATATTTGAAAATTGGTGCGAATTTGAATATCTTATCAAATTAACAAACAAACAAAAAACAAAACAATACCGGAATATTTGGCGGAATGCGGAACAAAACAAGAGAAAACGGAATTGTCTGGCAACCCTAGATGTGTGAAATTCTTGGACATTGATATTCCACCCGTAAATAAAACGATAACATTGCACCACATCCACCTGAGATGTCAATCACTTCAATAAATTTTGCACATGGGAAAGTTTGCTTCAGGACATAGACCTGCTGAAAAACATCTCTCGTTTATACATATGTATTAATTCCGCAGTCTATAAAATAAGCAACAACAGCAAAGCCAAGTGAAACAATGCACTATGTAGGCCAGTACAATACATCAAGATAATGGAGCTGAACTCTTATTCGGGTCGCACGTAGGAAATATCTAGCCCATGTAAGGAAAAAGTACCGCATACTTCTTGTTGAAATAGTTGACAGAAAATCGATGACCTTATACTGAATGTAAGGAGATTCGCTGCAATGTCTGTTTGTATTACATACTGTAGCTCGCTAGACACAATAATGTCAGGGGCTTAACGGCCCGTGAGTACCTAATGGCTTTAGAGACGCCACACAGTCGGAATTCTAACTCGAATTACTTTACATGGCGACGATGAATCGAAATAACGCTGGTTGGTTGGTTGGTTCCTTGTTTAGGGGCTGCGGCAACGCGGTCATGTAGCCCCGTGTACTTTGGCTGTGTGTAGAATCTGTCTGATAACCGATGTTAATAATTGTGATGGCTGTATTAGTGGGTGTTATCTGTTATTCAGGAAGGGACTGCAGACGATAATTTCATGTAGTTCCTACTTTCCCTACCAAATGCTACCGTCCACGACACCTAGCTGTAAACTTCGCTACTACTAGATGCCATCGAAACCACCGCCGGTGACGAACGTTGGAACTTAAGAGCATTAATCAAACATAACCTACAAATTTTGGCTTCACGCAAGTGTAGTTAGTGGAAGGTTCTTATTCATGCCATAAATCTATGACATGGGCCCACCGGCTTTACTTCCCCTTCGAAGGAAGGCTTACTGAGGGATTTTTAACGCTCTTAAAAAATCCGACGACTTCGGCCGGGTTTGAACCCGAGACCTTGGCATCCTACGAAATAACGCTGTCATAATTATACAGTAAACCTGAAAATGTAATGAATTCGTGCTGTTGATCAATGTATAGTTCCTGCGAACGTCCTCCATTTTTCCTGTCTGTTCCCCCAGGGGTACTATATCATATTTCATGTCAACCTCCCTTGGTCAACTGTTGTTATCTTCCGACCCCGATGGTATTAAGGGAGTCTTTCATTTTCCTGTCTTTATTAGCCCTTGTTTCATCTTTCCTCATTCCTCATCTACGCAGGGTCCAACCTCTTCTTTTGTTTTCACGGTATCTCCTGCCTTCTGCTCCAGGCCTTAAATGAGGCAGACTATGTAAGTTAGTGATGATGAGTATAGCCTATAGGCCTAGTTCAATTTCAAGTACAGTAGAACTCCAATTATCCGAATCAATTGGGACCGGACTCCATTCCGATAATAAACAAGTAGTTCCGTGAAGAACTATACAGCCTATTTTCATATATCCTGCTAATGTTAATTGCCTCTATCAACATACAAAATTTCAGTTTAATTGCTGTAACAGATTCGTAGATATTGAGAACCGTCTAAATATTTCAGATGGTCGCCAGGTTGGATTTTTATTTTTGTACTATTACATTAAGATTATTGTGTACGTGTGGTGTTCAAACTTCAATCGCATGATTAGAACACAAGAAGTAAAAACGAGATTTTAAAATTACGCACAGCAGCCATCTTGTGATTATGCAAACAATTGAAATAAATTAGATGCCAGTGGATCAACATTTGTATAAGCATTTAACGTGCAACGTTTCACGGCACTCGGATAGTTAATTCGCGAGAAACGTCCATTTAAATATTTATACTTCGCGTCACCGACATGATGGATTTGTGCTCACCAGGTTACTGAAAGTCCTTTAGGTGAACATATGTTCATAGTGTCTATGAACATTAAAAAAATCAGTTTGGTTGCTGTAAAAGATTCATAGATATTGAGAACTGTCTAAATATTTCGGAAGCTCGCCATTTAGGATTGTTATATGTATAGGCCATAGAGTTATCTACCATTCAAGGAAAATTATTGCCTAGGTTCATTATTCAAACTTTCACCTCGATCGCATGATTACGACACAAGAAATAAAAACTTAATTTTAAAATTTCGCACAGCCGCCATCTTGAGGTTATGTAAACAATTGAATTAAATTAGATGGCAGTGCATTACAATCTGCAAAATCATTTACTGTACCACATTTCACTGCGCTCAGAGAGTTAAATCACGAGAAAAGTCTATTAAAACATTTCAAATTCGCTTGGCCGCCATGCTCGTTTTGTACTTTACAGGTTTATGAAATATACATAGGTAAACTTGTATCAGCACCCTTTATCACCGAACAATATTGCAGGGTGATATCTGTAATAGTTTCGGAGATATAGAATGTCAGTGAAATATTTCGCACAGCCGCCATTTTGTAGTTATGTAAACAATTGAACTTAATTAGACTCCAGTGCATTACAATGTGTATAAACATTTGCTGAACCAAGTTTCATTACGTTTGAATAGTTAAATCGCGAGAAAAGTCTATTAAAAGTCTCAACTTCGCTTGACCGCCATGTTGATTTTGTAGTCACCAGGTTTTTGCAAGTCTCATAGGTGAACTTCTAGTAGTGGCCTTTATCACCGTACACAATTTCAGGGCGATATCGGTAATAGCTTCGGAGATATTGAATGCTAGTGAAATATTTCGCACATCCGCCATGTTGGATTGGTGAGACGTAACAAAATTTGAAGGGCACGGTCGAGGTCGCCGGGAATAGTGCTATGAACTTACCGAGTTTCATTGAAATCGCTCCAGCCGTTTAGATTTTATTAGGGGGGGGGGACACACACGCACACACACACACGGACAAAAGGTGATCTCATAAGCCTATTTTTTTTTCAAAATTGAAAATAGGCTAAAATTCGGATAATTGGATTTACACACATTGTATACATACATATTAAGTTATGTATTTTAAAGAAAAAGAGCTTATTTTCGGTTCTGTATGCATTGTTATGTAATTAATTTTTTTAATTTATTTTTCGTGTAGCCTCCTGAGAGGCCGAGTGCAGGTCTTTCTAGTCAACGCCCGTGGGCGACCTGCGCGTCGGGATGAGAGATGGAAAGGATGAAGATGAATGAAACTGGGCAAGGATGTGGAAGGAAGCGGCCGTGGCCTGTCAGAAGGTACTGTCCCAGCATTTGCCTGGTGTTGAAAATGGGGAAACCACGGAAAACCATTTCAAGGACAGCCGACGGTGGGGCTCGAACCCACGCGTCTACCGAGTAGGCAGAGAGCTTGGCCCCTTGACCTAACGCAGCACTTTAGCCCGCGTAGCCACTACAGTCGGTATGTAATTAAATGAAAAGGCAGCACTGTTGTCCGCATCCACATCGGGCTTTACCAATAGCGTACGTACTTACAAGTGCTGTACAATAGCAGTAAATGAAAGTCATTGTTTGCTGAATACCTCAGCCAACCATCCCAATAATGTTCGCGCTGTGCCTACTCTAGCTTCAAGGACAATCGCGCGTGTACACAGAATCATTATTTTGCGAATCGCAGTACGTTTCAGTCTTTTTTTTTCTTCATCATTTTAAATGATCTTGTCGACTTCGTCGTTACGCTGAGGTCTGGCGTTACGTTACGGCGACGGGATGAAATGTACCGGGAATGCACTGAAGTGTGTGACGTCAGAGTACCACTTGAGCTCCCTCCTTTCCCCGCGCGCTCCGGTGAGCGTGACGTCATCCATCCAGCTACCTCCTTTGACCTTGGTTTGCACTTGCTAATGGACTTTGAGTTCACGCAGTTCGCTGCATGATCATGAGGCTTTCACCCAGCATTTTTCAGCATTTGTAGCATTTAAAATGATATAAAGTCTAGTCTTTCAGACTGACTGTCACTCTTTTTTTCGGATAATCAGCGATTCGGATAGTCGGAGTTCGGATAATTGGAGTTTTACTGTAGTAATGTCATCACGCCAGGAAAGATGGCAGTTCAACACGCTGTGACGGGGTAAGGGCCTTGCAGTACGCATGCGCGGCCCGCTTATTCCAAACCAAAATGTATCGGCTGGCAGTCAGTTACTGCTAATTCCTTCATGATAATTTGTTATCGGGCTTCACGTGTGTGTGTGTACAGGGCCATTTGAAAAATAATGCCAACATTTTAAACAATGATAGCACCGAAACCCTTTATGTTAAACGTGGAATTCTTTCACTGAACGCCAGCTGGTTCAAGTAAGTTTTGTTTTGGAGGGGAAGTGACCTTGCCATGCGCACACTAGATGCGCAGTAGCCATGGTCGGCCGGGGGCGCGCGCGCACCAATGACTGCACCGCTCGACAAACTGCACCTGATTACAAAGCTGTCATTCGATGGTTTAATCAGTTTAAGGAAACAGGGACTGTAAAGAAAAAATCTAGGCCAGTCCGACCACCAACATCAGCATTGAACGCACGCTTTCCCTATGGCTGGATTGGTACGTGCAATCATTTCAGGAGTAACTGTCAAGATTACGGCAGAAATTCGCTCCCGCAGGTGCTCCAAATCCCGAATTTCTTCTGCATACACAATGTTTTTAATGTACCCCAAGGAAAAAAATCCAAAGCGGTTAGGTCAGGACTTAATAGGCGCGCGCGCCCCCGGCCGACCTTGGCTACTGCGCATCTAGTGTGCGCATAGCAAGATCAAGTCCCGAAAACTCAAAATGTATTGGAAGGGAAAGTTTCACTCCAAGATATCTAGGAATCACCTTGGATCGTACACTGACCTACAAGAAGTACTGCCAAAACATCAGGCAAAAGGTATCCGCAAGAAACATCATTCTTCGCAAGATGACGGGTACTAATTGGGGAACTCAGCCACAAACCCTTAGAACATCAGCTTTAGCTCTGTGCTACTCTGCGGGAGAATTTGCCAGTCCAGTGTGGTATAAATCAGCACACTAAACAAGTTGACACTGCACTCAACGAAAGCTGCAGAATCATTACTGGTTACTTGAAGCCTACTCCAGTTGAGAAAGTTCACTGCTTAGCTGGTATTGCTCCTGGGGAGATACGCAGGGAGGTAGCAGCGAACAAGGAAAGATTTAAGGCATCCACATCACAAACACACCCATTATTTGGATATTCCCCCGCCCGAACTCGCCTTAAATGTAGGAAAAGCTTCCTTCGGACTACAGTCAGCCTTGAAGTCAATGCTGACACTGTTAGGGCAAGAATGTGGAAGGAAGGAACTCGTCATCTGTCCGGCTGGATGACCCCGAAAGAAAGCCTTCCTTCGGGCCATATGGAAGGCTGGGCAACATGGAAGGCGCTCAACAGACTACGGACTGGAGTTGGAAGCACCAAGATGAACCTGCAGAAATGTTTTATTTTCGAGTGACTCTCTTCTCTGTGATTGTGGGGAACTACAGACAGTCCAACATCTTTACCAGTGCCCACTATGTCCAGCAACATGCACAATGGAATACTGTATTTAACACTTGCCAATCCGAATGCTATTGACGTCGCCCGTTACTGGACAAAGAGCATTTAATTTGGTTGCGGGTTACCTGGCAGTCAGATGTTTGTGTGTTGTTCAACTGATTTGTATGTCGGTGTCCTTACTTAATATTGGATTTAAAATAGTTTGCCGAGTACTTTGTGTCTTTATTAACAATTCACTATACCCTTATTATTATTATTATTTGTATTTGATTCTCACTGTTTACCATTTGTGACATATATTTGTGATTGGTTCTCCTGATACGAATAAAGAAAGCGTCCATATGGAGGAATTCTGGAGGAAGAGGAATTCTGGAGGAAGAGGAAGCTTAAGACGAAGAAAATATGAAATTGTAGCGTGATCCTCAGTGGTCTATCTCTATATCGCCTAGTATAAAACAAAGTCCCTGATTCTTTGATGTAACGGGTATTATCGATAACCACTGGATGGATTTTGATGCGTTTTTCACCATTTCGTAAAGGATTTCTCGAGATAGGTTTCTGTAGAAAAACATTCATTTATGACCGAATGAAGCAGAGCAGTAACGCTTTCAGTGAATCGAGTCGAAGGAAAACCTGCCGTCCGTCCGCCTTTTAAGCTTACCCTGCACAGTGGGTCAAAATCGAAATCTAGGAGGACAAAATTATTTATTTTCATAATTAAAAAATCTAAATTTATTACTTCTACAGCATTCTCATACAATTGCCGCTCACTATTCTGGGATATCAACGCATCTTAGTGTAAATCGGTCACCTCTGTTGGAGCAGTCTGAATTGGAGGGTGAATGTAAGTGGCTGTGGTTTGGTTGTCTTTGTGGTTAGTGTGATGCTTTAAGATGGAACATGGAGCTGAAGGTGTGATCTTTGTGACGTGTTTCAGTTATTAATGGGCGTAATTGTTACGTAATATTAGCTATATTTGCATTATGTAATATTTAACTATTATTTTTTAAATAATATTTTCACTTAGATTTTTAGTATGTCGCGTCACTCTGCGTCACTTCCTACTTATGTTAAAATGTAGGTAATGTCTTGTAGTTTACGCATGTTATAAGATTTTTTGCATCTTTTTACAACTTACTTAGTTATTTTATGTTTTAGAAGATGCCACGCAATCAGTTCTCACACGTTCAGAACTGTCTGAAGTACTGGTTTCGACGATTATGTCAAAAGTAGAACTTTGTGACTTTGTTAAAAGTAAATTAGGGATAGAAAATTGTTCTGAAGAGCTAACTGAATGCTCTATCGAACTCCTAGTCATAGACAATTTCATGCATGTGTAGATGGAGCTTAAAAAAGGACTTAACTGATGTGTATTATGAAGTAAACAAGTTATATACGTTGCTTTCACTCTAAATTCATGATTCAAACGTAAAAATAATTTTGTCCCCCAAGATTTCGATTTTGACCCACTGTGCGCTGGTTAAACCGTTAGATATACCAGGCGAAAATGGGGCGGGTTGCTAGTTCGCATATAACATAATAAGACACATTTTAAGACCCTCCCCCTAATGATATGTTAAAAAATACTTCTACTATTGTTTTAAATGCAAATGAATAAACTCGGCACTGACGTAGCAAATGGCTAATTGGGTAACTTTCCACTTCAAAGGTTGAGGGCCGATAACCTAGATGTTAGGCCCCGATAAACAACTATCATAATCTACGGGCTCGATATGGCCCTTTGGCCGCATACTGAGAAGCTGTAGAACCCATCACTTTCACCATCACGTCCTGACAGAACGACTCCTTGTTTGCAGACCTCTCTAGCCTAGCTCTTTTTACGAGCAATAAGCGGTGCTTTACCACGAACATCGTAATTGAATGTAACATAAGGACTTAATTTAATAGGCGGGGAGGTTCAACGACCTCTCGTAATACGTTACGGAAATAAACACTGAGTAGCCTTCACTGTAATCTTATGGCGGTAATTAAAACTAAGACTGTGGCTTCATTCACAAGTTGTGCTCTTAATTACGTCTCCATCCAATTTGATTGCCTCACATGACACTAGATACCATCAATACTATACAATACAAAAATCCGTCTCGGCACGCTGGAAAGCGGAGGTCGATTTCACCGGAAAATAAAAAGGTTTAAAGAAAGATGGTATATTGGCTTTCACGGCCCTTGAATTAAAACTCAGCAATTTTTGTAGGTTCATGTCGTGTACTTTGGGTGTTTGTAGAATCTGTCTGATAACCGGTGTTAATTGTGATGACTGTATTAGTGTGTGTATCTGTTTTAATTCAAGTAAGGACTGCAGACATTCAATTTTCAAGTAGTTCCTACTTTTGCTACCAAATGCTACCGTCCACGACACCAAGCTTGCTGACTTGGCTACTAGATGGCATCATAGTCAGCACCCAGCGGCGAAAGTTGGAACTAATAGAGCGTTATCAATTCTAACCTACAAATTTAGCTTCACATAAGTGTAGTTAGAGGAAGGTCATAAATCTATGACATGGGACCGCCGGCTTTACTTACCCTCCGAAGGAAGGCATACTGAGGGATTTTTAACGCTCTTAAAAACTCCGATGACTTCGGCCGGGTTTGAACCCGCGACCTTGGGCATACAAACTCAGTATGCTACCAACTACGCCACCAAAGTCGCCCATTAAAAAAAGGGTATTTTGTCTAATTTCACTAGTTTATAGAAGGATCAGCACACTATTACTGGGGCGTGGTGGCTCAGCGGTCTAGCTGTATGCCTCTCACCAAGGCGGTCCGGGTTCGATTCCCGGTCAATGCATGTGAGATTTTCGAAGTGAAATGCCATGTCCTGTGGTTCGGATTCCACGTAAAAAGGAGGTCCCGTGGCTCATAATCACAAGATTCACGGTCACGTAAAACTACAATCTTCCTTCCGTATTAGCACACACTATTACTGTTATCTCGTTGCCTTGGTCGTCCTATTGGTAAAGCCCTGCGCGGATAAACCCGCGGATATCCGCAACATTTTTCGCAATGCGGATATAGTTTGCATGGCTTTGCGGATAGCGGATAATATTTGGAGTAAATTTGCGGATAGTTTTTAGAATACAATCCGAACTTGTTGAATATCTTGGGGAAAGTTGGGTAATTGTGCGCACCTATGTTTTTCGAGTTGGTAGTACAACTAGCAACTCAGTTCCCTGCTCCCCTTAAGCTGTCATCGTACCTATCAGATAGGGACAGTCAGCATGATGCCAGTCACTATGTGATAGCCGTCAGGCTTGGATGAAGAAACTTTACACGTTGTATGTTATTTTCTGTAGCCAGCAAATAAGAAGGTAAGCCTACAATTGTGATTCAACTATTTAAAATTAAATGTTGTTTTAAATGCCAGTTTTTACAGTGTTTATGCATGTATTTATTTTTTAATATAATAGATTAGTTTACCGGGATTCATTGAGTTACGTTTTAAAAGCAGAGTGGGGTAATGGTGCGCAAAACATAATGATACAAGTAAATAGAACGCGAAATCAATGGCAAAATATTTCGTGTTTGTTCTCCAGATGCCAAGAAATTATACGCGGAAAACTGAGAAAAACTCCTACCCGGCAGAAAATATGCAGAAAGCTCTACGTGCAATTGGGGATGATGGGAGGAAAATAAGGGAAGTAGGGAGACGTTTCAACATTTCCGAGTCAACCGTACGAAAGCAGTTGCTGCAAAATAGGCTTGTTCTACCTCGTCTAGGCTGTAAACCTGTTTTTACCAACGAAATGGAGTCACAATTATCCGAATACGTTTTGACATTGGCAAACTTATTTTACGGCTTAACGCCCGCCAAGCTTGTCAGACGGTTTGCGTTCAAGTTTGCAGAGGAGAATTAGATTCCCCATAATTTCAATAAAGTTAAAGATCTAGCAGGCAAAGATTGGTTGTATGAGTTCTTGAAGTGAAATCCTACATTAACGTTGAGCCAACCTGAAAAAACAAGCCTAAATTGGATTGCCTCCTTTAATGCTGAGGAAACGAAGATATTTTATTCTAATATTCAAAACTGCAGAATTTTAGTATCATTGCATTGCTATGCTATTATAAAAAGCATTGGAATATTCTAATGTTAATGCACAATGCAAGTTTCAGCCAATTCACATTGTATTATTATGGCTTTCCAACATTCATCCTATGCGCACAATTCCCCAACCCATGCACATGATTACCCTGCAGGGTGGGTAATTGTGCGCAAGTGCATATTTGCGAGATTTTGAATTATAGTCCACCAAATGTATTTTTGAATTAATTTTTGTTCTGCACATCGAATATAGAGTTACTAAGGCTCCCTTATTCATAACCGCAGTTGTGTTATCTATTATTTCATCATCACAAGACCGATTCTTGCTTCTTCAATTCCCCTACTATCCTTTACTAGGGCCCGGATGTTCATGACTTTTTTTTCCGTTATGTTTTTTCATGACAAATGTAAGATGATGATTTACGCTAATTCCATTCAAATTACAGTATGTCATTAAGCATAATCAACACTCCGAACTGAAAAGGGTTGCAATTCTGGCTGTGTAACATTCATTTTAAACATATCACATGACATACATAGCCTAGGGGAACCACTTTCCGCTCAAATGTCTAAAAGATAAAGTATACTGTAAAGCAACACATTGAAAATATTATTTTAATGCCAGTAGATTCGGATAACAGTCGTGCGGATGCGGGGCGGATGCGGATAACAGCCATGCGGATAACAGCCATGCGGATGCGGGGAGGATGCGGATAACAGCCATGCGGATAACAGCCGTGCGGATGCGGGGAGGATGCGGATAACAGCCATGCGGATAACAGCCGTGCGGATGCGGGGAGGATGCGGATAATAGCCGTGCGGATGCGGATAACAGCCGTGCGGATGCTGGGAGGATGCGGATAACAGCCATGCGGATAACAGCCGTGCGGATGCGGGGAGGATGCGGATAACAGCCATGCGGATAATAGCCGTGCGGATAACAGCCGTGCGGATGCGGGGAGGATGCGGATAACAGCCATGCGGATAACAGCCATGCGGATAACAGCCGTGCGGATGCGGGGAGGATGCGGATAACAGCCATGCGGATAACAGCCATGCGGATAACAGCCGTGCGGATGCGGGGAGGATGCGGATAACAGCCATGCGGATAATAGCCGTGCGGATGCGGGGAGGATGCGGATAACAGTCGTGCGAATGCGGGGCGGATGCGGATAACAGCCATGCGGATAACAGCCGTGCGGATGCGGGGAGGATGCGGATAACAGCCATGCGGATGCTGGGAGGATGCGGATAACAGCCATGCGGATAACAGCCATGCGGATAACAGCCGTGCGGATGCGGGGAGGATGCGGATAACAGCCGTGCGAATGCGGATAATAGCCGTGCGGATGCGGATAACAGCCGTGCGGATGCTGGGAGGATGCGGATAACAGCCATGCGGATAACAGCCGTGCGGATGCGGGGAGGATGCGGATAACAGCCGTGCGAATGCGGGGCGGATGCGGATAACAGCCATGCGGATAACAGCCGTGCGGATGCGGGGAGGATGCGGATAACAGCCATGCGGATGCTGGGAGGATGCGGATAACAGCCATGCGGATAACAGCCGTGCGGATGCGGGGAGGATGCGGATAACAGTCGTGCGGTTGCGGATAACAGCCGTGTGGATGCGGATAACAGCCATGCGGATGCGGGGAGGATGTGGATAACAGCCGTGCGGATGCGGGGAGGATGCGGATAACAGCCGTGCGGATGCGGGGAGGATGCGGATAACAGCCGTGCGGATGCGGATAACGTTTTGTTTATCCGCGCAGGGCTCTACCTATTGGCCGTTCCCCAACACCCTGTAAACTAAAACCCAGTCTTTGCCACTCCTCGAAGAATATGCCCGTACAGGCCGGACGTTTGTTTTAGACGATTCCCCTTGACCTTGAAGCATGCGGGTGAGCCTACACACACTCACTCTCTCACCCTATCGCTTCACACTTGTCACCACCAATCTGATGTAATGGAATTCCAGACTTGAGCAGACAGTACAGTCCACTTCGAAGTATTGTGTGACGCGGAATTACACGTTACGTAGTTACGAACAGAACGTCATTATATTTGCCAATGACTGTACTCTTAGCGGTAGTGTCAGACAGCTCTGTCAATCAGCGGACCGCTTGGGGCAGCTGATAACAACACAGGTACTGTAGTAACTCGCCTCCAGGCTTCCATTAAGATTTTTCACTCGTCTAAAACAAACGTCCGGCCCGTACTGTTGTAGATGACTTGCCCTTATCTTGTCTACAATTGGTTATGTATTTAGCGTATGACATTACACATGAAACACAATAATAATAATAATAATAATAATAATAATAATAATAATAATAATAATAATAATAATATCGGATGCCGGCTGCAAGCTTTATCATTTGACACCCAAAGGGTAGCTTGCATGTCAAATTTCGTTGTTCCTTGCAGCACTATGAAAGTCAAGGAGGTTCGATATCTAAGCTCCTTGAACACTATAGCGCTTTCTAGAAGAGAAATGAGGAACTTTGTGTTGGCGGAAACTCCCGAGATTAATTTTGCCATTATGAACACGGCCTACCGAATTCAAATCAGTTCTTTGACATGCCAACATCGTATGACATGGTGTCGAAATTTTTGCCGCCTTTCAAAAATCACTTACCACGGCCAGGAGCGAACCTGCGAGCTTGGGGGTGAGTAGACCGACACGTTAACTTACCCACCGTGGCAAGCATAACAAAAATAATAACAATAATAATAATAATTTAAAAAGTGCATACTACCCTATCAGCGAATTGTTACCGGTGGCGGAAATCGGAACTAATGCACTCCGCCCAGCCACACGCCTGCGATAGACGTGCGCTGTGCGGTGTGTTCTCATTGTATGACTGTACATGCATTCCCCTCTTGCCTCGCAACCACTCGCTGCAGCCATAACGAGGCGAGATATACACTACAGGCCCGCTCCACGTGTAGAGGTAACAATTCCCTGGTAGGATAGTACCACAGATATCGACCTTATGTCCAGTCTAGGCTCGACGGTGTAGCACTGAAAAAGTCATTAGGGTCAAATAAGTACGCTCTTATTTTGCAATTTTCCACAATGTGCCTGATGGTCTGGTTTGATGTACCACAATCACAGCAGCGCTTCCCCCATTGGTGCACGTTGTATGCACAAACTCCATGTCCTGTACGCATCCAGATAATTGTCTTCCATATATGTCGCGGTTGTTCAAAACCCTTAGTTTTCTTTACGGGATCAATGAGGTCACTATGCCTTTCTTCGGAGGGGAAGTAAAGCCGGCGGTCCCATGTCATAGATTTAT